>CM062810.1:968131464-969623383 GCA_031772625.1 Pinus tabuliformis
CCAAGTGAAAAATCTGTCCTTACCAATGGAAAGAAATTAAAATTCTAGATATCGACTGGAAGATTTAGATTGTAGCATCAAATCCAAAAAGAGATAAATCTGGTCATGTTCCTTCTTCCTGTATACAGAAACAAAAACCTAAACCTATGTCAAGGAAGAAGCATGGTAACGAGGAAAGCCTCCTGAATATTTTTGTGGGTTTGGCTTTCTGAATGATATGGTGTAGCACACTCATATAGCTGTTTCCTATACAAAACAAGTAGGCAACAAGGACACAATAGAGAATTAGTATATTTTTTTAAATGTCACAGGCCTATGCCTCGTAATCTAGAAACCACATAATGGATTGACACCCATTGAGGTTTGAGGACTCCCAGGCCCGAAATGCAAAACCCTTCCGAAATTTCCAAGAACACAGTTATAATTTGTGCCAAGTTTAGAGATTGAAATTGAAACTTCTGTCAGTGTCCACGAAACACCAAAATAGGTCAAAAGGATTGATGACTAAAAGTCAGCCAGTAGGACAACAAATAGTTAACTCCTCTGTTTCACCCATAGATCCAATTTAAGGCATTGTTCTTATTGATTGGGTGAGGTATTTTAAAGGAATCTTCTCATAGCCATCAAGGAGGTAGCTGGGCTTAAAGAGTGTGGATTTGCGCGACAGCAGCACTCAGCCAGAATACTTCTCTTGATTAAAATGTCTCTCCCCTGTAGGGGTCTATACCAGAGGCTCTTCTATTTATCTAGCTAGGAAGTCGAAGTCCAGTCACAACCTTTTTTATAAACCTTTCATCCGGGCAAGGAACCAATTCTGTTGTAAGGGTGGTCCATTGCTTATAGAATTTTTTGCTTTGCTGCATATGGAAATATAATGAAATCTAAGTGTAGCAGTGGTGGGCTATATTACTACTAGCCCCTTCTTTCCAACACATAAACATAAAGCAAGCGATCAGTTTACTTTTTATTTCCCCCTTGCTAGGCATACTACTGTCTCGGGTTTGTGTTGAAGGTTAAAATACAAACACATTTAATAATAAAGGAGACTAGAAGCAACTAATAGTTTGAGTTGGTAGCAGGTAGTTCAAGTTTTTTGTTTCTTCTTCTTAGGGGGCTTGAGGGGGATAAATCTGATTTTTGGGGTTTGTGGAAATAATAACATAAACAAGCTATTGTATTTCCCAATGCAGAATCTCGATGCAGATGGAATGCAGGGATGATTGATAAACCCTGGAAGCAGGTATACTCCACAGAAAATCTTGGCCTCTGAAGGTTCATTTTGGTTTGGATACTGCACACCTGTAGCATATAATCTCACAGAATCAGCTAACTAGAGATCCCAATTAGTCTATTCCTCCTGTAATTCAGTGGAACCTTGTTGTGATTTCATTTCTTGGTATTGCTAAGGCAAATACAGATGTATAACAGCCCCCGACCTGGAATTGTTGGTTAAAAATTGATGGGTTTTAGGCTTGATTGGACAAAGTTTGATGAAAATTAAGGAAATACAGGTTTCCTGCTAAGTCTTCGACAAATGTCCTAAGAATGTGAGCGTAAAAATTCACCAGGGAATTAGAATTTCAAGTGTAAGAATATATTTGAGGCTCTGCAACTGGAACATCAGCTTCTTGTTGCTGATGCATATGGAAAGAATTCATATCTGCATCTGTGTCCAATGATACATGATAATCATGACTTCCATCCTGATAGAATGTGTTAACGTCAGGTCCTTCATTTTCCTGCCCAACAACATCAACAGTATCCGAACCAATATTGACTTCACCATGAGCCTCGACTCTAAGCCTCTTTTTGTAGTCCTCCATCTCCCTCTTGTACCTCTCCCTCTCACGCCGACTTTGTTCAATGTATGGCAGTTTTTCATTGTCTGAATACAGTATGGACCTCCCACTATGCTGTTAACGGGAGAGGGGGGGCGGTCGTATTTGATATTGGCCATTGGATGACCAATGTCAAATTGCATAAACGTCGTCAGATATAATGTGAAGAACCCTGAGTTGGAACATTGATTACGAACCCCTATGACATTAGTGAGGGAGCGGGGGTCCGCATTGTGTCTTGACCATCCATTTTCAACATGTATCCACCGTTGGATGTTAGGACCCTTCTGTCAATGTCGAGTTGGAACCATGCTAAGGGAGTTTGGAACCTGGAATATTAGATTGTGAGGAGCTTGTTAATGGACCAACAATTCGATGTCCAAGGACGATTTTAGAAATTGTATAGGGTTGATATGAGCTATCAGATCTAAGATCAACCAACATAACCACTGTTTGATATTTTAAACTACCAATGGTCGATAAACCGAAGGGACCCTTGAGGTTATGTGGGGTCAACAATAACGCATTTATTAATTTATTTAAAATATTGTAAGATGGGTTATATATATATATATGTTGTTTTGCGTTCATGCAATATGAAAAGAGAAGTGGTGGGCTCCGTGTAATTTATTTAAAAACATAAATATGTTATATGTATGACCCTTTTGGGTTGTCACTAGAACTGTGAGCTATTGAGGGTTGGGTTTCATATTTATTTATTATTTATGAATATTTACATAGAGGGGATATACTTTGGTCCATAAGTGTTAAGTTTATATGTTATTTAAATGATTTTCATATATATATTAATAATTGGATAATATTTATATAATCAATTAATATATAAACAAAAACATATATATTTATATATCTTAAATAAAACAATATATGAAAATATATGAAATTGTGTGTGGGGTCAGAAAGAAGTTAGCATGTTGGCTAGTTGGAGAAAGAGGCCAAAAAGCTTGTTTACTTCCAATAAGGAACCAAGGAAATCCTAAAGAGAAGAGTGAGAATCACAAGGAATAGGTAAAAATATGGAAGTACAAGAAAATACAAGTACTTTTGACAGGAAAATTAGTTATAGATTTTGAAATATAGTTACAACATTGAGGAAAGTAGGTAGAATTGGAATTTTCTCGGTATGGAGAATTTGACGAAAATTATGCAAACTTAAAAAGACGTAAGTTACAGCTCACAAATAAGAATTGGGCATATAACAAATAATTAGAATGACAATTTCAGGATGATTATAACTTCCTACCCAAAAATTTGAATTGAAGGTTAAATTTTTGGAAAATTTTGAAGAAAATCTACAAGAGTCTTCACATGTTAAAATGTCATAATAGGTTACAATATTTCAAAGGTCATATATTTTAGCCTGGGGATTGGAATAACACAAGTAGATAGTCAATACAAAGAAATTGACGAAGAGGACAACCTGGAAAATCTAGAATTCTTAAGTCAATGATCAATTTGAACAAAATATTTAGGAAACACTATAAGTAAATTTTCAGGGAAAATTTCCTAGTAACATATAGGAGTCAAAAATATGCCCAAGGACCTTAGAGTGAAGAGGAAGTAGTTAGGGTTACAAACATAAGCATGAATGATGTTAAAAAAACTAATGATCATGTAGTGGACCAACCTAAGGGTAGGGATTTGGAAGAAACAATCAAAAATCTCAAATTGGAATTTCTCAACTATAAAGATGACAATGAGAAGCTGATAAAAGATAAACAACATATTAGAAACCAAATATTTAAGAGTTTAAACAAAATTTAGAGTGAATTGACATAGAAAACTGAGTCCAGATTAGCTTATGAGCAAAGTGCATGGTTTATGATGAGAGGTATCGGAAGGTCAAGTCACTCCAAAATTGTTTCTTATCAACACTATCACTCAGCTAGGAAAACAAGTAAAAGGGATTATTTTACTATCGAATCTGATAATATCCATATTTTTTCAACACTTAGAGAAGTTAGAAGAAGAGCAGAAAAGCAAAGCTAAGAAAAATTAAGGCCCCCATATTTAATGGCGAAAATAAGAAAAGGGAAGACGAAAATACCTGGTTGCTAGAGATGAGGAAATATCTTTAATTGTTACACTATTCTTCGAATTTAGAGTCTAGAATTATCATATATCACTTGAATGGAAAGTTGAATCTCTGGTGGAAATATCTTTAATTGTTACACTATTTCTCAATACCTCTGCCTCTGATCACTACCCCATCACTCTAACTTTGGAAACCCACTGTCCTCTTGGCCCTATTCCATTTAAATACAACCCTCTTTGGAATCAGATTCCTGTAGCCAGAGAAATTGTTTAGATGACCTGGAGCCAGCATGTGGAAAGTTCGCCATGCTTTATTTGGGAAACCAAATTAAAAAGAACCAAGCAGATTTTAAAAGATTGGGCCAAAGATAATTATCAGGAGCCAGAGGAGATCAAAAAGAAAGTCAAGAATGAATTAGAAGGTGTGCAGTCAAGGATCGAAGAGCATGGATTATCGCAGCAAAATAAGGAGCAAGAAAGTGTATTATACGCACAACTGAGTCACATTAATAGGGAGGAAGAAACCAAGTGGCATTTAAAATCTAGACAATTATGGCTTCAAGGAGGAGACAAAAATACAGGCTACTTCCACAAACAGGCGACTGCTCAAAAGCTCAGGAACGATGTAAACACAATCCTGGACAGCGAAGGAAATCGGCACAGCACTCAAGAAACCATAAGGAAGGCTTCCTCCAAGCACTACAGGGACCTCCTAACTGAAATCAAAGGGGCAGAAGACTATTCCGACTTGCTCCAGCATCTGCCCAAAGGAGTCAGTAAGGAGATGAACGACAACCTTAGCAAGGAAATTAAAGAAGAGGAAATTAAAAGAGCAATCTGGAGTCTACACCTTGATAAGGCGCTTGGGCCTGACGGATTCCCCATCTGTTTTTTCAGGGAGTTCTAGACTCTGATAAAAAAGGACCTGACAAAGATGATTCGATGGGCACAAAGAAAAGGGAAAATAGGAGGATTCACCAATTCCACCTTTCTTGCCCTCATACCTAAGGAAAATCGGTGCTCTTCCTTTTCCAGATTCCGACCCATTTCCCTCTGCAATTCCTCCTACAAAATTCTATCCAAAATCTTAGCTACGAGACTCAAACCCCTCCTTCCCTCCATGATTTTTGAAATTCAAGGAGGTTTCCTGCCCAACAAACATATCACTGATTCCATTCTCCTTGTCTAAGAAGCCATCCACTCGAGTTTATCCAGGAAAGAGAAAGGATTTGTTCTAAAACTCAATATGGCGAATGCCTTCGATAGAGTAAGGCATTCCTTCCTTATTGTTGTCATAAAAAAGATGGGCTTCGAATCTCCCTTCATTAATATTATTGTAGCTTGTATCTCTAGGCCATGGATCTCCCCCCTGATCAACGGTAGGCCAGGTGAAGCATTCCAATCTTCCCGAGGTCTCAGACAGGGTTGTCTCCTCTCTCCCTACCTCTTCATCCTCATGGCAGAATCCTTCAATCAAGCTTTCGACCACAATCAGAGAGTGGGCCTTATAACTGGTATCAAATTCGGGAATGGAGCAAAAAACATTAATCACTCACAGTTTGCTGATGATACCTTATTAATTGGGGGAGCCTCCAACATAATAGCAAGGCAATTCAAGAAACTCCTTGACCAATCTATGGGGTACTCTGGAGGCTTGGTCAATCAGCTCAAAAGCTGTATATATGAATGGAACACTTCAAATCAGGTTATCCATAGCATTGCAAACATATTTGGTGTCACATGCAAGCTGGAATGGACCCACTTTTCCTATCTGGGCATGCCAATGAGCTTGGGCCCTTTGAAGGCTAAAACTTGGAACGGAATCATTGACAAGGTAAAGAGAAAAGTGCAGCAATGGGGAACTCAGATTTTTGTCTTTTTACATCCTTTGCAGCTTCTGGAAGTGTGTAGGAACTCGGTTTGACTGGTTTTTTACCTTTATCCTTCGGTTGTTTGCCTATTTCTATCGATCTTGTATCCCAACCCTAGAGCATCTAGTGGCTTGGCACTTCGAGCCTTCCGTGGGAATTTTGGTTTTTTGGTTTGTCCAGTCAACTCTTTGGTTGTTTTCTGCACTTGTCTAGTGGTTGATAAAACCTTTTGTTGCGTGCTTTGAGCAAACCACTTGTTGAGCGTTTGGCTTTCACTTCACTTTGTTTTGGGCTTAGATCACATAGTTCATTCGAGTCTTTGCGAGCTTTTGGACAGATTGTCTTGGTGTTTCGGATTTGGTTCTACTTGCATTGAGTGAATTTGTTTGTTTACTTGTGTGATCATCTCTCAAACTTGTCTATATGCATTATGCCATTTTACAAAGAAAGAAAAACAAATGATCTTGTTGCATTACATTAGTTAGCATTTTGCATTGTTATTAGCAATTAGTCACTTTTAAAAAGAAAAGAAAAAATTTTCATTTCTTGTTATTAGTTGCATTAGGATCTTTGTTGATTGCTTAGTGATCATTTTGTTTGTGTAAAGATCTCAACTCTCCTGTAGATAGCATTCATTGAACGAAATGATTTATTTTGGCATATAGTTTGCATGCAGGAAATCTTTGAGAGATCACATACGGTAGGACCTAAAAACTGAAACATAATTGAAGATAAATTGTAAAATGAACTCAATGAACCTAACAACGCATTGGAACTTAACGCAAAAATTCTAGAGGTCTAGGCTAGAGACGTGTTCCGGCGTCGTAAAGCCTGGTAGCTTATCGTCGAGTGGTTGGGTGATTCCTCCACGGTGAAACGATAAGTGCCAGTACGGATTGTGCTCCCACGTACCGTCGAGTATATATTGGGAGACCCCTATAGGCTTAAAACCTTTTATCCATAGGAAGCCGAGTCTGCCGCCTTACAAGCCGTAATGCACTGAACACAGCATTCGGGAAGATTGACTGCCGTACGGGAAGTCCTTGGTTTTCATCTGATTGCCAAGGTGTATAAGCAGTTTTACGGATTGTTTGGTAAACCTCTTGCCTAGTTCTCCAGAGTAGTCACTTTTGATCCTTTTCGGACTCCTTAAAAGAAAAGGTGCCAGTGAGCGTCTTGTCATTTCGTGCTCATTAAATATTCGAAGGAGACTAGAGTCATCTTTTTGTCCTTTTCTCGACTCTTAAAACATGAAAATGTCAAGTTCAGTGTCTTAAAATTTATTTGGCCACGATAACATATTACCCGGTTAGATTTTGTTTGCGTTAGTCTGAGTAGGGTTTTGTCTCGTTAGATTCCCTAGGGTTTTGTGAAGTCCCATCCTGGCGGAATTACCAATTTTGTCTTCCAAGATACCGGTTGTGAGTGAAACTCTTTCTATTGTTCCAAGTATACAACCGCTCAATTCTCGTGCTCCAGGCGACGAGACTTACCAGTTTCATTGGAACCCTGTTTGGGAACCTTCTGAAAATGGTATCCCTTTTTGGGAATACACTTCTCCTCGGGTTCCACCACCACCATTTCCTTCCGACATGGAAGACACATCCCCTACTACAACTGACGAATCCGGTGCGCCAGGTGGCGAAATTCCCACCGCAACGGAATCTACACCTGTTAGTAGAACTCCTGCTACTGGGGGACTACCTCCTCGCTATAGAGCAATAAGCAATGTTATGTCGTCTCCTTTCCCGGGTTCTATCTGGTCACAACTCACTTTTTCCAACACGGAGCCTTTGACTCCACAAAGTCGCAGTACAACTGTTACCTCAGTCACAACCCCTCCAACGGTATCTGTGGCTTCTTCGACTCCCATTTTTAGTCGACCTTCGGCCTCTTTATTCGGAGTCTTTGATCCCACATCGAATGTCCCACCTGAAGGCCAATACGATCAGTATCTACCACCTCTCGGGACCTGGACGGGTCTACCGGCTATTGAAATTTCAGTCCCGTTGTCAATTGATTGGGGTTCCACCTTTTATCATGGTGGCCAAGCATTGTATGCGCAACCCGAAAAACCACCTCAGCAAAACCTACAAGGACAATCCTTTCAAGGAAACCCTTTTGCCTCTGGTGGCCCATTTTTCACCTCTCATACTCAACCTACTGGTAATCCAGGTCAACATTCTGTTCAACAAGCTCAACCTGGTATCCAGCAAGGTTCTCCTACTGGACAAACTGGTCAATCATTTGTTAACCCAAATCAACCCAATGTCCAGTATGCTCAAATATCTGGACAAGCTGCCCAACCCCTTGGTCAGCCCACTGTCCAGTACAATCAACCTTCTGGACAAGCTGCTCAACCACTTGGTCAGCCCACTGTCCAGTATACTCAACCTTCTGGGCAAGCCGGTCAGCCTCAAACACAATTAGGCCAACCAACTGCCCAGCCCACTCAGCCATCTGGTCTGTTAGGACAACCTTCAGCTGTACAACAACAAATCCAATCCCAGCAGGTAGGCCAACCTCAGTATCAGAAGGTACAACCTTCCGGGCAGGTAATCCAACCTCAGTATCAGCAAGGTTATCCTTCTGGCCAGATAGCCCAACCTACAGGACAGCCTACTGGCGCTGCTCAATCCGGTCCTTGGCCCCAAGCGGGATCCCAAAACCCATCTGGTCTTCAAATGCAGGCTGGAGCTCAATCCCAAACATTTTATCAAACTCAGGCTGGTTCTCAAACTCAATCAGGGGTCCCGCCACCGTATGGTTACCAACAACCTCAAGGGCAACCTTTGTTTGCCCCATACCAGAATTACCAACAACTGCAGGCGAATCCTTTGCAGAATTATCAACAACCATATGGCGCTTCTGCAGGATCGTTTGGTAATCCATGGAACGCTGGGGGGCAGATGTACTCTCTTATGGATGGCTGCGACCATACCACATACATCATGTACTTAAGCTATCAGTTGTATCTCTCGATGCAGATTCTCCGCGGCGGCTACATATGTTCTTGTAAAGCATTTCACCCCTCTCTCTCTCTCGGGCCTCATGCTTTAGGGGGCATCTGTTACACAGTAATTTGTCACCGTTGGTCACCGTCCCTGTTACCCCTTTCCCGCACGGTGGAGGACTCATTCCGGGACCTATGAGCAGTGACATAACTTAAAAACACTTGCATTATGTTCTCCTCAGTATGGACTTCATTTGCCCTGAAGAATCATATAAGCCCTCAAATTAAAATCTTCTGAACTATTTTGAGCCTACAAAGGGATCAAATTTCTAAGGTGCATGCTTTTCTTTTACATCCATCTTAACTCTAGATTTAGTGAGCATAGAGGGGGATTTAATTTCTTGATGATAATGTTAGAGTTTGTTCTATTTGTAGAGTTTGTGAAATCTTACAAAGACCCGGGATTTCACACGAGTGAGAGAGACAATTTTCTTGATGTGGTTTATAAACATGTATATGCATCTCCTTGATAGGGATGAGTAAGTGGAGGGATATGGAGATGAGTATGAGATTGTTTTGTGTGAGAAATCCATCACAACTTGCTAGATTTCTCACTCTACAATGTTTCTATGTGCTTGAGTTTGCGCTAAAAGGAAATCTAACACATGTTAGGTTTTCTTTTACATTGAAATGTTGTTAATCTAGCACACATTAGACTTATTTAGTCCTAAAATTTTGTTACGTTCTTGTGTTTGTGCTAGAAGGAAATATAGCATGTGTTAGATTTCTTTCAAATTTAGATGTGTTTGTGTTTCTGTTGGAAGAAAATTTAACGCAAGCTAGATTTCTTAGACTCTACAATGTTGTTGTTGGCAACGTGCTTGTACTTGTGGTAGACATAAATGTAGCACTTGCTAGATTTCTCAATTTACAATGTTTCTATGTGCTCAAGTTTGCGCTAAAAAGAAATCTAACACATGTTAGATTTTATTTTACATTGCAATGTTGTTAATTTAGCACACATTAGACTTATTTAGTCCTACAATGTTGTTATGTTCTTGTGTTTTTGCTTGAGGGTAATATAACATGTGTTATATTTCTTTCAAATTAGAATGTGCTTATTTGTGTTGAAAGAAAATTTAAAACAGTTTATAATTCTTATACACTACAATGTTGTTGTTGGCAACTTGCTTGTATTTGTGGTATACATAAATCTAACACTTGCTAGATTTCTCATTCTACAATGTTTCTATGTGCATGAGTTTGCGCTAAAATGAAATCTAACACATGTTAGATTTTCTTTTACATTGCAATGTTGTTAATCTAGCACACATTAGACTTATTTAGTCCGACAATGTTGTTATGTACTTGTGGTTGTGATAGAAGGAAATATAACACGTGTTAGATTTCTTTCAAATTTAAATGTGCTTGTGTTTGTGTTGGAAACAAATTTAACACAAGCTAGATTTCTTATACTCTACAATGTTGTTGTTAGCAACGTGCTTGTATTTGTGGTAGACATAAATCTAGCACTTGCTAAATTTCTCACTCTACAATGTTTCTATGTGCTTGAGTTTTCTTTAAAAGGAAATCTAACACATGTTAGATTTTCTTTTACATTGCAATATTGTTAATCTAGCACATGCTAGACTTATTTAGTCCTACAATGTTGTTATGTATTTCTGTTTGGGCTAGAAGGAAATATAGCATGTGTTAGATTTATTTCAAATTTAAATGTGCTTGTGTTTGTGTTGGAAGAAAAATTAAACAAGCTAGATTTCTTATACTCTACAATGTTGTTGTTGGCAACGTGCTTGTATTTGTGGTAGACATAAATCTAGCACTTGCTAGATTTCTCAATCTACAATGTTTCTATGTGCTTGAGTTTGTGCCAAAAGGAAATGTAACACATGTTAGATTTTCTTTTACATTGCAATGTTGTTAATCTAGCACAAATTAGACCTATTTAGTCCTAAAATGTTGTTATGTTCTTGTGTTTGTGCTAGAAGGAAATATGACATGTGTTAGATTTCTTTCAAATTTAAATGTGCTTGTGTTTGTGTTGGAAGAAAATTTTACACAAGCCAGATTTCTTATACTCTACAATGTTGTTGTTGGAAACGTGCTTGTATTTGTGGTAGACATAAATCTAGCACTTGCTATATTTCTCAATCTACTATGTTTCTATGTCCTTGAGTTTGCACTAAAAGGAAATCTAACACATGTTAGATTTTCTTTTACATTGCAATGTTGTTAATCTAGCACACATTAAACTTATTAAGTACTACAATGTTGTTATGTTCTTGGGTTTGTGCTCGAAATATAACATGTGTTAGATTTGTTTCAAATTTAAATTTGCTTGTGTTTGTGTTGAATAAAATTTAACACAAGCCACATTTCTTATACTCTACAATGTTTTTGTTGGCAACGTGCTTGTATTTGTGGTAGAGATAAATTTAGCACTTGCTAGATTTGTCACTCTATAATGTTTCTATGTGCTTGAATTTGTACTAAAAGTAAATCTAACACATGTTAGATTTTCTTTTACATTGCAATGTTGTTAATCTAGCACACATTAGACTTATTTAGTCCTACAATGTTGTTATGTTCTTGTGTTTGTGCTAGAAGGAAATATAGCATGTGTTAGATCTATTTTCAATTTAAATGTGCTTGTGTTGGTGTTGGCAATGTGTTTGTATTTGTGGTAGACATAAATCTAACACTTACTAGATATCTCAATCTACAATGTTTCTATGTGCTTGAGTTTGCGCTAAAAGGAAATCTAACACATGTTAGATTTTCTTTACCATTGCAATGTTGTTAATCTAGAACACATTAGACTTATTTAGTCCTAAAATTTTGTTATGTTCTTGTGTTTGTGTTGGAAGAAAATTTAACACAAGCTAGATTTCTTATACTCTACAATGTTGTTGTTGGCAACATGCTTGTATTTGTGGTAGACATAAATCTAGCATTTGCTAGATTTCTCACTCTTCAATGTTTCTATGTGCTCATGTTTGCGCTAAAAGGAAATCTAACACATGTTAGATTTTATTTTACATTGCAATGTTGTTAATCTAGTACACATTAGACTTATTTAGTCCTACAATGTTGTTATGTTCTTGTGTTTGTGCTCGAAGGAAATATAACATGTGTTAGATTTCTTTCAAATTCAAATCTGCTTGTCTTGTGTTGGAAGAGAATTTAACACAATATTATTCTTAATGGGCCTTGTAATCAAACGAGTGATTTGAGGGGTGTGATTATGAAGGGGCCTAGATGAACAACCTAAGACCACCCTGCTACGAAACTCAAAAAAATGACTACGGGCCTACTGCAGAACACAAAAAAAGTCTCTGGGCCTGCTGCAAAACTCAAAAAAACATTGTTTAGGGGGTCAAAACTGCTTCGGAAGTTCAAGACCTAATCTTGGGTAATTGGGCATTTTTAGACAAGAATATCTCAAACATTTTGGATCTTGTAGCAAAATCAATCTTCTGATAAAGCTGAGTGAAGGCTTCTAAGGAGAAAGGGGCACTATTTTCCACAGGGGGAGACATCATCATCTGGTTTATGGAGTGGCCAGTTATCTAGAGAGATGACTTAGAAATCGTCAGTACCTTGAAGTCTGCATGCATCAATGGCAGGTTTCTCGCCTATCCTCATTTCCCTACTCATTGGCCAGATGAGAGGTACTCCCATGAGTCCTAGACCACATGGGTAGGATGTATCAGTAGGAGAAGGATGAACCATTCTAGCACACATTAGACTTATTTAGTCCTACAATGTTGTTATGTTCTTGTGTTTGTGCTAGAAGGAAATATAGCATGTGTTAGATCTATTTTCAATTTAAATGTGCTTGTGTTGGTGTTGGCAATGTGTTTGTATTTGTGGTAGACATAAATCTAACACTTACTAGATATCTCAATCTACAATGTTTCTATGTGCTTGAGTTTGCGCTAAAAGGAAATCTAACACATGTTAGATTTTCTTTACCATTGCAATGTTGTTAATCTAGAACATATTAGACTTATTTAGTCCTAAAATTTTGTTATGTTCTTGTGTTTGTGTTGGAAGAAAATTTAACACAAGCTAGATTTCTTATACTCTACAATGTTGTTGTTGGCAACATGCTTGTATTTGTGGTAGACATAAATCTAGCACTTGCTAGATTTCTCACTCTTCAATGTTTCTATGTGCTCATGTTTGCGCTAAAAGGAAATCTAACACATGTTAGATTTTATTTTACATTGCAATGTTGTTAATCTAGTACACATTAGACTTATTTAGTCCTACAATGTTGTTATGTTCTTGTGTTTGTGCTCGAAGGAAATATAACATGTGTTAGATTTCTTTCAAATTCAAATCTGCTTGTCTTGTGTTGGAAGAGAATTTAACACAACCTATACTTCTTATACTCTACAATGTTGTTGTTGGCAATGTGGTTATATCTGTGGTAGACATAAATCTAGCACTTGATAGATTCCTCACTCTACAATGTTTCTATGTGATTGATTTTGTGCTAAAAGGAAATCTAACACATGTTAGATTTTCTTTTTACATTGCACTGTTGTTAATCTAGCACACATTAGACTTATTTAGTCCTACAATGTTGTTAAGTTCTTGTGTTTGTGCTAGAAGGAAATATAACATGTGTTAGATTTTTTTCAAATTTAAATGTGCTTGTGTTTGTTTTGGAAGAAAATTTAACACAAGCTAGATTTCTTATACTCTACAATGTTGTTGTTGGCAATGTACTTGTATTTGTGGTAGACATAAATCTACTACTTACTAGATTTCTCACTCTACAATGTTTCTATGTGCTTGAGTTTGCGCTAAAAGGAAATCTAACACATGTTACATTTTATTTTACATTGCAATGTTGTTAATCTATCACACATTAGACTTATTTAGTCCTACAATGTTGTTATGTTCTTGTGTTTATGCTTGAAGGAAATATAACATGTGTTAGATTTCTTTCAAATTAAAATGTGCTTGTGTTTGTGTTGGAAGAAAATTTAACACAATCTAGAATTCTTATACTCTACAATGTTGTTGTTAGAAACATACTTGTATTTATGGTAGACATAAATACAACACTTGCTAGATTTCTCATCCTACAATGTTTCTAGGAGCTTGAGTTTGCACTAAGAGGAAATCTAACACATGTTCTACATTTGAATAGCTATTATTGTGAGTTCTACACTTGTTATTGTTCTTGTTCATTTTGTTACGCATACAATGATGCGAGTAGTTATAGTATTTATAAATTCGTATTTTCTTCAATAAATGAAGAATGTGATAATAATATTTTACTTTATTTTCAGAAACCATGGACTATGAAGCTATTGAGAATTCAAAGGAAGCATCCAAGGAAAAAGGAAGTTCAAGAAACAAAACACCAAATTCTTTAAATGGTATGAGAATTTTAAATTAGTTTATACTTTGTTACAATTGTTAGACATATGATAATAAGTGGTTGTTGATTAATAAAAACCATGGAAATGGCCTTAGGAGTGGTTTTTTAATGAGGACAACCCATACCAACATGGGTAATTTTTTTTCCCGAGCAATTTTAGCTAGGTGATAACTATTGGCATCATATAGTAAACTTGCATAACATATGTACTTATTTATTATTGTGCGTGTAAATGGAAATCGTGTATTATAAGGTTGTTTAATAATATTTGGTATTTCATGTCTTCCATATTCTTTTTTTTCTAGAAACTGTGGAAACTGGTGTGCGTGAAATTCGAAGTAAAGTAGTGAAGAGAAAAAGAAAAACAAGTGATAGACAAACGATGCCTCCTTCAACTGGTATGGTGGTTTTATATTTTTTGTACTTTTTTAGAAATGGTTGGATTAGGTGGTTTCTTTTCATAGCAATTTTACCCAGGTGATAACTTTTGGTGTCATATAGTAAACTTGCATTAAAATATGTACTCATTTATTATTGTGCATGTAAATGGAAATCATGTATTATAAGGTTGTTTAATAATATTTGGTATTTTATGTAGTCAATATTTTTTTTTTTTAGAAACTGTGGAATCTGGTGTGCCTGAAATTCGAAGTAAAGTAGTGAAGAAGAAACAAAAAATAAGTGATATACAAACGATGCCTCCTTCAAATGGTATGTGGTTTTATATTTTATGTACACTCTCTTAGAAATGGTTAGATTATGTGATTTTTCAATATTTAAAAGAACATTATGTGACAATATTTAAAATTATATTTTCAATTTGATTCATGCAAATATTTTTTGTTGTTGTTATTTGCAGAATTGGTCGGCCCTAAAGCAAATGAAATGTTACAACTATCACTTAAGAAAAAGAAAAGTTATTCAACTCAAATGGCAGCATCAATAACACCTTCTACTTCTACTTTTGAAATGATTAAAAAATACAATACAACTAATAAATATGAGTTTGTGCAAGACTGGTACATCCAAATAGAAGCTCCCCTGAATATGTTTCCTGATATGTATCTATTTGGATCAATAGATGGAAAAGAACCAGAGATATTAGGAATAATAATTAATTGCTATGCTTGCAATGAAAATGACATTGACTTTCAAGTGGAAATGATTAAAGAAAATGAGGTAAAATTAATTTCATGTCAAGTAGAGTATACAAATTTTAGACCAGATTTGATTGAAGCTTCAAGTACTGATTCAACAAATACGATAAAGAATTCAATGTTCAAGTTGGATAACTATGAGAGCTTATCTAAATCTGGACTAACTAGTTGCGCAGATCTTTTAAAACGCATTGCCACCGTTTTGAGATATCGCTATGTAAGAAGTAAAAAAACATCATCTGTACTTCTTCATTTACAACAAAAAGGTAAATTTCTTGATAAAATACCAGATGATAAACTTGATTCTCAATTACTTGCTTTGAGAAGAGTATATTTATCTGATTTGGAGGAGAACATAACAGAAAGTGATTTCAAGCCTACTACAGAATTTCAAAAAACTAGGAAAGTTGAATATGAGACAACAAACCTTGCAAATCAATGTGATGAGATTCATGAAGCCTTCAAGCATTGCTATCTATTTTCAAACTCCTTTAGTAGAAAAGTGGCTGTTGAAAGATGCATAGAAGCTCCGAAGGTGTTCAAATTAAGATCACGAGATGATTTAAATGTTCAAGTATTAGTGAAATCATTCTTAGAAAAATTTCAAACCTCATTACCTGATGCTCTTCTGATTCCATTTGACATCAATGAGTCTGATCCATTGGTAAACTCTGTCAAAATTATAAATGAGACAGATCTAAATTCCAAGAATATCAATTTTTGGATAGTTGATGGTCAACACACCATTCAAGCAGCGAAAGAAATTTTAACAAATCCTAAATATAATGTATCTACAGAAGCGAAAAAAAAATATAAAAAACGTAATGCTCGATTCTTGCATCCATCAGTTGAACCCACTGAGGTGATCCGCATTTGTTGTCAATTAAATTCTGCAAATAAGGTGTTCTACAAAACTCCATTTATTGATTGTGTGCGCTCGGCAAGGCATTTCTTAATTGCCAATGACAAATTAAAGAAAAGAAGGATTGGATGTTCTAAGACGGCTGAAGACAAGGTATGTAATTTTAATTATTTTTACATTTAACATTTTATTATTGTATCTATTTTTATTGTAGATAAATGACTAAAGTTGATAATATAAGTCATTTTTATTCATATTTATAATGAATTCTCATTAGTTTGTAAAACTTATTTAGTTTCATTTTTACATTGAATTCTTATTAGTTTATATTTCTTATTTTATCAGGTTGATGATGAAATGTTGTGCTCATTCTTCGACTGTCCAATTACAAATTTTTCTGATAAAAAAATTCTCTTATATCTCGAGGAACCTATTTGGGATAAATGGGACACTGTTTTTAACTGTTACCAACTAGGCACATTAAAGTGTTCTCCAAGCCAACCTGATTTTGAGAACTACAAGAGAAATAGTCTACACAGTTTGACAGCAGCTACTCTTCGGCCCCTTCAGGGATTAACAATGGAAGAAATTGCTTCAGTAGCAGATAAGCTATTGGATGGAACCATTTGGTTTTCTATTCCACATAATCATCCATCAAATGCCACAAAATTAAAAGATTATTGTTCTAAATTGAAAACCAACAGAACAATATTGGATGCAATGGTAACATATTGTCAAAGTCATGATCAGAACTTGAATGAGATGACTCTTACCACATTCAACATTCTTGAGCATTATGAAATTAATGATATCATATTTACCAATTTTTGCAACACGGTGGAGGGGTCTACTTATGTCAAAGGAACACGTAATACAAAGATAGAGTCCCTTTCTCAGCAAGCATGTGGAGTCCTTGACAGAATAATAAATGGATCGACAAGTGTTCAACAGGTTGACAACAATTTTGAATTTGGTTGTCATTTTGGGGGCCCTGATCTTTTGTCAACACTTTTGCACTCTTTTCCATGTCAGTTGCAACCAGTTTTACATACTGACCTTGTTGTTTTGGATACACTAGCTTTGAAAAAAGAACAATTCCACAAGGGATATTATATTGAATTTTTTCGATTTCTTATCGAAAAAAATGAGTTGAATGACTTTACTACAGTTCTCTTAGTAGAAATTTGGTTTTGTAATGATGTACGCCAGTCTTTGGATATTTCCATAAAGAACTCCAAGTTCAACTATAAAATGACTAGTGGCATTTATGAATATAAGTCCCAAAACAATTATAGTTATGATGTAGTTCTTACTATACATTTCTATACTTCAGAATTAAAAATTTTGGAGGCTATCAAATACTCTCACACATTCGATGAAAATGAGAGAGATTATGATTTCTGGATGGATTTATTGGAAAAACACCAACAATGTAGTGATGCAAAAGTGGTCATTTCTCTTTATGCGGGGACAAATTTAATCAAGGCCTGTTGTACATATGGAAGAAGAATTTCATGTGTTGTGCAAACAGAGACACAAAGGACAATCATGTTAAATACTTACAAATCTTTTCAACTATCAAATCAAGGATCCATTAACTTCTTTGAAAATTCAGGTACTACAATTCATTCTTTTTTCTTATAATACTTTGGATAATATTTTGTTCATATTTCTTAATTGTCAAAGTGTTTACTAAAATAATTAATGATGGAGATTCTAAAACAGAGAATGATGAAAGTGGGAAGCAAAAAAATAATCAACATAGTGCTCATGATGTTGAAAAAAGTATAGACATGGAAATAGGAGGAGAAGAAGGAGAGGAAGAAGTTATCATACGAGGTACATAATTTTATTGGATTTTGCTCTTGATAATTTTTCAATTTATTTAATTTCCTTATTCATAACATTTTTTGATGACTATTACAGGGAATTATGAGATGAATGGAATTAATCAAGACAATGACCATGGCATGATGGAGATAGAAATGGGTATTAATCAACATAACTCTATCATTTTTATTTATTTTATTATTATGCTAAATTATTATTTTTATTATGGTGATTCATATCATCTCATATGTTGATTGTAGTTGGAAATAAAGAGAATGAATATAATGACGAGGGACTGTCCCACAAAACTACAATCAAGACCAAAATATTATTATGGACGATTATAGATGATTCTTTTTTTGTATAGTTGTTTAATGAATTTTGTTCATCGTCACAATTTATAACATTTTTTATGTTTATTATAGCGACAAGCAAGGAGAACCAAGACATTGATCAAATGAAAGTTAAACAAAACTTTAATCAAGAACAAAATATAACATCAGGTACTTATAATTTCTCCACTTGTTTTCCTTATTATTTAATGATTCTATTTATTTTCACAATTCAAAATATTTTATATGTTTAATTTGGAGACAGCTAAAGGTAACAAAGATGATGATGACGTGCAATGTTACAAATATGAAGATAATGTCATATCAGATACTTATAACTTGTCTTATTGTTTATCTTATTATTCTTCAAACTCTAATTCTTGTAACTACCTTAACGTTGTATATTTTTATTATAGGAACAAATAAAAAATATAAAATTAACAATCAAAATAATGTTAAAGGTGTGTGTGTGTGTTTCTTTCTTTTTAAAGGTTGCATTACTAATGTTTTTCTTGGTATTGGTATTTGATTGAAGGTTTAATAGGAAGTACAATTGGTATTTGATTGAATGTTTAATATGTTTACTCCAGGTTCTATCAAGATGATAAAAGAACTTATTGTTTCATCTATAAATAGCGCGAAAACCTTTCAAGGTAAGTGTATCGTTTCAACAATTTTTTTAGTAATTTTTGTAACATGAATAAAATGGTTTGATTGGTACATCCAAAGTGTTTACTAAAATAATTAATGATGGAGACTCTAAAACAGAAAATGATGAAAGTGGGAAGCAAAAAAATAGTCAACATAGTGCTCATGATGTTGAAAAAAGTATACAGATGGAAATAGGAGGAGAAGGAGGAGAGGAAGAAGTTATCATACCAGGTACATAATTTTTTTGATTTTTTCTCTTGATAATTTTTCAATTTATTTAATTTCCTTATTCATAACATTTTTGGATGACTATTACAGGGAATTATGAGATGAATGGAATTAATCAAGACAATGACCATGGAACGATGGAGATAGAAATGGGTATTAATCAACATAACTCTATCATTTTTATTTATTTTATTATTATGCTAAATTATTATTTTTATTATGGTGATTCATATCATTTCATATGTTGAATGTAGTTGGAAATAAAGAGAATGAATATAATGACCAGGGGACTGTTCATCGTCACAATTTATAACATTTTTTATGTTTATTATAGCGACAAGCAAGGAGAACCAAGACATTGATCAAATGAAAGTTAAACAAAACTTTAATCAAGAACAAAATATAACATCAGGTACTTATAATTTGTCCACTTGTTTTCCTTATTATTTAATGATTCTATTCATTTCACAATTCAAAATATTTTATATGTTTAATTTGGAGACAACTAAAGGTAACAAAGATGATGATGAGGTGCAATGTTACAAATATGAAGATAATGTCATATGAGATACTTATAACTTGTCTTATTGTTTATCTTATTATTCTTCAAACTCTAATTCTTGTAACTACCATAACGGTGTATATTATTATTATAGGAACAAATAAAAAAGATAAAATTAATAATCAAAATAATGTTAAAGGTGTGTGTGTGTGTTTTTCTTTTTAAAGGTTGCATTACTAATGTTTTTCTTGGTATTGGTATTTGATTGAAGGTTTAATAGGAAGTACAATTGGTATTTGATTGAAGGTTTAATATGTTTACTCCAGGTTCTATCAAGATGATAAAAGAAATTACTGTTTCATCTATAAAAAGCGCAAAAACCTCTCAAGGTAAGTGTATCATTTCAACAATTTTTTTAGTAATTTTTGTAACTTGAATAAAATGGTTTGACTAGATTATTTTCCATTGTGTTGCAGCGAAAATAACTGAAAAGAAACTAGTTATTTTTGAACTAAAGGACATTTTTTATCATAGCATCGATGATGAAGCAACAAACAAAGGGCATATTGAGAAAATGGGAGCTGATGCTGATTACACAATAGAGAAAAAATTATTTTGGATTCATCCACATGCAAAATCATTTTTTGAAATGTGTTTCAAAAATGAATCTCTTGAAATTGCAATTTGGACGACAGCTTTGAAACAAAGCACAACAAGATTTCTAAAAAAGTTGGTTTCAGAAACATTACAAGATAAACTTTTGTTTAAGTGGACTGCTTCAGACTGTAAACCACAAAAGGGACATAAGGTCATTGACAATCCAACGAAAGTTATACACACTAAATCATTGAAAAAAGTGTGGGAAATGCATACCCAATATGACGCAACCAATACTATTATAGTTGATTGTTTAATTGAGAGAGTGAAAGAGAATCCAAAAGAAAATGTGATTCTTGCCCCTCCATTCATTGGAGCAAATCAAGGGGATAATTGGTTGATCAATGGGCTATGGAGAATATTGAATAAACTCAACAAGGCTACAGATGTGCGAGCTATTTTGAAGGATGTTCAATTACATTAAGAAGTAACTTAAGATTATTGATGTCTATTTCATGCTATTATATGTATGACATCATGAATTATTATTTTTATTTCACAACATTAATAAAAGAATTGTTGATTTGGTTTGTCATTACCAAAAATAAAATATTTTTATTTTCTTTATTTTTCGTGAGATGAATGGTCATTTAATGTTTTCATATCAAAATTTCCCATGCTATATATTTTTTTTTTACAATGGATTACATTGTATATAAAATTAATAGATCATTGGTCTATTTGTTTTAATTAGATCATTACAATTATTTACTATAAATATGGTTTAAGTTATTGTTATACCTCTTATAAATTAGTAATGTGAAGGATGACCCATTGCATTCTTATAACCTTTTTTATTCCATATAAGTTGAAAAACTATATTAAGTTGTATGTAGCACCAACAATAAACATACAATTTGTACTAAAAGAAGCACTAAAAGAAACTAAGGTAGAAACTCTATAAATTAACATATAATAATTAGGTTTGAAATTTAGAAATTGTATTATATTGTATGTGAAAAATAATATATAATTAGTTTGTTTACTTGCACTAGACCATTTTAATTATATTTTTCAATTGCAATTAAATAAATCATTATAAGTCTTAAAATCATTAATTTAAATGGTGGTTCAATGCATTCTTATAAGACTTTTATTCCATACAAATTAAATAAAGGTATTAGGTTGTATGTATAAAGTAAACATATTATTTGTTTGTTCATTTTAATGGGGCAATTGTTTTTGTATTTTGTGATACTATGAACTCATTGTAAAATTACCTTAGCATACAAATGGAAATAATTCATAATAAATATTAACATCATTTTTAAAATGATAGGTTTTTATGTCCTTAAGCAATGAAGTGTTGAAGTGAAGATATGTTAATATCATACATGTTGTTACAGTGCAGATGCAAATGGGCATTACTACAAGTCAGAAGATGTTGTTGATATTTGAAATGGAAGGAGTATTCTTCCAATCATACACCAAAGATGAACAAAATTTTCATATCCAAAGAGAACCAGATTGGCAGTTTGGTGATAGGTCCTTTTTTCTAAGGCCTTTTCAGTCAGAAGTATTAAAATACTGCTTAAGAAATTATGATGTCGCAATATGGACATTAAATGTCACTGACAAGTACATCCGAAAAGTACTTGAAAAATCAAATATTGATATAGAGGAATTTAAATTTGCATGGGACAGGTCTCATTGTCATTTGCAAACAAAATTGGAAGCAGGGAGAACAAGACAATTTTATGAGAAAAAGCTGATTGATGTGTGGTCCCAATATGGAGATAGTTATGAAGAATCAAATGTATTGCTAATAGATACAAAAAAGCATACTTCTCAATTCATCGGATATCGATCAAACCACATCTTGATAAAATCATATACAGGAAAAGAGCAAGATATGTGGCTTCTGCAAGTTTTATTCCCCTTTCTTAAGACACTTCATCGTATCAAACAAAAACATGAGTACATTCGAATGTTCAATAGAACATGTACTTCATTGTAGTTGATGGAGATATTTTCCTTTATAAATTTGTTGAAAAGTACATTCCAATTTTTCAATACATTTTGGACATAGTTTTTGTTGAATCAATTTGTATGATTTTATATTTTTTGAAATATATGGGATGCCAATTATATTAATATGTATATTTCTTATTATTAATAATTGTTTTTGCAATGACTTTGTTGTATCAATTTTTTTTCTAAGATGTGTGTGTGTTCTTAAATGAATTGTTTGCCATTCAAATTATCTTACATGAACCATCAATGCATGTTATTGTTAATGACTTATGTTTACTTATATGTATCAATAATCATATATCAATGTGAAATATAAGTTTTTAAATATAACTCCTTGCAAACAAAGGTGTTATTCTTACTAAAGAAATTATAATAATTTACTTGATAAATGTTATGTGCATTATTCACTATTCACAATGCATTATTCACTATTAAGGCTAATGATAAATGTGTCATAGGTAAATGATTTGATCTTTTTGAAGCATATGATATGTGATTTTTCAATCGATAGTTTTCATAAATGTATATGCTTAAATCAACTAATGGTTGTAACTACAATCATATCATATTGAAAATCAACAAGGCACAAAGTCAGTTATTCATTGTTTACATAAAAAATGCACTAATATAAGTGCATAAATGTAACATGTAATTTTTGAGATAAAAAATATATTTTAAATAATTTTGCATTTCTTAAAAAAACATATACATGATGATAATGATATATAAGTGGATTATCAAGGTTTGATTAGACACTATCACAAATGAATTATGTCATTGAACTTTTTGAACTGTAAGGCATCTAATTTCATATTCTTAAATCACCTATTTGTATATGCAATCATCTCATCTCATTTAATTTAATAAAGAATCCATATATTGAATTTTATTTGTCTATCATGGAATTTATTAAGATTGTATTAATCTCATATTATATTGTTTTGAAACAAAACTCCATGAAAAACAAAATTCTCTTTTTAATAAAATATGGAATAATTAATTAACAATGTGTTAAGTGGACCATCTAGACCCATTAAGGAGATGGGTAAAATATGGTTGTATTTAAACTTTTTTGCACCATAAGACATTGATTTTCTAATCCATATTAGCATTTTTTCATTTTCATTTCTTAAATATTTTATTTGTGGTTTAAATAATTTCATAGAATCGAATATGAGTTGAAGAATTCTATTTGGCTATATGCATTGATAGAAGTTCATAAATGTGATGCATTTTCTAAATGTAACTCTTAATGTAAGTATATATATATATTTTACAAAACAAATTATAATTAATTGATAATGAGTTTTAAGTGGTCTAAGTGTGTAAATGTGACACTTTAAAAAAAAAAAAAAACTCCATGTAATATGAAATGTTTTTCCCAACAACACATGGAATAATTAATTGGTAATGAATGTTAAGTAGATTGTTAAAGTTATTTAAAGGTACAAGTCATAAATAAATGTATTTAAATTTTATGCAACATATGGTATTTGATTTTCCCACCTTTATTAACATTTCGTAAATTTCAATTCTTAAATAAATTATTTGTAAATGAAATAATCTCATAGAAACCAACAAGATGAGTATGTATTAAATTATATTTAGTATGTATGTATGTGTAAATGGAATTTATTTTTGAAATAAAGATCTCAATGTAAGTAAAAATATATATATTTTTAGAAAATTAATAATTTAAAATCAATTATTTATGACTTCTAACTGGTTTATTCTATTTTGAATTGACAATTTTTTCTAACTATGCATTATTAAATCAATTATTCCTATATGAAATCATGTCATATAAGTCAATAAGTCAAGAAACCATTAATTGATTTTTATTTAACTATCATGTGGTTTAATATGAATGTATAAATGTGAAATTGCTATTTCTAGAATAAAAAAAACCACGTAAAGAAAATGAATTTTCTAATAAAACATGGATTAATGACTTCACCATGAGCATTAAGTAGACTATTTAAGCTCATTCAAGAGATGAGCCATAAATGGATGCCTTTAAAATTTTTTCACCATATGACATGCTTTTCCCATCAATATTAACATTTTGTAGATTTCAATTCTTAAATAAACTATTTGTACTTAAAATAATCTCATAGAATCCAACAAGACTCAAAAGTTATTTATTGAATTTCATTTAGTTATATGTATTCATATAAGTTTATAATTGTAATTTATTTTTGAAATAAAGCTATTAATGTAAGTAAAGATATATCTTATACAAAACTAATTAGAATTAATTGATAATAAACTTTAAGTGGTTTATTCAGACTACATGAAAAATCAAGTGTCATAGATGAATGCCTTTTAATACATATTTAATATTCAAAATCAATATCTTAATTATAATTTATTTGTATTTACATTACGTATTTAATAATTAAAGAACACGGGGAATTATATAAATTTCAATTAAAATACATGAGTTATGTTTCACACTTATTTCTTCCCCATTAAAAATGGTTATCATTTTCTCTTTTTAGTGAAAGTAATGATCAATCATGGTTTTCCATACAGTTGGTTAACACTAAAATTACATTGAAACTATTACTGGTTTTGACATTGTTGACAAGGAGAGATCAATATCCACACTGCCATCAACTGTGCTAATATTTGAAAACCCTTGCCTCCACTACTTACAAGAAGTCACCACTAAAGTTTCTTGTTTACTTCAATTTTTGACATTGTCCATCATAATGGAATGACTTGAATACCCATTTAAGAACTCTCATTTGATGTACTTGGATTTGAGTGGAGATAGATCAATGGTGCCTAACTTTCTTGAAATACCTAGATCAACAATGTATAACTTTTAAAGTGGATGTCTGCATGCTATGAAGATGAATGATGACCCCCTCATTAGTGGTTCATAAAGGCACATAGGGACCGTAGGAAATTGAGCACAAGAACATTTTACTAAGGTTTTAGTAGACTAGTTTCAAAGAAATGCAAGGGACACTTATCATTGTCATTTATAATAAGATCTTCACATCACCATCATTCAATCAACAAATCTCCTGTAGGTTGGGGGAAAGGGGGTTAGAGTTGCCATATTAATATGATCTAGCTTAAATCAATTTCTTCTAACAATTTGATTTCACACTCCTTTTGTGTATTGATACTATTGTACATAACAACCACATGTTTGACCTATTCATGATCTCTAATTGGTTTGAAATTACTAAAATTATTTTAATATTGAATCAAGTTAATATGATGATTTACAAACGAATGAATGTTGTTGAAGGCCTTGTAATAAAATACTTGCAAACAAAGGTGATATTCTTACTAAAGAAATTTTAATAATTTACTTGATAAATGTTATGTGCAATATTCACTATTCACAATGCATAATTCACTAGTAAGGCTAATGAGAAATGTGTCATAGGTAAATGATTTGATATTTTTGAAGCATAAGATATGTGATTTCTCAATCGATAGTTTTCATAAATTTATATGCTTGAATCAATTAATGGTTGTAACTGCAATCATATCATATTGAAAATCAACAATGTACAAAGTGAGTTATTCATTGTTTACATATAAAATGCACTAATATGAGTGCATAAATGTGATATGTAATTTTTGAGATAAAAATGTATTCTAAATAATTTTGCATTTCTTAAAAAAACATATATATGATGATAATAATTGATAAGTGGATTTAATCAAGGTTTGATTAGACACAATCATGGATGAATTATGTCATTGAACTTTTTGAATTGTAAGGCATCTAATTTCATTATTTAAAGTCATTTTTTTGTAAATTCGTATTTTAAATACACTGAAATCATCACTTGAGCTAGAAATATATTATTGAATTGTACTTAGTTATGTCCATTAATATGAGTATATAAATGTGATTTCTAAAATCCATATATTATCAGATGCATTTTTTTCGAAAAATAAGTCTTTTAATTTCTTGATAATAAGTATTAAGTTGACTATTTAGGCTAATGGGTGATGGCTCATAAGTGAATACTACTCGTTAAGTTGTAGGGTATTCAATTTTTAACACATTTTTTTTTCATATATTCTTAAATCAACTATTTGTATATGCAATCATCTCATCTCATTTAATTTAATAAGGAATCCATTTATTGATTTTTATTTGTCTATCACGTAATTTATTAAGACTGTATTAATCTCATATTGTATTGTTTTGAAACAAAATTCTATGCAAAACAAAATTCTCTTCTTAATAAAACATGGAATAATTAATTAACAAATTATGTGTTAAGTGGACCATCTAGACTCATTAAAGAGATGGGTAAAAAATGGTTGTATTTAATATTTTTGCACCATAGGACATTGACTTTCCAATCCATATTAGCGTTTTGTCATTTTCAATTCTTAAATAGTTTATTTGTGGTTTAAATAATTTCATTACTAGAATCCAATATGACTTGAAGACAAAATCACTGCTGATACTGGACATGAATGGGAAGTTATTTATTGAATTTCATTTAGTTATTTGTATTCATATAAGTTTATAAATGTAATTTATTTTTGATTTCACACTCCTATTGTGTATTGATACTATTGCACATAACAACCCCATGTTTGAACCATTCATGATTTCTAATTGGTTTGAGATTACTAAGATTATTTTAATGTTGAATCAAGTTAATATGGCAATTTACAAAAGAATGAATGTAGTTGAAGACCTTGTAATAAAAAACTTCCAAATTTAATGAAATATGTGTTATATGCTTATTTTGTCTTTGTTTGGCTATAAATTATGGTTAAATTCACTTTTAGTGTTTAGTAAATTGATCCTCTATCGAAAACACATAATTTTCACTTGCAAATTGTTAAAAATCTTCAAGTTCACATATTTAGATCAAGGATAATGGAAGAGGTGTAACAAATAGCTAAGGCCAAGGTTTTAGTTTATTTGTAAAAAATAAATCATTAGAGCTAAAATAAATGTTCAACAATGAAATATTTAGCAATGCAGTTGTGGTTGGTGTCATCTATATGTTCCTTGACACAATCTTTAAAGGATTGCCCAATTTAACCAATGTAAACTTTTCCCCAAAAGGAAAAACATTGTAATATACATTTATTGTAAATATATATATATATATATATATATATATATATATATATATATATATATATATATATATATAGATATATATATATATATCTATATATATATATATATATATATATATATATATATATATATATATATATATAGATATATATATATTCAAATTCATTCTTAGGGGTATTTCTAATGTAGTTTTGTTTGGTATTTCATTCATTGGGGTATTTTTAATTTAGTTTCACTATATTATCATGCTACTAATGATTATGTAAGGAGTTTTTGGTTCTCTATTGGAAAAGAACATGAATTTTGTATCACGTTTCATTATGACTTGAGGTATAGTTTTAAAAATAGGATTTGGGTTAGGATTCACATTTATATTGCCACTACATTTTTTGATCTTTCCCATATCATTTCAATGTGCCTTAGGTCTCACGCTAAGAAGTTGCAACAATAACCATGCCTTTTTGCATGTCGTAGTTTGTGTGGTAAAATATACCCTTCATAGGTGCCCTAGATTAGCAATCGATTTCTACCTTGGTGCCCATGCTACATTCATTTGTAGGCATATGAATCCTCTTTATATCCCACCATGACATCAAACATGAGCCTCATGCCTCTCTTTGTCTTTTATTTCTGGACATCTATTACCCTTACAAGGTGTGATAAAGGAAATTGTTCTCTCTGCGGACAGAGGCAACCCCTCTAGCCCTAGAGTGCGCCTAGTCACAGCAAAGACAAAACAATAATCGATTCCCTTAAATAGTCATTGTTGGAGGCCTACCTCAAACCAGTGGTTGATGAAGTTTCTATTACGCTGCTCCAACTTCCATTTCTTTCTTCTCAATGAGCAATCAACCTAAAACACCACAAGAAAACAACAAAGCACATAACTAAGAACAATAATGATCTATTTACTTATAAAGTCAAGGAGTCACAAGCTATCAAGTAGATTATACACAAGATATAGGAAATCGTCATTGATTGTATTAAAAATGAAACAAGAGAAAACTTACAACCATGCCTTGACGTCACAAGTCTTCTTGGAGGGTCCAGTCAGTATGTTCCTTCAAGCATTCACTCTTAAGAATGGGTCTCCCAATAGGACAATAGCTCTCTCTCTCTCTATCAAGCCCTCATGCAAAGCTAAGATACTCCAAAACCTATTATCAAACTATTAACAATTCCACACTTGTCACACTCACACCAAAGCTATCTACTTTGCTTCAAACCAAACTCAAAACTAGCATCTCCCAACAAAAGAACTAAAGAACTAGCAGATCATAGCAATGGTGAGTGATTTTATAGGAGAAGAAGTCTCCATGAAATGAGGGAGAGGGAGCTTATCCTTAAGGGAGGTTGCACAAGAGGCGGAACCACCATCCCAGAGGAGGAAAAGTGACCCAAACTGACCCAACAACCAGCTCTAGAAACACCCAGAAGGCCAACTGTTTGAACAAATTCACCAATTCTAGATCGTCGCAAGTCATGAACTAAGGATCAACGACGACATCGCAAGGAGGCATTGCATGCAGACCAATCGTCACGACAAGAATCTGGAAGACTTGCGCCGAGCCCTAAAATTCCGTCGCAGGAAACAAGTGTACACATGCGTTGACGTCGCAACAATACAGTTCATGATAGGGAATCGTCGCGGATTTTAATGGTTTACTAGCAACGATGCAGAAACTTAGGAAAAAGGGTCAGTTCTTCAGCATCAGAGAGCATTGTTTAATCTTTTTGCATAAGTGGGAAGATATGGATATGTGTATTTATAAATGATACAACAGAGGGACTGAGACGAGAACAATGACAAATTACTGTGTAACAGATGCCCCCTAAAGCATGAAGTCCGAGAGAGTGGGAGGGGTGAAATGCTTTACGAAACCATGACTGAACTGGAACACCACCTTGAAGAACCTACAGGTAGGAGTACAACTGATATCTCTGATAGTGAAATACAAGTAGTCTAGGCATGGGTGTAGCCATCGAAAAGACATATGAAAATTGGTCTATGGTATGGACACAACCACCCAGTTGATACAACCAAATATAATGATAAAGGTATGGTCGCAACCATCCATGAAGACTTAGGTATGGTCATAGCCATCCAATCAAAGGGTCATGTATGTAATCATGAACCAATCCACACAGCCCGAACATATGTAAGCTTAGTCCGGGGTCTAGAAACCCTAACTGATCTTAGTACAGATTCTAGCATGCGAACAAATGTGTTGAAGTCAAGCATGATAGAAAGTTGCTTGATTACCAGTCAATAATGAAAATCGTTAACAAGCATGAGAGAAACCACTAATAATGACAATGGATCTCAAAGTATGGCCAGTACAATCCACTAAGTGTGAAGAATGGGCTGAATTCGAACACTCGTGGAATCACCCAATCAAAGACCAATGATGAAAGTCTATCGTCGGGCGCGAATAACTTGCCATTGAGGCATGCAAGCTCCAAGGTACCAAAAGGGATCTATAGATCCACCTCCTGGATAATGAGCTGATGTTGATAGGAGATGATCCATCGCAGGAGGGTCATAATGTTTCCCCCATCAATGACACGAGACAAGGAACAAGCAATAGATTGTGAAATAGAGAATCAGAGGAGGAGGTTAAGGGTGTAAACTGTAGAAGGATTATACTCTTGAACATATCGGCGACACGACTCCGGAATGCGGCATTATTTTGGTACCAAGGGATTGGAGGTCTGACAGAGATGACATGTATCAGATAGAATGAGGCAAAATGGAAACCCAAAAAACCCCGGAAGGCCAATGACGATGTGAGGATATCCCAACCCGACGAGAAGAAAAAGTGTCGATGTTCAAGAGTGACTAGCTGTCGTAGGTAGCCAATGACGACTTCCAAATTTCCCCCCACCATTACTGGCGAGTACCCCAATTATTTTTGAAAAACAAGCTTGAAGGGGATAGCATATGCTTGTGATATAAGTTCGACCTTCGGACGAATCCAACCTAGTGATAGTTTAACGAGCCCTAGGGAGGAGAAGCTCGAGTCTCATCATGGTGACGAGTCCATTGTCGTTAGGGTTTAATGATTTCGACACAGGTAAAACTCAGAGTCTTTTTCATGTTTAGAGAGTTTGAAAAAGACATGGAAAAGAAAACTCCAGGGGGTTCCTTTTTCGTAAATTTGTGTCCATCGAGCCCGAAAAAATAGAAAAAAATACTCGAGAGAACCGCTTGACCATTATGACCAAGGAGTAATTTTTGTAATTAGTGGTCCCGATTTGAAAAAGTAAAAAAAAATGATTGAAGACACGTTGTTTCATAACCAATATCAAACTCGAAACGGCAAAAGTCCGGTGATCTTTTCATGTTTATGTGGTCAGAAAAGAGCTGAAAGTGGACCACCTTTTATCTAGTAAACGAGTCAAAAAGGGAAAAACTCGGCAATATTTTCATCTTTTACGAGTCATAAAAGAGCTTAAAGGAGACTCGTCCTAGAGGAACGAGTGGTATAAAGGGTAGCAACTGGTTCCGACAATGGTGGAATTGCTCAAAACATGTAATGGTCAAGAGGATGGCTAATAAAACCACTCGTCGCTACGGTCCCTCAGGAAAGGAAAAAACAACCAATGGAAAGCATATGATCAGCCAAAGAGATGGCGATGATGAAATGAAAACAAACAAGGCTCATCTAGCAGAATTTAGCGGATAAAAACAGCAATCACGAGGTGTAAATTAGGTATGGGTTCATTTTTACACAAGCTTGAACCATGGAGAACTCTCCTTGGATTCAATTTCATGTTTACACAAGCTTGAAACGAAAAACTACGCTTGTTATAAGTTCACGTGCCCCCAGCATAACGATGCAAATCAAGGTACATGCCCCCTAAGCTTCATTGCATTCAACGAGGTGGATGGAATGAAGGTTCACTTTCGAGATCATGGAAAGACTCGACTTGGGTTTTATGACATATTAATCAAAGACTTGATTTGGAAAAGGGATTTGTTTCATTTTTTAATGAGTTTGACACAGGAACAAACGGTCTTCGGACATTTGTTTCATTTTTTAATGAGGTTGACACAAGATCAAGAAATTTCCTCAAAACTCGTTGATTCATTTTTTAACGAGCTTGACACAAGATCGTGAACTATGCTCGTCACTCCTTGTTTCATTTTTTAATGAGGTTGACATAGGAACAAACTATCTTCGTACTCCTCGATTCATTTTTTAATAATCTTGACACAAGTTCGGGAACTGTGCTCACTATGCCCAGTTTCATTTGTGAGCGAGGTTGAGACGGGAACAAATTATCCTCGGGCCCTTGCTTCATTTTTTAATGAAGTTGACACAAGATCAAAACTATCCTCGAACTCCTTGTTTCATTTTTTAATGAGGTTGACACAAGATAGGAACCATCCTCGAGGCTCCTGTTCATAGGCCATATGTAAACATGGCTCCCAAGAGATCTTCACCGGATGGAAGAATCATGCTCCTGGAGAAACACATGTCATTAGACACCAATGACAGATTAGGTTCCAATGCCCCTAGTACATGATGTATGAGACCATCTGCATGAACATCAGTAGAGGCAGAGACGGAACGGGTAGCCACATAATTGACCTGTGGCAAGGAGGGGACTACTTGCAGATAAGAACTAATAGGGGATGATGGTTGTACAGGAGGCACCGGGTGACTAAAGAATGATAATAGATCAATAGTCACCGTTCTTCCATCGTGCACAAAACAAACCACATGGAAAAGTGGAGAAATAATAGCTCCCTTGGCATAGATATAATCACGACCAAGGAGAAGACTAAAATCTAAAGCATCTTGGACAACCATCACATCTATATAGACAGTTTTGCCTCCCAAAGTAACAGGGAACTTTGGAAGGATCCTTAAAGGTTGACTAGTTCCTCCGTCAAATGCTAACAAATTCTGAGTGACCGGCACAAGCTGTGGGGAGCCCAAAGCTTTCCAAGTAGTGAAAGGCATGAGACTAACCGATGCACCTTCATCTAAGATAGTGCCAAGTACTGCCTTATTATAGGCATGTATTGTAATCTGGAAAGGCACATAGGATGGAAGGCGGAAAGCAGTCAAATGACTCAAGTCAAAGGAAACGACTGAACTACTCGGTGGGGGTATCATATGATTGCCCCCATGCTCTACAGGAATCGAAGAAGGACTCTATGAATTAGCAGGGATAGAAGGGTCGTTCTCAGACTCAGGAGAATCTGACGAGATGAGAAGAACATGAGCAGTATAATCATGATTCTCTTCCAGAACAAAGTGATCAACAGGTGGTGAATCCAAGTCGACACTCTTTTCGACCAATGGTTGGTCAGGAATAGGTTGAGCATAGCTAGGTTCGCGAAAAGGAGGATGGACAAGAGAAGATTCAAAGTTAATCTCTTTGTCAACCAGGAGAGGGTCTGAAGATATCCTCTGATAACCAATTGGAAGTGGAGACGAAGAAGCTATAAGACTTTCCAAAGTAGCTGAAGCTTTATCCATGAGCGGACAAAGGTGAAGGGGATGGTTGCATTCACATAGCCTATAGGGGAATCAAATATTTCCTTTCTTCTTACCACTACTAATTGAGGATTGAACATTGACATGAGCTTTAGAGGACGATGAGAGATGAGCCAGATCATGAGACCATACTTATAGGATCCTAGGAATGCCAGGCCAATCACGAAGAAGATGGTCACCCTTGCACAATTTACAAGGAAACTTAACCTTCCACGGAGGAGCAAAAGGTGTTCCAACTTGAGATGTACTCAGGGAAATAGTTGCATGGGTGGCCTCGTGCTTATCAGAATTCTTCTTCTTCTTCATCTTCTTCTTCTTCTTCTTAGTCTCCTGGTTACTAGATGTGGAACTTTCACCAGGCGAAGTGGGAGATGAAGATGAAGAAACTGGGGAAGAAGGCGTAGGCTCAACCTTGGAATCATCATGTCATGATTCAGACGAAGGAGGCGGTGGAACAGGAGTCATGACACTCGGGACCACCGAGGTTGAAAACAACTAAACAGGCAAACTGATGGTTAACCCAGGCAAGGACAATGTTGCCATATACGGAGCACCGACATTTCCAAAAGTTGGAAATGAACCAGGATTTCCATCTGGGGGAAGACCTTGGCCAATAGACTGGGGGAAAGTTGCCATCGGGAATGAGCCCGGAAAACACTCATACTGTAACCAAGAACTTGAACTGTTACTAGGAATATTTCGCGGGAAGTAAATTTTATGACACAAGAACAAAACTTGACCTTTTCATGTTTCAAGAGTCGAGAAAAGAATGAAAAGGTGATTCTATCTCTTTTGGGGTTTAATGAGCCTAAAAGGACAAGTGCTCAGATGATCCTTTTCTTTTAGGGAGTCGAAAAGGAATGAAAGTGACTACTCTAGAGAACTAGGCAAAAGGTTAACCAGACAAACTGTAAAACTGCATATACACCTTGGTGATCAAATGAAAGAGAAATGACCAAGTACTTTCCGTATGGCAGTCAATGTTCCCAAATGTTGTGTTCGGTGCGTTATGGTTCACAGGGCAGCAGACACAGCTTCCTATGGATGTAGGATGATAACCTAGTGGGGTCTCCCGATATATACTCGATGGTACTGTGAGCACAAGTTCGTACTAGGTAGCTATTAATTCATAGAAGGAGGAATCACCCAACCTTAAGCGAAAGCAATAGTGACTAGGCTTAATGATGCCGAAGCATGTCTCTAGCCTAGACCTCTAAATAATGTGCGTTAAGTTCCAATGTGTTGTTAAGTTCATTCAGTTAATTTTAGAGTTGATCTTGAATTAGGTTTTAGATTTCAAGCCCTACCGTATGTATATCAAAAACCATAGGATGCAACTAGAATGAGTAAAGCATCTTTTATTTCGATGAACACCTACTTAAAGGAGGGTAGAAAGTTCATTCCCAAGAAAACACAAGCGAATGCAAACACTAAGAAACACAATGCATCAATACACTAATCTCACGATGCATCGATACTACTAATGAAAGATTTAGAGTTCTCTTTTCAATTTCTCAAACATGAAAATTTGAAATGCACATATACTTTCAATTTCGTATATCAAATGAATGCAATTCCTTAATTTTTTTGTTTTGAATTTAAAGAGACAAACAAGCAAGTGTGAATTGATCGATCCAAACAATTGTGATCTATGCTTGGTAGTGACGAAATCGAATCAATATCAAAAATTGGTTCAATAATCGACACTAAAAATCAACTAGCAAGAAAACAAGCAACGAAAAAGCCTTAAGAAAATCAATAAGACAATCGTGGATGAACCTTGGACAGACAAGTAACCCAAACAAATGGTTTCTTGAAGAAACCTCTAAAGAGCTAGGTCACATGGTCTAAAAACACAAGACTCACTCGATGAAACCAAAGAGACAGTACCCTAACCAAAAGCAATCAGAACAAGCTGATGGGAGAGAGGAAACAGCAGGAGATAAACAAGACTGGTGGATTCAGGAGGTAAAGTTGTAAAAACAACTTTATAGGAATCGTCACAGGTGTTACACTGACAACTAGAGATGTCATTTCAGGTGTTACACTGACAACTAGATACATCATCGCAGGTGTTACACTGACAACTAGATACTAGTAGCTAAAGTACACCTGCTTTCAGAGATTGTCCGATTTTAGGAGTCGTCGCGGGAATTAAACTAGCAACTCGAGACGAAAGCTAAATAGTCGCGGGTACAAAGCTAGAACATCAGTGACATCGTCATGACTGTTAGTTTCACGCCCCTACACCTACGGTAGTCTTTCAACCACTTATAGCGAGGTTCGACACCACCGAACACTTTCTTTTCACCAATACTTATGTTCGTGGACTACGCCTTAACATTCCATACTTAGTTTTATTTTTGTTACCAAGTATTATTAATGTGCCTTTATACTATTGAACACCCATACACATTCATTATCAACAGCATTAAACAAGTGAAATGCACAACAGTATAAAAGGAGGGGCATCTCCCTGCAATATGAGTCTGCCCGAATATCAATATATATAGTTTTTCCACTTTTACAAAGTACAGACTAAGTCCTTAGGAAACCCCAAATTTCCAACTTCGGCAAACTCGGTTGCCCAGCTCGTCGGCACCTCCGCACGGTCGCCGCACGACTCACCAACCCATCGTTCACCTCATCGCACGTCTTCGCCGGTTCGCTCTTCGTTTGGTCGCAAACGCCTAAACCGTGTACACCTGCCCACACGCAGTCCCACTTGCCAACTCTTGACAAATGCCCAAATCGTGTGAACAAAACGTAGTACCGCCTGCCCAACTCTACGACCTCCGGTTCCAACCTTCATCTCCACCATTTCAACGTGCATGGTGCGCCCACACCCGGCCGCCCATCCGGATGCCTTCACCATGTCAACCAAATCTCGTCCGTGCACACTTGCACGACGGGCGGGCACTCCCCGAGTCACCTAAAACCCATGCCAAGTCGTCGGACAAAGTTGGGCGCCGCAAACCTGTGCATGCCCTTCTCCAACCAGCGGGCAACCCTGCCCACGCCCTCCACCCAAGACCAAGATGTGCGTTCCTCCGTGCGGCTTCACCCAAGAACGGGCGCATCACCAATCTGCGCCCTCCTTTTGCTGCGCCTTCACCTTCCCACGCACTTCTCTTGTTGAGTGATGAGCGATGGAGTGATGTCCAAATGATCCAACGCAACACAAGTTTATATGCGTTGAAGGGGGAGGTCATGGCTTGCCCAGCCGACCTCACCCAAGCCCCTCCTCCAATGCAAAAACCCCTACTATGCCAAGTCGGCCTCCATGTCTCCTCCACGCCATACAAACAAGGAGCTTCCTTCAATAAATGCGCACAAGTCATCGTAAAGTTGGAGTAGCTCACACCTTTTACCATCGCACTTCATGCCGGAGAACGCAGGTCGTTACAATTAGGCTATCTTCAGTGACAATCTTACTTAAGCAAAAGACAAAGTAAAAACACCTAAATGACACCAGATTGATCTCCCAAATAGTGAGGGGAATTCCCAGATTGACCCAGGTAACCCAAAAAACTGATGGTTCAACCCCCAAAATTCAAGAGACACTCAATCAAAAGGCAAACTAAAAGTAAACAAGAAGAAAACATACAAAGGACTCCCTAGTGGAGTCGCCAACTTGTGATAAAGGAAAGTGTTCCCTCTGTGGACAGAGACAACCCCTCTAGCCCTAGAGTGGGTGTAGAGCCTCTACTTTACACCTTATCATCCATCATTACCTACTATTTTCATCACTTTTCTCTCTCTTTTGCCTCATTTTCCACCCAGATCATTACATTAGTTGTCATTAAACATGATCAAGTGAGCTTTGCTAATGGGTGACTGTTTTATTTAGTTTTTGACATACTTACAAGCATTCCACAGCCATCTGCTGATTCCGCAGCCATCTGCTGATTCCGCAGCCATCTGATGATCCCGCAGCCATTTTGTTGATCTCAAGGTTCCACGTGCTATTTTGCAGAACGAGCCACGTGGGCATGTTGGAATATATGTGCTCGAGGTTCCTGTGCCATCAGTTCAGCCAGCCACGTCATCTGTACCTCCGGTCAAAAGGGGTCAAGTTACGGTCAAATAAAGGCAGCTTAACGTTGATACATAAGCTGTTTGGTCACGTCGGTGGAAAAGATGACTTGTCCGTGTTTTGTAAGCCGTGGGGAACATGATCTAATGCTGGATTCATTGCCCATAACGACCAGGACCTCCAGCTCGACCATGAAGCATATGACGTGTTCACTGCACCTTTAATACGCATGATATTCAGTTTATTTTCTGTTTTATGCTTTACGCATTAGGCCATCTTGCAGATGCCTATAAATACTTGCGTCTGCGTACGCTTATGTTAACTTTTTAGCTGTTGTAGTTTATGAACTTGTGAGAATTTTAGCACTTTTCTGAACTCTGTTTTTATAGAGCTTTTCCATCACTTTTGACTATGTATTTCTGCATGTGAAGTAATGGAAACAGTGTTGTTTTGAAGTTTTAAAGCATCTGAGTTTTCTGTGGGTTGTATGGATGGAGGGCCCCCGTTCATGACTGCCCTTGTATAAGTATTTCATGTTTATACTTCTGCAATTTCTTTATTTCACATATAGCATTTCCTTTTCTTGAGTTATGTACAGCTTGATTTCTTTTCATTGCTGCAGCCTTTATTTTCACTGATCAGATTTGCTTCTTTGCAGGTTTTCACCCGGGATTGAGTGTGTTGTATTTGCTTTAATATCTAATGGTAGTTGCAGTTGTCTTATTCGTAATGCTGCCCTTTTTACTCTATTTTCTAGATTAGTTTTAGCTTAGTTTTACAAGTTGGATGCTAACTAATTTATGCTCTCTTTATCATGAATGGCTTATCTTTCAAGAGAACAGAACACTAATTAATTGCAGCTTGTTTTTAAGTAGTCTTGGCTTGTGGCACTAATACTTTTTCCACCTGTTACACATAATCACATATGTAGGAAGCAGTATGATGGAAAAGGCTTAAGTAGTGTCATAATTTGTCATTTAGAGTTTTTATCAATTCTTGGATTTGTCTTCAGCTACTTCCTAATCGTGTTTTACACAGTACTATGTGGTAGAAGCAGGGAGTTAGGAAGAGATAACCATTATCATCAGTCCTTGAAGTGATTTTCTTGTTTCTTTTATTTGCAGCAATATGGGTAGAGACTAATGCCATTAGAACGTGGTCATTTACTTTCAAGTCATTTCAAGTTATTCATTTCTTTTAAGTTCCTTTCCTTTACAAATTCAACAAGTAATTAGTAATCACCAATCACACACTTTCACTCATCTAGAACTCACTTTTCACACACTTGCACTCATCTGTCTATAATCATCACTCCATCTTAGGAAGATAAGTTAACCACAAACAACACCCCAAACGACAAAAGCTCTAAGAGGTTGCTTAAGTACATATAGTACACCTTCACTTCATCAGCTTACGAGCCCCGGGTTGACAATTAATGACATCAATTTAGGAACACTAAATTGACTAAACAGTGGGTCTAGTCACAACAAAGATAAAACAACAATTGATTCCCTTAAATAGTCATCGTTGGAGGCCTACCTCAAACCGGTGGTTGATGAAGTTTCTGTTGCGTTGCTTCAGCTTTCGTTTCTTTCTTCTTAATGAGCAATCAACTTGAAACACCCCAAGAAAACAACAGAGCACATAACCGAGAACAATAATGATCTATTTACTTGTAAAGTCAAGGAGTCACAAGCTATCATGTAGATTATACACAAGATATAGGAAATCATCATTGATTGTATTAAAAATGAAACAAGAGAAAACTTACAACCATGCCTTGATGTCGCAAGTCTTCTCGGAGGGTCCAGTCAGTATGTTCTTTCAAGCATTCACTCTTAAGAATGGGTCTCCCAATAGGACAATAGATCTCTCTCTATCAAGCCCTCATGCAAAACTAAGATACTCCACAACATCTTATCAAACTATTAGCAATTCCACACTTGTCACACTCACACCAAAGCTATCTACTTTGCTTCAAACCAAACTCAAAACTAGCAGCTCCCAACAAAAGAACTAAAGAATTAGAAAATCATAGCAATGGTGTGTGATTTTATAAGAGAAGGAGTCTCCTTGAAATGAGGGAGAGGGAGATTATCCTTAAGGGAGGTTTCACAAGAGGCGGAACCACTATCCCAGAGGAGGAAAAGCGACCCAAACTAACCCAAAAACCAGCTCTAGAAACACCCAGAAGGCTGACTGTTTGAACAAATTCACCAATTCTAGATCATTGCAAGTCATGAACTAAGGATCAGTGACGACATCGCAAGGAGGCATTGCATGCAGACCAATCATTGCGACAAGAATCTGGAAGACTTGCGTCGAGCCCTAAAATTTCGTCGCAAGAAACAGGTGTACACTTGCGACGTCGCAACAATATAGTTCATGACATGGAATTGTCATGGATTTTAATGGTTTACTGGCGACGATGTAGAAACTTAAGATAAAGGGTTAGTTCTTCAGCATCATAGAGCACTGTTTAATCTTTTTGCATAAGTGGGAAGATATGGACATGTGTATTTGATACATGACACAGCAGAGGGACTGAGATGAGGACAATGACAAATTACTGTGTAACACAAGGGGATCCCCACTCTTTTTATTGTTGATTTTTGGTCACCTATGCCTATGGTATTCAATGTCTTGCTAGATTTTATCGTAACATTGCTTGCCTTCATCACACTTCCCACCTTTGTAGACATGCTCAATCTCTTTCCTTCACGTTAACCTTACCTCCATCTTGCAACCTATCTCACCCTTTCAGAGAGTTCATTGCGATGAGTAGATTTCCATATCCATACACTTTGCCATTTTCTCTTGCTTTTCTTAGGTAAATTTTGTTAGCATAGGAACTAAATCCATACAATGATACCACTTTTCTATATGGAATTAGCTTTATTTTGGTCTTATTTTCATGCTCATTAAACAATGAAAATCCTGAGCTTCTTTTGCACTCTTTTCATGCTCATTAAATCACTTAAAGATGTCAAATTCTTTCCATTCTTCCCTACTTGTTAGTCAAGAGTAAATTCGGCGAGCAAGCTCTTCCCTATTCTCATGTTCATTAAACCACAAGAAAGACACGAGTGTACTTTTATCTCTTTTTCTACCTCACTATTAAACTCATGAAAAAGACACTGATTTGAGTATTCTTTTATCTATTTTTCAATCTCTTCAAAACTGAATTAAAATACACTATCAAGCTCACTTGAATTAAAATACACTATCAAGCTCACTTGTATCCCCAAAATATCTACTTGGGAGAAGACATGGTCCTCTCCAATTAATTACCCAATTTTATATTCATATCACATTCCCAAATGTCCTCTCATGTTTACCTGGGAGAAGATAAGTCAAATGTAAGGATGAGGGAGAATTTATGACATTAATGAGAGGTGGTTAAGGTGGAGAAGAGAAGGGGGCATAAAAGGGGAAGGATGAGGGGAGGAAGGGGGATCCTTAGTTTTTCTTTTGGTTTTGGTTTGGCTATGGTTTTGGAGGAATTGTTTGAGAGAGAGAAGGGGAGTATTATTCATCTTGGACACACTACATCTAGTTGGACTTGGGCCATGTCCAAACCGTAGTCATAGTGTGTTCGCGTTCTTAGAGACAACACACTCTCGATGCCCCACTTCCTTCCACCCACTTTTCCATGCCAAAATGGTTTCCCATCCCCCATCCACCACCCTAATTAGTGCCACCTAATTCTCATTCATGATCCTCTAGTTGCTAACACCTTACCTCTTGCACCTACCCGACCGGACCCCCCGCCCCAATTAATACCTTAGGTGGTTAAGTCATTTACCCACCCCTTTAATGCAATAAAAGAATAATATAATATTTTAAAGGTGTAGGTGGATTTTTAAGCCCAACATTTTGAAGCTTGTTTAGATACCACATCTGAGATCCCCTTTTATGGGTCTCAAGCTCGTAAAAAAAACTTAGCAAAAAAAAAAACATTTTTTATTTATTTTAGTTGCATACTTAGTTTTTATTTTTCATTCACAACAGACTTATGATTACTATGTTTAATAGCATAAATTTAACAAACACATTTGAAATGAGCACAATTTGATTCATAAGCAATTCATATAATTAACAAGAAAAAAACTTGGTTACGTTGACACAGAGTAGTGTTCCTCCTTTGACAATCTGATTGAATATCCCTCCTGAATATGCCACCCTGCCAACTAGAAATCGCCTATCTAGCTTTCTAGTGCAAAGAAACCCCATGCAAAATTCATAAGTTTCATTTCCCTCCTAACTCATGTCCATACCGTAATCGTAGTGTATTCAAGTTCTTAGAGACAACACCCTCTCCTTCCCCCTTCTCAAAATCCACTTCCCTATTCAAAACTCTGTTTTTCCTTCCATCGACCCTCCTTTCCCCCACTTTTCATGACAAAATGATATCACGTTTAACTTAAAAAAAATTGCACTTATCTCCCATGAAAAAACACAAAATCCATAAGTTCCATTTCCCTCCTAACGCATGTCCATACCGTAATCGTAGTGTATTCGAGCTCTTAGACACAACACCCTCTCGTTCCCCCTTCTCAAAATCCATTTCCCTATTCAAAACTCTGTTTTTCCTTCCATCGACCCTCCTTTCCCCGACTTTTCATGACAAAATGATATCACGTTTAACTTAAAAAAAAATTGCACTTATCTCCCATGAAAACACACATAGACAATAGCTAACTTTTCATCAAAATCTAACCCATGGACCCTCCTTTTACAAAAACCATTTTTGCTTTTTTTTGAAATTCATCACCACCTTGTCAAAAATCATGCTCAAAGTTAATAACTAAAACAAAAAAAATCATTAAATATTTAAATCTAGAAAGAAATGTTGCAAAGATTCCTTCATATCCACCAACCATGATAGCTAAGTTTAAATGAGAGGTTTTTGGAATTTGATAAACGAACCATTACAAGAAAGGCAAATTAAATTGAGTTTATAAAATAGTACAAGAATAAGTATCACCAACTTCTAAAACAATTTCCCGTAATACAAATTAAATTGAATTCATAAAATAATACAAAAATTAGTATGGCTCACTATTTGGATGGATAGAATCACATATATTCGATAATCTAAGAACATTGCACCAGGTTGGCCGCTACAATCACAACTTCTGCTACAGTACATAGCTCTTGAATTCCACATCAAGCCTTTGAAAGACATAACCACATTTGTATTTGCCAAGTAAGAAGCCAATAGTGATTTGCCAAGTAAGAAGCCAATAGTTGATGGAATTTGTGACTTTAATGCATACGTTATGACTACTGAAATTCTTGGCAATCTAGTCCAATTTCAGTGAATGATGCAATAAGTTTAGGAACAATTTTAAGTAATATAAGCTTGAAGCCAGCAGAAGTAGCACCCGGATTTTCAGACTCTTCTCCAACAATTGTACAATTCTCTGATAGTGATCCAACTGGAGCCCCTTTGATATAAGCATCACACGCACGAAGAATACAGTGACCGCGTTTTTGAAAATGCCCTTTAACAAACATCTCAAAATGCTGCACAGATGATGAGCATGGGTGTATTTAGAATCATTCCTAGACAAAGAATGATTAAAAAAGATAACTGTAAATGAAAATCTCGCGAGATTTCTACCTTTGGAGGCTTTCGCAATACGTACAACATTGACTTGCACGATAGGAGAAAAGAGTTTTCTTTGTAGGCTAACGAGTTCTTCTCCCCTATCGCTGAACCAATCTGTTTCTCAAATCCAGGTTCATTAAAATAAGGATTATCATTTAGTACCAATCCTTGAATAGAAACAAGTAGTTGTAAAACGTTTGATGACAACGGGTTCCACACTTCATTCCCTTTGCCTGTCCATGTGTTTAAAAGACTCAGACAGACTTTTCCATTCTTATATAGATTTGGATTCAACCGTAACCCACCAGAATGGTAGTAAGCTAACTGCAAAACCAACATATTACCAGAATGGTAGTAAGCTAACTGCACAACCAACATATTAAAGCTAAATGAGACTGACTTCCATATTGAGTTCAAAACAAAACAACTTGAGATCTCATTTATTTCACTTTAAAATCAAACAATTCTAGTTAAACTAATGCTTACAGGTGGTATATCGGGATATTCCGATGGAAAATGAATGTCAAAGAAGAAAAGTCCATCTTGATACGGAGTCCCGGCTGCTCCAACAATTACAGCTCTCAGCAAATCCATCCTATCCTCATATATTCTAACAAAATTGTATCTGTCAATCAATGCAGAGTTTATAAATTACAAGTTAGAACAACCAGAAAAATAAAGAGCTCGAAATACTCTATGCCCATATTTTTATTTGTTCTAGTACACATCATGAGTACAACGTATTCTCATGAATAATTGGGTTACAAAATTTGTTACTTTGCAACTTCCTACTACTCGAGAGAAAACAAGAAAGCAATATTGAAAACTGAGAAGACAAAAGACAAAAATAGCAAAATTGAAGGAAATATGACTGGCCAGAATAGAGGCAAAATTGAAGGAAATATGACTGCCCAGAATAGCGTTTCCCTATTAGTGAATGTTCAAATATCACGAACTCATTTAATAAACCAGTGAAAAACAGTATTAGTGAATGTTCAAATATCATGAACTCATTTAATAAACCAGTGGAAAACAGGTCTGCATGGCTTAGGATGAGTTACCTGGTAAGTGTTTTTCAAGATTGTTCCATTCATGTTGAATTTTCTTCATCCATTTCCGCTTATTGATAGGCTGCACGAACATGTTCAAAAGTTTCAATCATGACCCCCAAAAAATCACTAAACGGAATGAGAAAAGCATGCCATTTGATAAATGTACCTGTATTGTTTCATTCCGATAAAAGTGATCCATACCGTCACTTATACTATCAAAATGTTTAAATTGCCCTGGCTCATGACAACTACTGCTAGACAAGCTATGCACTGTATTTTCCTCATTTGTCTGCTCCATATCAATGTCTAGCGCTGTATTTTCTTCATTTGTCTGCTCCATATCAATGTCTAGCACTGTATTTTCCTCATTTGTCTGCTCCATATCAATGTGTAGCACTGTATTTTCCTCATTTCTCTGTTCCATATCATCTTCTTCAGCAGTCTCATCTTTATCATCATCTTCTTCTTCATCATCACTATAAACCACACATATTTGTCGAGGTGCCATCTACATTTACAAAAAAGTAAAATTAAAAATAACCTTTAGGTTATCATACTATCAAAGTAGTTTCATATTTCATATTGTAACCAAAGAGCCAATTGTTCTTCTTATGTAATGTTGGATGCAGTGAAATGCATATTTAAAGAGATAAATCTTTTCTACACAAAATCTCCGTATATTGAGACTAATAAAGGTAGCGTGATCAATTTCTCAGATAAGGGAGACAATGAAAATACATTCCATGTAAGGGATAGTACTTCAGCAGACAATGAAAATACATTCCTTTGTAATATTCCACTATAAGGAAACAAGAAAATAACATACCTTTGACACTGTTCCGTCTACCCATGCTACCTCTATGTATCCATCTTTAACACCTATGACGTTACCAATACACGATAGATAAGATTCTTCAATATTCTTGTCGACCTCTGCCTTTTGAGTTTTCTTCAGAGCTTTCTGGTTTGTAGATAGATCTGCAGTCTCAACAACGTTTTTGTGTCCTATTTCATCCCTAGATTCTATGTGGTCACCCAACCGATCCACAATGCCAAGCACTTGATCTGCTTCCCCAAACACCAGAGAGTGAGGACGTATAATGATGGCCGCAACAAAGTAGTTATAATCTAGATGGTAAGCAAGCTCATACACACTTACTGACTCCTCTCCATCAAATTCTAGTGTATCTTGTGGACAATCCACCGCTTTCAACCACCTTACTCTTGCTATGCGTTCTTTTGAATGCACATTTTTCACGATTCCTACTCGTCGTCTTGATTCAGAAGCCTCGCAATCATCATCGTCCGAACCTTTTTCCACTACATACTGTTCAGGAAAGAAGTCATGATCCCCAGCATCTTTGATGGTAATCAAGGTTGTAGAATCTACACCATATGCCCTTGTACCATCTTGCCATATGACATCTACCCTAGTCCTTTTATTGCCCACAAATAGCACATTATCTTTTTTGTGGGCAACAGTGTCATCTGTGGCAGGCATAGTAACTTCTAACATTCTCCTTTCAGATGCTGGAAGCAGACACTAGTCGCCTGCCAATAAACGTCTGAAAAACAAGACAATAGCTGTAGCTCTTTAGGGTCCTGTTTCTCTGCAGAGTCAGGGAATTGCAATCAGGATTTGCTGCAGCAATCCAATCCACGGAAACTAATCCCACTTCCACATTGCCTACTGTACCTTCCTTGTTACTTTTTTTCCATGTACCACACAACCATCGAGCATTCTCGAAAATGTTGAACGTGTAATTTCAACGCCGATGTACCAACGGCAGAAACCGTTCAACTAACCCACCGGAGAGTTCTCGGGCCATTTTCCGGCGAAGGGAATCTCCGTATATTTGAACCCGAGAAAATCTGGAGCAGACGCGTGGCTCTCCCCTTACATCAGCCAACGTAGTTTTCTCGGGCGATAAAGTTAGGTGACAAAGTGCCTTCCGATATTGTTGTCCACCGTCCGATTTGATTGAATGTTCTCCGCCGTTGATCACCTGGAGCTGCATACGAACCTGCACCAAATTAAAACTATTGGGTGGAGTGCTAAATTTTTGGGTTGACCGCCGTGGAAGAAAGGACATGAAGTTTAATGTGTCAACGTAGAATTAAGTGGTGGCCTTTAATATGGTGATGGGCATACGTCCCATATTTTTTATATATATTTGTTTATATACGGCATGTATTAAATATATGAAATCGTATGTAATAAGTTTTTTATGTTTGAGTGTGTTCACTTTTATTATTATGTATGTATGGCACACGGGAGAAAAAAGACAGAGTGTGTTTGCAGCAGCGAGAGAACCAGTGGATGTATGCACAGCAGTGCACACGATATACTTGGTAATGTTTTGTGTGACATTTTGAAAAACAGAGGAGTAAGAAAAACCATGTGTGGTTTTGCACAGCAGTGCATAAAGAAAATGGTGGAGCGAATATTTGTAAGCCTGTGTAAATTTTTTTTTACAGCAGTAAACTTATGTAAACTTTTATTACAACAGTAAGTTGTTTTTCACAGCAGTGAATATAAAAAGGATTTTACAGTGGTAAACCCCTCTCAGTAAAAGAGGATGAAGTTTGTATCAATTTTTAATGAATAGAATGTTTTTTATGGTGGTGAAATACTCTGTCTCTCAGTGAAATTTTTAAAGGCTTCCCTGTGCAAAGATCCTGGAGTTAAAGTAACAGAGCATTGCCTGTGTGGTGTTTGTTTGAATCTTTGTTTTTGGTATTTTCCCATTAAAAATACCCAACAGTGGTATCAGAGCAGGACCAGGCTCTTTAAAGAAGTTAAAGAAGCTGAAGGGAGAAGGTTGTTGCTGCAGCAAAACTTCTCAGGCAGACAGAAGACTCAGACAACGAAGGATTCAGGTATTCTTCATAGCTATCTTGTTTGTTACTAAAGAGACAGTCAGTTTTTTTTAAATACACAGTCAAGGAATGGCCAGCACAAGCACTAGTATGGGTATGTTTAATACCCTGCTCCCACAGTTTAATGGGAAGAACTATGACTACTGGTCAATAACTATGAAAGCCTTGCTTGCTTCCCAAGACTTATGGGAAATAGTTGAAGATGGTTTTGAAGAACCAGCAGATGAAACTGAGTTCAATGCATTAACTCAGGGAGAGAAGGATCTGCTGAAGAGCAATAGGAAGAAGGATTCAAAAGCCCGTGTGTTGTTGTATCTAGCAGTAGACCAGAGTATATTTCCAAGGTTAGCAGCAGCTAAGACAGCAAATGAATCATGGGAAACCCTTAAGACAGCCTATCAAGGCATGGAGAGAGTGAAGACAACAAAACTACAATTGCTGAGAAAGGATTTTGAGAATCTGTGCATGAAGGAGTCAGATAACATTGACTCATTCTTCACTCATGTGATTGGTGTAATCACACAAATGAGAACTCATGGAGAAACCATTGAAGACAGAAGGATTGTGGAGAAAATATTGAGGGTCTTACCCTCAAGGTTCGATGCCATAGTCACCACCATTGAAGAGACGAAGGATCTCTCAAACTATTCAGTTGATGAGCTACATGCATCACTGATAACACATGAGCAGAGGTTGAGTAGGAATGAAAACTCATCTCTTGAGCAAGCCTTCAAGACCCAGATGTCCTTTGGAAGAGGAAGAGGTCAAGGCAGAGGAAACAAAAGAGGAAGAGGCAGAAGCCAGAACAGAGGTGGAAGGAACAGCCCAGCAAATGCACAAGGAAGAGGCAGCAATCCAAATCAGAACCAAGGTCAAGGCAGCAGCCAACAAAGAGATCAGTATCATGCTCAAGGACAAAGGTATGATAAATCTAATGTTCAATGCTATTATTGCAAAAAGTATGGACATTATGCTAGTGATTGTAGAAAGAAACAACATGATATAAACAGCAGACAAAATGCAAATGTTACAAGAGAAAACAACAGTCAAGAAAATGTCCTGTTAGCTTGTAACATGGCTGAAACACATAGTGAGGACATATGGTTTTTAGACTCAGGTTGCAGCAACCATATGACAGGAAACATTGCCCTCTTCTCAGCCTTAAATCAAAACTTGAAGTCAGAGGTCACACTAGGAACTGATAGTAAAGTGTCTGTTATGGGAAAAGGGGAGGTAAAAATATCTACAAAGCAAGGAGAAAGGAAAACCATAGCAGATGTCTATTATGTCCCCGGAATGAGATGTAACCTATTGAGTGTTGGACATCTTATCCAAAAGGGTTACAATGTTTACTTTGTAAATGATGTGTGCACCATCATGGATATACCACCTAGCAAAAGATGCATTGCTGAAGTGAAGATGACAAGGAACAGGATGTTCCCTCTCCGGATCAGGGCAGACATGAAGAACAAAAGGGAAATGGCAGCATGATCCAGATTTAAGCAGGAACGCAACAAATTACAGAGATAACCATATACACAAAGATGCAGCGGAAATATACTTCATTTCCTGGCAATAAACTAGCTAGGGCGATGTAGCTTATCTGATGTGATGGCTACATGAACTGTTCTGAACTGTATTACAATGAGGCTCGAAGGCCTATTTAGAGAACAATGGATACCCTAACCCTAGAAGATCAAAAAATTGGTACATCAAGTCGTAACTTTGGCATCGTTTGAGTACGATAGCTCAGAGTACTACCACTTTGGGAGGCAACAATAAGAATTCCAAAAGGGAAAGTTGGCACTGTGCTACAATAAGGAAACTGAAAATGCCCAATGGAGGCCTTCCAAAGCGTGCCAAAGGATGAGAACTGGTTATGGCACTTGAGATTCGGGCATCTAAATTTTGGAGGTCTAAACTTATTGAGCAGAAAAGGAATGGTAAAGGGATTACCATTGATAGAGAAGCCGGACAGCCTTTGTGAAGGTTGTATATTGGGCAAACAACATAGAGAAATTTTTCCATCAGGGAAAAGCATAAGGGCAAAGACACCCTTAGAGATTATCCACTCAGATTTGTGTGGACCAATGCAAGCTCCATCATTAGCTGGCAGCCTATATTTCTTGACATTCATTGATGATTTTACAAGAAAGACTTGGATATATTTCCTCAAGAACAAAAGTGAAGTCTTTGAGAAATTCCAAAATTTCAAAGCACTTGTGGAGAACCAAAGCGGGTTGCACATAAAAGTATTGAGAACTGATAGAGGAGGTGAGTATATCTCAAATGAATTCCTAAAGTTTTGTAGAGAAAATGGAATTCATAAACAATTTACAACTCGATACACCCCACAGCAAAATGGAGTTGCTGAAAAGAAGAACAGGACCATCATGGATATGGCGAGGAGCATGCTGAAGGCAAAGCATTTGCCAAATGAGTATTGGGCTGAAGCTGTACATTGTGCAGTTTATATATTGAACAGGTGTCCTACAAAAGCAGTCTTGAACAAAGTGCCAGAAGAGGCATGGAGTGGGAGAAAGCAAGGAGTCACCCACATGAGATTTTTTGGGTGTGTGGCCTATGCACACATACCAGATCAGCTAAGGAGGAAGTTGGACAGCAAAGGGGAGAAATGCATCTTCATTGGATACAGTGATGAATCCAAAGCCTACAGGCTGTACATCCCATCTACCAATAAGTTCTTTGTAAGCAGGGATGTTCAATTCATTGAGGAAGAAGCTTGGGATGGAAGCATAGAGAAAACAGTGAATGTCAAGAACTGTTTGTCTCATGATGAAGATGAAGAGGAGGTGGCTGAAATGCATCCCCAAACAGCAACGCCAACACAAAGACAGCAAGGGACACCATTGAGGATAAATGAAAGTGCTTCTCCAAGCACACCACAAGGAGGAAATTCAAGTGCATCTTCAAGCACTTGCACACCAAGTGAAAGAGGTAAGAAATTTAGAAATCTAAGTGACATTTATGATGAAGGAATGAATTCCTTATTTGCCTTGTTTTGTCATGTTGATGATCCTATTCATTTCGAAGATGCAATCAAAGATAGGAAATGGATAGAAGCTATGGATGAGGAGATGAATGCCATAGAGAGAAACAAAACATGGGATTTGGTTGAGTTACCAAAAGGCAAAGAAGTCATTGGTGTGAAATGGGTCTATAAGACCAAGAGCAATGCTGAAGGCAAGATAGAAAGGCACAAGGCAAGGCTGGTTGTCAAAGGGTACAAGCAGCAATATGGGAGAGATTATGAGGAGACTTTCGCACCGGTTGCAAGAATGGAAACCATGAGAGCAGTGCTGTCCATAGCAGCTCAAAACAAATGGAAAGTCTACCAAATGGATGTGAAATCAGCATTCCTAAATGGAGTGTTAATGGAAGAGGTCTATGTGGAACAGCCTCTCGGATATGAGAAGAAAGGTGAAGAGCACAAAGTGTGCAAATTGAAGAAAGCTCTTTATGGGCTGAAGCAAGCGCCAAGAGCATGGTACAGCAGGATAGATTCATATCTATTGGATAATGAATTCGACAAGTGTGAAGGAGAACCCACTGTCTACATCAAGGAAAAGGATGGTAAAATTTTAATTGTTGTCTTGTATGTAGATGATGTTATTTTCACTGGAAATGATATTTATCTTATTGAGAATTTTAAATCAGTCATGAAGGATGAATTTGAAATGACTGACATGGGTTTGTTGAGATACTTCTTAGGCATAGAAGTAGATCAAAATGAAAAAGGAATTTTTATCTCACAAGCAAGATATATAAATCAAGTATTGAGCAGATTTAACATGCAAGAATGCAAGGCAGCAATCACTCCCACAGTGATGGGATTAAAACTCAGCAAAGAGGACAGCAGCAAGGATTTTGATCCTAGCCTGTACAAAAGCATTGTGGGCAGCCTTATGTATTTAACAGCAACTAGGCCTGATATTATGTATGCTGTTAGTTTAATTTCCAGATTCATGGAGAGGCCAAAGGAGGCACATTGGTAGGCAGCAAAAAGAATTTTGAGGTATGTCAAAGGTACCAAAATGTTTGGAATTTTATATAATGTCTCAGAACATTCAGATTTGGTTGGATACACTGACAGTGATTGGGCTGGAAGTGTAGATGATCGGAAGAGCACTTCCGGTTATGTATTTCATATGGGTTCAGGAGCCATTTCATGGGCTTCTAAGAAGCAGTCCATTGTAGCATTGTCTACAGCAGAGGCTGAATATGTGGCAGCTACAGCAGCAGCATGTCAAGCAGTGTGGATGAGAAGGATGTTGAGAAGCTTAGGCCAAGAGCAGGCAAAAGCGACAGTGGTCTTTTGTGACAATAGCTCAGCTATTGCTTTGTCAAAGAATTCAGTGTTTCATAAGAGAACGAAACACATTGATACAAGGTATCACTACATCAGAGAATTGGTGAACAATGGAGAAATTGTCCTAGAACATTGCAGGACTCAAGAACAGGTTGCAGACATCTTGACAAAGCCACTGGATCAGAAGAGCTTTGAATTTTTGAGAAAGTGTCTTGGTATGACTGAATGCCCAGCAGTTTAAATTAAAGGGGAGTGTTGAACGTGTAATTTCAACGCCGATGTACCAACGCCAGAAACCGTTCAACTAACCCGCCGGAGAGTTCTCGGGCCATTTTCCGGCGAAGGGAATCTCCGTATATTTGAACCCGAGAAAATCTGGAGCAGACGCGTGGCTCTCCCCTGACATCAGCCAACGTAGTTTTCTCGGGCGATAAAGTTAGGTGACAAAGTGCCTTCCGATATTGTTGTCCACCGTCCGATTTGATTGAATGTTCTCCGCCGTTGATCACCTGGAGCTGCATACGAACCTGCACCAAATTAAAACTATTGGGTGGAGTGCTAAATTTTTGGGTTGACCGCCGTGGAAGAAAGGACATGAAGTTTAATGTGTCAACGTAGAATTAAGTGGTGGCCTTTAATATGGTGATGGGAATACGTCCCATATTTTTTATATATATTTGTTTATATACGGCATGTATTAAATATATGAAATCGTATGTAATAAGAAAATGGTGGAGAGAATTTTTGTAAGCCTGTGTAAATTTTTTTTTTACAGCAGTAAACTTATGTAAACTTTTATTACAGCAGTAAGTTGTTTTTCACAGCAGTGAATATAAAAAGGATTTTACAGTGGTAAACCCCTCTCAGTAAAAGAGGATGAAGTTTGTATCAGTTTTTAATGAATAGAATGTTTTTTATGGTGGTGAAATACTCTGTCTCTCAGTGAAATTTTTAAAGGCTTCCCTGTGCAAAGATCCTGGAGTTAAAGTAACAGAGCATTGCCTCTGTGGTGTTTGTTTGAATCTTTGTTTTTGGTATTTTCCCATTAAAAATACCCAACAAAAAACTGCCGATGAAAAATCTCCGTGCACTGAAGCATCGTTACCGGGTGAGCTATCTGTGGATTTGGATGCATTGCTGTCATCATTACGGTATGTGTCGTCCATTCGAATGCTTGCTTGTTAGCAAATTGCTGAAAGAGAAGGCAATAGGCAGAGGACCCGACTGCGCAGTCAATGTGTTAACTCCTTCGATTTTCTTGTAATAATTGTTGGATGTGTTTTTTTGAGCCGAGCCTCGCATGTTTATACGTCGCCATGGGGACATCGGCTCTTTGCATGGGGTGCATGTCGTCGGCTGAAAAATAAATAGGCTGGGAATTCATTGAGTGGGGCGGTAATTTTGATTTTGTGGGTATATAATTAATGTTAGAATATTTGTTGTTTAGATGGTTGATTTTGTGGGCATATATAATTGCCGCTTAATTAACGATTTATAGTATTTTGGATATTTGTTGTTTACGTGAGTTAGTAGCAGTTTATTTAAAAATAATAAGATAATTATTAATTATATATTTTTAAATGTATTTAATAAATAAAATATTTTATTTTCTAGACCTTTGTATTATTTGTATCTCACCTTTACCTATCTAGAGGGCTCAATGATATTGTTTGAAGCAGTGGGGTGGTAAGTTTCAATGACATTAATCTTCTTCTGTCTCCATGGGTTTCGACGACTAAATATTTTTTTCCAAAATCTAGTGAGGATTTGTCTTTGAATGAGATTTTCTTACAAGATGATTTGGCCCTGTCACATTTTCAGGGGCTTGAACTAATTTTTTCAGCGGGAGTCATTGATGGTGGGGTCTCGACAATATTCGAGTTGATTATTTCAGAGCATAGGGCCCCCTTATCTCTGATTAAATTGAGGTGTTTCAGGAAGGATGGAAGGAAAGTATATCCCATGACGGTGTGTTGTGGCTTCCTCATAAGCTAGTTGTGTTGGAATTCCTAGGTGTGAGTGTGCAAAAATGAGTGGATTCGGATGATGCCTCTTTGGGGGTTCAACCTCAAGAGTTTGGAGTAGCTAATAAGCTTTGCTTTCATTTGTCTCTTTGATCTTTTCATGAAAGTACATCACTTTCACTGATATTGGATTCCTTATCTTGCTGTCAAAGATGACATCTTTCTACAATTTTCCAAGATATGCAGAACAAAAAACTTCCCTTGAAAGAATCTGAACATTCCCTCCTCGGTCTTCAATCAATGGAAACTTAAACAATTTTAAGTTCCTTTCACCTCGAACATTGTCGTCATGATGATGCTTAGCATTTCTAGCATTTCACTTGGCTTGATTCTTGACCAAATGTAATCGCCATCGCCATGCACCATCCTTATTCAAAGCCAAAAAATTATGAAACCCAAAGGAAGATGTTATGGGACAAATTTCTTCTTTGTAAAATAGCCTTTGCATTTGCGTTTTGACCTCTGCATGCTTTAACATTGGCTTCTTGTTCATACCAATGTTCAACAATGAAGCAACATGCTCCAATCGCACTTCATTTTGTTTACCCCTTTTAGGAGGCAACTTGTTAGAATCTTGAAACATCTTATCACATGAATTAGAAACCTCAACGGTATATATATATATAAAATAAAAATACATAAATAAATAAAAATTAGCTCAATTACTCAAAGGATTCGTGAGCATGCTGCTGACATCAAGCATGGCAAGACTCGCTCCTCTGCTTTGGCAGAGCATGTAGATAAATCTAAGCATCACATCTGCATTGATAGGTGTTAAAGACTAAGAAATCCATAGACAAATACATATAATATATATCCCCAAGGTAGGTATACCCATAAAATATACTAAAAGAATAAGGCATGGTCACCCACACAACATATTACAAACTCATGTCATCGAGGACTGATCATAATACAATGTATGTCATTGCCATAATATATATTAGTAGGGCTATAGATACCAATGCTGGTGCCCAAATGATGGCCCTCAAAGTACATAATACATTCTCCAACGTAGCTTGGGGGAGGCAATGTGCTTGAGTGAGATAGCCCCATGCCTCAAGGTCTTCGGCTCATCCCAATTGTATGAATCACTACATGCAAATGAATGAGATGATGTCGAGCATGTGGGGAGAATATCTAATTACCAAGTGGTAAGGGATCCCTTTAACAGACATGAGGAAGACCACCACTAATGAAAATGGTTCCCAATTTATCTAACATAATCTATTGAGTGTGAATTCAAATGAACTTATGTCGAGCACTTATAAAATTGGTCAACATGGGCTAGTAAGGGAAACCCACTATCAACAACGATGAAGACTTCCACTGAGGATGAAAAGCTCCAAGGTAATAGATTGTTTCTATATATACACCCTAAATAAGGTGTTGGCAATGATGAGAAGAGATCCATCAAAAGAGTCCCTTGATGTACCCCCCATCATTCAACATGAAATTGACACCAGGACTTCCCTTGAACATATAACAACATGACACAAGTGTGAACTTGACAACTTGGACTGAAGAATACCATACAAACATAGTGTTGACATAAGAGGCATCACAACAACCTAGGAACTAGAAGGGTAACCAATAGGGTGAGATATTGACTCAATAATAGAGTGACTATGCTAATGATGTGGTTCTAAATCTAGGAAAAGACAAAATGTAAGAGGATAACCCAAACAAGTGCCATGTTCAAGGGAGTCACAATGACCATGATAAAATGAAGAGAAATAGGCTCTTCCACCCTTTTCCCTTTTTGTATAGATGATCCCCTTCAAAGTTTAATGCGCATGAAAGAGAATATAAGTGAGCTTAATAGTGTCTTTTTAATTCAGTTTTGATGAGATTGAAAAATAGTTAAAAGAATACTCAAATCTGTGTCTTTTTCATGAGTTTAATAGTGAGGTCGAAAAAGAGATAAAAGTACACTTGTGTCTTTCTTGTGGTTTAATGAACATGAGAATAGGGAAGAGCTTGCTCGCCGAACTTACTCTTGACTAACAAGTAGGAAAGAATGGAAAGAATTTGACATCTTCAAGTGATTTAATGAGCATGAAAAGAGTGAAAAAGAAGCTCAGGATTTTCATTGTTTAATGAGCGTGAAAATAAGACCAAAATAATGTTAATTCCAGATAGAAAAGTGGTATCATTGTATGGATTTAGTTCCTATGATAACAAAATTTGCCTAAGAAAAGCAAGAGAAAATGGCAAAGTGTATGGATATGGAAATCTACTCATTGCAATGAACTCTCTGAAAGGGTGAGACAGGTTGCAAGATGGAAGTAAGGTTGATGTGAAGGAAAGAGATCGAGCATGGCTACAAAGGTGGGAAGTGTGATGAAGGCAAGCAATGTTACGATAAAATCTAGCAAGACATTGAATACCATAGGCATAGGTGACCAAAAATCAACAATAAAAAGAGTGGGGATCCCCCTATAAGGGTAATAAATGGCCAGAAATAAAAGACAAAGAGAGGCATGAGGCTCAAGTTTGATGTCATGGTGGGATCTAAAGAGGATTCATATACCTTAAAATGAACATAGCATGGGCACTAAGGCAAAAATCGAGTGCTAATCTAGGGCACCCATGAAGGGTATATTTTACCACGCAAATTACGACATGCAAAAAGGCATGGTTAATGTTGCAACCTTATAGTGTTAGACCTGAAGCACATTGAAACGATATGGGAAAGATCAAAAAATGTAGTGGCAATATAAATGTGAATCCTAACCCAAATCCTATTTTTAAAAGTATACCTCAAGTCATAATGAAACGTGATACAAAATTCATGTTCTTTTCCAATAGAAAACCAAAAACTCCTTACATAATCATTAGTAGCATGATAATATAATGAAAATACATTAAAAATACCCCAAAGAATGAAATATAGAACAAAAATACATTAAAAATACCCCAAGAATGAATTTGAATATATTAATATTTTTGTATATTTACAATAAGTGTATATTACAATGTTTTTCCTTTTGGGGAAAAGTTTACATTGGTTAAATTGGGCAATTCTTTAAAGATTGTGTCAAGAAACATATAGATAACACCAATCACAACTGCATCACTAAATCTTTCGTTGTTGAACATTTATTTTAGCTCTAATTATTTTTTTTAACAAACAAACTAAAATCTTGGCCTTAGCTCTTTGTTACACCTCTTACATTATCCTTAATCTGAATATGTGAACTTGAAGATTTTCAACAATTTGTAAGTGAAAATTATGCGTTTTTGGTAGAGGATCAATTTACTAAACACATAAAAAAAGTAATTTTATCATCAATCAAACAAAGACAAAATAAGCATATATAAAACACATAACACAAAACATGATAAAAGAGTTCACCCCTCTTCTGGGCTACATCTCCTAGTCCAACTTCTAATGTAGGGCCTCTTTCATTAAGTGTTAAAAAATGTGATTACATCCGCCAACCTAGTGCAATGTTCTTAGATTATTGAATATATGTGATTGCTTCCATCCAAATAGTGAGCCATACTAATTCTTGTACTATTTTCTAAATTCAATTTAATTTGTTTTAGGGGAAATTGTTTTAGAAGTCGGTGATACTTATTCTTGTACTATTTTATAAATCCAATTTAATTTGCTTTTCCTATAATTGTTTTAGAAGTTGGTTTGTTTTTCTGTAATTCTTCTGAAAGTTGGTGATTTTTATTACAAATATAATATAATATATATTTTTTCAAACTATATATTAAATATGAATATTTATGAAAATTAATAGTGGGTAATTAAATATAATATGTTATATATTTTTTAAACTATCTAATAAATATTAATATTTATGAAAATTAATAATGACTAAAGTTTTCATATTGTAGGAGGACATGCACCACCTCTAGTATCTAGTTGGTCATTAAAGGTTACGTGTAATTATTTTTGGTAATATTTATAATTAGTAAGATTTATATATGCTTTATATGTTTTGAGTACAATGTTTTGTAACTTTTAAGTATATAGTATAACATTATTTGCAATTTGAATTTGAATTTATTAATATTTTTGTTTATTTACTATTGGTCAAATTGGGCCATATTTTAAGGATTGTGTCAAGGAACATATAGATGACACCAACCACAATTGCATCACTAAATCTTTGAACATTTATTTTATCTCTAATCATTTAAATTTTTACAATCAAACTAAAATCTTGGACTTAACTCCCTGTTACACCTCTTGCATTATCCTTTTAGTCATTGAAATCTAAAAGCACCACGATAAATTCAATCGAGAAGATGGCTATAGACCTAACTAGTCCTTAAGCACCTTATTCATCATCTTGAACATAAGCCTTGGCCTTGCTGATCCTTTCTACCTCCACTCTATTGATCTATTTACCATCAAGTTTTTAAACGAACAAAAAAATAACCTAACATGATGCAAAATCTATGTATTTTGAAACATAGATGATGTCAATAGGATGCCTAACTTTTATATTTTGATACAATTAATATGCCATTATGATGCAATATTAAATACACACATAGAAAGTATTGATATTGTTAGCACTATTTTTGACATTTTCAAAAGTTAATAAATCCTTTGAAAAAAGTAAACTCTAGCTTAGTTCAGTTACTTTTGAAGTTTGAGGTGAAAGTCATTTTAAAACAACTTTGAATTAGTTTGGGCTACAAGTCAATAATTTTTATGGATAGAGAGATATTTTAAGATTTTGTATAAATTATTGACCAATCCAAATGTTAAATATAATCCAAACTAAGTTTCATTTCTCAAGGCTATATAATTTTCATTTCGTAGGGGTGCTGTGAAATCATTTTTCAACGCATACAGGTCCACTATGAAACCATTTTTCATCGCCTACAACAACACTATTTTTCATTGTTTTAGTCACCGTCTTTAAGCAGAGTTTCTGAACAGTTGGAAACGAATTCATGAAAACCAAAAGAATTTTTTTGCAAGAATGGACCAATTTCCGAAAACCTCTCATCCAAACCTAGCTATCATGATTGGTGGATATGAAGGAATCTTTGCAACCCTTCGTCCAAGATTTAAATATTTGATGATTTTTTTTAGTCATTAACTTTGGGCATGATTTTCGATAAGGCGGTGATGAATTTCAAAAAACCAAAAGAGGTTTTTGTTGGGAACGAGTTGATTTACAAAAACCTCTTTCAGTTTTGCAACATGTATCATGTTTTGGAAGAGTTGAATGCATATTTGAATCCATTTTTTTTCTCCAGAAATTTGCCACATTTTTTTTTTCTATTTTTAGAAAAATGCCAGTCAAGTTTCAGTTGGAAAGCCATCTTATCAATTCAACTTGAAAACCAACTAAATATGGATGAGGAGGCTTTTAGATCCATTTATTTTGGATCTTGATATTTTATAATATTTTGTAATTTGAATTTCCCCAAACATTGTGGATCTAAGCTTGATATGTTATTCTATATAATACATGTAAAAGGAGGGTCCACGGGTTAGATTTCGATGAAAAGTAGCTATTATCTGTGTGTTTTTTCATGGGAGATAAGTGCAAAACTTTGTTTTTTTCTTTAAGTTTCAAATGGGATATCATTTTGTCATGGAAAAGTGGGGGAAAGGAGGGTCGATGGAAGGAAAAATAGAGTTTTGAATAGGGAAGTGGATTTTGAGAAGGGGGAACGAGAGGGTGTTGTGTCTAAGAACTCGAATACACTACGATTACGGTATGGACATGCGTTAGGAGGGAAATGGAACTTATGGATTTTGTATAGGGTTTCTTTGCACTAGAAAGCTAGATAGGCAATTTCTAGTTGGTAGGGTGGCGTATTTAGTTGGGTGGTCACAGGAGGACCACTGCAACCGAGCCACCATAACAACATTAGGATATTCAATCAGGTGGTCACAGGAGGAACACTGCTCTGAGCCACCGTAACCAAGTTTTTTTCTTGTTAAATTATATGAATTTCTTATGAATCAAATTGTGCTCATTTAAAATGTGTTTGTTAAATTTATGCTATTAAACATAGTAATCATAAGTATGTTGTGAATGAAAAATAAAAACTAAGTATGCAACTGAAATAAACAAAAAATGTTTTTTTTTAATAAGTTTTTTTTACAAGATTTAGACCCATAAAAGGGGATCTCAGATGTGGTATCTAAACAAGCTTCAAAATGTTGGGCTTAAAAATCCACCTACACCTTTAAAAGGTTATATTATTTTTTAATTGCATTAAAGGGGTGGGTAAATGAATTAACCACATAAGGTATTAATTGGGGCGAGGGGTGTAATGGGGTAGGTGCAAGAGGTAAGGTGTTAGTGGCTAGAGGATCATGAATGAGAATTAGGTGCCACTAATTAGGGTGGTGGGTGGGCGATGGGAAACCATTTTGGCATGGAAAAGTGGGGGGAAGGAAGTGGGGCATCGAGAGTGTGTTGTCTCTAAGAACTTGAACACACTACAACTACAGTCTGGACATGGGCTAGGAAGGCAAGGGAACCTATGTAATTTCTTTACACTAGGAAGCTAGATAGGAGGTTTCTAGTTAGAAGGGTGGCATATTCAGTTGGGTGGTACTGGAGGAACATTGCAACGAAACCACCATAGGCATGTTTTTTTCTTGTTACTTTTTATTGTTAAATCATATGAATTTCTCATGAATCAAATTCTGTTCACTTAAAATATGTTGTTAAATGTATGCTATTAAACATAGTAATGATACGTATGTTGTGAATGAAAAAAAAAAACAAAGTATGAAAGTGATGTTTAAAATATTTGGCCTAAAAATCCACCTACACACCTATGCATGAGTACATTAACCCCAAAATTTCTTCCTACTTGCAAAAAAAGGGGATAAAAGGAAAACCATAGGTCATAATGGAGACATTTAGAAAGTATATCATAAGAATTGTAAGGAAAATAGAAAACTATTTTGTTGGGAGAAAAAAAAAGTTAATAAACCATTATCAAAATGTATGAATGAAGCAACAACCAAAACTCACTGAATACCTCGTAAGAGTTAGATTTAAGATAACAAATATGAGTAAAAGTACAAGCCTTCTATTAGATAGAATTTCCTCAATAATGTCTCTGTTGACACCTAATCATCAGGATTGGGTGAACAACTGAAATTGATGTAAATAAATAATAGAGAATATGAATAGTCACTGGGAGATTAAATGAACAGTCTCTCCCTCATGTATATAATAAACACCAACCTATATGAAATCAACGAATTATTTTGAGGAGTTACTGCCTGTTTCACATGGTATCAGAGCCAGCTCTCGAAATTAGTTTTTGTGTAACTCCTAGTGTCAGTTTCCTGCTTATATTCTGCCTTGTTTTCTGAAGCCTGCTCCAGGCAGTGTCATATACGTTTTTCAAATCTGTGCCCTCTGTCAAGAGACCTGGTGTGTGAAAGTTGAACACTAGTGTGTGAATGCCGATGTGTAAAAGCTGAACACTGGTGCTCTTGATTTTCATTTTTGATGTAGAAAAACGTAACTGCAACTGGCAGTCCAAGTTTATGGTGAGCTGCAAAACCTTTGGTACTACCCTTGCGCTTCTTCTCTGATTTCAATGCAAGGATGGATGGCAGGGACTCGATAGAGGTTTTGAATATGGTGGCAACTACCCTATCTACATTAGTCCTTAGAGCTTGATACAAATAGATCTCCTCCTATAAAATTACTTCTTCACCATCCATATTTATTTTCACAAGTGTTTTCTTTTAATGATGTCTTATATTTGACCTTTGATTGGAGCTGCGTTGAACTGTGGTAATATTCCCACAGAAAACCGTAATGGGCCACCGTATGTTAGGAGTTCCAATACACAGATTTTACTGCATAGACCTTACTGCCTTGGAGCGGGAGGCACTGTGATTGAAGGTGCATCACTAACACACAAGTTGCGGAGGTGCTCAAGATCTTGCGTGCATGGTGGAAGCCAGTACAGTGACATGGCACCTACAACACAGCCACTATTTTGATGCGGAGATGTGTAACTGCAAGCAGTCCTGAGCTGCTTTGGTACTACCCTTGCGGATTTCAATGCATGACTCATAGCCTATCAAGCCACTGATATATGACATGTTATAAGCAACACTATATTTGATGTATATAACATTGATATATATTTAAAGGTTTTCTCCAAAAGGCAGTGTTTAGTATACATAAATGCACAGGAGGTATTTGAATAAGTGTATGCAATCGTGGTTTGTGGCTTTTGGATGGTTTTAATACACTTTTTTTAATACATAATTTTAATACATGTGCACTGCCTCTCCACCGGTAGCCATACTGTTTTCCCACACCACCTCACTGGTTGTGTGTGTTTTTGGAGAATGTCAAATGTTGCTGCAATAACCATATGGGTTGAGCTCTTGTAAAAATCGATTAATGTGTTGGTTGGGATATAAAATATTATTTATATTTTGAGCATCCTCTGTTGGCTCACTAGATGTTGAAGCCTCAGCATAATTTTCTTGAAATGGAGGTCTGATATTCTGGTCAGGGCCAGCCTTCCTGGTGTTAGGATTTTGATTTTTTCTAAAGTTTGGATTTCTAGTGGTGTTACTTGGTTGAGCTTCCAAAGAAGATTTCTTTTCAATGGTTTCCACTCTATCACCCAGTCTATACATTCCTTTGATAATTGCATCTAGTTTTTGCTCAAATGCAGAAGGCTCTTCTTTGAAGGGAGTCCTTCTCTCAGCTCTAGCTCGAGCTCTTTTAGAGATGAGATTGGCCTCTACTCTAACAGTTATGCTCTGCATGTCCTCTAAGCTTGGAGGAGCTCTTTCCCTTAGTTGATATGCCATATCAGAATCAAATCCATCAGGGAATTTGATCAAGGCTAAGTCAGGTGCAGGTCTAAGGTTTTGAGGAATAGCAATGTACACGTTATTGAATCTAGCACAGTAGTCTTTGACGGTTTCTTGTGGGCCTCTTTTTAAACTCTCATATTTGAACAAGATATGTAATGGGTCCTTCTTCTTTTCCCATCTGTTCAAAAAGGTTTGGTACAGGGCATCCGGATCAGCAATTGTGTTTGCAGCAAGTGCCTTAAACCAGATCCTCACATCACCGGTTAAACTTTGAACAAAAATTTTCATCCTGACATCGTTATCATCAATTTCATAGTTCTCAAAGTATTCCATCATTTTCTTAGTATGTTGTTGTGCTGTGTAGGAGCCAGTACCATCAAAATAGGTGATTTTTCTTTGATAATATTGAGGCATAGCCCCTAGATTTGCAAGCAACTGCGAAGGAACATATCGGTTTGCCATATTTACAGGTATAAATGGGACAGCTGGAAGCACAGGGATAACAACTGAGATAAACAGAGTGGATGGGGGAGTGGAAAAGGTGCTTTGAAGTGATGATGGTGAACTAGAAGAAGCTGCAGCAACAGTAGAAAGGATTGTTTCTTTTCCAGGAGGAGATTGGGTCAAATTTTGCTAAAGTATATCAAGGTTGAAATCAGCAAAATTTTCTAGACTTTCTTGTCTTCTAAGGTTCTTAGAGATCAAGTTAGGATTTTCAAAAATAGCTGGGGGATTGGGATCTGGATTTGATCTAGTGTAGCGAGTTTTCTTCTTTGGAGCCAGCTTCTAAATCTGTTTTTGGTATTTTCTGGAGATATTTGAAGAATGGTGCTTTTGACAATATCTTTCTAGGAAAATATAAATTGTAAGAGCCTTGAATTTTCCTAAAGATTTTTTGAAATTAGAGGAAACTGATCAAATTTTGGAGACAACTGTTTAAAATCCAAAGCTAGACTGGAGATAGACTGAAGCAGCTTTTATTTACTCCTGTAATTGCACAGCAAAGACAATTTCAAAGGCTACCTGGCTAACTTCAGGCTCCGTCTGTAGCTTTAGAAAATAGACAGCAGTAACACACACAGTCATTCAGTTCCCCAGTGGAGTTGCCAATGATGTTATCACTCAGGTTGTTCCCCAAAAGCGGTGGAAAAGGGAATACGGCCAAGGTAACCACTAACCAGTGTTTTAGCTGCAGATTCTAGCCAATCTGCAACCAGAGAGGGCTCTCTCTTTATGGTTTAGTTTTGTTTTGCTATATGTTAGGCTAGTTATGAAGTGCAGATAGTTGTTTGATGTTTGGATGGTGACATTCAATAAAATGGGACTGCAAAGTATAAGAAGTTCAGACCATTGGGTTAATGGAGTCAAATGAAAATAAACTTCTGGGTATGGTTTCTTAGGCAAAAGGAGGAACTACAGAGCAAGATAATTAAACATGGAACAATCTTCAAGCTGGAATAAGATGAAATGAAATCAGGGAATGAAAGGAAATTAAGGATCTTTCATTATGCTAACAGAGGGAATGTGTATGAATATTACCAAAGAGTAGTTAAGAATTCCTTAATTTTATTCAGGGTGTAAGAACCAGGGAGACATGAGCAGTTAAGAATTCCTGCCTATGCTAGTCCTGTAGAAAACATAAAAAATGACAAGAATTGAACACAGAGTACAGTAAAGTAAATTCTGGGTTATTCTTTTTTCCTGCAATTCAGAACATGATATATAGATGATATATAAAACATAGGAACAGTAAAACAAGAGTTAAAAAGACTTATTGATCCATGAGGTAATACGAGAATTCTGTAACATATTCTTCTGCCATTAATTCCACAACCATTAAGTTCATCAGCAAAGCATTCCAGCAATCTTTATTCAGAAGAGTTCTCAAATTTACAGTGCAGGTCCAGAATGATATTCACCAGCCAACCCCCAATACATCTCTAGAGGAGGTATTTATACAAAAAAAGTTACAAAATATCTCATAGAGAAAATATCAAGCAATAACTTTATCCATCTACTTCTTCAAAGGAAGTAAATGACATTGAAAATAGAGCGCAATGAATGTAGGAGTAACTTCCGCTGTACTGGTTGCCTTAGGTGGTCTGATATATTTGACTTTTTAAACTCAACAAGTCGGCTGGTAGCTGTCTCTTTAATTTGCGTTCCTGCGTTGCTGTCCTGGCCTTTTCATCTGCACCTGATTCCGCTTTAATGCATTCTGGCGTGCCTTCCTTTTTCTATTGTTTTAATTCTCATGATGTGTGGCACGTGCATTGAATTTGATTAAATGTAGATGATCAAAAAAAAGAGAACCAAAACTACCTTGGTAAAACCTCTAACATGCCTTGCCACCATTGGTCTGTTGGCAACTGGTGTCTTTGTAGTTTTATTAATGTTTCATCAGCTTCAGTATACCTGTAGTAATTGGGTTGGACTTCAAAAAGATGTGTTATTTCATGCTCAATGTAGAACAGATTTTCCAACTTGTCATATAAGCTCTGTCCAACCCAATGTCTTCTGAAGTGCTTGATGATGCTGTGATCTGATTGGTAACATATGTATTCACCCTGTGTGCATATTTTTCATGTGTCAACAGTTTTTAATTGCTGGTTAACAAACTAGGTAGACCCTTTTGCTGCAAGACTGTAAAATTTGTTGTAAAAGCATTTATCTCTATCTACATTTCTTGACACTTTCTCTCCAGATTTTGTATAAAATTCCTCATAGTCAACACCCTTTTAACTGTCAAAATGGTGCCTGTTCTATCCCTGATATCTAGAGCTGCCAGTTCTTCTTTGGTGTGAGTGTTCAAAAAATTGATTAATCTATTGGCCTGCTCGGGCATGTTTCCCAATAATGTCCTGGCCTTTTGAATCTCTATTTGGGCCATTTCTATCAGTTCAATTTGCTCATGGATTGTTTGAATTGATCTCCATTGATCAGTGATGAACTGGCCAATTTTAGTCCACAAAATTGTCTTGATTTCTGATAGAGTTTTATGAAGAGTAAGCTCTTTTTCCAAGGCCTTTACCTCTCTTGTTTTTTCAGCCACAGTTATTTTGGATTTATCATAGCTTACCTCTAACTTGGCCAGTTTTTCTTTGGCTTCCTTCAGTTCTGCCATCTGGAGTTCTAACTCTTTTATTTCCTTCATCATCTTTTCCATGCTCATGCTGGTATCTGGTATTGTTGTTGTTGTTGCTATTGTTGATGTAGTGCTTGGTGCTGTTGATGCCAGATCAGTAGGAGGGACTGCTGCTGTGATTGTAGAAGGAGCAGTTGTAACAATTGGAGCTGTTTGAGATGGCTGAGAGGACAACTCTCCCTGCTTTCTTTGTAGTGCCTCCTCCAATGCCTTCTCTGTTTCTGCTAATCTCTCATTCATCCTCATCAGTAAACCCACCATGTCCTCCTCTTCTTTCTGCTGTGCAACTTCTGTGGTTTGAGGGTGCATTGTAATTGGCAGCTTTAATTGCTTTTTGAGGGCTGCAATATCTTCCTCCTTCTTTCTTATTAAGGCTTGTATGCCCTTGGGATCCTTGGGATCATGTCCCAGCTCAATAATAATTTCCTCCAAGGATTTGATCCTGTTATCCTTGGCTAATGAGGAGGCCTTTTCCAACTCTAATTGGGCAAAGGTATTGTGCAATGAATTCTGCAATTTGTGAGCTAATAATGCCTTGTCTGCCAAGGTGGAGTACACCATTTCTCTGGTTTGTTTATGTAATTCAATCTGGTCCATTGGGTGGATGTCTTTAGAGAGAACTTCCAGATTGGTCTTGATATAATCAACAGCTGACTGTGGTTGCTGCATTGTGGGCTTGAAGTGACTAAGGGTCATTTTCCCTTCTTGAATATCATAGGCTGCCATTAGCCTTTGTTGATTTGTGGGGGCCATTCTCAGCAATTGATTATAAAGTTGGATCCTTACTGGCTCATTTCTAGTCTTTATTTCAGTAAATGCTTTCTTGATATCCGAGCCTTGCTTGCTCTGTTGTTTGCTCTGTGGCCTGGTGGATGTAACCTCCACACCATGCTGCCTCTCTAGCTCTTGCTGATATGAGCTAGTTGATGTTTCCAAAATTGGAGGAGCCTGTTGTTCAGTTCTTTCCTCACTGCTCATGTTCCCTGTTGTCTCTCCCAAGAGTTCCTCTTCAGAGTAAGGATTTAACCTTTGCCTCTTTTCCCCTTGCTGTTCTGCTGATCCACTTATAGGTGTGTCTTCCTGCCTATCTCTTTTCTTGGCTCTTTCCTCATTGAGAGGAGTTTGTAATACAGGGATTTCAGGTACCTTTGTTTGTGTTGAAGGGCCTTGCCCCTTTGATGCATCTCGCTGGTCTGCCATTATTTCTTGCTCTGAATGCAGCACTTCTTTGTCTTTGGATGTCCCTGCAAGTGGAGTGCTTTGTTGGGCGGGCTGTTGTGAAGTTGTAGCAGATGATGTGCCCGCTCCAATGTGTCGAGGCAATTTGAAAGGGGCCTATCCAAAAGAGTCCAGGTCAAGTGTTTTCTCAAGCTCTTTCATTTCTTTTTCCAATCTTTCTTCCTCAGTGATCTCTTCTACTAGTGTGCCTTCTACCCATTCTTGTTGGTTAGCATATTGTTGAATTTCAGGGATTTTGTGGTGAACATATTCAGTAAGCTTGTTTTTTACTTTTCTACAACTTATGAAATGTTCAGGGTCATATGGTGACCAATGAAAACTTTGTTTCAGCATAAGTTGATCCCTTAAAATTTTATCTGCTTCCTCCCAGGCTTCCCTTTTATTGAAGATAAAAGGGTCCAATTGATTTCTTATCTTGAGTTGTGCCTTTTTCCTAGCTCCATAGAAATGAGTCAATTCTGAACTAATAAATTGCCTAAAGTATTCCAGGGCAAATAGTCTCATAGGGACATACTTCGGCAGCTTGTAGGGGGATAGTTCACAGCCATAAATTCTGATCACTGTGTGATTTTGGTAAAAATACCAGTCACCAATACTGTATTCCTTTGAGAGATGCAAAATTTTATGTATTTCAGTAGAAAGCCTGGCAGGAGGAGTTATCATCAACAAAGAAGTGGTTGGATATATGAACAAGTCAATGAACTCACAATATGTATAAGGGGAGTTATGGACTTCATGGAATACTGAGGTCCAGAATACCACAGATCTCTTTTCTCCCTTGAGGTCCAACTTTCTAAGGGGAATTTGGAAACTATCAGGTTGATAGTATAGCAGCAAATGATATATGTAGGATGTGTATTTGAACACTCTTTCTTTGTCCAGGCTCATGAATTGCTCATGGATCTTATTAGCTATGAAAGTGGCATAATCATATTGGATAGTGGGGGTTGTCCTGGAGTGAATATGGACATCAATACTAAGACAGTTTCATCAATATGCTCACTGGTTTTGAAGCCTAAGATATAGGAAATCATATCAGTAATGAATACACTAGCTTCATTAAATCAAACCTGATTAAAAGGAGGTGGATGCGTGGGCTGGCTTTCTGGTCTCATGAATAATTGAGCTATTCTGATTATCTCTGAACTGGGCAGTTTGGCACCTTGGTCAAGCAAGAATTTCATGGTGAGAGGGGCTAGAGGCTGAGTTGGCTTAAAATGCAGCATCTCATTTATGGATTGAGGAGTAATATAGAAGAGGACAGTCCCAGATGGAGCCATAACTGCTCTTTATATGGGGTCATAATTTGCACAACACAAATGGATGAAATCTCGCAGCACATTTACTGAAGGGAGGTAGTAGATGGGCATGTTAGACTCCAAAATTCCAAAGACATCAGTAGTGCTTTTGTAGCTATTCCTAATTTCACAAAAGGCCTGCAGGTGAGGCTTGTCACCCATCATATCCTTGATTTGGAAATCCCTGTCAGCAAGGGGCATCCACTCCAACTCTTTATGTGGTGCATTCAAGGGGGCAACATTCAGGGCCACTGGAGCCTCCATTTTCAAATTATTTTATAACTTTTTTAATTGGAGTTAGGGGCTTTTGCAGCAACAGTAGGGTAAAATGATAGTTTGTGGGCTTTTCTGTGGAAATTGCAGGCCGAATAGGCTTGAATTTTAGCTAAACAGACGAATTTTGCAGAGGGAGACTATAATGCAGAGGGTTTCTTTGGAAAAATGGGTAAAACAGTAACTATAATGCAGAGGTTTGTAGGCAGCACCACGTTTTAACTCGAATTTAGTTCCCCGGGCGATTTTTACAGAGAAAGCTGGAAAAACAGGGTTTTTGAGCAGGTTTCGGGTAAATACCTGTTCTATGGACGCTTGGTGCGAAATGCAGGTAGAATACCAAGCTAAGGGGCCGAGCTACGGAGTGAATTTCCCTAGGTGGCAGACTGCACAGCGAAAATGGTGTTTTGAACGTAAATAAACATGCAGAGCTTGCACAAAAAAACAAAGAGAAATGGACAAAAAACGACGTTTAAACGACTTTTTAACAAAATTTTGATTTTGGCGGATTTTTGGCGCACTTTGGTCGGGTGACGTCAGCATGACGTCATCTTTTTCAGGTAGCGGGGGTACAGAAGGTGAATTGGCGCTGACGTGGCAGACACGGCGGACGAAATAGTGACGAGGTGGCAGCTGACGTGGGCGTTGACGTCAGCGGCGGAAAGGGAGTGGTTTATGGTTTTATCGCACCGCTTTATGTACCATGGTGGTTTTGGGCCGAACGGACGCTACAACATGGTGCCAACACGTGGACTTTGTATGGTGGAAAAACCGCCGATTTCCCGGAGCCTATCGTTCGGTCATTGGAGCGCTTCCGATATCGACGTGGATCGTCCGATGGGAAAGCCCGAATCGGACGGGTGACAAAAGGGTAAGTTGGCAGAGGTTTATGACACGGGGCCCGCCCGATATATTTATCGTTTTATATGTTTTGCGAGGTATGAAACTTTGGTTATTGGGGTTATTATATGGTTTATGTTGGCGGCCTTGGTTATTTGTTTAACCAAATGTTAAACAAATCCCGATGGAGCGCGTGGATGGTTGTTATTGACCGTGGGTGGATCAATAGCTCCCGACAAAAATTACAATATGGCCATAACTTTAGCCGCCGAGGGGGGGGGGTATTTATAATATTTTTGGGATTTTTGATATTTTTATAAAATAAGGGCGGGGAAACATTATAAAGGAGCTATACAATAAAGTTAATGTTAATATGGTTTTATGAATGTAGGAGGCTAAGTTTGCAAGGTAAAAACTTAGGTTTTTAGGGAAATGAAAGGGAAATTGAAGGATCTTTTTACACAAGAAATGTGGCTTGTTTTGGCCAAGTAAACACAGAGTTCCACTTAGTATTTTTCATGAAATGAAGTGAACTAGGACCACTGAGCAGATCTCAATGACCTTAAGGGAAGTTAGTAAATGTTCTTGGAGGAATGGGAGGGAAATTAGTCATGCTCCAACTGTTTTACAGCCACTTTGCCATGGTACCTGTGATATCCATGAGATAAATCTTATTCAAAAAGACAAAACTGATCACAAACTTGTTTCTACAACACCAAACTGCCTACCTAGCCTAATACACCTAACATTTTTTCTTCATTTTCCAGGGTGCATTTGAACTAGCAAACCCTTTAGCTATCCTCCTATCTAAGTCTGCCCTTATCTCTTCCAGGGGTTCAGATTCAGCTGTTGAGCTCCCTTGCTTCTCTACCTAACTAGTGATCTGCCAAGCTTAAGCTGTTTGAACAGATCTTATTCTCTAATGCTAAAACAAGAAATTTAAACATGGACTGGCCATGATTGAACTGTTTGGCCATCCATCAAGTGTGACAGAAGTCATTGATTGCATAATTTTAACTTGTTTGCAAAAAAATAGGACAGTAGTGGCATTTTGACTAGCACACTTTCCTGGTCTTTTCTTTGGGGTTCATTTTCTTTCTTTCTTGACCAATTCATTCTTTTGCCCTTTGATTATTATTTTAGGGCATACCCTCTTTAAATTTTTTAAATTTTGATTTTTGAAAATCTGGAACCTTTGCAGCATGGAAAGGATGATCATATTTGGCATTTCCAAAGTCAATCATGAAATATGACACCTATTGGTATAGGAACCTAACAACTTAGAAACACCCTTTAGTACCTTGAGGCTTGCATACATCAATGGCAGGTCTCTCACTTCCCGCGATAGGTTTACATCACTAGCCTTCGACTGAAAGACTTTATATGGCGTTCGACATCAAAACATCCATTCACACCGTGCAGAATATACTGCAGTACCTTGAGGATCATTATCATTATCGGTGATTTCTCTCGCGTTTATTAACGGCTTACATCATTGGCTGGTAATCAGATGGTGTCTTCCCATGTTCAACTTCAAATCACATCTTCATGTGGTTAGACTCGTACTTGAGCGAATGGTTTAATGAAATAGAAGACCCCAGATCTAGTTTCATCCATTCGAGCTGCGATTTCAGGAAAGTACCAAATCATCCGTACAATGGCTTTACATTGATGGTCATCCCATCATGGGTCTATATCTGTAAACGACTATCTATGTACTTGTAATGAAAGTTTATATGTTGAGCATGGGTATGCCTTCCCTCAGCAATTCATGAGAAAAAATAAAAATATCATGATATTATGTATTGTAATTGATGCAGGTCACTATCCACCTCAGAACCTCCTCATCACATCGTAAAGCATATCACTCGACATTATTATTTTCGACTTCATGCTTTCGGTGGCAGCTGTTACATATCTATTTAGGCACATCACTCCCATCATTCACAGTGCTTTTAGGGCTCATCAAACTCTAATTTAGTTTCTACATGCCCTAGACAAGTCATCACTTTGAATACCTCCTTCCCTAAGAGTTTCTTGGCCTGAAGCCCTCTAGAAATGCCTCCTTGAGGGACCAGCGCAGCGTTGGTCAGGGGTAAGTGCGCTTCTGTGCAAGTAAGCCCATGTCAAGGTGCTTTCCAGAGCACTTAAGCCCACTTTGACCTGCGCTGGGCATGATTGAGCAAAATCATCATAGGGTTCTGGGAATATTCTTATCTTCTGGAGCCATATAGAAGATTCCCACACTTATAATCTCCTATGAGCTCGAAATTGGATAGGGAATGCGTTAAGTAACCTGCTATCCTCTCATCCCTTCCTCCATGGAAACTAACTCTAAAATTGGAAGGCCATTCAATACCGACATTTATGACCAAACCTCTTCCATTTTCCTATAAATTGAGCACTCATCTAAGTGATCAAGGGCTGGACTTTGAGAATTTGTAAGGAGATATTGTTGGTGTGAGGTTTGAGATTGTAAGCAAGTATTGTTATGCTGTAGGAGTGTTGTGTTTTTGATGTGATGTTGGTTGGAACCCAAGCTGGAAGAGTGACAATGGTTCAGACTTCATGGTTGTAATTCTTCCTTCTACTTAATAAAGTTGTTTACACCTTTTCCCATATTCTTGTCTTTATTTATGATGATTATATGTGTAAATGTTTTCTATTCCATTTTCTTATAGTAGACAGATCTCTTGCTTTGATAGGTTTTTGTCCTATGTTTATGATTGCAAGTACTTGTCGAGCAAATTAAGTTCGAGGAGCGACGGGAGCCATACAAAGGAGACAAAGGGAAAGTGAAAGATAACAAGTAGGTCTCTTGTCTTATTTATCTTCTATAGAAAAAGGTTAAGCACTTTAAATCTGTTGTTCTAGGTATAGCTACCCACCTAGGGAAATTTTATTTATCCGTAGATGCAAAATTCCACATAACATTGTGTGGAGTTATTAGCCATAAAAAACCGATGACCCTCCTTCTAGTGCCAGAATGTTGACAACACTAGATACCTCAAACATATAGGGGATCTCCGCAATATAAGGTTCCAATTAGACCTCACATTGTTTGGTGTAGGAGTCCCATCCTGAATACGACCTAATTGTCATGTATTTAAAGATATGCCTAGGCTTTAGTTGTCAGCACGAGAGAGAAGCGCGCATGTGCTTTTGAATGAGCAAGCGAGTGTGCCTTGTGACTGTCTAATTGCAAATGTATCAAGGTTCTTTTAACATTAAGCAAAATAGTTCACATAAATGCGACAATCATGATAAACATTGCAACACAATTTCAATAATTTAAGCACTGAAGTCACCAAAATAGTTCAGTTACTCCAATACAGGTGAAAAGAAAACATGAACCATAAACAATCAAAGAAGTCATAGAAACATTCACAATCCATATGTGAAATTGTGCTTGCTTGAAAGGCTTCAATATTAAGCAAAAGTTCCAAGATACATAAATACAATGGACATCGCTAGCTCCAAAAGTGGAGCATTATAGCCACTACTTGCCCCCCAAAAGTACTAACTTTGTCTCTATAATGCCTTGTGGGAGAAGCCAAGGTTAAAATTCCTTTACATGAGTAATGAGGATCCTTTTATAACTTGAGGCATGACTTTCCACATCCCCATTACGCTTGACTTTCCAACTCCTAATGACCTTTTGACTTCCAAATAACCTTTGGAATTACGTATTACTTTTGGTGTTACATGTCTTATGGAATTCCATGACTCTTTTATCCATACAGACTCTTGGACTTCCACTTATTTGTCTTTACGATTATTATATCACTATCTTGGATAATTGGGATTACTAGTGACTGATGACATGGACTTTCTTCAGTGGTGACATGGTTGCCACTCTGGTCTTCATTCTTCATACAAATTATGATCATCGACGCCTTTACCCTCCAAAGGGTCTTTGATATTAGAGCTTTTATGGTGCTTCGATCATCAAGCTTTCACTGTGTTCTTTGTTCTCTAATGCTTCCTTTCTTTGTATTCTTTCCCTGATCTTCCCCATGTGTGTTTTTCATGTTGTTTATGGAACACCTGTGTCTACAATCACTCATGAAAAGCAACCATTAGCCTAAAAATATCCTATTCCATTAGGTTTTATGCATATTTTCTATTCGTTCCTTTTATGTGCGCTTAAAAGGGACGCAAAGAGCTTCTGGGCACATTGGCACACTTGGAAGGGCTAAAGGGTTGAAGAGGGAGGCTTCAATGCTTTGGAATGTGCTCTAGAGAAAGAGATAGTCAAGGTAGGGTGCATGGCGCAAGTCTAAGGGATGAAGGAGGAGGCTTCGGGCTTTCCAAGTGCGCAGTGCACCCAAGGGACAAAGGGAGGGGGCAAGGAACACTCATGAAGGTTGAAGGAGGAAGGCTTCAGGCCTTCAGGATTCACTCATCCGCTCAAGAAGTCGAGGAGGGATCATGGCACATTTGAAGGTTGAACACTGATGCTTCGTGCCATTTGAAGTGCGCTCATGCACTCAAAGGGTCCAATATGGTGCATGGAGCATTGTGGAAGGTTGAAGGGTTGAGCTTAAGGCCTTTTGGGTGCACTCATGCGCTCAAGGAGGGTGCACTTCTTTGAGAAAAAGGAGTGCGCTCAAAGGAAGATTTGGTCTCTTGAAGGGCACAATTTAAAACAAGGAAGGGTAAAGGGCTTAAGGAGTGTGCTCTGCACTCTTGAAGGGAACATGGCACACTTCTGAATAATGAAGGATTCTTGATAAAACTTAGACAAGCTTGAACAATGGTAAACATACATCAAAATTCCATTGTACGTGCATTCCCCAAGTACAATAGGTGAAGTGTGTGCAACTGCGACCAAAAAGTGTTGTTTTACAACAACAAAGATGTTGCAACCATGAAATAAGCCAAAGATGTTCTACTCGATGCGACGATACCTGAGAAAACTCAAGAACACTTGAGACACATAGAACAACATGAAATGACACTTGATGACCAAGGCGACTCTTGACATGGTGATAAAGTAGGCTCTAAAATTTGAATGTAGTGAAATTTTGGAGGGTGTTGTAGCAGCGACAACGGGTATTATTTCCTAACAAGGGAATAATTTTACCAATCATGGACATAATAGTTTCCCCCATGTTCCTTTCTAAAATCCCATATGAACTAACCTCAATAGTTTCCCCTCACATGGGAAACCACCCTTTAACCAATTTTACTTCGTGGTTGAGATCCCATCACATATACTTAAGAAAACTTCCACCTATAGTGACATGGTATTCACTAGACCTTCCCATAGTAAGGAAAATGAATGTGCTTACCATTATCCATGATAGATCACTTTTGATTGGTACCAACATATAAAAGCACACCTCCCATCTTCCATTCCATTTCAATTAATGGCCATCATTAAGAAATTCAAGGTTCATTGATGTTCAGTGGACAATGGGGCCTCCACATGTATTATTCCCATGTTGCCCTAACAACATCTACGTTGTCCTACTTTTGTCCCCTAATGAATGAGTTGTGAGTCTTTATCCCCCTTTTAAGATCCTACCTAATCTTCCCATTTAGTTGGGTGGTGAGAATGTTTTCATCAATGCCACTATCATGACTAAACTAAAAGATTACATTCATAAAATTCATCTACTAATCATACTTGGAGAGAGGGATGGGATCTCTCAATAGCATCTTATGTTAATTTTTCAATACTATTAGATTATTCCAACAAAGGATGATTTCCATTTTGTTAATTTTCCAACTCAATTGTGGCTTCAGATAGTCATTCATCTTTCTTCAACCACTACACATTGTGTATACACATTATGACCATAAATTTTTCTAACGACAATTCGTGGAAGGCGGTTCTCCTATCATTTTTTGCAATTTTTGTGTAGAATTTCAGAAAAATTATTGCAGAGCTGAGCTTCTCTTGAAAAAACACCCAATTAAAAAATAATAATAATAATAATAGACAAATCCGAGTTTCGATGAGGAAGATATTGTTGATTTAAAATCAACGATTTTTTTCAGAATTTTTGTGACGACATGACAATTGCAGCGCAAATCTAAGTTTCCATAGTGTCTAGATAGGGATTTGAATCACATGGAAAGATGCACAATGGTCATTATATTTCCAAAAATAAGTTGTAATAAATATTCTGAGTTATATTTGACCGAGTTATTGCCCACTTTAAATTAATTTTTATATCTAGAGCAACATTTAGAGTGGGTTCCCTTTGGAGACATGCCCTCCTAGCCCAAGCTATGTAGGCACCTGCTACTTCATCAATAGTCAACATCACGGTTATGGGTCAACCGCACAAAATCCTTGTCATCGAAGCCCATTTACTAGGCTGCACATTGTTAGTATCACAATTGGTCACAAGCATTACAGAATATCTCTATCCTCAAACCTTTGTTTGTCATGGTTATGGGTCATCCACAAACCCACACTTCATCGAAGTCCATTTGCTAAGCTGCACACTGTCAATAACATAGTTAGTCACAAGAATTACAAGGTATCTCTATCCTCGGATCTTCATTCATCACGGTTATGAGTTAACCACATAAAACCCTTCTCTTTAATGGTTCTTCATATTCAACAAATGCTTCTCTGGAGGGAACTTCACGCAATGAGGACCATTGCTTCTTAAGGAGGGAGGAATGATCTGAATGGAAAATGGCATCCACCCATGGAATTTACACATGGTATTGTAAGTGGCATCCACGCATGGAATTTACCCATGGTATTGTAAGTGGCATCCACCCATGGTATTCATTCACTCGTGGAATTTTCCCATGGAATTGTAAGTGGCATCCACCCTTCGTATTCATCCTCCCATGGTATTTATCCACTCATGGAATTTACCCATGTATTTTAAGTGACATCCACCCATGGTATTTACCCACCCATCGAATTTACCTGTGGTATTGTAACAAAAAAAAACTATAAGTAACAAGCCGCATTTTGTAAAAGGACAGAGTGTTCACCACAATGTAGCATTTACAGTTATTATCTATTTTAATAAATAAATAAATAATTGTGGTTTTGTTGATTGTGTGTTCTCATCTTTTTCTGACATTTCAGTTTTTTAGATCTTGGGGGCCTCCCCCCAAGATCCAAATCAATATTAGGGTTACGATCCTCTCCAAAAACTTGCAAAACTCAACCTAGTATTGACCCATAAACAGAGAAATTGAACCATGCCAAAACAACTCAACCATCCTTCCTCACCTTGACATGTACTTGTACACGAGAAAAGATAAATTTTTCCTCCTTATTTCACTCCAACCCAACTCCTTGAGGATATGTGGTCACTTAGGGTCTTGTCTTCCCATTAAATTATTTTCCTTGGATACCAAATGAGCTCAATCTTGTTTCTTCTTATAGTGTTCTAGATGGAGTCATTTGCCACTAAGGGTCACGTCTTCTAGCCCAAACCGACTTGATCCTACATGCCCAAATACCACTAACTTCACAAATAAAATTTCTTCCATTAACATTTGACCACTCCATTGTAGCCTTTGGTTCCCTTTAGCCCATCAAAGGTGCCCCTCATGCATCTAATAGAATAAAGGATGATCTTCCTCTTGGGTCTTTCACCCACAACTTTCAATATAAAGCCCACCACTTGGGTACATTGCCCACAAAACACATTTTTCGTTGGTCAACTCCTCACAAAATCAGCCTCCCAAGGGTTGTGGGAGTACCTCTCAAGCTACACTTCTCAACAATCCCTTTTAGTCAGGGAGGTACTTCCACTACTTGGAAGTAACTCGTCAACAACACCAGCCCAATCTTTGGCATCCACCACCGTAGCATACCCTGTAGAATGAACAAAATTATCCTCGGTAATGTCCCCTAACACCAGAAGCCTTCTTTCCAACTATAGAAGTCTCCTTCCTTACCATTGACCATGTGTTCTTCTTGGGTTGTGGATTCTCCCTCTAAACCTGCAAACTCCCACTCAAACTTGAATCTCTCTGAGTCTCAATAACCTACTTCTTCCCTTGATCTATATGCTTAGTTGTCAACCAATATAGACCATTCTCCTTAACTCCAATGATAGGGCTAGCAGAGTTAGAGCCTCTGGGTCTGAGTATCGCTTTCCCATCTCGGAATATCACCTCAAACCCCTTTGCCTCGATCACTAAGACAAACAACACGTTGTACTTGAGCTCTGGTACCCACAGTACATTTTGAACTTGTAACAACCCACCTGACTCCATCTTGAATGGCACAACACCTAACCCTCTGATAGTTTTATGACTCTTGTCCCCAACCTCCATGTGCAACTTCAAGTCCCATTTAGTTAAACTCTCAAAAACTTCACACAAACCTGTCATATGCTTCAACACTCCATTATCCACATATCATGCACCCTCATTGATGGTACCCTCGAAGAAATGAGAAACCAAAGCAAAGTCATCCTCCAACCTTATTGAGAAGTCATCCAGTTCACTTGAAGATTTAGCAGCCCTCGATATCTCCTTCCTCTTTTCATTATCTCCCTTCGTCTTTCGTGGACAATTACTCACATAATGACCATACTCACCACATGTGTAACACTTCAACTTGTTTAAGTCCTTACCCTTCATATTTCATGCAAGAGCCATGTTATCTTCAGCAGACTTCTTCTTCTTATGAAGATCCTCTTTCTACAGGTCTTCTTGGATAAAGTCATTCCATAACCTATTCCAATCTCACAACTTATCTAGAGCGAAAATCCCTTTGATAAATGGATTTTATTCCTTGGAGAAGCCCTTCAAAGCAATCCTCACTAGATTTGACTCTAGAACTTATATCTAATGGCATCTAGCTCATCATGAACTTGAGAAAGTCTTGTCAAATACGGAGCCACACCTTTGCCATCCAACATCTTGGTGTTCTTCAACTTCTCTCTCAAAACCAACAACTGATTCTCGTCCTTATTTGGAACAAGTCCTAAAGAGCCTTCCACATCTCTCATGTAATGTTCTTCCTAGTTAGGTGAGGTATCAAGTGATATTCGACACCATCTAGCATGATGAGTTTAGCCTTCGCATCTAACTCTTCATAAACTTCCAACTGCGAAGTTCAGTTGGTTTTTGAATCTCCTCGTCAGCAGACTCCCATATCTTGTTCACCAACAATACTAGTTTGATCATTTCCTTTCAAGGACTATAGTTAGACAAGCCATCCAATATATCTTTTTACCTTAGACTAGTGACCAACTTCGCCATGTTGCTAGTCCTTCAACAAGGAAACCAAATCCCACTTGAGTTGTTTGTTGTGCACACTCTAATTCAGTTGTCCCTTCAAAGTAGTTTTAATACCATGTTGATTTTTCCTTGGCACTTCAAAATCAGGTGTATTTCTAAAACAAGATCACAAACACACTAAAATGCCACAACACCAAGCACTTTGCACAACGGAAAATGTGCAGTAGTCAATCAATGAAGTACGCAAAGATTTACAAACCCAAAACTTGCTTGTATTACAACTTTAATGCAACAAACATAGGGCTCTCGTACCATGGATCATGGCCTTTACAATTAGCACTAATACAAGGAAAACTAAGGCTTGATGTCAACAACACATGACAATCAATTTGCCCAAGAACAAGAACAAACTTGACTTGCTAAAAAAGAACCTACACCAACCCTTTCAATCCACTTGTCTTGAACACCTGGTAGGTCCTTTGCCACCTATACTCACAGAGAACGTGTTGCTCCAATACATTTGGCCTAGCTTCTCTTAAGGTCCTTTGTTGCTTTAGATTTGATTGCACATACCAGCTCAACATTCTACCTTCTTTCAATGATCTAAGTTGATCCAAAGTCCCTCATCTTATGCCCAACAAGTTTTCCCTCTAATAGTGGATATGGCTCCCCAAATCACTATACATAGGGCTTCAATAAACTGCCTTCACATAGTCCCTTTACACCATTAAAGTGAGGGAACATAGTCTACCAAACAAGGTTTGCACACCTAGAATTCAACATTCAACACAACCCAAAACCCTTAACTTATCATAGTGTTTGACTGCCCTCAAACCATTGTATATCAGTCTTCCTTACACTTTGTCCATTCCCTCATTCAAGGATAGACTTCCATAAATAAACCTCTACAATCATCAACATAAGAGACACTGCCACATACTTCTTCAAAGCCTATGCTTAGGCCTCTGGAAACTCAGTTTCTATGGCACACTTTTCTCATGCTTCTAAGCCATAATTCATCATTCTGCGGCCACCTCAAGTTCTTCTCATCCTCAGCCTGCGGCCACCTTCTATTTAGACAATAAACAAGTCAGTGGGTGCCCTAACTCAGCGTCGCTCCTCTAGAATTCTACAATTGGTTCTAAAGTAGCTCGACCTTCTTTCTAGCCTTGTTTCAAACCTTTCGACCCCTTGTTTGCATAGGATATTAGGGCTACAGCCTTCTCCAAAACACTTGCAGAACTCGGCCTAGTCTTCAACCATAAATAGAGAACTTGAACCACATAACATGCCAAAACAACTCAACCATTCTTTCTCAAGTGGACTTGTACCAGAACATAAGAGAAAAGATAAATTTGTCCTTCTTTCACTCCATCTCATCTCCTTGAGGATTTGCAGTCACTTAGGATCTTGTCTTCCCATTAGATGATTTGCCTCGGATGTCGAATGAGCTAAATCTTGTTTCTTCTTATAGTGTTCTAGATGGATTTATTTGCCACTAAGGGTCATGTCTTCTATCCCAAGCCGACCTGAGTCTACATGCCCAAACACCACTAACATAAGAAATAAAATTTATTTCATTGACATTCACCCACTCCATTGTAGCCTTAGGTGCCATTTAGCCCCATGAAAGTTGCCTCTCATGCATCCAATAGAATAAACAATGATTTTCCTCTTGGGTCTTTCGCCCACAACTTTGGGTACAAAGCCCACCACTTGGGTACATTGCCCACATAACACATTTATTGTGGATCAAGTCCTCACAAACCCAATGCCCCAATGGTTGTGGGAGTACCTCCCAAGCTACACTTCTCAACAGTGAAGTCAAATAAGTTGTACTGGAAAAGCTATGTTTGCTATTGAGTTTTTATGAATGTTAACTCTTCATTGTTTCTTGATTTTTTGGTGGCACCACTTTTTTGTATCTATGCCTAATTCAAGGAGAAAGAAGATTGTATAGAAATATATAAATGGATGGTTCATTATTTTTGTAACTTTTTCAGATAATGGAGGAACTCATGTAACTGAATTTCAATATATTGCAGAGTATGCAGATTCTGATATAGTCTGTGATTATGTTGAGAGTTTTGAAATAGTAGCAAATGCAAGGAAGCAAGGGATAAATCTTTTCTTATTGAGAGAATGGAATCTATGATGTCATCAGCGTGTGGTCAGTCTTCATCCACAAAAGTTCAAATGGAGACTACTTGGCATGATCAATTTTTTCAACATTCTTATCATGACGATGAACCTCATAAGTAGGTTTGAAACATCAATAATCTAAAAAACTCCTCTGATGGATCCGAAAACAAAATCTCCGAATTTTTTGGCTCCTAAGAAGGTCTTGGTCTCAAAAGTTGCATCTAGTTCTAGAGAATTGGGAGCTATTAGTTATAATCATAATGATGTGGAAAAGACCCGCATGTCTTATAAAGGGATTGGTCCATAACGTATTAGAGATCTATTTGAAAGGTGTTGAGAAGGAATTTTCACCGGCATTTGGTTTTTTTAAGCAGATAAATTATTCCTAGTGAGAGTTGTATTCAGTTTTAATAGCACATACCAATTCTACTCTAAAGAAGAACGAGCCCAGTGGATAATGCACACTCGCAAACAAAATTCATGTTGGTTGTGAGAGCTATTCTAGGCATACTTTGAGTATATTCATATTTGTCAGACCTCAAGAATAGCTTGTTGTCAGAACTGTCCTCATTGCCATCTTCAGAGTTGTCTTGTGATGATTTTGTGGCTAGAGAGTGCATCTTTTAAGAAATTTATTACCAGCAACATCAACACTAACAGTGTTCACTTCATAATTCCCAACAACCTTTCCTATTTCCCTAAGCACAATAGAATTTCAAATCAAAAAATACTTGCAAACCTCTTAATTTCTCTTTTTGTCATGTTAAAATTATTTTGTCATAATTATGGAAAAGGAGAAATATCAAAAGTCATGTAAAACTCATAAGAAGATCAAAAGTTCTAAGGAGTCGAATAGGTCACGAGGTAGTTGAATAGTCACGGGGAAGGTGAAGGGTCACCTACCCACTTGTATTAATGTACTCTCATGTCTCTAATCAAGGGATTTTTGGCACTTGAAGGTGAAGGGTCACCTACCCACTTGTATTAATGTACTCTCATGTCTCTAATCAAGGGGTTTTTGGCACTTGAGTCTTTTGGGCACCTAGACAGTTGTGAGCTCTCTCTCTTGGAAATTGTAGATTGAGTTGTGGTAAGGCTATGGATTTATTTTGGAGATGATATGAGCAACACACCTCACACTGTTGGATTATGATGGGCTTGTAGTGCATGTCCTTGAAATGGCAGCATTATCCATGAGAGGCTCCCTATTTCTGGCATAGATTCGTGTGCACTTTCATGGTGGTTGTAATGAATATCCTATACTTCTATTGTGTCTACATGTTTGCTTTCATATGAGTTGTATGTTGGTGAGCTAATTCATGGTTTATTTCTCTTATGTTTACTGAATCCATGCTCTTTCATTCCACACATTACGTTGGTTATTAGTTGTAAACTACTTTACAATTAGTTTTTGGTACTCTTTTAATATTGTCTATCTCAAATAGTTTTGGTTAATTGACTCCTCTTTGGGCATACTTATTACTATTGTGTTATATTATTGTATCTTGTATTTCAAGTTTATCAATTATGGGTTGATTCGTCCTCGCTCTCTGGGTATTTCACACTCACCTCACATTAACATCTCTTCACTCATCACCCAAGATAAACAACAAACATGGTGGCAGTTGGGCCCACATACCGAATGGGACTTCTATCCATATGATGTGAGGTCTGATTGGGACTTCACACTGGGGAGATCCCCTTACTGTTGGTGGTACATTTTGCCCCGTCAAAGTTTATTTAATATAATTTCGCCTTCAGGGGTTTCTTGCATATAATTCTCTATGTCCCTTGTTTCATGATAGGCTATTATAGCCAACACATATGGAAATGCCAAACGAAGGTAAGTTTTGTTAATTTCAATGTCAAATGGTTTAGTTGCATCCTCTCTTTTAAAACTAACCATTATTTTGAAAAAGCATATTGGCGGCATAAGGCAATGATTGGCTTAGTGTTTTTTCATCTTGTCCATTGAATATTATTTTATTTTCATCCGAAGGACAATATGAAAAGGAACTAAGCCAATGATTGGGTTAATGCATGGTGCTTAATATTATCCCATATTGGTACTGGGAAAATGTAATAAATAAAACACATGGAATACACTTACAGTGATTCTTGAAAGTGTTGGATCCATAAAGATTTAAATATTTATAAAAATTACTTGAAATGTTTATAAAAATCAAGTCAAAAGTTTTGGATACTTGGTTTGAAAACATGTGAGTTTACATTCTACATTAACTGTGAGTTTGTGGAGATGATACCCAATCAAGCATAATAAGTCTCTGTTTGAGGGAACTAATAGACATTGCTCAGATATATTTATATGATTTGGATTCTAGTTGCGAATGTTATTTATCTTTCATGTCATCACTGTAACAAACATGACACTCCCATTTCTATGGTTATTGTTGGTTTCTCTGTTTCACTGATTTCCTATAATGTTTTCAGTGGAAATTCTCAACATTTCCATGTCATTCTTTAGTCTTTTGGGCACTAAGATAGTTGTCACCGCTCTCTCTTGGCAACTATAGACAAGGCTAGGGATTTATTTTGGAGATGATATGAGAAACCCACTGTTGGATTATAATGGGCTTGTGGTGCATGTCGTTGAAATGGCAGCATTATCTATGAGAATTTCACTACTTCTGGCATAGATTCACATGCACTTGCATGGTGGTTGTAATTGCTATCCTATACTTCTATTGTGTCTGCATGTTTGCTTTCGTATGAGTTGTATGTTGGTGAGCTAATTCATAGTTTATTGCTCTTATGTTTGTGGAATCCCTGCTCTTTCATTCCACACATTATGTTGGTTATTAGTTGTAAACTAATTTACAATTAGTTTTCGATACTCTTTTAATATTGTATGTTTCAAATGGTTTTGGTTAATTGACTCCTCTCTGGGCATACTGCTCACTATTGTGTTGTTATATTCTTGTATCTTGTATTTCAAGTTTATCAATTGTGGGTTGATTGGTCCTCCCTCTTTGGGTATTTCACGCTCACCTCACATTAACATCTCTTCACTCATCACCCAAGAGAAACAACAAACATGGTGGCATTCAAGCCCACATACTGAATGGGACTCTATCCCAATTTATGTGAGGTCTGATTGGGACTTCACACTGGGGAGATCCCCTTAATGTTGGCGGTACATTTTGCCCCATCAAAGTTTATTTAAAATAATTTCCCCTTTGGGGGTTTTTCACATATAAGTCTCTATGTCCCTTGTTTCATGATAGGCTAAATTTTGTTAATTTCAATGTCAAATGGTTCAATCGCATTCTCTCTTTTAAAACTAACCATTATTGTGAAAAAGCATATTGGCGGCATAAGCCAATGATTGACTTAGTGCTTTGTCATCTTGTCCATTGAATATTATTTTATTTTCAACCAAAGGACAATATGAAAACGAACTGAGTCAATGACTGGGTTAGTGCATAGTGCTTAATATTGTCCCATATTAGCAATCGGAAAATGGAATAAATAAAACACATGGAATGCACTTGCTGTGATTCTTGAAGTGTTGGATCCATAAAGATTTAAAGATTAATAAAAATTACTTGAAACATTTATAAAAATCAAGTCAGGTTTTTTGGATACTAGGTTCTAAGAATATGCAAGTTTACATTCTACAATAACTGTGAGTTTATGGAGATGATACTCAACCAAGCATAATAAGTTTTTGTTTGAGGGCACTGGTAGACACTGCTCAGATATATTTATATGATGTGGATTCTAGTTGCAAATGCTATCTATCTTTGATGTCATCTCTGTAATAACCATGACAAATACTCCCATGACTAAGGTTATTCTTGGTTTCTCTGTTTCACTGATTTCCTATAATGTTTTCCGTGGAAATTCCCAACATTTCCATATGTCATTTGTTACTACTAAAGATTGTAATGGCATTCTACGCACTTTAAGATGGAATATTTCTCTTCCTTTTTTCGCCACTTGCATTTTTGTCCTCTTTTCTCATTGAATCTCTTTCTTGAGATTGTTCTATATTTGTCACTATATTTGTCCAGAAATGTAAAATGACAAAAAAGTAAAAGATGAAAATCGTTTGGAGAATATAAATACTTCAGAGTGACAAACTGTTCCAAAAAAATTCAAAACTTTCAGGCCATGAAACTACAGAAAGGAGGTTTCAAGAGATACGTTCAAAAGATAAAAAATATATATATAGAGAGAAAGAAGAGCATGTCCCCAGTGAAATAACGGATGGGAACATGTACACACCTCAAATGATAACATACTTTGAAAGTGTTGCAATTTAAATTTAATTGAAAAGTAATTCCCTTTTCCTTTGCTCATGCAGATATACACCTATATCATAAAACAATATTTTTGTTTCATCTCCTCTCCATTTATGAATCCTACGTGTAGCAGTGTGTGTTCAATTATACCTTTCCTCGCGACTTATAAGGTCTTCTAAACAAAATACGCGAACTATTTTGGTCTCAATGATATGGAGAACTACAATTAATTTGCAACCTAGTAAAAGCACTAGGTTTACCTAATCACAGAAAGTGCCTTCTGCCCTACGCCCTACTCAACTAATGTTACAAAAGATGTGAAAAGGCCAAATGTAAGCAATGGAGGGCCCAAATTATGCCCACCTAACCATATTTATGTTTTTTCCTTTATTAATGGTACAGGCTGGGCTAGAAGGTTGAAATTGGCTAAACTAACGAAGATAGGACTCGAAGTCGCTAAAGAAGCCCACAGAATTACCTTTCATTTGTTGTTCGCAGCCCTTAGAATGCTAAGTATATATCAGAGGATTGGCTAAAATTCCAACAAATCTGAAATGTGTGGAGCTTGGTAAGTCTCCTTATGTTGGAAACAAGTCAATTAAATTTGGTTGTGATCAACCTTGTTCAGCTCATGTTGAAATGAAGTGCATAGCCTAGCATAAGAGTTGTCCAATCTCTCACCGTATTTTATTACCGCCACTATATTAAGCATATAATGTTTTCAGTGATAACTAAAGAGACAATAAATAACTTAGACACGATCCTTGGCTTAGGAGCAACTTGGGTTGCCTAATGACGGTTTGCTTGACGGTAAAAACCTTGATCTCTGTGTCAAAAACAGATTAATGTCTATAAGATACTGCAAAAACCAATAAGTTGGTATTTAATTGGTTACATCAACCAGAAGTTAGCATGCTATAGTTCTATTTCAGGCATCATGACATTAAATTGGTAAGGTGATTTTCGGGACAAACAACTATTCAGTTAAGCTGGAAGTCACTTGTTATCATGTATTTGTATGCCTATTATATGGTTGTAGCGAAAGTCCAGATTTTTGTGTACATGATTTAGGCCTTTGCTGTAAGGGTGTTATAAATTCTACAAGGACGCTAGAGTGATATAATGATTGACGTGGGAAAAGATGTTTATCTCTGTAATAACCATGACAAATACTCCCAACATTTCCATATGTCATTTGTTACTACTAAAGTTTGTAATGGCATTCTACGCACTTTAAGATGGAATATTTCTCTTCCTTTTTTCGCCACTTGCATGTTTCTCCTCTTTTCTCATTGAATCTCTTTCTTGAGATTGTTCTATATTTGTCACTATATTTGTCCAGAAATGTAAAATGACAAAAAAGTAAAAGATGAAAATCGTTTGGAGAATATAAATACTTCAGAGTGACAAACTGTTCCAAAAAAATTCAAAACTTTCAGGCCATGAAACTACAGAAAGGAGGTTTCAAGAGATACGTTCAAAAGATAAAAATATATATATATAGAGAAAGAAGAGCATGTCCACGAGTGAAATAACGGATGGGAACATGTACACACCTCAAATGATAACATACTTTGAAAGTGTTGCAATTTAAATTTAATTGAAAAGTAATTCCCTTTTTCCTTTGCTAATGCAGATATACACCTATATCATAAAACAATATTTTTGTTTCATCTCCTCTCCATTTATGAATCCTACGTGTAGCAGTGTGTTCAATTATACCTTTCCTCGCGACTTATAAGGTCTTCTAAACAAAATACGCGAACCATTTTGGTCTCAATGATATGGAGAACTACAATTAATTTGCAACCTAGTAAAAGCACTAGGTTTACCTAATCACAGAAAGTGCCTTCTGCCCTACGCCCTAATCCCCCACTTTTAATCGACCCTCCTTTCCCCCACTTTTCATAACAAAATGATATCACATTTAACTTAAAAAAAAGATTGCACTTATCTCCCATGAAAAAACACATAGACAATAGCTAACTTTTCATCAAAATCTAACCCATGGACCCTCCTTTTACAAAAACCTTTTTTGCTTTTTTGAAATTCATCACCACCTTGTCAAAAATCATGCTCAAAGTTAATAACTAAGACAAAAAAAAATCATTAAATATTTAAATCTAGAAAGAAACGTTGCAAAGATTCCTTCATATCCACCAACCATGATAGCTAAGTTTAAATGAGAGGTTTTTGGAATTTGATAAACGAACCATATTACAAGAAAGCCAAATTAAATTGAGTTTATAAAATAGTACAAGAATAAGTATCACCAACTTCTAAAACAATTTCCCGTAATACAAATTAAATTGAATTCATAAAATAAGACAAAAATTAGTATGGCTCACTATTTGGATGGATAGAATCACACATATTCGATAATCTAAGAACATTGCACCAGGTTGGCCGCTGCAATCACAACTTCTGCTACAGTACATAGCTCTTGAATTCCACATCAAGCCTTTGAAAGACATAACCACACTTGTATTTGCCAAGTAAGAATCCAATCGTTGATGGAATTTGTGACTTTAATGCATACGTTATGACTACTGAAATTCTTGGCAATCTAGTCCAATTTCAGTGAATGCTGCAATAAGTTTAGGAACAATTTTAAGTAATATAAGCTTGAAGCCAGCAGAAGTAGCACCCGGATTTTCAGACTCTTCTCCAACAATTGTACAATTCTCTGATAGTGATCCAACTGGAGCCCCTTTGATATAAGCATCACACGCACGAAGAATACAGTGACCGCGTTTTTGAAAATGCCCTTTAACAAACATCTCAAAATGCTGCACAGATGATGAGCATGGGTGTATTTAGAATCATTCCTAGACAAAGAATGATTAAAAAAGATAACTGTAAATGAAAATCTCGCGAGATTTCTACCTTTGGAGGCTTTCGCAATACGTACAACATTGACTTGCACGATAGGAGAAAAGAGTTTTCTTTGTAGGCTAACGAGTTCTTCTCCCCTATCGCTGAACCAATCTGTTTCTCAAATCCAGGTTCATTAAAATAAGGATTATCATTTAGTACCAATCCTTGAATAGAAACAAGTAGTTGTAAAACGTTTGATGACAACGGGTTCCACACTTCATTCCCTTTGCCTGTCCATGTGTTTAAAAGACTCAGACAGACTTTTCCATTCTTATATAGATTTGGATTCAACCGTAACCCACCAGAATGGTAGTAAGCTAACTGCAAAACCAACATATTAAAGCTAAATGAGACTGACTTCCATATTGAGTTCAAAAAAAAACAACTTGAGATCTCATTTATTTCACTTTAAAATCAAACAGTTCTAGTTAAACTAATGCTTACAGGTGGTATATCGGGATATTCCGATGGAAAATGAATGTCAAAGAAGAAAAGTCCATCTTGATACGGAGTCCCGGCTGCTCCAACAATTACAGCTCTCAGCAAATCCATCCTATCCTCATATATTCTAACAAAAATTGTATCTGTCAATCAATGCAGAGTTTATAAATTACAAGTTAGAACAACCAGAAAAATAAAGAGCTCGAAATACTCTATGCCCATATTTTTATTTGTTCTAGTACACATCATGAGTACAACGTATTCTCATGAATAATTGGGTTACAAAATTTGTTACTTTGCAACTTCCTACTACTCAAGAGAAAACAAGAAAGCAATATTGAAAACTGAGAAGACAAAAGACAAAAATAGCAAAATTGAAGGAAATATGACTGGCCAGAATAGAGGCAAAATTGAAGGAAATATGACTGCCCAGAATAGAGTTTCCCTATTAGTGAATGTTCAAATATCACGAACTCATTTAATAAACCAGTGAAAAACAGTATTAGTGAATGTTCAAATATCATGAACTCATTTAATAAACCAGTGGAAAACAGGCCTGCATGGCTTAGGATGAGTTACCTGGTAAGTGTTTTTCAAGATTGTTCCATTCATGTTGAATTTTCTTCATCCATTTCCGCTTATTGATAGGCTGCACGAAGATGTTCAAAAGTTTCAATCATGACCCCCAAAAAATCACTAAACGGAATGAGAAAAGCATGCCCTTTGATAAATGTACCTGTATTGTTTCATTCCGATAAAAGTGATCCATAGCGTCACTTATACTATCAAAATGTTTAAATTGCCCTGGCTCATGACAACTACTGCTAGACAAGCTATGCACTATATTTTCCTCATTTGTCTGCTCCATATCAATGTCTAGCGCTGTATTTTCTTCATTTGCTCCATATCAATGTCTAGCGCTGTATTTTCTTCATTTGTCTGCTCCATATCAATGTCTAGCACTGTATTTTCCTCATTTGTCTGCTCCATATCAATGTGTAGCACTGTATTTTCCTCATTTCTCTGTTCCATATCATCTTCTTCAGCAGTCTCATCTTTATCATCATCTTCTTCTTCATCATCACTATAAACCACACATATTTGTCGAGGTGCCATCTACATTTACAAAAAAATAAAAATAAAAATAACCTTTAGGTTATCATACTATCAAAGTAGTTTCATATTTCATATTGTAACCAAAGAGCCAATTGTTCTTCTTATGTAATGTTGGAATTCATATCTTGGATGCAGTGAAATGCATATTTAAAGAGATAAATCTTTTCTACGCAAAATCTCCGTATATTGAGACTAATAAAGGTAGCGTGATCAATTTCTCAGATAAGGGAGACAATGAAAATACATTCCTATGTAAGGGATAGTACTTCAGCAGACAATGAAAATACATTCCTTTGTAATATTCCACTATAAGGAAACAAGAAAATAACATACCTTTGACACTGTTCCGTCTGCCCATGCTACCTCTATGTATCCATCTTTAACACCTATGACGTTACCAATACACGATAGATAAGATTCTTCAATATTCTTGTCAACCTCTGCCTTTTGAGTTTTCTTCAGAGCTTTCTGGTTTGTAGATAGATCTGCAGTCTCAACAACGTTTTTGTGTCCTATTTCATCCCTAGATTCTATGTGGTCACCCAACTGATCCACAATGCCAAGCACTTGATCTGCTTCCCCAAACACCAGAGAGTGAGGACGTATAACGATGGCCGCAACAAAGTAGTTATAATCTAGATGGTAAGCAAGCTCATACACACTTACTGACTCCTCTCCATCAAATTTTAGTGTATCTTGTGGACAATCCACCGCTTTCAACCACCTTACTCTTGCTATGCGTTCTTTTGAATCCACATTTTGCACGATTCCTACTCGTCGTCTTGATTCAGAAGCCTCGCAATCATCATCGTCCAAACCTTTTTCCACTACATACTGTTCAGGAAAGAAGTCATGATCCCCAGCATCTTTGATGGTAATCAAGGTTGTAGAATCTACACCATGTGCCCTTGTACCATCTTGCCATATGACATCTACCCTAGTCCTTTTATTGCCCACAAATAGCACATTATCTTTTTTGTGGGCAACAGTGTCATCTGTGGCAGGCATAGTAACTTCTAACATTCTCCTTTCAGATGCTGGAAGCAGACACCAGTCGCCTAGCTGCCAATAAACGTCTGAAAAACAAGACAATAGCTGTAGCTCTTTAGGGTCCTGTTTCTCTGCAGGAGTCAGGGAATTGCAATCAGGATTTGCTGCAGCAATCCAATCCACGGAAACTAATCCCACTTCCACATTGCCTACTGTACCTTCCTTGTTACTTTTTTTCCATGTACCACACAACCATCGAGCATTCTCGAAAACTGCCGATGAACTGCCCCAGACACGCTGCCCTGGAAAGTAAGGATAACGGAGATTATTGGGGATTGGAATAAGGCGGACACGCTGCCCTGGAAAGTAAGGATAACGGAGATTATTGGGGATTGGAATAAGGCGGTCGGGTTCGGCCTTCATTACTTCGCATTTTGATCCGTCATCAAATAACACAGTCACATTATCAACCACTTCACCGACTCTTCCCACCCAAGGTCCATGAATGACATAATCACCGGGCATAAACGCCCTTATTCGCTGAAGATCTCTGCTGGAAACGTTTCTTATAGCATTAACTGATGTGGGACTTAATAAATCCACTGTAACATCCACGTTAACTACGATGCCTCTCTGTCCAGATGGATCTGAAGCCGTTGCCACAATATCACCATGGAAGATCGCCCTGTCAATCACCTCAAGCTCATCGGCTTTCTCCGTACTCTCCGAAAAATTCGTCCAAAAAATCCGTGCAGAGCCTTCTGGAATAGACTCGTCTTCACTCTCATCCTCCTCTGAATCAGAATCAGAATCATCGGCAACTTTTATTACAACGCCAATTAAACCTGTGTGTTGTACAGATTGGACTATGTCTGCTGTGTGCACACCTACACCAAATTGCTTTGTTTGAACTTTTCGGAAAAGTCCTGCTGAATCGCATATAGAGTGTTTTTCCGAAAAATCTCCGTGCCCTGAAGCATCGTTACCGGGTGAGCTATCTGTGGATTTGGATGCATTGCTGTCTTCGTTACGGTATGTGTCGTCCATTCGAATGCTTGCTTGTTAGCAAATTGCTGAAAGAGAAGGCAATAGTCAGAGGACCCGACTGCGCAGTCAATGTGTTAACTCCTTCGATTTTGATCTGCAAAACTTTTCTTGTAATAATTGTTGGATGTGTTTTTTTGAGCCGAGCCTCGCATGTTTATAGGTCGCCATGGGGACATCGGCTCTTTGCATGGGGTGCATGTCGTCGGCTGAAAAATAAATAGGCTGGGAATTCATTGAGTGGGGCGGTATATTTTGATTTTGTGGGTATATAATTAATGTTAGAATATTTGTTGTTTAGATGGTTGATTTTGTGGGCATATATAATTGCCGCTTAATTAACGATTTATAGTATTTTGGATATTTGTGGTTTAAGTGAGTTAGTAGCAGTTTATTTAAAAATAATAAGATAATTATTAATTATATATTTTTAAATGTATTTAATAAATAAAATATTTTATTTTCTAGACCTTTGTATTATTTGTATCTCACTTTTAGCTATCTAGAGGGCTCAATGATATTGTTTGAAGCAGTGGGGTGGTAAGTTTTAATGACATTAATCTTCTTCTGTCTCCACGGGTTTCGACGACTAAAGATTTTTTTCCAAAATCTAGTGAGGATTTGTCTTTGAATGAGATTTTCTTATAAGATGATTTGGCCCTGTCACATTTTCAGGGGCTTGAACTAATTTTTTCAGCGGGAGTCATTGATGGTGGGGTCTCGACAATATTCGAGCTGATTATTTCAGAGCATAGGGCCCCCTTATCTCTGATTAAATTGAGGTGTTTCAGGAAGGATGGAAGGAAAGTATATCCCATGACGGTGTGTTGTGGCTTCGTCCTAAGCTAGTTGTGTTGGAATTCCTAGGTGTGAGTGTGCAAAAATGAGTGGATTCGGATGATGCCTCTTTGCGGGTTCAAGCTCAAGAGTTTGGAGTAGCTAATAAGCTTTGCTTTCATTTGTCTCTTTGATCTTTTCATGAAAGTACATCACTTTCCCTGATATTGGAGTCCTTATCTTGCTGTCAAAGATGACATCTTTCTACAATTTTCCAAGATATGCAGAACAAAAAACTTCCCTTGAAAGAATCTGAACATTCCCTCCTCGGTCTTCATTCAATGGAAACTTAAACAATTTAAATAGTCTGGGAATTCATTGAGTGGGGCGGTATATTTTGATTTTGTGGGTATATAATTAATGTTAGAATATTTGTTGTTTAGATGGTTGATTTTGTGGGCATATATAATTACTGCTTAATTAACGATTTATAGTATTTTGGATATTTGTGGTTTACGTGAGTTAGTAGCAATTTATTTAAAAATAATAAGATAATTATTAATTATATATTTTTAAATGTATTTAATAAATAAAATATTTTATTTTCTAGACCTTTGTATTATTTGTATCTCACCTTTACCTATTTAGAGGGCTCAATGATATTGTTTGAAGCAGTGGGGTGGTAAGTTTTAATGACATTAATCTTCTTCTGTAACCCCAAAATTTCTTCCTACTTGCAAAAAAAGGGGATAAAAGGAAAACCATAGGTCATAATGGAGACATTTAGAAAGTATATCATAAGAATTGTAAGGAAAATAGAAAATTATTTTGTTGGGAGAAAAAAAAAGTTAATAAACCATTATCAAAATGTATGAATGAAGCAACAACCAAAACTCACTGAATACCTCGTAAGAGTTAGATTTAAGATAACAAATATGACTAAAAGTACAAGGCTTCTATTAGATAGAATTTCCTCAATAATGTCTCTGTTGACACCTAATCATCAGGATTGGGTGAACAACTGAAATTGATGTAAATAAATAATAGAGAATATGAATAGTCACTGGGAGATTAAATGAACAGTCTCTCCCTCATGTATATAATAAACACCAACCTATATGAAATCAACGAATTATTTTGAGGAGTTACTGCCTGTTCTGACATGGTATCAGAGCCAGCTCCCGAAATTAGTTTTTGTGTAACTCCTAGTGTCAGTTTCCTGCCTATATTCTGCCTGGTTGCCTGAAGCCTGCTCCAGGCAGTGTCATATATGTTTTTCAAATCTGTGCCCTCTGTCAAGAGACCTGGTGTGTGAAAGTTGAACACTAGTGTGTGAATGCCGGTGTGTAAACGCTGAACACTGGTGCTCTTGATTTTCATTTTTGATGTAGAAAAACGTAACTGCAACTGGCAGTCCAAGTTTATGGTGAGATGCAAAACCTTTGGTACTACCCTTGCGCTTCTTCTCTGATTTCAATGCAACGATGGATGGCAGGGACTCGATAGAGGTTTTGAATATGGTGGCAACTACCTTATCTACATTAGTCCTTAGAGCTTGATACAAATAGATCTCCTCCTATAAAATTACTTCTTCACCATCCATATTTATTTTCACAAGCGTTTTATTTTAATGATGTCTTATATTTGACCTTTGATTGGAGCTGCGTTGAACTGTGGTAATATTCCCACAGAAAACCGTAATGGGCCACCGTATGGTAGGAGTTCCAGTACACAGATTTTACTGCATAGACCTTACTGCCTTGGAGCGGGAGGCACTGTGATTGAAGGTGCAGAGGTGCTCAAGATCTTGCGTAGCGGAAGCATGGTGGAAGCCATCCTGTTTTGGTACAGTTCCTCCATTTTTTGACATGTTGGCACCATAGTATTTTTGGTATATACAACACTGATATATATTTAAAGCCACTGTTTTGATATATATAACATTGATATATATTTAAAGGTTTTCTCCAAAAGGCAGTGTTTAGTATACATAAATGCACAGGAGGTATTTGAATAAGTGTATGCAATCGTGGTTTGTGGCTTTTGGATGGTTTTAATACACTTTTTTTAATACATCATTTTAATACATGCGCACTGCCTCTCCACCGGTAGCCATACTGTTTTCCCACACCACCTCACTGGTTGTGTGTGTTTTTGGAGAATGTCAAATGTTGCTGCAATAACCATATGGGTTGAGCTCTTGTAAAAATCGATTAATGTGTTGGTTGGGATATAAAATATTATTTATATTTTGATGATCATGTGCACAAGAACCTGACCTATGATTTTTTACATCAAAAGCACATTTTTCCAGCAGAAGTATTTTTTTAAAGCAGTACACAGATTTTTTTGCCAGCAGAAGTTTTTTTTTATAGTATGCATTCAATCATATCTATTGTAGGAATAGTTCTTACTGGCAAAGAGAACTATCCTAAGTGGTACCGCATGATAAAACACACCCTCATTTTCAATGAGTTGTGGAAAGGTGTGTGTATTGGAGATGGAGACAAAGAGCTAGAACAACCTACCTCAGACAAAAAGCTCGCCATTTGGGAAAATAAGAACAATAAATCTTATGCATTAATCGTAGCATCTGTAAGTGAAGAGGTGAGTCACCATATTTCACCATTTTCAACTGCTTTCAAAGCCTTACAAAAGCTGAAAGAACTCTATGACTCACATTCTGCACTTGAAGTTGTTCAGCTCATGATTAAACTCTTCACTCTTGAATTGTAAAATAATGATCCTCTTGCTCTTGCATCCGAAGTAAAGTCTATAACGCATGATATCAAAGCCACTAATGTCAAATTGGATATTCCTCTTATCGCTTTTCTCAAGGCACTTTATCCTACTTACTCCAATTATCTTGAGTCATTACAAGCAAATGGAAATCTCAAAGATATTACCTTTGACTCTCTTGTGAAAAAATTTGCTAAAAGAGAGAAAGCTTTTGGAAAGAAGATAGCCCCTGAATCTTCTGAAGAGGTTGTGTGCCTTGCTCATAAAGAAGAGAATCCTGCTCAAGATTCTTCCAGAGGAAGAGGTGGTCGAAGAGGAAGAGGAAGATATTTCAGAGGCAGGGGGGCAGAAATTCTCAAGGAGAAAAGTCAGATTTGCACTGCATACGCTGCAAAAGAAATGGATCACATGATGCCTCTACATGCAAGTTACCATGGGACAAAATTGAGCAGCAAAGAAACCAACAAAAAGGTAAAAATAATGACACAGACAAAGGTAAAGCACCTGAATCCGCTCATTATGTTGTGGCACAATGTAATATTGGAGTAAATGAAGATTTATTTAATGCTTCACTTGCTTCTTGGAAAAATGATTGGTTACTTGATTCAGGAGCAATTTGCCACATGCCTCATAGAAAATATTTTTTTGAATAATTTACTGACAATGTTGACGGAGCAGTATACTTTGCAAACCAATCAAAAATCAAGCCATCAGGGCTTGGCACAATCAGGCTTAAATTGCCTGGTCTTCTAGACTTTCTTCTACATCATGTTATATATCTCCCACAACTGAAGAGAAACTTGTTGTCCTTGGTCCACATCTGCCAGCAAGGTCACTCCATTCATATGTTTGATGGCAAGCTTGAGGTGAGAAAAGCATCTAACCACTCACTTTTCATGAGGGGAATAGAAGAAGAAAGGCTTCTCAAGCTGCAAGGTACCTCTGCTTGTGCACAACATTTCTCATACAATTCTCATTATGAAGAAGGTACACTTCCATCAAGTTTATTATGGCATGCTAGATTTGGACATTTGAACTATGCCAACCTCCGCTTGTTGAAGAAAAATGGTGTTGCTGGTTTGCCTACAATTCCTAGGAAATTTAAGCAATGTGATGCTTGCATTCTAGGAAAGCATAGAAAACAGTCTTTTCATGATTCACGTTTAAGAGCACATAGAAAACTTGAACTCATTCATTCAAATTTATGTGGTCCAATCCATATTCCTTCTGCAAATGGAAATAAATATATCATGACATTTATTGATGACTACACCAAAATGTGTTGGGTTTATTTATTGAAGAACAAATCTGATGCTTTTCAAACATTTAAAAACTTTCATAAATGGATGGAAAATGATGCACAATCTCATATTGGGTCTATTCGCACTGATAATGGAAAAGAATACACATCAAATGAATTTGAAAACTATCTTCCCCAACATGGGATCAAACATCAAACAATTGTGCCTTATAATCCCCAACAGAATGGTGTAGCTGAAAGAATGAATAGGACAATCTTAAATATGGTATGCTCCATGCTCTTCTTCAAAAATGTAAAAATAATGTTTTGGGTTGATGCTATTCTATGTGCTGCATATATAAAGAATAGATTTCCATCTAATGCTATTAGAAACAAGACTCCATATGAAATGTGGTATGGGCACGTTCCTTCGGTAAAGCATCTCAGGGTCTTTGGTTCCACCTGTTATGCCTTGATACCAAAGGTACATAGAAACAAACTTGGTGCAAGAAGTCGTAAGTGTATCTTCTCGGGGTATTCAAACACCTCCAAAGCATACCATATCTATGATGAAGTCAATAAAAAGTTTGTTGTATCTAGAGATGTATTTTTTCTTGAATCATCCAAAACTGACAATGTTGTTGAGCGATAACTTGATCGCTTGGATAGATTCGCAAATGAAAAATCATTTCAAGAATTTGATAATCAGATTCCACATCTTGAAGGGGGGATTCCTATACTATATCAACATGTGGAATCTTCTTCTGAAGAACTCTCTCCCCCGCATGAAACTCCAACAATGGATGATGCTTTAAGTGATGTGATTGATAGAATTGGGAGACTCAATATTGATTCAGTCCCAACTCAATCAACGGAGCAGCCTGAACCATTTGAGAAAGGTCCTCCAAAGTGGCCGATAAAGACACTTGAAAATGTTCATCCTAATGAGGTTGGAAAGACAGGAACTAGAAATTCAAACCGGTAAAATGGAGGTGATGTAGATGACTCTAATTCACCTATTGATATGGATGTTTCTTATGATTGTGAATTGAATTTGTCTACAGGTTTTGAACCAACTTCCTTCAAATAAGTTGCTTCTCATGATGAATTGAAAGAAGCAATGCAAAAGGAGTATGATGCCCTCATAAAGAATGGCACTTGGAAGCTGGTTGATCCTCCATTAGGAACCAAACCAATTGGCTGCAAGTGGGTCTACAAGAACAAGTATAAAGCTGATGGCTCACTTGACAAACACAAAGCCAGGCTTGTGGCAAAAGGTTTTGCACAGAAGGAAGGGGTTGATTATGAGGAGACTTTTTCCCCCACAACAAAATGGGCTACCATCTGGACACTCTTTGCCCTAGCAACTCAAAATGGTTGGAAAGTCCATCAAATGGATGTAAAAACTGCTTTCTTGAATGGAGATCTAAAAGAGAATGTTTTTGTGTCCTAGCCTGAAGGATTTGTTGTGAAAGGACATGAACATAAAGTATGCAAACTTGTGAAATCCTTGTATGGCCTCAAACAAGCACTGTGAGCCTGGTATGAAAAACTAACTGAACATCTTCTGAAACTCAATTTCAAACATTATGATCTTGATGATGCAACTTTATTTGTCAAGAAAGTTAGCAAAATAGTTGTATATCTTGTGGTATATGTAGATGATCTTTTCATGACAGGGAACAATGAAAGCTACATTGCATCCATAAAGAAGGAATTAGGGAAAAATTTTGAAATGACTAATCTGGGCTATGTTCATTACTATCTTGGTATTGAAGTAACTCAACATCCGAAGTCCATATTTCTTTCTCAAAAGAATTACATTGGAGATCTGTTGAACAGATTTGGCATGACAGAATGCAATCCTCTTACTACTCCAATGGAACAAAACTTAAAGCTCACATCTATTGAAGGAAAAGAATTTGAGGATGCAACAAAGTATAGACAGCTTGTAGGAAGTCTCAACTACCTAACTACTACCATACCAGACATTTCGTTTGTTGTTGGAATCCTATCCAAGTTTATGCAAAAGCCTTGTGAGGGACATTGGTCTGCTGCAAAAAGAGTTCTAAGGTACTTGAAGGGAACTAAAGACTTTGGAATCAAGTATACACAGGTGGACAACTTCAGCTTGATCGGATACTCTGATTCAGACTTTGATGGAGACAAAGAAACTGGGGTATCTACTTCAGGATATTCTATGAGTCTTGGATCAGGAGCTGTCTCTTGGAGATCACGCAAAAAATAAATTCCAGCAGATTCCATAATAGAAGCATAATATGTGGCACCAGCTGAGGCAACAAAAGAAATTGTGTGGCTCAAGAAAATTCTTGAATATTTGTAGGTAAAACAAGTACAATCAACTCCACTCATGATCGACAATACCTTTGCAATAAAGCTGGCTAAGAAGCAAAAGTTCCATGATCAAACGAAGCACATCAATACTAAATATCATCTGATTCGACATCATGTTGAGGCCAAAACAATCCATCTCCGCCATTGTTCCATGAACGAGCAAATTGCAGACATCTTCACCAAAGCGCTTGGAAGAGAAAAGATTGAACAATTCAGAGCGATGCTTGGACTCACGAACATCCCTTCAGATTAAGGGGGGGAATGTTGATACCTAATCATCAGTATTGGGTGAATAACTGAAATTGATGTAAATAAATAATAGAGAATATGAATAGTCAATGGGAGATGAAATGAACAGTCTCTCCCTCATGTATGTAATAAACAACAACCTAAATGAAATCAACGAATTGTTTTGATGAGTTACTGCTTGGTCTGACAGTCTCAATACTCTTAACCCATAGGCTTGCCCAAGACATATGGCAAATGGTGTTTGTGATGGTGGCTACTTGACCTAGAAAACACACAATACAAATATGCAAAAAAAAAGTAAGAAGGAGAATCATATGCACCTTATCATGGAGGGTGGCTATCTGACAATTGCAGTGATAGAATTCCTTGAGATTTTGTCTCTGTGAATCTTCTTACCTACGACTGACACACAAACAACAACCTCTGATTCTATGTTCCTGCAAACTAAAGTTAACATGAACATTATGAAACCCAAATACAAACACAAATAATATCTTAATACTATGTTGGTAGGGTGGGAAGTATATGCCTTCATTATACCAATGGTGTTAACAATAGTCGCTCCCTTCATAGTCCCTATTCGTATATTCTCCTCTCACCATAGATCATTGTCAAGGTACACAATATTCTACAACTTCTTGCAAGTAGAAATCAGGTTCTCATTCTCACAACATTACATTACATAAACTTTTCTCCCTTTGTTCCATGGAAAGTATTTCTTATATAGATGGGTTTGGAGTAGTGATCAAATGTATATAGACATTCTTTTGACACTATTTGATATGGTGTTTTCATCCTTATCTTCTAGAACTGATCACTTTTGGCCTTTTCTACCCTTATCCATTTGCTATGCCAACCCTATCTGCTTCAACTCTCTTTTGTTGTGTAACTAAAGCATTACAACTCTCCCTACAGGTGTTCTAGGCTATTGAAGATGAAAACCACTAGTAAACCCAAGGGGGCATCACTTTGAGTTATCATAAACCTTGATTGTGACATTTTGAGTTGTAATATATGCCCTCTAATGTATGAGATTAGAAGAGAAGTTGATGGTTGAAATACATTACAATTATAGTCTCAATGGGTACGATAGATGGAGGGAGCCAAGGACATGGAACCTGTAAAAGACTACAAAATTCATAGACAAGTACAAATAATATATATCCCCAAGGTAGGTATACCCATTCTCGGTACTAAAAGAATAGAGCATGGTCGCCCACGAAACATACTACAAACTCATGTCATTGAGGACCGATCATGATACAATGTAGATCGTTGTCATAGTAGATATTAGTAGGGAAAAAGATACCAATGCCAGTGCCCAAATGATGGCCCTCAAAGTATATAATACATTCTCCAATGTAGCTTGGGGGATGCAATGTGCTTGAGTGAGATAGCCCCATGCCCCAAGGTCTTCGTCTCATCCCAATTGTATGAATCACAACATGCAAATGAATGAGACGATGTCAAGCATGTGGGGAGACTATCTAATTACCAAGTGGTAAGGGATCCCTTTAACATACATGAGGAAGACCACCACTAATGAAAATGGTTCCCAATTTATCTAACACAATCTATGGAGTGTGAATTCAAACGAATTGATGTCAAGCACTTATAAAATTGGTTAACATGGGCCAGTAAGGGAAACCCGCTATCAATAGCGATGAAGCCTTCTACTGAGGATGAAAAGCTCCAAGGTACTAGATTGTTTCTCTATATATATATACCCTAAATAAGGTGTTGGCAATGATGGGAAGAGATCCATCAAAGGAGGCCCTTGATGTACCCCCCATCATTCAACATGAAACTGACACTAGGATGAGTTGACTTATGGTAGAAAATGAAGAAATGATGCACGAATGATATAGGATGAATGACGCAAAAGGTAGGACAATATTGCAAATGGCTGACTCTAACTAGGACTTCCCTTGAACATATAACAACATGACACAAGTGTTTACTTGACAACTTGGACTGAAGAATACCATACAAACATAGTGCTGACATAAGAGGCATCATCGTAGCCTAGGGATTAGAAGGGTAAACAATAGGGTGAGATATTGACTCAATAATAGAGTGACTATGCTAATGATGTGGTTCCAAAGCCAGGAAAAGACAAAATGTAAGAGTATGACTCAAACAGTGCCATGTTCAAGGGAGTCACAACGACCATGACAAAATGAAGAGAAATAGGCTCTTCCACCCTTTTCCCTTTTTGTATAGATGATCCCCTTCAAAGTTTAATTCATGTGAAAGAGAATACAAGTGAGCTTGATAGTGTCGTTTTAATTTAGTCTTGATGAGATTGAAAAATAGTTAAAGGAATACTCAAATCAGTGTCTTTTTCATGAGTTTTATAGTGAGGTAAAAAAAGAGATAAAAGTACACTCATGTCTTTCTTGTGGTTTAACGAACATGAGAATAGGGAAGAGCTTGCTCACTGACTTTACCCTTGACTAACAAGTAGGAAAGCATGGAAAGAATTTGACATCTTCAAGTGATTTGATGAGCATGAAAAGAGTGCAAAATAAGCTCGATATTTTCATTGTTTAATGAGCGTGAAAAGAAGACCAAAATAAAGCTAATTCTAGATAGACAAGTGGTATCATTGTATGGATTTAGTTCCTATGCTAACAAAATTTACCTAAGAAAAGCAAGAGAAAATGGCAAAGTGTATGGATATGGAAATCTACTCATCGCATTGATCTCTCTAAAAGGGTGAGAGAGGTTGCAAGATGGAGGTAAGGTTAATGTGAAGGAAAGAGATCGAGCATGGCTACAAAGGTGGGAAGTGTGATGAAGTCAAGCAATGTTATGATAAAATCTAGTAAGACATTGAATATCATAGGCATAGGTGACCAAAAATTAAAAATAAAAAGAGTGGGGATCCCCCTGTATGGGTTATAGATGGCTAGAAATAAAATATAGAGAGGCATGAGGCTCAATTTTGATGTCATGGTGGGATCTAAAGAGGATTCATATACCTAAAAATGAACATAGCATGGGCACCAAGGCAAAAATCGAGTGCTAATCTAGGGCACCATGAAGGGTATATTTTACCACACAAATTACGACATGCAAAAAGGCATGGTTAATGTTGCAACCTGATAGTGTTAGACCTAAAGCACATTGAAACGATATGGGAAAGATCAAAAAATGTAGTGGCAATATAAATGTGAATCCTAACCCAAATCCTATTTTTAAAAGTATAACTCAAGTCATAATGAAACGTGATACAAAATTCATGTTCTTTTCCAATAGAAAACCAAAAAATCCTTACATAATCATTAGTAGCATGATAATATAGTGAAAATACATTAAAAATACCCCAAAGAATGAAATATAGAACAAAAATACATTAAAAATACCCCCAAGAATGAATTTGAATATATTAATATTTTTGTATATTTACAATAAATGTATATTACAATGTTTTTCCTTTTGTGGAAAAGTTTACATTCATTAAATTGGGCAATCCTTTAAAGATTGTGTCATGGAACATATATAGATGACATCAACCACAACTGCATCACTAAATCTTTCATTGTTGAACATTTATTTTATCTCTAATCATTTAATTTTTTACAAACAAACTAAAATCTTGGCCATAGCTCTTTGTTACACCTCTTGCATTATCCTTGATCTGAATATGTAAACTTGAAGATTTTTAACAATTTGCAAGTGAAAATTATGTGTTTTGGGTAGAGGATCTATTTTCTAAACACATAAAACAAGTGAATTTAAAGAAAATTTACAGCGAAACAGAGATAAAATAAGGATATCTGAAACACAACCCAAAACATGATAAAAGAGTTCACCCCTCTCCTGGGACAGATCTCCTGGTCCAGCTTCCAATGCAGGGCCTCTTTCATTAAGTGATCATAAGTGTGTTTACATGATTTTACATTATTCAAAAAACAAAAATGATGTCTTCAATGGGTTTAACACTATCAAAAATCCCCATATGGGTTCTTTTTGCACCTCATTTCGCCAAAAATTGAGTAAGTTATGCCTGTTACAAGTTTTTCCCAAATTATATGGCTAGTCATCCTATAATTCGATCCAAATCTAGCTTGAGCACCCCAAACCCAGGAACAGTGTGCAAACCTGGCCTACAATCCTGCCTGATGGGTGAAATTGTAGGACCCTTAATCCACACATTAAGCCCACAGTTCCAAAAAACTTGGTCACGTTGGCGCATACGACCACATTAGGGGTCGAGATTCCAGGGCCTAACTCCGCCAACTTTTTAATCACCTCTGATAAGGCTGCACTCCTGGACACATTGGGTCTCGGTGACTTGGAGATAGCCCCCTTATCTCCTTCGTGCCTACGGTCCTGTGGCTATCATGTGCCTTGGGGGTTCGCTCCTTCCTCTTTTCTACGTGCCCAATGTTATGGGGTGCCATGTGACCCCAAGGCTAGCCCATTAAACTTTATCGCCATGATTCTTTGCGTTGGGATTTGACTGTGTTGTTTGTGGGGTGTTGTGATCGTGGGTCGAGCTAATGCTAGCCCCTTGGCCCCTCCGCCTGCAGTCCTGTGGGCGCTGGGGTGGCCAAGGGCTAGGGCTTAGCCTGGCCCCCTTCCCCATATGTGCTACCATTAAACTTTAAATAACACCCATCCGCCATATTTATTAAGCAACACTTGTGGCGCGGTGGTGGAGCACTGTGTTTCCACTCCGGAGGTTTGTTGTTTGAATCCCATGGAGGCCTGATCTGGCTATAAACCAATTTTTTCTAAATAAGAGGAGGACATGTGGTAGCCACTGATTGGCCCACATCGCTCTCCCTCATTGGTCCATCACAACAACCAATGAACCAATAAAAAATGACCATACACGAGCCAATAATAACAAGACAAGTGTCATCCATCCATAGGTCCTCATAAACACAGTCAAATGGCCAGTCAACATACAAACTGCTTATTGGGTGTACTTGCTCCTGGACCTCCAAAAGCTCATTTTCAGTCAACAATTAGATGAGGGTACAATTCCCTCACCCTTCCAATCTAATTAGCTTTTCTTTCATTTGTCTCTTTGATCTTTTCATGAAAGTACATTACTTTCCCTGATATTCGAGTCCTTATATTGCTGTCAAAGATGACATCTTTCTACAATTTTCCAAGATATGCAGAACCAAAAACTTCCATTGAAGGAATTCGAACATTCCCTCCTCAGTCTACAATCAATGGAAACTTAAACAATTTTAAGTTCCTTTCACCTTGAACATTGTCGTCATGACGATGCTTAGCATTTCTAGCCTTGCACTTGGCTTGATTCTTTACCAAATGTGATCGCCATCACCATGCACCATCCTATTGGAAATAATACTGAGAGGGGGGGTGAATCCGTGTTATCTAATCAATAAAACTTTTTCATATTCATACTTCAGAATCATATACGCTACTTCAGTTAAGTATACCCGCGTATATACGCGACTGTGTCTATTGCAACTAATGTATAACCATTAAACTCATGATTCAATTATGTGATCTTCAATGTATGCATCAGAACATTATTAGCCATATTAACAGTCAATAGTAGCAGTAAAACAGATAGATCAACACACATAAGCAACACACATGAACACCATGATATAAGGTGGAAACCCAATGTGGGTGAAAACCACCTGCTGTAATTTGTTTCTATATTCCTTTATTAAGAAACTTCTTTTACAATGTACTGGTGCAGTCCTTTACCAGCACGCAGGCTACAACCTTCAGAAGGCTACAACCTTCTCTCGTTCTCCAAACTCTCCTGGAAGGGAGCTCCAACCCCCTTTGCTCTTATACTAGCTAAGATACTAGTACGTAGGCGCCGGCCTACAATCTTCTCTCCTCCGGGTACCACGTTTCATACATTTTCAGACTGGATACTCCTAAAGCACAACACATAATCTGAAAGGCCATGTTTCATCCAATTTTCATACTGTACCCATAACTATCATTGAAGCTCAAAACAATCACTACTAGCATCATCAATTTTTGAATCACTGAAACACTAAAACCCTGTCAACAACACAGTCACCAGAACACAGAGCAGAACTCTGCAATAACAATCAAAACCAACTGTACCATCAAAAACATGCATCAGAGTGCATACGCTACTTCGAAGTGCCGAACCTGCGTGTATACGCAACTTCATCAAGATGAACCAGCGTATATGTCATTAATCACTTATTCATAACTTTGTTGCACTTCTTGACTTCAGACATAACCAGATCATTACATATACAAGGATAATATATGTGTTAGCACCCAGATCTAGTCTATCAGATCACATAAATATGAGTCATTATGATCCTGATCCATATTGGTTCTCATCCATCAATACACAATAATCCAACCAAGATATGCAGAATACTGACATCATTAAACTGTCATCAGAACTCATCAACAGTCAGAACCATCTGTAACTTCAGACATCATAGCTCAAATGGTATACGCTACTACAATGAACCAAACCCGCGTACATACGCGCTTACGCCAAAGCCAACCCGCGTACAGATCTATAAATATTCAATCATGACTTGCAGCGATTTCAGACTTAAGTTAAACCCAGTTCAGATCATTACATGCATCAGTATATAGATCTAGAATAAACATAATCAATCATATAGAGACAGTTTATTTCAAACCATTTGATCCCGATCTATCCTTAGATCTTGTTCTCCATCAATCGGTGAGATCCCTCCTTAGCTCAGATCAAGTAATGCATCATCAACCCATAACTTGCATACTGGATCTCATACTTCATCAGATATCTTAGTCTTTTCAGATACACTTGCCTAATGATCTTCTTCTCCTTTTATAGTCTTAGGCCTTGCTCAATACCACGGTCCAAAACCATAATAAATCAATACCAAGGGCCCAATACTTGGGATCAACACAGTTGTCGAGATACCATGGTCCAAAACCATAGGTTCAAATACCGAGGACTAACTACCACGGACCAAAAGTAAGTTCTCCAACATATACGCGCTTTTCCTTGCATGAAAGTGCGTGTATATGCATACGCGCCTTTGTAACGTCTAACCTGCGTGTATACGCGGTTTGGTCACAATGAACCTGCGTATATGTATTTTCTCTTCATTCTTGTAGTCTGATCATCAAATCCTTGCTGCTAACCTTCTGCACTATGATTTGTCATCTGTGTGATTTGCCATCAAGGACAACACTTGTCTCATAATTCCAACAATCTCCCCCTTTGGACTTGATGGCAAAGCTAAGTTGTCATACTGAGAACTGTCATCTGATTCCTTTGAGCCGTCCTGCATCCCATGTATTCTGTCACATCTGATATCTCTTCTGTAGATTCATCTACTTATATATATAAGTGAGTTGATCTTCTATGAGTGGTTTCCCATCAAGTACAACACATGCATCACAATGCCAACAATCTCCCCCTTTGGACTTGATGGCAACAACACCAAATCACTCTCCCCCTTTGACATCAAGGGCAAAGGGTGGACCAAGATATTCTCTTTCCTTGATAAACATTTTGCTGTCCATACTCCCCCTGAGTACCTACTGAAATCTCTGAATGAGCTCCCCCTTTGTATATGCCAAGGTGTACCAATCTGCCCATGCTCCCTCTGAGTACATGTTGAAAGCTCCGCTCTTGCTGAAGTGTGTTGTTCATGCTCCCCCTGACTGTAAGCAAGGTCTGCAAAAAAATGTTCTACAAGAAGAACCATGACTTATACATCATGAAAGACCTTCCTATCACCAAAAGACTCAATACATACATCCATCACCCAACGAAGTGGGGATCATCCACCCAACTAAGTGGGGATACATCAGAAATTTACATATGAAAACCAAGTTCATTACATGTTCATCCCAGGCATAGTGGGAAAACCAAAATAGGTTGTTACATGACCTTGACACCATGAAAGAGATACCACAAAAGAGATACATGACATAGAGATGAAATATCTAGAATAAGACATATGAAAGTCACCAATAACTGATAGCAGCAGCATCTGTCAGCAACCAAGATTTCCTTTTGTTCTCCTTCTACAGCTGATCCACCTGAAATCAAACCAACATATACGCGACTATATCCACAGAAACAGGCGTATATACGCGGATCCTCCTCATGAAACTCGCGTACAACCACTTTCAGATCAACAATCTGTAAAGGTCCTATGACAGGGTATGTCTGCAGATAGATACCAACTCATCATCATAAAATCACTCACATTATATCATATGTGTAAAACACCATAGCCATCAAGATCATCCATGTATCATCACTTGGGAATATCTGCATCAATCAACATATGTAAGTATCAACCTATCATCATATAGGTAGAACTCATCATCATCATGTCTCCAACAATGCAACTTTGAGTAATCATGCATGTATCCAGCACTATGTATCTTGAGCTCAAGATCATTTGTCAAGGCTTCTTTATATCATCAACATCAACAATCCTCATCCACATGAGCGCTAAGAACCATAGGAATCTTGCATCATGATCTTTATGCATATGACGACAGCAGCATATGAGAGACTCATCATCAAGTAATGAAGTTCTGTATTCAAGCTTTGTACTTCTCCTTATCATGATCACCATATATATGCACCATCTAAGAATCAATCCACAAATATGATTTGAACATCAACTATGTAACCCCAAGAATCATATGAGATTTTATCATGGACAACTCATAACCATATCATAGAAAGATATATCATTTAGCCATATAAGCATCATCACGAAGCACTATTAACCATAATGCCAACAATGAATTATTAAAGGCATATGCTCCCCCTCAACCTGTGCCATCTGTTAGATCTTATCATGCATATATCAGCAATAAGCATCAAGACATCATCATCATCAAGTTAGGATCGAAACACTTCTAGACATCTTACAAGTATCAAAACATTTCCACACATCCTCAGCAGACTGTAACTATTAACCAATAGAGCAAATAATGGACTGAATCATATCAGATCCTTTTTCTGAGTCCGACCCCACTGCTTTTCCTCAAACTAACATATACGCGACTTTGAAGTGTCTAACTCGCGTATATATGCGACTTCCCTTTATGGAACTTGCGTATGAGATTCAGGATACTGAAGTTTTATACTTTCAGCTCCCTCTGAGTCTGTTATGTTTGTGCTGTGCTGTATCTGAGTACATTATGTTGTGCCACATCTTTCTGACTGTACTTCCTTCTTCTTTCATATCGTCAAGTTTGATGATGTTTTCTCCTTTTGGTGTGATGTCTGTCCTTTGTTCCTGCATTCGTTTGCTATATGTCCAAGCTTTTTACATGCATAACATCTTACATGTTTCATATTCCTCCTGTAGTAATCAGCAGCTTTGTGACCAAACATATTGCAAGAAAAACAATATCCATTAAAGTACCTGGAATGTGATGATCTTTTTATGTGATGATCTTGAACCATTCTTCTTCTACATCTAGCTGCAACATGTCCAAGATTATGACATTCATAACATTCAATATTATTCATCTGAGTAAATGGCCAACTATTACTTCCATAGATAGGAGTAAAAGATTTTCTTTGAAGAATCTCTTTCCTTGATTGTGGACCTCTCATCTCTCTTATCTCCTTGTTGATCATTTTAGATTTCTCTTTAGAGTTCCTTGCCTCACCTTGTGAACTAGATTCACCTTCAACAGATTCATGAAAACCAAGACCAGTCTTGATAGCAGGAGACCTTTGACTACTAAGAATATCATCCAAGGCTTTAGTACTATCTTGAAATCTCAACAGTTTATCCTTTTCTTCTAATTTACCTTTCAAGATATTTACCTCAACTTGAAGTTGTTCCTCTTTTTCTAGACATTGCTTCTTCATGTCTTCTTCAGCTTTCCTTCCTTCTTCCAACTGATGCCTTAGTTTGAGAATCTCCTTTTCTTGTTCTTCATTCAGATCCTGCTGCATTTGACAAATTCTGAAGGCACATTCCAGCTGAGATTTTAAGCTGATAACTTCGTTTACCTATTTTTCAATAGCTTGGAGTAGATCTTTATTCTGCTTCTTTGATTCTTCAAGATCTTCCTTTAGCGAGCGGTTCGTGGCTTCAAGACTTTCATAGTAACTGGATCTATCTCTGAGTTTCTTGATGGTTGTGCTTCTTTCATTGACTTCATCTCTTAGTGATGTTGCTTCATCCTGCAACTTTTGATATTTGTCCTTGAATAACTTCCTTACCTTGTTTCCTTCCTCTAGTTGGGCCTTTAGTTTGGTAGCTTCTTCTTTGAAGTCACATTCCCTTTTGTTCAATAGATCTTGTTGATCTTTGATTTTATCTAAATGCCTTTTAAATTCTGCCTCTATTTGATATCTTTCTTGTTCACCCATAAGAGCAAATTCAGTTGTTTCGCTATCACTTTCATCCTTTCCAAATGGATAGATAGCTGGGACATCAGAGGATAGCAAATTCAACCTGATAGTTCATCTTCATTCTGAAATGATTATGAATCTGATTCTGAATCTGAAGAGCTTCTTATACCTAATCCCCAATCAATTCTCCCACTGTCATAGTTCTTCTGAGATGTCTTCTTCTTCTTAGGTGATTTCTACTTAAGCTTCTTTCCCATAGTTCCACGGATCTCCTTCAAGCGATCAATCTTCTACCAAAGGACCTGCTCTGATACCAATTGTTGGAAATAATACTGAGAGGGGGGGTGAATCGGTATTATCTACTCAATAAAACTTTTTCATATTCATACTTCAGAATCATATACGCTACTTCAGTTAACTATACCCGCATATATACGCGATTGTGTCTATTGCAACTAGCGTATAACCATTAAACTCATGATTCAATTATATGATCTTCAATGGATGCATCAGAACATTATTAGCCATATTAACAGTCAATAGTAGCAGTAAAACAGATAGATCAACACACATAAGAAACACACATGAACACCATGATATAAGGTGGAAACCCAATGTGGGTGAAAACCACCTGCTGCAATTCGTTTCTATCTTCCTTTATTAAGAAACTTCTTTTACAATGTATTGGTGCAGTCCTTTACCAGCACGCAGGCTACAACCTTCTCTCATTCTCCAAACTCTCCTGGAAGGGAGCTCCAACCCCCTTTGCTCTTGTACTAGCTAAGATACTAGTACTAGGCGCCGACCTACAATCTTCTCTCCTCCGGGTACCACATTTCATACATTTTCAGACTGGATACTCCTGAAGCACAACACATAATCTGAAAGACCACGTTTCGTCCAATTTTCATACTGGACCCATAACTATCATTGAAGCTCAAAACTATCACTACTAGCATCATCGATTTCTGAATCACTGAAACACTGAAACCCTGTCAACAACACAGTCACCAGAACACAGAGCAGAACTCTGCAATAACAATCAAAACCAACTGTACCATCAAAAACATGCATCAGAGTGCATACGCTACTTGGAAGTGCAAAACCTGTGTGTATACGCAACTTCATCAAGATGAACCAGCGTATATGTCATTAATCACTTATTCATAACTTTGCTGCACTTCCTGACTTCAGACATAACCAGATCATTACATATACAAGGATAATATATGTGTTAGCACCCAGATCTAGTCTATCAGATCACATAAATATGAGTCATTATGATCCTGATCCATATTGGTTCTCATCCATCAATACACAATAATCCAACCAAGATATGCAGAATACTGACATCATTAAACTGTCATCAGAACTCATCAACAGTCAGAACCATCTGTAACTTCAGACATCATATCTCAAATGGTATACGCTACTACAATGAACCAAACCCGCGTACATACGCGCTTACGCCAAAGCCAACCCGCGTACAGATTTATAAATAAGTACTAGTTAGGTCTATAGCCATCTTCTTGATTGATTTTATCATGGTGCTTTTAGATTTCAATTGCTAAAAGGATAATGCAATAGGTGTAATAGGGAGCTAAGGCCAATATTTTAGTTTGATTGTAAAATGTTAAATGATTAGAGTTAAAATAAATTTTCAAATATTTAGTGATGCAATTGTGGTTGGTGTCATCTATATGTTCCTTGACACAATCTTTAAAAGATGGCCCAATTTGACCAATAGTAAATAAACAAAAATATTAATAAATTCAAATTCAAATTGCAAATAATGTTATACTATATACTTAAAAGTTACAAAACATTGTACTCAAAACATATAAAGCATATATAAATCTTACTAATTATAAATATTACCAAAAATAATTACACATAACCTTTAATGACCTACTAGAACAATTACATATTATATTTAATTACGAATTACTAACTGTAAATTTAACTTTCATAAATATTCATATTTGATATATAGTTTGAAAAAATATATATTATTTATATTTGTAATAAAAATCACCAAATTTTAGAACAATTACTAGAAAAACAAACCAACTTCTAAAACAATTACAAGAAAAGCAAATTAAATTGGATTTATAAAATAGTACAAGAATAAGTATCACCAACTTCTAAAACAATTTCCCGTAAAACAAATTAAATTGAATTTATAAAATAGTACAAGAATTAGTATGGCTCACTATTTTGATGGATGCAATCACATATATTTGATCATCTAAGAACATTGCACTAGGTTGGCGGATGCAATCACATTTTATAGCACTTAATGAAAGAGGCCTTGCATTAGAAGTTGGACCAGGAGATGTAGCCCAAGAGAGGGGTGAACTCTTTTATCATGTTTTGTGTTATGTGTTTCATATATGCTTATTTTGTCTTTGTTTGGCTGTAAATTATGGTTAAATTCACTTTTTTTGTGTTTAGTAAATTGATCCTCTACCGAAAACACATAATTTTCACTTGCAAATTGTTAAAAATCTTCAAGTTCACATATTCAGATCAAGGATAATGGAAGAGGTGTAACAAAGAGCTAAGGCCAAGGTTTTAGTTTATTTGTAAAAAATAAATCATTAGAGATAAAATAAATGTTCAACAATGAAATATTTAGTGATGCAGCTATGGTTGGTGTCATCTATATGTTCCTTGACACAATCTTTAAAGGATTTCCCAATTTAACCAATGTAAACTTTTCCCCAAAAGGAAAAACATTGTAATATACATTTATTGTAAATATACAAAAATATTAATATATTCAAATTCATTCTTAGGGGTATTTCTAATGTAGTTTTGTTTGGTATTTCATTCATTGGGGTATTTTTAATTTAGTTTCACTATATTATCATGCTACTAATGATTATGTAAGGAGTTTTTGGTTCTCTATTGGAAAAGAACATGAATTTTGTATCATGTTTCATTATGACTTGAGGTATAGTTTTAAAAATAGGATTTGGGTTAGGATTCACATTTATATTGCCACTACATTTTTTGATCTTTCCCATATCATTTCAATGTGCCTTAGGTCTCACGCTAAGAGGTTGAAACAATAACCATGCCTTTTTGCATGTCGTAATTTGTGTGGTAAAATATACCCTTCATAGGTGCCCTAGATTAGCAATCGATTTCTACCTTGGTGCCCATGCTACATTCATTTGTAGGCATATGAATCCTCTTTACATCCCACCATGACATCAAACTTGAGCCTCATGCCTCTCTTTGTCTTTTATTTCTGGCCATCTATTACCCTTACAAGGTGTGATAAAGGAAAGTGTTCCCTCTGCGGACAAAGGCAACCCCTCTAGCCCTAGAGTGGGCCTAGTCAGAGCAAAGACAAAACAACAATCGATTCCCTTAAATAGTCATCGTTGGAGGCCTACCTCAAATCGGTGGTTTATACACAAGATATAGGAAATCGTCATTGATTGTATTAAAAATGAAACAAGAGAAAACTCACAACCATGCCTTGACCTCGCAAGTCTTCTTGGAGGGTCCAGTCAGTATATTCCTTCAAGCATTCACTCTTAAGGATGGGTCTCCCAATAGGAAAATAGCTCTCTCTCTCTATCAAGCCCTCATGCAAAGCTAAGATACTCCAAAACCTCTTATCAAACTATTAACAATTCCACACTTGTCACACTCACACCAAAGCTATCTACTTTGCTTCAAACCAAACTCAAAACTAGCAGCTCCCAACAAAAGAACTAAAGAACTAGCCGATCATAGCAATGGTGAGTGATTTTATAAGAGAAGAATTCTCCATGAAATGAGGGAGAGGGAGCTTATCCTTAAGGGAGGTTGCACAAGAGGCGGAACCACCATCCCAGAGGAGGAAAAGTGACCCAAACTGACCCAAAAACTAGCTCTAGAAACACCCAGAAGGCCAACTGTTTGAACAAATTCACCAATTCTGGATCGTCGCAAGTCATGAACTAAGGATCAACGACGACATCGCAAGGAGGCATTGCATGCAGACCAATCGTCACGACAAGAATCTGGAAGACTTGCGCTGAGCCCTAAAATTTCGTCGTAGGAAACAAGTGTACACCTGCGACGACGCCGCAACAATACAGTTCATGATAGGGAATCGTCGCGGATTTTAATGGTTTACTAGCGATGATGTAGAAACTTAGGAAAAGGGGTCAATTCTTCAGCATCAGAGAGCATTGTTTAATATTTTTTCATAAGTGGGAAGATATGGACATGTGTATTTATACATGATACAGCAGAGGGACTGAGATGAGGACAATGACAAATTACTGTGTAACAGATGCCCCCTAAAGCATGAAGCCTGAGAGAGTGGGAGGGGTGAAATGCTTTACAAAACCATGACCGAACTGGAACACCACCTTGAAGAACCTGCAGATGGGAGTACAACTGATATCTCTGATAGTGAAATACACGTAGTCTAGGCATGGGTGTAGCCATCCAAAAGACATATGAAAATTGGTCTGTGGTATGGATGCAACCACCCAGTTGATACAACCAAATATAATGATAAAGGTATGGTCGCAACCATCCATGAAAGACTCAGGTATGGTCGCAGCCATCCAATCAAAGAGTCATGTATGTAATCACGAACCAATCCACGCAGCCCGAACATATGTAAGCTTAGTCTGGGGTCTTGAAACCCTAACCGATCTTAGTACAAATTCTAGCATGCGAACAAATGTGTTGAAGTCAAGCATGATAGAAATTTGCTTGATTACCAGTCAATAATGAAAATCGTTAACAAGCACGAGAGAAACCACCAATAATGACAATGGATTTCAAAGTACGGCCAGTATAATCCACTAAGTGTGAAGAATGGGTTGAAGTCGAACACTCGTGGAATCACCCAATTGAAGACCAATGATGAAAGTCTGTCGTCAGGCGCGAAGAACTTGCCATTGAGGCATGCGAGCTCCAAGGTACCGAAAGGGATCTCTAGATCCACCTCTTGGATAATGAGCTGATGTTGACAGGAGATGATCCATTGCAGGAGGGCCATAATGTTTCCCCCATCAATGACATGAGACAAGGAACAAGCAATAGATGGTGAAATAGAGAATCAGAGGAGGAGGTTAAGGGTGTAAACTGCAAAAGGATTATACTATTGAACATATTGGCGACACGACTCCGGAATGCGACAGCATTTTGGTACCAAGGGATTGGAGGTCTGACAGAGATGACATGGATCAGATGGAATGAGGCAAAATGGCAACCCAAAAAACCCTGGAAGGCCAATGACGATGTGAGGATATCCCAACCCGACGAGAAGCAAAAGTGTCGATGTTCAAGAGTGACTAGTTGCCATAGGTAACCAATGACGACTTCCAAATTTCCCCCCACCATTACTGGCGAGTACCTCAATTATTTTTGAAAAACAAGCTTGAAGGGGATAGCATATGCTTGTGATATAAGTTCGACCTTCAGACGAATCCAACCTAGTGATAGTTTAACGAGCCCTGGGGAGGAGAAGCTCGAGTCTCATCATGGTGACGAGTCCAATGTTGTCAGGGTTTAACGAGTTTGACACAGGTAAAACTCGGAGTCTTTTTCATGTTTAGAGAGTTTGAAAAAGACACGGAAAAGAAAACTCCAAGGGGGGTCCTTTTTCGTAAATTTGTGTCCCTCGAGCCCGAAAAAATAGAAAACAATACTCGAGAGAACCGCTTAACCATTATGACCAAGGAGAAATTTTTGTAATTAGTGGTCCCGATTTGAAAAAGTAAAAAAAAATGATTGAAGACACGTTGTTTCATTACCAATATCGAACTCGAAACGGCAAAAGTCCGGTGATCTTTTCATGTTTATGTGGTCAGAAAAGAGTTTAAAGTGGACCACCTTTTATCCAGTAAACGAGTCAAAAAGGGAAAAACTCAGCAATATTTTCATCTTTTACGAGTCATAAAAGAGCTTAAAGGAGACTCGCCCTGGAGGAACGAGTGGTATAAAGGGTAGCAACTGGTTCTGACAATGGTGGAATTGCTCAAAACATGTAATGGTCAAGAGGTTGGCTAATAAAACCACTCATCGCTGCGGTCCCTTAGGAAAGGAAAAAACAACCAAGGGAAAGCATATGATCAGCCAAAGAGATGGCGATGATGAAATGAAAACAACCAAGGCTCATCTAGCAGAATTTAGCGGATAAAAATGGCAATCATGAGGTGTAAATCAGGTATGGGTTCATTTTTACACAAGCTTGAACCATGGGGAACTCTCCTTGGATTCGGTTTCATGTTAACACAAGCTTGAAATGAAAAACTACGCTTGTTATAAGTTCGCATGCCCCCTGCATAACGATGCAAATCGAGGTACATGCCCCCTAAGCTTCATTGCATTCAACGAGGTGGATGGAATGAAGGTTCACTTTCGAGATCTTGGAAAGAATCGACTTGGATTTTACGAGATCTTAATCAAAGACTCGATTTTGAAAAGGGAGTTGTTTCATTTTTTAACGAGGTTGACACAGGAACAAACGGTCTTCGGACATTTGTTTCATTTTTTAACGAGGTTGACACAAGATCAAGAACTTTCCTCAAAACTCGTTGATTCATTTTTTAACGAGCTTGACACAAGACCATGAACTATGCTCGTCACTCCTTGTTTCATTTTTTAATGAGGTTGACATAGGAACAAACTATCCTCGTACTCCTTGATTCATTTTTTAACGAGATTAACACAAGGTCGGGAACTGTGCTCACTATGCCCAGTTTCATTTGTGAGCGAGGTTGAGACGGGAACAAATTATCCTCGGGCCCTTGCTTCATTTTTTAATGAAGTTGACACAAGATCAGAACTATCCTTGGACTCCTTGTTTCATTTTTTAATGAGGTTGACACAAGATAGGAACCATCCTCTAGGCTCCTGTTCATAGGCCGTATGAAAACATGGCTCCCAAGAGATCTTCACCGGACGGAAGAAGCATGCTCTTGGAGAAACACATGTCATTAGACACCAATGACATATTAGGTTCCAATGCCCCTAGTACATGATGTATGAGACCATCTGCATGAACATCAGCAGAGGCAGAGACGGAATGGGTAGCCACATAATTGACCTGTGGCAAGGAGGGGACTACTTGCGGATAAGAACTAATAGGGGATGATGGTTGTACAGGAGGCATCAGGTGACTAAAGAATGATAATTGATCGATAGTCACCATTCTTCCATCGTGCGCAAAACAAACCACATGGAAAAGTGAAGAAATAATAGCTCCCATGGCATAGGTATAATCATGGCCAAGGAGAAGACTAAAATCTAAAGCACCTTGGACAACCATCACATCTATATAGACAGTTTTGCCTCCCAAAGTAACAGGGAACTTTGGAAGGATCCTTAAAGGTTGACTAGTTCCTCCGTCAAATGCTAATAGATTTTGAGTGACCGGCACAAGTTGTGGGGAGCCCATAGCTTGACAAGTAGTGAAAGGCATGAGACTAACCGATGCACCTGCATCCAAGATAGTGCTAGGTACTACCTTATTATAGGTATGTATTGTAATCTGGAAAGGCACATAGGATGGAAGGCGGAAAGCAGTCAAATGACTCTAGTCGAAGGAAATGACTGAACTACTCGGTGGGGGTATCATATGATTGCCCCCATGCTCTACAGGAACCGAAGAAGGACTCTCTGAATTAGCTGGGATAGGAGGGTCGTTCTCAGGCTCAGGAGAATCTGACGAGATGAGAAGAACATGAGTAGTATAATCATGATGCTCTTCCAGAACAAAGTGATCAACGGGTGGTGAATCCAAGTCGACACTCTTTCCGACCAATGGTTGGTCAGGAATAGGTTGAGCATAGCTAGGTTCGGGAAAATGAGGATGGACAAGAGAAGAATCGAAGTTAATCTCTTTGTCAACCAGGAGAGGGTCTAAAGAGATCCTCTGATAGCCAATTAGAAGTGTAGGCAAAGAAGCTATAAGACTTTCCAAAGTAGCTGAAGCTTTATCCATGAGCGGACAAAGGTGAAGGGGATGGTTGCCTTCACATAGCCTACAGGGGAATCGAATCTTTCCTTTCTTCTTACCACTACTAATTGAGGATTGAACATCGACATGAGCTTCAGAGGACGATGAGGGATGAGCCAGATTGTGAGACCATACTTCTAAGATCCTAGGAATGCCAGGCCAATCACGAAGAAGATGGTCACCCTTGCACAATTTACAAGGAAAATTAACCTTCTGCGGAGGAGCAGAAGGTGTTCCAACTTGAGATGTACTCAGGGAAATAGTTGCATGGGTGGCCTCGCGCTTATCGGACTTCTTCTTCTTCTTCATCTTCTTCTTCTTCTTCTTAGTCTCCTGGTTACTAGATGTGGAACTTTCACCAGGCGAAGTGGGAGATGAAGATGAAAAAATAGGGGAAGAAGGCATAGGCTCAACCTTGGAATCATCATGTCATGATTTAGACGAAGGAGACGGTGGAACAGGAGTCATGACACTCGGGACCACTGAGGTTGAAAACAACTAAACAGGCAAACTGATGGTTAACCTAGGCAAGGACAGTGTTGCCATATACGGAGCACCGGCATTTCCAAAAGTTGGAAACGAACTAGGATTTCCATCTGGGGGAAGACCTTGGCCAGTAGACTGGGGGAAAGTTGCCATCAGGAACGAGCCTGAAAAACACTCGTACTGTAACCAAGAACTTGAACTGTTACCAGGAATATTTCGCGGGCAGTAAATTTTATGACACAAGAACAAAACTTGACCTTTTCATGTTTCAAGAGTCGAGAAAAGGATGAAAAGGTGATTCTATCTCTTTCAGGGTTTAATGAGCCTAAAAGGACAAGTTCTCAAATGATCCTTTTCTTTTAGGGAGTCGAAAAGGAATGAAAGTGACTACTCTGGAGAACTAGGCAAAAGGTTGACCAGACAAACTGTAAAACTGCATATACACATTGGTGATCAAATGAAAGAGAAATGACCAAGGACTTTCCGTACGGCAGTCAATCTTCCCGAATGCTGTGTTCGGTGCGTTACGGTTCGCAGGGCGGCAGACACGGCTTCCTATGGATGTAGGATGATAACTTACTGGGGTCTCCCGATATATACTCGACGGTACTGGGAGCACAAGTCCGTACTAGGTAGCTATTAAGTCACAGAAGGAGGAATCACCCAACCTTAAGTGAAAGCAATAGTGACTAGGTTTAATGATGCCGAAGCATGTCTCTAGCCTAGACCTCTAAATAATGTGCGTTAAGTTCCAATGTGTTGTTAAGTTCATTCAGTTAATTTTAGAGTTGATCTTGAATTAGGTTTTAGATTTCAAGCCCTATCGTATGTATATCAAAAACCCTAGGATGCAACTAGAATGAGTAAAGCATCTTTCATTTCGATGAACACCTACTTAAAGGAGGGTAGAAAGTTCATTCCCAAGAAAACACAAGCGAATGCAAACACTAAGAAACACAATGCATCAATACAATAATCTCGCGATGCATCGATACTACTAATGAAAGATTTAGAGTTCGCTTTTCAATTTCTCAAACATGAAAATTTGAAATGCACATATACTTTCAATTTCGTATATCAAATGAATGCAATTCCTTAATTTTTTTTGTTTTGAATTTAAAGAGACAAACTAGCAAGTGTGATCTGATCGATCCAAACAATTGTGATCTATGCTTGGTAGTGACGAAATCGAATCAATATAAAAAATTGGTTCAATAATCGACACTAAAAATCAACCAGCAAGAAAACAAACAACGAAAAAGCCTTAAGCAAATCAATAAGACAATCGTGGATGAATCTTGGACAGAAAAGTAACCCAAACAAACGGTTTCTTGATGAAACCTCTAAAGAGCTAGGTCACATGGTCTAAAAACACAAGACTCACTCAATGAAACCAAAGAGACAGTACCCTAACCAAAAGCAATCAGAACAAGCTGATGGGAGAGAGGAAACAACAGGAGATAAATAAGATTGGTGGATTCAGGAGGTAAAGTTGTAAAAACAACTTTACAAGAATCGTTGCAGGTGTTACAATGAAAACTAGAGATGTCATCGCAAGTGTTACACTGACAACTAGATACATCGTCGCAGGTGTTACACTGACAACTAGATACTAGTCACTAAAGTACACCTGCTTTCAGAGATGGTCTGATTTCAGGAGTCGTCGCGGGAATTAAACTAGCAACCCAAGACGAAAGCTAAATAGTCGTGGGTACAAAGCTAGAACATCAGCGACGTCATCGCGACTGTTAGGCTATCTTCAACGATGATCTTACTTAAGCAAAAGACGAAGTAAAAACACCTAAATGACACCAGATTGATCTCCCAAATAGTGAGGGGAATTCCCAGATTGACCCAGGTAACCCAAAAAACTGATGGTTCAACCCCCAAAATTCAAGAGACACTCAATCAAAAGGCAAACTAAAAGTAAACAAGAAGAAAACATACAAAGGACTCCCTAGTGGAGTCGCCAACTTGTGATAAAGGAAAGTGTTCCCTCTATGGATGGAGGCAACCCCTCTAGCCCTAGAGTGGGTCTAGTCACAACAAAGATAAAACAACAATTAATTCCCTTAAATAGTCATCGTTGGAGGCCTGCCTCAAACCGGTGGTTGATGAAGTTTCCGTTGCATTGCTTCAGCTTCCGTTTCTTTCTTCTTAATGAGCAATCAACCTAAAACACCACAAGAAAACAACAGAGCACATAACCGAGAACAATAATGATCTATTTACTTGTAAAGTCAAGGAGTCACAAGCTATCAAGTAGATTATACACAAGATATAGGAAATCTTCATTGATTGTATTAAAAATGAAACAAGAGCAAACTTACAACCATGCCTTGATGTCGCAAGTCTTCTCGGAGGGTCCAGTCAGTATGTTCCTTCAAGCTTTCACTCTTAAGAATGGGTCTCTCAATAGGACAATAGCTCTCTCTCTTTATCAAGCCCTCATGCAAAGCTAAGATACTCCACAACCTCTTATCAAACTATTAGCAATTCCACACTTGTCACACTCACACCAAAGTTATCTACTTTGCTTCAAACCAAACTCAAAACTAGCAGCTCCCAACAAAAGAACTAAAGAATTAGCAGATCATAGCAATGGTGAGTGATTTTATAGGAGAAGGAGTCTCCTTGAAATGAGGGAGAGGGAGCTTATCCTTAAGGGAGGTTGCACAAGAGGCAGAACCACCATCCCAGAGGAGGAAAAGCGACCCAAACTGACCCAACAAACAGCTCTAGAAACACCCAGAAGGCCAACTGTTTGAACAAATTCACCAATTCTGGATCATTGCAAGTCATGAACTAAGGATCAACAACGACATCGTAAGGAGGCATTGCATGCATACCAATCATCGCGACAAGAATCGGGAAGACTTGCGCTGAGCCCTAAAATTCCGTCGCAGGTAATAGGTGTACACCTGCGACGATGTCGCAACAATATAGTTCATGACAGGGAATCGTCGTGGATTTTAATGGTTTACTAGCGACGATGCAGAAACTTAAGAAAAAGGGTCAGTTCTTTAGCATCAGAGAGCACTGTTTAATCTTTTTGCATAAGTGGGAAGATATGGACATGTGTATTTGATACATGACACAACAGAGGGACTGAGATGAGGACAGTGACAAATTATTGTGTAACACAAGGGGATCCCCACTCGTTTCCATTCTTTCCTACTTGCTAGTCAAGAGTAAATTCGGTGAGCAAGCTCTTCCCTATTCTCATGTTCATTAAACCACAAGAAAGACACGAGTGTACTTTTATCTCTTTTTCGACCTCACTATTAAACTCATGAAAAAGACACCGATTTGAGTATTCTTTTAACTATTTTTCAATCTCATCAAAACTGAATTAAAATACACTATCAAGCTCACTTGTATTCTCTTTCATGCACATTAAAATTTAAAGGGGATCATCTATACAAAAATGGAAAAGGGTGGAAGAGCCTATTTCTCTTCGTCTTATCATGGTCGTTGTGACTCCCTTGAACATGGCACTTGTTTGGGTCATCCTCTTACATTTTTTCTTTTCCTAGACTTAGAACCACATCATTAGCATAGTCACTCTATTGTTGAGTCAATATCTCACCCTATTGGTTACCCTTCTAGTCCCTAGGTTGCGGTGATGCCTCTTATGTCAGCACTATGTTTGTATGGTATTCTTTAGTCCAAGTTGTCAAGTTCACACTTGTGTCATGTTGTTATATGTTCAAGGGAAGTCCTGGTGTCAATTTCATCTTGAATGATGGGGGGGTACATCAAGGGCCTCTTTTGATGGATCTCTTCCCACCATTTCTAACACCTTATTTAGGGTGTATATATAGAAACAATCTAGTACCTTGGAGCTTTTGATCCTCAGTGGAAGGCTTCATCATTGTTGATAGTGGGTTTCCCTTACTAGCCCATGTTGACCAATTTTATAAGTGCTCGACATAAGTTCATTAGTGGTGGTCTTCCTCATGTCTGTTAAAGGGATCCCTTACCACTTGGTAATTAGATAGTCTCCCAACATGCTCGACATCATCTCATTCATTTGCATGTAGTGATTCATACCATTGGGATGAGCCGAAGACCTTGGGTAATGGGGCTATCTCACTCAAGCACATTGCCTCCCCCAAGCTACGTTGGAGAATGTATTATCTACTTTGAGGGCCATCATTTGGGCACAAACATTGGTATCTGTAGCCCTACTAATATCTATTATGGCAACAATATACATTGTATCATGATCAGTCCTCGATGACATGAGTTTGTAGTATGTTGTGCGGGCGACCATGCTCTATTCTTTTAGTATCGTTTATGGGTATACCTACCTTGGGGATATATATTATATGTATTTTTCTATGGATTTTGTAGTCTTTAACACCTATGAAAGGCCAAATGATAAGAGAGAAACCCAACACAAACCTGCAGTAGAAATTGGAAAGCCCAATAAAGATGTGTACACATGACCCTCAAGCTTGTAAAAAAATCTTAGCAAAAGAAAAACATTTTTGTATATTTCAGTTGCATACTTAGTTTTTATTTTTCATTCACAACATACTTATCATTACTATGTTTAATAGCATAAATTTAACAAACACATTTTAAATGAGCACAATTTGATTCATAAGCAATTCATATAATTTAACAAGAAAAAACTTGGTTACGGTGGCTTGGCCACAGTGTTCCTCCTATGGCCACCTGATTGAATATCCCACCCTACCAACTAGAAACCGCCTATCTGGCTTCCTAGTGCAGAGAAAACCCAGAAGTTCCCTTGCCCTCCTAGCCCATGTCTAGACCAAAGTTGTAGTGTGTTCGAATTCTCAGAGACAACACCCTCTTAATGCCCTACCCAAAATCTGATTCTCTATCCAAAACTCCCTTTTACCTTCCATCAATGCTCCTTAACCCCACTTTCGTCCTCCAACTCCCTCCTCTCCCCAATTAGTAAATCCCATTCATGACCCTCTAGCCACTACCACATTACTTCTTGCACCTACCCCATTGCACCCACACCCCTAATTAATACCTTAGGTGGTCAAGTCATTCACCCACTCCTTTAATCTAATAAAAATAAAAATATAAATAATATAACCTATTAAGGGTGCATGTGGATTTTTAGGCCCATATTTTGAAGCTTTCTCGAATACCACATCTAATATCACCTTCTATGGATCTTGAGCTTGTAAGAAAAAAATTTAAAAGAAAACATTATTGTTTATTTGAGTTGCATACTTAGTTTTACTTTTTCATTCACAACATACTTACCATTACTATGTTTAATAACATAAAAACATATTTTAAATAAGCACATGGTCCTCTCCAATTAATTACCAATTTATATATTCATCTCTCATCCCCAAAATATCTACTTGGGATAAGACATGGTCCTCTCCAATTAATTACCCAATTTTATATTCATATCACATTCCCAAATGTCCTCTCATGTTTACCTGGGAGAAGATAAGTCAAATGTAAGGATGAGGGAGAGTTTATTACATTAATGAGAGGTGGTTGAGGTGGAGAAGGTTTATGATAACTGTAAGTGACACCCCCTTGGGTTTACTAATGGTTTTCCTCTTCAACATCCTTGAAACTTGTGGGGAGGGTTGCAATGCTTTAGTTACACAACAAAAGAGAGTTGAAGCAGATAGGGTTGGCAGAGCAAATAGACAAGGGTAGAAAAGGTCAAAATTGATCAGTTATAGAAGATAAGGATGAAAACACCATATAAAATAGGGTCCAACAAGTGTCTATATATATTTTATCACTACTCCCAACCCATCTATATAAGCAATACTTTCCACGGAATGAAGGGAGAAAAGTTTATGCAACGTAATGTTGTGAGAATGAGGACCTGATTTCTCCTTGCAAGAAGCTGTAGAATATTGTGTACCTTGACATTGAGCTATGGTGAGAGGAGAATATACGACTAGGGACTATGAAGGGAGCAACTATTGTTAACACCATTGGTATAATGATGTCATATACTTCCCCCCCTACCAACATAATATTAATTGATATTATTTGTGTTTGTATTTGGGTTTTCATAATGTTAATGCTAACTTTAGTTTGCAGGAACATAGAATCAGAGGTTGTTATTTGTGTGTTAGTCGTAGGTAAGAATATTTCCAGAGCTAAAATCTCAAGGAATTCAATCACAAAAATTGGCAAATAGCCACCCTCCATGATAAGGTGCATCTGATTCTCCTTTCTTTTGTTTTGCATATTTGTATTGTGAGTTTTCTAGGTTAAGTAGCCACCATCACAAACACCATTTGCCATATGTCTTGGGCAGGCCTATGGGTTAAGAGTACTGAGACATTTTTGAGGAAATCATATCTTACCAAGTATTCAATGAGTTTTGGTTGTAATTTATAAAGAGCTCGAAATACTCTATGCCCATATTTTTATTTGTTCTAGTACACATCATGAGTACAACGTATTCTCATGAATAATTGGGTTACAAAATTTGTTACTTTGCAACTTCCTACTACTCAAGAGAAAACAAGAAAGCAATATTGAAAACTGAGAAGACAGAAGACAAAAATAGCAAAATTGAAGGAAATATGACTGGCCAGAATAGAGGCAAAATTGAAGGAAATATGACTGCCCAGAATAGCGTTTCCCTATTAGTGAATGTTCAAATATCACGAACTCATTTAATAAACCAGTGAAAAACAGTATTAGTGAATGTTCAAATATCATGAACTCATTTAATAAACCAGTGGAAAACAGGCCTGCATGGCTTAGGATGAGTTACCTGGTAAGTGTTTTTCAAGATTGTTCCATTCATGTTGAATTTTCTTCATCTATTTCCGCTTATTGATAGGCTGCACGAAGATGTTCAAAAGTTTCAATCATGACCCCCAAAAAATCACCAAATGGAATGAGAAAAGCATGCCCTTTGATAAATGTACCTGTATTGTTTCATTCTGATAAAAGTGATCCATAGCGTCACTTATACTATCAAAATGTTTAAATTGCCCTGGCTCATGACAACTACTGCTAGACAAGCTATGCACTGTATTTTCCTCATTTGTCTGCTCCATATCAATGTCTAGCGCTGTATTTTCTTCATTTTTCTGCTCCATATCAATGTCTAGCACTGTATTTTCCTCATTTGTCTGCTCCATATCAATGTGTAGCACTGTATTTTCCTCATTTCTCTGTTCCATATTATCTTCTTCAGCAGTCCTATCTTTATCATCATCTTCTTCTTCATCATCACTATAAACCACACATATTTGTCGAGGTGCCATCTACATTTACAAAAAAATAAAAATAAAAATAACCTTTAGGTTATCATACTATCAAAGTAGTTTCATATTTCATATTGTAACCAAAGAGCCAATTGTTCTTCTTATGTAATGTTGGAATTCATATCTTGGATGCAGTGAAATGCATATTTAAAGAGATAAATCTTTTCTACACAAAATCTCCGTATATTGAGACTAATAAAGGTAGCGTGATCAATTTCTCAGATAAGGGAGACAATGAAAATACATTCCTATGTAAGGGATAGTACTTCAGCAGACAATGAAAATACATTCCTTTGTAATATTCCACTATAAGGAAACAAGAAAATAACATACCTTTGACAATGTTCCGTCTGCCCATGCTACCTCTATGTATCCATCTTTAACACCTATGGCGTTACCAATACACGATAGATAAGATTCTTCAATATTGTTGTCGACCTCTGCCTTTTGAGTTTTCTTCAGAACTTTCTGGTTTGTAGATAGATCTGCAGTCTCAACAACGTTTTTGTGTCCTATTTCATCCCTAGATTCTATGTGGTCACCCAACTGATCCACAATGCCAAGCACTTGATCTGCTTCCCCAAACCCCAGAGAGTGAGGACGTATAACGATGGCCGCAACAAAGTAGTTATAATATAGATGGTAAGCAAGCTCATACACACTTACTGACTCCTCTCCATCAAATTCTAGTGTATCTTGTGGACAATCCACCGCTTTCAACCACCTTACTCTTGCTATGCGTTTTTTTGAATCCACATTTTTCATGATTCCTACTCGTCGTCTTGATTCAGAAGCCTCGCAATCATCATCGTCCGAACCTTTTTCCACTACATACTGTTCAGAAAAGAAGTCATGATCCCCAGCATCTTTGATGGTAATCAAGGTTGTAGAATCTACACCATATGCCCTTGTACCATCTTGCCATATGACATCTACCCTAGTCCTTTTATTGCCCACAAATAGCACATTATCTTTTTTGTGGGCAACAGTGTCATCTGTGACAGGCATAGTAACTTCTACCATTCTCCTTTCAGATGCTGGAAGCAGACACCAGTCGCCTAGCTGCCAATAAACGTCTGAAAAACAAGACAATCGTTGTAGCTCTTTAGGGACCTGTTTCTCTACAGGAGTCAGGGAATTGCAATCAGGATTTGCTGCAGCAATCCAATCCACGGAAACTAATCCCACTTCCACATTGCCTACTGTACCTTCCTTGTTACTTTTTTTCCATGTACCACACAACCATCGAGCATTCTCGAAAACTGCCGATGAACTGCCCCGGACACGCTGCCCTGGAAAGTAAGGATAACGGAGATTATAGGGGATTGGAATAAGGCGGTCGGGTTCAGCCTTCATTACTTCGCATTTTGATCCATCATCAAATAACACAGTCACATTATCAACCACTTCACCGACTCTTCCCACCCAAGGTCCATGAATGTCATAATCATCGGGCATAAACGCCCTTATTCGCTGAAGATCTCCGCTGGAAACGTTTCTTTTAGCATTAACTGATGTGGGACTTAATAAATCCACTGTAACATCCACGTTAACTACGATTCCTCTCTGTCCAGATGGATCTGAAGCCGTTGCCACAATATCACCCTGGAATATCGCCCTGTCAATCACCTCAAGCTCATCGGCTTTCTCCGTACTCTCCGAAAAATTTGTCCAAAAAATCCGTGCAGAGCCTTCTGGAATAGACACGTCTTGACTCTCATCCTCCTCTGAATCAGAATCAGAATCATCGGAAACTTTTATTACAACGCCAATTAAACCTGTGTGTTGTACAGATTGGACTATGTCTTCTGTGTGCACACCTACACCAAATTGCTTTGTTTGAACTTTTCGGAAAAGTCCTGCTGAATCGCATATAGAGTGTTTTTCCGAAAAATCTCCGTGCACTGAAGCATCCTTACCGGGTGAGCTATCTATGGATTTGGATGCATTGTTGTCTTCATTACGGTATGTGTCGTCCATTCGAATGCTTGCTTGTTAGCAAATTGCTAAAAGAGAAGGCAATAGTCAGAGGACCCGACTGCGCAGTCAATGTGTTAACTCCTTCGATTTTGATCTGCAAAACTTTTCTTGTAATAATTGTTGGATGTGTTTTTTTGAGCCGAGCCTCGCATGTTTATGTTAGAAATTATTGGAGAATAGGTTACGTAGTTATGATTTGTTCTTTATTTGACATTCAGTTCCTATTAATTAGGAATCTGTTTTTGCCTATGTATCTATTTAATTCCTGATGATTAATGAATAAGGTGAAGTGAATGCATTTGCTGGAGGGAGCTCCTGGTGATCTGCACCTGTGAGCTCCCGTGTGTTTGTCCAAACTTCTGTCTTCTGCATTTCTTATCATGGTATCGGAGCAATAGGTCAGAGGCCTGTGTGTTGTGTGGTTGCCTCTTTTGTGAAGAGATAGTGGCAGCCCTCTAGGGAGATCAGAAGTCGTTCTTGTGTAGATCTACGTTTTCTTTCGAGACCTCTTCTGAAGTGAGACCTCAGTGCATTGGAGGTTGACAGTCGAGACTGTTTCAATGTGGCAGATTTAAATAATCTGTTTGGCATCTTTTGCATCGGCGGTGTGGAGTTGCCTTCAACTTAGCCGTGAAGGAGGCAGGATCAGATCAAAAGTAGTGGATCTGTGGAGCAGAGCGTGGCAATTAACCGAGAGTCGCTGAGGGTCGTATGGACCTGCTAGCCGTGAGGAGATTATGTTGCACCGATTAGGAATCTGAAGAAGGCCCCCAGTCCATTGGGAGTGGATCTGTCAGATTGTCAATTAGCCTTTCAAGAGTTCTGGACAAGGCATTCGAGGTGTCGACACTACCATTGTTGTTATTGTATACCATATCATGATCTAAGGTCCAGGAGTTGCTAAGTCTCATCATTGGAGTTGGTCTTCATCAGTTTTTTTTTCTTGCGAACTTGTGTTTGGAGGAAATTCTGCTATGACTTTTGTTGCTGGTGCAACTTTGACAGAAGCGTTGGTTTGAGGAGACACAACGTTGACCCTGGGAGAGCGGTAGATCTGGGTCGATCGGTGGCCCTATGAATGTTGATTGCCTGAGGAGGGTGGAGATCGAGGATCGGTGATGAGGTAGATCGCACCTCTTATGTTTGCCTGAAGTTGTGGTGTGGATCGAGGTGGTGTGCTTTCCTTTCAGATTCATCTTTAACCGTTAGGAAAGAAGCAAGATCAAGATAGACTCTTCTGTGTGACAGAGCGCGACAGAGTGGACTCGCTGTTACGGGCCAGCCAGAGGAGTTGTTGTTGATTTCCAAAGTGGGCCTTCGCCTCTGCCTTAAGATTTTTTTTCAAGATGAATTCTCAAATGGCAGATTATTTAAATGAAAGCAGCAAATTGGATGGTTCCAATTACATAAATTGGAAATTCAAGCTTCAGACTTTGCTTGAAGGTCAGAATACCTACATCATTGTTATCGGTGATGAAGGTAAGCCAACTGTTGCAAATGGTGGAACGAATGCAACAAATCAAGAATGGGAGAAAAGGGAGCTGAAGGCAAAGGTCCTACTAAAATTGTCAGTTAAAGATTGCATCATCCCTCATATTTGGGATTGCAAGACAGCGAATGAGATCTGGAAAACTCTCAAAGACATGTATGAAATCAAGAACACCATCCGAACCTTGTTCCTCAGGAAGAAAATCCTCTCAATCAAGATGGAGGAGAATGAGTCTGTTTCGTCATTCTTATCTCGGATAAAGGAATTTAAAGATAAACTATCTGATATCGGTCAAACCGTGGCAAATGATGATCTGGTGACAATCACCATGAACTGTATGATAGATGACTATCATATGTTTATAACTGGATTGAATGCAAGGGAAAAGCCTCCAAGTTTTGAAGAGCTTACTTGAATTTTGCTACATGAAGAGGAAAGGAGGTCGTCTCTCAAGCCTCAAGATCCAGATCTTGCATTGATAACAAAGTTCAAGCCAAAAGGGAGAACGATGGCTGATCAGAGGAGGGGCAACACATCAGAAATGACACCACAAGGTATGACCTCGTATAGAAATGACTCTGCTCCTGAATGTTTTTATTGTGGTAAGATAGGCCATATTGCTAAATTTTGTCGCAAGAAGAAGGCAAATCTAGAGGTACAATCAGAAAAGGCATGCAGGGCATTTGGCAAATGCAGATGCAGATTCAGACCCAGATCAAAATCTGGATGTTAGACTATTTATGGCCGAGGGTGACACTGCTACTGAGGAGGATGAATCAATATTTGGATCGTGGATTCTGGAGCCTCCTCGCATATGTCAGGTAAAAAGCAATGGTTCAGAAATTTTAAAGAATCCAACACTGGAGTAAAATTCTATCTTGGAGATAATAGTGGGTACGAGATCAAGGGACATGGAGATGTCCTTGTTACTCTGCCTGATGGTAAGATCAGGAATATATCTGATGTGTGGTACGTTCCTGGCATCAAGAAGAACCTGATTTCTGTGTCCAAGATTACAGATCAGGACCTCAAGGTAGAATTTTTTAAATCTTATTGCATTATTAAAGATTTGTTGGATCAGATGAAGCCCATTGCTACAGGTATTCACATAGGAGGACTCTACAAGTTGGATGTGAAAAGTATGCCTCAGCAAGCCTTGATGGCGTCAAATAAGTCTGCTGAAAATCAGTGGCATCGTGGTCCTGGGAGAACTCCGCTTGACTAGACAACGAGAATGAAGGTGCCTGTACCGCTAGTTACCAATTCTACAGATTTCAACTTCACTGGGCGTGGATCAGAGTTGCGCAACGAAAGCATGGGTTGTTGCCCTTCAAGGCATTATCTCTCACCCCCTCCCAAGGAATAGGTTGTAGAAATCACGAGGCCTGAAGAAAATGGAGATGATCCTAAACCTAATTCTATTCCACCATTCACAGAGTATTCTCTTGAGGAGCTCAGAGCTGCTACAAATTACTTCAATTCTGATAATATTGTGTCCGAAAGTGGAGAGAAGGCTCCCAATGTTGTCTATAAGGGAAGGATGGATAGCAATCGGTGGATTGCAGTGAAAAAGTTTCCCAACGTAGCTTGGCCTGATGCCAAACAGTTTGTGGATGAAGCCTGGGGAGTTGGGCGGCTGCGGCATGAGAGACTGGTCAATTTAATAGGGTATTGCTGTAAAGGAGATGAACGACTTTTAGTTGCAGAGTACATGCCTAATGACACACTTGTAAAACATCTTTTTCACTGGGAGAAGCAGACAATGGAATGGGCTATGCGTTTGAGAGTTGCCCTTTACATTGCTCAAGCCTTAGAGCATTGTAGTAATGAAGGCCGACCCCTGTACCATGACTTAAATGCCTACAGGGTGCCTTTTGATCAGGAGGGGGACCCTCGTCTTTCATGCTTCGGGCTTATGAAAAACAGCAGAGATGGAAAGAGCTACAACACAAATCTTGCCTACACACCTCCTGAATATCTAAGAACTGGAAGGGTCACACCTGAAAGCGCTATCTACAGTTATGGAACTGTTCTTTTGGATCTCTTAAGTGGAAAGCACATTCCTCCCAGCCATGCTCTTGATTTGATACAGAAAAAAAATATGCTACTACCAATGGATTCCCACTTAGAAGGGAAATTTCCAACAGAAGAAGGAACTGAGCTTGTGTGCATTGCTTCACGTTGTTTACAATATGAGCCACGTGAGAGGCCTAATCCAAAGATACTTGTAGCTGTTTTGACACCTCTGCAGCAGAGGTCAGAGGTACCATCTCATGTCATGATGGCTATAACAAGACAGGAAGCAACACCGCCATCTCCACAAATTCCACTTTCTCAGTTGGGAGAAGCCTGTGCTAGAATGGATTTGACTGCAATGCATCAGATAATGGTCATGATGCATTACAAGGATGATGAAGGTACTAATGAGTTATCTTTCCAAGAGTAGACAGCCGAGGTATTTGATCTAGAACTCATGAGGTACAAGAACATCGAGGAGGAAATGGTGGGCATGCTTCAAATCGCAATGGTCCGTGTGTCCGTGCCCCCTGAGCAACGCCCAAAGATGAGTCATGTTGTGAAGATGATTGAAGAAATAAGAGGAGAACAATCGCCTATGCATGAATCCTTCGATTCGCTATCTCAATCTCCTTCGGTGTCCAAGGACACAGGAACTACAATTCACTAAGCCACTAAGAAGACTGAAGTTTGATTTGTTTAGGGACATTTTAGGTGTGTTTAAAAATCCTTTTCTCCATTAAGGGGGGATGTTAGAAATTAATGGAGAATAGGTTACGTAGTTATGATTTGCTCTTTATTTGACATTCAGTTCCTATTAATTAGGAATCTGTTTTTGCCTATGTATCTATTAAAATGATGATTAATGAATAAGGTGAAGCGAATGCATTTGCTAGAGGGAGCTCTTGGTGATCTGCACCTGTGAGCTCCCATGTGTTTGGTCCAAACTTCTGTCTTCTGCATTTCTTATCAGTTTATAGGTCGCCATGGGGACATCGGCTCTTTGCATGGGGTGCATGTCGTCGGCTGAAAAATAAATAGGCTGGGAATTCATTGAGTGGGGCGGTGTATTTTGATTTTGTGGGTATATAATTAATGTTAGAATATTTGTTGTTTAGATGGTTGATTTTGTGGGCATATATAATTGCCGCTTAATTAACGATTTATAGTATTTTGGATATTTGTTGTTTACGTGAGTTAGTAGCAGTTTATTTAAAAATAATAAGATAGTTATTAATTATATATTTTTAAATGTATTTAATAAATAAAATATTTATTTTCTAGACCTTTGTATTATTTGTATCTCACCTTTAGCTATCTAGAGGGCTCAATGATATTGTTTGAAGCAGTGGGGTGGTAAGTTTCAATGACATCAATCTTCTTCTGTCTCCACGGGTTTCGACGACTAATTTTTTTTTTTTCCAAAATCTAGTGAGGATTTGTCTTTGAATGAGATTTTATTATAATATGATTTGGCCCTGTCACATTTTCAGGGGTTTGAACTAATTTTTTCAGCGGGAGTCATTGATGGTGGGGTCTCGACAATATTCGAGCTGATTATTTCAGAGTATAGGGCCCCCTTATCTCTGATTAAATTGAGGTGTTTCAGGAAGGATGGAATGAAAGTATATCCCATGACGGTGTGTTGTGGCTTCCTCCTAAGCTAGTTGTGTTGGAATTCCTAGGTGTGAGTGTGCAAAAATGAGTGGATTCGAATGATGCCTCTTTGGGGGTTCAACCTCAAGAGTTTGGAGTAGCTAATAAGCTTTGATTTCATTTGTCTCTTTGATCTTTTCATGAAAGTACAACACTTTCCCTGATATTGGAGTCCTTATCTTGCTGTCAAAGATGACATCTTTCTACAATTTTCCAAGATATGTAGAACAAAAAACTTCCCTTGAAAGAATCTGAGCATTCCCTCCTCGGTGTTCAATCAATGGAAACTTAAACAATTTTAAGTTCCTTTCACCTCGAACATTGTCGTCATGATGATGCTTAGCATTTCTAGCATTGCACTTGGCTTGATTCTTGACCAAATGTAATCGCCATCGCCATGCACCATCCTTCTTCAAAGCCAAAAAATTATGAAACCCAAAGGAAGATGTTTTGGGACAAATTTCTTCTTTGTAAAATAGCCTTTGCATTTGCGTTTTGACCTCTGCATGCTTTAACATTGGCTTCTTGTTCATACCAATGTTCAACAATGAAGCAACATGCTCCAATCGCACTTCATTTTGTTTACCCCTTTTAGGAGGCAACTTGTTAGAATCTTGAAACATCTTATCACATGAATTAGAAACCTCAACGGTATCATATTTCAAAGTTGATTCATATCCTAGAAATGCTTTAGGTTCTTCAACATATTTGTGCTTGAACATTAACAATGCAAAATTCTAACTAACATTCGCAATCCTTCCGTATAGGGTAGTAATTTCTGTATTCAAGCTTCTGTGATCCATAATGAATTAAACGAAGTCTTTGGGTAGAAATCACATGAGAGAACTTTCTGGCTGATGCGTTTTGAACCAACAAGTGTGGATCATCATCTGGACCAGATGAAGAGGCAGACCATGGCAAAGGCTTAAATAGAGAGCAATGTAGAGACATAATTTCAAGTAACGGCTATATTTGAACAATAATGTTTAAATTATAATATTAATTTATTAATATATTAAAAACAAATATTATTAAGTAACGACTATATTAAACGGCTAGTTTTTGAAAAAAATATTTAAATAATGATATTATTTCATTAATTTATTAAAAATATTAATAGGTAACGGCTATATTAAACAACTAGTTTTTGAAAAATAATATTTAAATTAATTTATTAAAACCAAATATTACTAGTTCTTGAAAAATAATATTTAAATAAAAATATTAGCTTATTAATTTATTAAAATATTAATATGTAACAACTATATTAAATAGTTAGTTTTTGAAAAAATATTTAAATAATGATATTATTTCATTAATTTATTAAAAATATTAATAAGTAACAGCTATATTAAACGACTAGTTTTTGAAAAATAATATTTAAGTTAATTTATTAAAACCAAATATTACTAGTTCTTGGAAAATAATATTTAAATAAGATATTAATTTATTAATATATTAATATGTAATGGCTATATTAAATGACTAGTTTTTTAAAAATAATATTTAAATTGTGATATTAGTTTATTAATTTATTAAAGACAAATATTAGTAAGTAATTGCCATATTAAATAGTTAGCTTTTAAAATAAATAAATAAATAATCAAAGTCAAACATTAAAGGAGGGGAGTCAAAAATTATAAAAACCAGTTAAGACCCTAATCGAGACAAGATCATTTGATAAATAAAATAACTAATGGAAATAAAATAAAATAAATTAAAAATAATTAATGGAAAAATAAATAAAATAAAACAAAATATACACAAGTGAAAATAAATAAATAAATAAATAAATAAACATATATATATATATATATATATATATATATATATATATATATATAAACTAGCTCAATTACTCCAAGGATTTGTGAGCATGCTGCTGACATCAAGCATGGCAGGACTCGCTCCTCTGCTTTGGCGGAGCATGAAGATAATTCTAAGCATCACATCTGCATTGATAGGTGTTAAAGACTAAAAAATCCATAGACAAATACATATAATATATATCGCCAAGGTAGGTATACCCATAAAAGATACTAAAAGAATAGAGCATGGTCACCCAGACAACATATTACAAACTCATGTCATCGAGGACTGATCATAATACAATGTATGTCATTGCCATAATAGATATTAGTAGGGCTACAGATACCAATGTTGGTGCCCAAATGATGGCCCTCAAAGTACATAATACATTCTCCAACGTAGCTTGGGGTAGGCAATGTGCTTGAGTGAGATAGCCCCATGCCTCAAGGTCTTTGGCTCATCCCAATTGTATGAATCACTACATGCAAATGAATGAGATGATGTCGGGCATGTGGGGAGACTATCCAATTATCAACTGGTAAGGGATCCCTTTAACAGACATGAGGAAGACCACCACTAATGAAAATGGTTCCCAATTTATCTAACATAATCTATCGAGTTTGAATTCAAATGAACTTATGTCGAGCACTTATAAATTTGGTCAGCATGGACTAGTAAGGGAAACCCACTATCAAAAACGATGAAGACTTCCACTGAGGATGAAAAGCTCCAAGGTAATAGATTGTTTCTATATATACACCCTAAATAAGGTGTTGGCAATGATGGGAATAGATCCATCAAAAGAGGCCCTTGATGTAGCCCCCACCATTCAACATGAAATTGACACCAGGACTTCCCTTGAACATATAACAACATGACACAAGTGTGAACTTGACAACTTGGACTGAATAATACCATACAAACATAGTGCTGACATAAGAGGCATCACAACAACCTAGAGACTAGAAGGGTAACCAATAGGGTGAGATATTGACTCAATAATAGAGTGACTATGCTAATGATGTGGTTCTAAATCCAGGAAATGACAAAATGTAAGAGGATGACCCAAACAAGTGCCATGTTCAAGGGAGTCACAATGACCATGATAAAATGAAGAGAAATAGGCTCTTCCACCCTTTTCTCTTTTTGTATAGATGATCCCCTTTAAAGTTTAATGCGCATGAAAGAGAATATAAGTGAGCTTAATAGTGTCTTTTTAATTCAGTTTTGATGAGATTGAAAAATAGTTAAAAGAATACTCAAATGAATGTCTTTTCATGAGTTTAATAGTGAGGTAGAAAAAGAGATAAAAGTACACTTGTGTCTTTCTTGTGGTTTAATGAACATGAGAATAGGGAAGAGCTTGCTCGCCGAACTTACTCTTGACTAACAAGTAGGAAAGAATGGAAAGAATTTGACATCTTCAAGTGATTTAATGAGCATGAAAAGAGTGAAAAAGAAGCTCGGGGTTTTCATTATTTAATGAGTGTGAAAATAAGACCAAAATAATGCTAATTCCAGATAGAAAAGTGGTATCATTGTATGGATTTAGTTCCTATGATAACAAAATTTTCCTAAGAAAAGCAAGAGAAAATGGCGAAGTGTATGGATATGGAAATCTACTCATTGCAATGAACTCTCTGAAAGGGTGAGACAGGTTGCAAGATGGAAGTAAGGTTGATGTGAAGGAAAGAGATTGAGCATGTCTACAAAGGTGGGAAGTGTGATGAAGGCAAGTAATGCTACGATAAAATCTAGCAAGACATTGAATACCATAGGTATAGGTGACCAAAAATCAACAATAAAAAGAGTGGGGATCCCCCTATAAGGGTAATAAATGGCGAGAAATAAAAGACAAAGAGAGGCATGAGGCTCAAGTTTGATGTCATGGTGGGATCTAAAGAGGATTCATATACCTAAAAATGAACATATCATGGGCACCAAGGCAAAAATCGAGTGCTAATCTAAGGCACCCATGAAGGATATATTTTACCACACAAATTACGACATACAAAAAGGCATGGTTAATGTTGCAACCTGATAGTGTTAGACCTAAAGCACATTGAAACGATATGGGAAAGATAAAAAAATGTAGTGGCAATATAAATGTGAATCCTGACCCAAATCCTATTTTTAAAAGTATACGTGAAGTCATAATGAAACGTGATACAAAATTCATGTCCTTTTCCAATAGAACACCAAAAACTCCTTACATAATCATTAGTAGCATGATAATATAGTGAAAATACATTAAAAATACCCCAAAGAATGAAATATAGAAAAAAAATACATTAAAAATACCCCCAAGAATGAATTTGAATATATTAATATTTTTGTATATTTACAATAAATGTATATTACAATGTTTTTCCTTTTGGGGAAAAGTTTACATTGGTTAAATTGGGCAATTCTTTAAAGATTGTGTCAAGGAGCATATAGATGACACCAACCACAACTGCATCACTAAATCTTTCGTTATTGAACGTTTATTTTAGTTCTAATATTTTTTTTAACAAACAAACTAAAATCTTGGCCTTAGCTCTTTGTTACACCTCTTACATTATCCTTAATCTAAATATGTGAACTTGAAGATTTTTAACAATTTGTAAGTGAAAATTATGTGTTTTTGGTAGAGGATCAATTTACTAAACACATAAAAAAAAGTAATTTTAACCATCACTTACAGTCAAACAAAGACAAAATAAGCATATATAAAACACATAACACAAAACATGATAAAAGAGTTCACCCCTATCCTGGGCTACATCTCCTAGTCCAACTTCCAATGTAGGGCCTCTTTCATTAAGTGCTAAAAAATGTGATTACATCCACCAACCTGGTGCAATGTTCTTAGATTATCGAATATAAGTGATTGCATCCATCGAAATAGTGAGCCATACTAATTCTTGTACTATTTTATAAATTCAATTTAATTTGTTTTATGGGAAATTGTTTTAGAAGTTGGTGATACTTATTCTTGTACTATTTTATAAATCCAATTTAATTAGCTTTTCTTATAATTGTTTTAGAAGTTGGTTTGTTTTCCTGTAATTGTTCTGAAAGTTGGTGATTTTTATTACAAATATAATATAATATATATTTTTTCAAACTATATATTAAATATGAATATTTATGAAAATTAATTTACGGCTAATAATCCGTAATTAAATATAATATGTTATATATTTTTTAAACTATTATTAAATATTAATATTTATGAAAATTAATAGTAGGTAATTAAATATAATATGTTATATATTTTTTAAACTATTTATATTAAATATTAATATTTATGAAAATTAATAATGGGTAAAGTTTTCGTATTGCAAGAGGACATGCACCCTCTAGTATCTAGTTGGTCATTAAAGGTTACGTGTAATTATTTTTGGTAATATTTATAATTAGTAAGATTTATATATGCTTTATATGTTTTAAGTACAATGTTTTGTAACTTTTAAGTATATAATATAACATTATTCGCAATTTGAATTTGAATTTATTAATATTTTTGTTTATTTACTATTGGTCAAATTGGGCCATATTTTAAGGATTGTGTCAAGGAACATATAGATGACACCAACCACAATTGCATCACTAAATCTTTGAACATTTATTTTATCTCTAATAATTTAACTTTTTACAATCAAACTAAAATCTTGGCCTTAGCTCCCTGTTACACCTCTTGCATTATCCTTTTAGTCATTGAAATCTAAAAGCACCACAATAAATTCAATCGAGAAGATGGCTATAGACCTAACTAGTCCTTAAGCACCTTATTCATCATCTTAACCATAAGCCTTGGCCTTGCTGATCCTTTCTACATCCTCTCTATTGATCCATTTACCATCAAGTTTTTAAACGAACAAAAAGTAACCTAACATGATGCAAAATCTATGTATTTTGAAACATAGATGATGTCTATAAGATGTGAAACTTTTATATTTTGATACACTTAATATGCCATTATGATGCAATATTAAATACACACATAGAAAGTATTGATGTTGTTAGCACTATTTTTAACATTTTCAAAAGTTAATAAATCCTTTGAAAAAAGTAAACTCTAGCTTAGTTCAGTTACTTTTGAAGTTTGAGGTGAAAGTCATTTTAAAACAACTTTGAATTAGTTTGGGCTACAAGTCAATAATTTTATGGATAGAGAGATATTTTAAGATTTTGTATAAATTATTGACCAATCCAAATGTTAAAGATAATCCAAACTAAGTTTCATTTCTCAAGGCTATATAATTTTCATTTCGTAGGGGTGTTGTGAAATCATTTTTCAACGCATACAGGTCCACTACAAAATCATTTTTCATCGCCTACAACAACATTATTTTTCTTTGTTTTAGTCACCGTCTTTAAGCAGAGTTTCTGAACAGTTGGAAACGAATTCATGAAAACCAAAAGAAGTTTTTTGCAAGAATGGACCAATTTTCGAAAACCTCTCGTTCAAACCTAGCTATCATGGTTGGTGGATATGAAGGAATCTTTGCAACCCTTCGTCGAAGATTTAAATATTTGATGATTTTTTTAGTCATTAAGTTTGGGCATGATTTTTGATAAGGTGGTGATGAATTTCAGAAAACCAAAAGAGGTTTTTGTTGGGAAAAAGTTGATTTACAAAAACCTCTTTCAGTTTTGCAACATGTATCATGTTTTGGAACAGTTGAATGATATTTGAATCCCTTTTTTTTCTTCAGAAATTTGCCACATTTTTTTTTCTATTTTTAGAAAAATGCCAGTCAACTTGCAGTTGGAAAGCCATCTTATCAATTCAACTTGACAACAAACTAAATATGGATGAGGAAGCTTTTAGATCAATTTATTTTGGATCTTGATATTTTATAATATTTTGTAATTTTAATTTCCCCAAACATTGTGGATCTAAGCTTGATATGTTATTCTATATAATACATGTAAAATGAGGGTCCACGGGTTAGATTTCGATGAAAAGTTAGCTGTTATCTGTGTGTTTTTTCATGGGAGGTAAGTGCAAAACTTTGTTTTTTTTCTTTAAGTTTCAAATGGGATATCATTTGTTCATGGAAAAGTGGGGGAAAGGAGGGTCGATGGAAGGAAAAACAGAGTTTTGAATAGGGAAGTGGATTTTGAGAAGGGGGAATGAGAGGCTGTTGTGTCTAAGAACTCGAATACACTACGATTACGGTATGGACATGCGTTAGGAGGGAAATGGAACTTATGGATTTTGTATAGGCTTTCTTTGCACTAGAAAGCTAGACAGGCAATTTCTAGTTGGTAGGGTGGCGTATTTAGTTGGGTGGTCACAAGAGGAACACTACAACTGAACAACATTAGGATATTCAATCAAGTGGTCATAGGAGGAACACTGCTCCGAGCCACCGTAACCAAGTGTTTTTCTTGTTAAATTATATGAATTTCTTATGAATCAAATGGTGTTCATTTAAAATGTGTTTCTTAAATTTATGCTATTAAACATAGTAACCATAAGTATGTTGTGAATGAAAAATAAAAACTGAGTATGCAACTGAAATAAACAATTTTTTTTTTTTTACTAAGTTTTTTTTACAAGATTGAGACCCATAAAAGGAGATCTCAGATGTGGTATCTAAACAAGCTTCAAAATTTTGGGCTTAAAAATCCACCTACACCTTTAAAAGGTTATATTAGTTTTTAATTGCATTAAAGGGGTGGGTAAATGACTTAACCACATAAGGTATTAATTGGGGTGAGGGGTGTAATGGGGTAGGTGCAAGAGGTAAGGTGTTAGTGGCTAGAGGATCGTGAATGAGAATTAGGTGCCACTAATTAGGGTGGTGGGTGGGGGATGGGAAACCATTTTGGCATGGAAAAGTGGGGGGAAGGAAGTGGGGCATCGAGAGTGTGTTGTCTCTAAGAACTTGAACACACTACAACTACGGTCTGGACATGGGCTAGGAGGGCAAGGGAACCTATGTAATTTCTCTACACTAGGAAGCTAGATAGGAGGTTTCTAGTTAGAAGGGTGGCATATTCAGTCGGGTGGTCCTGGAGGAACACTGCAACCAAACCACCATAACCACGTTTTTTTCTTGTTACTTTTTATTGTTAAATCATATGAATTTCTCATGAATCAAATTGTGTTCACTTAAAATATGTTGTTAAATGTATGCTATTAAACATAGTAATGATACGCATGTTGTGAATGAAAAAGAAAAACAAAGTATGAAAGTGAGGTTTAAAATATTGGGCCTAAAAATCCACCTACACACGTATGCATGAGTACATTAACCCCAAAATTTCTTCCTACTTGCAAAAAAAGGGGATAAAAGGAAAACCCTAGGTCATAATGGAGACATTTAGAAAGTATATCATAATAATTGTAACGAAAATAGAAAACTATTTTGTTGGAAGAAAAAAAAGTTAATAAACCATTATCAAAATGTATGAATGAAGCAACAACCAAAACTCACTGAATACGTCGTAAGAGTTAGACTTAAGATAACAAATATGACTAAAAGTACAAGCCTTATATTAGATAGAATTTCCTCAACAATGTCTCTATTGACACCTAATCATCAGGATTGGGTGAATAACTGAAATTGATGTAAATAAATAATAGAGAATATGAATAGTCACTGGGAGATGAAATGAACAGTCTCTCCCTCATGTATATAATAAACACCAACCTAAATGAAATCAACGAATTATTTTGAGAAGTTACTGCCTGGTCTGACATGGTATTAGAGCCAGCTCCCGAAATTAGTTTTTGTGTAACTCCTAGTGTCAGTTTCCTGCCTATATTCTGCTTGGTTGCCTGAAGCCTGCTCCAGGTAGTGTCATATACGTTTTTCAAATCTGTGCCCTCTGTCAAGAGACCTAGTGTGTGAACGTTGAACACTGGTGTGTGAATGCCAGTGTGTAAATGTTGAACATTAGTGCTCTTGATTTTCATTTTTGATGTAGAAAAACGTAACTGCAACTGGCAGTCCAAGTTTATGGTGAGCCGCAAAACCTTTGGTACTACCCTCACGCTTCTTCTCTGATTTCAATGCAAGGATGGATGGCAGGGACTCGATAGAGGTTTTGAATATGGTGGCAACTACCCTATCTACATTAGTCCTCAGAGCTTGATACAAATAGATCTCCTCCTCTAAAATTACTTCTTCACCATCCATATTTATTTTCACAAGCGTTTTCTTTTAATGATGTCTTATATTTGACCTTTGATTGGAGCTGTGTTGAACTATGGTAATATTCCCACAAAAAACCGTAATGGGCCACGTATGGCAGGAGTTCCAGTACACAGATTTTACTGCATAGACCTTACTGCCTTGGAGTGGGAGGCACTGTGATTGAAGGTGCATCACTAACACACAAGGTGCGGAGGTGCTCAAGATCTTGCGCAGCGGAAGCATGGTGGAAGGCATCCTGTTTTGGTACAGTTCCTCCAGTTTTTGACATGTTGGCACCATAGTATTTTTGGTATATACAACACTGATATATATTTAAAGCCACTGTTTTGATATATATAACATTGATATATATTTAAATGTTTTCTCCAAAAGGCAGCATTTAGTATACATAAACGCACAGGAGGTATTTGAATAAGTGTATGCAATCGTGGTTTGTGGATTTTGGATGGTTTTAATACACTTTTTTTAATACATCATTTTAATACATGCGCAATGCCTCTCCACCGGTAGCCATACTGTTTTCCCACACCACCTCACTGGTTGTGTGTGTTTTTTGGAGAATGTCGAATGTTGCTACAATAACCATATGGGTTGAGCTCTTGTAAAAATCGATTAATGTGTTGGTTGGGATATAAAATGTTATTTATATTTTGATGATCGTGTGCAAAAGAACCTGACCTATGATTTCTTTACATCAAAAGCACATTTTTCCAGAATAAGTGTTTTTTTAAAACAGTACACAGATTTTTTTGCTAGCAAAACTTTTTTTTTACAGTATGCATTCAATAATATTTATTGTGGGAATAGTTCTTACTGGCAAAGAGAACTATCCTCAGTGGTCCCGCATGATAAAACACACCCTCATTTTTAATGAGTTGTGGAAAGGTGTGTATATTGGAGATGGAGACAAAGAGCTAGAACAACCTACCTCAGACAAAGAGCTCGCCATTTGGGAAAATAAGAACAGTAAAGCTTATGCATTAATCACAGCATCTGTAAGTGAAGAGGTGAGTCACCATATTTTGCCATTTTCAACTGCTTTCAAAGCCTTACAAAAGCTGAAAGAACTCTATGACTCACGTTCTGCACTTGAAGTTGTTCAACTCATGATTAGATTCTTCACCCTTGAATTGTAAAATAATGATCCTCTTGCTCTTACATCCGAAGTAAAGTCTATAACGCATGATATCAAAGCCACTAATTTCAAATTGGATATTCCTCTTATCTCTTTTCTCAAGGCATTTTATCCTAATTACTCCAATTATCTTGAGTCATTACAAGCAAATGGAAATCTCAAAGATATTACCTTTGACTCTCTTGTGAAAAAATTTGCTAAAAGAGAGAAAGCTTTTGGAAAGAAGATAGCCCCTGAATCTTCTGAAGAGGTTGTGTGCCTTGCTCATAAAGAAGAGAATCCTACTCAAGATTCTTCCATAGGAAGAGGTGGTCGAAGAGGAAGAGGAAGATATTTCAGAGGTAGGGGGGCAGAAATTCTCAAGGAGAAAAGTCAGATTTGCACTGCATATGCTGTAAAAGAAATGGATCACATGATGCCTCTACATGCAAGTTACCATGGGACAAAATTGAGCAGCAAAGAAACCAACAAAAAGGTAAAAATAATGACACAGAAAAAGGTAAAGCACCTGAATCCGCTCATTATGTTGTGGCCCAATGTATTATTGGAGTAAATGAAGATTTATTTAATGCTTCACTTGCTTCTTGGAAAATTGATTGGTTACTTGATTCGGGAGCAATTTGCCACATGCCTCATAGAAAATATTTTTTTTGAATAAGTTACTAACAATGTTGATGGAGCAGTATACTTTGCAAACCAATCAAAAATCAAGCCATCAGGGCTTGGCACAATCAGGCTTAAATTGCCTGGTCTTCTAGACTTTCTTCTACATCATGTTCTATATCTCCCACAACTGAAGAGAAACTTGTTGTCCCTGGTCCACATCCGCCAGCAAGGTCACTCCATTCATATGTTTGATGGCAAGCTTGAGGTGAGAAAAGCATCTGACCACTCACTTGTCATGAGGGGAATAGAAGAAGAAAGGCTTCTCAAGTTGCAAGGTACCTCTGCTTGTGCACAACATTTCTCATACAATTCTCATTATGAACAAGGTACACTTCCATCAAGTTTATTATGGCATGCTATATTTGGACATTTGAACTATGCCAGCCTCCGCTTGTTGAAGAAAAATGGTGTTGCTGGTTTGCCTACAATTCCTAGGAAATTTAAGCAATGTGATGCTTGCATTCTAGGAAAGCATAGCAAACAGTCTTTTCATGATTCACGTTTAAGAGCACATAGAAAACTTGAACTCATTCATTCAAATTTATGTGGTCCAATCCCTATTCCTTCTGCAAATGGAAATTAATATATCATGACATTTATTGATGACTACACCAAAATGTGTTGGGTTTATTTATTGAGGAACAAATCCGATGCTTTTCAAACATTTAAAAAATTTCATAAATGGATTGAAAATGATGCACAATCTTATATTGGGTCTATTCGCACTGATAATGGAAAAGAATACACATCAAATGAATTTGAAAACTATCTTCACCAACATGGGATAAAACATCAAACAATTGTGCCTTATAATCCCCAACGGAATGGTGTAGCTGAAAGAATGAATAGGACAATCTTAAATATGGTATGCTCCATGCTCTTCTTCAAAAATGTAAAAATAATGTTTTGGGCTGATGCTATTCTATGTGTTGCATATATAAAGTATATATGTCCATCGAATGCTATTAGAAACAAGACTCCATATGAAATGTGGTATGGGCACGTTCCTTCGGTAAAGCATCTCAGGGTCTTTGGTTCCACCTGTTATACCTTGATACTAAAGGTACATAGAAACAAACTTGGTGCAAGAAGTCGTAAGTGTATCTTCCTGGGGTATTCAAACACCTCCAAAGCATACCATCTCTATGATGAAGTCAATAAAAAGTTTGTTGTATCTAGAGATGTAATTTTTCTTGAATCATCCAAAATTGACAATTTTGTTGAGTGGCAACTTGATCGCTTGGATAGATTCGCAAATGAAAAATCATTTCAAGAATTTGATAATCAAATTCCACATCTTGAAGGGGGGATTCCTATACTATATCAACATGTGGAATCTTCTTCTGAAGAACTCTCTCCCCCACATGAAACTCCAACAATGGATGATGCTTTAAGTGATGTGATTGATAGAATTGGGAGACTCAATCTTGGTTCAGTCCCAACTCAATCAACGGAGCAGCCTGGACCATTTGAGAAAGGTCCTCCAAAGTGGCTGATAAAGACACTTGAAAGTGTTCATCCTAATGAGGTTGGAAAGACGGGAACTAGAAATTCAAACCAGAAAAATGGAGGTGATGTAGATGACTCTAATTCACCTGTTGATATGGATGTTTCTTATGATTGTGAATTGAATTTGTCTATAGGTTTTGAACCAACTTCCTTCAAATAAGTTTCTTCTCATGATGAATTGAAAGAAGCAATGCAAAAGGAGTATGATGCCCTCATAAAGAATGGCACTTGGAAGCTGATTGATCCTCCATTAGGAACCAAACCAATTGGCTGCAAGTGGGTCTACAAGAACAAGTATAAAGTTGATGGCTCACTTGACAAGCACAAATCCAGGCTTGTGGCAAAAGGTTTTGCACAGAAGGAAGGGGTTGATTATGAGGATACTTTTTCCCCCACAACAAAATGGGCTACCATCCGGACACTCTTTGCCCTAGCAACTAAAAATGGTTGGAAAGTCCATCCAACAGATGTAAAAACTTCTTTCTTGAATGGAGATCTAAAAGAGAATGTTTTTATGTCCCAGCCTGAATGATTTGTTGTGAAAGGACATGAACATAAAGTATGAAAACTTGTGAAATCCTTGTATGGCCTCAAACAAGCACCGCGAGCCTGGTATGAAAAACTAACTGAACATCTTCTGAAACTCAATTTCAAACATTATGATCTTGATGATGCAACTTTATTTGTCAAGAAAGTTAGCAAAATAGTTGTATATCTTGTGGTATATGTAGATGATCTTTTGATGACAGGGAACAATGAAAGCTACATTGCATCCATAAAGAAGGAATTAGGGAAAACTTTTGAAATGACTAATCTCGGCTATGTTCATTACTATCTTGGTATTGAAGTAACTCAACATCCGAAGTCCATATTTCTTTCTCAAAAGAAGTACATTGGAGATCTGTTGAACAGATTTGGCATGAAAGAATGAAATCCTCTTACTACTCCAATGGAACAAAACTTAAAGCTCACATCTATTGAAGGAAAAGAATTTGAGGATGCAACAAAGTATAGACAGCTTGTAGGAAGTCTCAACTACCTAACTACTACCAGACCAGACATTTCGTTTGTTGTTGGAGTCCTCTCCAAGTTTATGCAAAAGCCTTGTGAGGGACATTGGTCTGCTGCAAAAAGAGTTCTAAGGTACTTGAAGGGAACTCAAGACTTTGGAATCAAGTATACACAGGTGGACGACTTCAGCTTGATCGGATACTCTGATTCAGACTTTGATGGAGACAAAGAAACTGAGGTATCTACTTCAGGATATTCTATGAGTCTTGGATCAGGAGCTGTCTCTTGGAGATCACGCAAACAATAAATTCCAGCAGATTCCACAATAGAAGCATAATATGTGGCAGCAGCTGAGGCAACAAAAGAAATTGTGTGGCTCAAGAAAATTCTTGAAGATTTGTAGGTAAAACAAGTACAATCAACTCCACTCATGATTGATAATACCTCTGCAATAAAGCTGGCCAAGAAGCCAAAGTTCCATGATCAAACGAAGCACATAAATACTAAATATCATCTGATTTGACATCATGTTGAGGCCAAAACAATCCATCTCCGCCATTGTTCCATGAACTAGCAAATTGCAGACATCTTCACCAAAGCGCTTGGAAGATAAAAGCTTGAACGATTCAGAGCAATGCTTGGACTCACGAACATCCCTTAAGATTAAGGGGGGGAATGTTGATACCTAATCATCAGGATTGGGTGAATAACTGAAATTGATGTAAATAAATAATAGATAATATGAATAGTCAATGGGAGATGAAATGAACAGTCTCTCCCTCATGTATATAATAAACAACAACCTAAATGAAATCAATGAATTGTTTTGACGAGTTACTACCTAGTCTGACAGTCTCAATACTCTTAACCCATAGGCTTGCCCAAGGCATATGGAAAATGGTGTTTGTGATGGTGGCTACTTGACCTAGAAAACGCACAATACAAATATGCAAAAAAAAAGTAAGAAGGAGAATCATATGCACCTTATCATGGAGGGTGGCTACCCGACAATTGCAGTGATAGAATTCCTTGAGATTTTGTCTCTGTGAATCTTCTTACCTACAACTGACACACAAACAACAACCTCTGATTCTATGTTCCTGCAAACTAAAGTTAACATTAACATTATGAAAACCCAAATACAAACACAAATAATATCAATTAATACTATGTTGGTAGGGTGGGAAGTATATGCCTTCATTATACCAATGGTGTTAACAATAGTCGCTCCCTTCATAGTCCCTATTCGTATATTCTCCTCTCACCATAGATCATTGTCAAGGTACACAATATTCTACAGCTTCTTGCAAGTAGAAATCAGGTTCTCATTCTCACAACATTACGTTACATAAACTTTTCTCCCTTTGTTCCATGGAAAGTATTTCTTATATAGATGGGTTTGGAGTAGTGATCAAATGTATATAGACATTTTTTTGACACTATTTGATATGGTGTTTTCATCCTTATCTTCTAGAACTGATCACTTTTTGCCATTTCTACTCTTATCCATTTGCTATGCCAACCCTATCTACTTCAACTCTCTTTTGTTGTGTAACTAAAGCATTGCAACTCTTCCTACACGTGTTCTAGGCTATTGAAGACGAAAACCACTAGTAAACCCAAGGGGGGGCATCACTTTGAGTTATAATAAACCTTGATTGTGAAATTTTGAGTTGTAATATATGCCCCCTAATGTATGAGATTAGAAGAGAATTTGATGATTGAAATACATTACAATTATAGTCTCAATGGGTGCGATAGATGGAGGGAGCCAAGGACGTGGAACCTGTAAAAGACTAAAAAATTCATAGGCAAATAAAAATAATATATATCCCCAAGGTAGGTATACCCATTCTCAGTACTAGAAGAATAGAGCATGGTCGCCCACGAAACATACTACAAACTCATGTCATTGAGGACCGATCATGATACAATGTAGATCGTTATCATAGTAGATATTAGTAGGGAAAAAGATACCAATGCCCAAATGATGGCCCTCAAAGTATATAATACATTCTCCAATGTAGCTTGGGGGATGTAATGTGCTTGAGTGAGATAGCCCCATGCCCTAAGGTCTTCATCTCATCCCAATTGTATGAATCACAACATGCAAATGAATGAGACGATGTCAAGCATGTGGGGAGACTATCTAATCACCAAGTGGTAAGGGATGCCTTTAACATACATGAGGAAGACCACCACTAATGAAAATGGTTCCCAATTTATCTAACACAATCTATGGAGTGTGAATTCAAACGAATTGATGTCGAGCACTTATAAAATTGGTTAACATGGGCCAGTAAGGTAAACCCACTATCAATAGCAATGAAGCCTTCTACTGAGGATGAAAAGCTCCAAGGTACTAGATTGTTTCTATATATACACCCTAAATAAGGTGTTGGAAATGATGGGAAGAGATCCATCAAAGGAGGCCCTTGATGTACCCCCCATCATTCAACATGAAACCGAAACTAGGATGAGTTGACTTATGGTAGAAAATGAAGAAATGATGCACGAATGATATAGGATGAATGACGCAAAAGGTAGGACAATATTGCAAATGGTCGACTCTAACTAGTACTTCCCTTGAACATATAACAACATGACACAAGTGTTTACTTGACAACTTGGACTGAAGAATACCATACAAACATAGTGCTGACATAAGGGGCATCACCGTAGCCTAGGGACTAGAAGGGTAAACAATAGGGTGAGATATTGACTCAATAATAGAGTGACTATGCTAATGATGTGGTTCCAAAGCTAGGAAAAGACAAAATGTAAGAGTATGACTCAAACAGTACCATGTTCAAGGGAGTCACAATGACCATGACAAAATGAAGAGAAATAGGCTCTTCCCCCCTTTTCCCTTTTTGTATAGATGATCCCCTTCAAAGTTTAATTCATGTGAAAAAGAATACAAGTGAGCTTGATAGTGTCGTTTTAATTTAGTCTTGATGAGATTGAAAAATAGTTAAAAGAATACTCAAATCGGTGTCTTTTTCATGAGTTTTATAGTGAGGTAAAAAAAGAGATAAAAGTACACTCATGTCTTTCTTGTGGTTTAACGAACATGAGAATAGGGAAGAGCTTGCTCACTGACTTTACTCTTGACTAACAAGTAGGAAAGCATGGAAAGAATTTGACATCTTCAAGTGATTTAATGAGCATGAAAAGAGTGAAAAATAAGCTCTATATTTTCATTGTTTAATGAGCGTGAAAAGAAGACCAAAATAAAGCTAATTCCAAATAGACAAGTGGTATCATTGTATGGATTTAGTTCCTATGCTAACAAAATTTACCTAAGAAAAGTAAGAGAAAATGGAAAAGTGTATGGATATGGAAATCTACTCATCGCATTGATCTCTCTAAAAGGGTGAGAGAGGTTGCAAGATGGAGGTAAGGTTAATGTGAAGGAAAGAGATTGAGCATGGCTACAAAGGTGGGAAGTGTGATGAAGTCAAGCAATGTTATGATAAAATCTAGTAAGACATTGAATATCATAGGCATAGGTGACCAAAAATTAAAAATAAAAAGAGTGGGGATCCCCCTGTATGGGTTATAGATGGCTAGAAATAAAATATAGAGAGGCATGAGGCTCAATTTTGATGTCATGGTGGGCTCTAAAGTGGAAACGTAGACCTACAAATAAACATAGCATGTGCATCGAGGCAGAAATCGAGTGCTAATCTAGCGCACCCATGAATGGTAGGTTTTACCCAACAAATCACGACGTGCAAAAAGGCATGGTTAATGTTGCAACTTGATAGGGTGAGCCCTAAGAACATTGAAACAATATGGGAAAGATAAAAAAATGAAGTGGAAATATTGATGTGAATCCTAACCCAAATGTTATTTTGAAAAGTATAGCTCAAGTCATAACAAAATGTGATACAAACTTCATGTTCTTTTCCAATAGAGAACCAAAAAATCCTTACATAATCATTAGTAGCATGATAATATAGTGAAAATACATTAAAAATACCCCCAAGAATGAAATATAGAACAAAAATACATTAAAAATACCCCCAAGAATGAATTTGAATATATTAATATTTTGTATATTTACAATAAATGTATATTACAATGTTTTTCCTTTTGTGGAAAAGTTTACATTCGTTAAATTGGGAAATCCTTTAAAGATTGTGTCATGGAACCTATATATATGACATCAACCACAACTGCATCACTAAATCTTTCATTGTTGAACATTTATTTTAGCTCTAATAATTTAATTTTTTACAAACAAACTAAAATCTTGGGCATAGCTCTTTGTTACACCTCTTGCATTATCCTTGATCTGAATATGTAAACTTGAAGATTTTTAACAATTTGCAATTGAAAATTATGTGTTTTTGGTAGAGGATCTATTTACTAAACACATAAAACAAGTGAATTTAAAGAAAATTTACAGCGAAACAGAGATAAAATAAGGATATCTGAAACACAACCCAAAACATGATAAAAGCGCTCACCCCTCTCCTGGGACAGATCTCCTGGTCCAGCTTCCAATGCAGGGCCTCTTTCGTTAAGTGATCATAAGTGTGTTTACATGATTTTACATTATTCAAAAAAAAAATGATGTCTTCAATGGGTTTAGCACTATTAAAAATCCCCATATGGGTTCTTTCTGCACCTCATTTCACCAAAAATTGAGTAAGTTATGCCTGTTACAAGTTTTTCCCAAATTATATGACTAGCCATCCTATAATTCGATCCAAATCTAGCTTGAGCACCCAAAACCCAGGAACAGTGTGCAAACCTGGCCTACAATCCTGCCCGATGGGTGAAATTGTAGGACCCTTAATCCACACATTAAGCCCACAGTTCCAAAAAACTTGGTCACGTTGGTGCATACGACCACATTAGGGGCCAAGATTCTAGGGCCTAACTCCGCCAACTTTTTAATCATCTCTGATAAGGTTGCACTCCTGGACACATTGGGTCTTGGTGACTTGGAGATAGCCCCCTTATCTCCTTTGTGCCTACGGTCTTGTGGCTGTCATGTGCCTTGGGGGTTCTCTCCCTCCTCTTTTCTATGTGTCCAATGTTATGGGGTGCCACGTGACCCCAAGGCTAGCCCATTAAACTTTATCGCCATGATTCTTTGCGTTGGGATTTGACTGTGTTGTTTGTGGGGTGTTGTGGTCATGGGTCGAGCTAATGCTAACCCCTTGGCCCCTCCGCCTGTAGTCCTGTGGGCGTTGGGGTGGCAAAGGGCTAGGGCTTAGCCTGGCCCCCTTCCCCATATGTGCTACCATTAAACTTTAAATAACACACATCTGCCATATTTATTAAGCAACACTTGTGGCGCGGTGGTGGAGCACCGTGTTTCCACTCCGGAGGTTTGTTGTTTGAATCCCATGGAGGCCTGATTTGGCTATAAACCAATTTTCTCTAAATAAGAGGAGGACATGTGGTAGCCACCGATTGGCCCACATCTCTCTCCCTCATTGATCCATCACAAAAACCAATGAACCAATAAAAAATGACCATACACGAGCCAATAAGAACAAGACAAGTGTCATCCATCCATAGGTCCTCATAAACACAGTCAAATGGCCAGTCAACATACAAACTGCTTATTGGGTGTACTTGCAACTTCAACTTTTAAAATTTTAGTTGTTTGAAAAATCAACCAGAACATGATATGAGGAGCATATGATATCGGTTTTGAGTGAAACGAGTTGCGTTCGATTCAGATCATCGAAATATATTTAGTCTTTTAGGTTTCGAGCTCTATCACACACTTGATTTTTGAGAACTAAATTGATCCCCTCGATAACTCCTCCCCATTGGAAGCTCCTGGACCTCCAAAAGCTCATTTTCAGTCAACAATTAGATGAGGGTACAGTTCCCTCACCCTTCCAACCTCAATCTAATTAGCTTTTCTTTCATTTGTCTCTTTGATCTTTTCATGAAAGTACATCACTTTCCCTGATATTGGAGTCCTTATCTTGCTGTCAAAGATGACATCTTTCTACAATTTTCCAAGATATGCAGAACAAAAAACTTCCCTTGAAGGAATCTGAACATTCCCTCCTCAGTCTACAATCAATGGAAACTTAAACAATTTTAAGTTCCTTTCACCTTGAACATTGTCGTCATGACGATGCTTAGCATTTCTAGCCTTGCACTTGGCTTGATTCTTTACCAAATGTGATCACCATCACCATGCACCATCCTTCTTCAAAGCCAAAAAATTATGAAACCCAAAGGAAGATGTTTTGGGACAAATGTCCTCTTTGTCAAATAGCCTTTGCATTTGCGTTTTGACCTCTGCATGCTTTAACATTAGCTTCTTGTTCATACCAATGTTCAACAATGAAGCAACATGCTCCAATTGCACTTCATTTTGTTTACCCCTTTTAGGAGGCAACTTGTTAGAATCTTGAAACATCTTATCACATGAATTAGAAACCTCAACGATATCAGATTTCAAAGTTGATTCATATCCTTGAAATGCTTTAGGTTCTTCAACATATTTGTGCTTGAACATTAATAATGCAAAGTTCTAACTAACATTCACAATCCTTCCGTATAGGGTAGTCATTTCTGTATTCAAGCTTCTGTGATCCATAATGAATTAAACAAAGTCTTTGGGTAGAAATCACATGAGAGAAATTTTTAGCCAACACGTTTCGAACCAACAAGTGTGGATCATCATCAGGACTAGATGAAGAGGCAGACCATGGCAAAGGCTTAAATAGAGAGCAATGTAGAGACATAATTTCAAGTAATGGCTATATTTGAACAATAATGTTTGAATTATAATATTAAATTATTAATATATTAAAAACAAATATTATTAAGTAACGACTATATTAAACGACTAGTTTTTTTTTTTAATATTTAAATAATGATATTATTTCATTAGTTTATTAAAAATATTAATAGGTAATGACTATATTAAGCAACTAGTTTTTGAAAAATAATATTTAAATAATGACATTAGTTTATTAATTTATTAAAATATTAATATGTAACGGCTATATTAAACCGCTAGTTTTTGAAAAATATTTAAATAATAATATTATTTCATTAATTTACTAAAAATATTAATATTTTTAATATTTGTTTTTAATAAAACAATAAACTAATATCACAGTTTGAATATTACTTTTCAAAAACTAGTCGTTTAATATAGCCGTTACATATTAATATTTTAATAAATTAATATCATTATTTAAATATTATTTTTCAAGAACTAGTAATATTTGGTTTTAATAAATTAATTTAAATATTATTTTTCAAAAACTAGCCATTTAATATAGATGTTACTTATTAATATTTTTAATAAATTAATGAAATAATATCATTATTTAAATATCTTTTTCAAAATAGCCGTTACTTTGTAATGTTTGTTTCTAATATATTAATAAATTAATATTATAATTTAAACATTATTGTTCAAATATAGCCGTTACTTGAAATTATGTCTCTACATTGCTCTCTATTTAAGCCTTTGCCATGGGAACCACACTTGTTGGCTTGAAACGCGTCGGTCAAAAAAATCTCTCATGTGATTTCTACCCAAAGACTTTGTTTAATTCACAACCCTCTTCATTTTTCCAGCATTCATAAGAGATAAACTCAATTTCTTGTTATGGGCTCTAACAATGTACTCAATAGTAGTATGATAATATAGTGAAAATACATTAAAATTACCCCAAAGAATGAAATATCGAACAAAACTACATTAAAAATACCCCTAAGAATGAATTTGAATATATTAATATTTTTGTATATTTACAATAAATGTATATTACAATGTTTTTCCTTTTGTGGAAAAGTTTACATTGGTTAAATTGGGCAATCCTCTCAAGATTGTGTGAAAGAACATATAGATGACACCAACCACAACTGCATCATTAAATATTTCGTTGTTGAACATTTATTTTAACTCTAATGATTTATTTTTTTACAAACAAACTAAAATCTTGGCCTTATCTCTTTGTTACACCTCTTCCATTATCCTTGATCTGAATATGTGAACTTGAAGATTTTTAACAATTTGCAAGTGAAAATTATGTGTTTTGGGTAGAGGATCAATTTACTAAACACATTAAAAAAAGAGAATTTAACCATAATTTACAGTCAAACAAAGACAAAATAAGCATATCTAAAATATATAACACAAAACATGATAAACGAGTTCACTCCTCTCCTAAGCTACATCTCCTAGTCCAACTTCCACTGCAAGACCTCTTTCATTAGGTACTAAAAAATGTGATTGCATCCGCCAACCTAGTGCTATGTTCTTAGATTATCGAATATATGTGATTGCATCCATCCAAATAGTGAGCCATACTAATTCTTGTACTATTTTATAAATTCAATTTAATTTGTTTTACGGGAAATTGTTTTAGAAGTTGGTGATACTTATTCTTGTACTATTTTATAAATCCAATTTAATTTGCTTTTCTTGTAATTGTTTTATAAGTTAGTTTGTTTTTTTCGTAATTGTTTAAAAGTTGGTGATTTTTATTACAAATATAATATATATTTTTTCAGACTATATATTAAATGTGAATATTTATGAAAATTAAATTTACGGTTAGTAATTCATAATTAAATATAATATGTTATATATTTTTTAAACTATTTATTAAATATTAATATTTAAGAAAATTAATAATGGGTAACTAAATATAATATGTTATCTATTTTTTAAACTATCTATTAAATATTAATATTTATGAAAATGAAAATTAATAATGGGTAAAGTTTTCATATTGTAAAAGGATATGCAACACCTCTAGTATCTAGTAGGTCATTAAAGGTTACGTGTAATTATTTTTGGTAATATTTATAATTAGTAAGATTTATATCTGCTTTATATGTTTTGAGTACAATGTTTTGTAACTTTTAAGTATATAGTATAACATTATTTGCATTTTGAATTTGAATTTATTAATATTTTTGTTTATTTACTATTGGTCAAATTAGGCCATCTTTTAAAGATTGTGTCAAGAAACATATAGATGACACCAACCACAATTGCATCACTAAATCTTTGAACATTTATTTTAGCTCTAATCATTTAACTTTTTACAATCAAACTAAAATCTTGGCCTTAGCTCCCTGTTACACCTCTTGCATTATCCTTTTAGCCATTGAAATCTAAAAGCACCTCGATAAATTCAATCGAGAAGATGGCTATAGACCTAACTAGTCCTTAAGCCCCTTATTCATCATCTTGACCATAATCCTTGGCCTTCTTGATCCTTTCTACCTCCTCCCTATTAATCCATTTACTATCAAGTTCTTAAACGAACAAAAAATAACCTAACATGATGCAAAATTTATGTATTTTGAAACATAGATGATGTCAATAAGATGCGAAACTTTTATATTTTAATACACTTAATATGCCATTATGATGCAATATTCAATACACACATAGAAAGTATTGATGTTGTTAGCACTATTTTTAACATTTTCAAAAGTTAATAAATCCTTTGAAAAAAGTAAACTCTAGCTTAGTTCAGTTACTTTTGAAGTCTAAGGTGAAAGTCATTTTAAAACAACTTTAAATTAGTTTGGGCTACAAGTCAATAATTTTTATGGATAAAGAGATATTTTAAGATTTTGTATAAATTATTGACCAATCCAAATGTTAAAGATAATCCAAACTAAGTTTCATTTCTCAAGGCTATATAATTTTCATTTCGTAGGGGTGCTATGAAATCACTTTTCAATGCCTACAGGTCCGCTACGAAATCATTTTTCATCGCCTACAACAACACTGTTTTTCTCCATTTTAGTCACCGTGTTCAAGTGGAGTTTCCGAACAGTTGGAAACGAATTCATGAAAACCAAAAGAAGTTTTTTGCAGGAATGGACCAATTTCCGAAAACCTCTCATTTAAACCTAGCTATCATGGTTGGTGGATATGAAGGAACCTTTTCAACCCTTTGTCCAAGATTTACATATTTAATGATTTTTTTGTTTTAGTCATTAACATTGGGCATGATTTTCGATAAGGTGGTGATGAATTTCAAAAAACCAAAAGAGGTTTTTGTTGGGAACGAGTTGATTTACAAAAATCTCTTTCCGTTTTGCAACATGTATCATGGTTTGGAAGATTTGAATGCATATTTGAATCCCTTTTTTTCTTCAGAAATTTGCCACATTTAATTTTTCTATTTTTAGAAAAATGGCCAGTCAACTTTCAGTTGGAGAGCCATCTTATCAATTCAACTTAACAACAAAATAAAGATGGATGAGGAGGCTTTTAGATCCATTTATTTTGGATCTTGATATTTGTTTCATATTTTATCATATTTTGTAATTTTAATTTCCCCAAACATTTCAGATCTGAGCTTGATATGTTATCCTATGTAATACATGTAAAAGGAGGGTCCACGAGTTAGATTTTGATGAAAAGTTAGCTATTGTCTGTGTGTTTTTTCATGGGAGATAAGTGAAAAACTTTATTTAAAAATTTCAAATAGGATAACATTTTGTCATGGAAAAGTGGGGGAAAGGAGGGTCGATGGAAGGAAAAACAAAGTTTTGAATAGGGAAGTGGATTTTGGGAAGGGGGAACGAGAGGGTGTTGTGTCTAATAACTCGAATACATTACGATTATGGTATGGACATGGGTTAGGAGGGAAATAGAACTTATGGATTTTGTATAGGGTTTCTTTGCACTAGAAAGCTAGATAGGTGATTTCTAGTTAGCAGGGTGGCATATTCAGTTTGGTGGTCACAGGAGGAACACTGCAACCGAGCCACCATAACAACATTGGAATATTCAATCAGGTGGCCATAGGAGGAACACTGCTCCGAGCCACCTTAACCAAGTTTTTTTCTTGTTAAATTATATGAATTTCTTATGAATCAAATTATGCTCATTTAAAATGTGTTTCTTAAATTTATGCTATTCAACATAGTAACCATAAGTATGTTGTGATTGAAAAATAAAAACTAAGTATACAACTGAAATAAATGAAAAATGTTTTTTTGTACTAAGTTATTTTTACAAGATTGAGACCCATAAAAGGGGATCTCAAATGTGGTATCTAAGCAAGCTTCAAAATGTTGGGCTTAAAAATCCACCTACACCTTTAAAAGGTTATATTATTTTTTTATTGCATTAAATGGGTGGGTAAATGACTTAACCACCTAAGGTATTAATTGGGGCAGGAGGTGCAATGGGGTAGGTGCAAGAGGTAAGGTGTTAGTGGCTAGAGGATCATGAATGAGAATTAGGTGCCACTAATTAGGGTGGTGGGTGGGGGATGGGAAACCATTTTGGCATGGAAAAGTGGGGGGAAGGAAGTGGGGCATCAAGAGTGTGTTTTCTCTAAAAACTTGAACACACTATGACTATGGTCTGGAAATGGGCAAGGAGGGCAAGGGAACCTATGGAATATCTCTACAGTAGGAAGCTAGATAGGAGGTTTCTAGTTAGAAGGGTGGAATATTCAGTCGGGTGGTCCTGGAGGAACACTGCAACCAAACCAATATAACCATGTTTTTTTCTTGTTACTTTTTATTGTTAAATTATATGAATTGCTCATGAATCAAATTGTGTTCACTTAAAATATGTTGTTAAATGTATGCTATTAAACATAGTAATGATAAGTATGTTGTGAATGAAAAAGAAAAACAAAGTATGAAAGTGAGGTTCAAAATATTGGGCATAAAAATCCACCTACACACCTATGCACGAGTACGTCAACCCCAAAATTTCTTCCTACTTGCAAAAATGGGGATAAAAAGAAAACCCTAGGTCATAATGGAGACATTTAGAAAGTATATCATAAGAATTGTAAGGAAAATAGACAACTATTTTGTTGGGAGAAAAAAATGTTAATAAACCATTATCCAAATGTATGAATGAAGCAACAACCAAAACTCACTGAATACCTGGTAAGAGTTAGACTTAATATAACAAATATGACTAAAAGTACAAGCCTTCTATTAGATAGAATTTCCTCAACAATGTCTCAATGCTCTTAACCCATAGGCCTGCCCAAGACATATGGAAAATGGTGTTTGTGATGGTGGCTACTTAACCTAGAAAATGCACAATACAAATATGCAAAACAAAAGTAAGAAGGAGAATCATATGCACCTTATCATGGAGGGTGGCTATTTGACAATTGCAGTGATTGAATTCCTTGAGATTTTGGCTCCGTGAATCTTCTTACCTACGACTAACACACAAACAACAACCTCTGATTCTATGTTCCTACATACTAAAGTTAGCATTAACTTTATGAAAACCCAAATACAAACAAAAATAATATCAATTAATACTATGTTGGTACGGGGGGAAGTATATGCCTTCATTATACCAATGGTGTTAACAATAGTCGCTCCCTTCATAGTCCCTAGTCGTATATTCTACTCTCACGATAGATCACTGTCAAGGTACACAATATTCTACAACTTCTTGCAAGGAGAAATCAGGTCCTCATTCTCACAACATTACGTTACATAAACTTTCCTCCCTTTGTTCCGTGGAAAGTATTGTTGATATAGATGGGTTTGAAGTAGTGATCAAATGTATATATACACTTGTTTGACCCTATTTGATATGGTGTTTTCATCCTTATCTTCTAGAACTGATCAATTTTGACCTTTTCTACCCTTATCCATTTGCTCTGCCAACCCTATCTACTTCAACTCTCTTTTGTTGTGTAAGTAAAGCATTGCAACTCTCCCTACAAGTGTTCTAGGTTGTTGAAGAGGAAAACCACTAGTAAACCCAAGGGGGTGTCACTTTGAGTTATCATAAACCTTGATTGTGACATTTTGAGTTGTAATATATGCTCCCTAATGTATGATATTAGAAGAGAAGTTGATGGTTGAAACACATTACAATAGTCTCAATGGGTACGATAGATGGAGGGAGCCAAGGATGTGGAACCTGTAAAATACTACAAAATTCATAGAAAAATACAAATAATATATATCCCCAAGGTAGGTATACCCATTCTTGGTACTAAAAGAATAGAGCATGGGCACCCACAAAACATACTACAAACTCATGTCATCGAGGACAGATCATGATACAATGTAGATCGCTGTCATTTTAGATATTAGTAGGGCTAAAGATACCAATGTCAGTGCCCAAATGATGGCCCTCAAAGTATATAATACATTCTCCAACGTAGCTTGGGGGAGGCAATGTGCTTGAGTGAGATAGCCCCATGCCCCAAGGTCTTCGGCTCATCCAAATTGCATGAATCACTACATGCAAATGAATGAGATGATATCGAGCATGTGGGAAGACTATCTAATTACCAAGTGGTAAGGAATCCCTTTAACATACATGAGGAAGACCACCACTAATGAAAATGGTTCTCAATTTATCTAACACAATTTATCGAGTGTGAATTCAAATGAACTAATGTCGAGCACTTATAAAATTGGTTAACATGGGCCAGTAAAGGAAACCCACTATCAATAGCGATGAAGCCTTCCACTGAGGATGAAAAGCTCCAAGGTACTAGATTGTTTCTATATATACACCCTAAATAAGGTGTTGGCAATGATGGGAAGAGATCCATCAAAGGAGGCCCTTGATGTACCCCCCATCATTCAACATGAAACTGACACCAGGATGAGGTCACTTATGGTAGAAAATGAAGAAATGATGCACGAATGATATAGGGATGAACGACGCAAAAGGTAGGACAATATTGCAAATGGCTGACTCTAACTAGGACTTCCCTTGAACATATAACAACATGAAACAAGTGCTTATTTGACAACTTGGACTGAAGAATACCATACAAACACAGTGCTGACATAAGAGGCATCACCGTAGCCTAGGGACTAGAAGGGTAACCAATAGGGTGAGATATTGACTCAATAATAGAGTGGCTATGCTAATGATGTGGTTCTAAAGCCAGGAAAAGACAAAACGTAAGAGTATGACTCAAACAAGTGCCATGTTCAAGGGAGTCACAACGACCATGATAAAATGAAGAGAAATAGGCTCTTCCACCCTTTTCCCTTTTTGTATAGATGATCCCCTTCAAAGTTTAATGTGCATGAAGGAGAATACAAGTGAGATTGATAGTGTCTTTTCAATTTAGTCTTGATGAGATTGAAAAATAGTTAAAAGAATTTTTCATGAGTTTTATAATGAGGTCAAAAAAGAGATAAATGTGCACTCATGTATTTCTTGTGGTTTAACGAACATGAGAATAGGGAAGAGCTTGCTTGCCAAATTTACTCTTGACTAACAAGTAGGAAAGAATGGAAAGAATTTGACATCTTCAAGTGATTTAATGAGCATGAAAAGAGTGCAAAAGAAGCTTGAGATTTTCATTGTTTAATGAGCATGAAAATAAGACCAAAATAAAGCTAATTCTAGATAGACAAGTGGTATCATTGTATGGATTTAATTTCTATGCTAACAAAATTTACCTAAGAAAAGCAAGAGAAAATTGCAAGTGTATGGATATGGAAATCTACTCATCGCATTGATCTCTCTGAAAGGGTGAGAGAGGTTGCAAGATGGAGGTAAGGTTAATGTGAATGAAAGAGATAGAGCATGGCTACAAAGGTGGGAAGTGTGATGAATTCAAGAAACCTTATGATAAATTCTAGCAAGACATTGAATATCATAGGCATAGGTGACCAGAAATTAAAAATAAAAAGAGTGGGGATCCCCCTGTATGGGTTATAGATGGATTGAAATAAAAGACAAAGAGAGGCATGAGGCTCAATTTTGATGTCATGGTGGGCTCTAAAGAGGATTCGTAGACCTACAAATGAATGTAGCATGGGCACCGAGGTAGAAATCGAGTGCTAATCTAGCGCACCCATGAAGGGTAGGTTTTACCACACAAATAATGATGTGCAAAAAGGCATGGTTAATGTTGTAACCTGATAGGGTGAGACCTAAGGCACATTGAAATAATATGGGAAAGATAAAAAAATTAGTGTCAATATTGATGTGAATCCTAACCCAATTGTTATTTTGAAAAGTATAGCTCAAGTCATAAGGAATTGTGATACAATCTTCGTGTTCTTTTCCAATAGAGAACCAAAAAATCCTTACATAATCATTAGTAGCATGATAATATAGTGAAAAAACATTAAAAATACCCCCAAGAATGAAATATAGAACAAAAATACATTAAAAATACCCCCAAGAATGAATTTGAATATATTAATATTTTTGTATATTTACAATAAATGTATAATACAATGTTTTTCCTTTTGTGGAAAAGTTTACATTGGTTAAATTGGGCAATCCTTTAAAGATTGTGTCATGGAACATACATAGATGACACCAACCACAGATGCATCACTAAATCTTTCATTGTTGAACATTTATTTTAGCTCTAACCATTTAATTTCTTACAAACAAACTAAAATCTTTGCCATAGCTCTTTGTTACACCTCTATCCTTGATTTGAATATGTAAACTTGAAGATTTTTAACAATTTGCAAGTGAAAATTATGTGTTTTGGGTAGAGGACCAATTTACTATACACATTAAACAAGTGAATTTAAAGAAAATTTACAGCCAAACAGATACAAAATAAGAATATCTGAAACACAACATAGAACATGATAAAAGAGTTCACCCCTCTCGGGCTACATCTCCTGGTCAAGCTTCCAATGTAGGGCCTCTTTCATTAAGTGATCATAAGTTTTTTTACATGATTTTGCATTATTCAAACAACAAAAATGATGTCTTACAATGGATTTAGCACTGTCAGAAACCCCCAATTGGGTTCTTTCTGCTCCTCATTTCACCAAAATTTGAGTAAGTTATGCATGTTACAAGTTTTCCCCAAATTATATGGCTAGTCATTCTATAATTCGACCCAAATCTGGCTTGAGCACCCCAAACCCGGGAACGGTGTACAAACCTGGCCTACACTCCTGCCCGATGGGCAAAATTGTAGGATCGTTAATCCGCACATTAAGCCCCCAGTTCAAAAAAACTTGATCACATTGGCACATACGACCACATTGGGGGCCGAGATTCCAGGGTCTAACTCCACCAACCTTTTAAGCACCTATGATAAGGCCACACTCCTGGTCACATTGGGTCTCGATGACGTGGAGCTAGCCCCCTTATCTCCTTCATGCCTACAGTCCTGTGGCTTGGGGGTTGGCTCCCTCCTCTTTTCCGTGCACCCAATGTTATGCGGTGCCATGTGACCCCGAGGCTAGACCCTTAAACTTTATCGCCACGGTTCTTTGCGTTGGGCTCTGACTGTGTTGTTTGTGGGGTGTTGTGGTCATGGGTCGGGCTAATGCTAGCCCCTTGGCCCCTCCGCCTGCAGTCTCGTGGGCACTGGGGTGAACAGGGGCTAGGGTTTTTCCTAGCCTCCTCCCCCATATGTGCTACCAATAAACTTTAAATAACACCCATTTGCCATATTTATTAAGCAACAATTGTGGCACGGTGGTGGAGCATTGTGCTACCACTCTGGAGGTTTGATGTTTGAATCCCATGGAGGCCCGATATGGCTATAAACCATTTTTTTCTAAATAAAAGGAGGACATGTCATAGCCACCGATTAGCCCACATCGCTCTTCCTCATTGGTCCATCACAACAACCAATGAACCAATAAAAAACCACCATACAAGAGCCAATAAGAACAAGACAAGTGTCATCCATCCATAGGTCCTCATAAACACAGTCAAATGCCCAATCAACATACAAACTGCTTATTAGGTGTATTTGCAACTTCAACTTTTAAAATTTTAGTTGTTTGGAAAATAGACTATAACATGATATCAGGAGCATATGATATCGGTTTTGAGTGAAATGAGTTGCATTGGATTTAGATCATCAAAATATATTTATTCTTTCAGGTTTCAAGCACTATCGCACACTTGATTTTTGAGCACTAAATTGATCCCCTGGATAACTCCTCCCCATTGGGAGCTTTTGGACCTCCAAAAGCTCATTTTTAGTCAACAATTAGATGAGGGTACAGTTCCCTCACCTTTCCAACCTCAATATAATTATCTTTGCTTTCATTTGTCACTTTGAGCTTTTCATGAAAGTACATCATTTTCCCTGATATTGGAGTCCTTATCTTGCTGTCAAAGATGACATCTTTCTACAATTTTCCAAGATACGCAGAACAAAAAACTTCCCTTGAAGGAATTTGAACATTCCCTCCTTAATCTTCAATCAATGGAAACTTAAACAATTTTAATTTTCTTTCACCTTGAACATTTTCGTCATGACGATGCTTAGCATGTCTAGCCTTGCACTTGGCTTGACTCTTTACCAAATGTGATCGCCATCTCCATGCACCATCCTTCTTCAAAGCCAAAAAATTATGAAACCCAAAGGAAGATATTTTGGGACAAATGTCTTCTTTTTCAAATAGACTTTGCATTTCCTTTTTGACCTCTACATGCTTTAACATTGTCTTCTTGTTCATATCAATGTTCAACAATGAAGCAACATGCTCCAATTGCACTTCATTTTGTTTACCCCTTTTAGGAGGCAAATTATTAGAATCTTGAAACATCTTGTCACATGAATTAGAAACCTAAACGATATCAGATTTTGAAGTTGATTCATATCCTTGAAATGCTTTAGGTTCTTCAACATCTTTGTGCTTGAACATTAATAATTCAAAATTCTAACTAACATTCACAATCCTCTTCATTTTTCTAGCATTCATAAGAGATAAACTCAATTTATTGTTATGCGCTCTAACAATGTATTCAATCCCATTCTTGAACAAATGATATTTTTTCTCATGGCGATGAAAAATAGCTCTCTTATCATAAAGATATAGACTTCCCATAACAATACCACATATATCAAGCGAAACTACATCAAGTTCAACCTCATCAAGAAAGTTTGCAGTGATTGCAAATCTAAGTTCATTTCTCTGTGACCTACAATTTTTCATTCTCACATACCCAACCTAAAGGATAATAAGGTTTAGGATGAGGAATTGTTTCTAAATTCAACTTCTTGACAATGTCTTCTGAAGTAAGATTTTCTCGTGAACCACATCAAACATTGTATCTATCTTGGTATGTTTTGAAATGACTCTAAAGTGGAAAATTTCTATTCTTGTTTTTTCATATTGAGTATCATTGAGACAATTTGAAGAACTAGTGCTTGCAATGTCCTTACCTTTCAAACCCATGGTTATGATCTTTGATTCTGTTGAAGAATCTAGGGCTAATGTAATTAATGAGGTTCTTCTTAACATGATAACTATTTGTGAGGTGTTTTTCAATTTTCTTCTTATTCTTATCTTTGCTTATTATTATTAGAGTGTGTTTTATTTAGTTCATCAAATAGCTACCAAAACAAAGAGACAAGAACACAAGATGTTGGGATTCCATCAGGGCCAAAAACTCTCCCTCTTGGAGAGGAAAACCCACACAAAATTCTTCTTATAGAGATTCCAATTGACAAATACCAAGACCATGACCCTTGAACTACCATGCCACTCCAAGACCAAGACATCAATCATCTTCTTCATTTCTGTTGAGATCATCATCATTGTTACTTCATCATTGTTTCACTTAGATCATTGCAGCCTTCTCACTGAATTCATCTCTACAAAACCATTATTATTGTTATATCATTATTGCACCTTGTTGCACTACCACCGAGATATTTGTTGCCTAGACCATGATTGTGACTAGGATCATGAATGTATCTTGAAGATATGTTGAGACTGTATGATCACTGAGATGCTCTTCTTCATGAATACTCTAAGACTCTGAGACAATGATCACTGTGATTGTGTTTATAGTATATATTCTGAGACAGAGTATTGAAATCCTTCTTATACTTATGCTGAGACTGTGAGATAGTATATACCTCTGTAATACCCATACAAGAACCTTAGAATTCTTCTCTCCAACCGAAATATTGTAACTCTGTTTTCATCTGAGTTTCCTATACTATGTTACTTGTCTGAGATTTCATGGAGGTATCTGAAGTTATCGCTGTAACTATCATCGAGATTCTATCCTCCTGCACTTCATGTACCCATCCGAGGTTGCAAACTATTCCGAGATTTCTGTCTGTACTTTCTGTGAAGTTCAGTGGGGACATGAGTTTGAACTATTGTGTCACTTCATTTGATCCGACATGACAATTATTTATGTCATTTTGCTGGTCGACTTGATGGTTATTTTCATTGTTTAGCTTGTTGTGTTCTTCAAGAGGATTGCACTTGTCTTGGAGGGATGATCTAGACTCTAGGTTGACTCATATACATTACATAGTGTATGACATTGACTCTTTGACATTCTAAAGCTCTCAATGGGATCCATCTGTAAAATAAACCTCTTTCCCATGAAACCATTGCAATAAGTAATAATTAATAAATTCATTTTTCTTGTTTACAAAAATCAATGTCATGAATACCAAAACTAGTTACACTTTCTTCAACACTCCCTCTTAACTAGGGAGGTATTCATGATGGTACTTGGTCATTCTCAATTTGAAGAATTTCCCCTAAGAAGAATCAGATTGGTAACTCATATGTATAGCATCATAGTAACCAACATTTTTTCCACAACAAGTGCTTGACTAATAGCTCTATCTCTCATTACATCAGAGCACAACGTTGGCGATACCAATGACTATAGACACATTCATCATTGTCTCTCAAGGTACATACCCACCCAGGTGTTCACTGAATATGATCTTCTAGGACTATTCTTATCTTGGGTACCCAACCCTCAAAAGAATATTGATCCTCTTTCCTTCTCTTGTCTTGGATGCCCTACACATCCTCAAAGAGCATCGAATGCTAGATGATTACCCAATCCTCCATTATTTCTTCTAAAGTGAATACAAGAATGTTGTGTCTATATCTCCCTCTCAATTAGGGAGGATATCATGTGTCCTCATTTCTCTTCATGGCCTTCACCTAGACTTATGATCGTTAGTCTTGGTCTAGTGCATGACACATGAAATAGAAAAACACAAGCATCACTCCTTTTTAATCAAGGGTGATCCAATCCAAGCTCCCTTTTGATCAGGGACCTATCAGAGCTCCCTCTTAGCTAGGGACTCTTCTATGCATCAACAACTTCTTTCTTATTGGGTCCTTCAGCTGCTTGATCAACTTCTCTCCTTGATGTCATGAAAATTAGTTGAGCTTCTTCCTTGTAGGGCAACAACCATCGATCACTTTCCTCCTTACTTCATCATGTCATTCCTTTCTTCATGGAAAGTGCCATTCTTCATATCTGGAACCTTCTTTATATGACTACTTATTTATATGACTACTTCTTTCTCATCATGCTTCTTCCATCCACCACATTAATTCTAGTTGTACTTGTATTTACAACTCTTGTTCGAGTAGCGCTGCATTATCCATACATTATTCAAGAAATCAAAACATCATATTAAATTAAATTAAAACCTTACAGGATGGTTCTTGATCATGACATCTTCTTGTAGGTATCATCATCCTGCACACATATTAACACATCTCCCAAAGATATCCATTGTCAAAGGTCTTCATATTTTTCAAACTTTCATCAGGGTCTTCATATCTTTCCGAGATATTTCCTAGTCAAATCTTCTTGGTCTTTTGGATGTTGATTGCCTTCATCATGGTTGCATATCTCACGATCTCTTACTTCCTCACACATTCCATTCCTAGTAGCTTTCAATCAGAATTTCTTCATTGTAATCAATCACCTCATACTTCATATGAGGACATATTATGTTGATTTCATCTAGTGTGACTTATGCCTTCCTACATCCTTTCAGAGTAGGAGATACTTTTTCTCTTGATCATGCTTCTGAAGATAGAATAAATTATCCATGTTACCTACAACCATATGACATGAAATTATAATATTAAACACAAGCATACATACCTTATTTTACCTTCAGGTCATTGAGGCTTCTTCTAGTAGCTTCCTTGATTGAAAATATCTTCAATCCCTTGATGTGGTTCATGTCATCATATCATCATCTCATGGATTCCATAAGTTGGAGTTCTTGTTGAAACACTTGCTTCCTCTCTAGATTAGTGAACCCTATGATGAGGATTCCATCAGAGAATTTTGAGGATATTGTATATCCCCAACTGGCAGATGTTTCCTTCTTAACTTGATGTATGACGAGCCTTGTCTAAGATGACTCCTTCCTTTCCTTCAATCACCACTGAGGTTCCCAAGAGCTATATCCTACATGTTTGTCTACCATGGATTTTGTCCTTCATGATTCCCATATTGATCTCAAGAGATCTTGTTTCTAATGCTTCCATGATGCCATGATGCATCTTATTATCAATGTCATATTTTATAACACAAGATTTAGGAGCTTATGATAGGACCCTTTTGTGAGGGATATTATCTTAGTCATAGGAGTTATTTGTTACTCCCTCTTTCCTTAGCCCTTTTCTTCACCTTCCTCCATCTTTCAGTGACATGAGCTTCCAAAATCTTTCTATAACATTTAATCTTAGCTATACATATTTTGTCTTCCTTTAGGACCAACCTTTCCTTTCCTTTCTGTACATGGATGAGTTATTTTAACCTTCAATATTTTTTCCATCAAATTTTCTTTCTCTAGCATAGAGACAACAAGTTTTTGAATGAGGTAACCTTCTTGTTCATGGACATTTGTTACCTTTCCTATCAGTTAGAACGATGATGTTTATCTTCCTTCCTAGATATTGTAGATGGGATCTTATGAAGATATCCTACATCCCTTTATACCCTTTTACTTTCATGAAGATCAGATTCCAATGTGACCTTCTTCATTACACCTTCTAAGAGTGAGTTATTCATGTGGCAATTTTGATAAGTATACCTCAAGTCATAATGAAATGTGATACAAAATTTGTGTTCTTTTCTAATAGAGAACCAAAAAAGCCTTGCATAATCATTAGTAGCATGATAATATAGTGAAAATACATTAAAAATACCCCAAGAATGAAATATAGAACAAAAATACATTAAAAATACCCCCAAGAATGAATTTGAACATATTAATATTTTTGTATATTTACAATAAATGTATATTACAATGTTTTTCCTTTTGTGGGAAAGTTTACATTGGTTAAATTGGGCAATCCTTTAAGGATTGTGTCAAGGAACATATATAGATAACACCAACCACAACTGCATCACTAAATCTTTCATTATTGAACATTTATTTTAGCTCTAATCATTTAATTTTTTACAAATAAACTAAAATCTTGGGCATAGCCCTTTGTTACACCTCTTGCATTATCCTTGATCTGAACATGTAAACTTGAAGTTTTTAACAATTTTCAAGTGAAAATTATGTGTTTTGGGTAGTGAATTTAAAGAAAATTTATAGCCAAACAGAGACAAAATAAGCATATCTAAAACACATAACCCAAAACATGATAAAAGAGTTCACCCCTCTCATGGGCTACATCTCCTGGTCCAGCTTCTAATGCAGGGCCTCTTTCATTAAGTGATCATAAGTGTGTTTACATGATTTTACATTATTCAAACAACAAAAATGATGTCTTCAATGGATTTAGCACTATCAGAAACCCCCATCTGGGTTCTTTTTGCACCTCATTTCTCCAAAAATTGAGTAAGTTATGCTTGTTACAAGTTTTTCCCAAATTATATGGCTACTCATCCTATAATTTGATCCAAATTTGGCTTGAGCACCCCAAAATTGGAACCGGCACGCAATCCTGGCCTATAGTCCTACCTAATGGGTGAAATTGTAGGACTATTAATCTGCACATTAAGCCCCCAGTTCCAAAAATATTGGTCACGTTGGTGCATACGACCACATTGGAGGTCGAGATTCTAGGGCCTAACTCTGCCAATTGTTTAAGCACCTCTGATAAGGCTGCTCTCCTGGTCACATTGGGTCTCGATTACTTGGAGCTAGCCTCCTTATCTCCTCCATGCCTATTTTCCTATGGCTATCATGGGCATTGGGGTTGGCCCCCTCCTCTTTTTCATGCGCCCAATGTTATGGGATGCCATGTGACCCCGAGGCTAGCCCCTTAAACTTTATCGCCATGGTTCTTTGCATTGGGCTCTGACTGTGTTGTTTGTGGGGTGTTGTGGTCATGGGTCAGGCTAAGGCCTAGCCCCTTGGCCCCTCCAACTGCAGTCCCGTGGGTGTTGGGGTGGCCAGGGGCTAGGTATTCGCCTAGCCCCCTCCCCCATATGTGCTACCATTAAACTTTAAATAACACCCATCTGCCATATTTATTAAGCAACACTTGTGGCACAGAAATGGAGCACTATGCTGCCACTCCAGAGGTTTGTTGTTTGAATCCCATGGAGGCCCAATCTGGATATAAACCAATTTTTCCTAAATAAGAGGAGGCCACTTGGTAGCCACCGATTGGCCCACATCACTCTCCTTCATTAGTCCAACACAACAACCAGTGAACCAATAAAAAACCACCGTAGACAAGGCAATAAGAACAATACAAGTGTCACCATCTGTAGGTCCTCATAAACACAGTCAAATGCCTAGTCAACATACAAACTGCTTATTGGGTGTACCTGCAACTTCAACTTTTAAAATTTTAGTTGTTTGGAAAATCGACCAGAACATGATATCGGGAGCATATGATATCGGTTTTGAGTGAAACGAGTTACGTTGGATTTAGATCATCGAAATATATTTAGTCTTTCAGGTTTTGAGCTCTGTTGGACACTTGATTTTTGAGCACTAAATTGATCCCCTGGATAACTCCTCCACATTGGAAGCTCTTGGACCTCCAAAAGTTCATTTTCAGTCAACAATTAGATGAGGGTACAATTCCCTCACCTTCCAACCTCAATCTAATTAGCTTTTCTTGGATTTTTCGCTTTGAGCTTTTCATGAAAGTACATCACTTTCCCTAATTTTGGAGTCCTTATCTTGTTGTCAAAGATGACATCTTTCTACAATTTTCCAAGATATGTAGAACAAAAAAATTCCCTTGAAGGAATGTGAACATGCCCTCCTCGATCTTCAATCAATGGAAACTTAACAATTTTAAGTTCCTTTCACCTTGAAATTTGTCATCATGATGATGCTTGGCATGTCTAGCTTTGCACTTGGCTTGACTCTTTACCGAATGTGATTGCCATCGCCATGCACCATCCTTCTTCAAAGCCAAAAAATTATGAAACCCATAAGAAGATGTTTTGGGACCAATGTCCTCTTTTTCAAATAGATTTAGCATTTTCTTTTTGACCTCTACATGCTTTAACATTGGCTTCTTGTTCATACCAATGTTCAACAATGAAGCATCATGCTGCAATTGCACTTCATTTTGTTTACCCATTTTAGGAGGCAACTTTTTAGAATCTTGAAACATCTTATCACATGAATTAGAAACTTCAATGAAATCATATTTCAAATTTGATTCATATCCTTGAAAGGCTTTAGGTTCTTCAACATTTTTTTCCTTGAACATTAACAATGCAAAATTCTAACTAACATTCACAATCTTCTTCATTTGTCTAGCATTCATAAGAGATAAACTCAATTTCTTGTTATGCGCTCTAACGATGTACTCAATCCTATTCTAGAACAAATGATATTTGTTCTCATGGCGATGAAAAATAGCTCTCTTATCATAAAGATATGGACTTCCCTTAACAATACCACATATAACAAGTGGAACGATATCAAGTTCAACCTCATCAAGAAAGTTTGTGGCGATTGCAAATCTAAGTGCATTTCTTTGTCACCTGCAATTTTTCATTATCACATACCCAACCTAAAGGATAAGGTTTAGGATGAAGAATGGTTTCTAAATTCTACTTCTTGACAATGTCTTCTGAGATAAGATTTTCTCCTAAACTACATCAAACAGTGTATCTATTTTGGTATGTTTTGAAATGACTCTAATGTGGAAAAGCTCTATTCTTGTTTTTTCATATTGAGTATCATTGAGACAATTTGAAGAACTAGTACTTGCAATGTCCTTACCTTTCAAACCTGTGGTTATGATATTTGTTTATGTTGAAGAATCTAGGGCTAATGTAATTAATGAGATTCTTCTTAGCATGATAACTAGTTGTCAGGTGTTTTTCAATTTTCTTCATATTTCGATCTTCACTTATTATTATTAGAGTGTGTCTTCTTTAGTTCATCAAATAGCTACCAAAACAAAGAGACAAGAACACAAGATGTTGGAATTCTGCCAAAGCCAAAAAATCTCCCTCTTGGAGAGGAAATCCCACACACAATTCTTCTTATGGAGATTCCAATTGACAAATACCAAGACCGTGACCCTTGAACTACTATGCCACTCAAGACCAAGAAATCAATCCTCTTCTTCATTGATGTTGAGATCATCATAATTGTTGCTTCATCATTGTTTCACTTAGATCATTGTAGCTTTCTCACAGAATTAATCTCTACAACACCATTATTATTGTTACATCATTATTACACCTTGCTGCATTACCACCGAGATCTTTGTTGCCTAGACCATGATTGTGACTACGATCATGATTGTATCTAGAAGATATGCCAAGATTGTATAATGATTGAGATCATCTTCTTCATGAATACTCTAAGATTGTAAGGCAATGATCTCTATGAAGATGTTTATAATATATGTTTAGATAGAGTATTGAGATCCTTCTTATACTTATGCTGAGACTGTGAGATAGTATATACCTTTGTAATGCCCATCTGAGAACCTTAGAGTCCTTCTCCAACCACAATATCTTAACTCTGTTTTCATCTAAGTTTCCTGTACTATATTACTTATCCGAGATTTCACGGAAGTATCTAAAGTTATCACTGTAACTATCACCGAGATTATATCCTCTTGCACTTCCTATACCCATCCGAAGTTGTAGACTAGTCCGAGATTTCTGTTTGTACTTTCTGTGAAGTTTAGTGGGGACATGAGTGTGAAATGTTGTGTCACTTCATTTGAGCAACCTTGCCTTTCCTTTCTATCTTGCTTCAGGACCAACCTTGCTTTTCCTTTCTGCACATGGTTGAGTTCTTTTAACCTTGAATATTTTTTCCATCAACTTATCTTTCTCTAGCATAGAAACGACAATTTGTTGAATGAGGTAACCTTCTTGTTCATGGACATTTGTTACCTTTCCTATCAGTTAGAACGATGATGATTATCTTCCTTCCTAAATCTTGTAGATGGGATATTATGAAGATATCTTACATCCCTTGATACCCTTTTACTTTCATGAAGATCAGATTCCATGTGACCTTTTTCATTACACATTTTAAGAGTGAGCTTTTCTTTGATGTCTCTAATATTTCTATATGAGGGGATCTTTCATAAGTATCCCTTTCCATGAATTCAGAGGAGGTCTTTTTGATGGCTTCAGCTATTTAGAGGACTGTGTATATCCTCCTTCTTTGTGCAAGGAATATTGATGACCCATCCAACCTATAGATGTCCTTGCAATCTATTATCTCAAAATCAGGCCCTGGAAGGCTGCAGACCAGGAAGAATTCAAGTAACTATTTCAAACCAATCTTTTAGCTAAGGCTTAGCCTCCTTAGCCTGAGAGGTCTCTCTCAAAGGATTAAAGGTTTTTTATTATGATCAAGATGGCTAACTATTTGTGAAACAAATAAAAATGAAAATGGTGGAAACAAAATTAACAAGTATCCATTGGGCTTATGGAGTCATATGTGATTTAGTATTAACAGTAGGATGGCTTTGCATAAAAGTCAAGGCATTCAGGTTTCAATATAAGTAGGGCACACCAAACACAAAGAGGACATTTTACGAGTATGTGAAGGAAATTAGAACACTACAAGTGATTTCTAAGTAATCAAATACTCATAACACTGTGGAAAACATGAAAAGACAACAAATGAAACTCATACATTGAACTCTCTATGATTCTTGAGAAGCAATAAGCCAGTATTATATTACCAAAAAACAGAGTCTTTACATAAGCCAAATATCAGAGGTTTTTTACATAAATTTCCAACCCTTGTTACATTTCCCTTTCTCCTATATATAGAGTTCTTATACCTGACTGAGATTCCTCCTCAAACATGAGGGGAACTTGAAATCTACTTCTAATGACACCTGTTCAACTTTTAACTGCCTATTAAATGTAACAAACTGCAACTAGACTTTCTAGAGATCAAAATCAAGTAGGAGTCTAACTCCATATTATGCTAATAATAGCCTTAATTACAATCATTCTCGTTCTTTGACATCTGGTCCCTTTTTAGTTTGGCTGTGGTGGATGTTCAAAGCTCCATGCTGGTCTTCAATGTCACATCTTCTCCATTTCCCTTGAAACATAGGAAACTACCCATGTTTATTGGCCTTTGGTTTGCCTAAAAAATGTTCGAATCCAAAGAACCATGCCCTTTATCTTTTATTATCCAAAATATAACAGATTTCCACGTCTTTGATGTGTTGTCAACCTCTTTCATGTGTGAAGGCAAAAGCTCTTCCAAGTTTTCTGACATATCTTGGACTGTAGTAAATGTGCTCACTTTATGACAAAACGTTTAGAGTTGGATTCGAATACATGTTTCCTCCAGCTGTCTTGACCTTGTTGAAAGTTAATAGCTATAGATGATCCCTTGAAGATATTTCCTTTTCAAAATTTCCACTTGTATTTCAAAATCGGTTGACTGAGATTAGATTGTGTAGCTTCAGCAGTTTCGTAGCGCGCTACGAAACTGCTGAGCGTTAGTCATCATCTTTAGCAGTTTCGTAGCACGCTACGAAATTGCTGTGTTATTCCAAAAAACACAGTTTCAACCAAAATTTTTCCATTTTGAGCCTTTTGATATTTAAACATTCTTTCAACTGCTCCAAGGTCTTTCAAAACTAAATGGAAATGTATGATTCTTCAAGAAACATTATACCAAGCAAAACCATCAAAATTTGAAACATAGCCTTACTTGAAGTGAGATTTCTTTAAGGAGATTCTTTCAGCTGGCTTAACTGTATCTTTAAGTCTTCAATTTGTTTCTTCATGACCTTGATTCCATATCTGAGGTTTGTATTGAACTTTCTGATAAATTGAGCTTCCTTTATTGCAGGAACAGTCTAGCTACATAATTGAACACTAAAATCAACCACCTTGGGAATTTAAAATGTTTGGTCCTCCCATCAAGCTTGCATTTAGTTAAAATAAGCCTCCTTAACTGCAAATTTCTTGGCAGCTTTCTTCAGTCTAGCAATTCCAAAGTTGGCCAATTCCAATCTCCTTTTCAAGTCTTCCACACTATCTTCTTCTTGAATGGCAACTGTTTTTCCTTTATCCTTTCTTTCATGAGGTTGTGTCACCTCCCCTGTTTCATCTGCTCTTGGCGGTAACTCCTGTATTTGTTTAAACTTCCTCGTTATGGGTCTCTGGGGCTTAAAGACAAATTTATCAACTTGATCATCAAATTTGAGTTTCTTCAAGGCTTTAAATCTCTTAGCCTTGTCTTTTCCTGACTCTATCAAATATGCTTGAACTAGTGGTGATTCTTCAATGTCAATGGCTTGCAATAAGTCATTTAAGTCTCCCTTTGAAACAGGGCTTTCTTCAATAATCCTAGTCCTTCTTCTTTGAACTCCTTCACCTGTGCTTGATTCATGTGCACTTTCTTTAACCTGACTTTTCTCTTTAAAGGACTGCTAGGGTGTATCCTAGATAGTCAGTGGCCTGGTGGATTCTCTTACTTGTTTCCTTGCCTTTAACTTTGAAAACCTCTTGGATCTTGTTTCTGCCTAATGACGAGTTGTTGTTGGAAGATCTTTTGCAGCTTGAGGGTTGAGACCGGTCTCGTTCTTGAAACCAGACATGAAAATGAATGTGTGCCAGTCCCTACCTACCCTCTGAAGTTCATGCAGAACAATCAACTTAACCAAGCCATGGTGGAACAATGAAGTCTCACAGGCTTATTTTCTTAGCTGCACTTTGTGACACATTTTTCTTAAGCTGCAGAATAAGTAAAAAGGTAGATCAATAGATGTCTTTCCTGTGAAATGCAACAGAAGTTTAAAATGATATGAATACACCTTGTTATATCTCCCTTCATAGGTAAGGTACTTCTCTATACAGGTAAGCAAATGGGCATATGATTCTTTGACATAACTTCTAGGAACAGACTTGTTTAAATCTGAGTTAATGAACTCCTGCTTTAGAAATTCTTTGCATGGGGTCATATCAAATTTGAAATTCTTGAACCAACTTTATTGCCCTCTTGGAATCTCTGTAACTGTGGAAATTATGTCTGGTGAGACCTGCAATTCCAACATGCCAACCTTTGAGTTTAGTCCTATGAAATTCAAGGCAAATTCCTTGGCGACTTGTGCATGACCTCCCTAGAGTTTCTTGCAAAAATTCCAACATCCAGCTTGTTTAAATGCATGCTCGACTTCTTTGTTCTTCAAGGTTATGTCTAAACCTTCAGGTTCGTTTCTCAGACATCTGCCTGATCTGTGGTCTTTTCTTTCTGTCGATCCCTCCATGAAGGTTTGAAACACTGTCGCTGCTCAAACTTCAATCTCTGCCTTGCCTGAATGGCTACCTCACTTGATAACTACCTCGCTTGATAACAATGTATTCAAATTGAAAACTTGCAGCCTTGTTCCTCATGCAACGAATACAATCATCATTAAGACTGTGAATACATGGCTTTTCTTGGAACTTGTAATTCGTGTGTACCAATTTACCTAGCGGCTGCAATGATGGAGATAAGTAGTTGGACATGATATGTGGAGTGCATAAACTGACAATGAATGACGCAACTATAACTTAACTTGACAGATTTGACAGTTAGGAAAGATTCTCTGCGGAATGCACGAATCTCCAATTTCGTAGCACAGTCAGTGTAAATTTTGAATTATGCGCTACGAAATCACCTAAAACATATCGTGCTGCGAAATCACCTAAAACCTGTTGCACTTCGAAACTGCTAAAAAGGATTTATGCGCTGCGAAAACACTTCAAAATGGTTACATGCGCTACGAAATCACCCAAAGGGCTTTGTGGCACATAGTAACTTGTAAACAAAGCTGACACATGGCTATGAGACCGGTGATGAATGAGAATGACCAGTGACGAATGAGAATGCATATTTGACTCAAGACCCCTAAGACTAGACTCTGAGGAAAACAAAAATCAAACTTAGACTAGCACCGACCTTTATCATCAAACTAGTATGAGAAATTTTGGCATTAGAATTCTTAAGTGATAACACAATCAGGAAGTCATTTAACCAAGTTTATAAATTGAAAATATGCTTACTTGTCATGTGAAGATGAAATCTTCACCTTGATTTCTTTGAGGATGGTTGAAGAAGATATATGAGGGCTTCTTCTTGGATGATCTTCTTCTTAGATAAGGAGATGATCCTTGCTTGATTATAACCTTGAAGATGACAATGCCTTCTTTTGTAGGGTAGGTATGGACTGCTTAAATATTTTCCAAGATGATAAGATCTTCATTTTGAGGTCCTTTGAGTTTCATAGATTTGTAGATATCTTGATGAGAGTCTTGGTGATCTTTTGATGATGGTGACGTGGAGACACAAGTTCTTGATGTGGGGTTACCTTAATGTTGTATACTACTTGTTGTAGACTTGATTCTTTAATCTTGACAAAAACCTTGAACTTGTTTTGATGCCTTTCGTGAAGGTTGATCCTTGTATGTCTCTTTTGATTCCTTTCCTTTGACTTCAACACCTTAGCTCTGATACCATGTTGAAGAATCTAGGGCTAATGTAATTAATGAGATTATTCTTAGCATGATAACTATTTGTGAGGTGTTTTTCAATTTTCTTCTTATTTTGATTTTCACTTATTATTATTAGAGTGTGTCTACTTTAGTTCATCAAATAGATACCAAAAAAAAGAGACAAGAACATAAGATGTTGGCATTCTGCCAAGGCCAAAACCTCTCCCTCTTGGAGAGGAAAACCTGCACAAAATTCTTCTTATAGAGATTCCAATTGAAAAATACCAAGACCATGACCCTTGAACTACTATGTCAATCCAAGACCAAGACATCAATCCTCTTCTTCGTTGCTGTTGAGGTCATCATCAATACTGCTTCATCATTGTTTCACTTATATCATTGCAGCCTTCTCACCGAAGTCATCTCTACAACACCATTATTATTGTTACATCATTATTGGACCTTGCAGCACTACCACCAAGATCTTTATTGCCTAGACCATGATTATGACTACGATCATGGCTGTATCTAGAAGATATGCCGAGACTATATGATCATTGAGATCATCTTCTTCATGAATACTCTAAGGCTATGAGATAGTGATCATTGTGACTGTGTTTATAGTATATATGCTGAGATAGAGTATTGAGATCTGTGAGATAGTATATACCTCTGTAATGCCTACTTGAGAACCTTAGAGTCCTCCTCCAACTGAAATACTATAACTTTGTTTTCATCTGAGGTTCCTGTACTATGTTACTTGCCTGAGATTTTAGGGAGGTGTCTGAAGTTATCATTGTAACTATCACCGAGATATTTTCCTACTACACTTCCTATACCCATCCAAAGTTGTAGACTAGTCCGAGATCTCTGTCTGTACTTTCTGCGAAGTTCAGTGGGGTATTTATAGTGGTTATGCCTCCATAAATAAGCTGACATGAGTGTGAACTGTTGTGTCACTTCATTTGAGCCGACATGACTATTATTTATGTCGTTTTGTTGGCCAACTTGACTATTCTTTTCACTGTTTATCTTGTTTCCTTCTTCAAGAGGATTGTGCTTGTCTTGGGGAGTTGATCTATACTCTAGGTTGACTCATATACATTACATAGAGCATGACATTGACTCTTTGACATCCTAAGGCTCTCAATGGGAGCCATATATAAAATAAACCTCTTGCTCATGAAACCCATGCAACAAGGCCATAATTAATAAATTCATTTTTCTTGTTTACAAAAATCAATGTCATGAAGACCAAACCTAGTTACGCTTTCTTCAATAGTTTCATCCCCAGAGTCAAAACCTAAATCTTGTTGTGTAGTTGCAGCAATCTTGTATTTCTCCTTGTTATTATACTTTTTGGGTCTCATTTCACGATGATATTTCGAACAATGGTCTTCATGATGGCCTTCTTTAGAACGTTGTTTCCATGTGATATTTTTTCCTTCTTTCTTAATTGTGGCATTCTTTTTATCTTTTCCTTTAAATTTCTCTTTTCCTTTTTCTCCATACTTGAATGACTTCTCACTAGTTTCTTCAGAAACATTTTTCCCTCTTGCCTCTAAATGAGTTTCATGTACACAAACTTCATCTAGTTTTGTAGGGTTAAACATGAGAATGGTATGTCTCAAGTAACTATGTAATCCTCCAATGTATTTGGGCAAATTATCTTGAGAGGACAAATCTATACCCAAAATAAAAGCTCTTTTCCTAAATTCTTGAGTATAAGATTGCACATTTTCCCCTTAGCTTGCCTAAAGTTTGGTCAACCCATAATAGCTTTTTTCATGTATGGTAATGGATAAAATTTCCTTCTTATTGCAACAAAAAAATCATTCCAAGAGGATAAAACCTTACCATGTTTCTTCATGTACTCTTGAGTTTTGGCTTCCCACCAAATAAGTGTTGCACCTTCCAATATAAGAGAAGAAAGCTCAATTTTGGTCTCATCATCCTTGATTATTTTTATTCTACAATACACTTCAATATGACAAATCCATTTATCTAATTTCTCAGCATCTACCTCTCCATTGTACATAGACAATTCAAACATAATATCAAGTTTTAGCAAAGGTGTTTTACCATGTCCTTTTGGAGAATTTGGAGGTGTTTGTTTTTGTGAAAGGGTAGAATAAGTAGAAGAAGATGATGATGAAGATGAGGATGAGGATGATGGAGGTGAAGGTGTTGGTTTGTCACCATTCCCTCCATTCCCTTTTTGAGGCATGTCTGTTTTTCCTCCATCTCCTCTTGGATGTTTTGAGCTCTCTTCATACAAACTTGCATTTCTCTCTTCATAAAGAACCTTTACCATTTTAGACATCTCAAAGAATGCTTTTCTGAAAGTTATTTCATCTTCAAACATCCCTTAAGGACCTTCTTCATGTTCCATGACTATTGAAGCTTGAGGTGTGTTTGTTTTCATTGAAAAAATTTGAGATCTTGGCTCCAAAAGTTCTCCTTCTGCTCTTTTAAGCTTCAACCTTGTAAGCATTAGAAAAAAACTTGCAAACAAATCAAACCTTCACAATCTCCTGGGCTACATCTCCTCGTCTAGCTTCCAATGTAGGGCCTCTTTCATTGAGTGCTCAAAAGTGTGTTTATATGCTTTTACATTATCCAAACATCAAAATTAATGTCTCTAATGGATTCAATATTCCCATCTGGGTTCTTTCTGCACCTTATTTGGCCAAAAATTGAGTAAGTTATTGTTGGGTTGTGTTATATTCTTTCCACGACTAGCCCACATAGTTAAACAGCGGGTTAGAAGGGGGGGGGGAAGCCCCCCCTTCGTTGCATCGATTGCGCAGTGGGGGGGTCACAAGGGGTTTGAGGGGTGTTAGGTTTGGCAGACCCACCTATGGTTTTGTGCATGATTTTCACACATGTTTTTGGGCGCGATGGTTTTCGGTCCATGGTATTGGATGCTTCAGCATGTATAAATATGTATTGTAACATTGAAAGGAACATAATAAAAAATCAATTTGGTAGTCCTGGTTTTGGGATCCAGGGGAAAATCTATATGTATATGTTTTTTATGTGTTATGCTCTCGCATTGTTTATTTTCTGTGTTTTAGAATTGGTATGAAGGTAATTTCTGTATGGGGTTAAGACCTACATTTGGAATCAAAGTTGTTTTGGCTTCAAGGGGATGCCTTTACTGCTGAGGGTTTTTGCTTGGGCCTATGGTAGACCTTGTTCAGTGGGAGATCTGCGAGATCAATTCTGGTGGTGAAAGAAGATGGCGAGTAGTGGGAAGATAGAGATCAAGAAATTTAATGGTCAGAGTTTTGAGTTGTGGAAACTCAAGATGGAGGATCTGTTGGTGGATAAAGATTAGTGGATCGCAGTAGATCCGGGTACTAAACCAAGGGGGATATCTGATGAAGAATGGAAGAAGTTGGATCAGAAGGCAAAGTGCACAATACTATTTTGTGTCTCAGATTTAATATTACTGAATGTCTCAGGGGAAGTACAACGAAGGCTTTGAGGGACAAGTTAGGGACTTTGTACCAATCTAAGTCTCTGGTGAATAAACTATTCCTGTGGAAAAAACTATATAACCTGAGGATGAAAGATGGAGACTCGATGACAGAGCGTATGAACGCATTTAATACTGTGGTAAGTCAGTTAGCATCTGTTGATATTAAAATTTCAGATGAAGATAAGTGCATTAGTTTGTTGTTTTCTCTACCAGATTCGTGGGATAGTTTAGTTATTGAAATAGGTAGCAATGTATCTGCCCTGCAGTTTGATGAAATAATCTCATCCTTGCTGACTGAGGAGATGAGACAGAAAAATATGGAGAGCCAGAATGGTGATGCCTTGTCTATATGAGGATGGTCCCAGAATAGAAACAAAAATAAGTCATCAAGTGGGAGATCTAAATCTCTAGGAAAACCTGTAAAGGTGGTGTGATGGAATTGTGGAAAGGAAGGGAACTACAAAAGGGATTGTAAATCTAAAGATCCTGATAAAGGAAATGGATATGATGATGCTCCTTCTGCAGAAGCGAAAACCACCTTAGACGAAGGTGGGGATGTGTACTTGGTTTCTTCAAGTACACATGTAGATCATGAGGCATGGTTGATTGACACAGGTGCATCCTTTCACTTCACTCCCCATAGAGAGTGGTTCTACGAATATGAGAAATAAAATGGTGGTGATGTCTTCTTAGGGAATGATAGGAAGGCTAGAATCAATGGTCACAGAAAAATAAAGTTGAAGTTGCAAGGTGGAAGGGTTAGAACAATTCCGGGTGTTTTACATATTCCTGCATTGTTGGGTGTGGAGCCTAATTATCTTCTGTATTTAAAGGTATCGCCACATTGGACCCCAGTTTGAAATGGGGCAGCAATGCTGCCCGTATAATATTCACTGCAAGGGGGGTCTAGGGGGGGCAACTGCGACCTTTGGGGAGCCCCCCCTAACAAGGGGTTTCGAGGGTAGCACCCCCGAAGCTAAGAATAGATGTAAAATTGCCTTGTAAAAGTATAGTAATTTCTAGTCAATTTGGGTTGTTCATTAGGCGGAGATCTGACAGTAGAATTTATGTTTAATTTAGGGTTTTTTTCCCTAGAAGTCAACCCCTCACTATATATGAGGGAATTGTATTGTCTCTATGTAGATCTGTATTCTGAGTGAGAAAGAGAGAGGAGATTGAGAGCAAAGAGGGTGTTAAAGTGAATCTACTATAGGTTGTATCTCTTCAGTTTGTTGGATAATATGAAAGGAAGGACTGGTTGTTTCTCTGTGGACGTAGCCCAAACTGGGTGAACCACATATATCTGTGTCTCACTTGTTTTATGTGTTTTCTGTGTTTATATTTCTGCAATATTTTATGTGTTCAATTTCTCCGTAATATATAATTTTCTAACATGCATTAGCCAGAAATCTAATTTCTGTAAGCAAGCTGGATGATGTAGGTGTAAAAACAGTGTTCGAGAAAGATGGTTCAGAGGGCAGTGATATTGATGCGGGTAGTTTGAATTGGAACTCTATACAAGCTGCAAGGTAGCACTATTGTTGATGGGTGCAACAGTTCCATGGTTCCTGAAAGTGGAGCAGAAAATCTAGTGGCCTCTGGAGAGAAGACCATGCTGTGGCATCAAAGTCTTGGACATATTGGAGAGAAGGTCCTTCGAATACTTCATGGTAAAGGTATGATAGAAGGTATGAGTAATAACTCTCTGGATTTTGATTTCTGTGAAAATTGTGTATATGGGAAGCAGAATTGGGTGAGTTTCCCCTCTGGTGGTAAGAGGGCGAAACAGATATTAGAGCTTGTGCACAGTGATGTGTTTGGACCTGTGAAGGTTCCATCACTGGGTAATTCTATGTACTATGTATCATTTATAGATGACTTCTCAAGGAATACATGGATATATTTCATTAAGAAGAAATATTAAGTATTTGAAAAGTTTAAAGAATTTAAGGCTCTGGTGGAAAACCAGATAGAGAAGAAGATAAAGGTATTGAGGACAGATAACGATGGAGAGGTTTGCAGTAAGGAATTTGAAGAATTCTATAAGAAGTGTGGTATAGCATGACAGAAGACTACTCCCTATACACCTCAGCAAAATGGAGTTGTAGAAAGAATGAACAAGATGTTGATGGAAAGGGCAAGAAGCATGCTCAGTGGTGTCCAGTTAGGACTGGAATTCTGGGCAGAGGTGATGGAGATATCATGTTACCTGGTCAATAGATCACCTTCATCAACATTGGAGGATAAGACTCCACAAGAGGTATGGACTAGTAAGAAACCCTCTCTTTCACATCTGATGGTATTTGGATGTGATGTATATGTACATGTTCCAAAGGAGAAACGAACCAAGTTGGATAGTAAATCTGAAAACTGCATCTTTATTGGGTATAAGGATGGTTTAAATGGTTATAAGCTTTGGAAACCAGTAAGAAGGAAGGTTTTGTACAACTGAGATGTGGTGTTTAGAGAGGTGAAAGATGTTATTAAACATGAATTCCAACCAAAGGAACTTAAGAAGATAAAGTTTGAGCTAAAGGAGGAAGAATCAGACTCTACAGCAGAGGAGGAATCAGAAGATGAAGAGCCACAAACTCTGGCTGTGAGAAGATCGGTTCGAGAAAGAAGGCAGCCAGAAAGGAATAGTCCATCTTCTTTCTATTCAAATTTTGCTTTATCTATTACTGATGATGATCCCAGAACTGTGAAGGAAGCAATAGATTCAGAGGATGGAAAACTCTGGAAAGAGGCCTTGGTTGATGAAGTGGCATCTTTGCATGAAAATGAGGCTTGGGATCTGGTGGAGTTGCTGGTTGGAAGGAAACCAATTGGAAGCAAATCGGTGTTCAAGAAGAAGACAAATGAAGAAGGAAAGGTGGAGAAATACAAAGCTCGCTTGGTAGCAAAAGGTTATTCCCAGGTGTCGAGAATTGATTTTGGTGATATTTTTTCTCCTGTTGCCAAGGTAACTTCTATTAGATTACTTTTATTTGTTGCTACTGCTTTTGATTTTGAGGTAGAATAGATGGATGTGAAGACAACATTTCTTCATGGGGATCTGGAAGAGGAAATCTACATCAAGCGACTTGAAGGCTTTGCGGTGAAGGGTAAGAAAGCACTGGTATGCAAGTTAAAGAAGTCTCTGTATGGGTTAAAACAATCACCAAGGATGTGGTGTCAAAAATTTGATACATTTATACGGGGACTTGGCTTCACCAGAAGCAAAGCAGATCACTGTGTGTATTTTAAATTAATTGGTGACTGTGTTATTTATTTGGTCTTGTATGTGGATGATATGTTGCTGGTTGGAAATGACAAAGAAATTATCGAGGATTTGAAGACCCAATTGTCCTCCAAATTCGACATGAAAGATATTGGTGTTGTAAACTATATTTTGGGCATCAAAATGAAAAGAGATCAGGCAAAGAGGAAGCTCTGGTTAAACCAGAGGAAGTATGTCGAGACAATATTGTAGAGATTTAATATGCAGGATAGTAAACCGGTGAAGGTTCCTATTCTTGTAGGTGTAAAGTTATTTGTTGAATAGTGTCCCAAGAAACAAGAAGAGGAAGAGGACATGTCCCATGTTCCATATGCAAGTGCAGTTGGTAGCCTGATGTATGCGATGGTCTGTACTAGACCAGACATTGCACATGCAGTGGGAGTATTGAGCAAGTTTATGTCAAAACCAGGAAAGAAGCATTGAACAACAGTGCAACAGATTTTCAGGTATTTGTGTGGCACTAGTGATTATGGTTTGTGCTACCAAGGAAGACCAGAATTGGACAGAGTGTTGGATATTCGTGGCTTTGTTGATGCAGATCGGGCTGGAGATCTAAATCAGAGAAGATCTACAAGTGGGTATGTGTTTAACCTATTTGGAGGTGCAGTCAGTTGGATGAGTAAGAAACAGTCTGTAGTGGCACTATCAACTATAAAGGTAGAATACATGACAGCCACACATGCAAGCAAGGAAGAAGTTTAGTTGCAAAGATTGTGTTCAAGTATTGGGTTAGTACAGGGAGCTATAAGGATAGACTATGACAGCCAAAGTGCAATTTTCTTAGCAAAGAACCCTGCATGTCATTCAAAGACAAAGTACATTGATGTTCAGTGTCACTTTGTGATGGATATGATAGAAGACAAAAAGGTGTTGTCGGTAAAGGTGGACACTTTGAAGAATATTGCAGATGCATTGACAAAATATGTGATCTCTAAGAAGTTCTCTTGGTGTAGAGAAACAATGGGAGTTGCAGGGCTAGATAAATGACTAAATTCTCTTGCAGCCCCCTGTGGAAAGAAAACAACAAGTGGGAGAATGTTGGGTTGTGTTATATTACTTCCACAACTAGCCCACGTAGTTAACTGGGCGGTTAGAGGGGGGTGGAGACCCCCTTTTGTTGCGCCGATTGCACAGCGGGGGGGTCACAGGGGGTTTGAGGGGTGCAGGTAACCCCACTCTATGGTTTTGTGCATGATTTTCGCACATGTTTTTGGACGCGATGGTTTTCGGTCCATGGTTTTGGATGCTATGGTTTTCGGTCCATGGTATTGGATGCTTCAGCATGTATAAATATGTATTGTAACATTGAAAGGAACATAATGAAAAATCAAGTTGGTAGTCCCGGTTTTGGGATCCAGGGGAAAATCTCTATGTATATGTGTTTTATGTGTTATGCTCTCGCATTGTTTATTTTCTGTGTTTTAGAATTAGTATGCAGGTAATTTTTGTATGGGGTTAAAACCTACAGTTATGCCTGTTACAAGTTTTTCCCAAATTATATGGTTAGTCATCCTACAATTCGAACCACATCCTGCTTAAGCACCCCAAACCCGGAAGAGACACACAAATTTTGCCTACAATCCCACCCGACGAGTGAAATTGTAGGATCCTTAATCCACCCATTAAGCCCCTAGTTTCAAAAAACTTTGTCACGTTGATGCATGCAACCGCATTGGGGGTCGCGATTCTAGGGCCTAACTTCGCAAACTGTTTAAGCCCCTCTGATAAAGCCGCGCTCCTAGTCGCATTGGGTCTCGGTGACCTGGGGTTGGCCCCATTATCTCCACCGCACCTACGGTCTTGTGGCTATCATGTGCCTTGGGGTTGGGCCCCTCTTCATTTTTGTGCGCCTGACATTATGGGGTGTCATGTGACCCTGGGGCTGGCCCATTAAACTTTATCGCCATGGTTCTTTGTGTTGGGCATTGACTGCATTGTTTGTGGGGTGTTGTGGCCATGGCTTAGGCTAAGGCCTAGCCCCTTTGCCCCTCTGCCTACAATCATGTGGGTGCTAGGGTGGCCAGGTGCTAGGGCATAGCCTGGCCCCCTCCCCCATATGTGCTACCATTAAACTTTAAATAACACCCATCTGCCATAGTTATTAGGAACTACTTGTGGCACGGTGGTGGAGCACTATGCTGCCACTCCAAAGGCCTACTATTCGAATCCCATGGAGGCCCGATCTGTCTATAAAACAAATTTTTCCAAATAAGAGGAGGCCATGTGGCAACCACTAATTGGCCCATGCGACTCTCCCTCATTAGTGTAGCACAACAACTAACGAACCATAAAAAACCACCATACACGAGCCAATAAGAACCAGAAAAATTTCATCCAGCCATAGGTCCTCATAAACATAGTCACCTACCTTGTCAAATGCCTAATCAGTGTATCGACTACTGACTAGGTGTACCGACAACTTCAACTTTTAAAATTTTAGTTGTTTGGAAAATCGATCAAAACACGATATCAAGAGCATACGATATCAGTTTTGAGTGAAACAAGTTGCATTGGATTCAGATCGTCGAGATATATCCAACCATTCAGGTTTAGAGCTATGTTTCACATTTTGAATTTTAGCACTAAATTGATCCCCTGGAACAATCCTTCAAGCCATTGAAATCTAAAAGCACCATGATGAATTCAATAGAGAAGATGGTTATAGACCTAACTAGTCTTTGAAGCCCCTTATTCATCACCTTGAACACAAGTCTTGGCCTTGTTGATCCTTTCTACCATTTTCTCTTTATCAATCCATTTACTATCAATTTTATTAAAGAACAAAAAATAATGTAACATGATGCAAAATCTATGTATTTTGAAACATAGATGATGCCAATAAGATGCGAATTTTTTATATTTTGATACACTTATAATGCCATTATGATGCAATATTCAATACACATGTAGAAAGTATTGATGTTATTAGCACTATTTTTTACATTTCCAAAAGTTAAAAAATCCTTTGAAAGAAACCAACTCTATTCTCGCTTGGTTTTTGTTACTTTTGAAGTATTAGGTGAAAGTCATTTTAAAAAAACTTTAAATTAGTTTCTGCATAGTTGGAAATGAATTATTGAAAAGAAAATAGGTTTTTTTTTCTTACAAGAATGGACCAATTTACAAAAACCTCTCATTTTTTACCCAGCTATCATGGTTTGGAGGATACGAAGGAATCTTTGCAACCCTTTTTTCAAGATCCAAAAGAGATTTTTGTTGGGAACGAGCTAATTTACAAAAACCTCTTTCAGTTTTGCAACAAGCGTCCTGGTTTGGAAGATCTGAATGCATCTTTGAAACCTATTTTTTAGAAATTCACGAGATTTAATTTTTCTATTTTTAAAAAAAATCCAAATCGGCTTTTAGTTGGAGAGCCACCTCATCAATTCGACTTAACAACAAACTAAAGATGGATGAGGAGGTTTTTAGATCCATTTTTTTCGATCTTGATATTTGTTTAATATTTTAACATATTTTGTAATTTTAATTTCGCCAAACATTGTGGATCTCAGCTTGATATATTATTCTATATAATACATGTAAAAGGAGGGTCCAAGGGTTGGATTTTGATAAAAATATAGACATTGTTTGTGTGTTTTTTCAAATCTATATGCATTTTACAGTTGCCAACATTAGAAGATTTATGATTATTAACACAAAGATTCATGTGATGGTTATTCCCTTCTCTATTATTCCATTTGAATGTTTATTTTCACATGTTTGAATGAAATAAATTGTCATGGAATTCATAATCTAATGCTCTGTTTCATTAATTCAAATTCCCGCAGTCCTTCCTTATAAAGATACATTAGGGTTCAGTTTCCATGCCCTACTGCAGTGGATTTTTTTTCCTATTTTCTACTGCCATCCACAATGATAACTTCTAAATTTCTATGGTGTGTCATATATCTTTCCTTTGTAAATATTTCATCATGTAGCCAATGTCTTCGTGATTGCAACAAACCATAGCTTGTTGACTCCATTTCCCAATGGGTTGTCTCTCTCATGCCCAACCAAACCCTTTTTCAACACCCCTTGACTAAATATCTAGCCATTATTTCAAGTACATAGTTAGTTACTGAAGTGACACTGGGTGATTGAGATGTAAGAGAGAGGCCTCTCTAGGTTGGAGGGGCTAGCCTCTAACCTAAAAGTTTGGTTGAAAAGCTTACCTTAATAGTTTTTTTCACATCCAATAAAAACTCTTGAGTGTTAATAGATGTAACAACCAAACATAACAATTCTAATCAAACACAAAAAACATGTGTTTAGAGAAACAATGATGAAAACTTGAGTTAAAATTTTGTTTCTTAAGAATGTATGACCACAATAGAATAATTTCATGTGACTCTCATTCTACGAGTAATACAATGTAAATAAGAGCATGCATTGAAAAAGAGGATGTTGGGAAATGGTGTGGTGATGATTAGAGACTTCCACAATTATTCATATTGTTAGAGATTTCTGGAATAACATTGTGTAATATATGTGATCCATCCTATTACATATATTACACAGTGATATTCCATAAATCTCTAACAATGATGTAGTGATGTAAATTTTATGCAAATCACATTTTCCACTATTGTGTCATGTTCATTCAAAATTGTTTTTCCTTCCTCAAATAATACATTACATGGAAATGCGAAAGGCAAAGAGAAGGAAATATATTGTAGTAATGTATGAATGCTAAAACAAAAAGATATCCAATGTTAATTTAGCTGGCATCTAGGATTGCTTATCTTTTTCTAAGGAAATATTTGGATAGATCCACCCAATGGGATCACTTCCCACCAACTTATTATCAGAGCCTAACCCCGAGGGCGTTGAGGAGAATTTACCCCATGACCTCCCATTAGCGACATGCTTTTAGCGATGAGAACTATACCAATTGAACTAACCCTCGGGGCTAGCATCTAGGATTTGCTTATACTTTACAATTAGATCATATTAATGAAAATAATTTGGAGGAATTTGTTTTTAAAGATTGTAAATTAAGCACATTGGGACTATTTGCTATTTGAAATACTGGGATTCTAGTGGCAGGCCTATAAGGTTTTACAACTATCAATAAACTAGTGTAATTTATTGTAGTCTTATTGGAGTCTTTCAAATCTTTAGCTTCATAATGGATTCACATCAAAATCTTATTGGATTTTCCTGAGTCACCTCAATTTTTTTGGGCAGTGTGGTACTTTAACATTGAGTTGTTCTCATCCTTTGAGTATTATATCTAATTTCATTACTTCTAATAAATATGGTAGAGATTAATTTGTAGTTTTATGTCATACATGTCCCATTTAATGTAAAGTAAGGTTGTCGATTTCTCTTAAATGTGTAGTTTGGGGTTCTTTTTCTCTTGCATAATATTGGGTGTACATTCAACACATAGATACTGATATAAGAATGGTGTTATTGGTGGGTTGTTGTTTATTTGTTGAAGTAGATAAGCACAAAAGTATAAGCGTAGGATTATGAAGAAATAAGGAAATCTAGTATTTGTTTAATGATATTAATGAGAAAACATGAAGTTTACATTTAATTCCTTGTTAACATGGGGAGGACAATAATGTTTTGAGTCAATTGTGAGAGAATATAAGGAATCCAATAAATTAGCAGGTGTATTGAAGTGTGTGTAGGAAAAATTTTAAAGGGCATTGAATAAAGCCCAAATTAATGTGATGCCAACGACTAGTGATGGGTTCATAATATATTTCAAATAGAGGAATTCTAATGCTAATGGAGTGTAATTATCACTCCCTTACCATATTATGATGTGCCAAATTGTTAGCCTACCTGTTGTGAGATGTCTTGATGCGATAGTTCCTTATTAGTGTTATTAGTATACACATGAGGTATGTGAATGCTAGCTACATAGACCATGCATGGATACAATAGTATTCTATTGCTTAATATGCTAGATGATTGATTAATGATTAAGTTATTATTAACCTTAATATTGATAAATGTTTAAACTTATTAATATACTTAAGCTTGATTAGTAGTTAGTTAAATGATTAACCTTCTAGTGTAACTAATAATTGATTAATAGCTATGAGGGTTAGCTCAATTGGTCAAGTTCTCGTCGTTAACGAACATTTTCTATTGAGAGGTTACGAGTTCAATTATTTCAAAACTCTTGGGGTTAGGCTCTGTGGTTGAGTCGGCAAAAAGTGATCCCTTTAAGTGGATCTTCCTAGTACATATGTTTTGTGAATGTAACATTCACTAATATCCAAGGTAAGCTGGTGGTGGCTAGAGGGTCATGAATGTGAATTATGTGGCATTAATTTAGGGCAGGGAAGACTTTGGACTTCACAGGAGATAAATGCAAGGAGGGAGCTGGAGGATAAAAACTTTGGTTTTTTGAAGTTTCAAATGGGATATCATATTGTCATGGAAAAGTGGAGGAAAGGAGGGTCGATGGAAGGAAAAAGGGAGTTTTGAATAGGGAAGTGGATTTTGAGTGGGGCATCAAGAGGGTGTTGTCTCTAAGAAATCGAATACACTACGACTACGATATGGACATGGGTTAAGAGGGAAAGGGAACTTATGGAGTTTCCACAAATTTTCTCTGCACTAGAAAGCCAGATAGGTGGTTTCTAGTTGGTAGGGTGGCATATTCAATTGGGTGTTCCTAGGAAGAACACTACATTCGAGCCACAATAACCACATTTTTTCATGTTAATTTTTATTGTCAAAGTATATGGATTACTTATGAATCAGAGTGTGCTTATTTATAATGTGTTTTTAAATGTATGTTAATAAAAATAATAATGATATGTATGTTGTGAATGAAAAAAAAAAATAAGTATGCAACTGAAATAAACAAAAATGTTTTTTTTCCTAAGTTTTTTTTACAAGCTCGAGATCCATAGAAGGTGATCTCATATGTGGTATTAGAGCAAGATCCAAAAGATTGGGCCTAAAAATCCACCTTCACCCTTAAAAGGTTATATTATTTTTGTTAATTTTGTATTGCATTAAAGGAGTGGGTGAATGACTTGACCACCTAATGTATTAATTAGTGGGGGTAGGTGTAATGGGTTAGGTGCAAGAGGTAAGGTGGCGGTGGCTAGAGGGTCATGAATGAGAATTAGGTGACACTAATTGGGGAGGTGGGTGGGGTAAGACTTTGGAATTCACGAGAGATCAATGCAAGGAGGGCGTTGGGGGATGAAAACTTTGGTTTTTTGAAGTTTTCAGATGGGAAATCATTTGTTCATGGAAAAGTGGGGGAAAGGAGATTTGATGGAAGGCAAAAGGGAGTTTTGGATAGGGAAGCAGATTTTGAGCAGGGCATCGAGAGGGTGTTGTCTCTGAGAATTCGAAGACACTACGAGTCTAGTCTATCCATGGGCTAGGAGGGCAAGAGAACCTAAGGATTTTCTCTACACTAGGAAGCTAGATAGGCGGTTTCTAGTTGGTAGGGTCACATATTCAATCAAGTGATCCTAGAGGGAACATTGCTACCAAGCCACTGTAACAAAAAAATTCTTGTTATTTTTATTGTTAAATTATATGAATTTCTTATGAATCAATTTGTGCTCATTTAAAATGTCTTTGTTAAATTTATGATACGAAACACATTAATGATAAGTATGTTGTGAATGAAAAATAAAAAACTAAGTATGAAATTGAAATAAACAAAAATGTTTTATTTTGCTAATTTATTTTTGTTTTACAAGCTTGAGACCCATAGAAGGAGATCTCATATGTGGTACTAGAATGAGATTCAAAATATTGGTCTTAAGAATCCACCTACACCTTTAAAAGGTTATATTATTTTTTTATTGCATTAAAGGGGTGTGTGAATGACTCAACCACCTAAGGTATTAATTGGGGTGGGGGTTGCAATAAGGTAGGTGCAAGAGGTAAGGTGGCAGTGGCTAGAGGATCATGAATGAAAATTAGGTGGCACTGATTAGGGCGGTGGGTGGGGGAAGACTTTGGACTTGACGAGAGATAAGTGCAAGGAGGGAGATGGAGGACGAAAACTTTTGTTTTTTGAAGTTTTCAGATGGGACACCTTTTTGGTGGAAAAGTGGGGGGGAGGAGGTCAATGGAAGGCAAAAGGGAGTTTTGGATAGGGAAGTGAATTTTGAGTGGGGCATCAAGAGGAATTTGTCTCTAAGAAATCCAACACACTATGACTAGTACATGGGCCAGGAGGGTAAGTGAACCTATGGAGTTTCTCTGAACTAGGAAGCTAGATAGGCAGTTTCTAGTTAGCAGGGTGGCATATTCATTCGGGTGGTCCCCGGAGGAACACTAAAACCTAACCACTATAACCATGCTTAATTCTTGTTACTTTTTATTGTTAAATTATATTAATTATTGCTAAATTTTTCTACCTTATGATTCGCCCTCATGGAAAAAAGAAGATTGTGGCCACATCCACGACCTCTAGACACAGATCCTCCATACGGCAACAACAGATGGACAAGGTCATGGAGGAGTACAGGGACATGTTCACCTCACCCACAAGGGTACCCCTACACTATCACGTCAAGCAATCCATCCATTTTACCTTGGGCACGTCGCTACCCAACGGAGTGATCTATCGATACTCTGTTTTGGAGAATGATGAAATCAAGAGGAAGATTCGAGAGCTATTGTAGAAATGGCACATTCGACCAAGTTCATCACCCTATGGGAGCCCTATCATGTTGGTATAGAAGAAGGATGAGACCTGGAGACTCTGTATTGACTAATGAGAACTAAATAAGATCACCGTTCGGAATAAGTATCAATCCCATAGATTGATGACCTCCTAGACTAGCTCAAGGGGGCTAAATATTTCATCAAGATTGACTTGAAGTTTGGTTATCACAAGGTACCAATCGAAGCCTCCGATGTGTGGAAGGCTGCCTTCAAATCTAAGGAGGGCCTTTTCGAATGGTTGGTCATGTAGAAATTCTGACTGTAGATTAACTTGATAACGCAATATAACTAAAGCAAATTACTTTAATCTACTTCTACAGTCAATTAGCAGAAGCTTGAAATATTTGAGCAAGATTAAGCAGAACACATATAACCAGAGAAGAATCAATGCACATGAAAACAGAGAAGAATACTCAAGGGAAAGCCTCATCTAAAAACCCCACTATCTCTATTATCATACAAGGTGGAAATATATCAGAATTACACAAAGCCTTAGCTCTCACAGCTAGCCATCTCTCAGTACAATCCTCCTGGGTGCTCACAGGAAAACAAGGCTTCTCACAAACCTTCTCCTTTGCCCTCCAAGCCTCCTATTTCCTTGCGTAGTTTCTCAATGTGATCCTCCTATTACCAAGTGTAACACTAATCACTCACGTTGTTCCTACACCCTATCAGAACTGCGCAATCCTCAAGGAACCTTGTTCCTTTTGCATGCATGAGTTTCCTTTATAGGAGAAAACATGCAAATGATAGTATATTGTCCCTATCTTTAATCTCAACCAGGTCTTTCTTTGAATAGACATGCATGATTTACTGATGAGAGAATCTTTAGTTATCTAGAGTACACTAGTTGGATGCATGCACGCATTAACTCACTGAACTCACAATTAGTTCCTCAAACAGTTTGGAACTAATTTAACTGGACTTAACTCAATATACTGAACTAACTAATTACAACTCAAATATAGCTCAATATTATCTCCTTAATTAAGGGATAATCTCCTTAATTTAAGGGATAATTGTTGCATGACTTCACAAAGACTTCTAACTTGAATTTCTCCAACTAATTAATCCATAATGAATTAATTAATTATTTTTCTCTTCAAGTAGCCGGTGAGACTAATTTCGAATTTTAATTCAAGGAAAAATTAAAATTGGAATATTCTTGTTGCCACATTTCAACAGGTCATGCCTTTCGGGTTGACAAATGCTTCACAACCTTCATGGGGCTAATGAACGACATCTTGCATCCCTTCACCAACTCATTCATGGTAGTGTATTTGGATGACATCTTGATCTTCGGCCAAAGTTTGGAAGTTCACCTTCACCATATTCGATAGGTCCTACAAACCCTATGTTAAAACAAATTGTGTGCCAATTTTGAGAAATGCCCTTTTGGTATGACCCAGGTTCAATATCTAGGGTAAATCATTGATGATCAGGGTTTGCATGTGGACCCAACCAAGATACAAGTTGTTTGGGATTGGACAGTCACAACCACTCTAACACAGCTTTGCATATTTCTAAGTCCTGCCAATTTCTACCACAAGTTCCTGTTGGGTTTCTCTCATATCACTTGACCTTTGAATCAAGTCACCAAGGGCAGACCGAAAGAAAAGTTATTTTGGTTTGAATCCAAACAAAAGGAATTTTTTGAGTTGAAGCATCATCTCTCCTTTGCACCAGTGCTCACATTACTAGACCTTCAACAACCATTTGAGATTGAGATAGATGCCTCGAACTTTGATATTCATGTCGTTCTTACCTATTAGGGGCATCCGGTGGTATATCACAGTGAGGCACTTTAAGACACAGTTTGAAAGTATCCCACCTATGACAAAGAGATGTATTCCATTGTGCAGGCTTGTCGACAATGGAAGCATTACATTATGGGGGAAGGAAATGATTATCCACACAGACCACCAACCCCTGCAGTTCATATAGACATAAGGAAAGTTGCAGAACAATCGCCATCAGAAATGGTCATCTCTGCAATAAGAAGGGAAGCACCAATAATGTCTCACACTGCCTCAGTCTATCACCGGCCATGGTGCTGACCACTCTGATTGACTCTTGTGGACATAAGACTTCGAAATGGCCACATATTTACAAGGGCAATCCAGAATTCAACACCACATACCAAATGCTCCTGGAAGGTAAGTAGGTTCCAGAATTTCACCTCTAGGATGCGCTATTATGCTACCTCGGACACCTCTATGTACGTTGAAGCAAGCATGCCAAGATTATTTGGAAGGCACAATACAGTCAATTTGATGGATATTTTGGGGTAGGAAAGACAATGGCAGTACTCCAGAAGTATTTTTATTGGCCAAACCTTTGACAGGATGTTGGGAAGTAGAACATCAAATCATTCACTGCCTACGTAATTTCCAAACCTACAATCAAGAAACAAGGCCTGTATGCTCCTCTGCCTACTCCTATTCGGACCCTGGAATCCATCTCCATGGATTACATATCAGGCCTTCATTATACCAAGCATGGCAATGACTATGTTTTAATGATCATCAACATATTTTCTAAGATGGCTATTATGGCGGCCTGCAAGAAGAGTATCTTAGTATAATCCACTGCCAAACTCTTGTTTGAGCGAGTATGGGCACACTTTAGGATCCCATAGTCCATTATCTCAGATCGTAGCAACCAGTTCCTAAGTGCATTCTGGTTAAGCCTTTGGTTGTCATTAAATACCAAGCCCACTGAGACCATGGCCTTTCACCCCAAAACTAATGGCCAAATAGAGGTCGTCAACAGGATGATCGTGAAAATCCTATGCATGTATAACTCGAAGCACCCATGCACATGGGATGTGAGCCTCCACTATGTCCAACAGAGCTACAATAGGGCTCTCCACAACTTAACTTGCCCCAACCCCTTTCAAGTTGGATTGGGATTCTAGCCACTATGTCCCATTGATGTTGCCATACAATTTGCGGTCACTCAGACAGATCTAGCTCATGTCGAGTCCAAATCTCACAGGTCTAATAGCTTCATTGAGATCATTCATCACATCCCCTAGTAGGTCCATGAAATATTGGACATATAAAATGCAAAGGACAAGCAGCTTCATGATCAACATCAAGTGCCACACAAGTTCTAGGTGAGCGACAAAGTTTGGTTACATTTGCCAAAAGAACGCCTCGCTAGGCCCCACCGCAAGATTTTCTCACTCTGATATGGGCCTTACACATCACTAACACCATATGGAACAATTCTTTCTAGATCATCATTCCACCATTCCTTGCACTGCACCTAGTATTCAATGTGAACCTGTTGTGGCCATACTTTCCCCCATTATTGGACACATCCAATGTTGCTGAGAAGTTGACACCAATAGAGCTCAACCCAAGTTGTATCGAACATAAATCAATAACACTCACTAGCAGAGGATCCATCTATATTGAGTTGTCAAAGTAGGCCAACTCCTTCACCAAGGCAAGTGGCTCACTAGGGACTAGGTTCAACAGAAATTCCCTCACCTCATGAAGGCTCTACACACAATGGGGACCATTTCTTTCTAAGGAGGGAGGATTGATCTAGGTGGATATTTGTGGAAACCCACCTATTCCACCTAGACCCCTTGTCGATCTCATCAATTTCCTTTATTATAGAAGCATTTTCTATTTTTAGCAGTTTTTGGTTCCTAGACTTCTGGAGCTATTTTTCCCCCTAAAGAATGTTTTTTGAGGTTCATCGCAGGCCAAAAGCCATAGGCAAGGGCCTGCCAAAAATCCTCCAGTACCTAGATAAGTATTTTTAACAAGGTAGTGTATGCACCAAATTGATCTGAACTTAAACATGAACACAACAAAATATAGATATAATCATAAATAAAGAGTTGCAACAAAAATAACACTTCATTTTGTTAATAAAAAATAACTGAAATGTGCTTACATACATAATGTAAATAAACTAGCTCGGGCGATGGTAGCTTATCTCTGAAAAGAGATGTGGGAGATACATGCCTTCGAACTATGTTGCAATGAGGCTCAAAGGCCTATTTATCATTGAGAAACAATGGAAAACCCTAAACATCAAGAAACCTAACCCTATGAGATGAAGTGCCAAAACTATGGGCCCTGTTTGGGTAAATTAGTACATCAACTTCCTGAGGTTGTAACTTTGGCATACAATCTCCATTTGGCTATCATAATAACTTCATTCAAAGATGTCAAAGAGGAGGCCAAAATCAAAATATTGAATGTGTTTTCCAATTTTTTGGTCTCTCCATTTTCCCTAAAAACGTCTTTTCATCCCTCAAAACAGATATTGAAGTTTATGACCCGAAACATTGCCAAAAATAGTAAGCTATACTACAATTAAGGAAACTAAAAATAAACAATAGTGGGGGTCCAAGTGGAATGAGAGGGTGGCCACCAATATCCATTTGGATCAGTCCTTCCCCCTTAGGAAGCAATGGTCCCCATTGCGTTGAGTGTCTCCATGAGATGGTAAACTTATGCTGAACTTGGTCCCTAGTGAGCCACTTGCTTTGGTGCACGAGTTGGCCAACTTTGACAACCTGATATAGTTGGATTTTTTGCTGGTGAGTGTTCTTGATATGCATTTCCGTGATTTGATCAGTTCTAGCATGTTCCATACAGTCTGAATTTAACTCTTTTGGTGTTAGTTGTTATGCAATGTCTGATGTGTCCAGTAATGGTGGAAAGTATGGTCGAGGTAGTCCACATTGAACACAGGGTGTAGGCCAAGGAATGGTGGAATAATGAGCTCGAAATCATTGTCCCCTACATCCTTAGTGATGGTGTAAGGCCCATATTGAAGTGGGAAAAGTTTGCAGTGTGGCCCAGTGAAGCACTCCTTCTGCAAATGTAACCAAACTTTTTCGCCCACCTGGGACTTGTGTGGCACCTGATGTTGATCATGACGCTGCTTGTACTTATCATTAGCTCTATCCAATATGTCATGGACCTATTGACGAATTTTTTGAATGCACTCAATGAAGTTGTTGGCCTTGTTAGCTTTAGACTGGACATGAGCCAAATCTTCTTGAGTAGTTGCAAATGGTATGGTCACATCAATGGGACATAGTGGCTAGAATTCCAACCCCACCTAAAATGGGTAGTGTCCAGTTGAGTTATAGAGAGCTTTTTGTAGTTGTGATGTACATAGGGGAGGATTTCATCCCATGTGCATGGATGCTTCAACTTGTAAATACGTAGAATGTGTATGATCATCTTGTTAACGACCTCTGTTTTGCCATCAGTTTTGGGGTGAAAAGCCATGGACTTAGTGAGATTGGTATGTAGCATCAACTAGAGACTTGACCAAAATGTACTTCGGAACCTGTTGTCTCGATCTGAGATAATGGACTATGGTATCCCAAAGTGTACCCACACTCGTTCAAAGAAGAGATTAGCAGTGGCTTATGTTGTGATACTCTTCTTGCTGGTCGCTAGAATGGCCATCTTAGAGAATATGTCGACAACCACGAAAATTTAATCATTTCCATTCTTAGTAGAAGGAAGGCCTGACTTGTAATCCATAGATATGGACTCCCAAGTTTGACTATGAGTAGGAAGAGGAGTGTATAGGCCTTTCTTCTTGATGGTTGGTTTGGCAATGGCGCATTCAGTGTAGGATCTGATGTACTTCCCAACATCTTGTTGAAGGTTTGGCCAATAAAAATACTTCTACAGCACTGCCACTATTTTCTCTACTCTGAAATGTCCAATGACCTGACTGTAGTTCACCTCCAAAATCATCTTGGCACACTCACTTGAAGGAACACAGAGGTGTCCTAGGTGGCATGATAGTGCATCCCAGAGGTGAAAATTTGGAACTTTCTTGCTTTCCAGGAGTGTCTGGTATGTGTTGCCAAATTTTGGATCACTCTTGTAAATATGCAACCATCTCGAAGTCTCATGCCCACAAGAGTCGAGCCCATTGGTCAATGACATGACTAACAATCGGTTGAGGTAATTTGCAACATTATTTGTGTTGCTCTTCTTGTACTTAATGTTCAAATTGAACTGTTGCAGGTATGTGTACCATTTCTGATTGTGATCATTGTACATATTCCCTTGTGTTTGTATTAACTGTAGGGGTCGGTGGTCTATGTGGATGATCATTTCCTTCCCCATAATGTAATACTTCCATTGTCGGCAGGCCTACATAATGGGATACATCTCCTTGTCATAGGTGGGATACCTTTGAACTTTGTCTGAAAGTGTCTCATTGTGCATTAGGGGAATTTTGAGGTCTAAAATGGGCCTCCTAAGGAAATTGTACAACCAAAATAAAATTTATAAGAACCAATACGATTCAAGATGATGATGTCAGCCATGGGGGATGATACACCATTTTTGGAGTAAAAAAGTAAAATGATTCAAAATAATAAAATAATAAAACTACTTTTTCAAATTATCTCCTTAAGGTTTTACTTAAATTTCAAGCAAGATTATTTTTTGAATGTCAAATTTAATTCCTCATCCAAGGAGTACCCATGTTGCATAACTTCGATGGACCCTGCTACATAAAAAATCAGAAATACATGAAAAAACGTGATTGCAATCACATTTTTCATGTATTTCTCATTTTCCGAGTAGTGGGGTCCATCGAAAGTATGGAACATGGGTACTCCTTTGATGAGGAATCAAATTATGTATCCATCAAGTGTTGTCACTCAAAAATTGAGTAAACCCATAGGGAGATAAATTGAAAATACAAGCTGAAAAAAAATAAATATTTTTTTCTTTTTTTCCCTCTAAAATTTGATGATGTAATTTAATCTTGTTTTATTATTTCCACTATTATTTTATAATTTCCTTAGGAGGACCATTTTATACCTCAAAATTCCCCTAATGTATATTCCACTGGATGCCCCTATTAACTAAGAACTGCACCAATATCATAGTTGGAGACATATGTGTCTATCTCAAATGGTTGTTGCAGGTCTGGCAATGTGAGCATTGGTGCAGAGAAGAGGTAATGCTTCAACTTGGAAAACGCCTTTTTTTGGGATTCAAACCAAAATAAATTTTCTTTCTCTCCACCCTTGGTGACTTGAGTTAAAGGCCAAGTGATCTGAGAGAACCCCAACAAAAACCAGTTGTAGAAATTGGCAAGACCCTGAAAGTTGTGGAACTCTTTTAGAGTGGTTGGGGCTAGCCAATTCTGAATGACTTGTATCTTCGTTGGGTCCCCATGCACACCTCGGTCATCCATGATGTACCCCAAATATTGAACATGGGTCATACTAAAAGTGCATTTCTCCAAATTGGCACACAAATTGTGGTGTCATAGGGTTTGGAGGACATGTCGAATATGGTGGAGATGCTCTTCCCAACTCTAGACAAAGATTAGGATGTCATCCAAATACACCACTACAAATGAGTTGGTGAAGGGTCACAAGATGTCATCCATTAGCCTCATGACGGTTGTGGAGGCATTCATCCACCTGAAAGGCATGATCAACCATTCAAAAAGCCCCTCCTTATATTTGAAGGCAGTCTTCCACACATCGGGGGGTTAGATTGGTAATTGGTGATAATCGAAATTCAAGTCAATCTTACTAAAATATTTGGCTCCCTTGAGCTAGTGCAGAAGGTCATCAATCTAGGGGTTGGATACCTATTCTGGACAGTGATATTTTTCAACGCCCGATAGTCAATACAAAGTCTCCAGGTCTTATCCTTCTTTTGTACCAACACATTTAGGCTCCCACAGAGTGATGAACATGGCCTGATGTGCCCTTTCTGAAACAACTCCTGAATCTGCCTCTCGATTTCATCGTTCTCTATAAAAGAACGTTGATAAATTGGTCCATCAGGCCTCATCCAACAAAATTGAAAGAATAAATGGTTTCTTTCCATATGACTTAAGAACTCAAGGTTCTTTTATTCAGCCTTCTAATCCATTCATGAAGAGAGAGTTGAAAAATATATTTCCTAAAAACCACCAATGTCCATAAACTCTCTGTTGTGAGAAGCCTCCCACTGACCTTTTCCAAAAGGGCTTTCACAAAAATAAGAAGGTCCTTAAGGCCCCAAACACCCCATGACTTAGGAAATGTTATCTTTTCCTAAGCCACCCATGGAAGAACGACTTCTTATTTAGACCCATCCCACAGGAGCCTCCCACAAAGTTTCCTTATAGTGGTTAAAATTCCTTCCAGAACCCAATTAAGAGCCAATCAAAAAATAGGGATGGCTTCAAGGATTAATTTGATCAGTGTAACCTACCAGCTCTCGAGAAACATTTGAAACTCTAATGCTTAAGTTTTTTCTCCACTTAGGCCAATAACCACATCTAGTCGTGATTTCTATATGAATTGGGTTTTAAACAGAAGCCCGAATATTTGATGATCTAGGTGGATATTGGTGGCCACCTGCCTATTCCACCTAGACCTCCAGTCGGTTTCATTAGTTTCCTTTATTATAGCAACATTTACTATTTTTAGCAGTTTTTTGGGTATGAGTTAGGGCTCAAACTAATTGAACCTCTTCAAGACCAACCTCGCAAACCCTGATGGCCTCCCGTGGCAGAAGAAAAGAAAGATGAGGGAGTAGGATATCCATTCAAAATATTTCTTGAGGAAGCCCTCGAGCGACAAGAGGAATGTGATGATGCATAATTATGCCCAGATCATACGACAACTAGCTAGAGGCAACACATCTTTATCCAACAACCACTTTGGCAGTGCCAATCCCTTTAATGTACAAGTCAACTTTGACATTCCCATATTTGAAGGCAAAATAGATGCAGACATTACCGATATATGGTTAAATATGTTGGAAGGATATTTTTCAGTTCATGACTTTTCCAATCGGGAAAATATTAGTTTTGCACTCATCAAAGTCACCCCCCATGTCAAGGACTAGTGGGAAACCTATTGTGAATAGAAGGGCGAGAGGGAACCCTCATTGTTTTTACCTGCATCCACTTGGAATTCTTTCTAAGACACCATCAAGGAGCAATATTACACTATTGGGAGCTATGAAGATAAATACATAAAGTGGACCACATTGTGGTAGGGAAGGGACCAAGACGTGCCAGAGTTTAAAAATATTTTTCATATGCTTTGCACGAAGTTGGGTATCAAGGATTTTGAGAAGAATTTTTTACTCAAGTACTGCGAATGTCTACACAAGTAAATCTAGGATGATATGGAGTTCTGGGACATCTCCTTGCTTAGCTTCACCTATCGATACCTTGTCAAGATCAAGTAGAAATTTAAACAAAAGAAGCGAGACTTTGGATTTGTGAATCTGAAGCAAGGGGAAGGTGCCCCCAAACCATAAAACAAAGGAAAAATCCAAGGCGAGGTGACCCAGGACAACCTGTTAAATCCACAAGCAAAGAATAACACCACAAAGACAAATAATGACATAGGGAAATGGTGTGAGTTCCATAAGAGCCCCACTCACAGCATAAGTGAGTGTTGAGCCAAGAAGTCATTGTTGGCTGAGCTGAAGGCTTTCGAATCATATGCATGTTCTGACTCTAAGTCAGAACCCGAAAATGGGAATGAAAAATGGAAGCATATTATTGATGCGGAGCCCAGTGCCACTGTCACCACCACCAATATCTAAAATATTGAGCCTGAAGATCTAGAGGAGGGGGAGCAACTCTTCCACTCATAGATGTGGGTGAAGTGTTCTCAATTGCAGTTCATTATTAACAATGGAAGCCAAAAGAACCTCATTTCAGCAGGTTGTGAAGCGGTTGGGCCTATTGACCACTCCATAGTTGTTTTCATACACCATCGAGTGGATTCACCAAGGATGAGATCTCTATGCCAGCCAACAATGTCGCCTTTCCTATAAGATCAAGTCCTTTACATATGAGGTATTGTGTGATGTTTATCCTCTTGAAGTTTGTGTTGTATTACTATGCCAACCATACTTGTGGAAGCGTCCTGTTGTGTATCTGTCTAGGCCTTGCACTGTTATTATTTATTTGGGAAATAAGGTATACAGGATACTAGAGGTAGCACCACCTACTACCATCTCTTTGATATTTGTAAAGAAATGTAGTAAGGTCATTTCCTGGGCTGGGAAATTTGTCTTCCTTATGATTTTACCTTAGGGAAAGAAGAAGATTGTGGCCACATCCACAACCTCCAAACAGGACTCCTCTGTGCGACAACAATAGATAGACAAGGTTGTGGAGGAGTGCATGGACATCCTCACCTCACCAACAGAGGTACCCCTGCACTGTGAGGTCAAGCACTCCATCGATATGACCCTGGGAATTTTGATACCCAAAAAGTTGATCTACCGACGCTTTTCTTTAGAGAACAATGAAATTAAGAGGCAAATTCAGGAGCTATTGTAAAAAGGGCACATCAGACCAATTTCATCACCCTATGGGAGTCCGATCGTGTTGGTACAAAAGAAAGATGACACCTGGGGACTTTTTATTTAATATCGACTGTTGAATAATATAACTATCTGGAATAGGTATACAATCCTACAAATTGATTACATTTTGGACTAGATCAAGGGTGGAAAATATTTCAGTAATATTGATTTGAATTTCATTTATCACCAAGTACCAATCGAACCCTTTGATGTGTGGAAGACTGCCTTTAAATCGAAGGACTACCTTTAAATCGAAAGAGGGCCTTTTTGAATGGTTGGTCATGCCTTTGGGTTGACAAATGCTCCCAAAACATTCGTGAGGTTGATGGATGAAATCTTGCAACCCTTCACCAACTAATTTGTGGCATTGTATTTTAACGACATCTTGATCTTCATCCAGAGTTGGGAAGAGAACCTGCACCATATTCGACAAGTCCTCCAAACCCTACGATAACACAAGTTGTGTGCCAATTTGCAGAAATGCGCTTTTGGTATGACCTAGGTTCAATAAATGGGGTACATCATTGATGATCAGCTTGTGCATGTGGACCCATCCAAGATACAAGTTATTTGAGATTGTCCAGCCCCAACAACTCTAACAGAGCTACGCAGCTTTCTAGGTATTTCCTATTTCTACTGCAAGTTCATTTTGGGTTTCTTTCATATCACTTAACCTTTGAGTCAAGTCACCAAGGGTGAAGCAAAAGGAAATTTCTTCTGGTACAAATCCAAACAGAATTCATTTGTCAAGTTGAAGCACTGCCTCTGCTCTACACTAGTTCTCGCATTATTAGACATGCATCAACCATTTGAGATTGAGACAGATGCCTTCGACTATGCTATCGAGGTAGTTCTTACTCAGCAGGGGAATCTGGTAGCATATCACAGTGAGGCACATTCAGACACAGTCTGAAATTGTTCCGCATATGACATAGAGATGTATTCCATTGTGCAGGCCTACCGACAATGAAAGCATTACATTCTAGGGAAGGAAACGATCACCCACACAGACCACTGACCCTTGAAGTTCATAGAGAGATAAGGAAAGTTTTAGAATGATCTCCATAAAAAATGGTCCACATATCTACAACTGTTCCATTTGAAGATCAAGTACAAAAAGGGAAGCACCAATAATGTTTCATACTATCACAACTAACCACTAGTTATGGCACTGACCACTACACTCAACACATGTGGACACAAGGGTGACTGCATCTTTACAAGAGCGATCCAAAATTTAGCAACACATACTAGATTCTCCTAGAAGGAAAACGAGTTTTAGATTTTCACCTCCAGGGCACACTGTTAAGCCACCTAGGACACCTTTATATTCCTTCAAGCGAGTGTGCCAAGATGATTTGGGAGGTGTGCTACAATGGGGTCGATGGACATTTCAGAGTAGAGAAAATAGTGGCAGTGCTGCAGAAGTATTTTTATTGGTCGAACCTTCAACGAGATGTTGGGAATTACATCAGATCTTGCACTTCTTACACCATTTCCAAATTGATAATCAAGAATCAAGGCCTATAGACTACTCTACCGACTCATAGTCAGCCTTGGGAATCCATCTCCATGGATTACATGTAAGGATTTCCTTCTACTAAGTATGCAAACGACTTTGTTTTCGTGGTCGTCGACATATTTTATAAGATGGCCACTTTGGAAGCCTATAAGAAGAGTAGCATAATAGAAGACACTTCTAAGCTCTTCTTTGTATAAGTGTGGGTACACTTTTGGATCCCACAGTCTATTACCTCAGATCCCAAAAATAGGTTCCTGAGTACATTCTGGTCAAGCCTTAGGTGGATGTTGGATACCAAGCTCACTAAGTCCATGACCTTCCACCCCCAAACTGATGGAAAAACAGAGGTCGTCAACAAGATGATTGTGCACATTGTACGCATGTACAACTCGAAGCATCCACGCACATGGGATGAAATCCTACCCTATGTCCAACATAACTACAATAGATCTATCCATAGCTCAACTGGTCACAACCCCTTTCAGATTGGATTAGGGTTCCGACCATTATGTCCCATTAATGTGGCCATACCATTTACAACTACTCAGGAAGATTTAGATCATGTCCAGTCTAAAGATGATAGGGATAACAACTTCATTGAGTGCATTCAGCACATCCACTAGTAGGTCCGTGACATATTGGACAGATCCAATGCTAAGTACAAGCAATGTCATGATCAACATCAGGTGCCACATAAGTTCCAGGTGGGCGACAAAGTTTGGTTACATTTACAGATGGAGCACCTCGTTAGGCTCCACCGCAAGCTTCGTCAGCTCCAATATGGATCATACACCATCACCAAGGCTATAGGGTACAATGACTTGAAGATCATCATTCCACCATTCCTTGGCCTGCACCAACTATTTAATGTGGATCGGCTATGACCATACTTTCCCCCATTGTTGGATACCTCCGACGTTGCTGAGCACCTGACACCAACACAGCTCAACCCAAGTTGCATCAAAAATGCCATAACTGACAAGATCATGAACGCACATATCAAGAACACTCACCAGTAGAGGATCTAGCTATATCGAGTTGTCAAACCATGCCAACTCCTCCACCAAGGCAAGTGGTTCACCAGGAACCAAGTTCAACAAAAATTTCTTCACCTCATGGAGGCTCTGCACGCAATTGGGACCATTTATTTCTAAGGGGGGAGGTCTAATCCAGGTGGATATTAGTTTCCACCCGCCTATTTCATGTTAACCGCCAGTCAGTTTCATTAGTTTCCCTCTTTATAGCAGCATTTACTAATTTTAGTATTTTTTCAGGTCTTGAACTTCCGAAGTTGTTTTGACCCCCTAAACGACATTTTTTTGAGGTCTATGGGTTTACAAAAAATCATATATTACCCAAAGATATCTTCCCAATGAGGTATCATACACAGAAAAAATAGATCATATGACCAAGTTACAACCTCAAGAAGTTGGTTTCCCAACTAACCCTAATGTGGCCCACAAACTCTTGGCATTCAATATCCTAGTGTTATGGTTTTGGTTGTTTAGGTTTCTCTTTTTCATTCAATAATAAAATTCCCTTGAGCCTATTTGTAACATAATTCAAAGGCATGTAGCTACCACATTTATTCTTAGAGATAAGCAACCATCGCCTGAGCTAGTTTATTTCCATCCTGCTTGTAAGCATCTTTCAGTTCTTTGATATTATTGAAATGAAGATTTATTTCTACTGCAACTTTGTGTTTATGTTTATATTTGTATTTTGTTGTGTTCCAGCATATGTCAAAATCATCTGAGGCTTTCACAGATAATAGGGTAGATTTATTAACGTTGATGATCATTTCTATGGGTTTCTAAAATAGAGCAAGGGATTCCTTAATGGATTCCAAGTCTTGTCTGAAACCATTGCAAAACCTTACAATATCATCCAGAAAAAGTGAGTGATAAAGAGATTTACTACCACTATGATGCCCTATAGGTCACCCCGACGTGTAGCATCCAGAATCAATATGCTCAACCCTTTAACTGCTAACATAAATAGGAGAGGAGACAAAGGGAAACCTTGACTTAATCCTATCTGGGCATGAAAAATGGGATGTTGAGTCGCTAATAAAAACTGCAAAGGAGACATTATTCATACATACCATAACCTAGTTATTAAAAGGGACATAAAACCCTAAGTGAGTAAGAATCATTCAGATTTCCAGCTGACTCTTTCATAAGCACTTGACAAATCAATTTTTGCATCAATCCCTTTCGACTTCTAGATTTTTATGTTGTGCAAACCTTCTTGTTCCACCCTAATAGATTCATAGATCTAGCGACCCTCTTAGTTATATTCCTATATAGCACAGGTCACAAGTGCATGGCTATGATCTTGGCAATGATTTCATAAATGAAATTTCACATAGAAATAGGCTTGTAATCATCAAAAGATTGGGGATCATCCACTTTTGGGATAAGTGTTATAAAGATTGAATCATGAATTCTCCCATTTTGTCAAGAATCATCAACCACCCACACATGTACAACTCGAAGAATCCACGCACATGGGATGAAATCCTACCCTATGTCCAGCATAGCTACACTAGATCTATCCATAGCTCAACTGGTCATAGCCCCCTTCACATGGGATTAGGATTCCAACCATTATGTCCCATTATTATGGCCATACCATTTGTAGCTAATCAAGGCATATTCAAATCATGTCCAGTCTGAAGATGATAGCGCTAATAACTTCATTGAGTGCATTCAACACATCCACCAGCAGGTCCATGACATATTGGACAGATCCAATGCTAAGTAGAAGTAGTGTCATGATCAACATCGGGTGCCACATAAGTTCCAGGTGGGCGACAAAGTTTGGTTACATTTACAAATGGAGTGCCTCATTAGGCTCCACTGCAAGCTTCGCCATCTCCAATATGGGTCGTACATCATCACTAAGGATGTACGTGACAATGCCTTCGATATCAACATTCCACTGTTCCTTGGCCTGCACCGACTATTTAATGTGGACCGACTACGACCATACTTTCCCCCATTGTTGGATACATCCGACGTTGCTGAGCAACTGACACCAATAGAGCTCAACCCAAGTTGCATCAAAAAGGACATAAATGACTAGATCATGAACACACATATAAAGAACACTCGCCAGTAGAGGATCCAGCTATATCGAGTTGTCAAAGCATGCAAACTCCTTCACCAAGGCAAGTGGTTCACCAAGAACCAAGTTCAACAAAAATATATTCACCTCATGGAGGCTCTACACGCAATTGGGACCATTTATTCCTAAGGGGGAAGGACTAATCCAAGTGGATATTAGTTGCCACCCACCTATTCCACGTTGACCTCCAGTCGGTTTCATTAGTTTCCCTCTTTATAGCATCATTTACTATCTTTAGCAGTTTTTTGGGTCTTGAACTTCTGAAGTTGTTTTGACCCCATAAACGACATTTTTTTGAGGTCTATAGGTTTACCAAAAATCATGTAGTACCCAAAGATATATTTCCAACGAGGTATCGTACACGCAAAATAGAGATAATGTGACCAAGTTACAACCCTGGGAAGTTGGCTGCCCAGCTAACCCCAACAGGGCCCACAAACTCTTGGCATTCCATATCCTGGGGTTATGGTTTTGGTTGTTTAGGTTTCTCTTTTTTTTTCAATAATAAAAATTCCTTTGAGCCTATTTGTAACATAATTCAAAGGCATGTAGCCACCACATTTATTCTTTGAGATAAGAAACCATCACTTGAGCTAGTTTATTTCCATCCTGCTTGTAAGCATCTTCTAGTTCTTTGATTTTGGCGAAATGGAGATTTATTTCTACTGCATCTTTGTCTTTATGTTTATATTTGTATTTTGTTGTGTTCCAACATATGTCAAGATCATCTGAGGCTTTCACAAATCGAATTAACTGCAAAATTTAAGTAAGTCTAAGCCCTCCTCACCTCTCCACTGGGTAGCCCATCATATAATAGGGTACATTTGTGGACATTGATGATCATTCCTATGGATTTATAAAATAGAGCGAGGGTTTCCGTAATGGATTCCAAGTCCTGTCTCAAACCATTGCAAAAAATGACAATATCATCCACAAAAAGCGAGTGATAAAGAGATTTACTGTCACTGTAATGCCCTATAGGTCATCCCGACGTGTAGCATCTAGAATCAATATGCTCAACCCTTTAACTACTAGCATAAATAGGAGAGGAGACAAAGGGAAACCTTGACTTAGTCCTCTCTAGGCATGAAAAAAGGGGATGTTGAGTCATTAATCAAGGCTACAAAGGAGACATTATTCATATATCCCATAACCTAGTTATTAAACGGGACATCAAACCCCAAGTGAGTAAGAATCATTCAGATTTCCAGCTAACTCTTTAATAAGCATTTGAAAAGTTAATTTTTCCAACAATCCCTTTCGACTTCCATATTTCTATGTTGTGCAAACCTTCTTGTTCCACCCCAATAGCTTCATAGATCTAGCAACCCTCTAGAAAACCAATGTGTTCTTTAGCTACATTCCTGTATAGCACAAGTCATAGGTGCATGGCTATGATCTTGGCAACGATTTCGTAAATGAAATTGCACATAGAAATAGGCATGTAATCATCAAAAGGTTGGGGATCATCCACCTTTGGGATAAGTGTTATAAAGGTTGAATTTATTGGATCATGAATTCTCCCATTTTGTCGAGAATCATCAACTACCCACAAAATTTTTTCCCCTATCAACTCAAAAAATCCCAAACATAACTCCACAGTCCAGCCATGCGGCCCATGACTTTTATCCTTCTGCATTCATTTTAGAACTACCAACAAATTTCCTTTTATTACAAACTCCATCAGATTATGATTATCTTCCTCATTCAGAAATATCAGAAAGAACTGCACTATATAGGCTATTTCAATAATGGAAGCCTCCTTCAGGGCCTTGAAATTTTTTTGGAAGAAATCCTTTCCTAGGGGTGCAAATTCATCAAATATTTTTTCCTTTTTTCCACCAGGTTCTAGCATTTCCCAAATCGTATTAGCATTTTTTTGACCTTTAGCATAGTTGTGAAATAATTTTGTGTTCTCATCCCAACTTTTAAGACAGACCGCTCAGCTATTCAGCTTCCATTATTCTTCCTTCTTGGCCAAAATATTTCTCTCTGAGGTTTCCAATTGCATGATCCCATGTTTGGTATTCGTAGAATCATACCATCCACCCTCAAGCGCTTCAAGTATTTCCAATTCTCCTTGAACATATTTAAGTTCTAACTCATATCTAGCCTTCTTCTGGATTTCCCATTAGATGGACACTTTCTTAACCTTATTTAAGTTATTTGCAAATTGCTGAGTAATGGAGACCCTCAAATCCAAATGGAACGTAGACCATGTATCCCTTACCAACTACACATAGCTTTCTTCATTCAGCCTAGAATGATTAAATTTAAAAGGAATTTCAGGATTTTGATTTCCTCCCTTTAATTCTAGTAGAACCAAATGTTGATAAAAATTTCCAACAATTCCAATCCATTTCCAAATCAGGGGAAGAGTGTCAACCATGTTTTCCGCTAGAAGAAATTTATCAAGACACTTCGACACCATCATGTTTCCAGTTCATGTGTTCTTCAAGGTTTAAGTTTAATGAGATTAACATGAATAAGATGATTGTGAGCGAATTTCCTAATAACAAAGTCCACCATCGTGTCCAAGAGGGCTTGAGGATCCCATACTTCTAATGCACAAAATTCATATGTCTTCTATAATGAGATTGTATTTCTTCATGAATGACAAGCATTAAATTATTCTTGAAAGGGGCTCTTTCATAACAAGGTCCATAAATATTTACAACAACTAAATCCATGCTCAATTATGTTGAGTAAATTTTTTCTCTAAGGACCATATCAGAGCCCCATATGTTTGAGACCTTAATAAACGTCAAATTGAGACCCGTGGCCGAACCCCCTAATCAAAGCCTCACATCCAAGGAGAAGAAAGACCAACCATGGAACATTTTATTCAACGCTTCAATTATCATATCTCCTGGACCCAATGTTTCCTAAAGAAAAATAATATCAGGGCTAGAGGAAAGGATCAATCTTTGAAGAGCTAGTTTTTTTTTTTTTTTTTTTTTTTTTTTTTTTTTTTTTTTTTTTTTTTTTTTTCCGAGAACTAACTAATCCCTTGCAATTGAAGGTAATAAAAATCATGTAGTAACCTTCTTAGGGGCATGCACTGCTCTAAGCACCCCATCAAGAGATTATTGATTCCTTATACTATATCTAAAAGGGACTTCAATTATGCCTTTGAAATCTGAGATTTTATACCTTTAGATTTACCAGGGCATAGAATAGCTAGGATATTACCAATGTGAAAATTCCTAATCCTCAAGGAACCCCTACTGCAGCAAATCCAAATCTACTTAAGCTACTTGATTTTAATATACATTATCAAGTTATTCTTTGAATACTAAAGAAAATTAGTTCTGCAACCTACACTACTTAAAATTTGATTACATGAAACAGAAAACTGAGCAAAGAACAAGATACATAGGGCACAGTTATTTTTGGACAAAATAGTCCCCGAAAAAACCCAATGTGGGAAAACCAGTGCAGTAGCTTTGAGGGTTTATTATTGTGCAGGAGAAAATTTTGAGCACAAATCTAGGATGCTCAACTAGCAATACTTTACAGAGAAAACATTGGACAAAAGGCTGGTGAAATAATCTCACCCTGTCACTGGAGAAACAATAATTGATCCTTCAGCTCTAGAGGCTCTATGTCATCCTCTTCTGGCCTCTACGTTAAATTGCATCGACCCTCCTAGGTATTATGTTGCCTCTCTGCTCTGGATCCTCTACTCGCTGAGAAATCGACTTTCTTGCCTCCCAATATCACATCCTAGATTTCAGCAACTGAACTTCAAATTCCCTCAACAAAAACTCGACTTCTCCTCACTGAATCCATTGCCTCTATGTCAGCACTACGTAGGCTAGTGTCAACCCTCCTCTAGACGTCTTTCTATCCCCTCTATTCCTTGTACTCTCTGGAAATTCCTACTCCCGGGTTCTCGCTACCCCTGTGCTGCAAGATCTCCTCAATCGATTTTCATCCTGAGAAATTCTCATCTCAAAAAATCGATTTCTTCAATCTCTGTATGTGCCTCTAAATGAACCCCAAACCTCCTTCTTATACTTTTCTTGTTGAGAATTCAACGGCCAAGATTATGTCTCTAATCAATGGCTAATATTAAAACATGACTAGATCTACCTTCTAGATCATTCTCACCCATAACTTTGTTAATACCCATTAATATTCTAATTTTCCTAAGTTTATACTTAGGAACCCCATTAAAAATATTATTTATTTTAATAAAATACAATCTGGCTTCAATTTCACAAAGTGGCTCTTGGTTTCTTTATAAAACATGTCCCTTAGCCTCTCCACAAATTTTCATGGCTAGAGCATAGCTGATGCCACAAAACAATAACACTCCTTCTTAGTGAGGAAAGTGCTCTAGCAACAATGTCCAATGGCATGCTACTCTGTCTCTGAAGCACGTCATTTCTGCACTGTTGTTGCCACCAACACTATGCTACTGCAGTTACTGCACTACTACCCATGATAATTCCATTTCATCTATTGCATTTTTACTACATCTCCCTCTCAAATGTTGATATGTTATGATGCTAGAACTGCCACTTCTAACAGTTGAATGTTAGAATCTGACTACTCTAGTCTCTGACCCTCTTAATCTTCTGCATTGCTCCTAATTTCTACACTGCTGCCAACCTTGCTCTACACTGATCAATCTCTAGTCTTCGGCTACTGCATCTGTCTCTCCAGACAATCCACTGCATCATCTAACACTAAGTCCATCTCGCTACTACTGAATCTCAGGATCACATAGCAAGGAATTGATCTAAGAGGTGGACTCCTCAAGGATCTTACCCACGTTTAATCCTCCTAACTATAGCTCAATATCGACCCATTCCCCTCCCAGAGATCCATGGGCACACATGGCAAACTCATCTTTGTCAATCTTTCCTAGAGTGGCCTTAGGATCATGTTTCTCATCCTTATCCTTTTGCTTCAAAGGACATTGGGATGCAAAGTGACCCATCTTGCCACATCTGAAACATTTCACCTTCGAAATGTCCTTCTTCTATTTCTATTTATATTGTCCCTTTGATGCTAGAGTTGTGTTCTCCTCCTCCTTGGTCTTCGTGCCACTCCCACTGCTACCATTCAGGTTGACCTTAACCAGACCCCTCCTTAATTCTTCTTACTGAAGGGTTTCCCACATCTCTTCCCATGAAAGTAATCTTTCCCTACCTAATACACTTTGAATGAATACTTTCCATTCATCTGAGACTCCATTCAAGGTCATCCTTACCATCGCAATATACTAAGGAGTAGACCCCACTATAGCAAGTTGGTCCTTGGTGTCTTGAAGAAGTTAAATATAGGAATTAACCCCTTCTCCTTTTTGCATCAATGTCTACTGCAACTTTTGTTCTAAGTACATCTTCCGGTGTTCAGAAGAACCTTCATACAATGAAGACAAATCTTCCCACATTTCACGGGCTGTATCTTTGCCTTACAAGTGTGAGACCATATGATCTCGAACTACATCGAGTATGAACCTCTTCGCCTTCCTTTGCTCGGCCTTGTACTTGTTCTTCTAATCATTGTCAGCAAGAACAACCACAACACTCTTGACATAGGCTTTGATATCGTACTCCTCCATAACAGCTAAGATTTTGCTCTTCGATATGACATAGTTGGAAGCTCCTTCCAACCTGTCCTAATATCTGAGCCCATGTGATGCCATCTCACCCAAACTATTGAATTGACTCCTCTAGCCACTGCTCAGCTTCCCAACATGTAAGAAATTCAAACGTTTTAGCAAAAGGTTGTCTAAGGAGAAAATTCCCCTTCTATGTGTCTTCTCTCTTCTCCGATGGATTTCCACCCCGGTAGAAATAGCTCCCTTCAAGCACTATGCTGAGACTCTGTGTCACTCCCTCTACTTATGAAAACCCATGAACTGGAAATTGTACCATCTTGTCGACTCTCTCAGAGAGATATTTCCTCAAAATCTCTGCTTCTTGGCAAGGATTGCGCAATCCCATAAAGGGGATTTGAATTTATACCAAATTCAATTATTGGCCTCTCTACTCAGCGTTGGATCCACCCTTCCTATTTCAAAATCAATGCTCTGATACCATGTGAAAATTCCTAATCCTCAAGGAACCCCTACTACAACAAATCTGAATATACTTCACCTACTTGATTGTAATATAAATTATCAAGTTATTATCTAAATATTGAAGAAAATTACTTCTACAACCTACACTACATAAAATTTGATTACATGAAATAGAAAACTAAGCAAAGAACAAGATACATAGGACACAATTATTTTTGGACAAATAGTCCCCAGAAAAACCCAATGCAGTAAAACTGGTGCAGTAGCTGACCCTATCACTGGATAAACAATGATTGATCCTTCAGCTTTGGAGGCTTTGTGTCATCCTCTAATGGCATCTGCAGCAAACTGTGTCACCCTAGGCAGCTTTTCTATCACCCCTCCTAGGTATTACGCTGCCTCTCTGCTCTATATCCTCTGCTGGCTGAGAAATAAACATTCTTCCCTCCCAATCTCACACCCTGGCTTCTGGCAACTGAACTTCGAATTCCCTCAGCAAAAACTTGACTTCTCCTGATTGTTTGCGCTGCACTGCATAGGCGAATAGAAGCCCTCTTCTAGATGTCTTTCTATAATCTCTTTGTCGTGTACTCTCCGGAAATTCGTTCTCTCGGATTGTCACTACCCCTCTATTGGAAGATCTCCAAAATCAATTTTCCTCTTGAGAACTTCTTACCTCAAAAAATCGATTTCCTCAATCTATCTGTGTGTCTCTAAATGAACCCCAACCCTCCATTTCTCGTTCAGACTTCAACGATTGAGATTAAGTCTCTAATCAATGGTTTAGATTAAAACATTACTTGATCCACCTTCTAGATCATTCTCACCGATATTTTGATTAATACCCATTAAGATTTTAATTTTCCTAAGTTTAGACTTAGGAACCCCATTAAAATATTAATTATTTCAATAAAATACAATCCGAGTGGAATTTCAGCAAACGGTTTATGGGTTCTTTAAAATAATGTTACTTAGCCTCTCCACCAATTTTCATGGCTAGAGCACATTCGATGCTACCAAAAACTAATATCCAAGTCCCCCCACCCTAGCAGAAGAATCCCGCTTGGGGATTTTGGGCCTAAGGTTATATTGGGGATTCAAAGTAGGGAGATAGACAAACTCAGATGAGGAAGGATGAGGGGGATACATGAGGGAGCAGGTCATAATGGTCTTGTCAAGAGTACTAAGATGCATTCCCAATGCAGATGAAATATAAGTGGGAAAAACAAGCCTGGAGGGACCAGGCTTCGATATGATAGCAAATGCAACCTCTGAATGAGATATAAAATAAGGAAATGGAAAAACACAAGTACCCACAAAAGTAGAATATTGAGCTTCCTTGATGCTTACCTATTGCACCTCTAGTTCCTCCTCCAACTAATCTTTTGCACTTGAACCTGAACCTACCTCATTATCCACAATAATTTCCAGTTGAGCCAAGTCTTTTTCCACTTCTTCTGCCTGGAATTGCAGCATGAACCAACCACGAGCCAGGATAATTACTTGCACCATTTTCGTTGGAGATACATCCCATGTCTTCTTGATCCATGCATATATTTCGTCCGCTCTAAAAGAGTTCCCTTTCACTCGACGTACTAGAATGTGCTCTGATATTTCCATAGATGAGTCGAATTGAATTCCCTCACCAAGTGTTAGATTCCTATCATCAACATTTGGACAAATACACTATTTTATTTTTATTCCCACCTTATGAACCTCATCATTATTAGTATTTGTGGGCCTATCGACCAATTTTTGATTTGATCCATATTTTGGCTACTCAGATTCTAGCGATTCAAAACCCCTAGTATTGCCTTTTGGTTGGGTGACCAAACCTTCATCAATAGTGGGAGTTCCACCCGGATCAGCTACTCCAAACTCCTAAGGTTGAACCCCTAAAGAGGAGCCACCCGAATCCACTCATTTTTGTACACCGCCACCTAAGAATTCCAACACAACAAGCTCAAGAGGAAGCCCAAACACATGGCCATGGGATATCCCTTCCTTCCATCCTTCCTGAAACACCTCTGTTTGATCATAGATAAGGGAGGCCTGTGCCCTGAAATAATTAGCTCAAATATCTAGCAAGACCCCACCATCAATGACTTTCACTGAAACAATTAGCTTAGGCCCCTGAGAATGTGACCGAGCCAAATCATCTTTTAAGAAAATCTCATTCAAGGACAAATCCTCACTAGATTTTGGCAAAAAAGCTTCATCCATCGAAACCCATGGAGATAGAACAAGATTAATGTCATTGAAACTTACCACCCCACTTCAAACAATATCATTCAGCCCTTCAAATAGCTGAAGTTGAGGTACATCTAACACAAGGGTTTATGAGATCTTTGGTGGATCTTGTTCCAGATGACCCAAAAGTGGTACTCCATTATGCACTAGTGCTGGAAACTAGCTAGGTTTTCTCACTTCTTGAGCCATCGCCACGCCCTTGACATTCAACTAGTTAGAATCCGCTTGTCACCTATCCAAGGAACCAAAAACCCCATCCAGGGACTACGACGCTAATGTGTCATCCTGATTTGTATGCAATATGCTAGAACGATCATGCATTTTCACCAAATTTTGCTAAGTGGGTTCAAGATGCCAAATAGCCAAAATATCCTTTGGATTAGGGTCTAAATTAATGCGACCATCCATTTTTACTGCAGTAAAACCCCCTCAAATTACCTCATAATATGCTCAAATTGTCTCCTAATATGCTCAAACCCTTAAAAAAACCATCCATTGTTACCTAGAACCGCCTCCACACAGTGTAAGCTAAAAAATCCTAATGGGAAAATGAAAGTGAGAATTCCAAGAGGGTAGAAAGTTGTGTGCTCACACATGTGTGTGACATCTTGACAAGCTTTAGAACCAAATAATCTTAGCTCCATCTATGAACCATAAAGTTATTCGTCTTATTTTTATGTTTACATAACATAACAAGATCTATTTTTGCTCAAAATATTATTTTTAATTTAATGTAAAATTTAAATAAAAAATAAAATATTATGTAAAAATTTAAATAGAAAATAAAATAAAATGAAATTTAAAACACTACACACTTAATTTCACTAAATCTTCAACAACAATATGAATAACTATAGAGGCCTCAAATTATTTACAAAATATTTTTTTATTAAATACATTTAAAAATATATAATTTACTATTTTTGAATATGTAAATATAATAATTATTTATTATTTTTAAATAATGAACCGTCAAGAGATGACATGCACCCCATACAAATAGTAGATGTCCCCATAGTGACCTATAAAGATGCGAGACTCGACTCAAACAAAGTGCATCCAACAATTATTACAAGAAAGAAAAGTTTTGGATATCAGAAACAAACGAGTTATCTCATGAATGACAACCATTAAATTGTTCTAGAAAGGGGCTCTATCATGGCAAGGTCCATATTCTGTTGAGTAAATTTTTTCTCTAGGGAACATATTAGAGCCCCATATGTTGGAGACCTTAATAAACGCCAAATTGAGACCCATGGCCAAACCCCCTGATCAAACCCTTTCATCCAAGGAGAAAAAATACTAGGCAGGGAACATTTTATTCAATGCTTCAATAATCATATCTCCTAGACACAATGTTTCCTAAAGAAAAATAATTTCAAGACTAGAGGAAAGGATCAAACTTTGAAGGGTTGGTTTTTTTTTTGGGGGAACTAGCTAATCCCCTGCAATTGAAGGTAATAACGATCATGCAGTAACCTTTGCAAGGGCGTGCACTACTTTAAGCACCCCATCAAGAGACTGTTGCTTGACTTCTGCTATATCTAAAAGGGCCTTCAATTATGCCGTTGAAATTTGAGATTTTCTACCTCTATATTTACCAGGGCCAAGAATAGGTACGAGATTGCCAAGTCCCCCCACCCCAGCAGAAGAATAACACTTGGGGAATCTGGGCCTAAGGTTATAGTGGGGATCCACAGTAGGGAGAGACACAAGCTCAGACGAGGAAGGATGAGGGGAATACATATGGGAGGAGGTCATAATGATATTGTCAATATTCCTAGATGCATTTTCAATGCAGATGAAATACAAGAGGAAAAAACAAGCTTGGAGGGACTAGGCTTTGATATCATAGCAAATGCAACCTCCGAATGAGATATAGAACAGGGAAAGGGAGAAACACAAGTACCTGTGAGAGGAGAAGATTGAGCTTCCTTGATGCTTGCCTCTTGCACCTCTAGTTTCTCCTCCCACTGATCTTTCGCCCCTAACCTTGAACTCGCCTCATTATCCACAAGAATTTCCAGTTGAGCCAAGTCTTGTTCCACCGCCTTCTGACTAAAATTGGAGCATGAACCAACCACGAGCCAAGATAATTACTTCGATGATTTCCGCTGAAGATACGTCCCATGTCTTCTTGATCCATGCATATATTTCGCTCACTTTGAAAGAGTTCCCTTTCACTCGGTGTACTAGAATGTGCCTTGATACTTCCAGAGCTGAGTTGAATTGAATATCCTGACCAAGTGGTAGGTTCCTATCATTTGCCTTTGGACAAATACACTTTTGTTTCTTTTGTTTTATTCCCATCTTGTGAACCTCATCATTATTAGTCTCTATGGCCCTATCGACCAATTGTTGATTCGAGCCATATTTTGGCTACTCAAATTCTAGGGATTCAGAACCCCTAGTATCACCTTCTTGGTGGGTGGCCAAACCTTCATCAACTGTGGGAGTTCCACCTGCATTAGCTACTCCAAACTCTTGAGGTTGAACCCCCAAAGAGGCGTCATCCAAATCCACTCATTTTTGCACACTCCCACCTAAGAATTCCAACACAACTAGCTCAGGAGGAAGCCCCAACACACTGTCATGGGATATACTTTCCTTCCATCCTTCTTGAAACACCTCAATTTAATCAGAAATAAGGGGGCCCTATGCCCTGAAATAATCAGCTTGAATATTTTCAAGACCCCACCATCAATGACTCCTGCTGAAAAAATTAGCTCAAGCCCCTGAGAATGTGACAAGGCCAAATCATCTTGTAAGAAAATCTCATTCAAGAATTTATAGTGAAGAAGAAGAAGAAGAAGATAACGATGAGACTGTTGAAGAAGATGATATGGAACAGAGAAATGAGGAAAATACAGTGCTACACATTGATATGGAGCAGACAAATGAGGAAAATACGGTGCTAGACATTGATATGGAGCAGACAAATGAGGAAAATACAGCGCTAGACATTGATATGGAGCAAACAAATGAGGAAAATACAGTGCATAGATTGTCTAGCAGTAGTTGTCATGAGCTAGGTCAATTTAAGCATTTTGATAGTATAAGTGATGCTATGGATCACTTTTATCGGAATGAAACAAGATAGGTACATGCTTTTCTCATTCCGTTTAGTGATTTTTTGGGGGTCATGATTGAAACTTTTGAACATCTTCGTGCAGCCTATCAATAAGCGGAAATGGATGAATAAAATTCAACATGAATGGAACAATCTTGAAAAAAACTTATCAGGTAACTGATCCTAAGCCATGCAGGCCTATTTTCCACTGGTTTATTAAATTAGTTCATGATATTTGAACATTCACTAATAACTTATGCATTAAAGTCACAAATTTCATCAACGGTTGGATTCTTACTTGGAAAATACAAGTGTGGTTATTTCTTTCAAAGGCTTGATGTGGAATTCAAGAGCTATGTACTGTAGCAGAAGTTGTGATTGCATCTGCCAACTTGGTGCAATGTTCTTAGATTATCCAATAAACTATCTATTAAATATTAATATTCATGAAAATTAATAATGGGTAAAGTTTTCATATTGTAGGAGGACATGCAACACCTTTTGTATCCATTAGGTCATTAAAAACCATCTTTTGTAATTATATGTTTTGAGTAAAATATTTTGTAACTTTCGAGTATATAATATAATATTATTTTCAATTTGAATTTGAATTTATTAATATTTTTGTTAATTTACTATTGGTCAAATTGGGTGATCCTTTACTATTGCGCTACTAAGTCATTTTTCAGTACCTACAAGAATACTATTTTTCTTTGTTTTAATCACCATATTCAAGCGGAGTTTCTGAACAATTGGAAACGAATTCTTGAAAACCAAAACAGGTTTTTTTTTGTATGAATTGACCAATTTCCAAAAACCTCTCATTTAAACCTAGCTATCATGGTTGGTGGATATGAAGGAATCTTTGCCACCCTTCTTTCAAGATTTAAATACTTAATGGTTTTTTTTAGTCATTAACTTTGGGAATGATTTTCGATAAGGTGTTGATAAATTTCAAAAAACAAAAAGAGGTTTTTGTTGGGTACAAGTTTCTTTACAAAAACCTCTTTCATTTTTGCAACATGTATCATGGTTTGGAAGATTTGAATGCATATTTGAATCCTTTTTTTTTTTTTTTTTTCAGAAACTTGCCACATTTAATTTTTTCTATTTTTAGAAAAATGCCTAGTCAGCTTTCAGCTGGAGAGTCATCTTATCAATTCAACTTAAAAACAAACTAAAGATGGATGAGGAAGACCACCACTAATGAAAATGGTTCCCAAGTTATCTAACACAGTCTATTGAGTGTGAATTCAAATGAACTTATGTCGAGCATTTATAAAATTGGTCAACATGGGCTAGTAAGGGAGACCCACTATCAATAGCGATGAAGCCTTCCACTAAGGATGAAAAGCTCCAAGGTACTAGATTGTTTCTATATATACACCCTAAATAAGGTGTTTGAAATCATGGGAAGCGATCCATCAAAAGAGGCCCTTGAAGTACCCCCAAATCATTCAACATGAAATTGACACTGGGACTTCCCTTGAACATATAATAACATGACACAAGTATGAACTTGACAACTTGGACTGAAGAATACCAAACAAACATAGTGCTAACATAAGAGTCATCACCACAACCTAGGGACTAGAAGGGTAACCAATAGGGTGAGATATTGACTCAATAATAGAGTGACTATGCTAATGATGTGGTTCTAAAGCCACGAAAAGACAAAATGTAAGAGTATGACCCAAACAAGTTCCATGTTCAAGGGAGTCACATCTACCATGATAAAACAAAGAGAAATATGCTCTTCCACCCTTTTCCATTTTTGTATAGATGACCCCCTTCAAAGCTTAATGCACGTGAAAGAGAATACAAGTGAGCTTGATAGTGTCTTTTTAATTCAATTTTGATAAGATTGAAAAATAGTTAAAAGAATACTCAAATCAGTGTCTTTTTCATGAGTTTTATAGTGAGGTCGAAAAAGAGATAAAAGTACACTTGTGTCTTTCTTGTGGTTTAATGAACATGAGAATAGGGAAGAGCTTGCTCACCGAATTTACTCTTGACTAACAAGTAGGAAAGAATGGAAATAATTTGACATCTTCAAGTGATTTAATGAGCATGAAAAGAGTGCAAAATAAGCTCGGGATTTTCATTGTTTAATGAGCGTGAAAATAAGACCAAAATAAAGCTAATTCCAGATAGACAAGCAGTATCATTGTATGGATTTAGTTCCTATGCTAAAAAAATTTACCTAAGAAAAGCAAGAGAAAATGGCAAAGTGTATGGATATGGAAATCTACTCAATGCAATGAACTCTCTGAAAGGGTGACACGGGTTGCAAGATGGAGGTAAGGTTAATGTGAAGGAAAGAGACCGAGCATGGCTACAAAGGTTGGAAGTGTGATGAAGGAAAGCAATGTTACGATAAATCTAGCAAAACATTGAATCCCAAAGGCATTGGTGACCAAAAATCAACAATAAAAAGAGTGGCGATCCCCCTATAAGGGTAATAGATGGCCAAAAATAAAAGACAAAGAGAGGCATGACACTCAAGTTTGATGTCATGGTGGGATCTAAAGAGGATTCATATACCTACAAATGAACGTAGCATGGGCACCAAGGAAGAAATCGAGTGCTAATCTAGGGCACCCATGAAGGGTAAATTTTACCACACAAATTACGACATGCAAAAAGGCATGGTTAATGTTGCAACCTGATAGGGTTAGACCTAAGGCACATTGAAACAATATGGGAAAGATCAAAAAATGTAGTGGCAATATAAATGTGAATCCTAACCCAAATCCTATTTTTAAAAGTATACTTCAGGTCATAATGAAACGTGATACAAAATTCATGTTCTTTTCTAATAGAGAACCAAAAAATCCTTACATAATCATTAGTAGCATGATAATATAGTGAAAATACATTAAAAATACCCCCAAGAATGAAATACCGAACAAAACTACATTAAAAATACCCCTAAGAATGAATTTGAATATATTAATATTTTTGTATATTTACAATAAATGTACATTACAACGTTTTTCGTCTTGGGGAAAAGTTTACATTGGTTAAATTGGGCAATCCTTTAAACATTGTGTTAAGGAACATATAGATGACACCAACCACAACTGCATCACTAAATCTTTCATTGTTGAACATTTATTTTAGCTCTAATGATTCCTTTTTTTACAAACAAACTAAAATCTTGGCCTTAGCTCTTTGTTACACCTCTTCCATTATCCTTGATCTGAATATGTGAACTTGAAGATTTTTAACAATTTGCAAGTGAAAATTATGTGTTGTGAGTAAAGGATCAATTTACTAAACACATAAAAAAAGTGAATTTAACCATAATTTATAGCCAAACAAAGACAAAATAAGCATATATGAAACGCATAACACAACACATGATAAGAGAGTTCACCCCTATCCTGGGCTACATCTCCTGGTCCAACTTGTAATGCAGGGCCTCTTTCATTAAGTGCTAAAAAATGTGATTGCATCCACCAACCTAGTGCAATGTTCTTAGATGATTGAATATATGTGATTGCATCCATCCAAATAGTGAGCCATACTAATTCTTGTACTATTTTATAAATTCAATTTAATTTGTTTTATGGGAAATTGTTTTAGAAGTTGGTGATACTTATTCTTGTACTATTTTATAAATCCAATTTAATTTGCTTTTCTTGTAATTGTTTTATAAGTTGGTTTGTTTTTCTGGTAATTGTTCTAAAAGTTGGTGATTTTTATTACAAATATAATATAATATATATTTTTTCAAACTATATATTAAATATGAATATTTATGAAAATTAAATTTATGGTTATTAATTCGTAATTAAATATAATATGTAATTGTTCTAGTAGGTCATTAAAGGTTATGTGTAATTATTTTTGGTAATATTTATAATTAGTAAGATTTATAAATGCTTTATATGTTTTGAGTACAATGTTTTGTAACTTTTAAGTATATAGTAAAACATTATTTGCAATTTGAATTTGAATTTATTAATATTTTGGTTTATTTACTATTGGTCAAATTGGGCCATCTTTTATAGATTGTGTCAAGGAACATATAAATGACACCAACCACAATTGCATCACTAAATCTTTGAACATTTATTTTAGCTCTAATCGTTTAACTTTTTACAATCAAACTAAAATCTTGGTCTTAGCTCCCTGTTACACCTCTTGCATTATCCTTTTAGCAATTGAAATCTAAAAGCACCATGATAAATTCAATCGAGAAGATGGCTATAGACCTAACTAGTCCTTAAGCCCCTTATTCATCATCTTGACCATAAGCCTTGGCCTTGTTGATCCTTTCTACCTCCTCTCTATTGATCCATTTACTATCAAGTTTTTAAACGAACAAAAATTAACCTAACATGATGCAAAATTTATGTATTTTGAAACATAGATGATGTGAATAAGATGCGAAACTTTTATATTTTGATACACTTAATATGCCATTATGATGTAATATTCAATACACACAGAGAAAGTAATGATGTTGTTAGCACTATTTTTGACATTTTCAAAAGTTAATAAATCCTTTGAAAAAAGTAAAGTCTAGCTTAGTTCAGTTACTTTTGAAGTCTGAGGTGAAAGTCATTTTAAAACAACTTTAAATTAGTTTGGGCTACAAGTCAATAAGTTTTATGGATAAAGAGATATTCTAAGATTTTGTACAAATTATTGACCAAACCAAATGTTAAAGATAATCCAATCTAAGTTTCATTTCTAAAGGCTATATAATTTTCATTTCATAGGGGTGCGATGAAATCATTTTTCAACGCCTATAGGTCCGCTACGAAATCATTTTTCATCGCCTACAACAACACTATTTTTCTTTGTTTTTAGTCACTGTGTTCAAGGAGAGTTTCCAAATAGTTGGAAACGAATTCATGAAAACCAAAAGAGGTTTTTTGCAGGAATGGACCAATTTCCGAAAACCTCTCATTTAAACCAAGCTATCATGGTTGGTGGATATGAAGGAATCTTTGCAACCCTTCGTCGAAGATTTAAATATTTAACGATTTTTTCGTTTTAGTCATTAAATTTGGGCATGATTTTCTATAAGGTGGTGATTAATTTCAAAAACCAAAAGTGGTTTTTGTTGGGACCGACTTGATTTACAAAAACCTCTTTCAATTTTGCAACATGTATCATGTTTTGGAAGAATTGAATACATATTTGAATCCCTTTTTTTTTCTTCAGAAATTTGCCAAATTTAATTTTTTCTGTTTTTAGAAAAATGGCTAGTCAACTTTCAGTTGGAGAGCCATCTTAACTTGACAACAAACTAAGATGGATGAGGAGGCTTTTAGATCCATTTATTTTGCATCTTGATATTTGTTTGATATTTTATCATATTTTGTAATTTTAATTTCCCCAAACTTTGTGGATCTAAGCTTGATATGTTATTCTATATAATACATGTAAAAGGAGGTCCACGAGTTAGATTTTAATGAAAAGTTAGCTATTGTCTGTGTGCTTTTTCATGGGAGATAAGTGCAAATGTTTTTATTTTTTTTTAAGTTTCAAATGGGATATCATTTTTTCATGGAAAAGTAGGGGAAAGGAGGGTTGATGGAAGGAAAACAGAGTTTTGAATAGGGAAGTGGACTTTAAGAAGGGGGAATGAGAGGGTGGTGTCCCTAAGAACTCGAATACACTACGATTACGGTATGGACATGGGTTAGGAGGGAAATGGAACTTATCTATTTTGTGTAGGGTTTCTTTGCACTAGAAAGCTAGATAGGCGATTTCTAGTTGACAGGTTGGTGTATTTAGTTGGGTGGTCACAGGAGGAACACTGCAATTGAGCCACCATAACAACATTGGGATATTCAATCAGGTGGTCATAGGAGGAACATTGCTTCGAGCCACCGTAACCAAGTTTTTTTCTTATTAAATTATATGAATTTCTTATGAATCAAATTGTGCTCATTTAAAATGTGTTTGTTAAATTTATGCTATTAAACATAGTAATCATAAGTATGTTGTGAATGAAAAATAAAAAGTAAGTATGCAACTAAAATAAGCAAAAAATGTTTTTTTTACCAAGTTTTTTTTACAAGATTGAGACCCATAGAAGGGGATCTCAAATGTGGTATCTAAACAAGCTTCAAAATGTTGGGCTTAAAAATCCAGCTACACCTTTAAAAGGTTATATTATTTTTTTATTGCATTAAAGGGGTGGGTAAATGACTTAACCACCTAAGGTATTAGTTGGGGCAAGGGGTGCAATGGGGTAGGTGCAAGAGGTAAGGTGTTAGTGGCTAGAGGATCATGAATGAGAATTAGGTTCCACTAATTAGGGCGGTGGGTGGGGGATGGGAAACCATTTTGGCATCGAAAAGTGGGGGGAAGGAAGCGAGGCATTGAGACTGTGTTGTCTCTAAGAACTTGAACACACTATGACTATGGTCTAGACGTGGGCTAGGAGGGCAAGGGAACCTATGGAATTTCTCTACACCAGGAAGCTAGATAAGAGGTTTCTAGTTAGAAGGGTGGCATATTCAGTCAGGTGGTCCTGGAGGAACACTGCAACCAAACCACTGTAACCACGTTTATTTCTTGTTACTTTTTATTGTTAAATTATATGAATTTATCATGAATCAAATTGTGTTCACTTAAAATATGTTGTTAAATGTATGCTATTAAACATAGTAATGATAAATATGTTGTGAGTGAAAAATAAAAACAAAGTATGAAAGTGAGGTTCAAAATATTGGGCCTAAAAATCCACCTACACACCTATGCACGAGTACGTCAACCAAAAAATTTCTTCCTACTTGCAAAAAAATGGGGATAAAAAGAAAACCCTAGGTCATAATGGAGACATTTAGAAAGTATATCACAAGAATTGTAAGGAAAATAGACAACTATTTTGTTGGGATAAAAAAAGTTAATAAACCATTATCCACATGTATGAAGGAAGCAACAACCAAAAATCACTAAATACCTGGCAAGAGCTAGACTTAAGATAAAAAATATGACTAAAAGTACAAGCCTTCTATTAGATAGAATTTCATCAACAATGTATCAATACTCTTAACCCATAGGCCCACCCAAGACATATGGAAAATGGTGTTTGTGATGGTGGCTACTTAAACTAGAAAACTCACAATACAAATATGCAAAACAAAAGTAAGAAGGAGAATCAGATGCACCTTATCATGGAGGGTGGCTATTCAACAATTGCAGTGACTGAATTCCTTGATATTTTGGCTCTGTGAATCTTCTTACCTACGACTGACACACAAAAAACAACCTCTGGTTCTATGTTCCTGCAAACTAAAGTTAGCATTAACATTATGAAAACCCAAATTCAAACACAAATAATATCAATTAATATTATGTTGGTAGGGAGGGAAGTATATGCCTTCATTATACCAATGGTGTTAACAATAGTCGCTCCCTTCATAGTCCCTAGTCGCATATTCTCCTCTTACCATATCTCACTGTCAAGGTACACAATACTGTACAGCTTATTGCAAGGAGAATTCAGGTCCTCATTCTCACAACATTACATTACATAAACTTTTCTCCCTTTGTTCCATGGAAAGTATGCTTATATAGATGGGTTTGAAGTAGTGATCAAATGCATATAGACACTTGTTTGATCCTATTTGATATGGTTTTTTCATCCTTATCTTCTAGAACTAATCAATTTTGACCTTTTCTACCCTTATCCATTTTCTCTGCCAACCCTATCTGCTTCAACTCTCTTTTGTTGTGTAACTAAAGCATTGAAAATGTCCCTACAAGTGTTCTAGGTTGTTGAAGAGGAAAACCACTAGTAAACCCAAGGGGGTGTCACTTTGAGTTATCATAAACCTTGATTGTGACATTTTGAGTTGTAATATATGCCCCTTAATGTATGAGATTAGAAGAGAAGTTGATGGTTGAAATACATTACAATAGTCTCAATGGGTATGATAGATGGAGGGAGCCAAGGACGTGGAACCTGTAAAAGACTACAAAATTCATAGACAAATACAAATAATATATATCCCCAAGGTAGGTATACACATTCTCGGTACTAAAAGAATAGATATTGGTCACCCACGAAACATACTACAAACTCATGTCATCGAGGACCGATCATGATACAATGTAGATCATTGTCATAGTAGATATTAGTAGGGCTAAAGATACCAATGTCAGTGCCCAAATGATGGCCCTCAAAGTATATAATACATTCTCCAACATAGCTTGGGGGAGGCAATGTGCTTGAGTGAGATAGCCCCATGCCCCAAGGTCTTTGGCTCATCCCAATTGTATGAATCACTACATGCAAATGAATGAGATGATGTCGAGCATGTGGGGAGACTATCTAGTTACCAATTGGTAAGGGATCCCTTTAACATACATGAGGAAGACCACCACTAATGAAAATGGTTCCCAATTTATCTAACATAATCTATCAAGTGTGAATTCAAATGAACTAATGCCGAGCACTTATAAAATTGGTTAACATGGTCCGGTAAGGGAAACCCGCTATCAATAGCGATGAAGCCTTCCAATGAAGACGAAAAGCTCCAAGGCACTAGATTGTTTCTATATATACACCCTAAATAAGGTGTTGGCAATGATTGGAAGAGATCCATGGAAGGAGGCTCTTGATGTAACCCCCATCATTCAACATGAAACTGACACCAGGATGAGGTCACTTATAGTAGAAATGAAGAAATGATGCGCAAATGATATATGGATGAACAACGAAAAAGGTAGGACAATATTGCAAATGGCCAACTCTAACTAAGACTTCCCTTAAACATATAACAACATGACACAAGTGTTTATTGAACAACTTGGACTGAAGAATACCATACAAACACAGTGCTGACATAAGAGGCATCACCATAGCCTAGGGACTACAAGGGTAACCAATAGGGTGAGATATTGACTCAATAATAGAGTGACTATGCTAATGATGTGGTTCTAAAGCCAGGAAAATAAAAAATGTAAGAGTATGGCTCAAACAAGTGCCATGTTCAAGGGAGTCACAACAACCATGATAAAATGAAGAGAAATATGCTCTTCCACCCTTTTCCCTTTTGTATAGATGATCCTCTTCAAATTTTAATGCGCGTGAAAGAGAATATAAGTGACCTTGATAGTGTCTTTTTAATTTAGTCTTGATGAGATTGAAAAATAGTTAAAATAATACTCAAATCAATGTCTTTTTCATGAGTTTTATAGTGAGTTCAAAAAAAGGATAAAAGTACACTCATGTCTTTCTTGTGGTCTAACGAACATGAGAATAGGGAAGAGCTTGCTCACCGACTTTACTCTTGACTAACAAGTAGGAAATAATGGAAAGAATTTGACAACTTCAAGTGACTTAATGAGCATGAAAAGAGTGCAAAAGAAGCTCAGGATTTTCATTGTTTAATGAGTGTGAAAAGAAGACCAAAATAAAGCTAATTCCAGATAGACAAGTGATATCATTGTATGGATTTAGTTCCTATGCTAACAATATTTACCTACGAAAAGCAAGAGAAAATGGCAAAGTGTATGGATATGGAAATCTACTCATTGCATTGATCTCTCTGAAAGGGTGAGAGAGGTTGCAAGATGGAGGTAAGGTTAATGTGAAGGAAAGAGATCGAGCATGGCTACAAAGGTGGGAAGTGTGATGAAGTCAAGAAATGTTATGGTAAAATCTATCAAGACATTGAATATCATAGGCATAGGTGACCAAAAATTAAAAATTAAAAGAGTGGGGATCCCCTTGTAAGGGTTATATATGGCTAGAAATAAAAGACAAAGAGAGGCATGAGGCTCAACTTTGATTTCATGGTGGGCTCTAAAGAGGACCCGCAGACCTACAAATGAATGTATCATGGGCATCGAGGTAGAAATCAAGTGCTAATCTTGGGCACCCATGAAGGGTAGGTTTTACCACACAAATCACGACGTGCAAAAAGGCATGGTTAATGTTGCAACCTGATAGGGTAAGACCTAAGGCACATTGAAACGATATGGGAAAGATAAAAAATGTAGTGGCAATATTGATGTGAATCCTAACCCAAATGTTATTTTGAAAAGTATACCTCAAGTCATAATGAAATGTGATATAAACTTCATGTTCTTTTCCAATAGAGAACCAAAAAATCCTTACATAATCATTAGTAGCATGATAATATAGTGAAAATACATTAAAAATACCCCCAAGAATGAAATATAGAACAAAAATACATTAAAAATATCCCCAAGAATGAATTTGCATATATTAATATTTTTGTATATTTACAATAAATGTATATTACAATGTTTTTCCTTTTGTGGAAAAGTTTACATTGGTCAAATTGGGCAATCCTTTAAAGTTTGTGTCATGGAACATATATAGATGACACCAACCACAACTGCATCACTAAATATTTCATTGTTGAACATTTATTTTAGCTCTAATCATTTAATTTTTTACAAACAAACCAAAATCTTGGGCATAGCTCTTTGTTACACCTCTTGCATTATCCTTGATCTGAATATGTAAACTTGAAGATTTTTAACAATTTGCAAGTTAAAATTATGTGTTTTGGGTAGAGGATCAATTTACTAAACACATTAAACAAGTGAATTTAAAGAAAATTTACAGCCAAACAGAGAAAAAATAAGCATATCTGAAACACAACCCAAAACATGATAAAAGAGTTCACCCCTCTCCTGGGCTACATCTCCTGGTCCAGCTTCCAATGCAGGGCCTCTTTCATTAAGTGATCATAAGTGTGTTTACATGATTTTACATTATTCAAACAACAAAAATTATGTCTTCAATGGATGTAGCACTATCAAAAACCCCCATCTGGGTTCTTTCTGCACCTCATTTCACCAAAACTTGAGTAAGTTATGCCTGTTACAAGTTTTTCCTAAGTTATATGGCTAGTCGTCCTATAATTCGATCCATATCTAGCTTGAGCGCCCCAAACCCGGGAACGGTGCACAAACCTGGCCTACAATCCTACCCAATGGGCGAAATTGTAGGACCGTTAATCTGCACATTAAGCCCCTAGTTCCAGAAAACTTGGTCACGTTGGGCATACGACCACATTGGGGGTCGAGATTCTAGGGCCTAACTCAGCCAACTTTTTAAGCACCTCTAATAAGGCCACACTCCCAGTCACATTAGGTCTTAGTGACCTAGAACTAGCCCCCTTATCTCCTTCGTGCCTATGGTCCTGTGGCTATCATGTGTCTTGGGGGTTGGCTCCCTCCTCTTTTTCGTGTGCCTAATGTTATGGGTTGGCATGTGACCTTGAGGCTAGCCCCTTCAACTTTATCGCCATGGTTCTTTGCATTGGGATTTGACTGCGTTGTTTGTGGGGTGTTGTGGTCATGGGTCTGGTTAAGGCCTAGCCCCTTGGCCCCTCCGCTTGTAGTCCTATGGGCGCTGGGGTGGCCAGGGGCTAGAGCTTAGCCTAGCCCCCTCTCCCATATGTGCTACCATTAAACTTTAAATAACACCCATCCACCATATTTATTAAGAAACACTTGTGGCGCAGTGGTAGAGCTCTGCGGTGCCACTCCAGAGGTTTGTTGTTTGAATCCCATGGAGGCTCGATCTAGCTATAAACCATTTTTTTTAAATAAGAGGAGGCCACATGGTAGCCACCGATTAGCCCACATCGCTCTCCCTCAACCAACCAATGAACCATTAAAAAACCACCATACATGAACCAATAAGAACGAGACAAGTGTCATCCATCCATAGGTCCTCATAAACACAGTCAACTTCCCAATCAACATACAAATTGCTTATTGGGTGTACCCGCAACTTCAACTTTTAAAATTTTAGTTGTTTGGCAAATCGATGAGAACATGATATCGAGAGAATATGATATCGGTTTTGAGTGAAACGAGTTGCGTTGGATTCAGATCGTCGAAATATATATAGTATTTCAAGTTTCAAGCTCTCTCACACACTTGATTTTTGAGCACTAAATTGATCCCCTGCATAACTCCTCCCCATTGGAATCTCTTGGACCCCCAAAATTTCATTTTTAGTCAAAAATTAGATGAGGGTAAAGTTCCCTCACCCCTCCAACCTCAATCTAATTAGCTTTGCTCGGATTTGTCTCTTTGAACTTTTCATGAAAGTACGTCACTTTCCCTTATTTTGGAGTCCTTATATTGTTGTCAAAGATGACATCTTTCTACAATTTTCCAAGATATACAGAAAAAAAAAAAAAAAAAAAAAAAAAAACTTTCGTTGAAGGAATGTAAACATTCCATCCTCGGCCTTCAATCAATGGAAACTTAACAATTTTAAGTTCCTTTCACCTTGAACATTGTCATGATAATGATGCTTAGCATGTCTAGCCTTGCACTTGGCTTGACTCTTTACCAAATGTGATTGCCATCACCATGCACCATCCTTCTTCAAAGCCAAGATATTATGAAACCCACAAGAAGATGTTTTGGTACCAATGTTGTCTTTGTCAAATAACCTTTCCATTTTATTTTTTACCTCTGCATGCTTTAACATTGGCTTCTTGTTCATACCAATGTTCAACAATGAAGCATCCTGCTGCAATTGCACTTCATTTTCTTTACCCCTTTTAGGAGGCAACTCATTAGAATCTTGAAATGTCTTGTCACATGAATTAGAAACCTCAATGAAATTAGATTTCAAATTTGAGTCATATCCTTGAAAGGCTTTAGGTTATTCAACATCTTTGTTCTTGAACATTAACAATGCAAAATTCTAACTAACATTCACAATCCTCTTCATTTTTCTAGCATTCATAAGAGATAAACTCAATTTCTTGTTATGTGATCTAACAATGTACTCAATCCTATTCTTGAACAAATGATATGTGTTCTCATGGCAATGAAAAATAGCTCTCTTATCATAAAGATGGAATTCCCATAACAATACCACATATAAAAAGCAGAACTACATCAAGTTCCACCTTATCAAGAAAGTTTACAGTGATTGCACATCTAAGTGCATTTCTTTGTCACCTGCAATTTTTTATTCTCACATACCCAACCTAAAGTATAAGGTTTAGGATGAGGAATGGTTTCTAAATTCAACTTCTTGACAACATCTTCTGAGATAAAATTTTCTCCTGAACCACATCAAAAAATGTATCTATCTTGGTCTGTTTTGAAATGACTCTAACGTGGAAAATATCTATTCTTCTTTTTTCATATTGAGTGTCATTGAGACAATTTGAAGAACTAGTACTTGAAATGTTCTTACATTTAAAACCCGTGGTTATGATCTTTGTTTATCTTGAAGAATCTAGGGCTAATGTAATTAATGAGATTCTTCTTATCATGATAACTAGTTGTGAGGTGTTTTTCAATTTTCTTCTTATTCCAATCTTCACTTATTATTATTAGAGTGTGTCTACTTTAGTTCATCAAATAGCTACCAAAACAAAGAGACAAGAACACAAGATGTTGGAATTCTGCCAAGGCCAAAAACTCTCCCTCTTGGAGAGGAAAACCCACACAAAATTCTTCTTATAGAGATTCCAATTGACAAATACCAAGACCATGACCCTTGAACTACTATGCCACTCAAGACCAAGACAACAATCCTCTTCTTCATTGATGTTGAGACCATCGTCATTGTTGCTTCATCATTTCTTCACTTAGATCATTGCAACTTTCTCTTCGAATTAATCTCTACAACATCATTATTATTGTTACATCATTATTGCACCTTGCTACATTACCACCAAGATCTTTGTTTCCTAGACCATGATTGTGACTAGGATCATGATTGTATCTAGAAGATATGCTGAGACTGTATGATGACTGAGATCCTATTTTTCATGAACACTCTAAGTCTGTAAGACAATGATCACTATGACTATGTTTATAGTATATATGTTGAGACATAGTATTGATATCCTTCTTATACTTATGCCAAGACTATGACATATTATATACCTCTGTAATACCCATCTGAGAACCTTAGAGTCCTTCTCCAACCAAAATATTGTAACTTTGTTTTCATTCGAGTTTCTTGTACTATGTTACTTGTCTGAGATTTCAAGGAGGTATCTAAATTTATCACTGTAAGTATCACTAAGATTCGATCCTCCTACACTTCCTGTACCCATCCGAAGTTGCAGACTAGTCTGAGATTTCTGTTTGTACTTTATGCGAAGTTCAGTGGGGAAATGAGTGTGAAATGTTGTGTCACTTCATTTGAGACGACATGACTAATATTTATGTCATTTTTTTGTTGACTTGACTATTCTTTTCATCGTTTAGCTTGATAAGTTATTCAAGAGGATTATACTTGTCTTAGAGGGATGATCTAGACTCGAGGTTGATTCATATACATTACATAGAGCATGACATTGACTCTTTAACATCATAATGCTCTTAATGGGAGCCATCTATAAAATAAACCTCTTGCTGATGGAACCATTGCAATAAGGCATAATTAATAAACTTAATTTTCTTGTTTACAAAAATCAATGTCATGAAGATCAAACTTGGTTACACTTTCTTCAACACTCCCTCTTAACAAGGAAGGTATTCATGATGGTACTTGGTTATTATCAATATGAAGAATTTCTCATAAGAAGAATCAGATTGGTAACCCATATGTATAGCATCATAGTAACAAACATTATTTCCACAACAAGGCTTTGACTGACAGCTCTATCTCTCATTAGATCAGAGCATAATGTTGGAAAGACCAATGACTATAGACACCTTCATCATTGTCTCTCAAGATACATAACCACCTGGGTTTTCACTCAATATGACCTTCTTGGACTATTCTTATCTTGGGTTCCCAACCATCAAAAGAATATTGATCCTCTTGCATACTCTAGTCTTGGATGCCCTACACATCCTCAAAGAGAATCAGATGCTAGATGATTGCCCAATCCTCCATTATTTCTTCCAAAGTGAAGACATGAATGTTGTGTCTATCTCTCCCTCTCAACTAGGGAGGATATCATGTGTCCTCATTTCTCTTCATGGCCTTCACCTATACTTATGGTCGTTAGTCTTGGTCTAGTGCATGACACATGAAATAGAAAAACACAATTGTCACTCCTTTTTAATCAGCGGTGATCCAATGCAAGCTCCCTCTTGATGAGGGACTTGTCAAAACACCCTCTTAACTAGGGACTCTTCTATGCATCAATAACTTCTTTCTTCGTGGTGTAGGAATTTACAGGGTAAGTTCCTTAGACAGAACACCAAAGGACACCGCTCACAAACAGATCACAAATCAATACACCAGTATTGTTGACGTGGTTAAAACCATCAAATATGGAAACAATCCACGGCCTGAGCCAATGCGTCCACTTCAGGCAATTTATTAATAAAAGAATGAAAATTTATATAAGCTTCTCTCATGATCGGTTACCCCACAAATGACCCTCCATGCTTTTTAAATAGAGATCATGGACCAATTGGGTGTTAAGCCATGGATCAAGTGTCAGTAATACCGAGGAGAGAATGAACCATTGGATCACTACATATCATGACCATCAGATTGTAAGTTACAAAAGTACATAGTAAAGAAACACACTTTACCTAACTCTACACTAGACCAAGTTATACTTAACTATTTCCTATGTGTCAGAATATCCTAACATCCCCCCTTAAGAACAACTTGGGATAGGATTGAAGGATGTATAAATATGACACAATAGGAGAAGGAAGGAGGCACTAGAGCCTATCCCCCCTTAGTGACAACTTCCTGAACTCTAACCATAAATTGAAGTTTAGTAAACTCTGCCTCTGTGAGAGCCTTTGTAAAGATGTCTGCAACTTGATCATCTGTTGAACAATATTTCACTTCAAGAAAATGTCTTGAATGAGCTTTCTAATGAAGTGCATGTGTAGTTCAATGTGTTTTCTTCGCTGGTGTTGGATTGGATCTTTGCATAGTTGAATGGCACTTTGATTATCACACCAAAGTGTAGTCGGATGCTGCTGCTGAAAGCCAAACTCTGACAAGATCTGACGAAGCCACAAGGCTTCCTTACTAGCTTCTACAGCACCACGATACTCTGCTTCTACTGAAGAAAGAGAAATGGAATTTTGTTTCTTGAAAGCCCATGTAATAGGTCCTGAACCAAGAGTGAACACATAACCTGCAGTAGACTTCTTATCATCAGGGTCACCAACCTAATCAAAATCAGTGAAACCAACCAAGAGAGGAGATGCTTCTGCATTGTAATGAATCCCAAACTGGAATGTACCTCGAACATAACGAAGTATTCTTTTAGCTGCTTTCCAATGACTTTCATATGGGTTTTGCATAAACTGAGCAATAAAGCCAACAGCAAAGGAAAGGTTAGGACGAGTATGGGTCAGATACAAAAGTTTTCCTACAAGTTGACGATACAAGGTAGCATCAACTTCAGGGGAAGTACAAGTGACTGAAAGTTTGGCTCCAGACTGAAAGGGAGAAGGGGCTGGTTTACAGTCTTCCATGTGAAAATGGCGTAGAAGATTACAGGCATACTTGGACTGGGAAAGGGAAATACGTTCCTTGGATTGCAAGACTTGAAGACCAAGAAAATAATGCAAGTGTCCTTATTATGTCATTTCAAACTTCTTTTTAAGGCTAGACTTCACATGTTTGATAAGGTTGGGATCACTACCAGTGAGGATAAGATCATCAACATAAAGAGCAAGAATGATAAGAGACTTGCCCACTTTCTTGGTGTAGACAGCATTGTCAGAATGACACCTAGAAAAGCTAGATTCTAAAAGAAAGCTATCCATTTTAGCATACCAAGCCCGAGGAGCTTGCTTGAAACCATAAACGGATTTATTAAGCCAACATACAAGGCTAGATTCTATTTGTATAAATCCAATAGGTTGTTCCATATAGATTTCTTCATGCAATTCCCCACGCAAGAAGGCAGATTTAACATCCATCTGATGGACTTCCCATTTGAAAGAGACATCAAGGGAAAGAACAAGGTGGATAGAGTTCATTTTGGCAACAAGGGAGAAGGTTTTAGTATAGTCAATGCCTTCAACTTGTGAAAAACCCTTAGCAACAAGACAAGCTTTATGTTTATCAATTTTCCCATCTGGTCCATACTTGGTTCTGTAAACCCATTTGCATCTAACAAGTTTTCATCCCTTTGGAAGAGGAACAAGATCCCATGTATCATATGCCAATAATGAACGATATTCTTCATTCATAGCTGCATCCCAATCTAGATGGCCTGAAGCTTCTGCAAAGGTGTTAGGATCATAATTCGTTGAAGCTTTGAGCCAGTAAAGAAGAGGCTCTATCGAACTGGGAACGTGTATGTCGTTGATCTATAGGATCACCGACAAGATCACCTGCTGCATCCCGAGTAGCACAGACCCATTTTGGAAGCTAAGGAGCTAAAGCAGGATCCTAAGAAGGTGGGGGAGGATTGTCATCCTTTCTTTCATCATCTGAAGAAGAAATATTTTCAAAAGTAGAAGAGATAGAGCGAGGTGGCACATCCACCGAACTAGGCTCGTAGGCCGATATATTTTTAGCAAACTTTACATCTCTTCTAATGATAACAGTTTTTGACTTAAATGGAATAAGTCTATATCCTTTGACATCTTCAGAATATCCAACAAAAATAAATTTTCACTCTTAGGTTCTAAAGCTTTATGTTTCTCATCTGGAATATGGGCCCATGCTTCACTTCCAAAAACACGAAAGTGACTTACATCTGGTTTAATTAAGTTCCATGCTTCTTCTAGAGGGATATTCTTTAAAACCTTAGTAGGAGTGTGATTTATTATGTAATTTTCACCGTTAATTTCTTCTACCCAAAAATTAAGACTAAGTCCTTTAGATTGAAGCACATAATTATCCATTTCCTTTAAGGTGTGATTCTTCCTTTCAGCTACACCATTTTGTTGTGGAGTATATGGAATAGTATGTTGCATTTGAATTCCATTCTTAGTGCAAAATTTGATGAATTTGTTGTTAATGTATTCTCCTCCATTATCAGATCTTAGCTTAAGAATTTGATGTCTAGATTGTTTTTCAACAAAGGCCTTAAAAGCCAAGAACATGTTAAATACTTCACTCTTGAGTTTTAAGAAGTATACCCAAGTGCGTCTGGAGAAATCATCAATGAAAGTTAAGAAATACTTGTAGCCAGAGAATGAAACAACTGGAAGTGGACCACATAAATCACTATGCACAAGTTGTAAAGGTGCTGAGGCGTGCCAAGAGGCACGCTTTTCAAAACTATCCCAATGATGTTTTCCGAGTACACATCCGAAACAAACACCATCTCTGCAAGATACCATTGGAAGACCTATCACCATGTTTTCTTTACATATATTCTAAAGGGAGTGATAGTTTAAGTGACCAAATCGCTCATGCCAAATTTTGCTCACTTCATCGTTATGAGCAACAAATACCGAGGGAAGATTTGATGACCCAAAGTTTTTAAAATTATACAACCTTGTAGAATCATCAGCAGTGACAGTAACTAAAATATGTCTAAGATCTCTTAGGTCCTTAATTACAACATCGTGAGGTGAAAATTCAACGATTTTACCTTCACCTGAATGAGTTATTTGATATACAGATAGAAGGTTGCAGGATAAGGTTGGAACACATAATACATCATTAAATTGACCATTGTCTATATGAACAGTTCCATTCCCTACAGCACTAAGAGATCTATCATCACCAACATATATATTTTTGGTGTTACAATCATTTAAAGAAGAAAACATGGCTTTTTTTCGGCCATGTGATAAGAAGCTCCAGAATCAATGAGCCACTCATGAGAATGAGAAGAAGAAGATACATTTAGTGCATAGCCAGACCAAGATGCTTGACAACCACATGCAGAAAGTACTATTCCTGAAGATGAAGTTGAAGTTGAAGAGTGCTCCAAATGGATGTTATGCTTCTTCATTGCTGCTTCCAAGGCTTCCATCTTCTTAAAGCATTTGGATACTAAGTGTCCATCTCGTTTACAAAAGTGGCAATGTCTATCAGCCTTCTTCCCTTTGTTTTTATTTGCCTTATCATTTTGTTGAAATGATTTTTCATTTTGAGACTAGAATTGCTTAGGACCCTTGTTTGGTTTAGGACCATTCCTTTTAGGATTCGACTTCTTAGGATTCTTTGAATTTGGTTGCTGCTGAGCGACTAAGGCTTTCTTAGAAGAGTTTCCAAGATTAAGAAGACCAAGATGTAAGAGTTTTTCTTATTCTCTTATAAAAGAATCACAAAAGGAATCAAAGGAAGGGGACTTGTAGGCTTGTCCTTGAGAAATGAAGGCTTCTCTTCTAGAATGGAAGGTGGAAACAAACACAGAGTAGGCTGGTCCCAACTTAGTAAGGATGGAATAGATAAGGTTACTATCTTCTTTCTTAACCTTAACACCTTCCAAGAGAAGTCTAAGGGTCTTGAACTTGGAAAAAAAATCTTCAATGGAAGACAAATTATTGGGGTCCAATGTAAGAAACTCATTTTCGAGTTTATGGGCTCTAAATTCATTTTTAATTCCAAAAACTTTAGTGATATGTTTCATTGCTTCATCAAGAGTATTAAGTTCTACAATATGGAATCTACAATCTGGAGAAATAGACATCCCTATCAACCCACGTGCTTGATCTTGCCTATTTTCCCATTTAGCTACCTTGTCTTCATCTTTTGGTTTGGTTTCTTGGCTTGAAGCTATTCTGTAAAGACATTTACTTCTAAGTAAATTCACAATGTAGGATCACCATTGGAAGTAGTTGGTGCTGTCAAGAATAACTTGGCATGGACTTTGCATTTTAACAGAAAATGAAGCTATAGATGTTGAAACTAAGTGTTCCAATAGAAAGATCTTGAAAAATATGGCTGATTAAAAAAAATGGCTCTAAAAACGGCTACCGGATGAAGAAGTTATGGCTTTTTGAAGAAAAGTTGTTGAAGATGCCGATGAAGTGCGGGAATGTGCAGAAATGAATGATAATGTTATATTAAAAAAAATCTGCCCCCTTTCCAAACTTAATCTAATAAAGTAGCTTTGGACCAAGAAGGATTTGAACTCAAGACCTCTATTCTCATAAAGTAGCTTTGGACCAAGTGACCTAGATTAAAATGTTAGTAATTTTTGGAAAAGAGGAAGGGGTGTTTTTTTTTTTTGGAAAAGAGGAAGGGTTGAAATTAGCTTTACCCAGAAACTAAATATTTTCCTCAATGTTTTTGGTTTTCCAAGATCACACTAAGGCGTGGCGGAAAAGTGCATACGCATGAGAAAAATCCTTCCTCTCTATTTTTTATTTTCCCAGATGGCACAGAGTCATGGGGAAAAGAGCATACACAGAAATGAAAGGTATAGATCTGTTAATAAAAAAACAAAGCGCTAAATAAACTGAAATAAACAGAGAGAAAATAACTAGAAACTGCAAATAAACATTGTATACCTCCAGATCTTAAAAATGACGTAGCTAGAGCTACTAGAAACCTTTTCGCATGAAATGAAAGAGGTTCCTCACTGGAACAGATGCTCCTAACACAATAGAGCAGTCCTCTTGGCCCGAAAGCAGTCAGAAATAGTAGATCTAGGAAACAGCAATCGGATGCAGTTCTACCGGCTTCAGATTTGGATCACCAACAGATGCGGCCCTAAAATAGCTCTGATACCATGTAGGAATTTATAGGGTAAGTTCCTTAGACATAACACCAAAGGACACTGCTCACAAATAGATCACAGATCAATACACTAGTATTGTTGACGTGGTTAAAACCCTCAAAGAGGGAAACAGTCCACGGCCTGAGCCAACGCAACCACTTCAGGAAATTTATTAATAAAAGAATGAAAATTTACATAAGCTTCTCTCATGAATGGTTACCCTAAAAATGACCCTCCATGCTCTTTAAATAGAGATCATGGACCAATCGAGTGTTAAGCCACAGATCAAGTGTCGATAATACTGAGGAGAGAATGAACTGTCGGATCACTACATATCGTGACAATTAGATTCTAAGTTACAAAAGTACATAGTAAAGAAACACACTTTACCTAACTCTACACTAGACCAAGTTATACTTAACTATTTCCTATTTGTCGGAATATCCTAACACGTTGGTCCTTCAACTGCTTGATCATCTTCTCTCCTTGATGTCATGAAAATCAATTGAGCATCTTCCTTGCAGGGCAAAAACCATCAATCACTTTCCTCCTTAGTTCATCATGTCATTCGTTTCTTCATGGAAAATGACCTTATTCATATCTGGAACCTTCATTATATGACTACTTCTTTCTCGTCATCCTTCTTCCATATACCACATGAATTCTAGTTGTACTTGTATTTACAACTCTTGTTCGAGTAACCCTACATTATCCATTTATTATTCAAGAAATCAAAACATCATATTAAGTTAAATCATACCATACGAGATGGCTCTTCATCATGACATCTTCTTGTAGGTATCATCATCTTGCACACATATTGACACATCTCCCAAAGATATCCATTTTCAAGGGTCTTCATCCTTTTCAGATTTTCATCAGAGTCTTCATATCTTTCCGGGAGATTTCCTAGTAAAATCTTCTTGGTCTTTTGGATGTTGATTACCTTCGTCATGGTTGCATATCTCACGATCTCTTCCTTCGTCACACATTCCATTCCTAATAGCTTTCAATCAGAATTTCTTCATTGTAGTCAATCACTGCATACTTCATATGAGGACATATTATGTTGATTTCATCTAGTATGACTTATGCCTTCCTACATCCTTTCAAAGGAGTAGATCCTTTTTATCTTGATCATGCTTCTGAAGGTAGGATAAATTATCCATGTTACCTGCAACCATATGACATGACATTATAATATTAAACACAAGCATACATACCTTATTTTACCTTCAGATCATCGAGGCCTCTTCTTGCAACTTCCTTGATTGAAAATATCTTCAATCCCTTGATCTGCTTCATGTCATCATATCATCATCTCATGGATTCTATAATTTGGAGTTCTTGTTGAAACACTTGCTTCCTCTCTAGATTAGTGAACCCTACGGTGAGGATTCCATCAAAGAATTTTGAGGATCTTGTATATCCCCATTTGGAAAATGTTTCCTTTTTGACTTGATGTATGATGAGCCTTGTCTTAGATGACTCCTTCCTTTCCTTCAATGTACACTAAGGTTCCCAAGAGATATATATTACATGTTTGTTTGTCATGGATTTTGTCCTTCATGATTCCCATGGTGACGTCACAAGCTCTTGTTTCTAATGCTTCCATGATCCCATGATGCATCTTATTATCATTGTCATATTTTATAAAACAAGATTTAGGACCTTATGATAGGACCCTTTTGTGAGGGACACTATCTTACTCATAGCAGAGATTTGTTACTACCTCTTTCCTTTGCCCTTTTCCTCAAATTCCTCCATCTTTTAGTGATATGAGCTTCCAAAATCTTTCTATAGCATTGAATATTATCTATATGTATTCTATCTTGCTTTAGTACCAACAATGCCTTTCCTTTCTGCACATGGATGAGTTCTTTTAACCTTCAATATTTTTGACACCAACTTGTCTTTCTCTAGCATAGAGACCACAAGTTGTTAAATGAGGTAACCTTCTTGTTCATGGAAATTTGAGATCTTGGCTCCACAAGTTCTCCTTCTCCTCTTTTAAGCTTAAACCTTGTAAACATCAAAAAAAAAAACTTGCAAACAAATCAAACAATTTGCAAGTTAAATTATATGTGTTTTGGGTAGAGGATCAATTTATATACACATAAAACAAGTGAAATTAACCAAAATTTATAGCCAAACATAGATAAAATAAGCATATCTGAAACACATAACACAAAACATGTTAAAGGAGTTCACCCCTCTCCCGGGCTACATCTCCTCGTCCAACTTCCAATGTAGGGCCTCTTTCATTAAGTGCTCAAAAGTGTGTTTATATGCTTTTACATTATCCAAACAACAAAATTGATGTCTCCAATGGATTCAACACTACCAAAGACCCCCATTTGTGTTCTTTATCCACCTTGTTTGGCCAAAAATTGAGTAAGTTATGCCTATTACAAGTTTTTCCCAAATTATATGGGTAGTCATCCTACAATTCAAACCAAATCCCACTTGAGTGCCCCAAACCCATAACCGGCGCAAATTTTTTTCCTACAATCCCGCTCGATAAGTGAAATTGTAGGATCGTTAATCCACCCATTAAGCTCCTAGTTCCGAAAAACTTTCTCACGTTGACGCATGCAACCGCAATGGGGGTCGAAATTCTAGGAACTAACTCCGCCAACTATTTAAGCCCCTTTGTTAAGGCTGCGCTCCTGGGAATTGGGTCTCAGTGACCTGGGGCTATCCCCCTTATCTCCACCGCACCTATGGTCCTATGACTATCATGTGCCTTGGGGTTGGGGCCCTCCTCTTTTTTGGGTTCTCGGTTTTATGGGGTGTCATGTGACCCTGAGGTTGGCCCATTAAACTTTATCGCCATGGTTCTTTGCATTGGGCTCTAACTATGTTGTTTGTGGGGTGTTGTGGCCATGGGTCAGGTTAGGGTATAGCCCCTTGGCCCCTCTTCCTAGGATCCCGTGGGTGCTAGGGTGGCTAGGGGCTACGTCTTAACCTGGCCCCCTCCCCCATATACGCTACCATTAAACTTTAAATAACACCCATCTGCCATAGTTATTAGGAACTACTTGTGGCGCGGTGGTTGAGCACTGTGCTACCACTCCGGAGGTCTGCTATTCAAATCCCATGTAGGCCCGATTTGGCTATAAAACAATTTTTCCCAAATAAGAGGAGGCCACATGGCAACCACTGATTGGCCCATGCGACTCTCCCTCATTAGTCCAGCACAACAACCAATGAACCAATAAAAAACCACCATGCACAAGCCAATAACACTAGACATAATTCATCCAGCCATAGGTCCTCATAAACATAGCCACCTACCCAGTCAAATTCCTAATCATCATACGCGTTGTTGACTGGGTGTACCGACAACTTCAACTTTTAAAATTTTAGTTGTTTGGAAAATTGATCAGAACATGATATTGGGAGAATACGATATTAGTTGAGTGAAACAAGTTGTATTGGATTTAGATCGTCGAGATATATCCAATCATTCAAGTTTTGAGCTATGTCGCATATTTTTAATTTTAGCACTAAATTGATCCCTTGCATCAATCCTTCAAGCCATTGAAATCTAAAAGCACCATGATGAATTCAATAGATAAAATGGTTATAGACCTAACTAGTCTTTGAAGCCCCTTATTCATCACCTTGAACACAAGTCTTGGCCTTGCTGATCCTTTCTACTGTCTTCTCTTTATCTATCCATTTACTATGAATTTTATTAACGAACAAAAAATAATGTAACATGATGCAAAATTTATGTATTTTGAAACATAGATGATGCCAATAAGATGCGAAATTTTTACGCCGTAAGGCGTTCCCTCTGAAACAAACTCCCCTCCCATGCCAGCTGTAACTTTGTTAGCCTTCGATTCCGATGTTAGAACATGGAAAGAGTGACGACCATTGGATTGGAAAAAACCGGTATGAATCCGTTGAATCGGTTAGAGAACGAGGTGCAACTGAGAAAGAGGTAGAAAGACTACGCCACGTCCTTTAGCGGCAGAGGAAGGAATTGAAGGGACAGATGCTTGAAGCTTCCAGGGATGAAGCTGAACGCAAAAGAATGCTCGATGAGAAATCAAATTATAGGTACAGATTTAAAATTTATTGTGTTGTTGATTCATTTCTAAAATCAGACTAGGTTTCGTTACCTTGTTCTATGAGAACATTACATTATTCAAGTTAGTTTCTTGGTTAATTTCTGTCACTTCTGAAAAGTCTCTGTATCAAATTAGTTTTGTGGATCTTGCAGCTTGTTTACATTAAGCTATTCTGTTAAATATTATGAATATCCTGGTTTCGAATATGCTAATTAATGCGATATGTTCAGAAGGGCCTTGACACTATGATCTTTTTAAGCTCCAATGAAGTAGTAACATCCAATGTTGATCCACGCAACATAAGATTGCCACCCTGATCCAACAGCTACCCCTGAAAACCGTTTCGAACCAGAAATGCACATTCAGTCTTAACCTCTAATTTACTTGCTATTGGTCCATATCATTAAATATTCCAAATCTCATATATTAATTTTAACCTGATCATTTAAATGATCAGAAGTTTGCATCTGTTTTTGTTTTTTTATTTTAGTTTTTCCCCTTCTGAGCTTAATAGATGCAGGATTAATTTTTTTCCAGCTCTAAGCTTAATAGATCCCAGATTAAATTTATCTTTTTTAATAGATTTGATGGCATACTTTTACATCAATGCACCAAAAGAATGGAGCTTCTTTCGGATGTAAGAGATTTTCAACTTTTCATTGAGTTTGACAGAGTTCTGTCCGATCAGTTTTATTCTCACAACTTTTAATTTTTTAAGTATTCACAAGTTTGCATTTGATTTATTTGATCCCTTTCTGAACTTAAACCTTTGGTGATATTTTTGGTGATGAAACGCTTCTTTATTAGGAACTATAATGACATCCAGACATGTTTACATTATTGCACCAAACAGAATAAGTGTGGTCTTAAATGGAAGAGATTTCAACTTTTCATTAAGTTGGATATAAATAAATTCTAGTAGATCAATTTTAACCTCAAATCTCACATATCAATTTTAATCTCCTACTCTGAAAAATTGGCAAAGTGGAGTCAACGAGAAAAGCAAGTGCATTGCTTGAAAGTACTGGCTGAACACTGTTGAAGAGAATAGTAAACGCCAGCAAAATCGCCATTCTAGAAACCGTGTCTCTGATGACAGAACTGCTTGTGAACAACAGAGCAAAATCCTGGCGGAAGACCACAATGAGAACCCAAAATAAAACACCTATTGCACTTGATGTAGTTGCAGAGACAATTATTGCAAATTTGGCTCCCCTGCCATTTCCAGCTCCTAGCTCATTGGCAATCCTCACTCTGCAAGAATCAACTTCAAATTACACCTAAGTCTAAATTAAATAGATAATACTATAACAGACAAAAAGAAACCCATTCAAATTCTAAAAAAAAGGACATTAGGTGCCATCCAAAATAATAGTACACTGAGCATACCCAACTGCAACAAAGAATCCAAGGGGTATCATCATCTCCCAGCCATTGATGTTCATGCTGAAAGGAACGAAGTTCAAGTCTCAAAATATTAGAATGTGAATTTAATTACCATGCATCATTCTAATAAGAAACAGAGAAGCAGGTTTTACCAGATAGAAAGGGAATTCACTGCAACTTGAGGATCTGTTAGTTTCCCTGTGAGGAGGACCAGCACCCTGTAATACCAATTCTCTAAACTGAAGATAAAACAAATAATGTGAGCTCCTTTTGCGCTGAAATTAGAATCAATCAAATAGGAATCCTTTCAAGAGTGAGTTGCGGTGTGTTCAACTAACCATAGCATCACACCAGATGCGATGGAGAGCTTGAGAAAAGGCCACAAGTCTCTGAATGCTTTTCTGGAAAGCCCAGTCCACGTATGGGGACAACCTCCACAAGTAACATAAAGAAATTGACCAATTGCAGGCACCCACCACGCTAAATCTAATGTAATGGCTGCTCCCACAAGTCCCATTTCCAATTTAACGATAAAAAGCCAGGTTAGGACAATATGAAGCACCAATGAAGCTACAGAAATCCAGGCAATGACCATGTTTTTCAACTATGACTGCAGGTATCTCTGAATCGGAAACATAAATACAAATGCAAAGTGCTGAGGAATGAACCAGATTGAAACTGATCCGGATAGTTCAGCAATATCATCTGGCTGACCCATCAACTTGAGAAGGGGGGTGGCAAATATATAAATTGGTAGGAGGAGGACTGCAACAACAAAAAGCACAATCCAAGAGCGTTGCATATATACTCCCAGCATGTGGTATTGCTTAGCTCCGTAAGCTTGACCGCACAGAGTTTCCAGGGCACTGCCCATGCCTAACTGCCATTAAAACACAAGTTGAAACTACATCAGCAATAGGGGCCATGATGGCATAGCTGATTTACTTGCGTTTAATGTCAAAGTGATCACTTTCAAATTTTGACCTTCAAACTGTTAGAATTGGATACAGCCCGGAGTCGCTATATTAAATTTCCTTGTGCGGATTAGAATTTGAAGAGATAATTTTCGAAGAACCTTTTTTTCTCCCGCGAAATTGATAACTATATGTGTGAACAGAGCGATTGACTGTTATTTTTCTTCTTCTTTTGTATTAGGCATAAGCAGGTAATGCTTGAAGCTTATAACCAGCGATGTGAAGAAACATGCAACAATTTTTGCAGAATATCAGCGACGACTATATCGTTATGTTGATCAAGCAAGGGATGCACAGCGAGTGAGGGTTGGCAGTGGGCAAGATGCAACCCCTGACATTCTGCGTGCCCGTAACGAGCAGGATATAGTTTATGCCACAATTAAGGGCAACAAGCCAGCGGATGGTCTCATTCTTATTGAAACAGCACATGAAAGGAGCATTAGAAAGGCATGTGAATCACTTGCAGCTCATCTCATTGAAAGAATACAGAACACTTTTCCGGCTTATGATGGGGGTGGTGTTCAGGGACATGCACATCTAGATGCTGAGAAGCTAGTTATTGATTTGGATGGGGAAATACCAAATGATGTGAAGGATATTGCTCTAAATTTGCTCAGGAGTCCTCCACAATTGCTACGTGCAATTACTACATATACTGCTCGAATTGTCAATCTGATAAACCGAGAGACGGAGAAAATTGATGTCAGGACTGATGCTGAACGTCTGAGGTATTTGATTATTGCTTTGCCTTCTCCATTAGCTTTAATTTTGATTTACCAACATTGATATGAAAGCAGATATCGGTATTTCCATTATTGTATGATCACAATCTTGTTTTTGAAATAATAGCTGATCAATTGTCTGTTATTATATTTATAAAATGCCTTCCTTAAATACAATAGAAGTATTGGAAGTGCCTCAATACCATGGAACCCATCCCTCCTCTCCCCCTCCACTGAGAAATTGCTTTAGGAAACCACTCATCAAAATTTCGTGGGCATTTTCCAACAATGAACTTTAGGTGCAGTTTCGAGGAAATTGAAGGAGAATTTCAAAATTCCAAACAATGGGGTTTTTGAAAAATTGCCTCAATTAGATGAGACACGAGATTTTTTTTAAAATTGTCAACAGTTTGGGAGATTTTGTTGGTTTTCTAAAGGGTATATACTCAGTTTTTGGCATGGCCGAGTTTTGCAAAACAACTAATCCTTTATTTGAAGGTTGGTTGTTGGGTGCATGTTTCCTTCATGGCTTCGAATTAGAAGCTTTGATATCATGAAAATGCTTTTTCAGATCTAGGTGCATCTTCTACCAGAGTTTTAGAAGTCACTGGTTTTGATATTCAAGAGAAGATTATTGATAACTCTTTTGTATTCATTCAGTTTTATTCATCGCATACATAGCTTAATAATTTTGGCTCTAAGCACATTCTAAAAGCAAATATCTTGAGTCTACTAACCAATTGCATTTGTTATAAAGGGAATTTCCAAGATCTTGGTCCAGTTTCCTACTAACATTTGAGAATGTTGAAGTTCTGTCTATATCAAATCTTGGGGTATCGTGTAGATCTAGTATAAGACGATAGCAGATCAATAGTTATTATAAATCGTAAACCCCCTCTGTGTGTTCGATGTTTAACAAAGGGAGTGAAAAAAACTATTGGTGATGTGGCAGCAACAGGTTCATAGTAGCACCCCCTTGACAGTTTTCAATACCATGGAACCCATCCCTCCTCTCCACCTCCACTGAGAAATTGCTTTTGGAAACCACTCATCAAAATTTCGCGGGCATTTTCCAACAATGAACTTTAGGTGCAGTTTCCAGGAAATTGAAGGAGAATTTCAAAATTCCAAACAATGGGGTTTTTGAAAAATGGCCTCAATTAAATGAGACACGAGAATTTTTTTAAAATTGTCGACAGTTTGGGAGATTTTGTTGGTTTTCTAAAGGGTATATACTCAGTTTTTGGCATGGCCGAGTTTTGCAAAACAACTGATCCTTTATTTGAAGGTTGATTGTTGGGTGCATGTTTCCTGGCTTGGAATTAGAAGCTTTGATATCATGAAAATGCTTTTTCAGATCTGGGTGCATCTTCTACCAGAGTTTTAGAAGTCACTGGTTTTGATATCCAAGAGAAGATTATTCATAACTCTTTTGTATTCATTCAATTTTATTCATCGCATGCATAGCTTAATAATTCTGGCTCTGATCACATTCTAATAGCAAATATCTTGAGTCTGCTAACCTATTGCATTTGTTATAAAGGGAATTTCCAAGATCTTGGTCGAGTTTCCAACTAACATTTGAGAATGTTGAAGTTCTGTCTATATCAAATCTTGGGGTATCGTGTAGATCTAGTATAAGACGATAGAAGATTGATAATTATTATAAATTGTGTTCGATGTTTAACAAAGGGAGTGAAAAAAACTATTGGTGATGTGGCAGCAGCAGGTTCATAGTAGCATCCCCTTGACAGTTTTCAATACCATGGAACCCATCCCTCCTCTCCCCCTCCATCGAGAAATTGCTTTTGGAAACCACTCATCAAAATTTCGTGGGCATTTTCCAACAATGAACTTTAGGTGTGGCTTCCAGGAAATTGAAGGAGAATTTCAAAATTCCAAACAATGGGGTTTTTGAAAAATGGCCTCAATTAGATGAGACATGAGATTTTTTTTAAAATTGTCAACAGTTTGGGAGATTTTGTTGGTTTTCTAAAGGGTATATACTCAGTTTTTGGCATGGCCAAGTTTTGCACACTGATCCTTTATTTGAAGGTTGGTTGTTGGGTGCATGTTTCCTTCATGGCTTCGAATTAGAAGTTGATATCATGAAAATGCTTTTTCAGATCTGGGTGCATCTTCTACCGGAGTTTTAGAAGTCACTAGTTTTGATATTCAAGAGAAGATTATTCATAACTCTTTTGTATTCATTCAGTTTTATTCATTGCATGCATATCTTAATAATTTTGGCTCTGAGCACATTCTAGTAGCAAATATCTTGAATCTGCTAACCAATTGCTTTTGTTATAAAGGGAATTCGAAGATCTTGGTCGAGTTTCCGACTAACATTTGAGAATGTTGAAGTTCTGTCTATATCAAATCTTGGGGTATCATGTAGATCTAGTATAAGACGATAGCAGATCGATAGTTATTATAAATCATGAACCCCCTCTGTGTGTTCGATGTTTAACAAAGGGAGTGAAAAAAACTATTGGTGATGTGGCAGCAGCAAGTTCATAGTAGAACCCCCTGGACAATTTTCAATACCATGGAACCCATCCCTCCTCTCCCCCTCCACTGAGAAATTGCTTTTGGAAACCACTCATCAAAATTTCGTGGGCATTTTCCAACAATGAACTTTAGGTGCAGTTTCCAGGAAATTGAAGGGGAATTTCAAAATTCCAAACAATGGGGTTTTTGAAAAATGGCCTCAATTAGATGAGACACGAGAATTTTTTTAAAATTGCCAACAGTTTGGGAGATTTTTTTGGTTTTCTAAAGGGTATATACTCAGTTTTTGGCATGGCCGAGTTTTGCAAAACAACTGATCCTTTATTTGAAGGTTGGTTGTTGGGTGCATGTTTCCTTCGTGGCTTGGAATTAGAAGCTTTGATATCATGCAAATTCTTTTTCAGATCTGGGTGCATCTTCTACCAGAGTTTTAGAAGTCACTGGTTTGGATAATCAAGAGAAGATTATTCATAACTCTTTTGTATTCATTCAGTTTTATTCATCGCACTGTTAGTCACAGAAACGGAACATCAAGAACCTCATGTCTTTGATGAAATTTTTGTTATGATCTTAATGAACTTATTTATGGTGTTTTAAATCAGAGAAATGAAATCTAAGAACCTGATGCTTTTGATTTCAATGCGGATAGATGAAATGCACATCTACTCCCTTCTGCATCAACATCATAGAAAGAAAGCATTCCTTTTACAAATACGTCCCAATTCTCTATTTTAAGTTTCAGGGGAATGGGTTTGTGGGGGATACATTGGGGATTATCCTCTTCTTTATTTTGGGTTCCCACTCTGCCCCAAGTTTTGAGCAAGGTGCCCATTCTATCTACCACTTTCCCTATCCCGGAGGCAAAACTTTTTAAAAATTCCAATAGATAGAAGGTGCGGAACACCTGGTTCAAACCATGATAAATCAGATTTGTTTCAGAAATATCATTGTTGTCTATATTCTGTGTGTTGATTTCTTGCCTGCAAATTTGAATCTGTTGTAAATATTCCTGAAAATCTCTAGAGTTATAACTCGAACCCTCACGTTCTCTGCGGCATTCAGCGCCTTCACGAACAAGGTCATCTGGCTGATCGTCATTTCTTTTTTCTTTGCACGAGGCTTTGTGAAGACAGGGTTAGGTGATCGAATCGCCACATAGCCTGGTATGCATTCCTTTTCCAAATACGTCCCAATTCTGTGTTTTAAGTTTCAGGGGAATTGGTCTGTGGGGGATACATTGGGGATTCTCCTGTTCTTTATTTTGGGTTCCCACTCTGCCCCTAGTTTTGAGGAAGGTGCCCATTCTGTCTACCACTTGGCTTATCTTGGAGGCAAAACTTTTTAAAAATTCTAATAGATAGAAGGTGCGGAACACCTTGTTCAAACCATGATAAATCAGATTTGTTTCAAAAATATCATTATTGTCTATATTCTGTGTGTTGATTTCTTGCTTGCAAATTTGAATCTATTGTAAATATTCCTGAAAATCTTCATAGTTATAACTCGAACCCTCACGTTCTTTGTGGCATTTAGCACCTTTACGAACGAGGTCATCTGGTTGATCGTCATTTCTTTTTTCTTTGCGCGAGGCTTTGTGAAGATAGGTTTAGGCGATCGAATCGCCATATATTTTGTCAAATGGCTGGGGAAGAGCACTCTAGGGCTTTCCTACGAGTTAACTATAAGCAAAGCTCTCATTGCCCTAGCAATGCCCAGTACGTCTGCTAGAGCCGGGGGAGTGTTCTTGCCCATTATCCAGTCCTTGTCTCTCTCCGGAGGTAGTTTGCCCAATGATAAGTCGTCGAAGAGACTCGATTCCTATCTCATTCAGTCACAATTCCAGGTAATTATTTTCGTTGCGTATGATATTTTGGAGCATATTGATGGCATTTTCAATCACAAAAACACATTGTTTAAAATGGGATGCTTTCTATTAAATTTTGATTTTGATTTTAATGAGCTTTATTATGGTGTTTTCTATCACAACAACGAAACCTTAACATCCCCATGCTTTTGATTTTGATCTAATTAACTTAATTATAGCATTTTCAATAACAAAAACGAAATCTTGCATTTGATTAAAGTATGGTTTTGATCTTAATGAGCTTAGTTATACCATTTTCAATCACAGAAATAGAATCTCAAAACCCCACTTTTGATTAAATTTTGATTTTGATCTTATTGAGCTTAATTATGGCGTTTTTAATCACAGAAAAAAAATCTTTTTCTATTAAATTGCGATTTTCATTCCAATGAGCTTAATTATGGCATTTCCAACCACAGAAATGGAATCAAACACTTGTTGTTGTTTCCGTTTTGATTTTGATCTTAATGAGCTTCATTATGGCGTTTCCAATCACAGGAATGGAAATTTAAGAATCCCATGTCTTTTATTAAACTCTAATTTTTTATCTTAATGAGTTTAGTTATGGCGATTACAGGCATAGAAACTAAATTTCAAGAATCTGAATTTTAATCTTGATCTTAATGAGTTTAATTACGGTGTTTTTGATCACAGAAACCAAATCTCAAGAACACCCGAGGTTGATTTTTATCTTAGTGAGCTTCATTATGGCATTGTCAGTCATAGAAACGGAACATCAAGAACCTCATGTCTTTGATGAAGTATTTGTTTTGATCTTAATGAGCTTATTTATGGTGTTTTAAATCAGAGAAACGAAATCTAAGAACCTGATGCTTTTGATTTCAATGCGGACACACGACATGCACATCTACTCCCTTCTGCCTCAACATCATAGAAAGAAAATCTTAAAACCCGATTATTTTTTATTATAACAACCATATATTTTTATTTGTATTAAATTTGATATTTGATTCTCGGAGAATAGGCTCCTTTGAAACAGTTGTAACGTAAAGTTTATTTCAATTACCTTTGAGGCTTCATTCTTAATGAGTTCCGTTATGTTGCTTTCAATCACAGAAGAGGCTCTTTTGAAACAATTGCAATGTAAGTTTTATCTCAATTACCTTTGAGGCTTCATTCTTAATGAGTTTCGTTATGTCACTTTCAATCAAAGAAGAGATTTAAAAGACTCGACATTTTGTTTAAAATTATTTTGGAATAGGCTCTTTCGAAATAAATTGGTCTTTTTGCAACAAAGAAAACTTACAATAAGGATATGACTTGTGCGTCCAATTTTCTTGACTTTGAATGGTTCTTCATGCCTTTCTTAACTTTCAGACATCTTTGTTTCTTTCAATTTTTCCTCTATTGCTTCGAATACTATATTTTGGAAGAGGTTGTGCATCAAACAATGTTATTATCACCTCACATTTATGATATGCCATATTCAGTAAGTTACTAATGGCATCAGAATTTGGATGTTAAGGTTGGTAAGTTGTGATTGTGGCAATATTTTAGGATTCTGTGTGAAAATTTCTTGAGGTCATACTAGCATAAGAGCACTTGATTCACTCACTCATTGATCTCAAGTTAACTCCACCATTATCTCTACCTTATTTAAACTTATATGAAGACATTGACATTATGAAAATGCTTGCAGAAAACAATCTCTTGATATTGCATGCTATCTTTCCCTTTGCCTTTGACAATGTAGTATATTCTGTTAGTTGATTTCTTGCTTATAATTATTATATTATGTTAAATACCATTACTGTATTGTGCATTGGTTGTGCATCAAACAATGTTATTATCACCTCACATTTATGATATACCATATTCAATAAGTTACTAATGGCATCAGAATTTGGATGTTAAGGTTGGTAAGTTGTGATTGTGGCAATATTTTGGGATTCTGCGTGAAAATTTCTGGAGCTCATGTCATGATTCTGGAGGCACTTTAAAAATAGCTATTGCAAGTGATTCCAATGCTTATTTTCCTTGAAAATTCAGGACTATTCGGGGGCCATGTTGGAGTTTCAGATTTTAATTAACAAGTTATTGAAAAACTGGAAATACTAATCTATAAGAATACTTGGTACAACCCACTGTTATCTGTCTAATTATGTAGTCTGAAACAACATCATTCATCAACAAAGGGATTTTTGCATCATATAAAAATGTCAGTTATTTATTTATAGAATAATCAGAAATGATGAATGTGGGCTTTGTTTCTGGGTGATTCAACCTTCAGGGACATTTCTGGACAAGGAAAATGGAAATGATAGAAAATCCTCTGCCATCAAACTGGAAATTGATTCTTTGATTGTTGATATCCTACCTGCAAATTTGAATCTGTTGTAAAAATACAAGGAACTGAAGCCATCTCTATTATCAACATTTTGCTGCTTTGTTTTGAATCCATGACTATATACCATTCAAACGAGTGATAGAACTTGTCGTTTAGTAGCAAGGATAAGTAACAAGACTGATTTAGTTAAAGCTTTGTTCAATTTCTTAGTCAGTCAAATGTTGATGCACTCATTGGATGAATGCAGGCTTTGTTTCTGGGTGGTTCAACTTTCAGGGACATTTCTGGACATTTCTGGACTACTTCATCTCCGGTAACAGCCTTAATCTCCTTTCTGAGTTTTTGTTTAATTTCTATTTCATCCATGGACCATGATAGAAAATCCTCTGCCATCAAATTGCAAATTGATTCTTTGACTGTTGATATCCTGCCTGCAAATTTGAATCTATTGTAGATATTCCTAAAAATATATCGACCTCCCTTTAAACACGGTCAACTATGCCACCTATTATGGAAAGGTCCTTTTATCGATTCCTAGCAGTTTCAAATCTTGATATTGGTTTGTTAGAACTGGAAAAAATACATTGAATATATAACCTGATTTCAATAGGTAAAAGAACACCACAACAGGACTTTCAAAATTCATACATTTCAATATATCGTGGACATACTTTTCCATTATAACCAAAAGAAAGAATATACAAATGATGAATTTTGTTCTGATCTGATTTGTTTTTTGCACAACAATAAAAATGAGTAGAAAAAAAAGTCTGACAGTAGTTAACACTATCTTACAAATTTTAGTCAGCTAGTGGTGATCAACCATTAAAACCAACAAAAAGAACAAGAAAACTCTGACAAAATTCTCATTATCTGCCTCCAAAATGCACACATGTCTTGACCTGCTAAGACCTAGTCTTGAATACTCATATCGGATTGATAACCTTTGAGATTTTAATACCTTGGATACTTTGGATTTTATTTGTATGGAAGTGTTTGTTTGGATTTATTTAGAATGGAGTTGTGCTAAATGCAACTGTCATTTCGTGCTAAATTTCTTGATGTCTTCCTTATTCTTAGGCATTAATACTCAAAATATACAATGAAACTATTAGAGATCTTTTGGTTACCACTAAATTTGGTAGTGTAGATGGACCTGGTTCTAACCTTGCAACCTAACATTTGATCCCTTCTGAGAGGCCTTGCCCTCTTTTCCAATTTGGGTAAGGAATAACAATCTCCCTCGTTATTCTTAGAATAAGGATTCCATCCATGCAATTAGTGGGTGTCTAGGAATATCTGTCTTAATCCTCGAAGTACATTTCCAACTACCTTTCCAACTTTGCAAGCATTTATGTGAAAGTGGTTTTTGGGCTTTGGTCTCCTAAAGGAAATCAGGGAATCGTTTTAGATGTTGATGGAATAATCTAGACCCAAAATCCAAATTATGTAGGATTGATCTCAAGTTAACTCCACCATTATCTCTACCTGATTTAAACTTATATGAAGACATTGACATTATGAACACTGACTTAGCCTTTGGAATTAAATTTGCTATCTTTTGGAATTAAATTGGCTAGGGAATCATGTGGCTTGGTGAAGGAAATGCTTGCGGACAACAATCTTGATATTGCATGCGATCTTTCCCTTTACCTTTGACAATGTACTATATTCTGTTACTTGGTTTCTTGCTTATAAATATTATATTATGTTAAAAACCATTATTGTATTGTGCATTGGTTGTGCATCAAACAATGTTATTATCACCTCACATTTATGATATAGAATATTCAGTAAGTTACTAATGGCATCAGAAATTGGATGTTAAGGTTGGTAAGTTGTGATTGTGGCAATATTTTAGGATTCTGTGTGAAATTTTTTGGAGCCCCATTCAATGCCACCTCCATATAATCTGCTCCAACCCATACTTTAACAACACCAAAAGGTTTCCTCTATTTACTTAGCTCATTCTATTTCATAGCATACCTTTTGATATCTTTCAACAACAACCAAATTTAATCATTATTAATAATTATGCAAATATTAGAATGTCCTTATATTATGTATACATCTCATTCTAATATTTTCTTTCTTTTGCAACAGGACATATGGACTTAGAAAAAGCACACCTATGCAACTATGAGAAGAATAGAAAGCAAGAAATACGCGTCTCCAACTACGCATAAATCTCCAATGGTGTTCAGTATGCCATCATTCACCATGCATCTTCCACTAACAATATATAAATCCCCATGGCAAAGGTAACTTCATTTCCATTCATTCCAAATTCATTTTAACACAACTCACCTACAAAGTATTACTAATAAATTTCCACAACTGATTTACATATTACAACTTCTAACAAAATATACATTTTGCAGGTTCATCACTGCTTCTTCAGGTCTTCGATGCCTCCAACAACTTTTGATACAACTTCAAATATGGAATGACAAGAACAATGCTCTTTAGAATATTATATTTACTATTTGTATTTTCCATTTGAAACTTGAAAAAGGATGTTTCAAGATCAAATGCCATTTTGATAGTTTGTCTTCACAACCGATTCATTATCAATGGGTTTTAACATATTTTGTTAACAAAATCAATTTATTTCAATGAATATAATACATGTTTTCAATATGTCTTCATATTAATTAAATTTCCCGTTTGAATAATGATTTCTTAAATAACCCTATCCAAATCAATATGGATACCCAATTCTTGTTCGCGTTTCGCGTTTCGCGTGAATTCATTCCTTTACCTTCACCTTCAACTACGCAATTTTAATCCAGATGCGATGGTGTCTAAACAAGTTCAATGGATATTTAAGACTACTTGCATTCCATTTTGTAGCCACTTTAACCCCCAAATACGCCTTTCGACATGGCTTCCTCAAATTGAAACTCAAATACATCGACCCTTGCTTTCAAAAAAGCCCATTCACATTTCAATATTTTTCCTCAAACTATGCCTTACGGCGTTTCCTTTGCAACATTAGGTGCAAATGCTAGTTATATTTTGATACACTTATAATGCCATTATGATGCAATATTCAATACACATCTAGAAAGTATTGATGTTATTATCACTATTTTTTACATTTCCAAAAGTCAAAAAGTCCTTTGAAAATTGTCAACTCTATTCTCGCTTGGTTTTGTTACTTTTGAAGTACTAGGTGAAATTCATTTGAAAGCAACTTTAAATTAGTTTTTTCACAATTGGAAATGAATTATTGAAAGCCAAAAGAGGATTTTTTACAATAATGGACCAATTTACAAAAAAACTCTCATTTTTTACGCATATATCATGGTTTGGAGGATAGGAAGGAATCTTTGCAACCCTTTTTTCAAGATCCAAAAAAGGTTTTTGTTGGGAACATGCTAATTTACAAAAGTCTCTTTCAGTTTTGCAATAGGTGTCCTGGTTTGGAAGATCTAAATGCATCTTTGAAGCCTATTTTTTAGAAATTCGCGAGATTTAATTTTTCTATTTTTAGAAAAAATCCAATCAACTTTTAGTTGGAGCCACCTCATCAATTTGACTTAAAAACAAACTAAAGATGGATGAGAAGGTTTTTAGATCCATTTTTTTGGATCTTGATATTTGTTTGATATTTGAACATATTTTGTAATTTTATTTTCCCCAAACATTGTGGATCTTAGCTTGATATTTTATTCTATATAATACATGTAAAAAGAGGATCCAGGGGTTGGATTTTGATAAAAAAAAAATAGCTATTTTCTGTGTGTTTTTTCAAATATATATACATTTTACAGTTGCCAAGATTAGAAGATTTATGATTATTAACACAAAGATTCATGTGATGCTTATTCCCTTCTCTATTATTCCATTTGAATGAAAGAAAATGTCATGGAATTCATAATCTAATTTTTTGTTATATTAATTCAAATGCCTACATTCCTTCCTTCTAAAGACACATTAGGGTTTAGTTTGCATGCCCTATTGTAGTGGATTTTTTTTCCTATTTTCTACTGCCATCCACTATGATAACTTGAAATGTCTAAGGTGTGTCATCTATCTTGCCTTTGTCAATATTTGATCATGTAGCCAATGTCTTCGTGATTTCAACAAACCATAGCTTGTTGACTCCATTTCCCAATGGACTGTCTCTCTCATGCCCAACCAAACCCTTTTTCAACACCCCTCAACTAAAGATCTAGCCATTATTTCAAGTACACAGCTAGTTACTGAAGTGACACTGGGTGATTGAGATGTAAGAGAGAGCCCTCTCTGGGTTGGAAGGGCTAGCCTCTAGCCTAAACGTTTGGTCGAAAAGGTTACCTTAAGAGTATTTTTCACATCCAAGAAAAACTCTTGAGTGTTAATAGATGTAACAACCAAACATAACAATTCTAATCAAACACAAAAAACATGTGTTCAAAGAAACAATGATGCAAACTTGACTTTAAAATTTGTTTCTTAAGAATGTATGACCACAAGACATTATGGAATAATTTCGTGTGACTCCCATTCTACCAGTAATACAATGTCAAAGAGGGAATGCATTGAAAAAGAGGATGTTGGGAAATGATGTAGTGATGATTGGAGACTTCCACAATTATTCATACTGTTAGAGATTTCTGGAATAACATTGTGTAATATATGTGATCAATCCTATTACATATATTAAACAGTGCTATTATGGAAATCTCTAACAATTATGTAGTGATGATTGGAGACTTCCACAGTTATTCATATTGTTAAAGATTTCTGGAATAACATTGTGTAATATATGTGATCCATCCTATTACATATATTACACAGTGCTAATCTGGAAATCTCTAACAATGATGTAGTGATGTAAATTTTATGCAAATCACATTGTCCACCATTGTGTCATGTTCATTCAAAATTGTTTTCCTTCCTCAAATAATACATTACATGGAAATGCTAAAGACAAAGAGAAGGAAATATATTGTAGTAATGTATGAATGCTCAAACAAAAATATATCTAACGTTAATTTAGGTGGCATATAGGATTGTTTTTCTTTCCAAGGAAATATTTGGATAGATCCACCCAATGGGATCACTTCCCACCAACTTATTATTGGAGCCTAACCCCAAGGGTGTCGAGGAGAATTGACCCCATGACCTCCCATTAGCGACATGCTTTTAGCGACAAGAACTCGACCAATTGAACTAACCCTCGGGGCTAGCATCTAGGATTTGCTTATACTTTACAATTAGATCATATTAATGAAAATAATTTGGAGGAATTTGTTTTAAAAGATCATAAATTAAGCACATTGGGACTATGTGCTATTTGAATTACTAGGATTCTAGTGGCAGGCCTATAAGATTTTAAAACTATCAATAAACTAGTTTAATTAATTGTAGTCTTATTGGAGTCTTTCAAACCTTTAGCTTTATAATGGATTCACATCAAAATCTTGTTCGATTTTCCCGAGTCACCTCAAATTTTTTGGGCAGTGTAGTACTTTAAAATTGAGTTGTTCTCATCCTTTTAGTATTATATCTAATTTCATTACTTCTAATGAATATGGTAGAGATTAATTGGTAGTTTTATGTCATACATATCCCATTTAATGTAAAGTAAGGTTGTCGATTTCTCTTAATGTAGTTTGGGGTTTTTTTTCTCTTGCATAATATTGGGTGTACATTCAACACATAGATATTGATATAATGATGGTGTTATTGGTGGCTTATTTTTTATTGGTTGAGGTAGATAAACACACAAGTATAAGTGTAGTATTTTGAAGAGATGAAGGAAATGTAGACTTATTTGTTTAATGATATTAATGATAAAACATGAATTTTACAATTAATTCCTTGTTAGCATGGGGAGGATAATAATGTTTTGAGTTAATTATGAGAGGATATAAGGGATCCAATAAATTAGCAGGTCTATTTGTTACACTAAAAAATGTCACCTTGACTATTTACAGTTAGTATGGCTCAAATCAACAGTCATGCTACCCTCTTAGGCAAGTCTCATGCCTCTGTTATCCATCTCAAACTCAAAGAAGAGAGAAAGTCTTGTAAAAACTATGTTTATCTCTGGGGTCGCAGGTTCTCTCTAGCCTTACCTGCGGGGACGCGGACCATGTTCACAAAATCTGCGTCCATGGACGCTCTGTATGTTAAGGGACAGGTGCGTCCCTCTGTAAAAGGCAAAATGCGCGAGTTTTATCTTGAAAAAGTTACTTGTGGTTACTTCTAGAACATTCTAGAGGTCGGTTTGATGAAATGGATGCGCCTCCAGTTGGTTCATGTATCTTTATTAAGGGGGAACTTATCCCATCAATAAGGGAGCTATCCCACCCATAGAGGGGGATGATCCCATTGATAGTGGACCTGAATAACCTCTTTACAACACTATAAATAAAGGCATTGAGCCAGAAGGAGAAGAGGTTGGAGCTATACATTTTCTTTGGGTAAATGCTGCAGGATTTAGGTCTTCCATTAGAGCCTTTGTGAGGAGAGATTGTCTTCACTTGATTCTACTTGGGAGAGGGTGAGCTTTGTCAAAGTAGAGGAAAACCCTTGATGGACCCTGGGAGGAACTTGCACGACACCAAGGCCAGGTTGTAAGAGTTTCTTTGTTTCGTTATTAATACAAACTGGTTTATTTTTCTCAATAGCTTGTGTTAATGAGTTATTTCATGTGTTCCTTGGTCTGCATGTTGAATATATGTTTTATTATATGAAATGCAAGTGCTTGGTAATTGTTTGATTGTTTGTGGTTGCAGGAATTGACTTGAAGGAGGAGCTCATCCGGATCGTCAAGAACGGACTTCAACAACAGCGTTTTGGAATAAGGTAAGCCTAAACACTTGTAGTTTTCATGTTGTAAAAGGTGTATTTAGAGAAAGATCACTCCATTTTGTCTTGTTTGTCATTAGAATGTCTTAGACTTCTAGGAAGGTCAGTCGTGTCCACACCCTTGACAGATTCCGTGTGACAAATTGGCGACTCCGCTGGGGATTCCATTAATGAGAGAGTCTTTTCCTTTATATGAACTTTGCTTTGAGAAAATCATTTTTATTTTCTGGTTTTTGACTGTGAGAATTAGTATTTGGGTGGCTTAGCTTTAGATTTAGTTAGATTTGGTTTTTCTTCATTTTTCCAGACGGACGCACCCTCTTAGTACTGCACAGTGCGTCTTTGGACGCGCTGTTGCCGTCTGCACAGAGCGGGGCCGCACCTGTGACAACGGGTTGCCTGCGTCTTCCTGTAAAACTTAAGAAAATTCCATTTTTGCTTTAATTTGCTTTTAGATTTTGTTTTTCCTTAGTGTTTTCTGCCCAGATCCTTTAGTACCCTGTCAAGAATTTTCACCTGAACTAGTTTTGTGAGCTTTGAGTGTTTTAGTGGTTTTCAACGAAGTTTAGACCTAGGGTTTGATTTTTGGGAAGGCTTTGTAGTGACTTTGATAGTAGAAAGTTGTCCAGCCTTAGATCTCTCTGGTTAGTCAACCTTCTTAGAAGTCGGGCCTGTCGTAAAGTCTCCTTTTGTGAGCAACTTGCCATTTGAGTTGTTTTGGGTCAAATTTCGAATTACTTATTTATAAAGTATTGATTTCCATTTTACAAAAAGAACAAAAAGATTAGAGTTTTGTTTTGGCTAGTTTTTTGATTCTGCAATAAGCTAGTCCTTGATTTGATTGTGATCAAGTAAAACACCTTAGAAATAATCATTGTTAGTTTTGGCCTCGTTAAGGTTGCTTAGAGTAAATTTACCTTTAGTTTGCTTATGAGTGCATTTTCATAGATTTTAAGAGTTGTTAAGATTGATTTTTTGGTTACATTAGATTTACTTGTTTTATTAAAAGAAAAATACAAAAACATCTTCTTAAAAAGTCTTGTTTCAAGTAGCTTTTGGTTTTCGAAAGAAGAAAAGAGTTTTTTCGTGCATGTAAAGAGAGGTTATGTTTTTATGATTGGAAAAGAAAAACGAATTGTTTCTTTGATTGTCTTCAATTAAGAAGTTGCTTTTATAAAGATTGCATTCTCTCAACTTTTTAGTTAAGCAATTCATCGAAAAAGTAAAGTAGTGGATAAATCATTCTAGGTGCATTTTGTAGTGGTTTCGAGTCGAGTCAACACACCACTAGTTTCACTTCCATCACCTTTTGACTTAAGAAACAACCTTAAAAGTAACGCTTAAATTAAAATCAATCTAGTAATCTTTATTTTTCTAGGGCTCTGAAGCACCAACATAGCTTAGGTGATCCAGGTGGATGTTGGTGGCCACCCACCAACCCATTTGGACCCCCACAACTGTCTCTTTCAGTCTTTTCAGTTTCCTTAATTGTAGCACAACTTACTATTTTTAGCAGTTTTTCGGGTCCTGAACTTCCGGAGCCGTTTTGAGGCCCTAAACGACGTTTTTTTGGGAATCTGGGGGCAACATGGGTCTATAGACCGATGTTGCCCTTCCCAAAGTGGTAGTGCTCGGATAGATCTTTCTAACGAGCTATTGTACGCGTCAAACGGAGATCGTATGCCAAAGTTACGACCCCGGGAAATTGATGTACCAATTTACCCAAACGGGGCCCACAATTTGGCGTTTCATCTTCTAGGGTTAGGTTTCGGGATGTGAAGGGTTTTCCATTGTTTCTCAACAATAAATAGGCCTTCGAGCCTCATTGTAATACAGTTCGGAACAGTTCAGAGGCATGTAGCCGCCACATCTCTTCTCAGAGATAAGCTACCATCGCCCTAGCTGGTTTCTTTCCATTTCTGTTTGTAAACATATTTCAGTATTTACAGTAATGAAATGAAGTATTATTTCCGCTGCATCTCTGTTTTTATGGTTATCGCATCTCTGTATTTATGGTTATCTCTGTAATCTATTGCGTTCCTATTTAAATCCGGATCAGTGGTATCAGAGCGGTCTGCTTTTTCTCTGTTTTTCTTTGCATGTCCCCAACGAGGTCGGGATATAAGGAGTTAGGGCTTGAACTGGTCGAACCTTTGCAAGACCAGCCTCGCAAATCCCGACGGCCTCCCATGGCGGATGAGAAGAAAGACGAGGGGGCAGGAGATCCTATCAAAATCTTGCTCGAAGAAGCGCTCGAGCGGCAAAGGAACGCGATGATGGATAGCTTTGCGCAGATTCTTCAGCGGCTACCCAGAGGCGACGCATCGGCTTCCAAAAGCGACTCTGGAAACGCCACACCCTTCAAGGTACAAGTTAATTTTGAAATCCCCATCTTCGAGGGTCAAATAGACGCAGATGCCGTAGATAAATGGTTAAATCTGCTAGATGGGTATTTTTCTGTTCATGAATTTTCAAGTCGGGAAAAGATTGTTTTCGCTCTTCTCAAAGCAGCCCCCCACGTCAAAGACTGGTGGGAAACCTACTGCGAGCAGAAGGATGAAAGTACAGGCTCACTGTTTTCAGCTGCACCCACTTGGAATGACTTCCGGGATGCCATCAAGGAGCAGTATTACCCTGTCGGAAGCTATGAGGACAAATACATCAAATGGACCACACTGCGGCAGGGACGAGACCAAGATGTGCCGGAGTTCACAAACATTTTTCATACCCTTCGCACACAGTTGGGTATCAAAGATTCTGAGCTGCATCTGGTGCTCAAATACCGTGGCTGCCTGCACAGATACATCCAGGAAGAGATGGTGTTCTTGAACATCTCCTCACTCGGCACAGCATACCGATACGCTGTCAAAATCGAGCAAAAGTTTAAACAGAAGAAGCGAGACTTTGGATCTGCAAATCCGAAGCCCAAAGGACAAAGCCAAGGCGGGGTGACCCAAGACAACCCGTCGAAGCCGCAAGAAAAGAACAACACCATGAAGCCGAAGAAGGACACAGGAAAGTGGTGTGAGTTCCACAAGAGTCCCACTCATAACACAAGTGAGTGTCGGACCAAGCAATCGCTGGTGGCTGAGTTGAAGGCTTCCGAATCAGATGCATGTTCTGACCCTGAGCCAGAACCCGACAAGGGGAATTGCAAAGGGAAGCAGATCATTGATGCGGATCCCAGTGCCACTGTTGCCACCGCCAAGATCAAGAAAAATGAGCCCGAAGATCCAGAGGAGGGAGAGCGTCTTTTCCACTCACAGATGTGGGTGAAGGGTTCACCGCTGCGATTCATTGTCGACAGTGGTAGCCAAAAGAACCTGGTTTCAGCAGAGGTCGTGAAGCGGTTGGGCCTACCGACTACACCACACCCGCAGCCATACAGTATCGGGTGGCTTCATGAAGGACGAGATCTGAAAGTTCGCCAACAGTGTCGCCTTCCCTACAGCATCAAACCCTTCACAGACGAGGTATTGTGTGATGTTACACCTCTGGATGTTTGTGATGTATTGTTAGGCCAGCCATACTTGTGGAGGCGACATGCTGTGTATGAGTCAAGGCCTCGTGCTGTCATTATTTCTTTGAATAATTCATTATACAGGATACCGGAGGTAGCCCCACCTACCGCCACATCTTTGATTACTACCAAGAAAGGCAGCAAGCTCATATCACAGACCAGGAAATTCATTTGTCTGGTTCACTCCCAAAGTAAGGGGAAGATCGTTGCTACATCCATGACCCCTGCAAAGGGTTCCTCCACGCAGCAGCAGCAGAAAAGGGATACGGTCATGATAAAACACAGGAACAACTTCTCCTCACCCACATGGGTACCACACAAGTTTCAGGTGGGCAATAAATTCTGGTTAAATCTGCAGAAAGAACGCCTTACAAGAGCCCATCAGAAGCTCCGACCACTCCGACATGGTCCTCACAACAGTACCAAGGCTATGGGCAACAATGCTTTGAAGCACAGCATTCCTCCATTCCTTCGCTTGCACCGAGTATTCAAGGTGGACCATCATCGACCATGCTTCCCACCATCATTGGACACATCAGAGATTGCAGGACAAGTTCAGCAGATGGAGGAACTCAACGCAATGGGGACCATTGCTTCCTAAGGGGGGAGGAATGATCCAGGTGGATGTTGGTGGCCACCCACCAACCCATTTGGACCCCCACAACTGTCTCTTTCAGTCTTTTCAGTTTCCTTAATTGTAGCACAACTTACTATTTTTAGCAGTTTTTCGGGTCCTGAACTTCCGGAGCCGTTTTGAGGCCCTAAACGACGTTTTTTTGGGAATCTGGGGGCAACATGGGTCTATAGACCGATGTTGCCCTTCCCAAAGTGGTAGTGCTCGGATAGATCTTTCTAACGAGCTATTGTACGCGTCAAACGGAGATCGTATGCCAAAGTTACGACCCCGGGAAATTGATGTACCAATTTACCCAAACGGGGCCCACAATTTGGCGTTTCATCTTCTAGGGTTAGGTTTCGGGATGTGAAGGGTTTTCCATTGTTTCTCAACAATAAATAGGCCTTCGAGCCTCATTGTAATACAGTTCGGAACAGTTCAGAGGCATGTAGCCGCCACATCTCTTCTCAGAGATAAGCTACCATCGCCCTAGCTGGTTTCTTTCCATTTCTGTTTGTAAACATATTTCAGTATTTACAGTAATGAAATGAAGTATTATTTCCGCTGCATCTCTGTTTTTATGGTTATCGCATCTCTGTATTTATGGTTATCTCTGTAATCTATTGCGTTCCTATTTAAATCCGGATCATTAGGCTAGGGTCTTGGAGTAGGTGAGTACTTAACTCTCCAAGACTACAAAACCAAACAGATAGTCTATCTTGAGTAGAACAAATCCAATTGTTTCAGTTACATTCTGGGAAAGCTCCTCTTAAAGGAGAAACACGAGCTCGTGTCCGAACCAGTGAGGGGATCATTCCTCCCTCGTTGGGAACGACGCCAGGCAGTACGTATTACAAACGGTAAACCTCGGATTAACCATTGTCGAGGAGCCAGGGGTCACTTATCGGTAAACCTTGGATTGTTGTCAAGGAGCCGGTAAGGGGATTGGAGCTTGCTACTCTGCCCTTGCGTGCTGTTGGAGTTTAGACTGTTCCCCCAGGTGTAATTGTTGTGATTGGTAACCTTAGTGGCCATAATATCTAGGATTCTACCCAAGGTGACGGTGGAGGGAAGGTCCCACTGTACCTGGAGCAGACGTCGGTTATACTCACTTGAATTTTCTGGGGGGTTCGCTTCACTTCGAGACGGTTAAAGTGGAGGAACTTGGTCCAGTCTATTCATTAAGCAGGTTGCCGGGGTAACTGTTCCACCCACTATTTCTGTACTGAATCCTGCGAGGTTGGGCCTAATCACCAACTAGCGTTTTTGGTCCGGAAGACTACTGTTTGTGTGTGGTTTGACGCTCTAGATTATTTAGGCGTGTGCTTCAAATTTGATTGGTTCTTTAGAAGACTTTAGGTGGTTTGATTTGAAATTTTTTACTTTGTTTTCGTGTGTTGTAGTTAAAATCTTTAATTGTGGCGGAATTACCGAGAAGGTCCCGTCGGATTGCGGGCCAGTCTCCTGAAGTTGTTTCTGTGGCCGAATTGTTGAGAAGATCCCGTAGACTTAGGGGATCGCCTCCTCGAGACGACCCAGGTAATTTAGAAGGGTTAAAGGTCCTTGTAACTCCTCCTAGTGGCAGTAGAGTAGGATCACCTGAAGAAGGAGAATCTTCCTTGGTAGTCCATCCAGATTACCAAAGTTTAGAAACAGGTTACAATCCCGAAGCTGTTACAGTTTCCGAGCTTGCTGGTAGTTTTTCATCTGCCAGTGAAACAAGCGAAGAACCTGAAATTTCAGAACCTGTTACTCCAACTCCTAGTGTTCCTGATTCACCAAGAATAGAAAGAATTATCACCGAAAATCTTCCTGTTGGATTAATTGCTATAGAAGAACTTGTTCCAGAGGAAGAAATAGGCGTTTCTAATTCTGAAGATCTAATTACCCTTGATCTAAGGGAGCGTGAATCCATCTTTTACAGTCCTCCTAGAAGTGAATCTTGGTACCTTGCATTAACCAATTTTTTAGACAACTCAGTAGGTTTTTCTACACCTCGTACTCCGGTTCCACCTAGAGGAATTCATTCTCCTGTAAATATGTCTGGTCAGTCATCTGTGTTTTCACAAAGTCCTGAATCATTTTTACATGGCGGTCCTTCTGTTCCTACTGGGTATCAATCACTTTCTGGTACCTTTGCGGGAGCATCTCCTCAACCTGTTGATCATGGGTTATTAGTTGGAAACAGTGGTAATGTACCATTGAGTATAGGTGAAGTTTATATGATGTCAGGTTCAACTCCCATTAACCAACCTCAAGGTGGCCAATTACCGCCTGGGGGGCAACCTTCGTTAATGCCTGGGGGGCAACCTCAAGGTACTTCATTCGTGACTGGGGGGCAACCTCAAGGGTATCAACCCCAAGGGTATCAACCCCAGCCTCAATATGTACCCCAAAGTCAACCTCAGTATCAGTATCAACCTCAAGGATGGCAACCTCAAGGATGGCAACCCCAAGGGTATCAACCCCAAGGGTATCAACCTCAAGGATACCAACCTCAAGGTCAAGGTCAACCCCAGTATTCGTATTTACCTCAAGGTTATCAACCTACGGGTCAATACCCTGGTCAAGGTTATCAACCACCTCAAGGGCAATCATATGGGACTGCACCTTACAGTTATCAACCCTATCCTCAATACGGCTATGGATCTCAGTATCCTCAACCTGTTACGAGTCAATACCCTGGAATGTTAACATGGGATCCGTCACAGGGTCAACAGATGTCGCAACCAAGTATACAGTCGGTACCTCAAGCAGGACAACCTGCAGTTCCTGGTCCACCCCAGCAACCGCAACCTGTCCAGTCAAGTGTTCAGACCCCTGTAACTTCTGTAGTTACTCAGCCGCCAATTGCACCTAGTACTCCACCTCACACGGCTGCAGCAACTACCGCTTCATCTACCATGCTTACTTCTGGAGTATCGGCAGCTCCGGTTTCTACTGTCCCTGTAACCACTCCTCAGACATCTGTACCGTTGTCTGGACCCACGGTTCAAACCACAGTCCAGATGCCTGCAGGCCAACCTGGTACAAGTACGGTTGTTACTACTCAACCTCAATTTGTTCAACCTCCGTACCAGGGACAGTATCAACCTGGGCAAGCTGCCCAACAACCGGTTTACCAGTATCAACCGTATCCTGGGTACACTTATCAACCACCTCAGCAACCCCAGTACGGTCCGGTTAATCCTGGTTTTCCAGGAGGATATAATATCCCCAATGCGACTCCTGTTCCTAGTTATCCTGGATATCCTCCTCCTGGGGCTGGTATTGTGACTCAGAGTTTTAGAGATCCTAACCGGCAGTTACCATTTATTGCAACTTTAGATTTACCCGACTTGACGCGCCTAACGAACGATCCAATTCAATATCTTCCGTTCTGGCCGCCAATGCCAAATAAGTTGCCCAGCGATATACCCAAGTTCGAAGGTAAGTCTGGAGAGGATCCGTCTAATCACGTGATGACTTACCACCTCTGGTGTGCATCAAATTCCATCTCAGATGATTCCATCCGCTTACGTCTTTTCCAGCGTACACTCATTGGTCTCGCAGCCAAGTGGTACATTGAGTTACCACGGGCCTCTTTTTACAACTTTAGCCAGTTAGCTACCTCGTTCTTAACTCATTTTCAGTTACCAGTCAGATACGATAATGGTACAGAGTTATTAACTTCGCTAAAACAATCGACATCCACGTACATTTCTGATCACATCCATGAGTGGAGACGTCGAAGAAGATTAGTGAAAGTTTTTATCCCGGACCAAATCTTAGCTGAATGGTTTGTCAAATCATTATTACCAAGAATTACTGAAGATGTAGCTAAGGCCGGAGTAGTTACTGAGGAGCAAGTCATTGCTCAGGCACAATACCTTGACTTAGTTTACACTCAGTCGGGTACGTTACATGAGAAAATTCCGGATCTTCCAAAGTCAAACCAAATCGCTGCTGCTCCTTCGGGATCTCATGCCGCTGATGGTATGATCGGTATCGTGACTACGAAGAGTAAGAAGAAGTCTTCCAAGGCCTCCAATACTCCAATTATCACTTTGCCTGATTCTCCGACAGGAGAGTCTTCTCCTCCTGAACTTACCGCCGACATTCACGCTGTAGAGTCATCTACGGCCAAATCCAAAAACGGTGGAAAGAAGAAAGGAAAGAAGAAGGCTAAAGCAGACAAGGCTCCAAAGGAGAAAACGGAAAAGTCGGAAACCAATGACGAAAAACGCAAACCTCGATATCCTTGTCTTATTTGTGAAGAAGATCATTTTACGAGAGACTGCCCTCATCGGGCCGAGGTAGTGAAAATAGTCAAAGGTTCTCCCACTCCTGCTGTGTTAAAAAATCCATTTCCAGAGCAGGAGAATAAGATGATAGGTTCTTCTTCGAATGCCAGTGAAGAACCCATTTTGATGATGTCTCATGTCAGGATTGCGACTCGATCGCAAGATTATGGTAGTAAGGCTCCTGTTGATGGTAAGGAAGCAGAATCTTCTCACTCTAACCCATCAACCTCAGCTCCTGGTTCCGATCCACTACAGATCGAAAAACCTAACCCAGACTTAGTGATTAAGCCGCCCGCCAAGGGTGTACTTCGAAGGTCTGCTTTCAATCCACATGCGAGAGCAGCCCAGAATTACAACATTGTTGAAGACTTAGCTGTTTCACCTTCAGCAATGTCGGCACTCGAAGTGCTGCAATCATGTCCAGCGCAACGAAAATTGCTTTTGTCGGCTATTGGAGCTGTCGATGTTCAGGACCCGAACCTAATGATCTTTGATCTAGAAAGTAGTACACCGCGTCTCCCCCATCAAATGGCTTTCCAAATTCCAGTGATAGTCAAAAACAGGCCTATTCATCGGACTGTGATTGATGAGGGAGCTTCTACGTGTATTATGTCGATTCAATGTTGGAGATCGCTTGGTTCTCCTTCGTTGAACCAATCCCCCACCATCCTTAAGGCCTTTGATGGCCGTGGGTTCCGTCCGTTTGGTATTCTACAAGAATTGCCTATAGGGGTCGAAGGTAAAACCGTTAGTCTGGATGTGGAAGTGGTTGATGCCCCTCTAGACTACAACCTTCTTTTGGGTCGAAGTTGGTCATATGCTATGACAGCGGTCGTTTCATCGGTCTTCAGAGTCATTAAGTTTCCACATAACGGTAAGATCGTGACTATTGATCAGCTGACATACTTTTCATCCGACCCAACCTCTTTAGAAACTATCCAGCATGTTGGTAAAACGACAATCCCTTATAGGGACATTGGTGTAGGTTTAGTTAAGGATTCCGGTTTACTGGGAACTTTTCCTCTCCCTCCACTCAATGCAGACCCTTCGTTCGCAACAATTCATATGATCACGTCAGAAAACATTATTTATGATGATCCTTGGTATGTTCCCTCTGACTCTGAGCTAGACTCACTCGGTGATGTTATGCCGTTGAGTCCGTATGAGATTGCTTATGAAGCTCTTATGTCTTTTACCGACTTTCATTCAACCGACCAAATGAATGTGGTCAGTGAAGAGTCACTTTTCACCTCACCCTTAGAACGGATAACGTTTCCCGAAGAAGTGTCATCTGACGAACAACTTCGCGAAATCCTAAGTGTAGATGATCTACCATGGGAAGATCTCCATCACAGATCTTCGTTTTTACCTAAGGATGATGCATTTGAAAATGATTTTTCATCTATCTTTACCGCTGAATATGTCAAAGACGCTCAGGATCCAACGAAACATTCTGATTCAGAGCTGAATTTAGGGAATATTTCTCGTACTATTCCCATTGATATTTCAGTGAAGCCCGGAATCGAGGAGAACATTCATATAGGTGCCGCATGTACTGAAAAAGAAATCCAAACTTACAAGGCCCTATTCCAAGAATTCCGCGACGTGTTTGCCTGGTCTTACGAGGAAATGCCGGGAATTGATCCTGCCATTGTTGTTCATGAAATCAAAACCTACCCGGATGCTAAACCCATTCGGCAACGGTTGCGTCAGATTCACCCTCGAAAAGCGGCTGCGATTAAAGCAGAAGTCGAAAAGCTGTTGAAAGCAGGTTTCATTTATCCGATCCCGTTAACGGATTGGGTATCGAATATTGTTCCCGTCAATAAAAAACAAGGAACAATAAGAATCTGTATCGACTATAGGGATATCAATCGAGCTTGTCCAAAAGACAACTATCCTACGCCTTATATCGATCAAATCATTGATGATTGTGCCGGAAGTGAGATGTTTTCCTTCATGGATGGTTTCTCAGGCTATAATCAAATCAATATTCTACCTGCCGATCAACCAAAAACGGCATTCATTTGTCCATGGGGGACATTTGCTTATTGCAAATTACCTTTTGGACTTAAGAATGCCGGGGCCACTTTTCAACGGGCGATGTCTTATGCATTTCATGACATCAAGCACATTGTGCAACCCTATCTCGATGATTTGCCTGCTCATTCTTTACAACGAGCTGATCACCTTGTCCACCTACGAGCAATCTTTATGAGGTGTAGGCATTATCGAATTCGGTTGAATCCCCACAAGTGTGTTTTCTGTATAGAAACAGGTCGATTGCTGGGATTTGTTGTTTCAAAAACCGGCATTCGCGTCGATCCCTCGAAAGTCGAGGCTATCATCAAATTGCCTCCTCCTTCGAGTTTGCGCCAACTCCAAAGTTTGCAAGGGAAAGCGAACTTTTTACGCCGATTCATCCCAAACTACGCCGAGGTCACTAAAGGTTTTACACGGTTGTTGAAACAGAACGCACAATTCTTTTGGGACGAGATTGCCCAACAATCTTTTGATGCACTAAAACACGCGTTGACCCATGCACCGTTATTGCATCCTCCCAACTACAACCAGGACTACTTCTTATACCTCGCAGCTTCGCATTCCACCATTGGAATGGTGTTAGTTCAAGAAGATGAATTCAAAGCAGAGCATGTGATATATTATCTTAGTAGAACCTTAAATCCCACTGAGTTAAAATATTCGCATGTGGAGAAATTGGCCCTGGCAGCCGTTCAAGCTGTCCAGCGTTTTCGTCACTACATTCTTCTCCGCAAGACTACAGTTATTTCGGATTGCAACCCTATGATTTATATTTTGACAAAACAACTGCTAGGGGGCAAGTACTCTAAATGGATTGTTATCCTGCAAGAGTTCGACTTGGAGTTCGAGAAGTCCAAGTCTAAGAAATCTTTAGTTTTTGCGGAATTGATGTGTGATTTCCCGAGTGCTGACACAGAGACTGTGGCAGAGGAGTCCATTGTGGACGAATCTTTGTTTCTTATTAGCACTTTAGATCCGTGGTATGGGGATATAATCATCTATCTCCAAACCCAAACCTTTCGGCCTGAAGCTTCCAAGGAAGACCGTCGAAAAATTCGGTTTCGATCCCAGCAATACAGAATTATTGGAGATACACTTTATCGCCGGGGGGCAGACTTAGTTTTTCGACGTTGTTTAACTCACGAAGAGGCTGAGAGAGTTTTGAATGATTGTCACTCTGGAGCATGTGGCGGTCATATGTCTGGGTATGCCACAGCTCAGAAGGTGTTGCGCGCTGGCTATTTCTGGCCGTCTATGTTTAAAGATTGTATCCTTGCCGTCAGAACATGCCACAACTGTCAAGTGTTTGATCGAAAGATGCGCGCTCCACCTGCTCCTCTCCACCCTATAATTGCCGCTGGTCCATTCGCCAAATGGGGCATTGACTTTATTACTTGTAACCCTCACTCGGCCGGGGGGCATGCGTATATCATCCTCGCGGTTGATTATTTTACAAAATGGGCCGAGGCGATGCCTACATTCGACGCAAGCGGCAAGACAGCTGCAGTTTTCGTATTCAATCATATCATAACTAGGTTTGGTGTCCCACAAGCAATCATTACTGACCATGGGAGCCATTTTCGAAACGTCATGATGACTGAGCTTACAAGCCAGCTTGGTTTGCGCCACGATAGCTCTACTCCTTATTATCCGCAAGCCAACGGTTTGGTTGAGTCAATCAACAAAGTTCTAGTCATCATGATTCGACGGATCATTGGTATCCATCGAACGAATTGGCATAACATGTTATTTTCGGCGCTATGGGCATATCGAACTTCAGTGAAAAATTCAACAGGTTTCACCCCTTTCCAGCTAGTTTATGGCTTAGAAGCTGTGTTACCTATTGAATGCGAAATCCCATCACTTCAAATGGCTGTCGAATTACTTCCAGCTACTTCCGAAGAGGAGAAACGGTTATTATACTTGGCTAAATTAGATGAGACTCGACGTGACGCTACTTTAGCTATCGAGACTCACGCGAAACGAATGAAAGCTCAGTACGATAAAAATGTAACCCCTCGAAGTTTTTCGGAAGGAGACCTAGTACTATTATATGATCAAGCTAACGATAAGCTAGGTGCCGGAAAATTCGTTCCCATGTGGCATGGGCCCTACATTGTAAAGCGAAAGCTAGCAAAAGGGGCTTATGAGTTAGTTGATTTTGATGGGGACTCTTTGGGTAAACCCAGAAATGGACTTTACCTAAAGAGGTATTATGCTTAAAATGATGGGTATGGAGAAATTTTTAGATAGGTTAGATTTTCTTTCTAGCTAGCAAGTGTGTTAGTTTAGTCAGTGTGCTTAGCTTAGCAAGTGTGGTTTTTCGTCATTATTCTGGCTTATCTTGGTTTTACTCTTGATATTGTAGATGTCGACGCCTCTCCAAACATACATTGGATTTGCTGATGGTGCTTGTCGTAGTACACGGAATATCTCTTCCGCAGCTTGGGTTATCTATTCGCCCTCTGACGAGTTAGTTTCTATGCATGGGGTAAGCCTCGGTCAAACAACGAATAACATTGCAGAATACAGTGCAGTGGTTGAATTATTATCCGAATCTATTTCATTTGGAATTCGACGTTTGATAGTGAGGTTAGATTCTGAACTTGTTGTATTACAGCTTAATAGAGTTTATGCCATTAGAAATCCTGTGTTATTAAGGTTGTTTTTGAGAGTGCGTCTCTTGGAACGTGAATTTGATTACATTGAATATCAACATATTCCAAGGTCTTTGAATACATTAGCAGATGCAATTGCTTCTCGAATGTTGGACAGACATTTACGATAATCATGCAAGTAAATTTAAAAACATTTCATCACATATGTTAAACAAGATAAGCCGGTAATAGTGATATATATAGATAGAAGTGTGTCAAAAAATATATACATCGTCTTCGATCATAGGTTTAAAACACCTTATGATCGGCAAAATGATAGTACAAAAAGTCAAAAATGTCACATGTGACTACAAAAGTGACTAGTCAATCACTGGTGGTGCTCTCTGTACGACACCACTGCGCGGGCTACCTTACGCAAAAATCTCCTAAACGGTCCAGGGACCGCGACTACGAAGCGCTGAAGCCTGATAGGAATGTCGTCCATAGTAGTCTCAGGTATATCTGCCGTGAGACGCTCTAGATCATGCTCCAACTCAGCTAGTACTTCTGCTGTCGCATCCTGTGGGGCCGGTACCGGTGCAGCTGGATGTAGTCTATCATAAGGCCGGAGGTTGGCTGGACGCTGTGGACCAACATCTGCATTTTGAAAGATTTACTATTAGTTTTGAGACGATATATATAAAAAATACAAAAAATACATAACTAGAAAACTTGTGAAAATAAAAAGTACCTCTGTCGTCCCATTGTTCTCCCTGTGGAAGAACCATGTCCGGATCACCTCTGAAATCCATTCCGGCATACGGAAAGTCCTGTATCACAAAAAGCTGGCCCTCTAACCAGTCAAAATAACTATCTGAGAATCGAACTACTGTCGCGCCCTCGTCAGGATGCCGGGCCATCACCGCAACCCATCGTATCAGCTTTGGCTGCTGGGGACCCAAGATATCAACAGTGAGTTGCTGAGGGATCAGCATTGGAATTCTCTCCAAGGCAAAGCTCACGACTATAGGCCCATATCCAAAAGTCTTTAGTCGTCCGTTCTTTGCCTTGGTCAGTTGGCTCTTCATATGAGCCGACACAGCTTCACACCAGTTGAAAATGGTGCCTTGGTAACAGTCAATTGCCATCCGCATTTGGGATCCGGAAGCAATGTGTAAAGCGGCCGCGCCGCAAATTCTGGTAACCGTGAACGCTATGACTTTGAGTTCCGGCAGAGTGATGTGTTTTATCTCTATGCCTTTTGAATGGTGAGCCCCAGGTGTGCACCAATTCTCGCGGAGACTATCAAGGGATTGGCCACCCGGCCTAGTCCCCGCAAGACTGAGTTGCTCACCTCTGTTTGGCAAGCCAGTGAGAAAGTATACATCCGAGGGCTCTATCTCGAGCTGGTGCCCTCCTATGTAAAAGCATTGTTCTTGTACGTTCCATCGCTCAACCAGCCATTCCAAGAATCTTACCTGGCCCCTCATGCCCGGTATGGTCCAATATTTGTATAATCCGCATGCTCTTAGGGCATCCAGGGAAGGTTGATGATTTATTGCAGCTTCATCTTCCTCTACATGCTCTCTTTCTCTCCAGTCTAACATGATTAATGCCCTGCATATCAAAAATAGCATTAGAAATTAATTTGGGAATTTTTGGTGGTTTTTTGAGAGAGTTGGGGTTTTGAAATGCGCGTTTCTCGGAGGACGCACCCCGGCTTTGTAGCACAGGGCGCCCGGACGCAGCTGGCCTGAAGGCGGGCTGCGTCTTCCGACCGTTTTCCCGTATGAGAAAAAGTCGGGGGACGCAGGTCACCCGAAGGGCACCTGCGTCCGCCGAGAGGCGCATTCCAAAACCAAAACCCCCCCAAAAAATGAAACTAAAACCTAAAAATTGATTCTAAACGGATAGAAATGCAGAGTGGGATGTGTAAAATACCTGGATGAGACGGCGTTCGATTCCAACGGTCAGATTTTCCGCAGCGACCACGGGAAGTTTCTTGTCAAAAGCTCCTTTTTCAACCTCAACAGTGAAACGGTAAAAATGACATGGTAAAAGGTCTTTTTATAGGTTTTTTGGATGAATTAGTTCATTTTTTACCATGAAAAGATGTTTTTGAATGTATTTTTGCCTATTTTAAACAGGTATGAGTAATGTGTCGCTTTTGTGCAGGACAAAGGGATTTCGAGGGAAATTGTAATTTTTCACAAACAAAATTTCAGAGTCATCTTTTAAGCCCTTTTCTGACTCCTAAAACATGAAAAGATCGCCGAGTGTTTCTTTTTCACTCGTTAAAACGGAATTAAAAGACGGTCCCCTTTTAGCTCTTTTCTGACCGCAAAATCAGGAAAAGATTGCCGGGTTTTTGTCGTTTCGAACTCGATAAGGAAATAAAACGACGTGTCCTTGATCGCTTTTTACTTTTCAGGTTAACGACACTATTATGAAAGTACTCCTTGGTCGCAAGATCAAGCGGTTCCCCCAGGTATTATTTTATACTTTTTCGGGCTTGAGGGACACAAATATACGAAAAAGTTCAACGTGGAGTCTCCTTTAGTTTTTTCAGACTCTCTAAAAATGAAAAACGCCGAGTTTCTCCTATACTGGGCTCGTTAAACTTTTACAGTAAAGGACCTGTTCAATTACAAACAGGAACGAACCACTCCTTCCTAGGGTTCGAATTTAAACTAGGTTGGACTCGTCCGAAGGATGAGCTTATAATCAAGCATATGTTATCCTCCTCAAGCTTGTTAAAAATAAAGAGGTACTTGCCAGAAATGGTGGGGGAAAAAAGAGAAGAATGAACCTATTTGTCACCTTTTGTCTCAGAAGAAACTTTATTACCACTCTTGAACACGACACTTTTCATTCACCTGGGTTGGGAAATCTTTTACCTCACAGTTGACCAAGTCACGTTGAAAGTCTTTAACCGGGTTCCAGGGGTTAACTTTGAGTTATACGTCACCAAGCCATCTGTTGTGTCGTTATGTGTTCAAGAGGTCTGCAAGCAAAAACTTTCATCTGCAAAATACTTGTCATCCATTTGACCATCCCTGAGTCAGTCCTTACAGCAACATTTCTTCAACTTGAACAATGATTTCGTGTTGCGGGCTTGCCTGCAACGGGTCGCTTTCTATCGACATCGACACATTATCTAGAAAGATGACTTAGGAATCGACAGTACCTTGAAGTCTGCATGCATCAATGGCAGGTTTCTCGCCTTTGACGTCAGTTTACATCATTGACTTTCGATCAGAGGATTCCGTGAAGTGTTCGACATCAAAACATCTATTCACATTTCACGGGTTGTGCTTGGTACTTTGAGAACCATTGACATTACTGGTGGTTTCTCTCACGCTTGTTAACAGTTTACATCATTGACTGGTAATCAAGTGGTTTCTACCATGTTCGACATCGAATCATTTAATCACATGGTTAGAATCGTACCAATTCGGGAAGTAGAAGTGAAGACCCTGGATCTAGTTTCTACCATCCAGGCTGCGAGGAGTTTTGTATTCATTATCTATGTAGACTAATCATAAACAGATGGCTGCGTCCATACTGTGTCTACAAAAGTCTATAAAAATGATGTACTGCAAGATCATTCCTGTATCAGAATAGTTAGTCCATTAGTTAAAGTTTTGAATCTGAGTATGGGAATGCCTACCTCAGTGATGATATAATCTTATCCATGTATTTTGTGTTGAAAATTGCAGGTTCCAACCAGGCCATCCACAAGGCAATCCTTGAAATGATAAAGCGCTTCACCCTTCCTAGAATTACAAAACCCTATTCTATTCCAGGCTTCGCACTTTAGGGGGCAATCTGTTACACTAAAAAATGTCACCTTGACTACTTACAGTTAGTATGGCTCAAATCAACAGTCATGCTACCCTCTTAGGCAAGTCTCATGCCTCTGTTATCCATCTCAAACTCAAAGAAGAGAGAAAGTCTTGTAAAAACTATGTTTATCTCTGGGGTCGCAGGTTCTCTCTAGCCTTACCTGCGGGGACGCTGACCATGTTCACAAAATCTGCGTCCATGGACGCTCTGTATGTTAAGGGACAGGTGCGTCCCTCTGTAAAAGGCAAAATGCGCGAGTTTTATCTTGAAAAAGTTACTTGTGGTTACTTCTAGAACATTCTAGAGGTCGGTTTGATGAAATGGATGCGCCTCCAGTTGGTTCATGTATCTCTATTAAGGGGGAACTTATCCCATCAATAAGGGAGCTATCCCACCCATAGAGGGGGATGATCCCATTGATAGTGGACCTGAATAACCTCTTTACAGCACTATAAATAAAGGCATTGAGCCAGAAGGAGAAGAGGTTGGAGCTATACATTTTCTTTGGGTAAATGCTGCAGGATTTAGGTCTTCCATTAGAGCCTTTGTGAGGAGAGATTGTCTTCACTTGATTCTACTTGGGAGAGGGTGAGCTTTGTCAAAGTAGAGGAAAACCCTTGATGGACCCTGGGAGGAACTTGCACGACACCAAGGCCAGGTTGTAAGAGTTTCTTTGTTTCGTTATTAATACAAACTGGTTTATTTTTCTCAATAGCTTGTGTTAATGAGTTATTTCATGTGTTCCTTGGTCTGCATGTTGAATATATGTTTTATTATATGAAATGCAAGTGCTTGGTAATTGTTTGATTGTTTGTGGTTGCAGGAATTGACTTGAAGGAGGAGCTCATCCGGATCGTCAAGAACGGACTTCAACAACAGCGTTTTGGAATAAGGTAAGCCTAAACACTTGTAGTTTTCATGTTGTAAAAGGTGTATTTAGAGAAAGATCACTCCATTTTGTCTTGTTTGTCATTAGAATGTCTTAGACTTCTAGGAAGGTCAGTCGTGTCCGCACCCTTGACAGATTCCGTGTGACACTATTGCAGTGTGTGTAGGAAAAATTGTAAAGCGCATTGAATAAAGCCCAAATTAATTTGATGCCAATGATTGGTGATGGGTTCATAATATATTTCAAATAGAGGAATTCTAATGATGATGGAGTGTAATGCTCACTCCCTTACCATATTATTCTATGCCAAATTGTTAGCCTACCTGTTGTGAGATGTCTTGATGTGATAGATCCTTATTATTGTTATTAGTATACGCATGAGGTATGTGTATGCTAGCTACATACTTAGACCATGCATGAATACAATAATATTCTATTGCATAATATGCTAGATGATTGATTAATGATTAAGTTATTATTAACTTTAATCTTGATAAATGTTTAAACTTATTAATATACTTAAGCTTGATTAGCAGTCAGTTAAATGATTAACCTTCTAGTGTAACTAATAATTGATTAATAGCTTTGAGGATTAGCTTAATTGGTCAAGTTCTCGTCGTTAAAGCACACTTTCTATTGAGAGGTTACGGGTTAAATTCTCTCAACACTCTTGGGGTTAGGCTCTATGGTTGAGTCGGCAAGAAGTGATCCCTTTGGGTGGACCTACCTAGTACATATATTTTGTGGATGTAGCATTCACCAATCTCCAAGGTAAGCTGGTGGTGGCTAGAGGGTCATGAATGAGAATTATGTGGCACTAATTTAGGGAGGGGAAGACTTTGGACTTCACAGGAGATAAGTGCAAGGAGAGAGTTGGAGGATTAAAATTTTGGTTTTTTGAAGTTTCAAATGGGATATCATATTATCATGGAAAAGTGGGGGAAAGGAGGGTCGATGGAAGGAAAAAGGGAGTTTTGAATAGGGAAGTGGATTTTGAGTGGGGCATCGGGAGGGTGTCATCTCTAAGAAATCGAATACATTATGACTACGGTATGTACATGTGCTAAGAGGGAAAGGTAACTCATGGAGTTTCCACAGATTTTCTCTGCACTAGAAAGAAATATAGGTGGTTTCTAGTTGGCAAGGTGGCATATTCAGCCAGGTTTTCCCAGGAAGAACACTACAATCGAGCCACAATAACCACATTTTTTCTTGTTATTTTTTATTTTCAAATTATATGAATTACTCATGAATCAAATTGTGCTTATTTAAAATGTGTTTTTAAATGTATGCTATAAAACATAGTAATGATATGTATGTTTTGAATGAAAAAGAAAAACTAAGTATGCAACTAAAATAAACAAAAATGTTTTTTTTGCTAAGATTTTTATACAAGCTTGAGATCCATAGAAGGTGATCTGAAATGTGGTATTAGAGTGATCTTCAAAATATTGGGCCTAAAAATCCACCTGCACCCTTAAAAGGTTATATTATTTTTATTATTTTTTTATTGCATTAAAGGAGTGGGTGAATGACTTGACCACCTAATGTATTAATTAGGGGGGGTGGGTGCAATTGAGTAGGTGCAAGAGGTAAGGTGGAGGTGGCTAGAGGGTCATGAATGAGAATTAGGTGACACTAATTGGGGAGGTGGGTGTGGTGAGACTTTGGACTTCACGAGAGATCAATGCAAGGAAGGAGTTAGAGGATGAAAACTTTGGTTTTTTGAAGTTTTCAAATGGGAAATCATTTTGTCATGGAAAAGTGGGGGGAAGGAAGTTTGATGGAAGGTAAAAGGGAGTTTTGGATAGGGAAGAGGATTTTGAGCAGGGCATCAAGAGGACATTGTCTCTAAGGATTCGAAGACACTACGAGCCTAGTCTAGACATGGGCTAGGAGGGCAAGGGAACCTATGGATTTTCTCTGCACTAGGAATCTAGATAGGAGGTTGCTAGTTGGTAGGGTCACATATTCAATCAGGTGGTCCTAGAAGGAACACTGCAACTGAGCCACCGTAACCAATTTTTTTTCTTGTTATTTTATTGTTAGATTATATTAATTGCTTATGAATCAAGTTGTGCTCATTTAAAATGTCTTTGTTAAATTTATGCTATGAAACACAGTAATGATAAGTATGTTATGAATGAAAAATAAAAACTAAGTGTGCAACTGAAAGAAACAATTTTTTTTGCTAAGTTTTTTTTGTTTTACAAGCTTGAGACCCATAGAAGGGAATCTCATATGTGGTATCAGAATGAGATTCAAAATATTGGGCTTAAGAATCCACCTACACCTTTAAAAGGTTATATTATTTTTTTATTGCATTAAAGGGGTGTGTGAATGACTCAACCACCTAAGGTATTAATTGGAGTGGGGGGTGCAATGGGGTAGGTGCAAGAGGTAAGGTGGCAGTGACTAGAGGATCATGAATGAGAATTAGGTGTCACTAATTATGGTGGTGGGTGGGGAAATAATTTTGACTTCACGAGAGATAAGTGCAAGGAGGGAAATGGAGGACAAAAACTTTTGTTTTTTTTAGTTTTCAGATGGGACACCATTTTGGCATGGAAACGTGGGGGGAAGGAGGGTCAATGGAGGGAAAAAGGGAATTTTGGATAGGGACATGGATTTTGAGTGGGGCATTGAGAGGATGTTGTCTCTAAGAAATCAAACACACTATGACTACGGTATGTACATGGGCTAGGAGGGTAAGTGAACCTATGGAGTTTCTCAGAACTAGGAAGCTAGATGGACATTTTCTAGTTAGCAGGGTGGCATATTCAATTGGGTGGTCCTCGGAGGAACATCGTAACCAAGCCACTTTAACCACGATTTATTCTTGTTACCTTTTGTTGTTAAATTATACTAATTATTGTTAAATTTTCCTTTTTTATGATTCGCCCTTAGGGAAAAAAGAAGATTGTGGCCACATCCATGACCTCCAGAAATGAATCCTCCATATGGAAAAAATAGATGGAAAAGGTCGTGGAGGAGTACAGGGACATGTTAACCTCACCCACATGGGTAACCCTACACTATCATGTCAAGAACTCCATCCATTTTATCCCGAGCATGTCGCTACCCAATGGAGTGATCTATAGGTGCTCTATTCTGGAGAACGATGAAATCAAGAGGAAGATTCAGGAGCTAATGTAGAAAGGGAAAATTCATCCAATTTCATCACCCTGTGGGAGCCCTATCGTGTTGGTATAGAAGAAGGATGAGACCCGAAGACTCTATATTAACTATCGAGAACTAAATAAGATCATTTTCTGAAATATGTATCCAATCCCACAAATTGATGACCTCCTAGAATAGCTCAAAGGGAGCCAAATATTACATCAAGGTTGACTTGAAGTTCGGTTATCACCAGGTACCAATCAAATCCTTCAATGTGTGGAAGACTACCTTCAAATCTAAGGAGGGCCTTTTCGAATGGTTAGTCATACCTTTTGGGTTGATGAATGCCCTCACAACCTTCATGAGGCTAATGAACGACATCTTTCATCCCTTCACCAACTCATTCATGGTAGTGTATTTGGATGGGAGCCCTATCGTGTTGGTATAGAAGAAGGATGAGACCCGAAGACTCTATATTAACTATCGAGAACTAAATAAGATCACTGTCTGAAATATGTATCCAATCCCACAAATTGATGACCTCCTAGAATAGCTCAAGGGAGCCAAATATTACATCAAGGTTGACTTGAAGTTCGGTTATCACCAGGTACCAATCGAAGCCTTCGATGTGTGGAAGACTGCCTTCAAATCTAAGGAGGGCCTTTTCGAATGGTTAGTTATACCTTTTGGGTTGATGAATGCCCTCGCAACCTTAATGAGGCTAATGAACGACATCTTGCATCCCTTCACCAACTCATTCATGGTAGTGTATTTGGATGACATCCTGATCTTCAACCAACGTTTGGAATTGCACCTTCACCATATTCAACAGGTCCTCCAAACCCTGCGTCAACACAAAATATGTGCCAATTTGGAAAAATGCACTTTTGGTATTACCTAGGTTCAATATCTAGGGTACATCATTGATGACCATGGTGTGCATGTGGACCCAACCAAGATACAAGTTGTTCGGGATTGGACAGCCGCAACCACTCTAAAAAAACTTCGCATCTTTCTAAGTCTTTCTAATTTCTACCGCAAGTTCCTATTGGTTTTCTCTCATATCACTTAACCTTTGAGTCAAGTCACTAAGGGAAGAGCAAAAGAAAAATTATTTTGGTCTGAATCCCAATAGAAGTAATTTTTTGAGTTGAAGCATCATCTCTTCTTTGCACTAGTGCTCACATTACTAGACCTACAACAACCATTTGAGATTGAGATAGATGCCTCCAACTAAGATATTGGTGCAATTCTTACCCAGCAGGGGCATCTGGTGGCATATCATAGTGAGACACTTGAAGGCACAGTTTGAAAGTATCCCACCTATGACAAAGAGATGTATTCCATTATGTAGGCTTGCCGACAATGGAAGAATTACATTAAGGGTGAAGGAAGTGATTATCCACACAAACCACCAACCCTTGCAATTCATACAGACATAAGGAAATTTGCAGAACAATCACCATCAAAAATGGTCCACATCTCTGCAAGAAAAAGGGAAGCACCAATAATGTTGCAAACAGCCTCAGTCAACCACTGGTCATGGCATTGACCACTCTGATCGACTCTTGTGGACATAAGACTTTGGAATGACCACATATTTTTAAGGGTGATCCAGAATTCAACACCACATACCAAATGCTCCTGGAAGGTAAGTAGGTTTTATTCTTTCACCTATAGGACGCGCTATTATGCTACCTGGGACACCTCTATGTACGTTAAAGAAGTGTGACAATATGATTTTGGAGGTGCACTATAGTCGATTTGCTAGATATTTTGGGGTAGAAAAGACAATGGCAGTACTGCAAAAGTATTTTTATTGGCCAAACCTTCGACAAGATGTTGGGAAGTACATCAGATCCTGCACTTCCTACGTTATTTCCAAACCTACAATCAAGAAGGAAAGCATGTATTCTCCTCTACCTACTCCTAGTTGGACCTGGGAATCCATCTCCATGGATTACATATCAGGCCTTCCTTCTACCAAGCATGGTGACGACTATGTTTTAATGGTCATCAACATATTCTCTAAGATGGCCCTTATGGTGGCTTGCAAGAAGAGTATCTCAGCAGAATCCACTTCCAAACTCCTGTTTGAGTGAGTATGGCTACACTTTGGTATCCCACAGTCTGTTATCTCAGAACAGAGAAACCGGTTCCTAAGTGCATTATGGTCAAGCCTCTAGTTATTGTTAGATACCAAGCCCACTAAGACCATGCCCTTTCACCCCAAAACTGATGACCAAACAGATGTCGTCAACAAGATGATCATGCACATCTTGTGCATGTATAACTCGAAGCACCCATGCACATGGGATGCGAGCCTCCCCTATGTCCAACAGAGCTACAATAAGGCTCTCCACAACTCAACTTACCACAACCCAATTTCAAGTGGGATTCCAACCACTATGTCCCATTGATGTTTCCCTACAATTTGCAGTCACTCAGGCAGATTCAGCTCATGTCCAGTCCAAAGCTGACAGGTCTAATAGATTCATTGAGCTCATTCATCACATCCCTAGTAGGTCCATGACATATTGGACATAGAAAATGCAAAGGACAAGAAACTTCATTATCAACATCAAGTGCCACTCAATTTCCAGGTGGGCAACAAAATTTGGTTATATTTGCAAAAGGAGTGCCTCACTAGGCCCCATGGAAAGCTTTTCCCACTCCGATATGGGCCTTACACATCACTAAGGCCATAGGGAACAATTCTTTCTAGATCTTCATTCCACCATTCCTTGGCCCGCGCCCAGTATTCAAAGTGGACTTGTTGCATCCATACTTTCCCCAATTGTTGTACACATTCAACGTTGCTGAGAATTTGACACCAATAGAGCTCAACCCAAGTTGTATCGAACAAGACACAACTAATAGGATCATGTACATGCATGTCAAGAACACTCACCAGCAGAGGATCCAACTATATTGAGTTGTCAAAGTAGGCCAACTCCTTCACAAGGGCAAATGTCTCACTAGGGAGTAGGTTCAACAAAAATTCCCTCACTTCATAGAGGCTCTACACACAATGGGGACCATTTCTTTCTAAGGAGGGAGGATTGATCTAGGTGGATATTGGTGGAAACCCACCTATTCCACCTAGAGCCCCAGTCAGTTTCATCAATTTCCTTTATTATAGAAGCATTTTCTATTTTTAGCAGTTTTTTGATTCCTAGACTTCCGGAGCTGTTTTGCGCCCTAAAGAACATTTTTTGAGGTTCATCGCAGGCCCAAATCCATATGAAAGGGCCTACCAAAAATCCCCTAGTACCTAGATATATATTTCTAATGAGGTAGTGTACACACCAAACTAATCTGAACTTAAACAAGAACACAACAAAATATAGATATAACCATAAATAAAGAGTTGCAGAAAAAATAACACTTCATTTCATTAATATCAAGTAATTGAAATATGCTTACGTACATAATGGAAATAAACTAGCTCGGGCAATGGTAGCTTATCTCTGAAAAGAGATGTGGCAGCTACATGCCTTTGAACTATGTTGCAATGAGACTCAAAGGCCTATTTATTATTGAGAAACAATGGAGAACTCTAAACATCCAAAAACCTAACTCTATGAGATGAAGGGCCAAAACTGTGGGCCCTGTTTGGGTAAATTGGTACATCAACTTCCTGGGGTTGTAAATTTGGCATACAATCTCTGTTTGGCTATCATAATACCTTGTTTCAAAGATGTCGAAGAGGAGGCCAAAATCAAAATAATGAATGTGTTTTGGAAATTTTTGGTCTCTCCATTTTTCTTAAAAAGGTCTTTTCGTCCCTCAAAATGGATCTGGAAGTTTAGGACCTGAAAACTGCCAAAAATAGTAAGTTGTGCTAGAATTAAGGAAACTGAAAATAAATAATGGTGGGGGTCCAAGTGGAATAAGAGGGTGGCCACCAATATCCATCTGGATCAGTCCTCCCCCCTTAGGAAGCAATGGTCCCCATTGCGTTGAGTGTCTCCATGAGATGGGGAAACTTCTACTGAACTTAGTCCCTAGTGAGCCACTTGCCTTGATGCATGCATTGGCCAACTTTGACAACCCGATATATTTGGATATTCTGCTGGTGAGTGTTCTTGATATGCGTGTCCATGATCCAATCAGTTCTGGCATGTTCCATACAGTCTAGATTTAACTCTTTTGGTGTTAGTTGTTATGTAATATCTGATGTGTCCAGTGATGGTGGAAAGTATGTTTGAGTCCATCCACATTGAACACAGGGTGTAGGCCAAGGAATGGCAGAATGATAAGCTCGAAAGCATTGTCCCCTACATCCTTAGTGATGGTGTAAGGCCCATATTGGAGCAGGCAAAGTTTGCAGTGGGGCCTAGCGAAGCACTCCTTCTGCAAATGTAACCAAACTTTATTGCCCACCTAGAACTTGTGTGGCAGCTGATGTTGATCATGACACTGCTTGTACTTATCATTAGCTACATACAATATTTCATGGGCCTATTGAAGGACATGCTGAATGCACTCAATGAATTTTTTGGCCTTGTTAGCTTTAGACTAGACATGAGCCAAATCTTCTTGAGTAGCTCCAAATTGTATGGCCACATCAATGGGACATAGTGGCTGGAAGTCCAACCCCACCTAAAATGCGTTGTCGCTAGTTGATTTATAGAGAGATTTTTTGTAGTTGTGATGTACATAGGGGAGGCTTTCATCCCATGTGTCTGGATGCTTCAAGTTTTACATACGTAGAATGTGTACGATCATCTTGTTAATTACCTCTGTTTTGCCATTAGTTTTGAGGTGAAAAGTCGTTGACTTAGTGAGATTGGTATCCAACATCACCTAGAGACTTGACCAAAATGTACTTAGGAACCTATTGTCTCGATTTGAGATAATGGACTATGGTATCCGAAAGTGTACCCACACTCGTTCAAAGAAGATCTTAGCAGTGGCTTATGTTGTGATACTCTTCTTGTTGGCTGCTAGAATGGCCATCTTAGAGAATCTGTCGATGACCATGAAAATGCAGTCGTTTCCATTCTTAGTAGAAGGAAGGCCTGACATGTAATCCATAGATATGGATTCCCAAGGTCGACTAGGAGTAGGAAGAGGAGTGTATAAGCCTTGCTTCTTGATGGTTGGTTTGGTAATGGTGCAGCCAGTGCAGGATTTGATGTACTTCCCAAAATCTTGTCGAAGGTTTGGCCAATAAAAATATGGTTGCATCGAAAGGGTCCATCGAAAGTATGGAACATGGGTACTCCTTGGATGAGGAATCAAATTATGTATCAAACGAGTATTGTTGCTCAAAATTTTAGTAAACCCATAGGGAGATAAGTTGAAAATACGAGTTGAAAAAATATTATTTTTTCCCCTCTAAAATTTGATGACATAATTTAATATTATTTTATTATTTCCACAATTATTTTATAGTTTCCTTAGGAGGACCATTTTATACCTCAAAATTCCCCTAATGGATATGCCACTGGATGCCCCTATTAACTAAGAACTGCACCAATATCATATTTGGAGACATCTGTCTCAATCTCAAATGGTTGTTGCAGGTCTAGTAATGTGAGCATTAGTTCAGAGAAGAGGCAATGCTTCAACTCGGCAAATTCCTTTTGTTGGCATTTAGACCAAAATAAATTTTCTTTCTCTCCGCCCTTGGTGACTTGAGTTAAAGGCCAAGTGATATGAGAGAACCCCAACACAAACATGTTGTAAAAACTAGAAAGACCCTTGGTGAAGTAAAATTATAAGTGCGGACACGAATGAATTCCTCTAGCACGATGATGGGTCTAGCCACAACAGATACATTCTATGGAAGATTTCCTTAGGCTAGAATCAATCAATAGGCCCTACCTCTTGGTCCGTTTATCCTGTTTGAGGATGTCCTTGCTTGCTTGCTCCAACTATCTCTCGATTCCTTCTTCAAGCACCTAAAACAAGTAAACAATAGCAAACAACAAATGTGACATTAGAGAAATTGCAATTCAACCTACCTAACAAGTCAAGAAACATTAAGCCATGAATGTATAATATAACAAAACATGTAGGAAATCAATCAATAGTTGCATATATTAATATCAAAGAGAGATTACAACCATTTGTCTTGACGTTGCAGTCCTCCTCTGACAAGACCAGGTTCCCACACACTTCTGCTAGCATTCCATGATGGCCTCAAGCAACAATATTTTTAATGCTCTTCCCTTTAGGCTTCACTCCAAACCAAATCACACTTCTCCCTCACACAATTAGATAGCTACAACTAGTAATAGCTTGTTGTCTACTCCAAACCAAATAACATAAGCACACCAATATCAACACTAGCTTGTTATTGGGAAGAAGGGAGGTCTATATAGGAAAAATGGATGGGAGATGGATCCTCCTCTCATGGTAAAAGGACTTATCCCTTGAGATAGTTCCATAATTATAGGGGAAAGGATCCCAAACTGACATCCTCGACCCCATCTAGCCAAATCATTTACCAGACTTCCGTTCCGAAGCTTCTAGAGCTGGAAGCTTTGAATCTAAATTAAAAAAAACTTTCCAAAATAGGACCGCTCGACTGGAACACAGCTCAGTCGCACCAGTCGACATGAGAGATAGTGATAATCTCTGCACATCAGTGCGGGGAAGAGAAAGGTAATTAACACTGGTCTTGTAAACTGGGCAAAACATAAGTTTTAAGGGAAATGGTGCAAAAGGAAATTGATTTGCTCATGAAGAGGGGCACAATGGAAGTTTCTTCATGAAGGCAAAGCATGCGGGGTTCACTGTAGAGGTCCTCTAGGATAAAGGAACTAGGATTATAGGGATAGTGACAAAATGATGTGTAATAGATGCCTCCTAAAGGTTGAAGGCCGAACTAGAGTTTGGGATGAAATGCTTTATAAATCAATGCGAGGAACCGGTCTGTCATCGGAAAAGCTACAAGCAAGTATATATACATATACATAAACTGAGATCTTTGTCAAATGATACATGAATCGTGGCATGAACACAGCCATCCAGAGAATGATCATGTAAATGGATCTAGGTATGGGCACAACCATCTGTTAAAGAGGATCATTATGAAACCACGGTATGGTCGCAGCCATCCAATAATGAGAACGATCACATAGGATAACTCATGGTTTGGTCACATCCAGCGATCTGAAAGAGACATGCATATCATCATAACCATGTCACATCATTTCACAACCTGGAATAGTGTGATCTGATTCCAGGGTCTTGCGCTCCAACATGACTCGATCAAAGTACAGATTCTAACATGTGAGTAGATGTGTTGACATCGAGCATGCTAGAAAGTCACTTGATTACCAATCAATGATGTAAACTATTAACAAGTGTGCGAGAAAACCACCAATAATGAAGATGGTCATCAAGGTACTATCAACACAATTCACGAAATGTGAATAGAGGAACTGAAGTCGAACACCTGTGAAATCACTTGATTGAAAGCCAATGATGTGAACTCATTGTCGAGTGCGAAGAAATTGCCACTAGGGCATGCAAGCTCTAAGGTACTAGAAGGGAGTCTCTTGGTCAACTTCCCAGATAATGGGATGAAGTTAACATAAAGTGACCATGTCGAAGGAGGGCCATAATAAATCCCACATCATTGGCGTGAGACAAGAGGATACAAAATGATTTTGGATGATACAAAGAATCAGAGGTAAGTGTAACTGTAGAAGGACAACTCTTGAACCTATCAATGACACAACTAGAAGTTTGGCAGCTTTTGGATCCATAGGATCGGTGGTCATGATGACGTGGCAGAGATCAAATGGAAGGCAAAAATGAATAGCCCAACCCAGGAAGGTTGACAGTACAAAGGAGGATGTCCCAACCTGTCATGAAGCAAAGAGTGTCATGTTCAAGAGTGAGCTGCCGACACAACTGATAGATTTCTAAGTTTTCCCCCACCTTTTATGGCAGGTACCTAAATTATTTTTTAATCGCAAGCTTGAAGGGGATAGAATATGCTTGTATTGTAAGTTCATCCTTTGGAAGAATCTGACCTAGTAAGTTTAACGAGCCCTAGGAAGGAGAAGCTCATGTTCGTCATAGTTTAACGAGTCTGACAAAGATGTAACTTGATATCTTTTTCATGTTTAGAGAGTTTGAAAAATACACGTAAAAGAAAACTCCACATGGTCGCTTTTTGTATTTTTGTGTCTCTTGAGCCCGAAAAGGTAGAAAACAATACTCGAAGGAACTGCTTGACCATTTCATCCAAGGAATACCTTTTTCATAAATCGTGCCTCCCAGCCCAAAAAAGGGGTAAACTTATATTGGGTGCATGTTGTTTCACATCCATTAACAAGTTCGAAACGAAAAGGGCTCGGCCATATTTTCACTTTTAAAGGGTCAGAAAAGAGCTGAAAGTAGACCCCCCATTTTTATTCTCTTTAACGAGTCAAAAATGGAAAAATACTCGGAAATATTTTCATATGAGTTTGACGAGTCGAGAAAAGAGCTGAAATGTGACTCATCATCATCGTCGAACATCCATCACCTGTCGCTACACAAGTAAGGTAAAGTGTATTATCGTGTCCTTGAGGAAAAATAGGTCAAAATATTTACAAAACCTGATATTTTCATGAAAAAATGAATTAAAAGGGGAAAAGTAAATATATTTTTACCATTTACCATTTTACCTTTATTGTAAAGACTTTTTTCTAACTTTTGCCCTAATTGTTCTAATGCAAATTTCAGGAGATCCGGGAGGTCGATCGATGAGCCGCCAGTTCTAGGTAATAGCCAAAGCCCTCATCTCCATTTTTATTCTCTCTATTTCTAATTTTAGCCATTTTTTAGATTTTTTGAGGAGGTTTTTGAAAATCTTTTTTGCCCTCGGTCGGCGCGATTTTCGAGCATGGAATCATGTCGGTCGAGACTAATTAACAAACCCAGCCACGTTGATCGATGCAACTATTTTTAAAACAGGTGCGTCAGTGCCATGGATAGGGAAAAATCCTATTCCCTCAAAAATTGATAATTTAAACTTGAATTTTATGTGCCAAAGATGATTATTGACTCAAATTAATGGATTTTGCAGGAGAGAATCGCTGAAAATGGTGGACTGGAAAGAATGGGAACATGAAGATGTTGACACTCAGGCAATGAATGACCCAAATTTTTTGGAGGCTTTAAGGGCTTGCGGGATCCTCAAATTCTTTCTTACGCCAGGGATGCAGGGCCAGCTCGAGTTACTTCGGTACCTGATTAATCTTTGGGACATTAATCGGGAGATCTGTCATTAGGGACCAGGGGCTGGAGTTGGAAACTTCAGATATATATTTCATCATTGGACTGTCCCACAAAGGGGAACTAGTGAACTTGTACGATTCATGTCTGATTGGGGCAAGCATATCTTCCTTGCTTGTCGAACACTGCCTTGCGTCCCTAAAATCCAGGAGTGGGAAGATACAGATTTCCAGTGTTTGGGATCTGACACTGAAAGTGCTTCTGTTGACTATCAACAAAGTGGTGGGGTCCCAGGCAGAACATGAGACTAACATGTCGAAGTTCCTTTATGCTATTGACTGCACAACTCCTACGATCTTTAACTGGGTAGAGGCCATGAAGATCAACATAAAGCACAAGCTGGCCAAAGCTAAGGCGGGGAATCCGAAGAGCATCAAATCAGTGCTTGTGACTTCTTCTTGGAATGAGTACCACTGTTCCATTATCAGCTGACTGAGGTAGATCCTCCTATGCCACATGATCCGTGGATGGCCCAGTGGAGATGCCCAGGATCACTGGGGGTCAGCACATGTCATACTGACCTGCATTCTTTTCATGGCTATGATGACAGAACATCATCATGGAGGACTGGCCATACAGCGGAACTAATTATTGAGGAGATCCAAACATGCCCTTACCAAATGGAGAGGACTTCGATGATGAAGGTAAAAAGCCAAAATTTTTAATTTTGATATTTTTAATTGTTTTTTGTATATATGTGCTTATAATATTTCTCTTGTTAATGCAGACGTTGGACCAGAGCGGCCTGCTGGGATGTCCCCAATATCCAAGTGCCTCCCCTGCCCCATTGATGCAGACGCCCCTTATCAGGAAGGGAGTGACAACGAGGAGGAGATCACGAGGAACCTTAAGGGGTTTACTTGTGGTATCCCGGAGAATGCTCGGGTAGGAGATATTCCTCGTCAGTACTAGAGACATATTGTGGGGTTTTTGAAGCAGATCTACCGATTTCTTACTCATGCTGCACGAGTTGTATCATGCTACCACAATCACCATGCTGATTAGTTCCTATGTCCAGCACTTACATATTTTTTTAGGCCTACGTGCCACTGATATATGAGGCCGCGAGCTGCTATGTTATTTTGAGACACGTATTATTTTTTGGGGTTCTAATTTATCAAACATTATCACCATATACATATATGTTTTATTTTACTGTCTACTATGGTACAAATGGTTTATTTTATCTTTCACATGTTTCATAAATGTTTGTCCAACAAATGATTAGCTAATGCATCTGTTAATGTATTCATGCGTTTAGGAATATGATGACATGTAATATAATCAAAATTCCTTTCCAATAGATGAATACGGAGATACCTTCTCAATATTTTGGGGTTTCTGATGGAATATTGCCCGATGAGTTGAAGGGCAACAAGTTGTGAATGTAGGTTGACAACTAGTTCTTTGATTCCCAAAGTGATGGCTTCTGACAATACTTCAACGACCGTACTGTATTCAACAATGTTGTTGGTTGTGCGACCTATATAGATACCTTGAAATTCAATCAACTACTTGTTAGGGTCCTAGATAGCCCATGTCACGGATGATAGGTTTCGGGTACAATGACAAGCACCATCAGTGAAACCAAAGTGAGGAGTCGTAGACATATGCAAAGCAAGAAAAGCATAGTAAACAGAAAAGTTGTTTGAAAACTATCACACAAAACCACACTGTACAAAAATGAATGACACACTAATGTACACAAGTAACCATGCAATATGACTTAAGCATGGTACCTCTTGAGGTAAAGCCCGTTTCAGTGCTTACTGAGAGGATTTCCTTCATAATCAATAAGCTCATAGGCTCATTTCTGCAAAATAAATTTCATGATGTAGGGCCCATGCCACATAGGTTCAAACTTGCCTGCCCCAAGATTATCGTTAGCTTGGTTGTATAGGAGGACCAAATCACCCTCAGAGAACACATAAGGGGAGACTGATTGATCGAAATGGGATTTGACCCATTTCGTTTGTGCTTCAATGACCAAGGCAGCGAGACGATGAGTCTCATCCAGTCGTTCTAAATATAAGAGGTGTTTTTCTTGAGGTGATGTTTCGGGGAGGAGTTCAATAGCTAATTTGAGTGAAGGAATCTCACATTTGATCAGTAATGTTGCTTCCATACCATAGACCAACTAGAATGGTGTGAAACTAGTTGCGTCTTTAGTTGAGGTTTGGTAGGCCCACAGAGCTGAAAAGAGCATGAGATGCCAAATGACTTGTGCATCCCAATAGTACGCTGAAGCATTGTGACCAAGACCTTGTTCACGGCTTCAACTTGGTAGTTGGCGTGAGGGTAATATGGGGTCGAACCATCGTGGCGCAAGGCCAATGTAGATGTCAGCTCGACCATCATGTAATCTCTAAAATGGGAGCCATGGTCTATGACAATGGCTTGCGGTACACCGAACTTGGAAATAACATGGTTAAAAAGGAATTGAGCCACCATCTTACCATCTGTAGAATATGTAGGCATCGCTTCGGCCCATTTGGTGAAATAATCCATAGCGACGATAATATAGCCATGCCCCCCAGCCGAATGAGGGTTACATGTCATATAATCGATGCCCCATTTGGAAAAGGGACCAACGGTAATGACGAGGTGTAGGTGAGTGGATGGGGCACGCATCTTGCATTAGTAAATTTGGCATTCGTGGCACTTACGAACCAAAAGAATGCAATCCTTGAAGATAGACGACCATAAATAACCAGCGCGAATGATTTTTTGAGCTGTAGCGTAACCAGACATATGACCACCACATGGCCTAGAGTGGCAATCACAAAGAACTCTTTCAGCTTCCTCAATTGTAAGACATCGGTGAAGAACTGAATCGACGTCGATACAATATAAAGTATCGCCAATAATACGGTAGGGTTGGGATTCATGCCGAGTCCTTCAGCAATCATCCTTGGTCAACACACACTAGAACATGGATGTTTGGAGATACATGATGATATCAATGTACCATGGATCGAGGGTGCTAATCAAGAAAAGGGTCTCATCTGGAAGATGTTCATCAACACTAGCAGGGAGAGCCTTGGAGGGAAGGGAAAAAATAAATTCAGTGGAAACAAGTGATTTCTTAGAATCGGTTGTAGTGAATACCAAGTCAAATTCTTGTAGGATCACGATCCATTTAGAATACTTTCCCCCTAGCAACTGACGAGTCAGGATATAGGTCATAGGGTTGCATTCATAAATCACTGCAGTCTTGCGTAACAGGATATAGTGCCAAAAGCGTTGAACAACCTGAATGGCAGCCAAAGCCAACTTCTCGACCTATGCATAATGTGTTTCAGTATCGATGGGATTCCGACTAAGGTAGTAGATTACATGTTCATTACCTTTGTCGTTTTCTTGAACCAAAACCATAACAATGGTGCTAGGGGCCACGGCTAGGTAAAGGAAGTAATCTCGATAATATTCTGGCAGATGGAACAAAGGAGAATTTATGAGGACGGCCTTGAGATCATCAAAATATTTTTGGGCCACCTCGTCCCATACAAAGGGTGTTCCTTGTTTGAGCAATCGGGTAAATCTCGTGGCTAGCCCGGCATAGTTGGGTATAAAACGATGGAGAAAGTTAGCCTTTCCCTGTAGGCTCTAGAGTTGGTGTAGTGAGGATGGAGGGGGTAAATTTACAATGGCCTCGACTTTTAACAGATCCAAGTGAATATCGTCCTTGGAAATGATGAAGCTGACGAGTTTTCCTAATTCTACATAGAAAACACATTTGTGCGGCTTTAACCAAATGTTATAGTGTCTGTAAGGTAGAAAAAATTGTCGAAGATGTTTTGGGTGCTCTCAACACTAACAAGAATGAGCAAGAACATCATCCAAGTAAGCTTGGACAATGTTGCAAATGTCATGAAACGCATAGGACATTTACTATTGAAACACGGCTCCAGCATTTTTGAGGCTGAAAGGGAGCTTCTTGTACATGAACGTACCCCATGGACAGATAAAGGTTGTCTTTTCTTGATTGGTTGTTGCGATGTTGATCTAGTTATAACCGGAAAAACCATCCATAAAGGAAAAGATCTCGCTCTCGGCACATTTATCAATGATTTGATCAATGAAGGGAGTAGGATAGTTGTCTTTAGGACAGGCATAATTGAGATCTCGATAATCCACACAAACGCCGATCGTGCCCTATTTTTTAGTCACCAGGACAATATTGGACACCCATTCTATAAGGGCGATGGGATAGATGAACCCAACTTTGAAAATCTTCACCCTTAATAGGGCAGCCTTCCTAGGGTGCACCAGGTGAAGCCATTGGCAAACGAGCTTTGCATGCGGATACGTTGGTATTTCGTGCACCACAATGCTAGGATCAATGTCGAGAATTTCTTTGCAGGACCACGCAAACACATCATGAAATTCCTGAAATAGATGAGTATATGTCTTGATCTCATCCGAAGAACAAGATACCCCTATATGAACATGCTCTACGATACCAGGTTTGATAGATATGTCAATCGACATCGTTTGGGTAATATTACCCAGATTTCCTTCCTACCATACTTCATGAGTAACAACTGGTGGCGGAAAAGGAGAAGAGGAATTTTTTAGAATAGTAGACATGACCGCCGGGCGAGGCAAGAACGAGGAGCGATGATGAGTATTGATCCAAGGTGATTCCTCGAGGGACATGATTTCCATGATTCCTTCATAAGAAAGGAAGGTCTCAGCTAAGGGATTAGGTAATTCCAAAGTGCCAAGCTAAGGGGATTGAGAGTAAATATCAAAAGAGGTCTTTGACATATGAGAATCAGAGGATGCATAGTTTAAAGCTGAAATAATTTCCACATAATTGACTTCAGGGGGACTAAAAAGTATAACCTTTCCCCAGGTATCAACAGGATCTGGTGCAGGTATGACCCAGGGATCAGATTTGAACAAGGCTATGCTGACAGAGGCAACATGAGGAGGTGGGAGTGAAAAAATTCCCATTAAGGTAGAATCTTTGAAGAGACCTGCCCCCACACTCTCTTAGGGAGCTCTAGAGTGCTTGACATACAGAACATTACCATCTAAGGAGGAAGAGGCTAAAAAGACAACTGGTCAATAGTAACAATCTTCCCTTGATGGGGAAAACGAATCATGTGAAATAAAGAGGAGGCCATGGCATGCATGGCATGAGTCCAACTTCGGTTGAGTAGAACATTATAATTGAGATTGGCGTCCACAATTTCTACTTTGACTCGCACTGTCTTGCCTTCTAGGGTGATGGAAAGGTTAGGTAAGACACCGAAGAGTCATGAATCATTCCCATCGAACACTTCCAAAGTGTTCAGAGATTGGTCTAGTGCAGGAGAACCAATAGCCTTCCATCATGTAGTTGACATGATGCAAGTGGAAGCACCTTCATCGATGATAGTTCGGTGGATGGTCTTCTCATTGATGAATACCTAAATAAGAAAGGCAATATGATGAGGGAGCCATAGAACACAGTTCTCTAGATCATAACATATCAAATTGGAATCGGTGGGATTGATGCCCCCGATAGCTGACAGCAAATATTTCCACTGCGATGGGCAGCTTTGGAGTACCTCAAGAGCTGACACGGCTGATGGAACCTGAGCCAAATACTCAACAATATTGTAATGCTCATCAGCTTGAGCGTTGGGATTATACGAGGCTTTCTATAGTACAGCTCGAGAGGGTGGCCACATAGTGGAATCAGGGTTAGGGCGCTCAGTATACAAAGGGCCAGAACTCGAGGCAGAAAAAGAAGGTGCAACTTCTTTATCTTTCCCTGCTACTAGGAAAGGGGTTTGATAGTCTTTCAACATAGTAGCCACATTAATAGGCATACTCATCATGAACACTTGAGATCCATAGGAAGCAGATTGGGGTTGGTCTACCATTTGGGTCTGCTGAGAAAAAAATGGCTCTTTGAGGACAGCGGGGCTCCCTTTGAGTAGGCGACTAACTTCGGATCATCGGGGAAAATCCTTAGTGTAGTGATCTTCCTTGCAAATGAGGTAGGGGTACTTAGGTTTCTATTGCGAAGATTCACTAGCAGACGATTTGGGAGGACCCTATTTTGGGGCATCAGCTCTAGCTTTGTCTTTGCCTTTCTTCTTTCCTTTCGAGGATTTGTCCGTTGCAGTAGACTAGATAGGGTGGACCTCTGAGGTTTTACCAGGGCTAGGTGGATTCTAAGATGAACTATTAGGAATAGTATTTGAGACCAACTTCTGTTTAGAAGAATTTTTAGTAGGGGTCTGGGATACTGAACCAATAACTCCATTGATGGGAGGAACAACTGGTGACTTTGATATTGTGGGATCAGATGATGGCCGCGGAGAATTATGTAATAACTCATACAAAGTGCCAGAATGAGACTAAACTAGATCCAACTACTGGGCACGAGCGCTGGCCTTCTCTTCATTGACGCATCCACCCATAGCTATATCATGAGTAATTGGGGCTATGAATGATTTGTTAAACCATTCAGTGAACAACTGATCAGAAATCTCAAATTTTATCAGGCGACATCTACATCTCCATTCATGGATGTGATCAGAGAAGTGCGTCGCAGTATCTTGCTTAAGCGATGTGAGCAAATAGGTGCCAGTTTCATAGAAAATCGGCAGCTGAAAATGCATGAGGAAATCCATGGCTAAAGAGTTAAAGTCATGGTAAGTATTTTGAGGTAGCTCAATGTACCACTTCACTACAACACCTGTGAGGGTTCGTTGGAAAAGACGAAGACGAATGGAATAGTCTACGTACAAGTTTGATGAGAACCTAAGGTGATATGTCATCACATGGGCCTGAGGATATTCTTTAGCTTTCCCATCAAACTTTGGGCAATCACTTGGTATCTTGGACAACACTAGAGGCTAGTATGATGAATGAAGGATCATATCATTCGTAAGGTGAGATACATCCGACAACTCAAGTGTAGCCAAGAAAGGCAATTGGGTGTTAAAAGGCATGGGAGGTCAGTAAGCTGGCCCATAGGGAGGAGCCCATCCCTGCTGGTAAGGATTTTGGCCCCACAGTGAGGGATTATGGCCATATGGCATGTGAGGCTACGCCCATTGTGGATTACCTTGATCATAGGGAGGATTTTGATCTTGAATACCTTGGAACTATCCAACAATAGGTTGTTGATAAGAAACGTATGGGTTAAAGGGTTGTTGAGCCTATTGACGTTATACATATGGATATGGGACCTATTGTCCTTGAACATACGACTGATGAACCTATTTCCCTTGAACAAGAGGGTTTTGGACCTGTAGTCCTTAGGCAAAAGGTTGATACACTTCTTTCCCTTGGACATAGGGATTTTGTACCTGATGCCCTTGGCCGGTAGGATTTTTAACCTGTTGACCTAGGACATGAGGATTTTGAGCCTACTGCTGTAGGACTTGACCTTGACCCTGCCCCTGCAAGGGTTGACCTTGTTGATATGTATAAAAGGGTTGTTGCTGCCCTGGTTGGTTTTGTTGTTGCAAGGGTTGACTTTGTAGTTGTAAAATTTGTCCCTGGGGCTGCAGAGGTTGGCCCTACGAGGACATGGGTTGATAGGTGTGCAGAGCATATTGCATTTATTGCTGCACATTTTTCTGCAAGTGTTGCAAGGGTTGACCTTGTGGTTGTTGCAGTTGACCTTGCTGCAGGATCATATGCCCTTACTGTAAAAAAGGTTTACCTTGCGGTAACAAAGGTTGCCCTTGTTATTGTAGAGGTTGTCCTTGTTGTTGCAAGGGTACTTGAACAGTGCCCAGGAAATTACCGAGCTGAATCTGGCCATAGCCAGGCTGGATGTACTGCCCAAATTGGAGGGTGTAAGGTTGATTAACCATTCCTTGAGAACCATATGGAACGTAAGGATTTTGGCATTGGACCTGAGCCCCATAGGGCTACTAATACTAAACATTGCTTGATCTAGATGGACCAATGGAATTCTGAACCTGTTGGTACTGGACATTGCTTGACCCAGTAGGATCAGTAGGGTTATGAATAATACTAGAAGAAGGTTGGTTTATACCAAGCATGTGAGCTTGTGAGTCACTCACATTAGTGGCACCTGACACCATAAAAACATTCAGGTTCTACCCCCCATGCGGTGGCATAACCTGGCCACTGACTAGCGGGACAGAGGAACTGACAAAGACAATCTTTGAAACTGTCAGTTATCCCTGATGGGTAGCTGGGATTGATGATACAAGGGTATTTGGAATGATAGGTTGCACCAGGACTGAAGTAACAACCTATTGGGAATGTAGGTTTTAACCTTGTACATAAATTACCTGCATATGAATTATAAAACACAGAAAATAAACAATGCAAAAGCATAACACATAAAACACATATACACAGAGATTTTCCCCTGGATCCCAAAATCGAGACTACCAGCTTGATTTTTCATTCTGTTCCTTTCAATGTAATAATACATATTTATACATGCCGAAGCATCTAATACCATGGACCAAAAACCATTGTGTCCAAAAACATGTGCGAAAATAATGCACAAAACCATAGGTGGTTCCGCCTATCCTAACATAGAGTCCAAAACCAAAATTTCTGGGGCACTGCCCCGGACCCCAGAAAGTGGGGTTACAGGTGTGCCTCAAACCCCCTGTGACCCCCCCCCCCCCCCATTACACAATCAATACATTGAAGGGGGGCTCTGGCCCCCCTCTAATCCCCCGGTTAACTATGTGGGCTAGTCGTGGAAAGAATATAACACAACCCAACATTCTCCCACTTCTTGTTTTCTTTCCACAGGGGGCCACAAGAGAGCTTAGTAATTTTTTCGGCCTTGCAACGACCATTGTTTCTCTACACCAAGAGAACTTCTCAGAGCTCACAGATTTTGTCAATGCATCTGCAATATTCTTCAAAGTGTCCACCTTTACCAGCAACACCTTTTTGTTTTCTATCATATCCCTCACAAAGTGATATTGAACATTAATGTGCTTTGTCTTTGAATGATGTGTGGGGCTCTTTACCAATAAAATTGCACTTTGGATGTCACAGTCTATGTTTATAGCTCCCTGTACTAACCCCATACTTGAAAACAATCTCTACAACCAAACTACTTCCTTGCTTGCATGAGTGGCTGCCATGTATTCTGCCTCTGTAGTTGATAGTGCCACTACAGATTGTTTCTTACTCATCCAACTGACTACACCTCCAAATAGGTTAAACACATACCCACTTGTAGATCTTCTTTGATCCATATCTCCAGCCCAATCTGCATCAACAAAGCCACAAATATCCAACAATTTGTCTAATCCTAATCTTCCTTGGTAGCACAAACCATAATCACCAGTGCCACGCAAATACCTGAAAACCTGCTTCACTGCTATCCAGTGCTCCTTCCCTGGTTTTGACATAAACCTACTCAATACTCCCATTACATGTGCAATGTGTAGTCTAGTACATACCATTGCATACATCAGGCTACCAACTGCACTTGATATGGAACACGGGACATGTCCTCTTCCTCTTCTTGTGTCTTAGGACACTGTTCAGCAAATAACCTCACACCTACAGGAATAGGAACCTTCACCGATTCACTATCCTGCATATCAAACCTCTGCAGTATTGTCTCGACATACTTCCTCTGGTTTAACTAGAGCTTCCTCTTTGCCCAATCTCTTTTAATTTCCATGCCCAAAATATAGTTTGCAACACCAATATCTTTCATGTCGAATTTGGAGGACAATTGGGTCTTCAAATCCTAGATAACTTCTTTTTCATTTCCAACCAGCAACATATCATCCACATACAAGACCAGATAAATAACACGGTCACCAATTAATTTAAAATATACACAGTGATCTGCTTTGCTTCTGGTGAAGCCAAGTGCCCGTATAAATGTATCAAATTTCTGATACCACATCCTTGGTGACTGTTTTAACCCATACAAAGACTTCTTTAACTTGCATACCAGTTCTTTCTTACCCTTCACCGCAAAGCCTTCAGGTTGCTTCATGTATATTTCCTCTTCCAAATCCCCATGAAGAAATGTTGTCTTCACATCCATCTGTTCTACCTCAAAATCAAAAGCAGTAGCAACAGATAAAAGTAATCTAATAGAATTTACCTTGGCAATAGGAGAAAAAATATCACCAAAATCAATTCCCGGCACCTGGGAGTAACCTTTTGCTACCAATCAAGCTTTGTATTTCTCCACCTTTCCTTATGCATTTGTCTTCTTCTTGAACACCCATTTACTACCAATGGGTTTCCTTCCAGCTGGCAACTCCACCAGATCCCAAGCCTCATTTTTGTGCAAAGATGCCATTTCATCAATCATGGCCTCTTTCCAGAGTTTTCCATCCTCTGAATCCACTGCGTCCTTCATAGTTCTGGGATCATCATCAGTAACAGACAAATAAAAATTTGAACAGAAAGCAGATGGACTATACCTTTTTGGCTACCTTCTTTCTCGAACTGATCTTCTCACAGTCGGAGTTTTTGGCTCTTCATCTTCTGATTCCTCCTCTATTGTAGAGTCTGATTCTTCCTCCTTTAGCTCAAACTATAACTTCTCAGGTTCCTTTGGTTGGACTTCATGTTTAATAACATCTTTCACCTCTCTGAACACCACATCTCGGTCGTACACAACCTTCCTTATTACTGGGTTCCAAAGCTTATAACCCTTTAAACCATCCTTATACCCAATAAAGATGCACTTTTCAGATTTTCTATCCAACTTGGTTTGTTTCTCCTTTGGAACATGTACATATGCATCACATCCAAATACCCTCAGATGTGAAAGAGAGGGTTTCTTACTAGTCCATACCTCTTGTGGATTCTTATCCTCCAACGCTGAAAAAGGTGACTGGTTGACCAGGTAACATGAAGTATCCACTGCCTCCACCCAAAATTCCTGTCCTAACCCGGCACCACTGAGCATGCTTCTTGCCCTTTCCATCAATGTCTTGTTCATTCTTTCTGCAACTCCATTTTGATGAGGTGTATATGGAGTAGTCTTATGCCGTGATATACCATACTTCTTACAAAATTCTTCAAATTCCTTGTTGCAAAACTCTCCACCATTATCTGTCCTCAGCACATTTATCTGCTTCTCTGTCTTATTTTCCATGAGAGCCTTAAATTCTTTAAACCTGTCAAAGACTTCAGATTTATTCTTAATGAAATATATCCATGTATTCCTTGAGAAGTCATCTATAAATGATACATAGTACATAGACTTACCCAGTGATGGAACCTTCACAGGTCAAAACACATCACTGTGCACAAGATATAATATTTGTTTCACCCTCTTACTACCAGAGGGGAAACTCACCCGATTTTGCTTCCCATATACACAATTTTCACATAAATCAAAATCTAGAGAGCTATTACTCATACCTTCTACCATACCTTTACCATGAAGTATTTGAAGGCCCTTCTCTCCAATATGTCCAAGCCTTTGATGCCTAAACATGGCCTTTTTTCCAGAGACCACTAGATTTTCTGCTCCACTTTCAGGAACCACAGAACTATTGCACCCATCAATGATAGTGCTACCTTGCAGCTTGTATAGAGTTCCAATTCAAACTCCCCGCATCAATACCAGTGCTCCCCAAACCATTTTGCAGGTATCCTTCTTGAACATTGTTTTTACACCTACATCATCCAAATTGCTTACAGAAATCAGATTTCTGGCCAATGCAAGAATATGCAGAACACTCGGAAGCGTTCTAACCTTCCACCTTGCAACTTAGATTTTACTTTTCCATGACCAACGACTCTAGCCTTCTTATCATCCCCTAAGAAGACATCACCACCATCGTATTTCTCATACTTGCAGAACCACTCTCTATGGGGAGTGAAGTGAAAGGATGCACTTGAGTCAATCAACCATGCCTCATGATCTACATGTGTACTTGAAGAAACCAAGTACACATCCCCACCTTCATCTGAGGTGGTTTTTGCCTCCGCATAAGGAGCCTCATTAGATCCCTTTCCTTTGTCAAGAGTTTTAGATTTATAGTCCCTTTTGTAGTTCCCTTCCTTTTTGCATTTCCAACACACCACCTTTACAAGTTTTCTTGTGGATTTAGATCTCCCTCTAGATTTAGATCTCCCACTCGATGACTTATTTTTGCTTCTGTTCTGGGATCATCCTCGTACAGACAAGGCATCACAATTCTAGCTTTCCATATTTTTCCATCTCATCTCCTCCGTCAGCAAGGCTAAGACTATTTCATCAAACTGCAAGGCAGTTGCATTGGTACCTATTGCAATAACCAGACTATCCCACGAATCTAGTAGAGAACACAACAAACTATTGCACTTATCTTCATCTGAAATTTTAATATCAACAGATGCTCACTGAATTACCACAGTATTAAATGCATTCAAATGCTCTGTCACCGAGTCTCCATCTTTCATCCTCAGGTTATACAGATTTTTCCGCAGGAATAGTTTATTCACCAAAGACTTAGATTGGTACAAAGCACCTAACTTGTCCCACAAAGCCTTCGTCGTAGCTTCCCTTGATACATTCAACAATATTGAATCTGAGACACACAATTGTATTGTGTTCTTTGCCTTCCGATCCAACTTCTTCAATTCTTCATCGGACACTCCCGTTGGTTTAGTACTTGGATCTACCATGATCCACTGATCTTTATCCACCAACAGATCCTCCATCTTGAGTTTCCACAACTCAAAACTTTGACCATTAAATTTCTTGATCTCTATCTTTCCACTGCTCGCCATCTTCTTTCACCACCAGAATCAATCTCACAGATCTCCCACTGAACAGGGTCTACCACAGGCCCGAGTAAAACCCCTCTGTAACAAATGCGTCCCCTTGAAGCCAAAACAACTCTAATACCAAATGTAGGTTTTAACCCCATACATAAATTACCTGCATACGAATTCTAAAACACAGAAAATAAACAATGCGAGAACATAACACATAAAACACATATACACAAAGATTTTCCCCTGGATCCCAAAACCGGGACTACCAGCTTGATTTTTCATTCTGTTCGTTTCAATGTTATAATACACATTTACACATGTTGAAGCATCCAATACCATGGACCGAAAACCATCGCGTCCAATACCATGGACCAAAAACCATCATGTCCAAAAACATGTGCGAAAATCATGCACAAAACCATAGGTGGGTCCGCCCATCCTAACATAGGGTCCAAAACCAAAATTTTCCAAGGCGCTGCCCCAGACCCCAGAAAGTGGGATTACGGGTGTGCCTCAAACCCGTTGTGACCCCCCTCGCTGCACAATCAACGCAACGAAGGGGGGTTCAACCCCCCCCCCCCCAACCCCCCGATTAACTACGTGGGCTAGTTGTGGAAAGAATATAACACAACCCAACAGGGAAGTTGTGTTTGTAACACACAGACCTAACGTAAGCTTGGAACCTAACGCCCATATAGGATTATGGTAAAGTGATGAGGCACTAGGTGTACCTGAAACCAACTGTGCCAAAGACACATAGTTGGGTGGTAAACTCATGGGAATACCTTTTGAAAATGGGAAACCCTCGGGAGAAAAGTGTAATTGCAACTCTTCCCCCTCAATAGTGTGTAGAGTAGAAACTTTGGACTCATCCAGAGATGTGACTTGAGCATTGCCTTCGGGTTCCATGTCTTAAAACAAACGACAACAAATGGTCGAACGAGTACGTGGGGATAGTTCCAAAGGAACACCCGGCTGGTAACACAGACTATAAGGATGCTACGGTGATATCACAACAGGGTCAAACAGAGGGTTCGAAGGGTAGATAACCAGTCCAAGCTGACCGTCAGTGGTCGGTGAGTTCTCTGGAGTTTGAACAGGATTGTCTGAAGATTCCGGGCCAAGATCAGCAGATGACCCAGTATCGAAAGTAGGCGGAGGACGAGATGACAAGGGTTGAATGCTTAGAAAAATTTTGAGCTCAACATCTTGGTCCTCAAGTGACTCTGGTAACTTAGGAAATGGCTCCTCGGACAATCTTTCAGACAGAGGAGAGGAAGAGAAATTGGGTGAAGTAAAATTATAAGTGCAGACACGAAAAAATTCCTCAAGCCTGATGATGGGTGTAGCCACAACAAATACATTCTACGCAATATTTCCTTAGGTTAGAATCAATCAACAGGGCCTACCTCTTGGTCCGCTTATTGTGTTTGATGATGTCCTTTCTTGCTCGCTCCATCTATCTCTTGCTTCCTTCTTCAAGCACCTAAAACAAGTAAACAACAACAAACAACAAACGTAACAATAGAAAAATTGCAATTCAACCTACCTAACAAGTCAAGAAACATTAATCCATGAATGTATAATATAACAAAACATATCAGAAATAAATCGATAGTTGCATATATTAATATCAAAGAGAGATTACAACCATTTGTCTTGACATTGCAGTCCTCCTCTGACAAAACCTGGTTCCCACACACTTCTGCTAGCATTCCATGATGGCCTCAAGAAACAATAGTTTTAAGGATCTTCCCTTTAGGCTTCACTCCAAACCAAATCACACTTCTCCCTCACACAACTAGATAACTACAACTAGTAATAGCTTGAAGTCTACTCCAAACCAAAATAGCATAAGCACACCAATATCAACACAAGCTTGTGCTTGGGAAGAAGGGAGGTTTATATAGGAAAAATGGATGGGAGATGGATCCTCCTCTTATTGGAAAAGGACTTATCCCTTGAGTTAGTTCCATCATTATATGGGAAAGGAGCCCAAACTGACATCCCCAACCCCATCTGGCCAAACCATTTACAAGACTTTCATTCTAAAGCTTCTAGAGCTGGAAGATTCGGCTCCAAAATTAAAAAAAAAACTTTCCAAAACATGACCAGCGTGACTAGAACACAGCTCAGTCACACTGGTCAGCGCGAGTGATGGTGCTAATCTCTAAACATCGACATGAGGAAGACAAATTTCATTAGTGTCGATCTTGTAAACTGGGCAAAACAGAAGTTTAAGGGGAAATGGTGCAAAAGGGAATTGATCTCCTCATGAAGAGGGACACAATGGGAGTTTCTTCATGAAGGAAAATCATGTGAGGTTCACTGTAAAGGTCCTCCAGGATCAAGGAATGGGGAGTACAGGGACAATGATAAAATGATATGTAACAGAGTGGTTGGGGCTAGCCAATTCCGAATGGCTTGTATCTTGGCTGGGTCTCCATGCACACCCTGCTCATCAATGATGTACCCCAAATATTTAACCTAGGTCATACCAAAAGTGCATTTCTCCAAATTGGCACACAACTTGTGTTGTCACAGGGTTTGGAGGACATGTCGAATATGGTGGATATGCTCTTCCTAACTCTATCCAAAGATTAGGATGTCATCCAAATACACCACCACAAATGAGTTGGTGAAGGGTCACAAGATGTCGTCCATTAGCCTCATGAAGGTTGCAGGGGCATTCATCAACCTAAAAGGCATGACCAACCATTCAAAAAGGCCCTCCTTATATTTGAAGGTCGTCTTCCACACATCGGGGGGTTTAATTGGTACTTGGTGATAACCAAAATTCAAGTCAATCTTACTGAAATATTTGGTCCCCTTGAGCAAGACTAGAAGGTCATCAATTTGTGGGATTGGATACTTGTTTTGAATAGTGATCTTGTTCAAAGCCCGAGAGTCAATATAGAGTTTCCAGGTCTCATCCTTCTTCTTTACCAACATGGTTAGGCTCCCACATGGTGATGAACATGGCCTGATGTTCCTTTCTGCAACAACTCCTGAATCTGCCTCTTGATTTCATTGTTCTCCATAAAAGAGAGTCGATAGATTGGTCCATCAAGACTCATCCAACAACACTGAAAGAATAAATTGTTTCTTTCCATATGAATGAAAAATTCAAGGTTCTTTTATTCAACCTTCTAATCCGTTCATGAAGAGAGAGTGGAAAAATATATTTCCTGAAAACCATCAATGTCCATAAACTCTTTGTTGTGAGAAGCCTCCAACTGACATTTTCCAAAAGGGATTCCACAAAAATAAGAAGGTCCTTAAGGCCCCCACCATCCCATGACTTAGGAAATGTTATCTTCTCCCAAGACACCCATCCAAGAACGAATTCTTATTTAGACCCATCCCACAGGAACCTCCCACAGAGTTTCCTTATAGTTGCTAAAATTCCTTTCTGAGCCCAAGTAAGAGCTAATCAAAAAATAGGGATGGCTTCAAGGATTAGTTTGATTAGTACTAACCTACCAGCTCTCAAGAAACATTTGAAGCTCCAATGCTTAAGCATTTTCTCCACTTAGGTCAATACCCACATCCATTCGTGATTCCTATATGAATTGGGTTTTAAACAGAAGCCCGAATATTTGATGATCTAGGTGGATATTGGTGGCCACTTGCCTATTCCACCTAGACCTCTAATCAATCTCATCAGTTTCCCTTGTTATAGCAACATTTACTATTTTTGGCATTTTTTCGGGTATAAGGAGTTAGGGCTCAAACTAGTTGAACCTCTGCAAAGCTAGCCTCACAAACCCCAATGGCCTTCCATGGTGGAAGAAAAGAAAGATGAGAGAGTAGGATATCCTTTCAAAATATTTCTCGAGGAAGCACTCAAGCAACAAAGGAATGCGATGATGGATAAGGACACCCAGATCTTTCGACAACTACCCACAGGCAACGCATCTTCATCCAACAACCACTATGGCAATGCCACTCCCTTTAAGGTACAAGTCAACTTTGACATTCCCATATTTGAAGGCCAAATAAATGCAAACATTGTCGATATATGGTTAAATATCTTGCAAGGATATTTTTTAGTTTGTGACTTTTCCAATCAGGAAAATATTACTTTTGCACTCTTCAAAGTCACCCCCCATGTTAAGGACTGGTGGGAAACCTATTGTGAATAGAAGGTGAGAGGGAAACCTCATTGTTTTTACCCACACCCACTTGGAATTATTTCTAAGAATCAACAAGGAACAATATTACCCTATCGAGGGCTATGGAGATAAATACATAAAGTGGACCACATTGTGGCATGGAAGGGACCAAGACATGCCAAAGTTCAAAAATATTTTTCACACCCTTTGCATGAAGTTTGATATCAAGAATTTTGAACAGAATTTTTTACTCCAGTACCGTGACTATCTACACAAGTACATCTAGGATGAGATGGAGTTATGGGACACCTCCTTGCTTAGCGTCGCCTATCAATATGTTGTCAAGATCAATCAGAAATTTAAACAAAAGAAGCGAGACTTTGGATTTCTGAATCTAAAGTAAGGGAAAGGCACCCCCAAACCGCAGAATATAGGACAAAGCCAAGTCGGGGTGACCCGGGATAACCTGTTGAATCTGCAAGCAAAGAATAACACCACAAAGACAAATAATGACATAGGGAAATGGTGTGGTTCCATAAGAGCCCCACTCACAACATAAGTGAGTGTCAATCCAAGCAGTCATTGTTGGCCAAGCTAAAGGCTTCCGAATTAGATGCATGTTCTGACTCTAAGTCAGAAACCAAAAAGTGGAATGACAAATGGAAGCATATTATTGATGTGGAGCCCAGTGCCACCATTTCCACCACCAAGATCTAAAAGATTGATCCCGAAGATCCAGAGGGGGAGCGACTCTTCCACTCACAGATTTGGGTGAAGGGTTCTTCGTTGTAGTTCATTGTCAATAGTGGAAGCCAAAAGAAACTCATTTCAGCCTAGGTTTTGAAGCTGTTGGGCCTACCAACCACTCCATAGTTGCATTCATACACCATCGAGTGATTCACCTAGGACGAGATATCTATGCCAGCCAACAATGTTGCCTTCCCTACACGATCAAGTCCTTTACATATGAGGCATTGTGTGATGTTTATCCTCTTTAATCTTGTGATGTATTATTAGGCCAACCATACTAGTGGAAGCATCATATTGTGTATCAGTCTAGGCCTAGCACTGTTATTAATTATTTGGTAAATAAGGTATACAGGATACTGAAGGTAGCACCACCTACCGCCATCTCTTTGATATTTATGAAGAAATGCAATAAGATCATTTCCAAGACTGGGAAATTTGTCTTCCTTATGATTGTCCCTCAGGGAAAGAAGAATACTGTGGCCACATCCACAACCTCCAAACAGGTCTCCTCCATGTGACATCAGTAGATTAGCAAGGTCGTGGAGGAGTACATGGACATCTTCACCTCACCAATAGAGGTACCCCTACACTGTGAGGTCAAGCACTCCATCGATCTAACCCTGGAATTTTGATACCCAAAAACTGATCTATTAATGCTTTGCTCTAGAGAACGATGGAATTAAGAGGCAAATTTAGGAGCTATTCTAAAAAGGGCACATCAAGCCAGGTTCATCACCCTATGGGAGTCTGATTGTGTTGGTACAGAAGAAAGATAGCACTTGGAGACTCTGTATTGAATATTGATCATTGAATAAGATAACTGTCTGGAATAGGTATCCAATCCCACAAATTGATGACCTTTTGGACGAGCTCAAGAGGGGGAAATATTTCAGTAATATTGATTTGAATTTCAGTTATCACCAAGTACCAATCAAACCCTCTCATGTATGGAAGACTACCTTTAAATCAAAGGAGGGCCTTTTCGAATGGTTAGTCATGCCTTTGGGTTGACGAATGCCCCCAAAACATTCATGAGGTTGATGGAAGACATCTTGCAACCCTTCACCAACTAATTTTTGGTAGTGTTTTTGAACAACATCTTGATCTTCATCCAGAATTGGGAAGAGCACCTGCACCATATTCGGAAAGTCCTCCAAACCCTACAATAACACAAGTTGTGTGCCAATTTGGAGAAATGTGCTTTTGGTGTGACCTAGGTTTAATAACTGGGGTACATCATTGATGATCGACATGTGCATGTGGACCCAGCCAAGATACAAGTTATTCAAGATTGGCTAGCCCCAATCACTCTAACAAATCTACGCAGCTTGTTAGGTATTTCCTATTTCTACCACATGTTTGTTTTGGGTTTCTTTCATATCACTTGACCTTTAAGTCAAGTCACCAAGGGCGAAGCAAAAGGAAATTTCTTCTGGTACGAATCACAACAGAAGGAATTTTTCAAGTAGAAGCATCACCTCTACTTTGCACCAGTGCTCACATTACCAGACATGCAACAACCATTTGAGATTGAGACAGATGCCTCCGACTATGCTATTGGGGCAGTTCTTACTCAACAGGGGAATCTGGTAGCATATCACAGCAAGACACATTCAAACACAGTCTGAAAATGTTCCACATATTACATAGAGATGTATTCCATTGTGCAGGCCTGCCGACAATGGAAGCATTACATTCTAGGGAAGGAAACAGTCATCAACACAGACCATGACCCTTGCAATTCATACAGACAAGGAAATCTTTAGAACGATCGCCATCAAATGTGGTCTACATATCTAAAACAGATCCATTTGAAGATCAAGTACAAGAAGGGAAGAACCAATAATGTTTCATATTGTCTCAACCGACCACTAGTTATGGCACTGACCACTACATTCAACACATGTGGACATAAGGGTGACTGTTGTAGGTTTTAACCCCGTACAGAAGCTACCTGCATACAATTTATAAACCACAGAAAATAAAAATGCGAGAGCATAACACATAAAACACATATACACAGATATTTTCCCTTGGATCCCAAAACCGGGACTACCAGCTTGAATTTTCATTATATTCCTTTCAATGTTACAATACATATTTATACATGCCAAAGCATCCAATACCATGGACCAAAAACTATCGCGTCCAAAAAACCATGGACCGAAAACCATAGGTAGGTTTTCCCAACCTAATAGAGGGTCCAAAACAAATTTTCCTGGGGCGCTGCCCCGAACCCCATAGAGGGGGGCTACCCACCCCCCTCAAACCCCCCGGATAGGGGGGGCTGCCGCCCTCCCGTGACCCCCCCGCTACACAATCAGCACAACGAAGGGAGGGCTCTGCCCCCCCACTAACCCCCTGGTTCACTAGTAGGTTAGTCGTGGAAAGAATATAACAGAACCCAACATTCTCCCACTTGTTGTTTTCTTTCCACAGGGGGCCACATGAGAGTTTAGTCATTTTCTAGCCCCAAAATGCCCATTGTTTCTCTACACCAGGAGAAATTCTCAGAGCTCACAGATTTTTTCAATGCATCTACAATATTCTTCAAAGTGTCCACCTTTACCAGCAACACCTTTTTGTCTTCTATCATATCCCTCACAAAGTGATACTGAACATCAATGTGCTTTGTCTTTGAATGATAAGCAGGGTTCTTTGCCAAGAAAATTTCACTTTGGATGTCAAAGTCTATACTTATAGCTCCCTGCACTAACCCCATACTTGAACACAATCTATGCAAACAAACTACTTCCTTGCTTGCATGAGTGGCTGTCATGTATTCTGCCTCTATAGTTGATAGTGCCGCTACAGTTTGTTTCTTACTCATCCAACTGACTGCACCTCTAAATAGGTTAAACACATACCCACTTGTAGATCTTCTCTGATCCAAATCTCCAACCTAGTCTGCATCAACAAAGCCACGAATATACAAAACTCTATCCAATCCTAGTCTTCCTTGGTATTACAAACCATCATCACTAGTGCCACACAAATACCTGAAAACCCGCTTCACTACTGTCCAATGATCCTTCCCTGGTTTTGACATAAACCTGCTCAATACTCCCAACGCATGTGCAATGTCTGGTCTAGTACATACAATTGCATACATTAGGCTACCAACTGCACTTGCATATGGAACACGAGACATATCCTCTTCCTCTTTTTGTGTCTTGGGACACTATTCAACAGATAACTTTACACCTACAAGAATAGAAACCTTCACCGGTTTACTATCCTGCATATTAAACCTCTACAATATTATCTCGACATACTTCCTTTGGTTTAACCAGAGTTTCCTCTTTGCCCAATCTATTTTAATTTCCATGCCCAAAATATAGTTTACAGCACCAAGATCTTTCATGTCAAATTTGGAGGACAATTGGGTCTTCAAATCCTGGATAATTTCTTTGTCATTTCCAACCAGCAACATATCATCCACATACAAAACCAAATAAATAACATAGTCACCAATTGATTTAAAATACACACAATGATCTACTTTGCTTCTGGTAAAGCCAAGTCCCCGTATAAATGTATCAAATTTTTGATACCACATTCTTGGTGACTATTTTAACCCATACAGAGACTTCTTTAACTTGAATACCAGCTCTTTCTTACCCTTCACCACAAAGCCTTCAGGTTGCTTCATGTAGATATCCTCTTCCAGATCCCCATGAAGAAATGTTGTCTTCACATCCATCTGTTCTACCTCAAAATCAAAAGCAGCAGCAATAGATAAAAGTAATCTAACAGAAGTTACCTTGGCAACAGGAGAAAAAATATCACCAAAATCAATTCTCGGCACCTAGGAATAACCTTTTGCTACCAGCCGAGCTTTGTATTTCTCCACCTTTCCTTCTGCATTTGTCTTCTTCTTGAACACCCATTTGTTGCTAATGGGTTTCCTTCCAGCCGGCAACTCCACCAGATCCCAAGCCTCATTTTTGTGCAAAGATGCCATTTCAACAACCATGGCCTCTTTCCAAAGTTTTCCATCCTCTAAATCTACTACTTCATTCACAGTTCTGGGATCATCATCAGTAATAGATAAAGCAAAATTTGAATAGAAAGCAGATGGTCTATACCTTTCTGGCTACCTTCTTCTCGAACTGATCTTCTCACCCCTGGAGTTTGTGGCTCTTCATCTTCTGATTCCTCCTCTACTGTAGAGTCTGATTCTTTCTCCTTTAGCTCAAACTCTATCTTCCCAGGTTCCTTTGGTTGGACTTCATGTTTAATAACATCTTTCACCTCTCTAAACACCACATCTCAGTTGTACACAACCTTCCTTGTTGTTGGGTTCCAAAGCTTATAACCCTTTAAACCATCCTTATACCCAATAAAGATGCACTTTTCCGATTTACTATCCAGCTTGGTTCATTTCTCCTTTAAAACATGTACATATGCATCACATCCAAATACCCTCAGATGTGAAAGAGAGGGTTTCTTACCATTCCATAGCTCTTGTGGAGTTTTATCCTCCAATGTTGATGAAGGTGATCTGTTGACCAGGTAACATGTTGTCTCCACCGCCTCTGCCCAGAATTCTTGTCCTAACCCGGCAGCACTGAGCATGCTTCTTGCCCTTTCCATCAACGTCTTGTTCATTCTTTCTGCAACTCCATTTTTCTGAGGTGTATATGGAGTAGTCTTCTGCCGTGCTATACCACACTTCTTACAAAATTCTTCAAATTCCTTACTACAAAACTCTCCACCGTTATCTGTCCTCAACACCTTTATCTTCTTCTCTATCTGGTTTTCCACCAGAGCCTTAAATTCTTTAAAGCTGTCAAAGACTTTAGATTTCTTCTTAAGGAAACATATCCATGTATTCCTTGAGAAGTCATCTATAAATGATACATAGTACACAGACTTACCTAGTGATGGAACATTCACTTGTCCAAACACATCATTGTCCACAAGCTCTAATATTTGTTTCACCCTCTTACCACCATAGGGAAAACTCACACTATTTTGTTTCCCGTATACACAATTTTCACAAAAATAAAAATCCAGAGAGCTATGACTCATACCTTCTACCATACCTTTACCATAAAGTATTCGAAGGCCCTTCTCTCCAATATGTCCAAGCCTTTGATGCCACAGCATGGTCTTCTCTCTAGAGACCATTAGATTTTCTGCTCCACTTTCAGGAACCATAGAACTGTTGCACCCATCAACAACAGTGCTACCTTGCATCTTGTATAGAGTTCCAATCCGAACTCCCCGCATCAATACCAGTGCTCCCCGAACCATCTTGCAGGTATCTTTCTCAAACACTATATTTACAGCTGCATCATCCAGCTTGCTTACAGAAATCAGATTTCTGGCTAATGCAGGAATATGCAAAACACTTGGAAGTGTTCTAACCCTTCCACCTTGCAACTTCAATTTTACTTTTCCGCGGAAAACAATTCTAGCCTTCCTATCATCCCCTAAGAAGACATCACCACCATCATATTTATCATACTTGCAGAACCACTCTCTATGGGGAGTGAAGTGAAAGGATGCACCTGATTCAATCAACCATGCCTCATGATCTACATGTGTACTTGAAGAAGCCGAGTACACATCCCCACCTTCATCTGAGGTGGTTTTCACCTCTACAGAAGGATCATCATCAGATCCCTTTCCTTTATTAGGAGCTTTAGATTTATAGTCCCTTTGTAGTGCCCTTCATTTCCGCATTTCTAGCACATCACCTTTACAGGTTTTCCTGAAGATTTAGATCTCCCTCTAGATTTAGATCTCCCACTCGATGACTTATTTTTGTTTCTGTTCTGGGACTGTCCTCGTATGAACAAGGCATCACCATTCTGGCTTTCCATATTTTTCTATCTCATCTCCTCCGTCAGCAAAGATGAGACTATTTCATCAAACTGCAAGGTAGTTGCATTGCTACCTATTGCAATAACCAGACTATCCCATGAATCTGGTAGAGAACACAAAAAATGGATGCACTTATCTTCATCTAAAATTTTAATATCAATAGATGCTAACTGACTTACCACAGTATTAAATGCACTTAGATGCTCTGTCACCGAGTCTCCATCTTTCATCCTCATGTTATGCAAATTTTTCTGCAGGAACAGTTTATTCAACAGAGACTTAGATTGGTACAAAGTCCCTAACTTGTCCCACAAAGCCTTTGTCGTAGCTTCCCCTGATACATTCAGCAATACTGAATCTGAGACACACAAACGTATTGTGATCTTTGCCTTCTGATCCAACTTCTTCCATTCTTCATCGATCACTCCCATTGGTTTAGTACCCGGATCTACCAAGATCCACTGATCTTTATCCACCAACAGATCCTCCATCTTGAGTTTTCACAACTCAAAACTCTGACCATTAAATTTCTTAATCTCTATCTTTCCACTACTCACCATCTTTTTTCAACACCAGAATCGATCTCGTAGATCTCCCACTGAACAGGGTCTACCACAGGCTCGAATGAAACCCCTCAACAAAAAAGGCGTCCCCTTAAAGCCAAAACAGCTCTGATACCAAATGTAGGTTTTAACCCCATACAGAAGTTACCTGCATACGATTTCTAAACCACAGAAAATAAATAATTCAAGAGCATAACACATAAAAAACATATAAACAGAGATTTTCCCCTAGATCCCAAAACCGGGACTACTAGATTGATTTTTCATTATATTCCTTTCAATGTTACAATACATATTTATACATGCCGAAGCATCCAATACCATGGACCGAAAACCATCGCATCCAAAAAACCATGGACCAAAAATGATAGGTAGGTTCACCCAACCTAATATAGGGTCTAAAAAAAAAATTCCCAAGGCGCTGCCTTGGACCCCGTACAGGGGGCCTACCCACCGCCCTCAAACCCCCCTATGACCCCCCCACTGCGCAATGTACGCAATGAAGGGGGGGCTCCACCCCCCCTCTAACCCCCCGGTTCAATACGTAGGTTAGTCGTGGAAAGAATATAACACAACCCAACAACTGCATCTTTACAAGAGCGATCCAGAATTCAGCAACACATATTAGATGCTCCTAGAAGAAAAAAAAGTTTTATATTTTCAACTCCACGGCACATTGTTAAGCCACCTGGGACACCTCTATGTTCCTTCAAGCGAGTGTTCCAAGATGATTTGGGAGGTGCGCTGCAATGGTCGATGGACATTTCGGAGTAGAGAAAATAGTGACAGTGTTGCAGAAGTATTTTTATTGGTTGAACCTTCAACGAGATGTTGGGAATTACATCAAGTCTTGCACTTCTTACACCATTTCCAAACTGACAATCACGAAGCAAGGCCTATATACTCCTCTACCTACTCCTAGTCAGCCTTGGGAATCCATCTCCATGGATTACATGTCAAGATTTTCTTCTAATAAGCATGGAAGCGACTGTGTTTTCATGATTGTCGACAGATTCTCTAAGATGGCCATTTTGGAAGCCTACAAGAAGAGTATCATAGTAGAAGTCACTACTAATCTCTTCTTTGAATGAGTGTGGGTACACTTTGGGATCCCACAGTCTATTATCTAAGATACGGACAACAAGTTCCTGAGTACATTTTGGTCAAGCCTCAGGTGGATGTTGGATATTTTTGTAGCAGCTACAACCACCCTCCAAAATTTTGGCTTGCATCAATTTCGGAGCCTACCTTGAAGAGTTTCACTTGGTGACTACACACACCCGGGTTCACTCCATGAGCCCGTGTGAGTCTTTACATTCAACTTTCTTGTTTATTTCACTCAAGTCTCTGCATGTTGATGTCTAATTCATGCTTGTGACCGTGTTCTGGTTATGCTCAAAGTCTTTTCTTCGTATGTGTTTGATGTGTTTGCCATGAAGGCATCTCTCGCACTCGCACATGGAGTAACATTCACTATCGTACGAGCATCATCTCGATCATGAACAATCAATCATGTGTGTCGTGCTTGTCACTTTCACTGTTGGTCAGTCATGTTGAACATGTGTATCCATATGGTTTGGTTGTTTCGTCGTCAAGTCATGAAAGTGTGTTCTGTATGATCACCTATGCATATTTCGGCTGTTCACACACTTAGTCATTTTTGTTGAATTTCTGAGGACTAGACTCCTCATTGACAATTGGATCGTCACCCTGCTTTCGACTCAATCGACTGTCAACCAAAAGAATGCAGAAGTACCAAGCCAGTTCTTTCAAGTTGTGTTGCTCGCAAGCAATTCAATCAGTGCTCATGCTGGCCACCTGGATAGTCAACCAACTGTTCATCTCAGAAATTGTGCAGTGCTCATGAGCAAGCCTCTCCCTACCCTTCAGTCATCTCAGCTTAAAAATTGCACAGAGATGATCAGCAGGCCGTCCTCCCGGCCTTAATGCAATTTTCCCAGCCAACAGAGTGCCTTTTCTCTCCAAGAATTGTGCAGTTTCTGCTGCCAGTGATTGAGCAGCCAACTGAAAGTTCCCTCTAGTAATTGCACAAATTTGGCTACCAGTGACCCCAGCAGCCAACTGGAAGTTCCCTCTAGGAATTGCGTAAATTTGGCTGCCAGTGACGTAACAGCCAACTGGCAGTTCCATCTGGGAATTGCGTAGATCTGGCTGCCATTGACCCTAGAAGCCAACTAGTAGTTCCCTCTAGGAATTGCGCAAGTCTAGCTGCCAATGACCCCAGCAGCCAACTAGTAGTTCCCTTTGGGAATTATGCAGACCTGGCTGCCAGTCTCCCGCGCAGTTCCCCAGAAAAACACACAATCCCTGCCTGCTAACCCTTCCTGCAACCTGACCCGTTCTTTTGGAAAATTGTGCAAATCTGGCTGTCTACACCCTGTTAACTGTTCATTCTGGAAAATGTGCAGGTCATGCCTGCCTTAACCTCTAGTAGCCCAGACTGTTCCTCCCAAAATTTGCACAATTTTGCCTCCCAGCCGAGCTAGACCTTGTAGTCAGTCATTAACAACTCAGATTGTCTGCCTCCATCTCTCAATGACTCTTGCACAATTTTCATCAATAATTGCCTGGAACCATCATCCCGCATCATAGCCCTACTACCTCTCCTGGTCACCTGCATCCGAATGATCATGTTTCATGATAGACTAGGAGGTTTTGGATCTGATTTCATCTCATCATGAGTGACTATAGGTACAGGTACACAAATAAATATGCCAAGATGACAAACAGGATGAATGAAGGGAGCACATGCAGATGTATAGGTTCACCAACGCACGAATGAATGAAGCATGCGAATTGGACGAACGTGACGAACATGCACCTCCACGAATAAGTGAACTTGTCATGCTTCCAACAAGAAATCAAGGAACAAAATGCTAGAGCTTCATCAAGAGAACTAGGGACCATCAAAGACTCCACTCACTTCGCCATGCGGAGGTGAAGCTATGATGCACCATGAAGACATCCATCACTCAACAACACTGTAGTTCGACATGCACTCTAGCATCAGCACAAATGTACCAACATTATCTTGCCAAGTCATGTCAAGTCAAGTCATGAGTCATGTTTCCCACATCTCCACTATGGGATTGTTGTCAATTAATGTGATGTAACGTGGAAGTCCAAGAGACCCACTTATGAATAAAGAGTCATGTAAGTTGAAAATTCATTGAAGTCGAACAATCATGAGCGTAGTTGAAAAACCACAAGGGTCAGTCTCACCCTTGGCTATAAATACCCCCTCATTTGTACATCGAAGGACTTTCCACCTCAGCTCCTCCCACATAGCCAAGAGAGTCTGTAATATTTTCTTTGAGGAGTAAGTAGTGGCTCCATTGCCCCACTGATGGGGTTAGTGTTGTATGGTGTAACGATGTGTCTTTGAATTTTCACTTAATTCATAAGCCTGTTAATAGGCCAACACGTTTTCATACATGTATTGTATTTGTTGTAAGACTGATGTTTAACACTTGTAATGCATGTTGATTTAACCATGTGTTCTACATCTAAACTTATTCATTTCTTGTAATGCATCAGCTATTAATGGAAATTTATTGTACATGCTATTAATGTTGTCCCATCCGTGTCGACTATTATGCCAAACATTAGACAGACCTTTCATATGAACCTTGGTGTAACAAACATCACACTCATCCCATACTGATCTGTGAGTGTTGTACGTGTTATCTTACCTTGTATGTTGTGACTGCCACATCCGAGTGGACTACTCCACCGGAAGCTATGCATGTCCTTTTGTGATGTGTGTTCCTAGCCAAGTTGGGACTGATCCCTTTCAACTTGGAACTCAGCTTCACCTTTTCCCCCTCACAATGAAAGAACCATTGACATAATGATCCGAATTTAAACAGGAACGCAATAAAATATAGAGATAACCATAAAGACATATATGCAGTGGAAATAATACTTCATTTCATTAATGGGAAATACTGAAATATGCTTACAAATAGAAATAGAAATAACCCAGCTAGGGCGATGGTAGCTTATCTCTGAGAAGAGATGTGTCGGCTACATGCCTCTGAACTGTTCCGAACTGTGTTTACAATGAGGCTCGAAGGCCTATTTATTATTGAGAAACAATGGAAAACCCTTCACATTCCAAAACCTAACCCTAGAAGATGAAATGCCAAATTGTGGGCCCTGTTTTGGGGTGAGTTGGACAGCCAACTTCCCGGGGTCGCGAATTGGTCGTATTATCTCCGTTTGACGCGCATGATAGCCCGTTGGAAAGATCTTTCCGAGGACTACGACAAAAAATATGATTCTTGTCAGTAAAATCGCTAGTGGTGGATTTCCCAAAAAACGTCGTTTAGGGCCTCAAAACGGCTTCGGAAGTTTAGGACCCGAAAAACTACTAAAAATAGTAAACTGTGCTATAATTAAGGAAACTGAAAAACTGAAAGACACAATTGTGGGGGTCCAAATGGGATAGGTAGGTGGCCACCAAAATCCACCTGGATCATTCCTCCCCCCTTAGGAAGCAATGGTCCCCATTGAGTTGAGTTCCTCCCTGAGATGAGGAAGCTTCTGCTGAGCTGGGTCTCTGGTGAGCTGTTCTGCAATCTCTGATGTGTCTAGAAATGGTGGGGAGCATGGTCGGCGACGATCCACATTGAACACTCGGTGCAAGCGAAGGAATGGAGGAATGTTGTGCTTCAAAGCATTGTTGCCCGTAGCCTTGTTACTGGTGTAAGGACCATGTCGAAGTGGTCTGAGTTTCAGATGGGTTTTGGTAAGGCGCTCTCTCTGCAAATGTAACCAAAATTTGTCACCCACCTGAAACTTGTGTGGTACCCCTCTGAGTAAGGAGAATTTGTTCCTCAAAACGGCTCCGGAATTTTAGGACCCGAAAAACTGCTAAAAATAGTAAACTATGCTATAATTAAGGAAACTGAAAAACTGAAAGACACAGTTGTGGGGGTCCAAATGGGATAGGTGGGTGGCCACCAACATCCACCTGGATCACATAAGTACACTTACACTCACTAAGCATGTGAACTGCACTTCTCGAAGACAAAGCAAACCACTCTCTTGTGCTGACAAGCAAGAGTTGAGGCAAATCCTTAAGACAATGGCAACTTTGCCATCATACCGGATGGGACTCCCACACCAAATGGTGTGAGGTATAGTTGGGACTTCATACCAGGGTGATCCCTTGAATGTTGGCGAGTCCAACACCATCAACATTTCTAGTCCTAGAAGGAGGGCAGCCAGTTGTATATGTCTGAAATTCCCCTTAGACTCACTCATCAACCATCTGGTCAAGGCAGTAACTCGTAACCCCTCTCTCATGACTCTGCAGTTGGTTACTCCTCACCTCCCATAATTGAACACAAAATTTCATATCAACACCTTCACTCCGTCTGTCCCATCACTCACCAATTCACGAAAGAAATTGGACTGATCCCAGGCATACAGTACCTTCTGCATGGATCTAAGAAGCCGAGGACCACTCCCATAAGAGTGATTGTATCATCGGTGGAAGAAGCAGTCCTTGCTACTCTTGAAGGGTTGGAAGAAGCTATTGAAGATGGACAAGAACCTCCAATCTTCTTTGAAGATGAACAAGGCACTCTTGTGGCCTTGGGATCAAACTCCAACATAGGAGGCAAAGGGGAAGGTAGCGGAGGAGGTGGAGGTGGACACAAACTAACGGACTCAAATCCAGAACCATTAGATTCTAACGAAGAGGAAGAAGAAGAAGAGGATGAAGAAGATGAAGAGATGGCTGACCGAAATCTTGAATGGATGACTCAAGGACGATTGGTTCTCCCAGATGTTATACACAAGATGCCCAAGCGAGCGGATAGAATGAACATCAAGTTTAACCCTGACAACACGGTGGAGGCAGAGGACCACTTAGACAACTTCTACCTACAGCTGCAGACCCTTGAGATACGTTATGATGATGTAGCATGTAGATTGTTTCCATGTACCTTAGATGACCCAGCAGCTTCTTGATATCACAACCTTCCACCCAATTGCATACATTACTGGGGTTCTTTCAAATGTATGTTCCTTGAAAATTTTGGTGATGACAAGACCCCAGCCATGCTACTCAAAGAATTGGGAAGCCTCAAGATGGAGGGAAAAGAGAAAGTGAAAGATTTCAAACAGAGGTTTACAAATATCTTGAACAAGTTTACAGTAGACACCAAACCTCATGACTCCATCACTATCGACTATTACACATCTACACTGCCAACCACCATTGGTAGTTCATCAAGCAAGCTGTGAACCCAACACTGTTAGAAAGTTGTGAAGAGGTTATTGTTGTTGAGAAATAATTGCGCACCATTGGAGTCATGAAGGATGATGAATCAATGAAAGACTCCAAGGATGCAAGAAGAAAGCCCCAAGCAACAGCGAGCAAGGGCAAAGACAAGGAAGCAACTGATATTGAAACCCTCACTCGCCCTGTCAATAACTTGGCCACCGAAATGGCCGAACTCAAGCAACGGAAGACGAACACATTCGTGAACAGTCATCTGCCCAGACAGAGACAAGCAAGCAGTGCATCAACCAACTCATCAAGCAACAACCAGTTTGGTTCCAAATTTGCGCAAAAGCCTGTGTTCCAACTCGATCAATGTGTTGATCCCAAGTACTATTCCTTCCATGAAGAATTTCATCCTGAGAACTCTTGTTTAGATTGGAAGTGAATTGTTACCTCTGTCTATACTCATACTCTCGATGCGGATTTCAAAATACAGGAGCAACTGTAAGACACTTATGACAATGAAAAGGTTGCACCTGATGAAGCACCAAGTTCTGGGCATGTAGTGAATGCATATCAGTGCTCACAAGTAGTCTCGAAGACGAACACCGAGAAGTAGCCCCGAAAGAAAAATGATCATTACAATACTAGGAGTAAAGGGCCCCCCTGACACTTGAGGAGATGCAAGAGAAAGTGAGATGGATGATAAAGAAGGCTGATCCACTAGCTACCTCAAAGCAACAAACACAAAGCAAGTCCGAGAAGACAACGGCGGATATGAACACACTATGAGCAGCAATTTGCAGAAAAATCCACCACACAGCACGAGCATCTGTTCCACCTCGGAAACCTCAGTGAGTCTACCACATCTAGATTACAACATAGTCAATGACATTAAGAAAACTCAAGTGAACATCAGTTTGTTCAAGTTAGCCAAATTCCAGAGCCAGGGAGATATCCTGTTGCGCACATTGGGACAAACAGAAATAGACAACGCAATCTCTACTAGCAAGGGAGCATGCGCACCTCCTGGATCACTATCCATTGTGCTCAATACACTCCAAATGGAAGAAGCAATCTCAGGTTCCCCCACCATTCCTTCTTTCATTCTAATTTTTCAGCTACAATGTCCACAACTATTCGATTGATTTTTGCGCGGCAGCCAATGTCATGCCGCTCTCCATTGCTAAAAATATCAATGCATGATGGAGCGAAACATCTATGAGAATCATCCAAATTGATAAAACATCAGTACCAGCCATTGGTGAACTACGATATGTAATCATATGATTATCTCATGACAATCGAGTCCACGAGTGCATCAACATATTTGTTGTAGACATACCAGAAGCATATGGTCTACTTCTCAATAGAGACTGGTCCAGTGAGATAGATGGATACTTTGCTACGGACTGGTCTCACCTTTGGCTTCCATACAAGGGCAGATGAAACCAAATACGAGTTTTATCCGAGAGGTATATGAAACACAATGTGACTCCCCTTGACAACGAAAATGAACCATTGGCCTTTGCGGAACTCATGTTTGGCAACTGCCTCCTGGAAAAGACATTGGAGTGTTATCCTGCATGGCCTACTTCAACACCATTAGGCAAGAAGTTGGGACTCCTTCCTTTCCCAACTGATTATAATGAAACTTGTACAGTTTGTTTTTCAGTTAGTAGCAGTAGTAGCAATAGTGGTAGTAGCAGCAGTACCAACACGCCAAACGGTCCATGTACAGAGAAGTTGTGGACCATGATTCTTGAAAAATTAGAAACACATGATGACTAAAGGACCAAGTGCGTCTCAGTTATCCAAAACAATGAACAATGCATTATTTCAAGTTGTTTGAAGTTCGAAGTCACAAACAATGATGTTGAAGCATTCATGTTGAACACACGAAGGACCAACACCATGAATGAATAGAGCAACTTGGGAATCCACCATGATCTGAAGATGGCTAATCTCGGTACAAGTGACACACTCCAGCAATGATCAATCATTAACCGCTTGATCAAACAGTACCAGGATGGGCCTGCACGAATCGATGATGACCTGAGTACCCAATACATGCGAACAATCCAACATGAGATTCCAGGGAAAGGAGAAGACAAGCCATTATAACAAAAAACAGGTAACACATACATTTACATGTTGTTTGTACTTCTTTCATTGAATATATTGACTATCATTTTAAGTGGTTGGATTGCTTGCAAAGTTCGTCATCATACTTGGTTTTTTGATATAAATCCTGCACATAAGAAATCTGGGAAGATCCGCTCACGCATTAACTTCAGAAACTTGAACCCTTCGCGGAGTAAAAACAACTACCATGTGCCATCATCCGAGCCCATGTTGCACACGATGCCTGAAACAATGGTGTTGTCCTCGCTTGAAGGTCTTCTAGAATGACACTGGGTTCCGGTAGCGGAGCCCGGTGGACCAACCCTAGTCCACGAGAAACTTGGCTCACACACGTATCATTTGCAATCACTTGACGGGAGGATTGATAATCTTCCTGTCAAATTACCAAGTCCTCAAACATTAGTTCAGTAGGTCAGGCCACGCCCATGCTTTGTACATAGTCTACTTACTGCTTGTTGTTTCATTTGGTTTGTTTTGCTTATTATCTTTGTTTTTTCTCTATTTTATTCTGCTTACTATTTTTGTTCACGTTCATTTTGTTGGTTTGATATATTACTATTTTTGTTTCTGGAAATAAATGTTGCCAACTACTATGTTCTGGCTTTTGAATAGAGTATGTGACCGAAATTTGAAGAGACTTGTGACACTACAGCACTTGGCCAGTCTTGTGTTTGTTTTCCTTATGCTTGGTTACAACCTTTGGTCGATGAAGTCCTAACGGAAAATATGAACCATCTATAAGGGAATTTTTGGTCCAACCGTGAACTTGTGTCCACGCTGGGAAGCCTCATGCACGCACTCAGCCTTCTGCTCTATGTGTTGAAGCTGATCCAACTAGTAGAAATGGAGAAGGGGAAAAATCTAAATGAGCAAACCATTTTAAGAGGTCTTACATGCTTCTCTGAAGGAACAACCTCTTTTGCTCTCAATAATTCGGGATCCCTCTTTCGCCTCAAAAATAAATAAGTGCCTATGCACAGTTCTTTTAAAAAAAATACAAAGGAAAAAGAAGAGAAAGGCTTCCTATGCAGAGAGGTGAAGCATGCAACTCCACCAGGGTACTGACCGGGCTCGCTCATAGTGGAGAAATGTATGTGTTCCTGCGTGACTTCACGGGGTACTAACTAGGCCTACTGGCAACAGAGCAACACCAGAGATGAAAACTTATACTATGAAAATCTTCAACTCGTGAGCTAAAATACCCTTCCTAGATTCGAAACACTGAGATCTAAGTTGAACTTTTGATTGTGTCTGACTGAGATGGCAAAGGGTGAACCATGTATGTCCATGGGGTAAATGGGGAAACTGAGGTAACCTACATAGTGATTCAATACTTCTCGAAATGCCAAGGCCCTGTGCCAGCAATGAACCAAAACAGAGAAGTTGGAGTCCCACCAGTGTGTCACCAAGCGTTGTAGTGGCTACAACCACCCTCCAAAATTTTAGCATCCATCAATTTCGAAGACTCCCTTGAAGAGTTGCACTTGATGACTACACACAATCAGGTTCACTCCATGATCCCATGTGAGTCTTTACATTTTCCTTGTTTGTTTATTGCACTCAAGTCTCCACATTTTGATGTCTAAGTCATGCTTGCAACCGTGTTCTGGTTATGCTCAAATTCTTTGCTTCATATGTGTTTGATGTGTTCTCCATGAAAGCATCTATCATAGTCACATACAGAGTCACATTCACTGTCATGCAAGCATCGTCGCAATCATGAATGATCAATCATGAGTGTCGCGCTTGTCTCTTGCACCATCAGTCATTCATGTTGAACATGTTTATTTGGATGGTTTGGTTATTTCGTCTTCGAGTGTGTGTCTGTATGATCACTAATGCATCTTTCTATTGTTCACACACTTAGTCATTTTTGCTGAAGTTCTGATGACCAGACTCCTCACTGACAGCCGAACCATCACCCTGCTTTCGACTCGATCGACTGTCAACTATAACAACGTAGAAGTACCAAGCCAATTCTTTGAAGCTGTGTTGCCCGCAAGCAATTCAATCAGTGCTAATGTTGGCCACCCAAACATTTGACCGGCTGTTCATCTCAAAGATTGTGCAGTACTCATGAGCAAGCCTCTTGCTGCTCATCAGTCATCTCAGCTCAAAGATTACGCAGAGATGATCAGCAGGCTGGACTCTCAACCTTAATGCAATTTTCCCAGCCAACAGCTCTCAGCAGCAGACTTCTTGTTCCCTCTAGGAATTGTTAGTTTCTACTACCAATGACTGAGCAGCCAACTAGAAGTTCCCTCTAGGAATTGCGAAGATCTTGCTGCCAGTGACCCTAGTAGCCAACTGGCAGTTCCCTCTAGTAATTGCACAGATATGGCTACTAGTGACCCCAGCAGCCAACTGGCAGTTCCCTCTGGGAATTGCGCAGATCTGGTTACCAATGACCCTAGCAGCCAATTGTTAGTTCCCTCTAGGAATTGCACAAGTCTGGCTGCTAGTGACCCCAGCAGCCAACTGGCGGTTCCCTCTGGGAATTGTGCAGATCTGGCTGCGAGTCTCACAGGAAGTTTCCCAGAAAAACTGCACAATCCCTGCCTACTGACCCTTTCTGCAACTCAACTCGTTCCTTTGGATAATTGTGAAAATATGGTTGTCTAGCCCCTGCTGACTGTTCATTCCAGAAAATGTGCAGAGCATGCCTATCTTGCCTTCTAACAACCCAGATTTTTCCTCCCAAAATTTGCACAATTTTTCCTCCTAGCCAAGACAAACCTTGCAGTTAGTCACTGACAAATCAGATTGCCTATCTCCATCTCTCAGTGACTCTTGCGCAATTTGCATCAGCAGTTGCCCGGAGCCATCTTCTCGCATCACAACCCTACTAGCTCTCCTGGTCACCCGCATCTGAATGATCATGTGTCATGGTAGACTAGAAGGTTTTGGATCTGATGTCATCTCATCATGAGTGACTACATGTACAGGTACACCAACAAAAATGTCAAGAGGAAAAACGGGATGAACGAAGGGAGCACATGAAGATGGACAGGTTCACTAATGGACGAACAAACAAAGCATACAAGGTGGATGAATGCGATGAACATGCACCTTCACGAACAAGTGAACTTGTCAAGCTTCCAACATGAAAACAAGGAACAACATGCTAGAGCTTCATCAAGTGAACCAAGGACCATTGAAGTCTCCTTTTACTTCACCATGCAGAGGTGAAGCTATGATACACCATGAAGAAATCCATCACTCAACAGCATTATAGCTCGACATGCACTCCAGCATCAGCACAAATGTACCAGCATTGTCTTGTCAAGTAATGTCGAGTCAAGTCATGAGTCATGTTGCCCACATCTCCACTATGGGCTTGTTGTCGATCAAAGTGATGTAACATGGAAGCCCAAGAGACCCACTAAAGAGTCATGTAAGTTGAAAAGTCATGGAAGTCGAATAGTCATGAGGGTAGTTGAACAACCACAAGAATCAGTCTAACCCTTGGCTATAAATACCCCATCATTTGTATATAGAAGGAATTTTCACCTCAGCTCCTCCCACATAGCCAAGAGAGTCTATAATCTTTTCTTTGAGGAGTAAGTAGTGGCTCCAACTCCCCGCTAATGGGGTTAGTGATGTATGGTATAACGATGTGTCTTGGAACTTTCGCTTAATTCAGAATCCTGTTAACAGGCCAACACATTTTCATACATGTATTGTGTTTATTGTAAGATTGATCTTTAACACTTGTAATTCATGTTTCTTTAACCATGTGTTCTACATCTAAACTGATTCATTTGTTGTATTGCATCATATATTAATGGAAATGTGTTGTATATGCTATTAATGTTATCTCGTCTGTATCGACTACTCTACTGGACATCAAACAAAACTTTCACATGAACCTTGTTGTAACAAGTGTCGCACTCGTCTGAGACTGATCCATGAGTGTTGTACGTGTTATCCTACCTTGTATGTTGTGATTGTTGCATCCGAGTGGACTTCTCCACCGGAATCTGTTCATGTCCTTTTGTGTTGTGTGTTCTTAGCCAAGTTGGGACTCATCCATTTCAACCTAGAATTCACCTTCACCTTTTCCCCCTCACAGTGAAAGAACCATTAACACAAGTACACTTACACTCACCAAGCACGCGAACCTCACTTCTCGAAGACAAAGTGAATCACTCTCCTGTGCTGACAAGCAAGAGTTAATGCAAATCCTTAAGACAATGGCAACCAGGCCATCATATTGGATGGGACTCCCACACCAAACGGTGTGAGGTCTAGTTGGGACTTCATACCAGGGTGATCCCTTGAATGTTGGCAGGACCAACATCGTCCATAGATACCATTCTCACTAAGCTCATGACCTTCCACCCCAAACTGATGCCAAAACAAAGGACGTTAACAAGATGATCGTGAACATTTTACACATGTACAACTCGAAGCATGAACATGGGATGAAATCCTACCCTATGTCCAACATAGCTACAATAGATCTCTCCATAGCTCAACTGGTCACATCCCCTTTTAGATGGGATTAGGATTCTAGCCATTATGTCCCTTTAATGTGGCCATACCATTTGCAACTACTTAGGCAGATTCAGATCATGTCCAGTCTGAAGATGATAGGGCTAACAACTTCATTGAGTGCATTCAACACATCCACCAATAGGTCCATGACATATTGGATAGATCCAATGCTAAGTACATGCAATGTCATGATCAACATTGGGTGCCACATAAGTTCCAGGTGGGCAACAAAGTTTGGTTACATTTACAAATGGAGCGCCTCGTTGGGCTCCACTGCAAGCTTCACTATCTCCAATATGGGTTGTACACCATCACCAAGGCTATAGGGGACAATGCCTTCGAGACCAACATTCCATCGTTCCTTGGCCTGCACCAAGTATTTAATGTGAACCGATGACGACCATACTTTCCCCCATTGTTGGATACATCCGACGTTGTTGAGCAGCTGACACCAATAGAGCTTAACCCAAGCTACATCGAAAATGCCATAAATGACTAGATCATGAGCACACATATCAAGAACACTCGCCAGTAGAGGATCCAACTATATCAAGTTGTCAAGGCATGCCAACTCCTTCATCAAGGCAAGTGGTTCACCAGGAACCAAGTTCAACAAAAATTTCTTCACCTCATGGAGGCTCTACATGCAATTGGGACCATTCCTAAGGGGGGAGGACTAATCTAGGTGGATATTAGTTTCCACCCACCTATTCCACATTTACCTCCAGATGGTTTCATTAGTTTCCCTCTTTATAGTAGAATTTACTAATTTTAGCAGTTTTTTGGGCCTTGAACTTCTGAAGTTGTTTTGACCTCGTAAACGACATTTTTTTTAGGTCTATGGGTTTACTAAAAATCATATAGTACCTAGAGATATATTTCCAACGAGGTATCGTAAACGCAAAACAGAGATCATATGACCAAGTTAGAACGTTGGGAATTTGGCTGCCCAACTAACCCCAATGGGGCCCACAAACTCTTGGCATTCCATATCTTGGGGTTATGGTTTTGGTTGTTTAGGTTTCTATTTTTCGTTCAATAATAAAAATGCCCTTGAGCCTATTTGTAACATAATTCAAAGGCATTTAGCCACCACATTTATTCTTATAGATAAGCAACCATCGCCTGATCTAGTTTATTTCCATCCTGCTTGTAAGCATCTTTCAGTTCTTTGATATCAACGAAATGAAGATTTATTTCTAATGCATATTTATGTTTATGTTTATATTTGTATTTTGTTCTATTCCAGCATATGTCAAGATCATCTAAGGCTTTCACAGATCAACTTAACTGCAAAAGTTAAGTAATTCTAAGCCCTCCTCACCTCTCCACTAGGTAGCCCATTGTATAATAGGGTAGATTTATGAACATTGATGATCATTCCTATGGATTTCTAAAATAGAACAAGGGATTCCTTAATGGATTCCAAGTCTTGTCTCAAACCATTGCAAAAAATTATGATATGATCCACAAAAAGCGAGTGATAAATAGATTTACTACCACTGCAATGCCCTATAGGTCACCTCGACGTGTAGCATCCAGAATAAAAATGCTCAGCCCTTTAACTGCTAACATAAATAGGAGAGGAGACAAAGGGAAACCTTGGCCTAGTCCTCTCTTGGCATGAAAAAAAGGGGATGTTGAGTCATTAATCAAAACTATAAAGGAGACATTATTCATACATCCCATAACCTAGTTATTAAAAGGGACATCAAACCCCAAGTGAGTAAGAATCATTCAGATTTCCAGCTGACTCTTTCATAAGCATTTAACAAGTCAATTTTTGTAACAATCCCTTTCGACTTCCAGAATTGTATGTTTTTCAAACCTTCTTGTTCCACCCCAATAGCTTCATAGATTTAGCGACCCTTTAGAAAACCAAAGAATTCTTTAGATACATTCTTGTGTAGCACAGGTCATAGGTGCATGGTTATGATCTTGGCAACAATTTCATAAATGAAATTGCACATAGAAATAGCTTTGTATTCATCAAAAAATTGGGGATCGTCCACCTTTGGGATAAGTGTTATAAAGGTTAAATTTATTGGATCATGAACTCTCCCATTTTCTCGAGAATCATCAACCACCCACAAAACTTTTTCCCCTATCAACTCAAAAAATACCAGACATAACTCCATAGTCCAGCCATCCGGCCCAAGAATTTTATCCTTCTACATTCATTTTAGAACTGCCAAAAAATTTCCTTTTATTACAAACTCCATCAGATTCTAATTATCTACCTCATCCAAAAATATAAGAAAGAACTGTGCTATACAGACTATTTCAACAATGGAAGCCTCCTTCGGGGCCTTGAACAAATTTTGGAAGAAACCCTTTCCCACGGGTGCAAATTCTTCAAATATTTTCTCCTTCTTTCCACAAGGTTTTGGCATTTCCCAAATCGTATTAGCATTTTTTTGACCTTTAGCATAGTTCTGAAAGAATTTTGTGTTCTCATCCCCACTTTTAAGACAGACCGCTCGACTATTTAGATTCCATTATTCTTCCTTCTTGACCAAAAGATTTCTCTTTGAGGTTTCCAATAGCATGATCCTGTGTTTGGTATTCATAGAATCTCACCCTCCACCCTCAAGCGCTTCAAGTATTTCCAATTCTCCTTGAACATATTTAAGTTCTACCTCATATCTAGCCTTCTTATGGATTTCCCATTGGATGGACACTTTCTTAACCTTCTTTAAGTTATTCGCAAATTGTTGAGTAAAGGAGACCCTCGAATCCAAATGGAATGAAGACCATGTATCCTTTACCAGCTACACATAGCTTTCTTCGTTCATCCTAGAACGATTAAATTTAAAAGGAATTTTAGGATTTCGATTTCCTCCCTTTAATTCTAGTAGAACCAAATGGTGATCAAAATCTCCAACAATTCCAATCCATTGCCAAATCAGGGAAGAGTGCCAACCATGTTTTATGCTAGAAGAAATTTTTCAAGACACTTGGCCACCATCATGTTTCCATTTCACGTGTTCTTCAAGGTTCAAGTTTAATGATATTAACATGAATAATATGATTGTCAGTGAATTTCTTGATAAAAAATTCCACCATCAGGTCCAAGAGGGCTTGAGGATCCCATGCTTCTAATGCACAAAATTCATATGTCTTCTATAATGAGATTGTCTTTCTTCATGAATGACAACCATTAAACTATTCTTGAAAGGACTTCTTTCGTAACAAGGTCCACAAATATTTACAACAGTTAAATCCATGCTCAATTATGTTGAGTAAATGTTTTCTCTAAGGACCATATCAGAGCCCCATATGTTGGAGACCTTAATAAATGTCAAATTGAGACCCATGGTCGAACCCCCTGATCAAAGCCTCACATCCAAGGAGAAAAAAGACCAACCATGGAACATTTTATTCAATGATTCAGTTATCATATCTCCTAGACCCAATGTTTCCTAAAGAAAAATAATATCAGGACTAGAGGAAAGGATCAATCTTTGTAGAGTTAGTTTTTTTTCGGGGAACTAACTAATCCCCTGCAATTGAAGCTAATAAAATCATGTAGTAACCTTCTCAGGGGCGTGCGCTACTCTAAGCGCCCCATCAAGTGATTATTTATTTCTTCTGGTATATCTAAAAGGGACTTCAATTATGCCTTTGAAATCTAAGATTTTATACCTCTAGATTTACTAAGGCTAGGAATAGGTAGGAGATTGCCAATGTGAAAATTCCCAATCCTCAAGGAACCCCTACTGCAGCAGATCTGAATCTACTTAGCCTACTTAATTTTAATATACATTATCAAGTTATTCTATGAATACTAAATAAAATTACTTCTGCAGCCTACACTACTTAAAATTTGATTACATGAAATAGAAAACTGAGCAAAGAACAAGATACATAGGACACAAATTTTTGGAACAAATAGTCCCCGTAAAAACCCAATGTGGGAAAACTGGTATAGCAGCTCTGAGGATTTATTATTGTGCAGGAGAAAATTATGAGTACAAATCTAGAATGCTCAATTAGCAATATTTTACAAAGAAATTACCAGACAAAAGACTGGTGGAATAATCTCATCCTATCACTGGAGAAATAATGACTGGTCCTTTAGCTCTAGAAGCTCTGTGTCATCATCTGATGGCCTCTACGTTAAACTGTATCACCCCTCCTTGGTATTATGCTACCTCTCTGCTCTAGATCCTCTGCTGGATGAGAAACTAACTTTGTTGCCTCCATGTCAGCACTACATAGGCCAGCATCAACCCTCCTCTAGATGTCTTTCTGTCCTCTCTATGCCTTGTACTCTCCGTAAATTCATACTCTCAGATTCTCACTGCTCCTGTCCTGCAAGATCTCCTCAATCGATTTTCCTCCTGAGAAATTCTCATCTCAGAAAATAGATTTTCTCAATCTCTCTATGTGCCTCCAAATGAACCCCAAGCCTCCTTCTTATACTTTTCTCGTTGAGAATTCAACGGCCGAGATTATGTCTCTAATCAACGGATAATGTTAAAACATGACTTGATCTACCTTCTAGATCTTTATCACCCATATTTTTATTAATACCCATTAATATTTTAATTTTCCTAAGTTTATACTTAGGAACCCCATTAAAAATATTATTTATTTTAATAAAATACAATTCGGGTGGAATTTCACAAAGCGGTTTCTAGGTTCTTTATAAATCATGTCCATTAGCCTCTCCACCAATTTTCATGGCTAGAGCATAGCTGATGCCACAAAAAAATAACACTCCCTCTTAGTAGGAAAGTGCTCTAGCAACAATGTCCAACTGCATGCTGCTCTGTCTCTGAAGCACCTCATTTCTGCACTGTTGCTGCCACCAGCACTATGCTGCTGCAGCTACTATACTACTACCCATGATAATGCCACTGCCACTGCTGCATTTGTACTACATCTCCCTCTAAAATGCTGCATATTCTATGCTGCTAGCACTAGTACTAGTAACAAATGAATGTCATAATTTGATTGCTCTAATCTCTAGCCCTCTGAATCTTCTGTGTTGTTGCTGACTTCTGCACTTCTGCCAACCTTGCTCTGCGCTGATCAGTCTCTGGTCTTCGATTACTACATCTGTCTCTCCAGACAATCCACTGCATCATCTAACACTAAGTCCATCTTGCTACTGCTGAATCTCGGGCACACATAGCAAGGAATTGATCTAAGAGGTGGACTCCTCAAGGATCTTTCCCATGTTTATTCCTCTCGACTAAAGTTCAATATCACCCCATTTCCCTCCTAGAAGTCCGTGGGAACTCATGGAAAACTCATCTTTGTCAATCTTTCTTGTTATATACATTTTTGGGCACTGCAACCCCAATCATAAATTTCCATAAACCAAGGGCTCTTAAGTCCCTAAAAGTGTTGTTCCAACCCCTAAAAGAACAAGGTCAGCTGATTACATCATCTCCCAGAGGTTCTCAATGAAAAACTACTTAGAACTGGTCAAAATTGGACCATCTCACCTGCTCCATGGTCAAAGTGCGTTGCATCCCACCTAAATGCACATGGGAGGTGCGATGCATACTGAAAAGCCCTTCTATGGGGTGCGATGGGCGAGAGTGGACAAATGACAAAGTCAATTTGCGAGGTGGAAGATCATGGAATCTTCCAGAAACTTCTCCTGTGACACTTTCCTCTCTGCATTTGCCCAGCGATGAGTAAGAGATCATCAATCTCCAAGTGGAATCAAGAACTATCAGAGATAGGACATTAATCAAATCTTAGAATCTGACTCACCCCCCTTGCAAACATCTATATATGGATCCCTCATCCCAGAGATCCAGAGGCTGGAATTTTGTATCTTGTAAGGAAGTGCTGCTGGTTTCTTGGTGTAACATCATAGTGTTGGGTGATCTAAGATTTTCATGAGGTGAAGAAGGGCTTTCTTGCTGAGAGGATGATGTTGGGTCAGAACAATTGGTTGTAATCCTCTTTGCTATTCTTTATTATTAATAAAGCTATTCAAGTTTTCCTCCACATTCTTGTATGATTGATGATATATGCATTTGTGTGGTCAATATATATCTGGCCCTATATTGTTTATGATAGTAGATCTTTGTTCTTGGATAATGTTATGCTGCTTTGATTCTATAGGTGCTCTTTGAAGCTGGGTAGACGAGGAAGCGAGTAGCAAAGATCTACCAGAAGGGAGAGGAATCAAGAAAGGAACCAAGCACAAGACAGAGGTTGGTCTCTTTTGTTCCCCTCTTATCTACTTCTTATAAAGGAAAACGAAAGTGGTTTTAGTTTGTTTGTTTCTAAGGTAGCTACCAGCCTTAGTGGGACTAGCAGCTCTGCATAGACACTAGATTTCCCAATAACAAGATGGCAACTCCACTGGGGAGCGAATAGATTGTTTGTTTGTCTATATTTGTTTGCTTTATAAACTTACAGATGGAGCCTAAAGTCAAGCTAGCTAGCCTTCGAACTGCATTTGCTATGCAAGTGCAAAGTAGATCAATGTTGCTTCAGTCTATCTCCGGGTTTTGTTTATGAACTGAACAATCAATTTACAAACTCTCTAATTGCCCTTGTGGTGGCTCTAGTAACCTCCTTAGATCTAGCCCTGTGATTTATTTATTGATTATCACTTGCTCGGCCTAAATCCCTGAACTGTGCTTCAAACTGTGATCAATACCTGGATCAAAATTCTCGCACTGTACTATCGTACCCTCTCTTCAAGGATATCAGTATGCATCACACTTCCCGTGTGTTGTAGGTGGGATGCATACTGTAATCCCTGTGTAACAGGTGCGCTGATCAGAAAGGGTTAATTTTGCCTCCAGACTTCGGATTTTTCACTCTTTTCAGCTCTATTCAGGAGTTTCGCTGTCTGTAGTCAGTATACCACTGTTGGAAACCCCCTTCCTTGCCATTATTCCACCTCCATTGTGCAAAGAACTGTAAATGTTTTTGTTTATTGTGAGCCATTTGCAGTTCTCTTTTACAAAGAAGTAGCATAAGTGAACTGTCATTTCTGGATTTGGAAGTGTCGCAAGTGTCATTTTCAGTCATAGAAGAGAATCTGATTGTTCTTGATAGTCAATTACACTATTACTCTTGTATTTGAATTGAATTAGTAGTTTTTCAAGTGTCAAAAGTAAATTTTCCATTTTGAATCACAAAGTGTTGTCATTGTCTTCATTTTGTCTTGAAAAGAAGCTTGTTAGTAATGTCACTTTGAAAAATAATTCAGATTTGCACTTGGCTTTCTTTCTATCATTCACACATTAAGAAGGCTGAAAACAAATACATGCATGTGCATTTGCATTTAGACTGTTTGTTGGTTTGATTTAGGACAGTGCATATAGTGTGTGCTCTCTGTTTTAGGTTGAAAGAATATCGTCTCTCTTTCCTTAGTAGCTAGGATTTTCATTGCAAAAAGAAGATTAAATGATTGTTTATCATCTTAGATTTCATTTTAGGAATTGTATATCTACATCACGCGGTGAACCTGAAAGGCAAATTTCTTAAGCAAGATCAACTGTAAAATAAATTTAATGAATCTAAAAACGCTTTGGAACCTAACGCACAACATTTAGAAGTCTAGGCTAGAGACGTATTCCGGCGTCGTAAAGCCTGGTAACTATTTTTTTCATTGCTGGTTGGGTGATTCCTCCACTTTGAGACGATAAGTGCCAATATGGACTTGTGCTCCCACGTACCGTCGAGTATATATTGGGAGACCACAATAGGCTTTATCCTTTATCCATAGGAAGCCGTGTCTGCCGCCCTATCGATCGCAATGCACTAAACACAACATTCGGGAAGATTGATTGTCATACCGTAAAAAGTATTCTGCAGTTTTGCGATTGGTTTGGTAATCCCTCTATCTAGATTTCCAGAGTAGTCTCTTTCGTTCCTTTTTAGACTCCTTAAAGGAAAAGGTCCATTGAGCACTTGTCACTTCAAGCTCATTAAAAATCAAAGGCGACTAGAGTCATCTTTTGTTCTTTCTCGACTCTTAAAAATTGAAAAAGCAAGTTGTGTTAAAGCGTCTAAAATTCATTTAATTCGGAAACATTTTTCCCCTTGATTTTTAGTTGGTCGAGTAATCTGTAATCGTGGAAGAAAGTCAATTGAAACCCCATCGTTCATGGAGGTTTACGAGTCAACCGTCTTTGTCTCCAGAATAAAAAATGTTACGGACGAAGCGAACTCGTTTAACTGGTTCCAAATCCCCTGGTAAAATTAGAACAAGTGTTCCGACACCATCGGAGACTCCGGTTACTCCAAAAATTTCTAGTATCCCTGCCTTTACAGAAGAAGTTCCGCGGCCACCAAAGGACAATAGAATTGATCCTAGTGTGGAGGTAAACACTTGTATTACTGAACCAGCTCCATCTACAGCTGATTCGGAAGGTGTTATTCCCTGAACATCTGTCGCTGCAGATTCTATACCTTCTTCGGCACCAGAAATATTTTACGGACCTGACGGTCTACCTCTTCTACCTAGTCTGATTGTTGTAGAAGAGATTGTGGAGGATCCTCCATCTAGTAATCCATTGCAATTTGGAGTCGGGATCACCCTATATCCTTCTTAATCATAAATTAGTCTACCGTTATCGGAAGCTCCTGTAGAATCACAAGGAAATCTTTTGGATAGACTAGAAATGTCTGAACAACCGTCGACATCTAGGACTGTGTCATCAGACACAGCGACTGCAGAACTTCCTGATGTCACTTCAACAATGTTCGCCGGCATACCATCTGTTCCAACTAGCTCTCAATCGCTAGATGGAGCCCACTCAGGGGCTATTTCGACAGTATGGTCCATTCCCGTTTGTTCATCTGAAATAATATCTAGGAACTCTTATGCTGAGTCTCTGCAAATTGATCCTTCACGGTGTCAATTTGGGTAGTTCGGTCCTCAAGGGCAAACCATTCCTTTAAGTACCGGATTACCACCATATGGGGGGAAATATACCCTTTCATTGTCTCCTCTAGGAGGACAACCATACCAGAGTTCAAAACAAAATTCAGGTTATACTGGAATTACATCTAGCGGTTGGGTGCCAATACTACCTCAACAACCAAGAGTTGTATACTCGATGCAACAATGTTTACCTATGTGAAATATACCAACTACATCAGCTATTGTGATGGTGTCACAAGTACAAGCGTTGTCTATTGTATGCCAACCTCAGGTTTCTCAGGTTGTAATGCAACAGCCTCTTATCCCTGCGACTCAACCGCAATCACCAACTAGTGGAATGACACAGGCCCAAACAGGTACAATTACCCCTCATCTTGGTCAAACAGCCAGTATTGGACAACAGCACATGGCTTCACAACCATGGCTGGTGCAATACCAATAGCCGCAATTCCAACAAGTTTACCAAGGATCTAAGCGATAAATATTTTCAAATAATGGGCAGCCGTATATTCAAAACGGTCAAAATCAACCATTCTACAATGGTTATGCCCATCAACCTTACCAGAGTTACCAGCATCAAATGCATTATGCTGGTATGCAAAGACCAACTGCCCAGGCAATTCCATCTTATCCTGGGTATGCTTCACCAAACTTGAATCAACAGTTACCCTTCATGGCGACTTTAGAGTTACCGGATCTAAATCGGCTAACGAACGATCCAATTGCTTATGCCCCTTGGTGGCCAGCGATTCCGCATAAACTTCCGTCAGATATTCCTAAATTTAATGGGAATCCAGGTGAATACCCTTCGAATCATGTGATGAAATTTCATTTGTGGTGTTCATCAAACACCCTAAACGATGATTTGATTAGGCTTCGCCTTTTTCAGAGAACGTTAACTGGTCCGGCAGCAAAATGGTATATCAAATTACCTAGAGCATTGTTTGATAACTTCAGTACCCTAGCCACAACCTTTTTAACCCATTTCCAGTTACCCATAAGGTACGAAATGGGAACAGAACTTCTTACCAATTTCAAACAAATGAAGGCCACTCACATATCCGATCATATTCATGAGTGGTGACGTTGTCGTAGAATGGTAAAAACGTATGTTCCTGATCAACTTTTTGCTGAATGGTTTATTAAGTCATTATTACCTTCCATTACAGAAGATGTGGCAAAGGGAGGAGTCATCACTGAAGAGCAAGTTATTGCTCGTGTGCAATACTTAGAATTGATTTATACTTAGTCTGTCATGCTCTACGATAAAATCCCTGATGCTCCCAGACCGGAATTTTCCATTCCTCCTCCTCCTAAATAAAACAATGACTCTCATGTCGGCGATGGTGTGATTGGTACGACAGACACGAAATAAACAAAGGCTACATCTAAAAAGGCCCGTAAGATTTCTAGTCAAAATGCAAAAGAAGAACTTCTCGCCTCGAAAGTAAATGCCGTCTCAACTGACAAAGGCAAAGAAACCAAGCAACCAGTAGGCAAGAAGAAAAACAAAGGGAAGAAGAAGAAACAGGAGGAATCATCACCTGAAAAATCTTCTACAAACCCTTCTGGAGATAAGAAACCAAATCGTCCATGTCTTATATGTGATGAGGATCATTGGACAAGAGAGTGTCCATATAAAGCTGAGCTTAGAAAATTCTTCAAGAATTCAAAAACCTCGGTGGTATTGACTGATCCGTTTCCAAATCCAGGAACAAATCTGGTTGCTAGTGACAATGCTTCCCCATCCCAAGTGCTGATGTTGTCGGTTTCAAAATAGAAAAATGATGCTTTGATAACGACAAGGAATAAAGATTACGGAAATCCACAGCTGTCGAACAACAAGGATAAAGATAAACCTAGTAGTTCGACAACAACTTCGACAGAAGTTGTGCCACCCATCATTCCAGAGCTGACAATAAAACCGCCAAAGGGAGTAGTACACAAGTAGACATTTAATCCGCATGCCAGAGCAGCACAACATTATAATATAGTGGAAGATCTGGCCCAATCGCCATCCGCTATGTCGACAATTGAGGTACTGCAAAATTTCCCCTCCCAAAAGCAGGCTTTATTATCAGCAATAGGTGGGATTGACCCAAAGGATTCTAATCTCGTATCCTTTAATCACAAAGGATATGATCCTCAGTTACCAGCTCAATTAGCTTTCCTCATTCAAGTGAAAGCCCTCAACAAAACTGTTCATCAAACAATTATTGATGAGGGGGGCATCTACATGTATTATGTCGATGAGTTACTGGAAAACTTTAGGATCTCCAACCTTGTCACGATCTTCGACAACACTTAAAGCATTTGATGGACAAACATATACCCCATATGGGATTTTAAGCAACTTGCAAGTTGAACTGGGGGGAAAAACAGTAGAAATAGATGTTGAAGTAATCGACGGAAACCTCGATTACAACATCCTACTGGGAAGGCCCTCGATATATGCTATGGTTGCCGTTGTGTCGACCTACTTTAGGAAGATTGCATTTCCCTTTCAAGGAGGAATTACAATCGTCGACCAACAAATGTTTCTCCCCAATAGTTCCCAAGTTACGGGAATCATTCTGATGATCCATGGAAGCCCCCATTCGCTTCAAAATATTGGAGTAGGCCTACTAAAAGACCCTATATTAATGGGGACTTTTGCCCTCCCGTCTCGAATCAATCTTGCGGAAGTGGCGACGGTAGGAACCTGCAATATGATATCTTCTATTCAAAATATCTTAGAAAATGATATTAACATGGATCATCTACAGGTGTTGCCTCCAAGCCCAATAGAAATATTGTAGCAATCAATGTTTTTGGCATGGGAGGCAGACCCGAATCAACACTCATCAAGCGTTTGGATAGACAAGTCTAAGGAATATGGCACCCCTTCAGATCCTTGGTTGCAAGTGCATTACACCGATGAAGGAATTGTTCAGTAAATGATAATTGACAAGGCAAATTACCACCATCGTTCCCATCTTCCGGATTGTCAAGAAGATACTCCTGATGATCTTCATCATCCTTCAGTTTTTGATTTCCCATCAAATACTGTAAACACGGTGGATTCCGAGCGAAACTTGTCCAAAATTGAAGAGACTATATCCATAAATATCTTGACCAAAACAGATGTTGTAGAGAATATTTATGTTGGCAAATGTTGTTCTCCTTCAGAACTGGAAATATACAAAGTTGTTTTTCGCGAATTCAGAGATGTCTTTGCTTGGTCATATGATGAAATGCCAGGCATTGACTCGAGTATAGTTGAACATGAAATAAAGATGTATCCAGATGTCAAACCAGTACGACAACAGCTACGGCAAGTGCACCCCAAGAAAGTCGTTGCCATCAAAGCAGAAGTTGAAAAACTTCTCCATGCTGGTTTTATTTACCCGGTTCTTCTAACCGATTGGGTATCGAACATTGTTCCTGTAATGAAAAAACAAGGAACGATTAGAGTGTGCGTCGATTATAGGGATGTAAATCAAGTTTGTCCAAAAGACAACTACCCTACACCCTTTATTGACCAGATAATTGATGAATGCACCGGATGTGAAATTTTTTCATTTATGGATGGATTCTCCTGGTATAATCAAATAAATATCCGCCCACAGGACCAGTCAAAGACTGCATTTATTTGTCCGTGGGGCACATTTGCATATCAAAAATTACCCTTTGGTTTAAATAACGCAGGGGCAACATTTCAGAGGGCAATGAATTATGCATTCCATGACATCCAAAACATCGTTCAACCATATCTCGACGACCTTTCGGCTCATTCACAAAAGCGGACCGATCATCCGTAGCATTTGAGAGCGATATTTCTACATTGCCAACACTATAAGATATGACTCAATCCACAAAAATGTGTGTTCTGTGTCAGTTCTAGTCGTTTTCTTGGCTTTGTAGTCTCTAAGGATGAGATCTGTCTCGACCCATGTAAGGTTCAGGCAATCATAAATTTGCCTCCACCTTCAAATTTGCTTCAGATTTAGAAACTCCAAGGGAAAGCAAACTTTCTGAGGAGGTTCATTCCAAATTATGTCGAACTTGCTAAAGGCTATACGCGTCTATTGAAAAAAGAAGTACCCTTCGTATGGGATCAGGTTACACAAGCTTCCTTTGATGCTTTAAAAGAATCGCTAATGAAAGCATCATTAATGTACGCTCCTGATTATCAAAAAGACTTTAACCTGTATCTGGCTGCAGCGGATACAGCCATCGCAATGGTTTTAGTTCAAGAAGACAACGGAATTGAACATCCTATATATTATTTGAGTAGAAACTTAAACGATAGGGAAAGAAAGTATTCCTACGTTGAAAAGCTGGCTCTCGCAGCTGTTCAAGCGATAAAGAGATTTCGACACTACATCCTCTTTCGAAAAACTACCATTTTGTCAGATTGCAACCCCATGACATATATATTGTCGTGACAGTTGCTAGGGGTAAAATATTCAAAATGGATAGCAATTCTTCAAGAGTTTGATCTGGAATTTGTAAAATCCAAATCGAAGAAATCCCTGGTTTTCGCAGAATTACTATGCGATCTCCCATCTATTAGGATATTTCGACACATAGGAAATAGTTAAGTACAACTTGGTCTAGTATAGAGTTAGGTAAGGTGTGTTTCTTTACCTTGTACATTTTGTAACTTACAATCTGACGGTCACGATATGTAGTGATCTGACGGTTCATTCTCTCCTCGGTATTACCGACACTTGATCCATGGCTTGACACCCGATTGGTCCATGATTTATATTTAAAGCGCATGGAGGGTCATTTTTAGGGTAATCCGTCTATGAGAGAAGCTTATGTAAATTTTCATTCTTTTATTAATAAATTTCCTGAAATGGCCACGTTGGCTCAGGTCGTGGACTGTTTCCCTCTTTGAGGGTTTTAACCACGTCAAAAATACTGGTGTATTGATCTGCGATCTGGTTGTGAGCAGTGTCCTTTGGTGTTCTGTCTGAGGAACTTACCCTGTAAATTCCTACATGGTATCAAAGCTATTTGAGGGCCGCGTCCGTTTGGTGATCCAAATCTGAAGCCGGTAGAACTGCATCCGACTGTCGTTTTATAGATCTACTGTTTCTGACTGCTTTCGGGCCAAGAGGACTACTCTGTTGTGTTGGGAGCATCTGTTCCAGTGAGGAACCCCTTTCGTTTCAAGCGAAAAGGTTTCCGGTAGCCCTAGCTGCGTCATTTTTAAGATTTGGAGGTATACAGTGTTTATTTGCAGTTTACAGTTATTTTCTCTCTGTTTATTTCGGTTTCGGTTTATTTAGCTTTTTTTATTACCGGATCTATACCTTTCATTTCTTCGTATGCTCTTTGCCCTGCGACTCTGTGCGATCTGGGCAAATCAGAAACAGAAAGGAAGGATTCTTCTCATGTGTATGCTCTTTTCCCTGCGCCTTAGTGTGATCTCGGAAAATCAGAAACATTGAGGAAAATATTTAGTTTCCGGCTAAAGCTAAACTTTGAGCCGCAAGGTTCATTTTTGAAAATATTTAGTTTTTCGGCTAAAGCTAACTTCGAGCCACAAGGTTCATTTTTTTTTGTATGTCCATGTTGGGTTTTGTGTTTTTTGTTTTGTAGGGAAAAAGAGCCTTCTCAAAGCAAGCACGCAACCCAAAGCATCAACCCCCCCCTCTCTCTCTCTCTCTCTCAAATTTTTTGTATAGCTCAATTGGTTCAAAGCTATTTTAAGAGAGTAGAGGTCTTGGGTTCAAGTCTCCATTTTTTTGGGGGCGGATTTTTTTTTCATTTCCGCACATTCCCGCACTTCGTCGGCGACTTCATCAACTTTTTTTCAAAAAGCCATAACTTCTTCATCCGGAAGCCGTTTTCAGAGCCGTTTTTTTAAACCAGCCTAATTTTTCGAGATCTATCCATTGGAACACTTAGTTTCAGCATATTTAGCTTCAGTTTCCGTTGAAATGGAAAGTCAATACCAAGTTACCCTTGACAACACCAACTACTTCTAATGGTTGTCCTACATTGAGGATTTACTTAGAAGTAAAGGTCTCTACAGAATAGCCTCAAGCCAAAAAAAGAAACCGAAGGATGAAGATAAGGCTGCTAAATGGGAAAATAGGCAAGATCAAGCACGTGGGTTGATAGGGATGTCTATTTCTCCAGATCTTAGATTCCATATTGCAGAACTTGATACTCCTGATGAAGCAATGAAACAAATCAATAAACTTTTTGGGATTAAAAATGAACTTAGAGACCATCAACTTGAAAATGAGTTGCTTACATTGGACCCTAATAATTTTTCTTGCATTGAAGATTTCTTGTCCAAGTTCAAGACCCTTAGATATCTCTTGGAAGGTGTTAAGGTTAAGAAATAAGATAGTAACCTTATCTATTCCATTCTTACTAAGTTGGGACCAGCCTACTCTGTGTTTGTTTCCACCTTCCATTCTACAAGAGAAGCCTTCATTTCTCAAGGAACAGACTACAAGTCCCCTTCCTTTGACTCTTTTTTTGATTCTTTAATAAGAGAACAAGAAAAACTCTTACACCTTGGTCTTCTTAATCTTGGAAACTCTTCCAAGAAAGCGTTAGCCGCCCAACAGCAACCAAATTCAAAGAATCCTAAGAAGTCATATCCTAAAAAGAATAGTCCTAAAACAAACAAGGGTCCTAAGCAATCTCAGCCTCAAAATGAAAAATAATTTCAACAAAATGATAAGACAAATAAAAACAAATGGAAGAAGATTGACAGACATTGCAACTTTTATAATCGAGATGGCCACTTAGAATCCAAATGCTTTAAGAAGATGGAAGCCTTGGAAGCAGCGATGAAGAAACATAACATCCATTTGGAGCAATCTTCAACTTCAACTTCATGTTCAGGAATGGCACTTTCAGCATGTGGTTGTCAAGCATCTCGGTCTGGCTATGCACTAAATGTATCTTCTTCTTCTCATTCTCATGAGTGGCTCATTGATTCTGGAGCTTCTTATCACATGGCCAAAAACAAAGCCATGTTTTCTTCTTTAAATGATTGTAACACCAAAAATATATATGTTGGTGATGATAGATCTCTTAGTGTTGTAGGGACTGGAACTGTTCATCTAGACAATGGTCAGTTTAATGATGTATTATGTGTTCCAACCTTATCCTGCAACCTTCTATCTGTATATCAGATAACTCATTCAGGTGAAGGTAAAATCGTTGAATTTTCACCTCATATTGTTGTAATCAAGGACCTACGAGATCCTAAACAGATTTTAGCTACTGGCATTGCTGATGATTCTACAAGGTTGTATAAGTTTCACAACTTTGGGTCATCGAATCTTTCCTAAGTATTTGTTGCTCATAATGATGAAGTGAGCAAACTTTGGCATGAGTGATTTGGTCACTTAAACTATCGCTCCCTTCAGCATCTATGTAAAGAAAATATGGTGACAAGTCTTCCTATGGTATCTTGCAGAGATGGTGTTTGTTCCGGATGTGTACTCGGAAAACATCATCGGGACAGTTTTAAAAAACGTGCCTCTTGGCATGCCTCAGCCCCTTTACAGCTTGTGCATAGTGATTTATGTGGTCCACTTCCAGTTGTTTCATTCTCTGGCTGCAAGTATTTCTTAACTTTCATTGATGATTTCTCCAAACGCACTTGGGTATACTTCTTAAAACTCAAGAGTGAAGTATTTAACACATTTTTGGCCTTCAATGCCTTTGTTGAAAAACAATCTGGACATCAAATTCTTAAGCTAAGATCTGATAATGGAGGAGAATATGTTAAAAACACATTCACCAACTTTTGCACTGAGAATGGAATTCAAATGCAACATACTGTTCCATATACTCCACAACAAAATGGTGTAGCTGAAAGGAAGAATCGCACCTTAAAGGAAATGGCTAATTGTATGCTACAATCTAAAGGACTTGGTCTTAGTTTTTGGGCAGAAGCAATTAACTGTGAAAATTACATAATAAATCACACTCCTACTAAGGCTTTAAAGAATATCACTCCAGAAGAAGCATGGAGCTCAATCAAACCAGATGTAAGTCACTTTCGTGTTTTTGGAAGTGAAGCGTGGGCCCATATTCCAGATGAAAAGCATAAAGCTTTAGAACCTAAGAGTGAAAAATGTACTTTTGTTGGATATTCTGAAGATGTCAAAGGCTATAGACTTATTCCATTTAAGTCCAAAAATGTTATCATTAGAAGAGATGTAAAATTTGATGAAAATATATCGGCCTGCGAGCCTAGTCCGGCGGATGTGCCACCTCTCCCTATCTCTTCTATTTTTGAAAACATTTATTCTTCAAATGATGAAAGTGAGGATGAAAATCCTCCCCCACCATCTCAGGATCCTCCTTTAGCTCCTCAGCCTCCAAAATGGGTTCGTGCTACTTGAGATGTAGCAGGTGATCTTGCTAGTGATCCTACAGATCAGCGACGCACACATTCTCAGTTTGACAGAGCCTCTTCTTTACTGGCTCAAGCTCCAGTAAATTATGATCCTGACACCTTTGCAGAAGCTTCAGGCCATCTAGACTAGGAAGCAGCTATGAATGAATAATATCATTCATTATTGGCAAATGATACATGGGATCTTGTTCCTCTACCAAAGGGATGAAAACTTGTTAGATGCAAATGGGTTTACAGAACCAAGTATGGACCAGATGGGAAAGTTGATAAACATAAAGCTTGTCTTGTTGCTAAAGGTTTTTCACAGGTTGAAGGCATTGCCTACACTGAAACCTTCTCCCCTGTTGCCAAAATTAACTCTATCCGCCTTGTTCTTTCCCTTGCTGCCTCGTTCAAATGGGAAGTCCATCAGATGGATGTTAAATCTGCCTTCTTGCATGGGGACTTGCATGAAGAAATCTATATGGAACAACCTATTGGCTTTATACAAACAAACTCCAGCCTTGTATGTCGGCTTAAGAAATCCCTTTATGGTCTCAAGCAAGCTCCTCGAGCTTGGTATGCCAAAATGGATAACTTTCTTTTAGAATATGGCTTTCCTAGGTGTCATTTTGACAATACTATCTACACCAAGTAAGTGGGCAAGTCTCTTATCATTCTTGTTCTTTATGTTGATGATCTTATCCTGACTGGTAGTGATCCCAACCTTATAAACCATGTGAAGTCTAGCCTTAAAAGGAAGTTTGAAATGACAGACTTAGGACACTTGCATTATTTTCTCGGTCTTCAAGTCTTGTAATCCAAGGAAGCTATTTCCCTTTCTCAGTCCAAGTATGCCTGTGATATTCTACGCCACTTTCACATGGAAGACTGTAAGCCAACCCCTTCTCCTTTTCAGTCTGGTGTCAAACTTTCAGTCACTTTCTGATTGGGCTGGTGACCCTGATGATCGGAAGTCTACTGCCGGTTATGTGTTCACTCTTGGCTCAGGACCTATTACATGGGCTTGCAAGAAACAAGGTGTTGTTTCTCTTTCATCAGCAGAAGCAGAGTATCGTGGTGCCGTAGAAGCTAGTAAGGAAGCCTTGTGGCTTCGTCGGATCTTGTCAGAGTTTGGCTTTCAGCAGCAGCATCCGACTACACTTTGGTGTGATAATCAAAGTGCCATTCAACTATGCAAAGGTCCAGTCCAACATCAGCACAGCAAACACATTGAACTGCACATGCACTTCATCAGAAAGCTCATTCATGACCATGTTCTTGAAGTGCAATATTGTTCAACAGATGATCAAGTTGCAGACATCTTCACAAAGGCTCTCACAGAGGTGAAGTTCACTAAACTTCGATTTATGGTTGGAGTTCAGGAAGTTGTCACTAAGGGGGGATAGGCTCTAGTGCCTCCTTCCTTCTCCTATTGTGTCATATTTGTAAATCCTTCAATCCTATCCCAAGTTGTTCTTAAGGGGGGATGTTAGGATATTCCGACACATAGGAAATAGTTAAGTACAACTTGTTCTAGTATAGAGTTAGGTAAAGTGTGTTTCTTTACCTTGTACATTTTGTAACTTACAATCCGACGGTCACAATATATAGTGATCCGACAGTTCATTCTCTCCTCGGTATTACCGACACTTGATCCGTGGCTTGACACCCAATTGGTCCATGATTTCTATTTAACGCGCATGGAGGGTCATTTGTAGGGTAATCCTTCTATGAGAGAAGCTTATGTAAATTTTCATTCTTTTATTAATAAATTGCCTGAAGTGGCCGCGTTGGCTCAGGCTATGGACTGTTTCCCTCTTTGAGGGTTTTAACCATGTCAAAAATACTGGTGTATTGATCTGCGATCTAGTTGTGAGCGGTGTCCTTTGGTGTTCTGTCTGAGGAACTTACCCTGTAAATTCCTACACCATCGTCGTCCAACAATGAAACATCCGAAGAAACCATCATGGATGAAACTTTGTTTCTGATATCTTCAAGCAATCCGTGGTATGGAGATATAATATCTATCTCCAAACCTAAAAATATAGGTCTAATACCTCTCGCTCGGAACAAAAACATATTCGATACCAATCAAAATACTACATGATCGTCGGTGATATGCTTTACTATCGCGGTGTCGATACAATTCTGAGGAGGTGCCTCACCCATGAGGAGGCCAAAAAAGTCCTGAATGATTTTCATTCGGGCTCGTGTGGGGGCATCAATCTGGTTACGCTGCAATGCAAAAAAAATTACGAGCAGGATACTTCTAGCCAACAATGTTCAAAGATTGCATAACGCAGTCAGAAGTTGCCATGCATGTCAAATTTTCGATATTAAACCAGAAGACCACTCGCACCCCTGCAACCAATAGTTGTTGTTGGGCCATTCGCCATATGGGGCATAGATTTTATGACATGTAACCCCACCTCAACCGGGGGCATGGGTATATCATAGTCACAGTGGACTATTTTACCAAATGGGCTGAGGCGATGCCTACATTAAACAACACCAACGAAGCAGATGCCCTTTTCTTTTTCAATCATGTAGTCGCTAGATTCGGTGTTTCACAGGCCATAGTCACAGATCATGGATCACATTTTCACAATCACATGATGGTTGAATTGGCTGCCAAATTAGGGTTGTCTCACGACAGCTCTACTCCATATTACCCGCAGGCAAATGGACAAGTTGAAGCAATCAACAAAGTCCTGAAGTGAATGCTGCAAACTATGATTGGAGTCCACAAAAGGAGTTGGCACCTGATCCTGTACTCAGCCTTGTGGGCATACCGAACTTCGGTAAGGAATGCAACTGGGTTTACACCCTTTCAACTGGTGTATGGCCTAGAAGCGATCTTACCAATTCAGTGTGAAATCTCGTCCCTCAAACTTGCAGTCGACCTTCTCCCTGGAACTTCAGAAGAGGAGGCTTGTTTCTTGGAACTAATCCAATTGGATGAAACCCATCATGATGCCACTTTGGCTAACGAAGCCCATAAGAAATGAGTCAAGGCGTAGTTCGACAAGAATGTCAAACCCCGTGTCTTCTTAGAAGGTGACTTGGTCCTACTTTACGACTAGGAATCCGATAAATTGGGAGCAAGTAAATTCAAGTCTTTATGGATGGGCCCCTATATTGTTAAATGTGTATTAGAAAAACGGGCCTACGAGTTAGTGGATTATGATGGGATTCCACTAGCGCAACCCCGTAACTGGTTGTACCTTAAGCATTACTACGCATGATTCAGTGTGGTGACCCCTATGCTTTTGTTACATTTTTGTTTTCGCTAAGGGTAATTGTTTTGGTCAAGTAATCCACTTTTTACACTTGTTGCAGATGTCGAACCTATTGGAATCATTTGTTGGATATGCTGACGGAGTAATTCGTAGTTCGCGGAACCTATCTTCTGCAGCCTGGGCCATTTTTGATCCGAGCAGCAAGTTAGCAAGTTTTAGAGGGGTATGTATTGGTCAGTCAACAAATAACATCGTTGAATAGAACTCCTCTCTGATGCCATCACACATGGAATATGCCGCCTTGTCATCAGGCTAGACCCACAACTCGTCATACTACAACTCACTGGTATCTATTCCATTCGAAATCCAGCTATCTATCGCATGTTCCTAAGGGTCAAGATTTTGGAAAGGCAATTTGATTTTATTCAATATCAGCATATTTCCAGAAACTTAAACACATTAACAGATTCATTGGCAAATTATGTGTTAGATAGACATTTGCAACATTTATAAAAAGAATCATTTCATCAGTATTTGCATCAGGATCATGTAACTTAACCAAAATAAAGCTTTGAAAAAAAAAAAAAAATATATATATATATATATATATATATATATATATATATATATATATATATATATATATATATATATATATATATATATAATTGTTTATGGTTTACACATAATGTTCTGTAACCAAGACAAAAATTGGTCAGATGATCTAAAACTAAAAACGCTAGGGGGCACCCTAGTCTAATGATGCCAGTGATAACAAGTCACCGCCTGTGCAATCATGCGTAAAAGCCTAGTCCATCGACTCGGCACACCGGTAGTATGTCGCTGCAACCTTAGAGGCAGCTCGTCAGTCCTCACGTCCAGAATACCAAGAGTGAGGCCTTCGACCTGATCCTACAATGCTGAAAGAGTCTTGGCCACATCAAGGTCATGAAGGATAGCCCTTCCCACAGCCTCTCCTGCTGCAGCGGCAGCTGGCACTCTCAAGCGTACTACTGACCGAACTGGTCCAACATCTACATGAGCACATGAGTTTTGGTTAGTCCTGATAGAATAAAGCACAAGAACATTATAAAAGAAACGATAAACAAAGATATGGTCAGAGAATTTACCGATGACACCCCACTGCTCGCCAGCCAGCAGTACCAAATCTGGATCACCCCGAAAATCCATACCAGCATATGGATACTCGGAAAAAACCATCTCCTGAAGGTTGAACCACTCGAAGAAGGTATCAAAAATGGAAACCTGGGACTGACCAGCATGTTTGGCCATAAGGTCGACCCATCTCTGCATCCATGGCTTAGTCGGTGGAGGTAAACCAAGTGAAACATACTGCGGCTACATCAGCGGGATCTTTTCCAAGGCAAAAGCGGTCAAAATAGAACAATATCCAAAGTTCTTCAATCTTCTATTTTTCACCTTGGTCAGTTGTTCTTTCATCACAGAGAGTACTGCATCACACCATTTGAACACCTTTGGTTCAAGGCATTCCAAGGCATACTGCATATAAGACCTGTTGGCCAGTGAAGAGCCGCACTACCAACCAGTCTAGCAAAAGTAAACAGAATGGTCCTCAAGGACCTGTCAATGACATCTCGGATATTGATCTTGTCATCCTTACTCGGCTGAGATCCCTCTCTGCAATACCGGTGAATGTAATCTCTCACAGATTCACCCCCACGGGCCGAACCTGATAATGAGATAGGGGCACCACGCCTCGACAAGCTAGTCAAAAAATAGATTTCCACAACAGTCAAGGGGATGGACTTGCCCCTAATATGGAACATGGTTGGTAGGACCCCATGCATCGATAAAATATTGTAACAAGTTAATTTTTTGCCTCATGCTAGAGATGCGGAAAAACTTGAACAGGCCACAGTTCCGCAGTTCATTTTACGTAACCGGATCATGTAAAGGAAGCATGTCCTCTTCTTCATGCTCACGTTCTCGCCATGTAACAGGCATTTTTCTCCGATGAATATCTGAAAACAAACAAGAGTAGAGTCAGGATCCTGATTTGGTGAAAAACAGGCAAAAATTTCCATGAAAAACTGTGCACAAATTTCCCTCCTTGCACCCATCACACCCCCAGCAGTGTTCTGGGTGGGATGCATGTTGACTGGCCAATGGCCAAGCCAGCATGCATCACACCTTTCGATATAGAAGAGGTGCGATGGATCCAGGGCAAGTTTTTTAAACCCCAGAGGCTCAGAAAAACCAGAAAACATGCTCAGAATTCAAAAAGGAAAGAATGAAACTAAAGAGCTCAGGTTTATCTCCTACCTAGTCCAGACGATGCCAAGGATCGTCCACAGAATCTCCCGGAATCAGCTAGTGAAAATCAAGGGGGAAAGCACCTCCAAAGCTCCAACAAACCAAAGTTCAAATGAAATGGTAAAATGAGAGGTAAAAAACCACATTTAAATTACTTTTCACGTAATTCAAGTAAAATATTAGTGTTTTGACTCATTTTTCAAACATATATTGTTCATTTCTAACTAGTTTGATGAAGCAATTGAGCAGGCAGTACAACCTTTGAAGGAACAAAAGTTTTCAATGGTAAAATCAAGATAATCAATGACCATTATATTGAGCAGTCTTAACGCGGAATTCAAGCTCGTTAAAAAATAAACATAAGCAATGAGAAAATGTTTCCCCCAGAGTTTAAGCTCATTTATTAAAAAATGAACCAATTTCCGGTAAATAACCATCATGAATGCATTATCATCAACCTTTGAAGCCTTGGTCGTGTTCTCATCATCACCTCCACGCTGTATTGGCCGATCATTCACCTCCATTTGATTGTTTACCCTTTTTGAGGAATAGCTGCGAAGAGTGATCCTGTTATCCATCGTTGTGACACTGCCATGATTGGAAAATTCCAAACCTTACCTGGAATTAGTTGCTACCCAAACTTATCACTCATTCCTCAAAGAACGAGTCTCCTTTAAGCTCTTTTCATCTGACTCGTAAAATATGAAAATATTACCGAGCAATTGACCTCTCCAGCTCGTTAAAGCGACCGGAAGTGCTATCCCTCCTTTAGATTTTAATCTATTTGGACTTGAGGGATTATTACACAAAAAGATCGAGCGCTTGATTTGTTCGGCTCGTTAAAATTACCAAAAATTCATCCCTTTTGTATTCTTTGATACTTTTCGGACTTAAGGGATTATATGATGAAAAAGGATTGTTGGAGTTTTATTTACGTCCCTTTTTAGACTCTTTAAAATTGAAAAGGACCGAGTTATCTTTGTCATTAAACTCGTTAAAACCGAATAGCGACAAACTTGTCCATACAGACAAGAACGAGTTTCACTATCGCTAGGCTTGTTAAAACATAGCGATGGGTTTGCCCGCACGGAAAATTATAGAACAAGCATATTTTATCCTCCTCGAGCTTGACAAAAATAAAGAGGTACTGGTTAGCAATGACTGGGGAAAAATTGGGAAGAAAACTTGAAGAAACTCTATTGGTAGCAAGTCGCTCTTGAACATGACACTTTCACTCCGCATCCGAGTCGGGTTGGGTTGTTCCATTCACAGGTCATATCACCATTGGTCCATCACACCATCCATATTTGGGGTTAACGCTACAAATCCATCATGTCAGTTTCGTCGATATGTTCAAGAGAAGTCGCTCAGAGAATTCACATGTGTCTCATCCACTACAATACATTTACGCTCCATTCTTTCATGACTGCCACCCTGAACCTTATGTCATCAAATCGTTTTCACCTCCATTAAAATCATTTGCTCCATTCCGTGTCATTGATGTGGGATTCACTAAGGCCCTCCTATGATGGATCCCTTCTTTTCGACATCAGCTCATTATCCAGGAAGTCGATCTAGGAACAACCCTTTCAGTACTTTGAAGCTTGCATGCCTTAATAGCAAGTTTCTCACTTCCAGCGATAGGTTTACATCAATGACCTTCGACCGAAAGATTTTGCGTGGTGTTCAACGCCAAGTCCCTTATTCACACCACGTGAATTGTACTGCAGTACCTTAAGGGTCATCATCATCATCAGTTATTCCTCTCGCACCTGTTAACAACTTACATTATTGACTGGTAATCAGGCGATGTCTTTCCATGTTTGACTCCAGATCATCTCTCACATGGATCGACTTGTACTTTGAGTGAAGATTGAATGAGATTGAAGACCTCGGATCTAGTTTCATCCATCAGGGCTACGATATATATTCAGGAAAATAAAGACATCAAATGTACATCATTGTTGCACAGATAATCATCCAATCCAAGGGATGATGGCTCTACCAGAATCATCAGTCTGCACACAGACGATTGTCTGTCTTATGTACATGAAAATGAATTTATAAAGCTGAGCATGGGAATGCCCGCCTCAGCTAGATCATGAAAATATAGTGAAAATAATGTATTTTATTGTATCTTATTACAGGTTGCCTTCCATCTTGAAAAAACTTCGGATCCTCATGATAAAGCATTTCACCCGACATCAAAAGATTAACGACCTCATGCTTTAGGGGGCAACTGTTATAGACATTTTTGGGAACTGCAACCCCAATCATAAATTTCCATAAACCAAGGGCTCCTAAGTCCCTAAAAGTGTTGTTTCGACCCCTAAAAGAACAGGGTCAGCTGATTACATCATCTCCCAGAGGTTCTCCATGAAAAACTACTCAGAACCGGTCAAAACTGGACCATCTCACTTGCTCCATGGTCAAAGTGCGCTACATCCCACCTAAATGCACACGGGAGGTGTGATGCATACTGAAAATCCCTTCTATGGGGTGCGATGGGCAAGATTGGACAAATGGAAAAGTCAATTTGCGAGGTGGAAGATCATGGAATCTTCTAGAAACTTCTCCTGTGACACTTGCCTCTTTGCATTCGCCCAGGGATGAGTAAGAGATCATCAATCTCCAAGTGGAATCAAGAACTATCAGAGAGAGGACACTAATCAAATCTCAAAAGCTGACTCACCCCCCTTACAAACATCTATATATGGATCCCTCATCCCAGAGATCCAGAGGCTGGAATTTTGTATCTTGTAAGGAAGTGTTGCTGGTTTCTTGGTGTAACATCATAGTGTTGGGTGATCTAAGCTTTTCATGAGGTGAAGAAGGGCTTTCTTGCTGAGAGGATGACGCTGGGTCAGAAAAATTGGTTGTAATCCTCTTTGCTATTCTTGATTATTAATAAAGCTATTCAAGTTTTCCTCCACATTCTTGTATGATTGATGATATATGCATTTGTGTGGTCAATATATATATGGTCCTATATTGTTTATGATAGTAGATCTCTGTTCTTGGATAGTGTTATGCTGCTTTGATTCTACAGGTGCTCTTTGAAGTTGGGTAGACGAGGAAGTGAGTAGCAAAGATCTACCAGAAGGGAGAGGAATCAAGCAAGGAACCAAGCGCAAGATAGAGGTTGGTCTCTTTTGTTCCCCTCTTATCTACTTCTTATAAAGGAAAACGAAAGTGGTTTTAGTTTGTTTGTTTCTAAGGTAGCTACCAGCCTTAGTGGGACTAGCAGCTCTGCATAGACACTAGATTTCCCGATAACATTTCTAGAGTAGCCTTAGGATCATGTTTCTCATCCTTATCCTTTTCCTTCAAAGCACTGATCTGAAAATGGGGCACTTAGGCTTCTTGTCTAGCTTACAAGAACCTCTGCCACTTCCAAATCTTGAATTTTCCCAAGTCTATTTGATTAACCAGTGCGGAATTAAGAAATGCTTGAAAATATAGGCATATGATTGTTTTTATTGTTGGCTGTGATGTGCCTTAAAATTTGTTGTGTATGTTGATATTTAATGTGCTCGAACATATACATAAATGCACATAATAGTGAATACTGTAGCAAAGAAGCAAACACATAAGACAACAATGTAATATGGAGTTCACCCAGATATCTTGGGCCGCGTCTCCTTGAGCTCTAATCAACTCGATTAGACTCTTTGCGATTATGACTAAATTATTTTTACAAGTCTTCGACTCAACTCCATGTGGTTAACAAATGAACCAATGGGCTTAGAATACCATCTTACCCCTGGTTGTCCTTTAGCTGGAAATAGTCTTAGGCTTCTCTGGACTAATTCTTTCAATCAGTGCTCTGAGACTCCTTTGAGCTTCTGGCTTCTCTAACTCCCTCAGAATTGATTACCTCAACTATTGAAGATAACAACACGCTCGAATTCAAACCGGCCCTGTCTCTCTGGCTCTCGGGCTCTTTGTGGGTTTCTTGGCCTCTTTCACTCCACCTCCCACTTCTCTGTGGAATTGTGACTCTCTGTCCCTCTTGGGATTAAGGCTCTTAGTTTCTCAGCTCTCTGTCTCTCAGCTCTTTTAATCTCGGGCTATTTGTTCCTCGGGTTCTTTGGAATCATTCTCATTTTTGAGCTCCCCCTTCACTGACTCTTTAACAATGGGATTTATCCCCCAAGATGGCTCGAAATCCTCGAGTCCACCAAGAATAACGCTTGCAGCTCTGGTGGATGGTTACCATAACCTCTTTGGTTCCCCAAATTCCTTCCTCTAGCCATGTCTCTCTGGTTGTGCCTCTGGCTATTCCTCTCTGTCTGTTCATTCACATCCTTGTCTGCATTTTCGTCATTGATAATGTCCCAAGGTATGGTGGCCATTTGTTTTGCAGGAAAGGGAAATCGGCACTTTAAATTCCTTAGTAACAGTCATTATGTGTTTTACACAGAGAATGCTGCAATACATGGAAAAAAATCCGCAAAGCAATCTTCTTCCCATACTTTAAATATTCATAATCACACTTTATTTTCCTATCGGGTCCGCCCGTAGGTCGCTATCACATGTCGCAAGGCTCTGTCCCTTTGTATTTTGCAATGCATTAAAACATGCGAAAATGCATATAAAATGGCATTGGTGGATTTCAAATGTTATCCATTTCCATTTCGAAACCCTTTAGGGTCCAGTTTATATCACATATCACGTCCCCTTTGTATTTCGCTTAATAAGAAAAATACACTAAATATACAGAAAAATGGCATTTTACGGATTTCAAAACATATCCATTATCGATTAGAGCCCTGTTGGGTCCGGCTATCACATCGCATATCGCAATGGCCCTTTGGCTTCCCCTTTGGTATTATCAACGTTGATCCGCTGATATCTGTGATCGTAGTTGGACCATCACACACACACACACACACACACACACACACACATATATATATATATATATATATATATATATATATATATATATATTACATGGCTGCTTCCAGGGTGTTCCCTGATGGCGATCCGCCGATTTCGGCGATCGCTCCATCGCATCGCCCCGATCCATCGCGCTATGCCTCTGATCAGACACGCCGATTAGCGTCAATGCAATATGCCAATTAGATCTGGACTGTTGATCAGCCGTCAGACTGTTCACCCATCGTTTAAGCCTCTAATAGCTTGATTTTTAGGGTTTTCTTCAAGTTTTTAAGGCCCAATAGTGTAATCTGCCAATGCGATGTTTCCTCTTTGATCAATCAAACAAGGCCACATGGCCCAATCCCAGCCTACCACGTGTCAGCTATGGATTGGCCCGTGAGCTTATACTAAAATCAAAATTTTTGATATAGTTCAAAATTTAATGAAATTGCCTCCTTCTCTAAGGACATTGGCTAGTTTTCATTTTACAATAACTTCTTCATCCGGAGTCCATTTTGGTCCATTTAAATTGTGTCAGATTCAGAATAAACAAACCTATGCAATGGGACTATTTTTTATAGTAGACTATGACTTTAATTTTCCTCTTATTTACAAAGGATTTGCGCCATTTGGCACCTTTTACCCCTTGCATGAAGTCTTTTAGACTTAGAGGTTTATCCAGGATCCATTTTTGGATCAAGGACACTAGGATGCAAAGTGGCCCATCTCGCCACATTGGAAGCATTTCACCTTAGAAATGTCCTTCTTTTGTTTTTACTTCTATTGTCCCTTTGATGCTAGAGTTGTGTTCTCCTCCTCCTCCTTGATCTTCGTGCCACTCCCACTGCTACCATTGAGGTTGACCTTAACTAGATCCCTCCTTAATTCTTCTTGTTGAAGGTTTTCCCACATCTCTTCCCATGAAGGTAATATTTCCCTGCCTAATATACTTTTAACGAAGACTCGCCATTCATCGGAGACTCAATTCAAGGTTATCCTTACCATCACGATAGACTAAGGAGTAGAACCCACTGTAGCAAGCTGGTCCCTGGTGTCTTCAAGAAGTTAAAGATAGGAATTAACCCCTTCTCCCTTCTGCATCAAATTAGCGCTGAAACTTTTGTTCTAGGTACATATTCCATTGTTCGGAAGAACCTTCATACAATGAAGACAAATCTTCACACATTTCACGAGCTGTATCTTTGTCTTGCAAGTGTGAGACCAATGATCTCGAACTACATCGAGTATGAACCTCTTCGTCTTCCTCTGCTCGGCCTTGTACTTCTTATTCTAATCATTGTCAGCAAGAACAACCACAACACTCTTGACATAGACTTTGAGATCATACTCCTCCATAACAGCTAAGATTTCAGTCTTCCATATGACATAGTTGGAAGATCCTTCCAACCTATCCTAATCTTTGAGCCCATGTGATGCCATCTCACCCAAACTGTCGAATTGACGCCTCTAGCCACTGCTCAGCTGCCTAGCAAGTGAGAAACTCGAACTTTTGGCAAAAAATTGTCTAAGGAGAAAATTCCCCTTCTATGTGTCTTCACTCTTTTCCACTGGATTTCCATCCTGGCAGAAACTACTTGTTACCGGGAAAAGTGTTTATTTAGAACTGCTCTATCCCACTAAGGTGTGACAGCTGCCTTAGAAACAAACAGGGAAAACTACTTTTGTATCTCCTTTATGAACTATAAACAAAGAGGAATAGGAAGAACCAACCTGTGTCTTGCGCTAGTCCTTTGATCCAATCTCTCTTCTCTTTAACAACTTCCAGCTACCTGCTCCCTTACTTGCCCAGCTTCACCAAGTACCTGTAAGATCACAGAAGAAGAAAACTATACAAATACATCGATTTATATTCATAAATAACTTAGGATCAGATTTAAGTGAACCATACAAATGTCACAAGCATCAATGATACAAAAGCATGGAGGAGAAACTCAAATAGTTTTATTGATATACAAGAAGATCCAGGAGGAGTTACAACCGATGATTCCTGACCCAGCATCAACCTCCCAGCAAAGAAGCCCCTCTTCACCTCCAACAAAGCATAGATCACCCAATTCTCTGATATGTGTCTCAAAACCAACAACAATTCCTTACAATGTGCAAAATTCCAGCCTCCGGATCTCTGGGATGAGGGATCCATATATAGATGTATGCAAGGAGGATGAGTCAGCTTGTGATTTGATTATTGGCTTCTCTCTATCAGTTATTGCTTCCACTTGGAGACTGAAGGCCTCTTACTCATCCTTGGTCGAATTCAGTGAGGCAAGTGTCATAGAAGAAGATTCTGGAAGCTTCCATTGTCTCTCCACCTCGCGGAATGACACTGCCATTTGTCATTTCCCGCTCAACGCACCCTGGTAGTGCATTTAGGTGCGTTGCAACGCACCTAGCTAGTGGATTTAGGTGCTATGCAACGCACTTAGCTAGTGGAGCAACTGAAATGATCATGTTTTGACTTATTCTGAGCAGTTTCTGGTGGAGAACTTATGGGAGAAGCTGTAATTTGTTGACCTTGTTCCTCTAGGGGTTAGAACAACACTTTTAGGGACTTAGGAGCCCTTGGTTTATGGACATTTCATGGTTGGAGCTGTAAGGCACAAAAATGTCTATAACAGTTTCCCCCTAAAATATGAGGCCGTTTATCGGGTGAAATGCTTTATTATGAGGATCCGAAGTTCTTTCAATGTTGGGAGGAGACCTGTAGTAAGATACAATACAATACATTATCTTCATACTGTTTTCATGATCTAGCTGAGGCGGGCATTCCCATGCTCAGCTTTATAAATTCATTTTCATGTACATAGGACAGAAAATCGTCTGATGGTAGACTGATGACTCTGATAGAGCCATCATCCTTTTGGTAGGATGATTATCTGTGCTGCAATGCTATACATTTCAATGTCTTTATTTTCCTGAATATATATCGTAGCCCGGATGGATGAAACTAGATCCGGGGTCTTCAATCTCGTCTGATCTTCACTCGAAGTACAAGTCGATCCATGTGAGAAATGTTTTGAATTCGAACATGGAAAGACATTGCTTGATTACCAGTCAATGATGTAAACTGTTAACAAGTGCGAGAGGAATCACCGATAATGATAATGATCCTCAAGGTACTGCAGTACAATTCACGTGGTGTGAATAAAGGACCTGGCATCGAACACCATGCAAAATCTTTCGGTCGAAGGTCATTGATGTAAACCTGTCGCCGGAAGTGAGAAACTTGCCATTGAGGCATGCAAGCTTCAAAGTACTGAATGGGGTGTTCCTAGACCAACTTCTTGGATAATGAGCTGATGTCGACAAGAAGTGATCCGTCATAGGAGGGCCTTAATGAATCCCACATCAATGACACGGAACAGAGCAAATGAATTTGATGGAGGTGAAAACGATCTGATGATATATGGTTCAGGGTGGCGGTCATGAAAGGATGGAGTATAATGTATGGTAGTGGGCGGGACACAGGTGGCCTTTCTGGATGACTTCTCTTGAACATGTCGGCGACACTGATGTGATGGATTGGTAGCATTACCCCAAATGTGGATGGTATGGTGTGACCATGGCGATGTGACCGGTGAATGAAACAACCCAACCCGACTCGGGCACGGAGCGGAAGTGTCATGTTCAAGAGCAACTTGCTACCAACAAAGATTCTTTGAGTTTTCTTCCCAATTTTTCCCCAGTCATTGCTGATCAGTACCTCTTTATTTTTTTCAAGCTTGAGGAGGATATCATATGCTTGTTTTATAATTTTCCCTTCGGGCAAACCCATCGCTATGTTTTAACGAGCCTAGTGATAGTGAAACTCGTTCTCGTCTAAAGACAAGTTTGTTGCTATTAACCTTTTTAACGAGTTTAACGACAAAGATAACTCGGTCCTTTTCATTTTTAGAGAGTCTGAAAAGGTACGTAAAGGTAACTCCAAAATTCCTTTTTCATCATCTAATCCCTTAAGTCCGAAAAAGTATAAAACAATACAGAAGGGATGAATTTTCGATAGCTTTAACGAGCCGAACAAAACAAGCGCTCAATCTTTTTGTGCAATAATCCCTCAGGTCCAAAAAGATTAAAATCTAGAGGACGGATAACACTTCCTGTCCCTTTAACGAGCTGGAAGGCCAAGGACTCGACAATCTTTTCATATTTTACGAGTAAGTTGAAAAGAGCTTAAAGAAGACTCGTCTTTTGAGGAACGAGTGATAAAATGGGTAGCAGCTGATTCCAGGTATGGTTTGGAATTTTCCAATCATGGCAGTGTCACAAGGATGGCTAGTGAAATCACTCTTCGCAGCTGTTCCTCAAAATGGGTAAACAATCAAATGGAGGTGAATGATCGGCCAATGAAAAAGTGGAGGTGATGGTGCAAACACGACCAAGGCTTTAATGGCTGAAGTATTACATTCACGGTGGTTATTTACCAGGGGATAGTTCATTTTTTAACGAGCTTAAACGCGGGTGGAAACATTTGCTCGGTGCGGGTTTATTTTTTAACGAGCTTGAACCCTGCGGTAACACTACTCGATTAATCCAGTCATATGATAAGAATGTCTCATATAAAAACGACAACTTTTAGAGTTTTGCCCCACATCCTTTCTTCATGCAAGTTAGGAAATGACTAATCCAAAAAACAGATAAATAATTGCTCTTTGCTTGCACTCCAAAAGGTTTGCATGCCCCCAGGTATAAAACAGAGTTTCAAGGTTACCTCTACTTCTTTCCGCCAAAACATTTGTTTTACCGAGAGAGGTCTACCTCTTACAGGTTACCCAAAGATTTTTCTATTCGCGGCGCAAACAAAACACTTCTTTGGCAATATCTACCGAAATAAACAAAGGTGAGCGGCGATGCCCGCCAACTCACATAACTTTGACAAGAGAATCTTGTTCTAGAATAACCCCTCTTCCAATCATGGATGGGGTATAGACTAGTCATATTCTCCCGCGGAAACCTACCTTATACCCGAAGTTTTCCTGCCGAAGCAGACCAGGATGCATGCCCCCTGGGTTTCAGTCATATCCCTCTGAATTACTCGCACTCATCAGGAGGACGGACTGGAGATTGAGACATTTCTTGTGTGAAAAAACCATTCAGGGATGGTATATGACTATTTGTTATGCGTGATCCAGGAAATGAAAGCTGGTCCACGAGCTTGACCACTCTTCCTTCGTGCGGAAAACACATTACTCTAAAGAGTGAGGAGACAATCACTCCCATGCAATAAATATAGTCTCGTCCAAGGAGTAGGTTATAATCCAAGGGTCCTTGAACTACCATTACGTTCATGCGAACTGTCTTCCTTCTCAATGTTATGGGCACATCGGGAAGGATCCCTAACGGTCGACTGGTTCCTTTATCAAAACCCGTCAGATTTCTCATCTCAGGCAAAAGCGATGGCGAACCAAGTGCCTTCCAAGCAGTCGAGGAAAGGATACTCATAGAAGCCCCCTCATCTATGATGGTACCAGCCATAACCATTCTATATATTTGAACGATAATTTGGAATGGTATGCTTGCTGGTAAACGGGGTCTGCCCAGTTGATTCTAGTCGAAGGAGACAACTAGGTTGCTTGGAAGTGGGACCGAATAGACAGTCGGCTACGGCTCTGACGAACTTCCTTCCTGCGGTAAAGGAACGGGTAAATCGCCCCCATGTTCGTCGGAGTCTGTGTTTATGAAGAGAATTTGGACGGTGTCATCCTTGTTCTCTTCAGTGGCTGTATCATCTGAAGATGAAACCTCTGAAGGCAAGACCGGGTCAACTGCCGCCTCGACCTTTTGACTTTCGTCTGGTATGGATCCAGATGGTTTATCTTCAATGATAGGTGCTTTAGCCGACCACCCGAGCGGGCCAGCCGGATTTTCAACTAATGACGGACTCGGCAAGAGTTTTTTATATCCAGGAGGAATTCGTAACGGTGAAACCGGACGATCATCCAGAACTCTTTTAGCTTCATCTAAGAAGGGACAACAGTGGATGGCATGATCACCTTCGCACAGTTTACAAGGCAATCTACATTTCCATTTTTGTCCTGGGGCTTCACTTTCACTAGTTGACGGTGTGCTTTCAACATGATCATCAGAGGTTGATGACACCGGGTTGTGCAAATGAGGAGACCAGTCCCTTAGTATCCGAGGGATGCAAGCACAATCTCTGTGAAAGTGGTCTCCTTTGCAAATGACACATGGCGATTTAGCCTGGTCGGTGCAGTGTGTGGATTTTCGTTAGACGACACTCATTTTCCCCCATTCACCTTTGGCTCCTTCTTCTTATTCTTCTCTTTCTTCTTCTTTTCCTTCTTCTCCTTAGGAACTTGAATTTTGGCTTTACCAGCCCCATCAAGCAAAGAGGAAGGAGGAGAGGAAGAATTAGAGGAAGTAGAAGGTTGGTGGGCAACTCTGGACTCGTCTAAATGTTGATTCGATTGTTCAGGAATAGTGGTGTTCTGAATGACAGAAGTTGAGAAGAGCCATACAGGCAAACCAATTGTCAGCCCTGGAAGTGACAATGTGGCCATATGGGGCGCACCAACATCTCCCCAAGAGGAGAAGGGACTAGGATTTCCACCAAGGGGAATTCCTTGGTTGGTAGGCTCCATTTTCTCAACCCAAGATCAACGTAGGAAAGGGGTAATGAATATTCCGTTTAAAATAAATTTTAACACGTTTTGACACAACTTGTTTTTTCAGTTTTTAAGAGTCGAGAAAAAACAAAAGATGACTCTAGTCTCCTTCGATTTTTAATGGGCCTGAAGTGACAAGTGCTCAGATGGACCTTTTCCGTTAAAGAGTCTGAAAAGGAACGCAAGGGACTACTCTGGAGGTCTAGGTAGAGGGAGTACCAAACCAATCGCAAAACTGCAGAATACTTTTTACGGTACGGCAGTCAATCTTCCCGAATGCTGTGTTCAATGCATTGCGATCAGTAGGGTGGCCGACACGGCTTCCTATGGATAAAGAATTTAAGCCTATAGGGGTCTCCCAAAATATACTCGATGGTACGTGGGAGCACAAGTCCGTACTGGCACTTATCGTCTCAAAGTGGAGGAATCACCCAACCATTAGTGAGGACAACAGTTACCAGGCTTTACGATGCCGGAATACGTCTCTAGCCTAGAACTCTAAATGTTGTGCGTTAAGTTCCAAAGCGTTGTTAGATTCATTGAATTTATTTTAAGTTGATATTTCTTATTAATTTTTCCTTTTGGGTTCACCACGAGATGTAGATGTAATTCCTAAAATGCAATCTAAAGATGATAAACAAACTTTTATCTCTTTTCGGCAATGAAAATCCTAGCTATTAGGGGAAAAGAAAGACACAATCTTTTCACAAAGAGCACACTGTAAATGCACTTTCCTAAATCAAGCCAAACAAACTGTCTATATGCAAATGCACATGCATGTATTTTTTTTTCACTTTCTTAATATTGATGCTAAAAAGAAAGTTGATGTACAAATCTGAATTTGCTTTCAAGCGACAAACACAAACAAGCTTCTTTTCGAAATCAAAAGGTAGATATGATTATGACACTTTATGATTTTGAAATAAATACTCGTTTTGACACTAGAAAGTCACAAATTCAAACCAAAGGCAATAGTAAAAGCATAATCGACCATCAACAGCAAATAAACTTTATCCTATGATCGAAATCGACACTTGCGACAGATCTAAATCAAAGGACAACAGTACGACTATTCTACTTTTGCAATGGAAAATTGTAGACGACTCAACAAACACACAAAAAACATCTACAATTCTTTTGTACAAACGAGGCGGAATATCAGTAAGGAAAAGGGGTTTGAAACAGTCATATACTGATCACAGGCTGCAAAATTCAAAGACAAAACTGGAAAGAATGAAGCACAAGAACCTCAGCTGCACAGGGCTAGGCTGATCAGCACACCTGTTACATAGAGAAACAGCATTGCAGCGTAGGTTGCCCTTTCGGGAAGTGCGTTGAAATGCAGAACCTCTTCACAGTGCCTGCGTTGGGGCAGAAACGAGAATTCTATCTGGGTTCTGGGTCACAGTTTGCAGTTTAATCTTTGGTTTTTGGCCGAGTAAAAGCAATCAGTAATGCACAATCAGGGGTAGATCTAAGGAGGGTCTAAGAGCTATCACAAGGGCAATCAGATAGTCTATGAATCAGCTGTTCAAATCATAAACAGATCCAATGAATGGATTGAAGCAGCAGATGTCTACTTTTCATTTGTTATGGCAAATGCAGTTTGAATGCTACTTATAAGTTTATGAAACAAACAACAAGAGATACACAAACAAACTAATTAGACAATCGTCCCCAGCAGAGTCGCCATTTCGTTACCGGGAAAAGTGCCTATCTAGAACTGCTCTATCCCACTAAGGTGTGACAGCTGCCTTAGAAACAAACAGAGAAAACTACTTTTGTATCTCCTTTATGAACTATAAACAAAGAGGAATAGGAAGAACCAACCTGTGTCTTGCGCTAGTCCTTTGATCCGCTCTCTCTCCTCTTTGACAACTTCCAGCTACCTGCTCCCTTACTTGCCCAGCTTCACCAAGTACCTGTAAGCTCACAGAAGAAGAAAACTATACAAAGACATGGATTTATATTCATAAATAACTTAGGATCAGATTTAAGTTAACCATACAAATGTAACAAGCATCAATGATACAAAAGCATGGAGGAGAAACTCAAATAGTTTTTATTGATATACAAGAAGATCCAGGAGGAGTTACAACCGATGATTCCTGACCCAGCATCAACCTCCTAGCAAATAAGCCCCTCTTCACCTCCAACAAAGCATAGATCACCCAATTCTCTGATATGTGTCTCAAAACCAACAACAATTCCTTACAATGTGCAAAATTCCAGCCTCTGGATCTCTGGGATGAGGGATCCATATATAGATGTATGCAAGGAGGATGAGTCAGCTTGTGATTTGATCAGTGGCTTCTCTCTGTCAGTTCTTGCTTCCACTTGGAGACTGAAGGCCTCTTACTCATCCTTGGTCGAATTCAGTGAGGCAAGTGTCATAAGAGAAGATTCTGGAAGCTTCCATTGTCTCTCCACCTCGCGGAATGACACTGCCATTTGTCATTTCCCGCTCAACGCACCCTGGTAGTGCATTTAGGTGCGTTGCAACACACCTAGCTAGTGGATTTAGGTGCTATGCAACGCACTTAGCTAGTGGAGCAGCTGAAATGATCCTGTTTTGACTTATTCTGAGCAGTTTCTGGTGGAGAACTTCTGGGAGAAGCTGTAATTTGTTGACCTTGTTCCTCTAGGGGTTAGAACAACACTTTTAGGGACTTAGGAGCCCTTGGTTTATGGACATTTCATGCTTGGAGCTGTAAGGCACAAAAATGTCTATAACACTACTCCCTTCAAGTACTGTGCTCAGCCTTTGTGTCACTCCCTTTTCTTCTGAAAGCTTATGAACTGGAAATTGTACCTCTCTATCGACTCTCTCAGAGAGAGATTTCCTCAGAATCTCTAATTCTCGGTAAGGACTGCGCAATCCCTTCAAGGGGAATTTCTACCAAATGCAGTTATTGGCCTCTCTGCTCAGCATTGGATCCGCCCTTCCTGTTTCAAAATCAATGCTTTGATACCATGTGAAAATTCCTAATCCTCAAGGAACCCCTACTACAACAACCTGAATCTACTTCACCTACTTGATTTTAATATACATTATCAAGTTATTCTCTGAATATTTAAGAAAATTACATCTACAACCTACAGTACATAAAATTTGATTACATGAAATAGAAAATTGAGCAAAGAACAAGATACATAAGACACAATTATTTTTGGACAAAACAGTCCCTAGAAAAACCTAATGCGGGAAAATCGATGCAACAGCTCACCTTGTCACTGGAGAAACAATGATTGATCCTTCAGCTCTTGAGGCTTTGCGTCATCCTCTGATGGCCTCTACGTCACCCTAGGTAGCTTGTCTGTCACCCCTCCTAGGTATTACGCTGCCTCTCTACTCTAGATCCTCTGCTGGCTGAGAAATTAACTTATTGCCTCCCAATCTCACACCCTGGCTTCCGGCAACTAAAATTCAAATTCACTCATCAGAAACTCGACTTCTCCTCACTGTTTGCATTACGTTGCATAGGCCAACAACAGCCCTCTTCTGGACGTATTTCTAGTACTCTCCAGAAATTATTTCTCTCAGATTATCACTACCCCTCTATTGGAAGATCTCCAAAATCGATTTTCCTCCTAAGAACTTCTCACCTAAAAAAATCGATTTCCTTAATCTCTATGTGTTTCTAAACGAACCCCAAGCATCCTTATACTTTTCTCATTGAGACTTCAACAGCTGAGATTAAGTCTTTAATCAACGGTTTAGATTAAAACATGACTTGATCCACCTTCTAAATCATTCTCACCCATATTTTGATTAATAACCATTAATATTTTAATTTTCCTAAGTTTAGACTTAGGAACCCCATTAAAAATATTAATTATTTTAATAAAATACAATCCAAGTGGAATTTCAGTAAATAGTGTCTGGGTTCTTTACGAATCATGTGCCTTAGCCTCTCCACCAATTTTCATGGCTAGAGCACATCCGATGCTACCAAAAACTAATATTTAAGTCCCCCCACCCTAGCAGAAGAATCCCGCTTAGGGATTTTGGGCCAGAGGTTATATTGGGGATTCAAAGTAGGGAGAGAGACAAGCTCAGACGAGGAAGGATGAGGGGGGTACATAAGGGAGGAGTTCGTAATGGTCTTGTAAAGAGTCCTAAGATGCATTCCCAATGTAGATGAAATACAAGTGGGAAAAACAAGCCTGGAGGGACCAGGCTTCAATATGATAGCAAATGCAACCTTCGAATGAGATATAAAATAGGGAAAAGGAGAAACACAGGTACCCACAAAAGGATAAGATTGAGCTTCCTTGATTCTTACTATTACACCTCTAGTTTCTCCTCCCACTAATCTTTCACCCTCAAACCTGAACTTGCCTCATTATCCACAAGGATTTCCAGTTGAGCCAAGTCCTGTTCCACTTCCTTTTTCCTAGAATTGGAGCATGAACCAACCACGAGCCAGGATAATTACTTGAACCATTTTCATTGGAGATACATCCCGTGTCTTCTTGATTCATGCATAAATTATGTCTGCTCTAAAAGAGTGCCCTTTCGCTCGTGTACCAGAATGTGCTCTGGTACTTCCATAGATGATTCGAATTGAATTCCCTCACAAAGTGTTAGATTCCTATCATCTACCTTTGGAAAAATACACTTCCTTTTCTTTTTTTTTATTCCCACCTTATGAACCTCACTATTATTAGTATTTGTGGGCCTATCAACCAATTGTTAATTCGATCCATATTTTGGATGCTCAGATTCTAGAGATTCATAACCCCTAGTATCTCCTTTTGGGTGGGCAACCAAACCTTCATCAACAGTAGGAGTTCCACCTGGATTAGCTACTCCAAACTCCTAAGGTTGAACCCCTAAAGAGGCACCACTTGAATCCACTCATTTTTTCGCACCCCCACCTAATAATTCCAACACAACAAGCTCAAGAGGAAGCCCCAACACATGGCCATGAGATATCCATTCCTTCCATCCTTCCTGAAACACCTCAATTTTATTAGAGATAAGGGAGGTCTATGCCCTGAAATAATCAGCTCAAATATCTGCTAAGACCCCACCATCAATGACTTGCACTGAAAAAATTATCTTAGGCCCCTGAGAATGTGACCGAGCCAAATCATCTTTAAAGAAAATCTCATTCAAGGACAAATCCTCACTAGATTTTGGCAAAAATGCTTCAGTCGTCAAAACCCATGGAGACAGAACAGGATTAATGTCATTGAAACTTACCAGCCCACTGCTTCAAACAATATCATTGAGCCCTTCGAATAGCTGAAACTGAGGTACATCTGACACAAGGGTTTATGAGATCTTTGGCAGATCTTGTTCCAAATTACCCAAAAGTGGTACTCCATTATGCACTAGTGGTGCAAACTAGCTAGGTTTTCTAACTTCTTGAGCTATCACCACACCCCAAACATTCAACTCGTTAGAACCCGCTTGTCACCTATCCAAGGAACCAAAAACCCCATCGAGGGACAATGATGCTAATGTGCCATCCTAATTTGTATGCAATATGCTAGAACGATAATGCACTTTCGCCAAATTTTGCTAAGTGGGTTCAAGACGCCAAATAGCTAGAATATCCTTTGGATTAGGGTCTACATTAATTTGACCATCCATTTTTATTGCAGAAAAACCCCCCTCAAATTACCTCCTAATATGCTCAAATCGTCTCCTAATATGCTCAAACCCTCGAAAAAACCATCCACTGTTACCTAGAATTACCTCCACACAGTGTAAAATGAAAAATCCAAATGGAAAAATGAAAGTGAAATCTTGGATTCCCTGAGGGTAGAAAGTTGCATGCTCACACGTGCATGTGACATCTTGACGAGCTTTAGAACCAAAGATTCTTAGCTCCATCTATGAACCATAAAGATATTCATCTTATTTTTATGTTTATATAATATAACAAGATCTATTTTGCTCAAAATATTATTTTTAATTTAATGTAAAATTTAAATAAAAAAGTAAAATATTATGTAAAAATTTAAATAGAAAATAAAATAAAATAAAATTTAAAACACTACACACTTAATTTCACTAAGTCTTCAACAACAATATGATATTTATAAAATATTTTATTTATTAAATACATTTAAAAATATATAATTTACTATTTTTGAATATGTAAATATAATAATTATTTATTATTTTTAAATAATAAACCGTTAGGAGACGACATGCACCCCATATAAATAGCAGAAGTCCCCATAGTGACCTATAAAGACACGAGACTCAGCTCAAACAAAGCACATCCAACAATTATTACAAGAAAGAAAAGTTTTCGATATCAGATTAAAAAAAATATTAAAAATTAAAAATTAAAAATAATAATAATAATAATAAATGAGTTATTTCATGAATGACAACCATTAAATTGTTCTAGAAATGGGCTCTATCATGGCAAGGTCCATAAATATTTACAACAATTAAACCCATGCTTAATTCTGTGGAGTAAATTTTTTCTCTAAGAGCCATATCAGAGCCCCATATGTTGGAGACCTTAATAAATTTCAAATTGAGACCCATGGCCAAACCCCCTGATCAAACCCTTTCATCCAAGGAGAAAAAATACCAGGCAGGTAACATTTTATTCAATGCTTCAGTAATCATATCTCCTCGACCCAATGTTTCCTAAAGAAAAACAATTTCAAGACTAGAGGAAAGGATCAATCTTTGAAGGGTTGTTTTTTTTTTTTGGAACTAGCTAATCCCCTGCAATTGAAGGTAATAAAAATCATGTAGTAACCTTCACAGGGGCGTGCGTTCCTTTAACCACCCCATCAAGAGACTGTTTCTTTGGTTCTGCTATATCTAAAAGGGCCTTCAATTATGTCATTGAAATCTGAGATTTTCTACCTCTAGATTTACCAGGGCCAAGAATTGGTACGAGATTTCCAAGTCCCCCCACCCCAACAAAAGAATCCCGCTTAGGGAGTCTGGGCCTAAGGTTATAGTGGGGATCCATAGGACAGAGAGAGACAAGCTCAGACGAGGAAGGATGAGGGGAATACATAGGGGAGGAGGTAATAATGGTACTATCAAGAGTCCTAGATGCATTCCCAATGCAAATGAAATACAAGAGGAAAAGACAAGCTTGGAGGACTAGGCTTTGATATCATAGCAGATGCAACTTCCAAATGAGATATAGAATAGGGAAAGGGAGAAACACAAGTACCCACGAGAGGAGAAGATTGAGCTTCCTTGATCCTTACCTCTTGCACCTCCAGTTTCTCCTCCCACTGATCTTTCGCCCCTAAACTTGAACCCACCTCATTATCCACAAGAATTTCTAGTTGAGCCAATTCTTGTTCCATCGCCTTCTGACTAAAATTGGAGCATGAACCAACCATAAGCCAAGATAATTACTTCGATCATTTTCGCTGAAGATATGTCCCATGTCTTCTTGATCCATGCATATATTTCGCTCACTCTAAAAGAGTTCCCTCTCATTTGGTGTACCAGAATGTGCTTTGATACTTCCATAGCTGAGTCGAATTGAATGTCCTCACCAAGTGGTAGGTTCCTATCATCTTCCTTTGGACGAATACACTTTTGTTTCTTCTGTTTTATTCCCACCTTATGAACCTCACCATTATTAGTCTCGATGGCCCTATCGACCAATTGTTGATTCGAGCCATACTCTCGCTACTCAGATTCTAGGGATTCAGAACCCCTAGTATCACCTTCTCTGTGGGTGGCCAAACCTTCATCAACTTTGGGAGTTCCACCCGCATTAGCTAGTCCAAATTCTTGAGGTTGAACCCCCAAAGAGGTGTTATCCGAATCCACTCATTTTTGCACACTCCCACCTAGGAATTCCAACACAACAAGCTCAGGAGGAAGCCCGAACACACTGTCATGGGATATCCTTTCCTTCCATCCTTCCTAAAACACCTAAATTTCATCAGAGATAAAGGGGGCCTATGCCCTGAAATAATCAACTCGAATATTGTTGAGACCCCACCATCAATGACTCCCACTAAAAAAATAAGCTCATGCCCTTGAGAATGTGACAAGGCCAAATAATCTTGTAATAAAATCTCATTCAAGGACAAATCCTCACTAGATTTTGGCAAAAAATCTCTAGCCGTCGAAACCCATGGAGACAAAAGAGGATTGATTTCATTGAAACTTACCACCCCACTACTTCAAACAATTTCATTGAGCCCTCCAGATAGCTAAAGCTGGGGTACATCTGATACAAGGGTTTATGAGAACTTTGGGGGAGCTTGTTCTAGATTACCCAAAAAGGGTACTCCATTTAGTGCTTATGTTGGAAACTGGCTAGGGTTTCTCACTTCTTGAGCCATTCCCACGCCCCAGATATTCGACTGCTTAGAATCCACTTGTCGCCTATCCAAGGAACCAAAAACTACATCCAGGGACATCGACACTAATGTGTCATCCTTATTTGTATGCAATATGCTAGATGGATAATGCACTTTCGCCAAATTTTGCTAAGTGGGTTCAAGACCCCAAATAACCAGAATATCCTTTGGATTAGGGTCTAAATTAACATGACCATCCATTTTTACTGCAATAAAACCCCCTCAAATCACCTTCTAATATGCTCAAACCTTCGTAAAAACCCTCCACTGTTACCTAGAACCGCATCCACACATGTAAACTGAAAAATCCAAAAGTGAAACCTTGGATTCCCCGAGGGTAGAAAGTTGCATGCTCACACGTGCGTCTGACATCTTGACGAGCTTTAGAACTTCTTAGCTCCATCTCTGAACCATAAAGGTATTCATCTTATTTCTATGTTTATATAACATAACAAGATCTATTTTGCTAAAAATATTATTAAAATTGAAATAGAAAATAAAAAATTATGTAAAATTAAAATAGAAAATAAAATATTTTATTTATTAAATACATTTAAAAATATATAATTAATAATTATTTTATTATTTTTAAATAAACCGTTACTACTAGACCACATAAACAACAAATATTCATAATATTATAAGGCATTAATTAAGCTGTGATTATATATTCCCATAAAATTGACCACACAAACAACAAATATTTAGAATACTATAAAAGCGGGGGTTGTATATGCCCAAAAATTCCAAATATACAACCCCACTCAATTAATTCCCAGGCTATTTATTTTTCAGCCGATGACATGCACCCCATGCAAAGAGCTGATGTCCCCATGGTGACCTATAAAGACGCGAGACTCGGGAAAATGGTGTTTGTGATGGTGGCTACTTAACCTAGAAAATTCACAATACAAATATGCAAAACAAAAGTAAGAAGGAGAATCAGATGCACTTATCATGGAGGGTGTCTATTCGACAATTGCAGTGATTGAATTCCTTGAGATTTTAGCTCTGTGAATCTTCTTACCTATGATTGACACACAAACAACAACCTCTGATTCTATGTTCCTACAAACTAAAGTTAGCATTAACATTATGAAAACCCAAATACAAACACAAATAATATCAATTAATATTATGTTGGTGGGGGGGCAGTATATGCCTTCATTATACCAATGGTGTTAACAATAGTCACTCCCTTCATAGCCCCTAGTCATATATTCTCCTCTCACCATAGCTCATTGTCAAGGTACACAATACTCCACAGCTTCTTGCAAGGAGAAATCAGGTCCTCATTCTCACAACATTACGTTACATAACAAGGATAGGCATTTCTTCGGTCTGGAAAGCATTGCTCCACTCCCTCCCTCTCATTCGAAATCATATGGCATGGAGGATAAATGATGGCACAAAAGTGCGCATCAGTTTGGACCCATGAATAGGGGGAGGTGGTCGCTACCAACTTCCAAGAGAGCTCATCCTCCACTTAAATCAGAGAGACATCAGTGTGATTGCTCAAATAGCAGATCAGGAAAACTCCACTATCTTCGCACAAGCATGGAAATCAACATTTCAGCTCAACATTCCACCTCACTAGCATCATTCATGGAACAATTATACTTCTACATTGATTGAGTCTCATATCCGAATTAAGGAGGGTTCGGATGAACTCATGTGGTGCATGGTAGAAAATGGATCCTACTCACCCAAGGATGGTTACCTGAGTCTGCTACAAAACAAAAAACCAGAGCACTTGCAAAGTTGGTGGCAGATCATTTGGAAACTAAAATCCCCTCCCAGAACCAAACTTTTCTTCTGGTGTATTCTCAGCAACAAAGTTCCCACAGGGGACTCCCTTACCCACAGATCCTTTCATGGACCACACTGGTGTATCCTGTGTAAGCAAGCCTCCGAATCGACTGAGCACCTTTTCCTTAATTGCGAAATAACAAAAAATCTTTGGAGATCTGTAGCAGTTGAGATCTGTTTTTCTGGCAGATGGGAAGGGGATAACATCTTGGTAGCATGGAAAGCTTGGCACAGCACGCATGCGGGATCAAACTTACTCTACCTACCCTTGATTATCTACTGGGCTATTTGGCTGGCACGAAACAAAATGATTTTTGAGGATTGTGCTATCAGGTGACAGTGCATTATAGCAAAAATTATTTCCTCATATCTCGAGCTACTCAAATATACAACGCCTCGACCTCGCAGACCTCCAACTCCCTATCCGATTGACCGTTCCACTCCTTGGGCTTTTTTCGATGGGGCAACCCAACAACATGGGTGTGGGGGTGGATTCCTCCTCTACCTCACTGATCATCATCACTATAGAGTCAAATTGGGACTAGGTGAAGGAACGAATAGTTTTGCAGAACTTATCACCCTTCACCATCTACTACATTTTTCTCTTAGCCATGATGGCAGAAATATTCAGATCTTTGGAGATTCCAAAACTATTATAAATTGGTTCAACAATATCACAAGATGCCATGCACACACACTTAAAAATATTGTGGATGAAGTGAATATTTTCAAATAACAATTTAACTCCATTATTTGTCAACATATTTATAGGGAACATAATGACTGCGCTGACGACCTTTCCAAGGAGGCCACACTACTTCCTAGAGGACAGTGGATAATTCATGAGCAGAGGGGTACTACACAGTACCAATATTATCACAAACCATACATAGATCAGATATATCATCAGGTTGATGGAACCTAATTTTTGATGTTTTTTTCTGGTTAAATATGATGTTGTATATATCATAGTTTTTATTTATGAGATCACCCTGCGTGGTGTATATATTTTAGAACACAGTTTATGAACATATATAAATAGACACAATCTGGCTATCACCCTGTGTGGTGAATTTTTGTTGTTTACAACCATTCACTAGAATGGGTTTGTTGGTATACATGACATATATGACAAAAGACAAGTGATGCGTATGCTGTCAAGCATATACTATATGTAATTTTTCAAAACTAATGAAAGATTATGATTTTTCCATGGAAAGATAAAACGTTACGTTACATAAACTTTTCTCCCTTTGTTCCATGGAAAGTATTGCTTATATAGATGGTTTTGGAGTAGTGATCAAATATATATAGACACTTGTTTGACCCTATTTTATATGGTGTTTTCATCCTTATCTTCTAGAACTGATCAATTTTGACCTTTTCTACCCTTATCCATTTGCTATGCCAACCCTATCTGCTTCAACTCTCCCTACAAGTGTTCTAAGATGTTGAAGATGAAAACCACTAGTAAACCCAAGGGGGTGTCACTTACAGTTATGATAAGCTTTGATTGTGACATTTTGAGTTGTAATATATGCCCCCTAATGTATGAGATTAGAAGAGAAGTTGATGGTTCAAATACCTTATAATAGTCTCAATGGGTACAACAGATGGAGGGAGTTAAGGACATGGAACCAGTAAAAGACTACAAAATTCATAGACAAATACAAATAATATATATCCCCAAGGTAGCTATACCCATACTCGCTAATAAAATGATAGAGCATGGTCACCCACACAACATACTACAAACTCATGTCATCGAGGACTGATCATGATACAATGTAGACTGTTGTCATAGTAGATATTAGTAGGGCTAAAGATGCTGTTAGAGCCTAGATTTTTCTCAGGCTGAAAAGACAAGGTTCTAGGTCCACATCAAACCACGCTCAGCCTCGTAGCTAGCCCTACGAGGACAGGAGAGGGCTCTCTCTAGATCAATCTCGGCAAAAGGTAATCGATAAGGCTCAAGATGACTAAACTTGCAGCTGATCTTAGGGTAGGTATTAAGCGCAGGGATTTGATTTGGTTTTTTTAGGGTTTTGTTGAAAAATGGGAAAGGAAAATCTGGGCTCGGGGATGAGGCACAATTTCTGCAGAGTTCTGATTGGGGCAAGGAAGGAAATCATTTTGATGCTTTAAAGTGAGTGAGATGGATAGATCAGACCAGTGAGGAGCTAAGGAGAGCAAGAGAGTCTCAATAATTGTCCTTAAACAAATGAAAGCATGAAAATTTAAACAAATTCAAAGGCAGAGCATAGCAGTTATGAATTCTACCTTAATCACTCATTTGTTCAAATTCAGAAGAAGAAGAAAGAAAATGATACACATAACACTAATGAACTTACAATTACTTAGAGAAACACACCATCAAAACATAAAGCCACATGGATCCCAAACAGTGCTACAAAACCCTGGTCTTTCCTTAGCCAAAAATGCATAAATGAATGTACAATAAAGTGCCAAAATTTTCCCAAGAGTCCAACCCTGAAAATGACTTAGGAATTACATGATATAGACTAGCCCAACCCATTCCCTTTCCTCTAGGGGTCGAGCTCATCATTATAGGAGTTGTTTCAACCAATTCTAAACAAAGCACTAAAATCTAGGCAATCAAAACAACTTGCCTCTATAAGGTAGGAAACTAATTCATTCATTAAATTTTCACTCATTGGTGAATGAATCCTCTAGAACAAGTAACTAAGTGCCAAAATTACATCATGTTTACCCAATTACATCAAGATAGATCAAAAATAACATCACAAAGCAAAACTAGTCAAACTGGCCGAATTTCTGAGCTGGAAGGTGACAAATTGGTCAAAAAACCTCTGTGCGTTGTGCCAATTTCTGTATGTGTCGTGCCACTTTGAGGCTGAGTTTGAGGCACTTTCTGAAGTCCAAATTGAGCCCAAGTGTTCTTGTTGGAAAGCCCTACCTGTCTATTTTCCAACCCAAGTGGAGTTTCTGAATTTGGTGCCCATTTTCCCCTCCAAAACCTCAATCTCCCAAGACTGCTTCCTGTGTGTGAAATTAGGGGCGGAGAGGTCATTTTTAGGGTGTTTTTGACCTCCTGAGGACTCAAAACTTGCCCAAACTTCTTGGCCATGCACCAACAGTCATGATTTTTCATGAAAAATCAAAAAATATAAAGTTTTTTGCATTTGGATCCTCCAATCATAAGCGCGCACCACGTGGCACGGCGCACAGGGAGAAAAACCCTGTTTTTTGTACAAAAATTTACAAAAATACCAAAAACGCCCCAAATTCCTTGAAATTTGGGCTGGAGCTTCCATATTAAGTGTTATGCTGGGCTAAAGAGGCTTCAGCTAATATCTAAAGACGATCGATCTCCCTTTGCCTCTTTTTCTTCTTTATTGCCTTCCTCAATTTGGCCTTCAAATTCCTGATTCGGGCCTTGCACACCATATTCCGTGCCCTGTAGTGGAAAGCCATGTGTCTCGGCAATGCATGGTCTTTGTTGGCCTTGTGCAACAGCCTCTCTAAGTGCATGTTCACTCTCTCAAGATTGGCCTCCCGATCCTCATTAATCTCTTGCTCCAATGACGTGAGCTCAACTCTTCTCCTTTGTGCAGCTTGGCGATTCTCACGGATGTTTTGTAGCTCCATGATCGCTTGTTGATCCTCAAGCTGTTTGTTCGTCTGCTCCAAATATTTCATGGTCCACTTAACCCTCTCCAATTCAAGGGATAAGGCTTCGATCTCTGTTTTCTGCTCCTGGATGATCTCTCTATGTTTGGTGCTTTGTGGACCCATATCTGTATCATCATCATGAAGGAGAATGAATTCGGTCTCTCGTTCACCTGATGGCTCACCTGAAGATTTCAAGAACTGAAAATTTTTGAAAATTCTTACAAAAAAAACAAAATGTCGACTTGTCTTCAAAACAGAGTTTTGAAGAAAAGTCATAATCCATCCGTATGACAATAAAAACCTTTGAAATAACAACTTATCAAGAACCTTCCTCTGGCCTGCTGGCTTTATTAGACTTTGTTGAAGACTAAATTTACTAACCCTAGACCTAATGACTAAAATGACTGTTATGACCTAGAAATTGAAACAGGATTTCAAATGACTTTTAAGACTTGATTTTAATGGACAGGCCTGAGCCAGCAGTGCAAAGCATGAGGGGTGTGAATGACAAAGCCCTTCCGACATATTTATGGCATGCTCCTAACAGAATGCAACTAATCGAGCGAGATGGGACACCTAAACATGAAATGCAAAAAGAGTTTTGATCTCTGACGGAGGGATGATTAGACCAACTCTAACAGATACCAATTTCAATGCCCAAATGATGGCCCTCAAAGTACATAATACATTCTCCAACGTAGCTTGGGGCAGGCAATGTGCTTGAGTGAGATAGCCCCATGCCCCAAGGTCTTCGACTCATCCCAATTGTATGAATCACTACATGCAAATGAATGATATGATTTCAAGCATGTGGGGAGGCTATCTAATTACCAAGTGGTAAGGGATCCATTTAACGTACATGAGGAAGACCACTACTAATGAAAATGGTTCCCAATTCATCTAACACAATCTATCAAGTGTGAATTCAAATGAACTAATGTCATGCACTTACAAAATTGGTTAACATGGGCTAGTAAGCGAAACACAGTATCAACAGTGATGAAGCCTTCTACTGAGGATGAAAAGATCCAAGGTATTAGATTGTTTCTATATATACACCCTAAATAAGGTGTTGGTAATGATGGGAAGAGATCCATCAAAGGAGGCCCTTGATGTACTGCCCATCATTCAATATGAAACTGACACAAGGATGAGCTCACTTATGGTAGAAAATGAAGAAATGATGCACAAATAATATAGGGATGAACGACGCAAAAGTTAGGAGAATATTGCAAATGGACAACTCTAACTAGGAATTCCCTTGAACATATAACAACATCACACAAGTGTTTACTTGACAACTTGGACTGAAGAATAACATACAAACACAGCGCTGACATAAGAGGCATCATTGTAGCCTAGGGACTAGAAGGGTAACCAATAGGGTGAGATATTGACTCAATAAGAGGGTTACTATGCTAATGATGTGGTTCTAAAGTCAGGAAAGGACAAAATGTAAGAGTATGACTCAAACAAGTTCCATGTTCAAGGGAGTCACAACAACCATGATAAAGTGAAGAGAAATAGGCTCTTCCACCCTTTTCCCTTTTTGTATAGATGATCCCATTCAAAGTTTAATGCACATGAAAGAGAATACAAGTGAGCTTGATAGTGTCTTTTTAATTTAGTCTTGATGAGATTGAAAAATAGTTAAAAGAATACTCAAATCAGTGTCTTTTTCATGAGTTTTACAGTGAGGTCGAAAAAGAGATAAAAGCACACTCATGCGTTTCTTGTGGTTTAACGAACATGGGAATAGGGAAGAGCTTGCTCACCAACTTTACTCTTGACTAACAAGTAGGAAAGAATGGAAAGAATTTGACATATTCAATTGATTTAATGAGCATGAAAAGAGTGCAAAAGAAGCTCAGGATTTTCATTGTTTAATGAACGTGAAAAGAATACCAAAATAAAGCTAGTTCCAGATAGACAAGTGGTATCATTGTATGGATTTAGTTCCTATGCTAACAAAATTTACATAAGAAAAGCAAGATAAAATGGAAAAGTGTATGGATATGGAAATACACTCATCGCAATGATCTCTCTGAAAGGGTGAGAGAGGTTGCAAGATGGAGGTAAGGTCAATGTGAAGGAAAGAGATCAAGCATGGCTAAAAATGTGGGAAGTGTGATGAAGGCAAGCAACATTATGATAAAATCTAGCAAGACATTGAATATCATAGGCATAGGTGACCAAAAATTAAAAAGAAAATGAGTGGGGATCCCCCTGTAAGGGTTATAGATGGCTAGAAATAAAAGACAAAGAGAGGAATGAGGCTCAATTTTGATTTCATGGTGGGATCTAAAGAGGATTCGTAGACCTACAAACAAACGTAGCATGGGCACCGAGGCAGAAATCAAGTGCTAATATTTGACACCCATGAAGAGTAGGTTTACCACACAAATCACGACGTGCAAAAAGGCATGGTTAATGTTGCAACCTGATAGGATGAGACCTAAGGCACATTGAAACAATATGGGAAAGATCAAAAATGTAGTGGCAATATTGATGTGAATCTAACCCAAATGTTATTTTGAAAAGTATACATCAAGTCATAATGAAATGTGATACAAACTTCGTGTTATTTTCAAATAGAGAACCAAAAAATCCTTACATAATCATTAGTAACATGATAATATAGTGAAAATACATTCAAAATACCCTCAAGAATGAAATATAGAACAAAAATACATTAAAAATACCCCCAAGCATGAATTTGAATATATCAATATTTGTGTATATTTACAATAAATGTATATTACAATGTTTTTCCTTTTGTGGAAAAGTTTACATTGGTTAAATTGGGCAATCCTTTAAAGATTGTGTCAAGGAACAAATATAGATGACACAAACCAAAACTGCATCACTAAATATTTCATTGTTGAACATTTAGTTTAGCTCTAATCATTTAATTTTTTACAAACAAACTAAACTCTTGGCCATAGCTCTTTGTTACACCTCTTGCATTATCCTTGATCTGAATATGTAAACTTGAAGATTTTTAACAATTTGCAAGTGAAAATTATTTGTTGTGGGTAGAGGATTAGTTTACTAAACACATAAAACAAGTGAATTTAAAAAAAAATTACAACCAAACAGAGACAAAATAATCATATCTGAAACACATAACAAAAAACATGATAAAGGAGTTCACCCTTCTCCTGGGCTACATCTCCTGGTCCAGCTTCCAATGCAGGGCCTCTTTAATTAAGTGATCATTAGTGTGTTTACATGATTTTACATTATTCAAACAACAAAAATGATGTCTTCAATGGATTTAGAATTGTCAAAAATCCATAGTAGGGAGAGAGACAAGCTCAGACGAGGAAGGATGAGGGGAATACATAGGGGAGGAGGTCATAATGGTATTTTCAAGAGTCCTAGATGCATTCCCAATGCAGATGAAATACAAGAGGAAAAAACAAGCTTGGAGGGACTAGACTTTGACATCATAGCAGATGCAACCTCTGAATGAGATATAGAACAGGGAAAGGGAGAAACCTTTGAATGAGATATCAAACAAGGAAAGGGAAAAATTATAGGATCATTAATCTGCACATTAAGCTCCCATTTCCAAAAAACTTGGTCACATTGGCGCATGCAACCACATTAGGGGCTGAGATTCTAGGGCATAACTCCAAAAATTGTTTAAGCACCTCTGATAAGGCCACACTGTTGGTCGCATTGGGTCTCGATGACCTAGAGCTAGCCCCATTATCTCCATCGTGCCTATAGTCCTGTGGCTATTATGTGCTTTTGAGGTTGGACCCCTTCTCTTTTCCGCTCCCCCAATGTTATGGGATGCCATGTGACCCCGAGGCTAGCCCCTTAAAATTTATCACCATAGTTCTTTGCGATGGGATCTAACTGTGTTGTTTATGGGGTGTTGTGGCTGTGGGTTGGGCTAAGGCCTAGACCCTTGGCCCCTCCACTTGCTGTCCCATGGGTGTTGGGGTGGTCAAGGGCCAGGGCTTAGCTTGACCCCCTCACCCATATGCGCTACATTAAACTTTAAATAACACCCATCCGCCATAGTTATTAAGCGACACTTGTGGCACAGTGGTGGAGCACTATGTTGCCACCCTGAAGATCTGTTGTTTGAATGCCATAAAGGCCTGATCTAGCTATAAACCAAATTTTTCCAAATAAGAGGAGGCCACGTGGTAGCCACCGATTGGCCCACATGGCTCTCCCTCATTGGTCTAGCACAAAAACCAATGAACCAATAAAAAACCACCATACATGAGCCAAAAATAACAAGAAAAGTGTCATCCATCCATAGGTCCTCATAAACACAGTCACATGCCCAGTCAAATGGCCAATCAACATACAAATTGTTGACTGGGTGTACCTGCAACTTCAACTTTTAAAATTTTAGTTGTTTGGAAAATCGACCAAAACATGATATCGACAGCATATGATATCGGTTTTGAGTGAAACAAGTTGCGTTGGAGTTAGATCATTGAAATCTATCCAATTGTCAAGGTTTCGAGCTCTGTCACACACTTGATTTTGGAACACTAAATTGATCCCCTAGATAACTCTTCCCCACTGGAAGCTTTTGGACCTCAAAAAGCTCATTTTCAGTCAAAAATTAGATGAGAGTACAGTTCTCTCACCCTTCCAACATCAATCCAAATATATTTTCTTGGATTTTTCACTTTGAAATTTTCATGAAATTACATCACTTTCCTTGATTTTGGAGTCCTTATCTTATTTTCAAAGATGACATATTTCTACAATTTTCCAAGATATGCAAAACAAAAAACTTTCATTGAAGGAATCTAAAAATTCCCTCCTCGATCTTCAAACAATGCAAACTTAACAATTTTAAGTTCCTTTCACCTTGAACATTGTCGTCATGACGATGCTTAGCATGTCTAGCATTACACTTGGCTTGAATCTTTACCAAATGTGATGGCCCTCACCATCCACCATCCTTCTTCAAAGCCAAAAAATTATGAAACCTAAAGGAAGATGTTTTGGGACAAATGTCCTCTTTGTCAAAAAGCCTTTGCATTTTATTTTTGACCTCTGCATGCTTTAACATTGGCTTCTTGTTCATACCAATATTCAACAATGAAGCAAACTGCTACAATCGCACTTCATTTTGTTTACCCCTTTTAGGAGGTAACTTATTAGAATCTTGAAACATCTTATCACATGAATTAGAAACCTCAATGAAATTAGATTTCAGAGTTGATTCATATACTTGAAATGATTTAGGTTCTTCAACATCTTTGTGCTTGAACATTAACAATGAAAAATTCTAACTAACATTCACAATCCTCTTGATTTTTCCAACATTCATAAGAGATAAACTCGATTTCTTGTTATGTGCTCTAAGAATGTACTCAATCCCATTCTTGAACAAATGATATTTGTTCTCATGGCGATGAAAAATATCTCTCTTATTATAAAGATATAGACTTCCCATAACAATACCACATATATCAAGCGGAACTACATCAAGTTCAACCTCATCAAGAAAGTTTGCAGTGATTGCAAATGTAAGTGCATTTCTTTGTGACCTAAAACTTTTCATTCTCACATACCCAACCTAAAGGATAATAAGGTTTAGGATTAGGAATGGTTTCTAAATTCAACTTCTTGACAATGTCTTCTGAGGTAAGATTTGCTCGTGAACCACATCAAACAGTGTACCTATCTTGGTATGTTTTGAAATGACTCTAAAGTAGAAAAGATCTATTCTTGTTTTTTCATATTGAGTATCATTGAGACAATTTGAAGAACTAGTACTTGCAATGTCCTTACCTTTCAAACCCACGATTATGATCTTTGTTTCTATTGAAGAATCTAGGGCTAATGTAATTAATTTGGTTCTTCTTAACATGATAACTATTTGTGTGGTGTTTTTCAATGTTCTTCTTATTCTGATCTTCACTTGTTATTATTAGAGTGTGTTTTCTTTAGTTCATCAAATAGCTACCAAAACAAAGAGACAAGAACATAAGATGTTGGCATTCCGCTAGGGCCAAAAACTCTCCCTCTTGGAGAGGAAAACCCACACAAAATTCTTCTTATAGAGATTCCAATTGACGAATACCAAGACCATGATGCTTGAACTACTATGCCACTCCAAGACCAAGACATCAATCATCTTCTTCATTGTTGTTGAGATCATCATCATTGTTGCTTCATCATTGTTTCACGTAGATCATTGCAGCCTTCTCATTGAATTCATCTCTACAACACCATTATTGTTGTTACATCATTATTGCACCTTGTTGCACTACCACTGAGATCTTTGTTACCTAGACCATGATTGTGACTATGATCATGAATGTATCCAAAAGATATGCTGAGACTATATGATCACTCAGATCCTGTTCTTCATGAATACTCTAAGATTGTGAGACAATGATCACTGTGATTGTGTTTATAGTATATATGTTGAGACAGAGTATTGAAATCCTTCTTATACTTATGCTAAGACTGTGAGATAGTATATACCTCTGTAATACCCATACAAGAACCTTAGAATTCTTCTCCAACCAAAATATTGTAACTCTGTTTTCATCGGATTTTCCTATACTATGTTACTTATTTGAGATTTCAGGGAGGTATCTCAAGTTATCGCTATAACTATCACCGAGATTCTATCCTCCTACACTTCTTGTACTGATCCGAAGTTGCAGACTATTTCTAGATTTCTGTTTGTACTTTCTGTGAAGTTTAGTGGGGACATGAGTTTGAACTATTGTGTCACTTCATTTGAGCCGACATGACTATTATTTATGTCGTTTCTCTAGCCAAATTGACTATTATTTTCATCGTTTAGCTTGCTGCATTCTTCAAGAGGATTACGCTTGTCTTGGAGGGCTGATCTAGACTCTAGTTTGACTCATATACATTACATAGAGCATGAAGTTGACTCTTTGACATCCTAAGGCTCTCAATGGGAGCCATCTATAAAATAAACCTCTTTCCCATGAAACCATTGCAGTAAGGCATAATTAATAAATTCATTTTTCTTGTTTACAAAAATCAATGTCATAAAGACTAAACCTAGTTACGCTTTCTTCAACACTCCCTCTTAACTAGTGAGTTATTCATGATGGTACTTGGTCATTCTTAATCTAAAGAATTTCTCATAAGAAGAATCGGATTCGTAACCCATCTATATAGCATCATAGTAACCAACATTTCTTCCACAACAAGTGCTTGACTGACAACTCTATCTCTCATTACATTAAAGCACAATGTTGGTGATAGCAATGACTATAGACACCTTTGTCATTGTCTCTCAAGGCACATATTCACCCGCGTGTCACTGAATATGACCTTCTAGGAATATTCTTATCTTGGGTTCCCAACCCTCAAAAGAATATTGGTCCTCTTGCCTACTCTTGTCTTAGATGAGTTGCACATCCTCAAAGGGCATCGGATGACAAATGATTACCCAATCCTCCATTCTTTCTTCCAAAGTGAGGACAATAATGCTATGTCTATATCTTCCTCTCAACTAGGGAGTATACCATGTGTCCTCATTTCTCTTCATGGCCTTCACCTAGACTTATGATTGTTAGTCCTCATCTAGTGCATGACACATGAAATAGAAAAACGCAAATATCACTCCTTTTTAATCAATGGTGATCCAATCCAAGCCCCATGTTGATCAGGGACCTGTTAGAGCTCCCTCTTAGCTAGGGGCTCTTCTATGCATCAAAAAATTCTTTCTTCATGGGTCCTTCATCTGCTTGATCAACTTCTCTCCTTGATGTCATGACAATCAATTGAGATTCTTCCTTATAGGGCAAAAACCATCGATCACTTTCCTCCTTAGTTCATCATGTCATTCCTTTCTTCATGGAAAGTGGCCTTCTTCATATTTGGAACCTTCATTATATGACTACGTATTTCTCATCATGCTTCTTCCATCCACCACTGAATTCTAGTTTTACTTGTATTTACAACTCTTGTTTGAGTAGCCCTGCATTATCCATACATTATTCAAGAAATCAAAACATCATATTAAATTAAATTAAAACCTTACGAGAGTGTTCTTCATCATGACACCTTGTTGTAGATATCATCATCCTGCACACATATTGACACATCTCCCAAAGATATCCATTGTGAAGGGTCTTCATATTTTTCAAACTTTCATCAAAGTCTTCATATCTTTTCGGGATATTTCCTAGTCAAATCTTCTTGGTCTTTTGGATGTTGATTGCCTTTATCATGGTTGCATATCTCACAATATCTTCCTTCTTCACACATTCCATTCCTAGTAGCTTTCAATCAGAATTTGTTCATTGTAGTCAATCACCTCATACTTCATATCCGGACATATTATATTGATTTCATCTAGTGTGACTTATGCCTCCCTACATCCTTTCAGAGTAGGAGATCCTTTTTCTCTTGATCATGCTTCTAATTATAGAAGAAATTATCCATGTTATCTGCAACCATATGACATGAAATTATAATATTAAACACAAGCATACATACCTTATTTTACCTTCAACTCATTGAGGCTTCTTCCAGCAGCTTCCTTTATTGAAAAGATCTTCAATCCCTTGATTTGCTTCATTTCATCATGTCATCATCTCATGGGTTCCATAAGTTGGAGTTCTTGTTGAAACACTTGCTTCCTCTCTAGATTAGTGAACCCTGTGATAAGGATTCCATCAGAGAATTTTGAGGATATTGTATATCCACAATTGGCATATGCTTCCTTTTTGACTTGATGTATGATGAGCCTTATCTAAGATGACTCCTTCTTTTCCTTCAATGTCCACTAAGGTTCCCAAGATCTATATCCTACATGTTTGTCTGCCATGGATTTTGTCCTTCATGATTCCCATGTTGATGTCACGATCTCTTGTTTCTAATGTTTCCATGATGCCACAATGCATCTTATTATCATTGTCATATTTTATAACACAATATTTAGGAGCTTATGATACTACCTTTTGTGAGGGATACTATCTTATTCATAGGAGTGATTTGTTACTCCCTTTTTCCTTTGCCATTTTCTTCACCTTCCTCCATCTTTCAGTGATATGAGCTTCCAAAATATTTCTATAGCATTGAATCCTAGATATAAATATTTTGTCTTACTTCAGGACCAACCTTTCCTTTCCTTTCTCCACATGGTTGAGTTATTTTATCCTTCAATATTTTTTCCATCTACTTGTCCTTCTCTAGCATAGAGACCACAAGTTTTTGAATGAGGTAACCTTCTTGTTCATGGACATTTTTTGCCTTGCCTATCAGTTAGAATGATGATGTTATCTTCCTTCCTAGATATTGTAGGTGGGATCTTATGAAGATATCCTACAACCTGTGATACCCTTTTACTTTCATGAAGATAAGATTCCATGTGACCTTCTTCATTACACCTTCTGAGAGTGAGTTTTTCTTTGATGTCTGTTATAGACATTTTTGTGCCTTACAGCATTGAGCATGAAATGTCCATAATCTAAGGGATCCAAAGTCCCTAAACATGTTGTTCCTACCCCTATAGGAACAAGGCTAACAAACCACAACAATTCACAGAAGTTCTCCACTAGAAACTGCTCAAAAACAAGTCAATTCAGGATCATTTCAGTGGCTACACTAGCTGTTTGCGCTGAATGTCAAAGCCAACACTGGCTACCTGCGTTGAATGTCAAATGGAACACTGGCTACCTGCGCTGAACGAGAATGGACAAGTGGCAGGCTCATTTCTCAAGGTGTCAAAGCCCAGGAAGCTTCCAAAATGACACTTGCCTCAGGGAATTCGACTGGTGATGAGTAAGAGGTTCCAAATCTCCAAGTGGAAGCAAGAACCTCCAAGTGGACTCAAGAACTGATAGAGGGAGAGGACACTAGTCAGATCTCAAGCTGACTCATCCTCTCCCCAAACATCTATATATGGATCTCTCCTCCATGAGATCTGGAAGGCTGGAATTTTGTTATTGCAAAGAATTGCTGTTGGTTTGAGACTGGAATCATTGGGTGCTTAATGCTTTGAAGGGGGTGAAGATAGGAATTCCATTTGCTGGGAAGGAGATGCTGGATTGGAGCCCTCTGGGTTGTATCTCTTCCTGAACCTTGTTATTCATCAATAAAGCTATCTTGGTTTCTCCTATATGCTGATGTATTTTTGATGTATGAATGCATTAGTATGTTTAGTTTATTTCTAATCCTAAACTAGTTATGAATGTGAATATCTGTCTTTGTGTAGTGTTCTTCTCTTGTCGCAAGTAGTTGTTCTCTTGTCGCAAGTAGCTGTTCTCTTGTGATCTTACAGGAACCCGTTGAAGCTGCGCGAGTGAGAAGGCAAGTAGCTGTGAACTCCCAAAGAGAAGAGAGACCGGATCGAGGGACAAACGGAAGACACCGGTAAGTCTATTGATCTCTCTTCTTTCACATTTCATAAAGGAAGAAACCAGAATAGCTGTCTCTGTTTGTTGCTAAGGCACTGTCACACCTTAGGTGGATAGCATCGTCCTGCATAGGCATTTTTCCCCACAACAAATTGGCGACTCCGCTGGGGAGATCTGTTTAGTCATTTTATTTGTGTTTCTATCATTGTTTGTTTCATAGACTTGACAACAACAATCGAACTGCATCTTTCCCGGATGCAAAGTAGACAGTTGCTGCTTTGATCCAATTGCTGGACTTGTATATGATGTGAACAATGGACTCACAAATGATTTGATGATCCTTTGTGATAGATCTTAGTACCCCCTCAAAGCATCCCTTTGATTACACCTTGCTTGTTGCTTTTATTTGGCCTGAAACAGTGAATTAAATAGCAATCTGTGACCCAGAACCTGAGGGAAACGAGAGTTTCTCCTTCAGCGTAGACCCAGTGAAGGGATTCTGCATTTCAACGCAGGTCCCGTGAAGGTTACCTGCGCTGAATGTCAAAACCCCTGTGTTGAGGTTGCGCTGAACCAGTTTGTCCTTGTGCAGCTGGGGTTCTCTGCTCTGTTTTGCCTTGTTTTGATCTCTGATTTTTGCAGCCTGTAACCAGCATAGGTACCAGTCTGATAACTCCTTTTCTCTGCTTAGATTCCGCCTCCTTTTGTACAAAAAGACTGTGAGTGTTTTTATGTGTTTGTGGCGTCATTTACAGTTTTCCTTTGCATGAGTGAAATAGTCATCCTGTAGCCCTTGATTCAGATCTGTTGATTGTGATCTTAGAAGAGAGTTCATTGGTTGTTTGCAGATTGATTATACATCTACTCTTGCTTATTGGTTTGAGTTTGTCTCTTTTAAGTGTCGAAACAAGTATTCATTTCGAAAATCGTTAAGTGTTGTAATCTCTTCTATCTTCTCTGATTTCGAAAAAGTAAACTTGTTTGTATTTGTCATTTAAAAGCAAATTCAAAGTTGTACAAAAAGCTTTCTTTGTAGGCATCAATACTAAGAAAGCGGAAAACAAACACCTGCATTGTGCATTTGCATTTTGATAGTTTGCATGATTGATTTAGGAAAAGTGCATTAGAGTGTGCTGATTGCTCTTTGAGAAAAGATGGTGTCTTTCTTTTCCCTTAGTAGCTAGGATTTTCAAAGTTGAAAAGATATAAAGCTTGCTTATCATCTTTAGACTGCATTTAGGAATTGTATCATACATCTCGTGGTGAACCTTGAAAGGCAAACTTCTAAAAAGATCAACCTAAAATAAATTGAATGAACTTAACAACGCTTTGCAACATAACGCACAACATATAGGTCTAGGCTATAGACGTGTTCCGGCGTCGTTAAGCCTGGTGACTGTCGATCTCGTGGATGGTGGGTGATTCCTCCTGAGGGACGATAGCGCCAGTACGGATTGTGCTCCCACGTATCGTCGCGTATATATTGGGAGACCCCTATGGGCATAAAACCTTTATCCTTAGGAAGCCGTGTCAGCCGCCCTACTGATCGCAATGCACTGAACACAGCATTCAGGAAGATTGACTGCCCGTACCCTAAAAAGTATTCTGCGATTTTGTGAAAATTTTGGCACACCCTCTGCCTAGAACTCCAGAGCAGTTCCTTTTGGCCTTTTTCAGACTCTATAACGGAAAAAGTCCATCCGAGCATTTGTCACTTCGGGCTCGTTAAAACATCGAAGGAGACTAGAGTCATCTTTAGCTTTTTCTCGACTCTTTAAATGTGAAAAAGCAAGTTGTGTCTAAAGCGTCGTTAAAATTTATTTTAAACGGAACAATCACCTTTTATTCCCGCGTTGATCTTTAGGTTGAAAAAATGGAGCACACCAACAAAGGAATTCCCCTTGGTGGAAATCCTAGTCCCTTCTCCTCTTGGGGAGATGTTGGTGCGCCCCACATGGCCACATTGTCGCTTCCAGGACTGACAATTGGCCTGCCAGTCTGGCTCTTTTCAACCAATGTCGTTCAGAACACCACCATTCCTGAACAGTCGAGTCAACAGTTAGACCAGACCAGGGTTGCCAACCAGCCTTCTACTTCATCTAACTCTTCCTCTCCTCCTTCCTCTTCGCTTGACGGAACTAGTAAAACAAAAAACCAAGTTCCTAAGGAGAAGAAGGAAAAGAAGAAGAAAGAGAAGAAGAAGAAGGAGCCAAAAGCGACTGGGGGCAAACAAGTGTCGTCTGACAAAAATCCACACACAGCACTGACCAGGCCTAAATCACCATGTGTCATATGCAAGGGAGACCACTTCCACAGAGATTGTCCCTGCATCCCTCCGATACTAAGGGACTGGTCTCCCCGTTTGCACAATTCGGTAGCGTCAACCTCTGATAACCATGTTGACTGCTGACCGTCAACTAGTGAAAGTGAAGTCTCATGACAGAGAGGGAAATCTAGATTTCCCTACAAACTGTGTGAAGGTGATCATGCCATACACCATTGTCCCTTCTTAGACGAGGCTAAAAGAGTTCTGGAAGATCGCCCGATTTTACGAGCGCAACTTCCTCCTGGATATCAAAAACTCCTGCCAAGTCCTTCACTAGTTGGGAACCCGGCTGGCCCGCCCAGGTGGTCAGCTGAAGCACCTATCATTGAAGATGAACCATCTGGATCCATGCCTGACGAAAGTCAAAAGGTTGAGACGGCAGTTGACCCGGTTTTGCCTTCAGAGGCTCTATCTTCGAATGATACCATCACAGAGGAGAATAAAGACGACACCGTCCAAATTCTCTTCATCAACACTGACTCTGATGAACAAGGGGGCAATGCCCCCATTCCTTTATCGAAGGAAGGAAGTTCGTCAGAGCGATATCCGGTCGTTTATTCGGCCCCACCACCAAGCAACCTGGTTGTGTCCTTTGATTGGAACCAACTAGGCAGACCCCGGTTGCCAGCAAGCATACCATTCAGAATTATCATTCAAATATACAGAATGGTGATGGATGGCACTATCATTGATGAGGGGGCATCTGTGAGTATCCTTTCCTCTATTGCTTGGAAAGCGCTTGGTTCGCCAGCGCTTTTACCTGAAATGAGAAATCTATCAGGTTTTGATAAAGGAACCAGTCGACCTTTAGGGATCCTCCCCAATGTGCCTATAAAATTGAAAGGGAAGACCATTCAGATGAATGTGATGGTCGTTCAAGGACCCTTGGATTATAACCTACTCCTTGGACGAGACTATATATATTGCATGGGAGCTATAGTCTCCTCACTCTTTAGAGTAATGTGTTTTCCGCATGAAGGAAGAATGGTCAAGCTCATAGACCAACTTTCATTTCTCGGATCATGCATCACAAATAGTCATGTACCATCCCTAAATGGTCTATTCACGCAAGAAGTGTCTCAACCCACGGTCCATCCTCCTGATGAGCGCGAGTAATCCGGGAGGATATGACTGGAACCCAGGGGTCATGCATCCTGGCCTGCTTCGGCAGGGAAACTTTGGGTATAGAGTAGATTTCCGCGGGAGAATATGACTAGTCTGTACCCCGTCCGTAGAGGAAGAGGGTTATTCTGGAATAAGATTCTTTTGTCAAAGTTATGTGTTTGGCACTCGTTGTCACTCACCTTTGTCTATTTCGGTAGACATTGCCGAGGAAGTGTTTTGTTTGAAAGATTAACGAGACAATATTTGGGTAACCTGAAAGAGGTAAGCCTCTCTCTTTAAAACAATTGTTTTGAAGGAAGAGAAGTAGAGGTAACCTTGAAATCGTACTTTATACCTGGGGGCATGCAAACCCTTTTGGAGTGCAAGCAAAGAGCGGTTATTTATCTGTTTTTTTGGGTTATTTGTTTCCTAACTTGTATAAAGAAAGGGTGTGGGGCATAGCTTTGTGAGATGAAGCTCCGTAAAAAAATAGAATCTCAATGAGACACTCTTATCATATGACTGGGTATCGAGCAGTTTTAGCACACAGTTCATGCTCATTAAAAAATAAACGCAAGATCCGAGCAATTTTAGCACATAGTTCATGCTCATTAAAAAATAAACATAAGACCGAGCAAATGTTTCCACCCGCGTTTAAGCTCGTTAAAAAATGAACTATCCTGGTAAATAACCACTGTGAATGTAATATCATCAGCCATTAAAGCCTTGGTCGTGTTTGCACCGTCACCTCCACTTTTCCATTGGCCGATCATTCACCTCCATATGATTGTTTACCCATTTTGAGGAACAGCTGCGAAGAGTGATTTCACCTAGCCATCCTTGTGACACTGCCGTGATTGGAAAATTCCAACCTGTACCTGGAATCAGCTGCTAACCCTGTTTATCACTCGTTCCTCAAAAGACGAGTCTTCTTTAAGCTCTTTTCAGCTGACTCGTAAAATATGAAAAGATTGCCGAGTCCTTGGCCTTCCAACTCGTTAAAGGGACAGGAAGAGCTATCCCTCCTCTAGATTTTAATCTTTTTGGACCTGAGGGATTATTGCACAAAAAGATCGAGCGCTTGTTTTGTTCGGCTCATTAAAACTATCGAAAACTCATCCCTTCTGTATTGTTTTATACTTTTTCGGACTTAAGGGATTAGATGACGAAAAATGACTTTTGGAGTTAACTTTACGTACCTTTTCAGATTCTCTAAAAATGAAAAGGACCGAGTTATCCTTGTCGTTAGACTCGTTAAAATCATTAAATAGCGACAAACTTGTCTTTAGACGAGAACGAGTTTCACTATCGCTAGGCTCGTTAAAACATAGCGATGGGCTTGCCCGAAGGGCAGGTTATAGAACAAGCATATGTTATCCTCCTCAAGCTTGACAAAAATAAAGAGGTACTGGTCAGCAATGACTGGGGAAAAATTGGGAGAAACTAAAGAAAACTTTGATGGTAGCAAGTCGCTCTTGAACATGACACTTTTCCTCCGTACCACAATCGGGTTGGGTTGTTTCAGTCACCGATCACATCCATGGTCTTGCCATACCATCCATATTTGGGGTAATGCTACCAATCCATCGCATCAGTGTCACCATATGTTCAAGAGAAGTTATTTAGAAAAGTCAACCGTGTCCCATCCACTACCATACATTATCGTTCATCCTTTCATGACCGCCACCCTGAATCATATGTCACAGATCGTTTTCACCTCCATTAAAATCATTAGCTCTGTTCCATGTCACTGATGTGGGATTCATTAAGGCCCTCCTGTGACGGATCGCTTCTTGTCGACATCAGCTCATTATCCAAGAAGTTGATCTAGGAACAACCCCTTCAGTACTTTGAAGCTTGCATGCCTCAATAGCAAGTTTCTCACTTCCGGCGACAGGTATACATCAATGACCTTCGACCGAAAGATTTTGCGTGGTGTTCGACGCCAAGTCCTTTATTCACACCACGTGAATTGTACTGCAGTACCTTGAGGGTCATTATCATTATCGGTGATTCCTCTCGCGCTTGTTAACGGTTTACATCATTGGCCGGTAATCAAGCGATGTCTTTCCGTGTTCGACTTCAGAACATTTCTCACATGGATTGACTTGTACTTAGAGTGAAGATCGAACGAGTTTGAAGACCCCGGATCTAGTTTCATCCATCCGGGCTGCGATATATATTCAGGAAAGATAAAGACATTGACATGTACATCATTGCAGTAGATAATCATCATACTCAAAGGATGATAATTTCATCAAAATTATCAGTCTACAATCAGACGGTTGTCTGTTCTATGTACAGAAAAATGAATTTATAAAGTTGAGCATGGGAATGCCCGCCTCAGCTAGATCATGAAAGCAGTATGAAAAATAATGTAATGTATTGTATTGTATTACAGGTCTCCTCTCAGCATTGGATGAACTTCGGATCCCCCTGATAAAGCATTTCACCTGATAAACAGCCTCATACTTTAGGGGGCAACTGTTATAGACATTTTTGTGCCTTACAGCATTGAGCATGAAATGTCCATAATCTAAGGGATCCAAAGTCCCTAAACATGTTGTTCCTACCCCTAGAGGAACAAGGCTAACAAACCACAGCAATTCACAGAAGTTCTCCACCATAAACTTCTCAAAAACAAGTCAATTCAGGATCATTTCAGTGGCTACACTAGTTGTTTGCGCTGAATGTCAAAGCCAACACTGGCTACCTGCGTTGAATGTCAAATGGAACACTGGCTACCTGCGCTGAACGAGAATGGACATGTGGCAGGCTCATTTCTCAAGGTGTCAAAACCCAGGAAGCTTCCAAAATGACACTTGCCTCAGGGAATTCGACTGGTGATGAGTAAGAGGTTCCAAATCTCCAAGTGGAAGCAAGAACCTCCAAGTGGACTCAAGAACTGATAGAGGGAGAGGACACTAGTCAGATCTCAAGCTGACTCATCCTCTCTCCAAACATCTATATATGGATCTCTCTTCCATGAGATCTGGAAGGCTGGAATTTTGTTATTGCAAAGAATTGTTGTTGGTTTGAGACTGGAATCATTGGGTGCTTAATGCTTTGAAGGGGGTGAAGATAGGAATTCCATTTGCTGGGAAGGAGATGCTGGATTGGAGCCCTCTGGCTTGTATCTCTTCCTGAACCTTGTTATTCATCAATAAAGCTATCTTGGTTTCTCCTATATGCTGATGTATTTTTTATGTATGAACGCATTAGTATGTTTAGTTTATTTCTAATCCTAAACTAGTTATGAATGTGATTATCTGTCTTTGTGTAGTGTTCTTCTCTTGTCGCAAGTAGTTATTCTCTTGTCGCAAGTAGCTGTTCTCTTGTGATCTTACAGGAACCTGTTGAAGCTACGCGAGTGAGAAGGCAAGTAGCTGTGAACTCCCAAAGAGAAGAGAGACCGGATCGAGGGACAAACAGAAGACACCGGTAAGTCTATTGATCTCTCTTCTTTCACATTTCATAAAGGAAGAAACCAGAATAGCTGTCTCTGTTTGTTGCTAAGGCACTATCACACCTTAGGTGGATAGGATCGTCCTGCATAGGCATTTTTCCCCACAACAATGTCTCCAATATTTCTATATGTGGGGATCTTTCATAAGTGTCCCTTTCCGTGAATTCAAAGGAGACATTTTTTATGACTTTAATTATTTAGAGGACTATATCTATCCTCCTTCTTCATTCAATGGATCTTGATGACCCATCCAACCCATAGATGTCCTTTCAATCATGAAGTCATTTAATCAAGTTTATAAATTGAAAAGATACTTACTTGTCATGTGAGGATGAAATCTTCACCTTGATTGCTTTGATGATGGTTGAAGAAGATATATGAGGGCTTATTCTTGGATGATCTTCTTTCAAATGAGAAAGCCTTTTCTTAATAGAAAAATGTTGCTTCTTTTGATAAGGATGATTTGTTGCTTCGTTGGATATCTTCTTCTTGGATAAGGAGATGATCCTTGCTTGATTATAACCTTGAAGGTGACAATGGCTTCTTTTGCAGTGTAGGCCTAGACTACTTCAATCTTTTCCAATATGATAAGATCTTCATTTTGAGGTCCTTTGAGTTTCATAGCTTTTTAGATATCTTGATGAGAGTCTTGGTCGTCTTTTGATGTTGGTGATGTGGAGACACAAGTTCTTGATGTGGAGTTACCTTATTGTTGTAGACTGTTTGTTGTAGATTTGATTCTTTAATCTTGACAAAATGCTTAAGCTTGTTTTGATGCCCTTCATGAAGAGTGATCCTTGTATGTATCTTTTGATGCCCTTCCTTTGACTTCAACACCCTAGATCCGATACCATGTTGAAGAATCTAGGGCTAATGTAATTAATGAGATTCTTCTTAGCATGATAAATATTTGTCAGGTGTTTTTCAATTTTCTTCTTATTCCAATCTTCACTTATTATTGTTAGAGTGTCTCTTCTTTATTTCATCAAATAGATACCAAAACAAAGAGACAAGAACACAAGATGTTGGCATTCTTCCATGGCCAAAACCTATCCCTATTGGAGAGGAAAACATGCACAAAATTCTTCTTATAGAGATTCCAATTGACAAATACCAAGACCATGACCCTTGAACTACTATTCCACTCTAAGACCAAGACATCAATCCTCTTCTTTGTTGTTGTTGAGATTATCATCACTACTGCTTCATCATTGTTTCACTTAGATCATTGCAACCTTCTCACTGAAGTCATCTCTGCAGCACCATTATTATTGTTACATCATTATTGCACCTTGCTACACTACCACTGAGATATTTGTTTCCTAAACCATGATTATGAATAGGATCATGACTGTATCTAGAAGATATGCTAAGACTGTATGATCACTGAGATCTTCTTCTTCATGAATACTCTAAGACTATGAGACAATGATCACCGTGACTTTGTTTATAATATATATGTTGAGACAAAGTATTGAGATCCTTCTTATACATATGTGGAGACTGTGAGATAGTATATACCTCTATAATACCCATCTAAGAACCTTAGAGTCCTTCTCCAACTAAAATACTATAACTCTATTTTCATCTGAGGTTCCTGTACTGTGTTACTTGTCCATGATTTTAGGGAGGTGTCTGAAGTTATCCCTGTAACGATGACTAAGATTTTGTCCTCCTGGACTTCTTGTACCCATCCAAAGTTGTAGACTAGTTCGAGATCTCTGTCTGTAGTTTCTGAAAAGTTCAGTGGGGTATTTATAGTCATTATGCCTCCATAAATAATCTGACATGAGTGTGAACTATTGTGTCACTTCATTTGAGTCGACATGACTATTATTTATGTCATTTTTTTGGTCGACTTGACTATTATTTTCACTTTTTATCTTGTTTCCTTCTCCAAGAGGATTGTGCTTGCCTTGGAGGGCTAATCTAGACAGTAGGTTAACTCATATACATTACATAGAGCATGACATTGATTCTTTGACATCCTACGACTCTCAATGGGTTGGAAGAATCAGGGGAAGGAATTATTCTATTTCTCGATTCCGAAAATGGGCCAAGGAAATATAGGGTCAAGCCTTAGAAACCCTTCTACTAATTCGAACCCTAAAAAAGGGATGGTTCACCCTTAGATTTACACAATAATAATACACATGTTAGGTCCTCGCTATTGGTAGATTGATATGGATCCAATACTATTGAAGCGTTGGACTCCATTATTTGATCCTGAACACGAGCAACTAGGCACAAGCTAGGTATGGGTACGCCTTATGGGATTATCGATGCAAATTTTGTCCGAGGACATCTTTTGCCTCATTGGGAATGACCTGGGACAATATTTGAAATATGATAAATCCTATCTAGAGAATGGTAGAATGACCTATATCAGGATTTTGGTTTCTATGGATACTTGTGAAGAGTTGGTGGAGAACCTAATCTTACATTACAGGGGGCATATCAGAAATCAAATATTGGACTATGAAGGGGTACCTTTCAGGGGCTACTAGTGTCATCAAGTGGGTCATGTTTATAAGGATTGTCCTCTTCTATAGCAGAACTGGGACAATATCCTATCAGGCATTTGGGGATCCGATAGAAAGACTCCCAAAGTAGACTCTTCCTAGGGTATGTCGACCTCATCTGGTCTGGTTTCTTCTGAGGAAAATCATTGGGTTGTTAGGGATATCTCTCAACATGTTGACAGGTGCAATGAGGACATTGGCACAATGAAATACCAACATCCTGTTATTGCCTCATTGGGTATTTCTTCCTCCTCACCTCCTTTATCTTCTTGCTCTATATCACAGATTTCTGATTCATTGATGTCTTCATATGCTACTCTTTCTCATTGTCACCTACCCATGCATCATCTTGATCCTATCTTTTGCCCGGTTTCGACTCTCCCTATATGTTACCCGCTACCTCTACCCTCTATTCATGCTCACAGTGATTCCTCATCTTTCTCGATCTAGGCTCACAGATACTTCCTCCACTCAACATTTCATCTTCCCTCAGGCCCTGTAAGCCTATCTAGTCTTAGGACTAGTCTGTGAACCCTCTCCCCATCCAAGATCCCCAAGATAACCCAAGGAAGGAAGTCTCAAATATCCAAAGTTGTGAACCAGACCAGCTTAGATATAGAAGCCAGTAAGAAACTATCTTTGGAAGGGGTCCTTAGAGACATACATGCTCATCTACCATCCCCCCATTAAGTGGTTATCTTTCAACTGTTGAGGGTTGGCCAATCCCTCCAAAAATATTTCCCTTAAACAACTAGTACTATCTGATCATATCAATATCATCTTTCTTCAAGAAACACTAGGGGTGCACTCGGAAGTAGAACATACTCTATAATATTTTTTTTTAAAGGTTGGATATTTCATGCAATTGATGTTATGGGTAGATCTGGGGGGATTGCTTTCAAATAAAAACCTAAATATCTTATGGTTCATAATATTTTGGGATCTCATAACTATGTCGTCGTCGATATTCACTCAAAATAACTAGGCACCTCTCTCAGACTTGTCAATATGTATGGCCTCTATCATAATTGTGTCGCTTTCTGGGATACCTTGATGAATATCTCCTTCATGAACACTGATAATCTCATCATTGGAGGTGATCTAAAAATTTCTATTGGAAGGACTGAGTGTTGGGGTAGTAGGGCACTTGAGGATACCCTATCTGTTTTCTTCGCCTGACTCATAGAAACTCATAATCTCATTGACATCGATATGGTAAAAATCCCCCCCGATGTGGAGGAACGAGAGGGTGGGGGACAAAGCTATTGCTTGCAAATTGGATCAATTCTTGATCAAGGAACACTTCCTTGAAAATTTATCTTATTTTAAGCAGTGGGTGGGTCAAGGTGGGTGGTCTGACCACCACCCCATATATCTCCAGATGCTTTGCCATTTTGAAAATCCTAGGAGCCCCTTCAAATTCAACTCCACCTAGCTCAAAGATGAAGCATTTAGGAATTTAGTGACTGAACATTGGAAGATATGTGAACAGCTAGAGAATCGGTTCATGGCCTCTCAATTCAATGAAAACATGAATAATATTAAAAGGAAAACCCTTGTATGGCTCAAAGGGAAACACAATCAAGAGGCCATAATGGGAACAACCAAAAGGTTGGGGTTACCAAACAAATGAATCAAAGCTCTAGCTTATACATCTAGAAATGGAAAAACGAAGAATTCTGGAAGCCAAAGAAGAAACGTGGAGACTCAAGAGCAGGGCCATCTGGCTCTAGGAAGGGGACAACAACATAATTTTTCCATCAATATGCAAAGGTGAGGAAGGCATTCAACTCTATATGATCCCTTCAAGATGAGTATGGAAATACTGCTACAAATTTTAAGGACTTGGCTAGAATGTGGATACAACATTTCCAAACGTTATTCAAAGCCTCCCAGAAAGAATCCCTTAGAGATATCATGCATATCATCTAGGAATTTAATTGTTTTGTCACCAATGAAGAATTTGAAGAACTAAAACAGGTTGTCACCTCAACGGAATTGGAATCCATACTTCGATGGTTTAAGAAAGATAAGGGCCCTAGCCCTAATGATTGGACCATCAAATTTTTCCTCATCTTTTGTGAATTCATTAGACAAGATTTATTGGTTTTTGTAGAATAATGTCAAACCACTGGAAAACTTTATCATGCTTTCAAATATACTTTTATTTCTCTTATCCCTAAATCAGATGGTCCATCCTCCTTTGCAGACTACCACACGATTTCACTCTCCAATCTTATCTATAATATCATTTTCAATAGAATGTGCACCATTCTCTCATGTCTCAAATCTAAGGGACAATTTTCTTTCTTAGAAGGCCGACATATTCATGAAGCCATAGGAATCGCATAAGAGGGCTTTCACAGTCTCAAGGCCCTAAAACTAAAATATGCTCCTCAAGATCGACTTATCTAAGTATTTTGAAAGATTTACTTGGCTCTATATCAGGTTACTCCTCACTCACTTGGACATTCTTATATATTTTATCAAATGGATCGTGCGATGTATCTCTGCTGCATCCTTCTATGTTCACATAAATGGTGCTGCAACAAATTTCTTTCATGCTAAGAGCAGACTTAGGCAGGGGTGCTCGCTCTTCCCTTTAATCTTCATACTGATTATGGATGGATTAAGCAGACTTATGCATAATTCCATTAGGAGGGGCACTCTCAAAAGGATTCACATAGGAGGATATACACTTCTCTCGCATCTACTATTCGTTGACGATGTAATTATCTTCCTGGATGGCTCGCTCGACAATGTGAATGTATTTAGGGCCTTTATATGTTCCTTTTGTAATTCTATAGGTATGTCTCCAAATAAAAATATATATATACTATCACCTGTTGTTAATGTATTGATATAGAAATCACTCATGCTTGCAACATCTTTCCTTTCATATTCCTTCAACTCGAATATGGGATAAAATATCTCGGTTTTCAGCTCAAGCCTAATCTATTATGAAACCAGCTCAAAAAGATAGAAAAGAGAGATAAACGCCTTAGAATTCAGCCTCTTCGAAGGGGAAACCTCCTTTACATTACACAAATGAACAATTCTTGGATGATATAAATGACAATACCTCCTTTCTATATATAAGATTCTAAGGGTTCGTAATATAGTCAGAGCCGACATAACAATAATAATGTAAGGGCACAATAATAACAATAGTGGGCTTCTATGGGGCACATTAATAACAATATGGGGACTACATGGACACAACAATATAATAATGGGCTTGTACTAATAACAATAAGGGGTTACACAAGTAGTATCAGGACCTAACATGACCCTCTCCTTCAAAAAGTGTTGTCCTCAATGCTTGAGTAGTTCTTGATGATTCTCCATGAAATTCTTATCCTCCCATGTGGAATGTTCAACGAGTAAGTTCTTCCACTTGATGAGAGTTCTTCCACTTGATGAGATACTCTGAAATTGATTGATTTCATAGTTGTTGGGTTCTTGTTTTTGTGACTGCTCCAGGTTCCAATATGATTTTTCCTTCCTTATCAAGTTCTGGCAATATTGTTTGAATTGGGATCTTCTACAACTTTTGAATAAGTGACCACATGTATTCATCCTTCTTCCATTCATCCCTTGCTTCGTTTATCTAATCTGGTTGGATAATAGAAATAGCACAAAATAATGCTTCCACATCCTCATCCTTTCTTGAGAGTGCACCTGCAACAACATTTTTCTTCCCTTTTTTGTAGATGATTTCAAAGTCATAGCCCAACATATTTGTGACCCATTTTTTCTGTTATTCTAAAGATAATCTTTGTTCTAAAAAGTATTTAAGACTATCATGGTCCATTTTTACCTTGAAGTGTATTCCCATTAGGTAAGGTCGCCATTTCTTAAGTGCATGTAGTATTTCCAACATTTCCTTCTCATAAATAGCTTTCTTGAGATGTAGCCGTAAAAATGCCCAGTCTCCTACATCAAAACTTCTTTCACTGTGATGTTGATCTACCCGTTGTTTCATTCGATTCTGCACCAAAGTGGCGTTATCCTTTAGAAGTTGGAGAAATTGTTGTTGATGCTCAATGTGTTATTTCACTGCTTGAATCTTTTTCTTCTTGATATATCCTTCTATCTTGAGTGTTGGAGGAGTCATAATTTCTTCCAATGCATTACAAGATATGGTCGGATTCATTTCTTGATGCTCGATGTGATCTTTCACTTCTTGAACATTTTTCTTCTTGATATGTCCTTCTATCTTGATAGTTTGAGGAGTGGTAATTCCGTCCAATGCATTACAAGATATGGTCGGATTCATTTCTTCTTTCTTGATGGTTGGTTCTTGGTGTATTCATTTCTTCTTGTTTCTTGTTTCTTTCTCGCTGTTTATCTAATAAACAAAGGGCCTTCAAGTTCCTTGGATGGTGGTGTTCCAGAGGAAGCATGGACAGGTAAAAAGGTAAACTACTCTATTTTAAAGCCTTTTGGTTGTGAGGCCTTTGTCCATATTGATAACGAAAATAGAACAAAGCTTGAGGCAAAGTCAAAGAAATGTACCTTTATTGGATATGGTGTTAATAATTTTGGTTATCACTTATACGATTATGAAAATCACAAAATCATTAGGAGCAGAGATGTAATATTCAATGAAAAGGTCTTGTATAAGAATCAGTTGCAGGAAAAGAAACATGAAAAGGAAAACAAGGAATACGTAGTTCTTGATGAAATCACTGAAAAAAGTAAAGGTGCCAGAAAATAATAATAATCAACAATCACAACAACAGAAACCACCACAACAACAACAGGCACCCCAAACACCTGAAAGTGGTGTTAGAAGATCTACCAGGATAAGTAGACCCCCTGAACGATACTCTCCTTCATTATATTATTTATTTTTGACTGATTCTTGTGAACCCGAAAGTTATGAAGAAGCAATCTAGGTTGAAAGCAGGAAGAAGTGGGAGGTAGCCATGGAGGAAGAGATGGACTCCTTAATGCATAACCAGACTTGGGACTTAGTCAGGTTGCCTGCAGGAAAAACTACATTGAAGAATAAATGGGTTTATAGGCTGAAGGAAGAAGATGGAGAAAAACAGAGGTACAAAGCTAGACTTGTGGTAAAGGGGTTTGCACAGAAGAAAGGTATTGATTTTGATGAAATATTTTCTCCTGTTGTTAAAATGACTTCAATCAGAACTATTTTAAGTCTAGTGGCAGTTGAAGATTTGCATCTTGAGCAGTTAGATGTAAAGAGAACCTTTCTCCATGGGGATTTGGAGGAAGAGATATATATGCAGCAGCCACAAGGATATGAAGTGAAAGGGAAGAAGAAACTAGTGTGCGGGTTGAAGAAGAGCTTTTATGGCTTAAAACAGGCTCCAAGGCAGTGGTATCTAAAATTTGACAAGTTTATGTCTGAACAAAGTTATACTAGATGGCACTCTGATCATTGTGTTTATCTAAAAAAGCAAAATGATGGCAGCTATATTATATTGTTATTGTATGTAGATGACATGCCTGTTGCAGGATCTAACATGCAGGAAATAAATGTGCTCAAAAGAAAATTGGCAAATACATTTGAAATGAAGGATTTGGGAGCTGCAAAACAAATCCTTGGTATGAGAATAACTAGAGACAGGAAAAATCGTAAATTAACATTGTCTCAGAATGAGTACATACAAAAGGTGTTGAAAAGATTTAACATGCACAATGCAAAACCAATTAGTACACCTTTTGCTAGCCATTTCAAACTTAGCAAGGAAATGTGCCAAAAGACCCAAGAAGACATGGATTATATGTCTAAAGTTCCATATGCATCAGCAGTTGGAAGCTTAATGTATGCAATGGTCTGCACAAGGCCTGATATTGCACATGCAGTGGGAGTTGTAAGCAGGTACATGAAAAATCCAGGAAAGGAACATTGGATGGCAGTTAAATGGATTCTCAAATATTTGAAAGGTACCACAAATCAAGCATTATGCTTTGGTGGTTCAAACATTTCCCTACAGGGATATGTTGATGTAGATATGGCAGGTGACAGAGATAACAGGAGGAGCACTACAAGATATGTATTTACTGTTGGAGGAACAGCTGTCAGTTGGGTTTCAAAAATCCAAAGCGTTGGTGCACTTTCAACAACAGAAGCAGAGTATGTTGCTGCTACAGAGGCTAGTAAAGAAATGATTTGGTTACAAAGGTTTATGGGTGAATTGGGTAAGGAGCATGATAAGGGCACGTTATACAGTGATAGCCAAAGTGCCATTCATCTTGCAAAGAACTCAGCATTTCATTCCAGGACTAAACACATACAACTCAAGTACCATTTCATACAGTCAGTGTTGGAAGATGGAGAGTTGAAGTTGGAAAAGATACACACTAGCTAGAATCTTGCAGATATGCTAACAAAAGTTGTAACTAGGGAGAAACTGAGAATATGCTCAGTTTCAATTGGTCTTCAAGGATGACGATGAAGATGAGAAACAACCAGGTCGAAAGAGGAGTCATTGTCCAGCAAATGGAGCATCGGTGGAATTGCTACAATCAGTCTCCAAGTGGGAGATTGTTGGGTGTGGAGCCTGATTATCTTCTATATTCAAATGTATCGCCACATTGGACCCCAGTTCAAAATGGGGGCGGCAATGCCGCCCGTAAAATATTCGCTACAGGGGGGGTCCAGGGGGGGCGGCTGCGACCTTTGGGAGCCCCCCCTGGCGGGGGGGTTTCGAGGGCAGCGCCCCCGAAGCTAAAAACAGCTGTAAAATTGCCTTATAAAAGTATAGTAATTTCTAGTCAATCTGGGCCGTTCATTAGGCGGATGATCTGACGGTAGAACTTATGTTTAGTTTAGGGTTTTTTGCCCTAGAAGGCAACCCCTCTCTTTGTATGAGGGCATTGTATTTGAGGCTGTGTAATAGATGTGTATTCTGTGAGCGAGAAACAGAGAGGTGAGACTGTGAGAGAAAACATAGGATATTACAGCGGATTTGCTGTAGGTTGTGTCTCTTCATTTTGCTGGATAATAGAAAGGAAGGACTGGTTGTTTGGGGTGGACGTAGCCCAAACTGGGTGAACCACGTATATTTGTGTCTCTCTTGTTTTGTGCGTTTTCTGTGTTTATATTTCTGCAATATTTTATGTGTTCCATTGCTCCGTAATATATAATTTTCTAACACTTTCACTTCTTGAACCTTTTTCTTCTTGATATGTCCTTCTATCTTGAGAGTTTGAGGAGTGGTAATTCTTTCCAATGCTTTACCTCATGTTGAATGTTATCCTTTAAAGTCCTTATGAAGACATCAATTATTTTCTTCTCTGGAATATCATTTACCCTTATATTTAATTTTTTGAAATCCTCAATGTGATCTGCCATTGTGCCCTTTTGTTTGAGATTTATCAATTGGCTAAAGAAGGTGTTACTCTTTGTATCCTCATAATGTGCTATCATTTCTTCTGTGAAAATTGACCAAGTGACAAGTGCTTTACAAGAACAAAACCCTTTATACCATAAAAATTGATCTGGTTCTAAATATGAAGATGCAATATGTACCTTTTGTAATAGTTTCACGTCATGTAGATCAAAATATTGCTCCATCTGTAGTATCCAATTTACCGGATCCTTGCCATCAAACTTCCTCATATCGCATTTTCTTGATTTTAGGAGCTCGATCTTGAAATGACTATAACTCTGTAATTTAGGATCTTCCAGTTCTAAAATCACGACCTATAGTAGCCCTCTATGTCCTCTTTCCAATGCCACTAGTCTGATCGAAATTGGATTCTCCACGACAGAGTTATGCACAATCTCCCAAGATGACCTGATTATATACCTTTTCAGAAAAGTGAACTTGTATGAAGTGCCACGTGTCATTTTTTGACCTTCAGATCTGAAAAATATACCCAGGAAACTACAGTCTGTCCTATTTCTACAACTCCTTATGAAATTTCAATCTAATGCTCAGAGAGACAGATATGACCATTTTCCCCAAGTCACCTTTTTGGAATGTAATTCGAGAGTCTGCAAAAACCCTAACTTCCTCAGATCATATCTCCACAAATGTAGCGAGACAAGCTCTGAAATTCAGACCCAAAGTTCAGAATGATTTCAGCTCAAATTGGTTTTTTTGTGGCTTCTGAAACATCGTAAAAAAAAGTTATAGCGAAAATTCCACGATGACCTATTTAGAGCAGCAAAACCCTAGAATCCAAAGCTTTGATACCAAATGTTATGAAACTATCTCAAAAATATAGAAAAGATAGATAAATGCCTTAGAATTCAACCTCTTCAAGGGGGAAACCTCCTTTACATTACACAAATGGACCTCCTTTCTATATATAGGAGTCTAAGGGTTCATAATATAATCAAAGCCGACATAACAATAATAATGTAAGGGCACAATAATAACAATAGTGGGCTTCTATGGGGCACATTAATAACAATATGGGGACTACATGGGCACAACAATATAATAAGAGAGTTGTACTAATAAAATAAGGGGTTACAAAAGTATTATAGGGGCCTAACATAATCACTATCAGAAGGAATATTGGATGTGGTTAGTGGCCAAAATTTAAAATAAAATTGAATCCTAGTGCCACAAGTGGCTTTCTAGAGCTAGAAGACTTTTTCTCATTCAATCAGTCATTGAAGACACACTAGTATTCTAGATTCCCTATCTTGGATTCCAGAGGGAATCCTTAACATCATTCAAAGGATATGTTTTGGTTTCCTCTGGTGTGGGGCTAAGGAGGGTCGCACTTTTGGTTGGGTAAAATGGGACAAAATTGTCCTCCTAAAGGCATGGGGGACTGGGGTCTAAAGGACCTTCACAGCTTTTCACAAGCACTAAAGAAAAAGTTTGGATGGAGATTAATCCCTACAAACAATGATATGAATTGGGGCATATTAGTTATGCTATGCTAATTCCCCTCCTCAAAATATAAAAATGTGGTCAAGGTTGTACTCCAAAATAGCAAGTAAAAGCATGAATTTTATGTGTTTTTGCTCAAAAATAGTTTCATGAAGAAAAACTTAAAACATGAAACCAAAACACTAAATGGAAGCATGCATCAAACAATAATACACCAACCATTGATAAAGAAGTTCACCCCTCCTGGGCTACATCTCCTTGGATTAGCTCTAAAGACATGACCCCTTCTCATTATGATCAATATTCTTCAAATAAAGAATACATAAATGTACTCACAAAAAGAGTGGCTTGTTTCCCCTTCAAGGAAACGTTCTTCTAAAAATAATTCTCACTCTAAACATATGACAACCTACAGTTAGTCATGGAACAATCAGCAAGCTAAGGGCTCTCAAATAAAGGCCCCATACTCTAACATCCAAAATCATAAACATGTACAACCATCCACTTAAAGTACTTAACAAGTCTCTTTCTACATACACAGATAGAGAAAAGAAAAAATATAGCTACAAAACTACTATAATGGCTATTGTAGAAAACATATGGAGGCTGGAATACCCCTACAAGGTCATCTCCATCTTGGAACTCCTCTATAAACTGAACCAACACTCTGGTTGACCAAGGCACCCATAGGCTTCACTTTGTAAAAATCCTATCTAGAAGTGATCGTTTGACTCTGAAACATGTTCCAATGAGTTCATAATGCCCAAAAATAGCTATCTAGCCCCTTTTTGCATCCAATTTGGTCGAAATTTGCCTTAGTTATGACTTCTTCTAGTCTCCCCACAATGTTCCCCTCCAAATCTCACTTACTGCCAGTTAAATTCATTATCCGCAGTCTAAATTAGCAGTTCCACTGAAATTGGCAATTCCACCATCAATCCCACCAATCTCATGGTTAAGGGTCGAGTGGTCACACTTGTTGTTAGGTCTGGTGGTTACGATGACAGTCCCACAGTTCGTCGAATATTGCAATCAGCGTGCAAGGGGTAATAGCATTACATAAGAATTAGTTGTAAAACATGTGATCTGGTGATAAAGTGGACCCACTAGATTATAAACTACAACTTTGGACAAATATTACATCCAGAAAATCCCATCGCTCATCGCAATTCGGTGGAGACCCTTACTTCAAGCACTCTGCGGACCCGTTGGGTTATTAAATACAACATATAACAATCCCGCACCCATGGTATCATTGCAATTAGTGAAGTTCAGCGGGCCGAAGGTCTTGTTAACACGGCGAACATTTTGATTGTGATATTGGTGGACCCGATGGGATTTTTCCACCAACATTTATAAACACTTCGTGTCCATGTAATTTTATCCCATCGCAACCTGGTTGCTTCCGGGGGCCAATTCTTGTCACCAATGTGATTGCGATATGCAATCACATCACATCGCACTCCATAAACTGTCAGGTCTGGGGTCAATTCTTCATATTCGTCCACCTTTCGCTGATATACAATTGTGATCCATAATAATCGCAACTCCGACCGATATCGCATCGCAACCCAATCCTTGTCGGGGCCGATTTTGTAATGAAATCTGCCTACCGCTATGATGTGTAATATGCAAGGACCAATGGTAGGCTACCACTTGGTGCCTCCTCATTCATTGAAGGGTTATGCCATGTCATCCAATCCTGCCATGTCATCAAGTCAACCCTGAACTTTGAATTTCTCTAACTCATGCATACGAGCTCGGATTTGAGTTCCATTCACACCGTTGGATTCAAAATGACTAGCTCTTCGATCTGAAGCTAAACTTATTAAAATTACTACACTTTGAAATTTTGATGAGCCAACACCTACATCCCCTGCAAATTCATAGTACAATATCTTGCAAATTACATGTTTCGCTACGCGACAAAAGAATTCAAGTTTGATGTTCTTCTTGACCTATCCATGTCAATATGGCCATCCACAACAACATCCTTCCCAATAAGAATTCCTAAGAATAATATCTGCAAAATCCTTATCAACGATAACATCCTAAAAGACTTTGTCAAATGAGCCCAAAACAAGCTTCACATAGTGAATACTCGTAAAACTCGAGTGCTAAACACATTTGGAACATCCTAAATGTGATGCAACTACTCGTACAAGAGTCTCAAAATGATTTTTACAAAATGTGTTCAAGAAAGCATTTTACAAAATGGAATGCAATTGACTCCCAAATTTCTCCACTCAAATTGGCTATCAACAACCAAACTAACATTGTAATGTTTAAAGAAAAACATTGTTGAATATAAGAGATTTATTTATGAACATCACTTTTACAAATTACCCAACTATGGGGATATTCACCTAGTGAAAAACAAAAACTTACAGACTTCAGCTGGACAAAGAGTTCATTCATTTCTTACCTGACTAGGTGAATGAACACTGTTAGCACTCAGAATGAACCTCAAGCCTGAGAAGAGGCAATTCTGAGGTAACCACAGACCAAGCTTTCAATCTGGCATCTAGCCCTGCCAGACCAGAGAGGGTTGTCTCTTTGCCAACAAGATGTGGCTGAAATAAATGAATTTTAGGCTAGTTATGGAGTGCAGGGATTTGTTTGAAAGGTTTTTGGGCCAAAAACAATAAGAGAAAGGACCATTGGGCTATGGGGTTGATTCCAATTTTTGCCGACAAACTTGGGGCAAAGTAAGTGCAATGTTTAGCCAGATAAAATATTGCAAATGTGAGAAGAATAGGAGAGAATGCTCGTTGCCCTGCAGGCATCAAACAGGGGATGGATCTACAATAGTAGCGTTAGACGAAAGAGGAACACGGGGTTGCTCAATAGAGAATCTAACAAAGGATGAATTTTGCAACGACAACCATTACATCTAACAAAAAAATCATCATGAAAGGAGCATCATGTATAGATGAATTCCTAACACATCTCTTAGATAATGATGTAACAAGGTAGAAAAACAAAATATGTAAGTGAATGACAGGAAAAACATACTAGACATTAACACTGTGATGGATCCCAGGTCCAAAGGGCAAAAGCTACTTTATTAAAATAATATTCAGGAGAAACTTTTCACAGTCTCAAGCAGCCTCTCTCTGCAGTAAAAATCGAACCTCTACATCTTAAAACTAATCCTATTTATAATATTACAAAATCTTATAAATTTCCGCCACATAAGAAATAAAAAAATAAAAATAAAAAATTTAATAATAAAATCCTATATTAAAACACTAAACAATATGATCAATTAATTTGCAACTAAAACTCCAAACTGTCTCGAGAACCATGAGAAATAATTTTGGAAAACCCAAATTCAGTGAAGGTTTGCCAAGTGGATTAATATCATTGTATCTGCTCCTTTAAGTGTGGAACCATATTCCACAAAATCTGCCTTTTTACTGCTATTTCACCCTTTGACTGCTGATATTAAGCCCTAAAATCTGAGATTTTCCTCAACCACTACTGGATTTGTGCCTGGAAACTCTGACACTTCAGTTTTCACCACTAATTTTCCTCTTTTACTCCATTTCCTCGAATTTGGGACAATTTGATTGAGATGGATTTTCTAATTGCATAAGTGGCACAAAGTTCTCCATTTCATGTTTGATGATTTTCTCAGAAACATCAGGTGGCTCTCCCCCAAGGTGCAAAGAAAATGGACTCACAACCTGAGTTTCCTTCTTTAACTGGACACATCTTGCTGAACCTGTAAATCTCCCAGAGATATCATGTGCCCTCTCCATATACAAAGATAATTGACTCTACACCTGAGATACCTTCCTCAAATACACTTGTCCTGCTAACTTGCTTGCACCTACTGCATGATTTTGACCTTTCTTGCATTTCCTCCTCTTTTTCCTTTCCAAACAAGATGGGCAGTAACAGTTACTTTCTCGTACTCCTGCAAGCGGTGGATTCAAACAAAATGTGTGATATCCATCATCACAACCATCACAAAGGATGATATCTTTATCGTGTTCATCAATAAAGCAACTTCTACAGAGACATGAAGGACAGAACCATGTCGGTGGAGGAACACTTGCTAATCGAGGCCTCAAGCATCTTAAATGATAAAATTTATAGAAGCAATTCTCATTACTACATTCTATAAGATGATCATCATCCTTTTTTTCCAGTCGAACCGATTTTGCACAATTTTTCAACTAGTTGTTTATCATCATGTTCTTCTGCTTCTTGCCTGCTGGTATGAGTTGTCATCTCTCTTTCACTCTTATGCAAATCAGACCCTTCATCTCGATGAATTTCAATCACCTCTCCATCAATATTAGGTCCGACACCTTTCCTATTACATTAAAGCCCTACTTTGCAATGCTCTGGCTCGTCATTTTCTCTAGTGCTATGCACTTCCATCTGCCCACTTTGCAGTTCGGACACAACACAATTTTGGAGCGAAATGTCCATGTTGTCATTAACCATATTGTCCTTATCATAAAAGGAGTAAACCTCATACGACTTCTTTCTGGCTGGTGAACAGGATACACAATACCAACCAGTTTGAATTTAGAACTCTCTTCTAGTAATAAATGAAGAAGCTTAATTTTAGAGATTATAAGTAGATGAGTTAAAGCTAGGATCTTTTCTGGCTTTAACAATGGCTACAAAGTATCTACAAGATCTGTGGATACCGGCATCAGTTTTCCTTCTAAGAATGACTTGAAGAGTATGAAGGCCTTTCTAGGTTCACGCCATGGAACCTCATGACCTACTTCTCTGATTGTTACAAATGTCAGCTCTTCATATACTTGAGTCCATCCTCCCACCTGGTCATTGTTATACCAAGGATGCCACTGAGTAACCGTGGGAAGTTTAAGAGCATTTATAGAATTTCTGGTCGATGTTACTGGAATCACAGCATCTGCATCTCCGCTGAACATCCAAATGCATAGTCCAACTCTCATGAGCTCTCAGTAAATTGGCAGCGTAGATCTAGGAGAGTCTCCCTAGTGATCACCAACTACTTCAATACAAGTCATCCACCTATAAGGAATTCCTATAACATTGGCATGAAGAGCCTTTTGTACCTCAGGTAAATTGAAGTAAATCTCAGAATATCTTTGATTGCAAGGATCATACTCCCCAAACAAGTGCCTCCATGGTTTCCCTTTTCTTTGTTCTTTTCCATATGTTTGAGCAAGGAGGGGCATAGATGTTGTATGAATCAATTTTCCCCATTTCCACATTAGCATAATCTAATGCCATATCACATAAAGCTGACGGATGTGAAAGAGATGAAAAATCACACAGAATATTGAGTAGTCAGTAGGTGTTGTCAGATATCAAACCATGAGACCACAGATATTTAAAAATCACTACAGAATCATGGAAATCACCTGTAACTGCATTGCCCACCATTTGTTTACTTGCAACCAAACAATTCTTCTCCTTCTCTGCGATATTTAATGAAGAGCTCCTCAATTTTGGAGAGAAGAGAGGTAAATCTCCCACACGATAACTATCTTCCTCTTCAGATGAAGAAGCTAACTTAAAACTACAAGATGAATTTGTCCTTTCGATTGTCTTACCCAACAAGAAGTGGTCAGAGGCACTCCACAGTCGTTTCAACATTGGCTTGCCCTTGACATTTTCATGATATGACCTGAAGCTCCTGCTAAAATGCCTAAAAGACACACTTCGTAAATGAGGCAAAGACACACTTAATCTTGGGATAAAGAGAAATGCTTTCCTAGCTGAAATGTCCTATGAATCTCCAAGTATTTCTTTCTAGAACCATGAGACCAGCAGCTGAAAACCTCTGCGCCATATGTTGAGATGAGGATTAGCAGCATGGCAATAGACCTCAAATGCTATATTCTCTCCTTCTCTATCACAATCCAACCACGCTACTCATTATTTCTTGATGAGATAATAAAAAATGTTTATGATAGCCTTTATGATTGATAACCATTCAAATGCTGTGCAACATAATTACTTTCATGAAATTGACATAATTCTCATCCACTGGTAACCTTGCAACACTGAAGCAACCTTGATTATCTTCTTTTCACTGCCAGCCCTTCTGTATACAGTTTCAAAAGCATTTCTATGCAAGATGTTATCACTGCAGACAAGTACTTTGTTGTTGCCCAATTTAAACAACAGCTGGTCGGGACAATAGTCATCCCATCAAATGAGCCAATCACTCAAATGATCATGTCTTCTTATCCGGGAGCCAGTTTTTGGAGTGCGATATACCATTGGAAATATATTTCCAAGATGATTTTGATGGACACACTTATGACATGTTTTTTGTTGAAGATCATGTGAAAAACACCTAATAAAACCAAACCTAGTAAGAGGTCCATTTTGATCACTGAAGGAAGGCCAAAGGACTGACTCTAACAGTGGCGCCATCGGGGATGGCAGCTCCTTGGAGGTGCCAAGAACCGTAGATCTCTGGGAACATGTAAATTAGTGCCTCATCCAGTGGGCATTACAGTCAAACAGCTGCAAACTCAAAACAACTTATGCCAATCCATGAAACATACACATACTGCAACCTATACATAAACAAATATCAGAAACTGAAATGTTGCCTTGGGCAGCTTATTTATTTACAAATCTACCCTACTCTGATGTAAAATCAATAAATCAAGTGATGTTGTAATGCCAGATCAACCAATGAAGTGACTGTGACAAGGACGTTGCTTGGAAGTGCTTGATCTAGGACACAATTGTAAATGCTGACAGCCATACATGAACATAATGAGTTTGGCCGTGTGAAAGACAATCTGATCTATCATTCAAAAAAATAAAATAAATAAATAAAATTAATTAAATTAATTAAAATAAAATAAAAAAATAATAATAAATAATAAATAAAATAAAATAATAATTAATAATTAAAAAAAAATAAAAATAACAAATAATAAAGAATAATAATTAATTAATTAATTAATTAAAAATAAATAAAAATTAGTAAATAAAATAAAATAATAAATAAAAATAATAAAAATAATAAAAATAAATTAAATTAAATTAAATTAAATTAAAAATTAAAAATTAAAAAAAAATAATAATAAAAATAAAAATAAAAATAAATAAATAAACAAATAAATAGATAAATAAATAAAATTAAATAAAATTAAAAATAAATTAAAAAATAATAAAATAATAATAATAATAATAATAAATAAAATAAAATAAAATAAAAGTAAAATAAAAAATAATAGTAATAATAAAATAATAAAATAATAATAAAAATAAAAAATAAAAATAAATTAAAAACAAAATAAAATAAAAATCGATGGTAGGGCGTAGGGTTCGATCCTGAAACCCTAGGCTGATGGCCTAGGTGACGCAGACAGCCCAACTCAAGGACACGCAGGTACGGGCTGGGCTTAATGGCAGATCCTCCGAGGCTAGGAGTCTTTGAGGCGACCTAGAAAGAGACAGCTGGGCGGTTTTACAATCGTTTTTTCTCTCGGTTAGGGTTCGGGGTTAATAGTTGTCGGTTTGCGTTGGATCTCCACTGTGGGTTTTTCAGCGAAGAATACTCTTAGGCGGTTTCGGAGCAGCATTACCCGAGAATCAAAACGCTTATCGTCCCCAGGCGGTTTCAGGAGCGTTTTTTCAGGTAACGGTGGTTTTTTGAGGTGTCAGTTTTACTGCAGTTTGTTACCATGGTGAACCAAAACGAGGCGGTGGATCTAGACCCAGCACCGGAAGACATTCTATCGGTCTGGGGGAAGGAGGTCAACGAACAGAACATCGACAAGTTCTTTGGGCAAGTGGGCAGCCTTGCATCTGCCACTTTCTCTGTGGGAGGCTCGTGGAGTAACAAAGCACCTAAGGGTTTACTGGAGGAAAGTCTGGAACTGGCTGGTGCGTTCGGCAAAGGTGGCAGGGACATTGGAGAGACAGGCTCTCAAGCGGAGGAAAGTGCACCGAAAGAGAATAACTTCGGCTCCCTTGATAGTAAGGCGTTATCCCCCTCAAAGGTTTTCTGTCCATCTGGTGGCCTCGAGGACATCATAAATTTCAATTCAAACCAAGGAATATGGAGATCTGTAGGGGGTTTTCAAATTTCAGATAAGGAAGCTCGAGCTAGAAGCAGTCATCTGGCAGTTAACAGGCACCTCTTTACAAAAGGCTCTCCTCAAGCTGGCCCGGGTGTGGAGAGGATTATCTCTGGACTCGGCAAGGTTTCCAATCAGGGGAAGGAAGATCAAACCCTAGTTCCTGGAAGGGCGGAAGAGGAGGGAAGTCTGATTGTAGGTAAAAAAGGAAACATCGTAGGAGTACCGCATACAACCTCTTCAGGAAAGGAAGTAAACCCCTCTGCGGAGAATGAGACTGGTACTCAAAGGGTATCAGACAAAACAGGCTTGGAATCTTTAGATAGAGAAGTGGAACCGGAACGGGAAAGGGCTGGGGATAAGCGAAAAAAGGCGAAGCCCTTGAAAAAGAAAAGGATTGCAGGAAATTTGGTTTTAGGAATGGATGTTCAGGTGGAGGATGCCTTGGAAGTGGCGGAGTGTACGCTAGTGGGCAGAGCAAGAGGGAGGTTTGTCTCAGGCAAGTTTTTACAGCAGTGGGTGGAGCGTCAATGGAAGGAGACCCCGGCAAAGTCCTTTAAAACTGCTACACTGGTTAAGGGATGGTTTATGATCAGATTCGACAACAAGGAAGCAATGGAATGGGTTGAAGGGAGAAATTGGGCTTTTGGGAATCGCCCAGTCTTCTTCAAAAGGTGGTCTCCTTTATTCGATGCATCCAAGGAGAAGGTCGAGGAATTCCCAGTCTGGGTCAGGGCTCCTGGTCTGCCTCCCTTCCTTTGGGTTGATTCCGTATTTATTTCTATTGGAAATCTCCTGGGTACTTTCTTGGAAGCGGACAAGTCCTTCCTCCATACCCACGAAAGAGCAGTGGCCAGGATCTTAGTGCGGCTAAATCCAAATGAAGGACTAGCGGAATCTATAAACTTGCAGTACAAGGATTATGTCTTTGAACAGCTTCTGGATTACGAACTTTTACCTTTTCGGTGCCACAGATGCCATGAGTATGGGCATTTGGCAAGGGAATGCCCACTGGGGAAGCGCAGAAGGAGGACACAGAAAATAGATGAGCAGTGGGAGGATAGTACGAGGAAAGAAAAGGAACCGGCGGAGGAGATTATCTCAGATGCAAAGCCTATGGAAGGGATCCAAATTCAGGAAGAAGAAGGCTTAACCCAGGATGGAGGGGAACCGGAACAAGTAAAAGAAGCTTCGAGCTGCACTGAAAAGATCTCAGTCGGAAATGCTGATATCCCTGTTAGCGAACCTCCCGGTATGCAGTTAGACCCATTAATTCCTTCTTTTAATTCTGAATCTAAAGTTGTCTTCTCGTCTATGGGAACTCCTATGATAAATAGATGCAATGATGATTTTGTAAACATTGAAAACATCACTGCCGCTATCCCCTCCATTGATCTGAACTGTGAAGATGGTTCCCATGTAAGTCTGGACTCTGGTTTATCCCCTCCTGCTCGCCATTATAACCTTAGATCTCTCAGCAAAAAACCTGATAGCAGTCTCGAAATTCTGGAACCGGTGGGTGGGCTGGGCACATCGTCGTCTAGAAGCTTAAATAAAAAGGGTAGAGGTAGGAAATCAAACCTGTCAAAAGCTCAAGTCAAAGCAAAATTTGATGTGGCCGATGGCAAACAAATGTCGATCCCTGGGGCGCTTAGAGCAGCAATTCCCCCTGAGGCTGTTATAAAATGATTTGCTTGTCATGGAATTGCAGGGGTTTAACCAGTAAACCCAAAAAACTGGCTTTGAAGGAACTAATCTCGCACTATAATCCGGACATTGTCTTTCTACAAGAGACCTTAGGTAGAAGTGTTGACATAGAATCAGCCCTCAGATCTTCCTTTCCGGGGTGGGCTTTCGTAGCTTTAGATGTTGCGGGTCATTCGGGTGGTCTCGCTATCGGTTTCAGGGAGGGCAGATTGAAGATCATAAATCACTGGGGTATGCCTCATGTTCTGGGTATGGAGATTTTTTCCCCCGAATTCGATTTCCCTCTTTTGATTATCAATATATATGGGCCTTGTCAGGCAAGGGTATCCTTCTGGAATGATCTCCTGTCTAAAGATTTGCTGAAAGATAAAAACCTGATAATAGGAGGAGATCTAAATTTTTCTTTAGGAAATGCGGAAGCTTGGGGCCCCTCAGCCAGAGAAGACCCTCTATCAGACTTTTTTGCAAATGCACTCCTATCTCATAAACTGATAGATGTAAATATTATAAAAGCTAAACCTACTTGGAGGAATAGGAGAACAGGGGAGGAGAGAATAGCAAAGAGGCTGGATCGTTTTCTAATCAGCGATTTGCTGGCATCCAATATTCCAATGTTCAGGCAATGGGTGGGTGACGGGGGGAATTCGGATCACTTCCCCATTCTTTTAGAACTTTCCAAGCCCCCCCCAAAACCTGCTGCACCTTTCAAATTTAATGCCTCTTGGCTGCAAGAAGCTCTTTGGAGAACATTCGGGTAGAAGCTCTTTGGAGAACAAAGGGGCTCTTTTTATGGAAAACTTAAAAAGACTAAAGAAAGCAACCATAGAATGGGCCTCAGCCAGAAGGAAAAAGCAAAATGAGGAATTGGCCAAAATTGATGCAGAACTTCGAGAACTAGAAGAACCTGAGGCAGATGCTTATGCTACTCAGGAGTCAAAAGAAAGAATTGTGGCCCTTGAAAAGACTAGAGCAAAGATTTTACTGGACAAAGAAGAGGAATGGAGGCTAAAAAGCAGGGCAATCTGGCTGAGAGCGGGGGATGAAAACACAAAATTTTTTCACAACTATGCAAAAGGCCGGAAAAATGCAAATACAATTTGGAAGCTGAAGGATCCTGAAGGTAGAGAAGCCTCGTCTTTTGAGGCCCTATCAAATATGGGAAAGGCTCATTTTCAATCCCTGTTTTCTGACCCAGGAGGGGCTTCTTTAGCTGAAGTAATTAGAACAGCCCAAGTTTTCCCCCGTTTTGTGGAGGGGGAGGAAGCTGAAAATCTTTTTAGAGAGGTGACAAAGGAGGAAGTGGAAAGTATAGTAAAATCAATGGCAAAAGATAAAAGTCCGGGGCCGGATGGATGGACAATTGAGCTCTTTATCCATTTCTTTGAATCGATTGGAGATGAGCTAACAGAAGTGGTGGAGGAATCAAGGAGGAAAGGAGAGATTTATTCCCCTTTTAATGCAACTTTCATTGCTCTTATTCCTAAAAAAGAGGATCCGGAAACTTTCGAGGATTTCAGGCCAATTTCACTATGCAACTGTATTTATAAAATTATTGCAAAAATCATTGCGGTCCGCCTGAAACCGATATTATCAAATTGCATCTCAAATGAACAATTTGGGTTTTTAGACGGTCGTCAAATTCATGAAGCTATAGGGGTGGCACAGGAAACCATTCACAGTATCAGACAATCAAACAAGAAAGGGGCTGTGTTAAAAATTGATCTGTCCAAAGCTTATGACAGAATCAGCTGGATTTATCTTAGGATGTTGCTGACTCACCTGGGCTTCAAGGTGGAGTTTATAAGCTGGATCATGGGGTGCATAACAAGTGCAAGCTTTGCAGTTTTAATAAATGGGGCTGCTTCTCAATTCTTCAAAGGTCAAAGGGGGCTGAGGCAAGGATGTCCTCTTTCTCCTTTGCTCTTCCTCCTAGCAGCAGAAGGACTCAGTAGACTGATATCAAATGCCAGAAGAACAGGTTTGGTAAAAGGTTTGGAAGTTGCTGTAAATTTGTTCATTACTCATCTCCTGTTTGTAGATGATATTTTATTATTTACAAATGGGAGTCTAAATGAAATCAAAGAACTTAAAAGTATTCTTGATCTGTTCTTGAAAGCTACAGGGCTACAAATAAACTCTAGGAAGTCCCAGCTAATTTTGGAAGGTTTCAATAGACAGGAGGAGCTCCTGATTTCATCTTATCTGCCTTTTGAGACCTGTAATATGGAAAGTCCGTTCAAATATCTTGGCTTTTGGCTGAAGCCATCCTCATACAAAAAGCAGGATTGGAACTGGCTGGTGGCCAAAATTGAGCAAAAAATTTCCCACTGGAGTTTCAAGTGGTTATCACGGGCTGGTAGGCTGACTCTAGTGAACTCAGTTTTACAGGCCATGCCTGTGTTTTGGGCAGCCCTGACCTGGATCCCAAAAGGGATTCTCCATAAGATTAAACAGATATGCAGCAGATTCCTTTGGTCAGGGACAAAGGAGGACTCAGTACTTCCATGGGTGGCATGGGACAAAATTGCAAGGCCAAAAGACTGGGGTGGATGGGGTATAAAAAACCTTTCTGACTTCAGCACTTCTCTGGCAGCAAAATCTGGATGGCGAATAATCAATTCTGAGAATCTATGGACCAGAGTGGTAAAGCGTAAATATATTGATCCTATTCCTCTAGAAGATTGGATAAGAAATCCAAATAAAAAAGGCAGGAATTTTTCTGTGATATGGAAAGCCACTACAGAGGCTTTTAAAGTCATAGAACAAGGTTTGGCTTGGCAGGTAGGAAATGGTGAAAACCTGAGGATTGGCAGGGACCCTTGGGTGGGATGCAATGAATCTTATGCTTTATCCCTAGACCTGATCGCCCATTTGGAATCAAAAGGAATTACATGTCTAAATCAGATTGCAAACATAGGACAGTCTTCCATTTGGGGACAAGCTTGGAAATCAGGAGAAGATCTAGAAATAGACCCCATGTGGAGAAACGAGTGGCAGATGTTTCTTCAGGAGCTCAAAAGATCCAATGTTAGAATAAAGGACAGGCCAGACCTATTGGTTTGGGCACATGCTGAATCGGGAACCTACTCCCCAAAGGCTGGGTACAAGTTTTTAATGAAGAAAAAGGGGTGGGATGTTCCAGAATGGTGGGTAAAACCTTTGCTCAAATTAAAATGCCCAAAAAAAGCCAGATTGTTCTTTTGGTGTGTGTTAAAAAAAAGAATACCTACATGGGATATTCTTCAATCTAGATTCAAACAGGGCCCAGGAAGATGCCCCTTGTGCTTTTCAGACTCAGAATCCATTTCCCATTTGTTCATAGCCTGTCCATATGCAAGAAAAGTATGGGAAGAGACGCAAAAATTATTAAGTAAAAATGTAAGATGGGAGGGGGAAACCATTCAAATAGCATGGGAATACTGGTGGAATCATTATTTAGAGAGGAATTTGAGGAACCTTCCCCCCATTATATGCTGGGGTATATGGATAGCAAGAAATAGAAGCATCTTCAGAGACAAATCCACTCCAGCGGAAGTAATTGCTATCCAAAGCTCAGCCATACTGTCTAGTATTCCGGAGCCTGAAGAAACTCGGACAACATCTCATAGTAGGGAAGAACAGATCAGAGATGGGATTCCATGGGCCTATTTCGATGGGGCAGCTCAGAATAACAAAACTGGAGCTGGGATTATCATCCATTTAAGCACTTTTCACTCTTTAAAAGCCTCAGTGGGCCTTGGGACCGGATCAAACAATTTCGCCGAACTGTCTGCCTTAAAACTCCTTTTATGTTGGCTTATACACAGGAATATCTTCACAGTTCAGATCTTTGGGGATTCATTGAATGTAATTAACTGGGTCAATGGAAAACATAGATGTCAGAATTATCTGCTGAGGCCGCTCTTTGAAGAAATCCAAAACTTAAAGCTCTATTTTAATGTGTTCTCTATTGATCATATTTACAGGGACCGAAATGAAGCAGCAGATAGGCTTTCTAAAGAAGGTCTGCAGCAAGCTGTGGACTCGTGGAGAATAACTGAACAGATCCAGGATCAGATCCGTGTGTCGGATCTCCCACCATACTCTTAATTTTCAATATCAGCTGTGTTTAGTTTTCTTTTGACAGTCTTTCCTTATCTGAAATCGGAAGCTTATGTAATCTTTGGTGTTTATTTTCTGTTATGTTCTATTTTGGACAAGAACATATGGAGCTCTTGGTGGTATCCCGTGGGTTGTTTTCCTCTGAAAGGAGACCCACGTTTTTTGGATACGGACAGTTCTCTATTATGACTAAGCTGTCTGGGATAGGTAAAGATCCTGCGCTGGTTGTAGGTGAAAAATGCTTTTTGGTTTATATGCCGGCTGGTGATACACAGAGAAGATGTTTCTCTCTCTTTGGGACTGATGTAGGTCTCAATATCACAGTTGTTTTTGGAATGTTAACTCATATGCTTGTAACTTTTTTATTACTTATAAAAAAGTTCGCTTTTTTCCTCGGAAAAATAAAAAAAATAAAAAAATAAAAGTAAAATAAATAAAATAAAAAATAAATAAAAAAAAAAATAAAAATAAAAACAAAAATAAAAATAATAAAATAATAAAATAATAAATAATAATAATAAATAAAATAAAACAAAAATAAAAATAAAAATAAAATAAAATAAATAAATAAATGAAAAATAAATTAAAAAATAATAATAATAATAAATAAATAAATAAATAGAAAGGAAAAAAATAAATATATATATGAAAATCAAAAAATATAAATAAAATAAATAAATAAATAAATATATAAAAATAATAATAATTATAATTATAATTATAATAACAAATAAATAAATAAATAAAATAAAATAAATAAATAAATAAAAATAAAAATTTCCATGTTCGCTGCAATAGGATCGAAGAAACCAGACTCTGTTTGCTGCCCTAACTCTTCAACGCAGACCTCCAACTACAAACTATCAATGCAAACATCCACGGGAAGCCCTATTGTTTCTTATTTTGAAGGAGGGAGAGTTTCCAAGAACCTTTTAGGATCTCGGAATTCATGTGATTTAATTTGAACATCCAATAGTTCAATTTCCTTTTTTAATCTTTCAACAACTAAACCAAGAAAACCATATTTACTTTCAGGTGTGAGTCGGCTGGATTTCAAACTAAGAAGCACTGATGTTGAAAAATTCTGATCAATCTGAAATTTTGCTAACTCATCCCTTAAAGTCAATAACATTTCACTAGATAATGGATTTGCCACATACCCTGTCATCGATGATTACCATCAACATTCTGAAATATGGATTCTGGATTCATTATAGTGAATTTGCTTTGAAACTTTGAGGCTTGGGATCTTGAATAATGGAATCACCAGGTATATGATTTCAGCCTTCATATGTGTCTGATTGTTGTCCACCATCAACAACCAGATCTGCAACTTGAATGATATTTCCTGGAGAAGATCTGTCACCTCATCCCCGGAAACAGCGCCAATATGTTAGCACTCTGAATGAACCTCAAGGATGAGAAGAGGCAATTTCGAGGTAACCACAAACCAAGCTTTCGATCTGGCATTTAGCCCTGCCAGACCAGAGAGCGCTCTTTCTTTGCCAACAAGATGTGGCTGCAATAAATGAATTTTAGGCTAGCTATGGAGTGCAGGGATTTGTTTGAAAGGTTTTTGGGTCGACAATAGCAAGAGAAAGGACCATTGGGCTATGGGGTTGATGCCAGTTTCTACTGGCAAACTTGGGGCAAAGTAAATGCAATGTTTAGCCAATCAAAAGATTGCAAATGTGAGAAGAATAGGAGAGAAAGCCCGCTGCCCTGCAGGCATCAAACAGGGGATGGATCTATAGTAGCAGTGTTAGACGAAAGAGGAACACGGGTTTCTCAACAGAGCATCTAACAAAGGATGAATTCTGTAAAGACAACCATTAGATCTAACAGGAAAATCATCATCAAAGGAGCATCATGTACAAATGAATTCCTAACACATCTCTTAGATAATGTTGTAACAAGGTAGAAAAACAAAATATGTAAGTGAATTACAGGAAAAACATACTAGACATTAACACCGTGATGGATCCCAGGTCCAAAGGGAAAAAACTGCTTTATTAAAATAATATTCAAGAGAAACTTTTCACAGTCCCAAGCAGCCTCTCTCTGCTGAAAAAATCAAACCTCTACATCTTAAAACTAATCCTATTTATAATATTACAAAATCATTTAAATTTCCTCCACATGGGAAATAAAAAAATAAAAATAAAAATTTAATAAGAAAAGCATATATTAAAACACTAAACAATATGATCAATTAATTTGCAACTAAAACTCCAAACTGTCTCGAGAACCATGAGAAATAATTTTGGAAAACCAAAATTCAGTGAAGGTTTTCCAAGTGGATCAATATCATTGTATCTGCTCCTTTAAGTGTGGAACCATATTCCACAAAATCTGTCGTTTTACTACTATTTCACCCTGTGACTACTGATATTAAGCCCTAAAATCTAACATTTTCCTCAACCACTGTTGGATTTGTGCCTGACAACTCTGACACTTCAGTTTTCACCACTAATTTTCCTCTTTTACTCCATTTCATCAAATCTGGGACAATTTGATTGAGATGGATTTTCTGATTTCATAAGTGGCACAAAGTTCTCCATTTCATGTTTGATGATTTTCTCATAAACATCAGGTGGCTCTCCCCCAAGGTGTAAAGAAGATGGGCTCACAACCTGAGCTACCTTCTCTGATTGGACACGTCCTGCTGAACCTGTAAGTCTCCCAGAGATATCGCGTGCTCTCTCTGTATCCAAAGATAATTGACTCTACACTTGAGATACCTTCTTTGAATACACTTGTCCTGCTGACTTGCTTGCACTTGCTGCATGATTTTGACCTTTCTTGTGTTTCCTCCTCTTTTGCCTTTCCAAACAAGATGGGCAGTAACAGTTACTTTCTGGTACTCCTGCAAGGGGTGGATTCAAACAATATGTGTGATAACCATCATCACAACCATCACAAAGGATGATATCTTCATCATGTTCAGGGAAAATTTTAAGAACCACCCTAAATTTATATGTATAATAAATGGGTGAATCCCCATGATACATAGGAAAAATGGGAGGCGATTTTATCACTATATATATATATATATATATATATATATATATATATATATATATATATATATATATATATATATATATATATATATATATATATATACCGGCAAATCCCTCACCAAATTATATTATCTTGTAAAGTCATGGCGAAACTTTCACTGGGTTATAAAATCTTGTAAGATCTTGGAAAATCTTTCACTGAATAATAAAACATTGTGAAGTCTTGGCGAATGTTTTGTTAAAGTATGAAACCATATATGATAACAATAAAACATATTCGTTAAATTGTAATATACTAACATACATGTTTGGAAAAAAGAAACATAATTTTCACTTCCTACAAACAATGTTGCAATTTTTAGTGGCCATGTTTGTAATGGTAGGATAGATTAATGTTTTCTCTACCACTTTTTTCAAGCTACCACTTTTGCCAAGCTATCAAATTTCTTTCTTATTTCATAGATTCCAACTGCAAGATTAAAAAAAAAAAAAAAAACACACAACAAGTTTGTTTACCCCAACACGCCAACAATTAGCTAGCCCCAACTATATAATAGCCCAACCATATAATATAATGAAGTAGTAGGTATCCCAAAGGCCTGAAGGGGATCTAATGGAAAGAAGTGACCATTGTCAAAAGCCTCCCAATCAATATATAAATATATAAATGTATATTTATTATTATTATTTTAATTGGAAATCTTCAATTAAATAATAAAATTTAATTATGTCTCTCCCAACCCAAATTTCTTATTAGCATAAATCACTACCTTCATGCCATTTTTAACAGCATTGTAACATGTGGATTAATTTCCTTTTTGGTGCACAATCTCCGTCTTTTAGGACAATATGGTGCAGTGACCCAACCCCTACAAATCATTACGACAAACTAAGAATAGCAGAGAAGATGAAAGGTTGTACAAACCAGCATATTTTTCAAACAACTAATCCAAGATCAGTACCTTAACTTTTTCATGAAGATATCATATTGAGAATGTTTGAAAAATGGTGGGAAATCTAGGTAGCGACTATCTCTCTTCTGCGAGGGTGATGCGGAAAGAGTTAAGATTTCATTGTTTTGAATTTTTTTTGTTAAGTCAGAAAAACCAATATTAATGGAGATATCAGTATTTTTTACTAAATTTTGTGAAGTGACTAAATGTAGTTTTAACCATTCACCTTAAGATTTTTTTTACAATATAATTTTCTAAGTCTATTTAATATATCCATCTTAACTCCACATCTACCACTCCTAGAGGGATGAAATCTATTTATCCCTCCAGCACTTGGTAGACTCAGAATTAAGATGGATCTAAGCTGATAGAATTTCCCCTTTAAATAGTCTATGCTCACATGAATGCATGGTATTACCATGGGCTATCATAAACCTGCAACTTAAAAACTACTATTAGTAATTTATAAAAATTAATAAAATTAATAATTGATTTTTATTTTTTTTTTATTTTAACCAAGTTAAAATGTTTAAGTGACATTAAATTACAAGATCCATTTTTACTCTTGATCTACCAATGTTAGTTTGCATATCACGATATTTGATCCAAAGTAAAGATGGATCTATGCTAGTTTAATTCCCCCCTTTAAAATGGGGGCATTCCATGTGAATACCATGGGTCAATAGCATGTGCCATCTTTATTTTTATTAATACTAATATTAGGGTTAATAATGTTTTTTTGCATGGTATTAATAATAATTTGGCCCATGGTATTTGGCCCATAGGCTTCACCTAAATATAACACATTTTTTTAGTGTTCGTAAATATAAGGTGGCTTATGGAGTAAATATAAAAAATATTTTATTTATTTACCATACCTCTCGTTTATTTATATTTTTATTAATTTACCATACCTCTTTTATAAATATGGTATTTGGCCAATACGATTCAATTAAATAAAACCTTTTTTTTAGCCTTTTTAAATAGAAAGAAGGTTATGGACTAAATGTAGAAAGAGGTTTTATTTATTTACCATACTTATAGTTTATTTATATTTTTATTTATTTACCATACCTTTGAAGCATAAAAAGAGGTTTTATTTATTTACCATACCTCCACTTTATTTATATTTTTATTTATTTACATGCTTGCCTGTTCATAAATACAAGGTGACATATAGAGTAAATATAAAAAAAATGTTTTATTTGTTTACCATACCTCTAGTTTATTTATATTTTTATTAATTTACCATACCTCTTTTATAAATATTGTATTTGGCCCATAGGATTCACTTAAATGAAACTTTGTTTTTTATCCTTCTTAAATAGAAAGAGATTATGGACTAAATATAAAAAAAGAGTTTTTATTTATTTACCATACCTCTAGTTTATTTGTATTTTTATTTATTTACCATACCTTTTGAGTAAGTATAAAAAGAGCTTTTATTTATTTACCATACCTCCACTATATTTATATTTTTATTTATAACTATCATAAATACATTTTCTTGAAAATGAGGGTGAATGGAAGATTGTAACTCCTAATTTCAAGGGCTAAATTTACTTTTTTTATTCTCTCCCTTAAATAAGGTGGGCTAACCTCCATACCTAATTTTTTTATAAAATAAATTTGAGGCGATTTGTAACAATGTACTATGAAACAAAATATTGGCCCAATAAAAATATAAAACCCCTTAATTTAACCCAAGGGCGAAAATTTGCCCCTAAATTTTCCATGATCGTGTTCATCAATAAAGCAACTTCTACAGAGACATGAAAGACAGAACCATGTTGGTGGAGGAACACTCGCTAATGGAGGCCTCAAGCATCTTAAATGATAAAATTTATAGAAGGAATTCTCATTACTACATTCTATAAGATGAACATCATCCTTTTCTTTCCAGTTGAACATATTTTGCACAACTTTTCAACTAGTTGTTTATCATCATGTTCTTCTGCTTCTTGCCTACTGGTATGAGTTGTCATCTCTCTTTCACTCTTATGCAAATCAGACCCATCACCTCGATGAATTTCAATCACCTCTCCATCAATATTAGGTCTAACATCTTTCCTATTACATTCAAGCCCTACTTTGCAATGATTTGGTTCGTCATTTCCTCCAGTGCCATGCACTGCAATCTGCCCACTTTGCAGTTCAGACACAACACAATTTTGGAGTGAAATGTCCATGCCGTCATTAACCATATTGTCCTTATCACAAAATAAGTAAACCTCATATGACTTCTTTCTGGCTAGTGAATAGGATACACAGTACCAACCAGTTTGAATTTAGAACTCTCTTCTAGTAATAAATGAAGAAGCTTAATTTTAGAGATTATAAGTAGATGAGTCAAAGATAGGATCTTTTCTGGCTTTAACAATGGCTACAAAGTATCTACAAGCTCTGTGGATACCAGCATCAGTTTTCCTTCTAAGAATGACTTAAAGAGTATGAAGGCCTTTCTAGGTTCACGTTGTGGAACCTCATGACCTACTCCTCTTATTGTTACAAATGTCAACCCTTTGTATACTTGAGTCCATCCTCCCACCTGCTCATTGTTATACCAAGGATTCCAGTGAATAACCGTCGGAAGTTTAGGAGCATTTATATAATTTTTTGTCGATGTTACTGGAATCACAGCATTTGCATCTCTGCTGAACATCCAAATGCGTAGTCTAGCTCTTATGAGCTCTCGTTAAATTGGCAGCATAGATCTGGGAGAGCCCCCCCAGTGATAACCAACTACTTCACTACAAGTCGTCCACCTATAATGAATTCCTATAAAATTGGCGTGAAGAGCCTTTTGTACCTCAGGTAAATTGAAGTAAATATCGGAATATTTTTGAGTGCAAGGATCATACTTCCCAAACAAGTGCCTCCATGGTTTCCCTTTTCTTCGTTCTTTTCCATATGTTCCACTATCGTTTGATAAAGGAGGGGTATAGATGCTATATGAATCGATTTTCCCCGTTTCGGCATTAACATAATCTAATTCCATATCACATAAAGTTGATGGATGCGAAAGAGATGAAAAATCACACAGAATATTGAGCAGTCAGTAGGTGTTGTTAGATATCAAACCATGAAACCACGGATATTCAAAAATCCCTAAAGAATCATGGAAATCACCTGTAACTGCATTTCCCACCATTTGTCTACTTGCAACCAAACAATATTTCTCCTACTCTGAGATCTTCAGTGAATATATCCTCAATGTTGGAGAGAAGAGAGGTAAATCTCCCACATGATAATTGTCTTCCTCTTCAGATGAAGAAGCTAACTTAAAAATGCAAGATGAATCTGTCCTTTCGATTGTCTTACCCAACAAGAAGCGGTCAGAGGCACTCCACAGCCGTTTCACCATTGGCTTTCCCTTGACATTTACACGATATGACCTGAAGCTCCTGCTAAAATGCTTAAAAGACACACTTCGTAAATGAGGCAAAGACACACTTAATCTTGGGATAAAGAGAAATGCTTTCCTAGCTGAAATGTCTTATGAATCTCCAAGTATTTATTTCTAGAACCATGAGACCAACAGCTGAAAACCTCTGCGCCATATGTTGAGATGAGGATTAGCAACACGGAAATAGACCTCAAATTCTATGTTCTCTCCTTCTCTATCATAATCCAGCCACGCTACTCATTAGTTATTGATGAGATAATAAAAAATGTTTATGATAGCCTTTATAATTGATAAACATTCAAATGTTGTGCAACATAACTACTTTCATGAAATTGACATAATTCTCATGCACTGGTAACCCTGCTACAGTGAAGCAACCTTGATTATCTTCTTTGCACTTCCAAACCTTCTGTATACAGTTTCAAAAGAATTTCTATGTGAGATGTTATCACTGCAGACAAGTACTTTGTTGCTGCCCAATTTAAACAACAGTTGGTTGGGACAACAGTTGTCCCATCAAATGAGCCAATCACTCGATCATATATTCTGATCCAGGAGCCGTTTTTTTGAGTGTGATATACCGTTGGAAAGCTCTTTCTGACCTACTTCTGATGGACACACTTATGACATGTTTTGTGCTAAAGATCATGTGCAAAACATCTAATAAAACCAAACCTAGTAAGAGGTCCATTTTGATCACTGAAAGAAGGCCAAAGAATTGACTCTAACAAACCTTCTATTTGAATTTTCTCTTCTTCTGAAGCTGCTTCAAGGATGGTCACATCTTGTGCCACTTTTTTCTGTTGTCACTTCCTCTTCTAGTGCTTGCATGCTCTGCGTGCCCTTACCGGGATGAAGGTGTGCAAACAATTTCCAACATGTTGTAGCCGCTACAACCACCCTCCGAAATTTTTCCTTAGCTTCGTTTTGGAGCCTACCTACCAACTTTTCATAGCACCTTGTCTTGCTTCGTCAAGTACACAAGCTTCAGTGTTTTTCTTGCACAAAGACAACCTATCGATCAAAGCTTGATGCATTCCCCTCACAGGTTGTTCATCTAGACTTGGTCTAGCTACAGGCTGAGCAACTTCCCCAATAAATTGCCCAATTTTGGAGGGCAACCAACCTTCCCTACAAAAATTACGCAATTCTATCTGGCAACCTGTTGTTCTCTAGAATTGCGCAATCCTGCATGTCAAACTTCACCCAAAAAACTATGCAATTCTTCCAAACAGGGCTACTCAGCCCAGGAATTGTGCAATCTTGGGTAGAAGTTAGCTGCCTTGCTCAAAAATTGCGCAAATCTCCTGGGAAGCCAACCCAGCTCCCATCCTGAAATGCACATTTCCTCCCAGCAATTGAGCAGCCTCATGCATGAGCAGTTGGGTTGACCATTTCCATCCAAGACTAAGGAAACTTCACTTGCATGCATGTCTTGCTTTTTCTCGGAATAGCAAAAGGCAACATGCAAAAAGCATCCCATGATTCAGTGAGCTATTTTTAGCAGCCGAAGGTTACATACAAAGTTCATTTAGAAACTTTCCTCCAAGCGTCACTTTTTCCTAGATTTGTGGCATGCACGTCATGAGCTCAAACTTATTTATTCAACACATCAAAGCTCATTATTTCACATCGAATTGGAGCTCTGACATCCCACAGCATGTCCAGGACTCTTCGACACATCTGGCTCAACTATTCATGGGTAAGTGGTCTCAACTTTTATTTTTCACCATTTCTGTCGCTTTTTATTTTTTCACTTGTGTGTTTGTTGTTTTCTTGATTTCATTGAATGCTTGCTATCGTTTACATACATACTAGTTTGCACTAGCACCATTTCAATTTTCGTTGCTATCTCACTATTGTCACATGCATGAAATTGTTTTTCATGAACAGTTGTTGATTCAACGACTCACTTCACCTACATGCATGTTGATCTGTTCACTAAATCTTTCATTCAATGTTTTCATGCATGATCAATCACTTCTTCTTTCACTTAGTGTCACCATGCATTCACTTTTCACATTTTCTTTCAGTTGCCTGTCGGCGAGTCTGGGCAACCTTGGCCCGAACTTTGCCTGCGCCAAGAAAGCATTGTGTAATATAGAGAAGGAATTCTCTGTCTTACTCCCCATAAATGCGCATTTCTACCCAGGCACTTTCCTTCAGGAAGGTTTTTTTCATTTCTAAGGGACAGTGATTGTTCGCCCAAAAAATTGCACAATGTAGTCCTTGAGCCTGCAGTCATTCCCAACTGGAATTGCGCATTGTACAATCCAACAGTAAGCCTAGATTGCACATCTCGCAAATCCAACAGCCATGCAGCCTCCCCAAACAGTCAAGACTACTTTTTGCACAAGTCTGACAGCCAGTCTCCCAGCCTCCTAGAAGAAATTGTGCAATCTTTGCCTATCAATCCCCAGGTATGTGTTATCTCATATCCTGAATTTGCTTTGGTTTTCGCAGATAGATTTCTTACCATGCATGTTTCTTTGTCTTCAGATCTTTCAAGTGTTCATCTGCCTCTTAGCAATACAGGATCAATGGCCTCCAAGAGAGGAGGATCAAAGGAAACTGACAGAAGTGCAACTAGAGTAGCAATAGAACGGGTGTTTGCATGTCTACCAATCTATGAAGATACCAAGTTGTTTCTAGATAAGGACATCAACCTGAAATGGAAAGAAGTCAATAAAGCATTCACAGGCACATTTGAGGAATACCTAGAAGACCACCGGGTGTATGTGAACATTCGTAAGTCTGGCTTGTACCAGATTGCATGCAGATACCCCGTGTTCCCATGTGCAGACATGATAAACTAGATCATCTCACACACTGATCCTGCGATGATGACTTTGAGAAATGTTAGTGGGATGAAGATTGCAACCTTCTGGGCATAGGAATATAATGAGATGTATCAGATGTTGAACCCCGTGACTATCATGAAGACTCCCTTCGGCTTACCCAGCAGCAGTGCCAACTCAAGAGAAATCTTAAAGAACTAGGTGAAGGAGATGGCTCAATTTAGGTTGACACCCAACCAGATCTATAAGACAAAGATATTACGGAAGGTGTATCAATAGTTGGTCATATTTTCATGTCAACTATATGGCTAAGAAATCATGGAAACCTTTCCACAGAGTTCGGTGATTGCGTTGGACCAACTAGCCAGAGAAGGAAAACCATGTAACTAGTCTGCATGTTGGCTCAACAGCTAAATGAACAAGTTACGAGGACTCAACAGTCACCCGAAGGTATGCAAGCAGAGATTTACATGTTCACCTACAACTTAGATGCAATATGTGCCCGACAGGAGTTCCTGAGCTTGGAGTGGGCATGGTCACCAGCAGAGACTGTTGTGAACACGTATTGTAAGTTTTTGTCCGAATGCAGCTTCAGAGGAGTTATCACATAGTTGTATGATCATTTTTTCACCCCAGTTTATAAGATGGCATTCGAACAGGATCCACCCTGCATGTCAAAGGAAGCAATGGAGGCACTGATAGACATTGCTGATTGGTATGCCTCACCGTTCGACACCTTCATACAAATGTTCAGCGGGGAGAGGCCTCAGCATGTTCTACCGAAGTTTTCCTTGGACATACTCGTCATCTAGGAAGTAGCATATCACATCTCGGCAGGATTGACAACTAGACTACACTGGAAGAAGAAGGAACCTTGTCCCTCTCTTCCGTAGTGGATTGGGTTATATGAGATCCGAAGTTTCAAGCAAGTGGATGTCAAACTAGAACAGATGAAAAATTATCCATTCGACCTTCGAAGTTACAATCTGTATGACCCACACTGTATTGTGAAGGATCACTTTACGAGAGTACAGTTCAACTGGATCCATGGGGCATTTCATTGTGCTGAGGAGGACCCATGGAGATATTGCTATAGTTTCTCCACACCCAATGAACATGTCTATTTCATTGTGGAGTGGTTAGCGAAGCAACGTGAAGCAGCATCCCAAAAAGCACCAGCAATAGCAGCAAAGGAAAGCATATCAGTGCGCGACAAGGGCAAGAGGAAGATTTTTGATCACATGGAGGAAGAGAAAAGTTGCAAGTTCTGATCAGATCCACTTGTGGAGAAAAAAGCTATGGCTATAGAGTCAAAGAAGAAACAGTGCGACAAGCGAATTACGAAAAGGTAGAGGGAGAAGAGAAGGATGGAAGAGATAGAAAAGGAGTTGCATGAGTTGAAGGAACAACTCCGAAAGGAACAAGAGCTATGCCAACGAGAGAAGGAAGCACAATAGAAACAAGTATAGTAGGGGCGAAACATGTGCAAACAGATGAAACAGTAATTGTACAGGTAGTGGATTCATCAGACTAGTTGGCAGCAGGAAGACATGGTGAACCATCGCAGGAGCAAGACTTCGCTCATGAGATAGAGCAAGCACTTCAATAGTTGGATACATACATGGAGCAGCAAGAATTGGAACAGGACACCAATCTCATGCCTCACCACCAAGAGGTCAACTTACTCGCTTCACCGCATCCAGATGATGAGCAAGTCTCAAATGACCAAGGAGGCACTGAGATCCTTGGAGATCAGTCGGAAGGAAAGATGCACAACATCACATTCGACGAGTCTCAATAGAGAGTTGTGCAGTATCGCAGAGTGTCGACTCCAGAATATCATACATCTCTTGTGCAAGTTGAGGAATGAGTGATCATGTCTAACGTGTGCAAACATCCAACAACCTTGGATGATGAAACCAAAGTGTATGCCTAAGCCACTAGCTTAAGTGTTCGCTTTCTTATAGCTGAGAATGAGCAAATGGTTAATTAACTACAGACGTCCAAGCAAGGAGGATAGTTGGTGATAGCGCCCACTCGATCTGAACTAAAGAAGGAAATACTAGATGAAGTATTGTCCCTTGACATAGTTATGTGAGCGTTGTACTCCAAGTTTGGTACCGTGCATAAGGCGGTTGTCCATCGCAATGGATGGCACTAGGGAGCCCCACTTCACTTACCTAATATGATGAAGGCTAATGCAGTTAAGCCAAAGGCATGTATCCAGAGATAGATCTGGAACTATGAAGAGCTCCCGCAGCTCATCACTAGTATATAGGCTTTCCATGCATGTGTATTCAAGAGTATGGATGTTGTGGTGCACGCACATGCGATTCCATCTATTGGGACTCTCACCGAGGCAAAGACAAGGCATAGGTCAAACTAGAGCTTAACTCATACTTCGATGAGTTGATGCACATTGCCACCAGCCCAGACTTGCCCATCAATGTAGACATCATGCACAAGTATGTTGCTGGTCTAGCCACATTGAAGACAATGATGCATATTCTTACAGAAAATTTGGATAGAGGAGCTCGAGTAGTGTACCCGGATGCTATGAAGGCAACATTCAGGTTCCAGAAAGATGTCATCTTGGAGAAAATGGAAACCATCAAGGACTACCATCTTGGCATTAGTATGTTACTATTGATCAGCACGAGGATGTTGAGGAGTTGGTCTTCCATGGTTGTCCAAGTCATAGTGATGCCTAGCATGGCTTGCTCAAGCCATTTCTCTCACATGGGTTCATGTGCATTGTAATGTAATGTCTTGTCAAGTGTAATTCAAGTGTCGATAGTTGGATGTAACAGTCATAAAGTAGATGAAGAGTCATGAGGGTAATTGAATTGTCACAAAGGGGAATGTCAAGGGTCACCCCACCCTTTTCTATAAATAGTCCCTCATAACACATTGTAGAGGCTTTTGGTCAACCAAGCTTCTAATAAGACTATCTTGGAGAGAGCTTGGATAGTATTGTAACGAGCCTTGGCTTCTCCACTACGCAGACCTAGTACATCTCTTTGGAGGAGAAGGTGGTTGTGCGTATAATGTTCCACTATCAAAACTAGTGGTTGGACATGGATGTATTGTATGACTAGAACTTACACTTCTTAATATAACAAGAGCCAGCACGTTTCATGCATATGTTGTATTGTATTCTATGCTATCTTTTTTACTCTAAATGATATATGTATTTATTTTCTTACGCATGCATGTATAGACTGTTCTGTATAAGTATGTAGGAATCTTTCTGAAATGTGTTGTTGGTTTAACCATCACTGTGGATTGCTCGCTAACTTGCCTTCCATGTTGTCATGCATCTTCTCTCGTGTGTTCCTTTCTTAATTGTGTGCTATCACAGGTTTCCAAGGGGCGCACTCATCTCAACCCCTGTGTGTTAGAATCTCTCATGCACCTTCCTTGGCTCGTTGCAGTTGTCACACCCTTGCTACCAATAGAGTTATCTTACTTGCCTATGTGTGAAATCGCGGTCAAGGCATTACTGTATAACCCACTACTAGGACTCCTACACCAAACAGTCTAAGGTCTAATTAGGACTTCTTACCAAGGAGATCCCCTGGCATGTTGGCAGGTCCAGCATTGTCAACATTTCTGGCACTAGAAGGAGGGCCAGATGACAAGTTGTGTCATCTCATCCTATTTTGAACCTCTGCATATATTTCATGGACTCTTGCACTCTTCTCTCTCTGTGATGTTTTTCGAATCACGAAGATGTCACCATCGTGAGGGAGTTTTTCGATCACTTTTCCACCTACACGTATGATGGTGAAGGCGAAGTGACCTGGCATGAGTTCTTACATGAATTTCTTTCCATGATTCATGAGGAAGATGGTTGTTTTAAAGAATAGCCCAGCTTGCTGCTTGCATACACACTTCACGAATCTCCACTTTGGTGGTTGTTGCAGTTTCAAGCTCCAAAGAGCTAGATGAAATGTTTCTATCTTTGGGACCAATTTGAGTATTGTGTTAATAAATCTGCTCATCCCAAGAAGAAGTTTTAAATCAAGCCTCGCTCAACATTCTTCACTGATGGAGCTGTGCAATCTTAGACGGATGTGGTCACTGTCACGAGTGGTTATCTGGCATCCCCTCATCAAATAGCTCCACCACTGTAGAGTGATGTTGAGTATCATGATCACACACTTGTTCAGTTGTCACATCCTCCCAACATCACTTCGCTTAATTTTCACGCAGATTTAGTTATGAGTCTATTGAGTTGCCATATGCATTTTGTCCCACAACCTCCATCTTCGCACTTGTCTGTTCCTCCGGATGATACTGTCTTGTGTTCTTCCATTCCTGACTCTACACTTGCTGTGAACGAGGAACAAGCCATTGACGGAGTTGGTGTTGCACAACCAACATGTGTTGTCATTCATGAAGAATATGAATTGGATCTTTAGCATCAACACTCAGCGAAGGATGACTCCCTTCTGTCCAAGCCTCCTCCATTCTTTCCTGACATTTTTGGTGAACCTGCAATCCATGATTTTGCATGTGTATCTCCATCCACAGATGCACCCATTGTTGATCACTCACAGGACACACCAGATGTCAGTCCATCATTCGATAATGGAGAGGATAAGTTATTCATTGATAATCCACTTGATCTTTCATCTGCTTTTCGAGAAACACAGAGGATGAATTTTTCCACTTTTCATCTACCCTTCTATTTGATTCATCAAACCATGAGGATGCTGATGAAATCATTGATTTTTATGATCGTGGCTATCGTGATCCATTTACTTCCATATTCAAACATGATCATGATTCTATCATAGTTAATCTTTCAAAGCCACCAGTTTATGATGATCTATCTGATGATGAAATTGAAACACCCAAGATTGTTGAGGCACTTCAAACTGAGCTGATGGTTATGTCAGGACCTCACCCTCTTGAGGTTAGTTTCACTTCTGATCAGGAAAATGTTCAATCACCCAAGGCTCCTCATCACTCATTTGTATGCATTGAAGATCAATATCACACATAGATCATGCGTCCTCCACTCTAACTACATGATCCCATCGCTCATGCATTGGAGGAATATTGCATTACAAGCACATGTGCACGACACAAGTTGTCTTTGTTTCTTTCATTTGTTTACATGTCACAGTCAAGAGTGTGCTTATGCTTCAAAGTTGCACGCAGTGTCACACAGTACCATGATAAGTCCACGGACTGCTCTTCATGCACTTGCATTCACTCATGTCCTATGGGCATTTTGAAACACGAAGTGTGGTTGTCTTCATTCTTATATCTTTCTTTCATGCTAGTTCACACAACTGGGTTGTTCGCGGACCAAGCCTTCACCAACATGGTGTAGAAATTTTGAATAATATGACACTTATTCATAGAGAGCTTCCCAATTATACACTATTGCGAAATACATGCATAATACATAATCTCCTCTATGTTTATCATCAATTTAGCAGCATTAAAAACAATGAAACATCAATCACATGCACACATTAACACAATATGTAACCCGGGGAAAGCATACAGCTGAAAACCCCACACTATCTTTATATTATAATAATAGAGAACATGTAACAATACATAGTACAATACTCCTCACAAGTACTCAGTACTATCTCCACTTGTTACACGCAAAACTAGCTCAGATCTGATCAATCACAGCTCAAATCTCCTCCACTGCTTTGCCTGCCTCCACTGTGCAATCTGCAAGAGAAATCATCCACTCTGTAAAAACTAATTCCCTTGGTATACTACACAAGCCTCATGGGCAATCTCCATCCATGCATGTGCAAATCTCATGCACAACTATAGTCACATCTATAGTCACACTGATAGCAATCTCAACCTCTAACACCTGTCTCCATTGAACTGTACATGCACTGAGTTAACTGATGTATTCTTCAGTTGCATTATGAGTTAATAATTAGTGAATTAATTAATATTTAATTCACACAACTCATCACTAGTGTATTCTTTAGTTAGACTAAAACACAACTAGTTCAATCAAGTCAAACTGAACACAACTCCATCAACTCCACAATCAACTCCACCAAAACTCAACCACATGAGTTCTAACTGAAGTCCTGCATGCAATAGCTCAACTGACCCACAAAGAAAGCATATTTCCTTCTGACAGCTGCATGTGCCACATCTGTAGCTCAAACTGAAGTGCTCCAAGAGGATAAGATAATGTTTATAGTTCAAATATTATTATGAGCTAATAATATTTGACTGTTCTATTTTTAGCCTGGCAATCTAAAAATAGAAACCTACCTATATGTCTAAAAATAGAAGTCCATCTATTTTTACCAACATGACCAATCATCCACAAATAGCAACCTACAACTCATAGACCATGATCCATATGTCTAAAAATAGACATAGTCTAAAAATAGACTTTACGCCAAAAATAGCCTGCGGGCCCACTTAGTGAAGGCGACTTCTTTCCACTAAGCTCCATCATCTTGTTGCATTCTCAACACATGGGTCAACCAATGCGTCGATGGCTACATTGGAAATATCACTTCACGTAGTTAGTCCCATGCACTGCTATTTTAGAGGTAGGAGTAGTGTTTGCTTTTAGTCAGTTTTCTTACATGCTTGTTTGCTTACTTGCTTCGTTTGTTTGTTTGTTTGCTTGCTTGTTTTCTTACTCGCTTTTCTTTTGCATTTGCTTCTACTTCTGCTTTGCTTTGCTATTTTTTATTTGTTTTTTTCGTAGGTTAGTTTCTCATAAAACCATGTATGACTCTTGAAACAAGCTAAGTACAAGAGGCCTTGTACAACTATCACTACTTGGTTATCTGTCATCTTGCCTCTGCATGAAGAACTTGTTACTTTTAGTCCATGATATATTGAAGCAAAATATGTATTGTTCCAAGTGAACCTTGGTGAAAGCACAACGCTTGTGCGCTAACAAGTGTCAACTACTCTAGTCGATTTTTTTTGGGTTAACCCTTGTCAACTCAGTCAAATAGAGTAAGGTGTGGGGGGGAACATAACAGGCACGTTAGAGATATAATAAACTACTTCTTTGTTGGAACAACCTCTTATGCTCTCAATAAGTCGGGATCCCTCTTCCACCTCTAAAATTAATAAGTGTTATGCACAATTACAAAAATGAAAAAATTAAAAATGAAAAATGAATAAGGCGAAAGAAGAGAAAGGCTTCTTGTGCAGGGAGGTGATTCAAGCAACTCCGTCAGGGTATTGACCAAGCTCGCTAGCAACGGAGCCATGCTTGTGTTCCTATGTGACTCTGTCGGGGTACTGTCCAGGCCTCGTGGCAGCGGAGCAACACCAGAGATGAAACTAAGACTCTAACGACTGTACTGCTTGTGCACTAATATACCCCTCAACCCCAATCGAAACAACTATGTTGCCTTGCCTTGGCATGTGTGTCAATCGACCAAGAGCTTGGTAGACGCTACATCTTACAATCAAGCTAGTGTGAAACCAAGATGAGCTGAGAACTAAACAATACTTCCAGAAGTGTTAGACTTTATTTTCACGAACAAGGTCCATTCAGAGAGCTGGAGTTCTACCAGTGTGTCGCCAAGTGTTGTAGCAGCTAAAACCATCCTCAAAAAATTTTCTTTAGCTTTGTTTTGGAGCCTCCTTACCAACTTTTTATAGCACCTTGTCTTGCTTCATCAAATAAACAAGCTTCATTGTTTTTCTTACACAAAGGCAATATGTCGATCAAAGCTTGATGCATTCCCTTCACAGGTTGTTCATCCGTTTTTTTTCTAGTTGTAGGTTGAGCAGCTTCCCCAAGAAATTGCACAATTCAAGAGGGAAACCAGCCTTCCCTCCAGAAATTGCACAATTCTATCTGGCAACCTTCTAGGTTCCAGAACTGTGCAATCCTTCCAGTCATGCTTCACCCAAAAAACTGCGCAATCCTTCCTAGCAAGGCTTCTCAGCCCAGGATTTGTGCAATCCGTAGCAACAGTTAGTTTCTCTGCCCATAAATTGCACAAATCTCCTGGGAAGCCAACCTATCTCCCACCCAGAAATGCGCATTTCCTTCCAGCAGTTGAGGAGCCTCATGCATGAGCTGTTGGGTTGACCAGTTCCACCCGGGACTACAAAAACTGTACTTGCATGTGTGGTCTGCTTTTTCCTGGAATAGCAAAAGGCAACATGCAAAAACAATCCCATGATTTAGGGAGCTATTTTTAGTAGTTAGAGGTTACATGCAAAGTTCGTTTAGAAGCTTTCCTCCAAGTGTCACTTTTTCCTAGATTTGAGCTCAAACTTATTTATTCGACACATTAGAGCTCATTCTTTCATATTGATCTTGGAGCTTTGACATCTCACAGCACATCTAGGACTCTTCGACGCATCCGACTTAGCTATTCATGGGTAAGTGGTCTCAACTTGTCTTTTTCAACATTTCTATCACTTTTTGTGTTTTCGCTTGTGTGAGTGTTGTTTGCTTGATTTCTTTGAACGCTTGCTATCATTTACATGCATACTAGCTTGTACTAACATCGTTTCAATTTTCATGCTCTCTCACTATTGTCGTATGCATGAAACTGTTTTTCATGAACAGTCGCCAATTCGGTGACTCGCTTCACCCACATGCATGTTGATCTATTTAATGAATATTTCATTCAATGTTTTCATGCATGATCAATCACTTCTGCTTTGACTTAGTGTCACCATGCATTCACTTTCACATTTGCTTTCAGTTGCTCGTCGGCGAGTATGGCAACCTTAGCCCAGACTCTACCTTCACCGAGACAACATTGCGCAATCTGGAGAAGTAAGGCTCTGTCTTCCTCTCCAGAAATGCGCATTTCTACCTAGGAACACTCCTCTAAGATGGTTTTTTCGCATTTTTGAGGGACAGTGATAGTTGGCCCAAAAAATTATGCAATGCAATCCCTGAGCCTACATCCATTCCTAGCTGGAATTGCGCATTTCAAAATCCCAGCAGTCAACAGTCAGCCTAGATTGCACATTGCACAAATCCAGTAGCCAATCAACCTCCCCAAATATCCAGACTAATTTTTGTGCAAGTCTGGCAGCTAGTCTCCCAGCCTACCAAAATAAATTGTGCAATCTTTGCCTATCAATCCCCACGTATGTGTTATGTCATTCTCTTAATTTTCTTTGGTTTTCACTAACAGATTTCCTGCCATGCATGTTGCTTTGTGTCTAGATCTTTCAGGTGTTCATTTGCCTCTTAGGAATACAGGATCAATGGCCTCCAAGAGAGCAGGATCAAAGGACACTGATGGAAGTGCAACTGGAGCAACGATAGAACAAGTGTCTGCATTTCTACCAATCTATGAAGATACCAATTTGTTTCTAGACAAGGACATCAAGCATAAGCAATGTGCTAGAAGAGCACATACCTTGACAAACTTGCATGCTGTTGTTGATTGCATGCAAACATGGATGATGAGATATAAGGGAGCCCCGCTTCACTTGCCTATGGCCGATGCAGTCGAGCTGAAGTCACGTATCGGGAGTCAGATCTGGAATTATGAAGTGATCCTGCAACTCATCACTAGTATACAAGCTTCTCATGCACGTGTATTCAAGAGTATGGATGTTGCGATGCACGCACATGCAATCCCATCTATTGGGACTTTCACCTAGGCGAAGACAAAGGCACAGCTCTAACTAGAGCTTGAATGGTTCTTCGACGAGTTGATGCGCATTACCACCGGCCCAGACTTGCCCATCAATGTAGACATAATGCACAAGTATGTTTTTGGTCCATCCACATTCAAGACAATGATGCGCATTCTTACAGATGAGTTGGACAAAGGAGCCCGAGCAGTGTACCCGGATTCTATAGAGGCAAGAGTCATGTTCTAGAAAGATGTCACCTTGGAGCACATGGACACCATCAAGGACTACCAATCTTGGCATCAGTATGTTACTATTGATCAGCGTGAGGATATTGAGGAGATTCCATGATTGTCTAAGTCATAATGATGTCTAGCATGGCTTGCTCAAGCCATTTCTCTCACATGGGTACATGTGCATTGTAATGTAATTTCTTGTCAAGTGTAAGTCAAGTGTCTATAGTTGGATGTAACAGCCATAGAATAGATGAAGAGTCATGAGGGTAGTTGAACTTTCACAAAGGGGAATTTCAAAGGTCACCCCACCCTTTGATATAAATATTCCCTCATAACTCATTGTAGAGGCTTTTGGTCAGCCAAGATTCCAATAAGACTATCTTGGAGAGAGCTTGGACAGTATTGTAATGAGCCTTAGCTTCTCCACTTCGCAGAGCTAGTACATCTCTTTGGAGGAGCAAGCGGTTGTGTCTGTAACATTCCGCTATCGGAACTAGTGGTTGGACATGGATGTATTGCATGATTGGAACTTACACTTCTTAATATAACAAGAGCCAACACGTTTCATGCATATGTTGTATTGTATTTTATGCTATCCGGTTTACTCTAAATGATATATGTATTTGTTTCTTTACGCATGCATGTATATACTATTCTATATAAGTATGTATGAATATTTCTGAAATGTGTTGTTGGTTTAACCATCACTGTGGATTGCTCACTAACTTGCCTTCCATGTTGTGATGCATCTTCACTCGTGTGTTCCCTTGTTAACTACGTGCTATCACAGGTTTCCAAGGGGCGCACTCACCTCAACCCTCGTGTGTTAGAACCTCTCATGCACCTTCCTTGGCTCACTGTAGATGTCAAACCCTTGCTACCAATAGCGTTATCTTAGTTTCCTCTATCCAAAATCGTGGTCAAGGCATTACCGTACAACCAACTATTGGGACTCCTACACCAAACGGTCTGAGGTCTAATTGGGACTTCTTACCATGGAGATCCCCTAACACGTTGGCGGGTCTAGCACTGTCAACACAACACTTCTCGACCCAATGCCCACTGATATTGCAGTGAGTACAAAAACTCTTTTGAGCTCCTCTCGGCTCACTTGCCTTTATCTTTGGATGAGATTTTCTCCTTTTGGTCTCAATTCCAATATACATAGACACCTTCTTGATGATTGCTTTCCTCTTATCACACTTATTGATCCAGGTGGATGTTGGTGGCCACCCACCTATACCACTTGGACCCCCACAATTGTCTCTTTTAGTTTTTCAATTTCCTTATTTATAGCACAATTTACTAGTTTTAGCAGTTATTTGGGTCATGAACTTCCAGAGCCGTTTTGAGGCCCTAAACGACATTTTTTTTGGGAAAACCAGGAGAAACATAGGTCATTGACCAATGTTTCTCACTCAAAAGTTGTAGTCCTCGAATAGATCTTTCTAGCGAGCTATTGTATGCATCAAACGAAGTTCGTATGCTAAAGTTACGACCCCAGGAAGTTGATGTACCAATTTACCTAAAACGGGGCCCATAGTTTGGCGCTTCATCTCCTAGGGTTAGGTTTTTGGATTTTTAGGGTTTTCCATTGTTTCTAAACAATAAATAGGCCTTGGAGCCTCATTGTAACATATTTCAAAGGCATGTAGCTGCCACATCTCTTCTCAAAGATAAGCTACCATTGCCCTAGCTAGTTTATTTCCATTTCTTTTTGTAAGCATATTTCAGTATTATACATTAATGAAATGAAGTATCATTTCCGCTACATCTCTGTATTAATGGTTATATCTGTAATCTATTGCATTCCTTTCTAAATATGGATCAATGGTATTAGAGCAGTCTGTTCTTTCTGTGTTTTTCTTTGCATGTCCCCAACAAGGCAGGGATATAAGGAGTTAGGGCTTGAACTGATCGAACCTTTGCAAGACCTCGAAAATCCCGATAGCATCCCATGGTGATGAAAAGAAAGACGAGGAGGTAGGAGATCCTACCAAAATCTTGCTCAAAGAAGCCCTCGAGTGACAAAGGAATGCGATGATGGAAAACTTTGCCTAGATCCTTCAGCGGCTACCCAGAGGTGACGCATCGGCTTCCAACAGCTACTCTGGAAATGCCACACCCTTTATGTTACAAGTTAATTTTGAAATCCCCATATTCGAGGGTGAGATAGATGCAAATTCCATAGATAAATGATTAAATCTACTAAAAGGGTATTTTTCTGTTCATGAAATTTCCAATCGAGAAAAGATTATTTTCGCTCTTCTCAAATCAACCCCCCACATCAAGGACTAGTGGGAAACCTACTGTGAGCACAAGGATGAAAGTACGGGCTCACCTTTTTCAGCCACACCCACTTGGAATTCATTCCGGGATACCATCAAGGAGTAGTACTACCCTGTCAAAAGCTATGAGGACAAATACATAAACTGGACCACTGCGGCATGGAAGGGAACAAGATGTGCCGAAGTTCATAAACATTTTTCATACCCTTCGCACACAGTTGGGTATCAAGGATTCTGAGCTACATTTGGTACTCAAATACGATGGTTGCCTACATAGATACATTCAGGACGATATGGAGTTCCTGAACATCTCCTCACTCGACACAGCATACCGATACATTATCAAGATTAAGCATAAGTTTAAACAGAAGAAGCGAGACTTTGGATTTGTGAATCTGAAGACCAAAGGACAAAGCCAAGGCGGGGTGACCCAAGACAATCTGTCAGCCGCAAGAAAATAACAACACCATGAATTCAAAGAAGGACATAGGAAAGTGGTGTGAGTTCCACAAGAGCCCCACTCATAACACAAGTGAGTGTCGAACCAAGCAGTCACTCGTGGCCGAGTTGAAAGCTTCAGAATTAGATGCATGTTCTGATCCTAGTCAAAACCCAATAAATGGATTGAAAAAGGTAATAAAATCATTGATGCGGATCCCAACGCCATTGTTGCCACCGCCAATGTCACTCCCCTACACCTGCGATAGTCTTTCAACCGCTTACAGCGAGGTGCAGCACCACCGAACACTTTCTTTTCACCAATACTTATGTTCGTGGACTACGCCTTAATTCACTTTCTCCTACTTAGTTTGTGTTTCACAACCAAGTATTATTATGTGTTTAGCCTTTATACCAATGAACACCCATACTCATTCATTATCAATAGCAATTATAAACAAGAGAACAATTGCACAGTATAAAGGGGAGGGGAAAATCCCTGCAATATGAGTATGCCAGAATCAATATATTATATAATCATCACTTTTATAATGTAGAAGCTAAATCTTGGGAAACCCCGAATTTACAGTTAGTCAATTTTCACAACTTCGGCAAACTCAGTTTCCCAGCTCGTCGGCACCTACGCACGGTCGCCGCACGACTCACCAACCCGTCGTTCACCTCATCGCACGTCTTCACCGGTTAACTCTTCGTTTGGTCGCAAACGCCCAAACCGTGTATACCTACCCACATGCAGTCCCACTTGCCAACCTTGACAAATGCCCAAATCGTGTGAACAGCACGTAGTACCGCATGCCCAACTCTACGACCTCCGATTCCAACCTTCGTTTCACGGTCGTGTCATTTGCCCAACTTGGGCGCACCTCCAAGTCGCCACACACGGGCGCCTCTACTCGAGACACACTTCCGTTCACAACCCAACATGCCAACAAGTCTCCATGCACACTTGCACGATGGGCGGGCGCTTACCTGAGTCGCCAAGACACCCACGCCAAGTCGTCGCACAATGCGGGTGCCACACACACGTGCACGCCCTTCTCAACCGATAACCGAAATTGTTCCGTGTGCCTTGCCCAAGAATGGGCACATCTCCAAGTCTGCGCCTTCTCCTTTTCAATCTGCACCGCGCACTCTTTTCTGCGCCCTTCTCCTCATAAGATGAGTGAAGTTGTTCGATGAGAAAATGAGTCCCAACGTACAGCAATATATACCAAGGCGTGGGGCTAAGTCTGGTTGCCCAGCCGACTTGCCCAAAATCTCAACGATATCACAAATACGTTGTTTTCATGTCGGCTTTTATTCAAGTATAAGTCGGCCTCCCACCATCTCGTTCCATGCTCCACACGCATATACATATGCCAAGCTCTTCATTATTATTGCATAAGTTCGTCACATATCCAAGAGACTTTGCATAACTCGTTGCATGACCGTCGCACAACCTTTGTGCGGCCTAACTTGCCACTCGCTCGCGCGTGTGCCCGGCTTGCCTGGTGCCCAACCGCGCTGCACACCCGAGGACGTTACATCCTCCTCCACCTGAAATTGTTGTCGTCCTCGACAACATATCATCCTGGTAGCCATCCATCAAGATCATCAATATCCATGATGTCAACTCCTCCACATACTGCAACCATCACTGAAACATATGTAGAACCACCGTCTCCATCATGTCTCACCCTGGCAACCATCTGTCACCAAGATCACCATACCAAGGTATACACCTCATCGGTATGTCATACATCAGAGATCATCTCAATCCATGGTCATCGATCACCCTGTCACAATCTCCACATGTTGCTCTTCATCATGGAAGGTTGGCCCCTGCATCCAAGCTACATGCTCACTGTAACATATCGTGTCGACCTCCTCATGTGTCATCATGTGAACTGCTGCCATGACACTCCAACACAATGCTAACACATCTCTGTACACTACGTGTCCCCATGTTCGAACTAGTCGAGTGATCAGTCCAACTGTCGCGCTCAAATCATGAGAGTGAACATCCTCATGCCACCATCATTTGTTTCACAAAACATCTCGTCACATCCTCAACTCAATCAAGAATCCATCTCCATACAAGTGTAAGCCATGCTTAGGTCCATGAGGTAGTCCTCATCTCATCTGCAATATGTTGTCCATGATGTTTAGTGTCAATGTGCTACATGAAATCAGCCACATCTATCCCAACATCATCCATATGTGTATCTCCTCAATATGAAGAGACCATCTCATCAAACCGGCTCTCAATGTGTCACATCCAGGTCCATGAAGCAACCTCCATCATATCTGCAATGTGTCATCCCTCAAGCCTGCCACAAAAACAAGTATACACCTGTCTCATCTATCCATGTGCTGCCCATGATCATAGATCAATCAGCTCCCATGTCAAAAGGTAGTTGAGTCTTGGCTTGTCCCATGCCCAAGTGTTGCCACCAAGGCATCATCATCGTTGTAACTCCATCACTCCAAAGTGTCTCATATCGATCCTCCACATCAAGTATGCACCCCATCCTGCATCAAATTCTCTGACCTCAACTCCTCAATGCGTCAAATCCTCTAAGTCCACCATGTATGAAGTCCCCAAAAGTCGCAACAATCTCATGTCATCATGAGCTCCATAAACCATCCCCAACCAACATGCAGCAAGCATACAAGTCTTGGCCCAAAGGTCTCTGCAAGATTCCTTAGGTCTCCATGTAGTAGGAATGCTCCACAGTCTGCTCACAACTCCATCCAAGTCCATGCCCTTGTTGTACAAGAGTGCACAACCTCTCCATCGGCTCATAAGTAGAACATCTCCATGTCACACCAACAAATCTACCTGCACAACATCCCTGCTTTGGCACTCCTCATTGGATGCCCATAAGTGACACCTCTACAAGTGCTCCCACATAATGTCCTTGCATAAGACTGCCATGCTCCATGTCTCCAACCTGATGTCCATGACTAAGTTTCCCATGTAGTCCAACCAAGTAGACCCATCACAACAATCGGTCATCCTCACCCAAGTCTACAATTTTCGGTCTAGTGAACTCGGTCACCAAACCATATCATCATCACATGAGTCTCTCCATCATAGCTCCTGCACTGAAGGTTCCACCAAGACTATCTCTTGGTCTCGGCCATGAGAAGTACACCCAAGCAACTCAAGTGTGTACCCTTCAATCTGTCCATGAGTCATGCCGGGCACTTAGCCAATTCTCCATGTGGCTAAAGCATGACCCAATCATCCACAACAATCATCATTTCCCTCCCTTGTCACGGGCCTTTGTACCTTCTACCATAAGGTCACAAACAACCCCAACAAGTCCTACAACAGTCAACAATCCTTGCTTCTCCATACAAGGTCTCATCATAGACATCCATGGTAAGATGTTCCCTGGCATCGGCAAACTGATTTTGCCCTTCCCTGCATACGGTCCATCTACCAAATGCTCAAGTGATACACAAGTATCAATACTTACTTCATCATCATCATCATCATGAGGCTCCTCCATATGAGTCTCCTCATCCATCCATGTCTGCAAACTGTGCGATCCTAGTCCATCTTGATCAATCTCAAGTTCATCCTCCATCGTTGTCACATCTGCAACATCCTCAATCATCATGGCTCTCTCTTCCTTGATAGCACAATTTGCAACTTCACCTTGCTCCATTTTCCAACCAAGTTGAAGAAGTTCGTCTTCAACATTCTTTTCCAAGACTTCAAGTTCCTCTCGAATCCAGGGATTCTCTTCTTTCAACCTCTTCAACCTGTATAAGGTAAGCAAGAGCTTCCCTTTGCATTCTTCCCAACCTGCCATGCCTTGTCTTTTAGTCTTGACCTAAGCACTAAGCTTCACCTCTTCTAAACCTATTTAATTCACCAGCTTCACCAAGTTCCCTGCAACCATGAACCGGCCCTTGTTCCACTTGTATGTGAAACTAGCTTCCTTCACCTGCAAGTACGTGCTTCCACTGTCATCAATTGTCAAGTGCATCCACACCTGCACTTTGTCACGTACCAGCTCTGATACCAACTGTCAAGGTTGGTATCAGCTTTTCGTCAAGCTTCTTCAACCCTGAATCTGCTTCAATCATCAACCAGGATATCGGCTCCGATACCAACTATCACACCCCTACACCTGTGGTAGTCTTTCAACCGCTTATAGCGAGGTGCGGCATCACCGAAAACTTTCTTTTCACCAATACTTATGTTCATGGACTACACCTTAATTCACTTTCTCCTACTTAGTTTGTGTTTCGCAACCAAGAATTATTATGTGTTTAGCCTTTATACCAATGAACACCCCTACTCATTCATTATCAACAGCAATTATAAACAAGAGAACAATTGCACAGTATAAAGGGGAGGGGCAACTCCCTACAATATGAGTCTGCCTGAATCAATATATTATATAATCATCACTTTTACAATGTACAAGCTAAATCTTGGGAAACCCCAAATTTACACTTAGTCAATTTTCGCAACTTCGGCAAACTCGGTTGCCCAACTCGTCGGCACATCTGCACGGTCGCTGCATGACTCACCAACCCGTCGTTCACCTCATCGCACGTCTTCATCGGTTCGCTCTTCATTTGGTCGCAAATGCCCAAACCGTGTATACCTTCCCACACGCAATCCCACTTGCCAACCTTGACAAATGCCCAAATCGTGTGAACATCACGTAGTACCGCCTGCCCAACTCTACAACCTCCGGTTCCAACCTTCGTTTCACGGTCGTGTAATTTGCCCAACTTGGGCGCACCTCCAAGTCGCCACACATGGGCATCTCTACCCGAGACACACTTCCGTTCACAACCCAACATGCCAACAAGTCTTCGTGCACACTTGCACGATCGGCGGGCGCTCACCCGAGTCGCCAAGACACCCACGCCAAGTCGTCACACAATGTGGGCGCCACACACCCGTGCATGCCCTTCTCAACCGATAACTAAACTTGTGCCGTGTGCCTTGCCCAAGAATGGGTGCATCTCCAAGTCTGCGCCTTCTCCTTTTCAATTTGCACCGCGCACTATTTTCTGCGCCCTTCTCCTCATAAGATGAGCGAAGTTGTTCGATGAGCAAATGAGTCCCAACGTACAACAATATATACCAAGGCGTGGGGCTAAGTCTGACTACCCAGCCGACTTGCCCAAAGTCCCAACACTATCACAAATACGTTTTTTTCATGTCAGATTTTATTCAAGTGTAAGTCGGCCTCCCACCATCTCGTTCCATGCTCCACACGCATATACATATGCCAAGATCTTCATTATTGTCGCATAAGTTCATCGCATATCCAAGAGACTTTGCATAGCTCGTCACATGACCGTCGCACAACCTTCGTGCGGCCTAACTTGCGTCTAGCTCGCGCGTGCGCCCAACTTGCCTAGCGCCCAACCACGTTGCACACCCAAGGACATTACAGCCAAGGTATAGAAGAATGAGCCCGAATATCTAGAGGAGGGGGAGCATATTTTCCACTCACAAATGTGGGTGAAGGGTTTGCCGCTGCAATTCATTATCAACAGTGGCAGCCAAAATAACCTCATTTTAGCGGAGGTCATGAAGCGGTTGGACCTACCGACTACACCACACCCGCAGTTGTAAAGTATTGGGTGGCTTCACCAAGGACGAGATCTCTGAGTCCGCCAGCAATGCCGCCTTCCCTACAACATCAAGCCCTTTACATATGAGGTATTGTGTGATGTTGCACCTCTTGATGTTTGTGATGTGCTATTAGGCCAACCATACTTATGGAAGCGACATGTTGTGTATGAGTCAAGGCCTCACGCTGTTATTATTACTTTGGATAATTCATTATACAGGATACTGGAGGTAGCCCCACCTACCGCCACCTCTTTAATCTCTGTTAAGAAATGCAACAAGATCATCTCACATACTAGGAAATTCATTTTCTATCTGGTTCGCTCCCAAAGTCAGAGGAAGATCGTCGCCACATCCATGACCCCCATGAAAGTTTCCTCCACGCAGCAGCGGCAGCAAATGGACACGGTCAGGAAAGAACATAGGAACATCTTCTCCTCACCCATAGGGGTACCGTTGCACTGTCAGGTTAAGCATTCATTCGATTTGACTCCGAGAGCACCTATACCCAATGGGCTGATATATCAGCACGACATTTTGGAGAAATCAAATGCCAAGTATAAACAACGAAATTATCAACATCGAGTGCCACACAAGTTTCAGGTGGGTGACAAAGTCTGGTTACATCTGCAGAAAGAATGCCTTACAAGAGCCAATCAGAACCTCAGACCACTCCAATATGGTCCTTACACCATTACCAAGGTTGTGGGAAACAATGCTTTGGAGCATAGCATTCCCCCATTCCTTCGATTGCACTAATTTTTCAATGTGCACCACCCTCAACCATGCTTCCCACCATGACTAGACACATCAGAGATTGCAAAACAGCTCACCAAGGACCAACTTCAGTAGGAGTTTCCTTATCTCATGGAGGAACTCAACAGAATGGGGACCATTGCTTCCTAATGGGGGAGGAATGATCCAGGTGGATTTTGGTGGCCACCCACCTATCCTACTTGGACCCCCACAACTGTCTCTTTCAGTTTCCTTATTTATAGCACAATTTACTATTTTTAGCATTTTTTGGGTCCTGAACTTCCGAAGCCATTTTGAGGCCCTAAACGACGTTTTTTAGGGAAAACGAGGAGCAACATGGGTCGTCAACCTATCTTTCTCACTCAAAATTTGTATTCCTTAGATAGATCTTTCTAGCGAGCTATTGTACGCATCAAACAGAAATCGTACGCCAAAGTTACGACCTCGGGAAGTTGATGTACCAATTTACCCTTCATCTCCAAGTTACGGGGCCCATAGTTTGGCGCTTCATCTCCTAGGGTTAGGTTTTTGGATGTTTATGGTTTTTCCATTGTTTCTCAACAATAAATAGGCCTTGGAGCCTCATTGTAACACAGTTTAAAGGCATGTAGCTGCCACATCTCTTCTCAGAGATAAGCTACCATCGCCCTAGCTGGTTTATTTCCATTTTTGTTTGTAAGCATATTTCAGTGTTTTACATTAATGAAATGAAGTATTATATCTGCTACATCTCAATATTTATGGTTATATATGTAATCTGTTGCATTCCTATCTAAATTTGGATCACTTATCTACACAATGGTTAGATGAAAGGTGAAAGGTGCATGGAAACATTTTTCTTAACACGTTATTCAAATCTGTGTTTTGTTTTCCACCATGAAAAGCATTTGATTTAACAACATTCGAATTAACAAAATGATTATACCTCTTTCTGATGTCCTTTGGATTATGTTGCCTGCATGAGGAACTCGTGTGGCTTGAAGAACTGAGCTTCCTTTCTTCCTCGACACTTTCATCTCTCTCTGGAGACGTTTTCCCCTTCAAATCCTCCTTACGTTTGAGGAACCATGCGAGAACCAGTTATGGGTGCAAACTCCATCATGTTGCCTCCTCGTGTTCTCCCTTAAAGCAAAAGGAACGTGTGACCCATGAACCATCACTTGAAGACCATTCTTCTTTTGCGACATAGCCTAAGCCTTCATATTTAAGCCTCTCCTTGGTTGCAATTGGATTCTTGATGCCCTGTTGGTTTATGCCAAGGCCTCCTCCCTTGTAACCCATCTTGGTCAAGAGTTTGGATCCAATGCTTTCACTGTGTTTCTCAAAGGCTGCAAATGAATTTACGTTAATACTTTCACATAAGGAAGAAGCACATAAATTCTTACCATTTTTTGCATCCTTTGATTGGCATACAAAGATTCTTTCAAATTCCCTTTTAATTCTAGACGTGTCCTCTTGGACTCTTCAGCTCTCTTCTTTCAACTCCTCGGATTTGGGTGTTGATATAACCTCATCTTCCACATCATTGGACAGAAGGTACAAACTTTTCCATCTACCTTCTCTGAATGACTTTCTACACTAGCATATTGCATAAAAGTTTTAGAAAAACATGAAGATTGTGGAGAAGATGGTGGTTATCACCATTCTTGTTACCTTCTTCCCTTGGAGAACATTCTCCTCTTCGAAGTCTAGATCCTTCACCTTACGAATTGGTATTCCTCTCTTCATAGTGGACTTTCACCATTTCTGCCATGTCTAAGAAGTCCTTTCTGAAAGCCTTCACATCCTCTGACATTATTGCAGGCTCTCCTCCTTGGGACATGCTTTTGTTTGAAGCTTCTACTACAATTTGAGGTATAACTTGGTGGTAGAGATTGAAACAGTCTTACTCTCCTTTCTAAAACCTTCTCTTCAATGAGCTTCAAAACACATTTACTTGCAAACATCATTCAATTCCTCCTTGCACAAATAAAAACCATAGCTCTGATACCAACCTGATTTGAATTGGGGAAGATTATTTATGCTATGCTAATTCGCCTCATCAAAATATAAAAATGTGCTTGAGGTTGTACTCCAAAATAGCAAGTAAAAGCATGAATTTTATGTGTTTTTGCTTAAAAATAGTTTCATGAAGAAAAACTTAAAACATGAAACCAAAACACTAAATGGGAGCATGCATCAAACAATAATACACCAACCATTAATAAAGGAGTTCACCCCTCCTAGGCTACATCTCCTCGGATCAGCTCTAAAGGCATGACCCCTTCTCATTATGCTAAAAATTCTTTAGATAAAGAGTACATAAATGTGATGAAAAAAAGAGTGGCTTGTTTCCCCTTCAAGGAAACATTCTTCTGCAAAGAATTCTCACTCTAAATATATGACAACCTACAGTTAGTCATGGAACAATCAGCTAGCTAAGGGGTCTCAAATCAAGACCACATACTCTAACTTCCAAGAGAATAAACATGTACAACAATCCACTTGAAGTACTTAACAAGTCTATTTCTCCATACACATATAGAGCAAAGAAAAAATACAGCTACAACACTGCTATAATGGCTACCGCAGAAAACATATGGAGGCTGGAATACCCCTACAAGGTCATCTCCATCTTGGAACTCCTCCATAAACTGAATCAACACTCTAGTTGACCAGGGCACCCATAGGCTTAACTTTGCAAAAATCATACCCAGAAGTGCTCCTTTGACTCTCAAACCTGTTCCAATGAGTTTAGAATGCCAAAAAATAGCTATCTAACCTCTTTTTGCATCCAATTTGGTCGAAAATTGTCTTAGTTATGACTTCTGCCAATCTCCCCACAATTTTCTCCTCCAAATCTGGCTTATTGCTAGTTAAATTCATTATCCATAGTCTAAACTAGCAGTTCCGCCGAAATCGGCAGTTTCGCCATCAATCCCGCCAATCTTGCGGTTAAGGGCTGAGTGGTCACACTTGTAGTTAGGTCTCCGACGGTTACGGCGACGGTCTCATAGTCTGTCAAATATCCATAGTAATAATAATAATATCCATTTTTAAGGTCACAGCCAAGCCAGACACCAATATTGGTGTATGAGAACCCCTTGTTTGTGGGACAAGGGACCCACCTCCGCGCAGCGATTTGACTGCTAAGTCTACGAAGGCATACATACTCTACCCCCTCTAGCTTTGAACCTGTGACCTCATAGGAGGAAACACATGCTCTTAATCATTAGGCCCACTCAAGTTGTATAACAACATTACATGGGACTTAGTTGTAAAACATGTGATCTAGAGATAAGGTGGGCCCGTTGGGTTATAAACTGTAGCTTTGGACAAATATCGCATCTGGAACATCCCATCTATCATCGCAATTCAATGGAGACCCTTACTTCAGGTGCTCTACGGACCTGTTGGGTTATTAAATACAACATATAACAATCCCGCGTTCGTGGTATCATCACAATCAGCGAAATTCAGTGGGTCAAAGTTCTTTTTAACACGACAAAAATTGCAATTGCGACACTGGCAGACCCGGCGGGAGTTTTCCACTAGCATTTATAAACACTTCACATCCGGATAATTTTATCGCATCGCAACCTAGTTGCTTCTAGGGGTCGATTCTTATCATTGATGTGATTGTGATGTGCAATCGCATCATATCGAACTCCATAAACTGTCGGGGTTGGGGCCGATTGTTCATACTCATATACCTTTCATCGATATGTAATTTAAATCCATCGCAATCACAACACTCGTCGATATCGCATCGTAACCCAATCCTTGTCGGGGCTAATTCTGTAATGTGATCCGCCTGCCACTGTGATGTGTGATATGTGAGGGCCAATGGTAGGCTACCACTTGGCGCTTAAGAATTCTTTGAAGGGCTATGCCATGTCATCCAATCCTGCCATGTCATCAAGTCAACCCTAAACTTTGACTTTCTCTAACTCCTGCATACAAGCTCAGATTTGAGTTCCATTCACACCATTGGATTCAGAATGATGAGCTCTTTGATCTGAAGCTAAAATGATCAAAATTCTAACACTTTGAAAATTTGACAAATTTTGAGCTCCTGATCTGTTATCACTCAGATTTTCCCTTAGAAGTTATCAAAAGAAGGGACACTCCAAGGTAACCACAAAACAGTCTTTTAAGTACAGAATCTAGCCAATTTGTACTTAGAGAGGGCTCTCTCTTTGTGATTTAGCTTTTTTTGTGAGATATTAGGCTAGTTATGAAAGCTTCGGGGGTTTTGATTTTGTTTGGTGGTGGAATTCGAGAGCAGATGGATAGAACAAGATATTTCAGGCCATTGGGATATGGAGTCAACTAAAGGATGGCTTAACTAGATCAGGTTGATTTAACAAAGGAGAAATTTCACAGGGTAAGATAGCCAAACAAAAGGAAATGATAGTTTCAAATGGGTGAAATGGTCTTGAACAGGGAGGAAGGGCAACTAAGAATCCTTCAACAGGGTCCAAGATGAGGGAAAGTGGGTGCTCACTAACAAAAAGAAATTAAGTATTCTTTGTTAAATGGTCATAGTGATAAACTATGAAAGTAGGAAGAAACTAAGAATTCCCTACCTATAATAGCCTGAAAGAAAACATTAAGAATATAAATGATTTTAAAGAAAGAATGCAATAAATCTCTTTCTGAAATATAACTTTTCATTTATCATTCAGATATGAAACACATATGAATATTAATTAAACCAGAATAACTATAAAAATACAAGATATAGAATATTTATTTGTTTCTCGTTTGACACAGGTATCCTGTAAAAGTCCTTTGCTTTATTACTTTGTTCCAACCAACCATACAAAAGGTGTTCAACAACACTTCAATTCCAAAAGTAAATTGTCTACAGAAATGTCTAAGAATCCACACCCAATACTTCGAATGAGGAAGTATTTATACAAATGTTTACATCAAAATATCTCCTAACTAAGAGAGATATATTCTAGGGAAACAAAATATCTTTTACATGAATATAGAGACAGATGGTCTCGAATCTAGAAACTGAATGTGAACTAATTGTTGTTGTCTATGTTTTTGTTGAAGGAGCTCGAGGCAGGTCCTATGAATATGCATCTTGTTGTCGTGCTAGTAACTCTGTGCTGGACATCTGATTTTATCTTTTCACTGATACTCTTTCACCTGTATCTGATACTCTTTACCTGTTCACCATTTTTCACCTTTTTTACCAAAATTTTACTGTGGTAATTATTTCTCTTTACCTCACTTAATTCATGGTAATTTACAGGATGTCAGTCGTGCTGGACCACCAATCATCTTTTGGTATTCTTGTCCTTGTTAGCTTCCTGTAGATTTCATCTGCTTCAGTATATTTCACAAAATTGGGTTGCTTTGGGAATAGGTGCTTTACTTCATCTTCAATGTAAAAAAGGTTCTCCAACCCATCATAGAGAACTTTTCGTGTGGGCAATGCCTTGACCGCAGATGAACTGGCATGATTGTCAGCTCGCTAACGCAACTTGTTGGTGTATTCTATCTGAACCATTAGTTTGTCATTTATGACTAAAGGACTTGGGAGTCCTTTACTTTGTAAGATGCCAAATTTACTCATGAACTCATCGATATCTTCCTGCATACTTTGACATCTGCATTCTAGGCCTTGCATTAGATTCCTTTTGGTCAACACGTTCTTTATTTCGAGGATGGTAATAGTCTTACCCTCAATGTTTAATTTCTTTAAATGTTTCCTATTTCTACTATTTAGAAAATTGATTAATTGGATTGCCTCTTCAGGCTTTCTACGCAATTCCTCTGTAGTCCTTTGAACTTCTTCAAGAGCAAGCTTAACCAAATCAATTTGTTCAAAAATAATTTGAATTGAAGACCAAATTTCATTGATGGAATCAATGATATTAGTCCACAATATCCTCTTGATCTCTGTCACGGGATTTTCAAATGTAAGTTCTTTCTCTAGTGCTATAATCTGTTGGGTTAAGCCTTTGTTTTTCCTCATCTCTTTTGCAGAATTGATTTTTGATACATCATATTTCTGCTCCAAACTAGTGAATTTATCTTTCACTTTTTGTAGCTCTATAACTTGGAGTTTCATCTCCTCCATGGACTTAATCAAGTCCTCAGCTATATGTGTTGATGTTCCTGCTTGTGATGTACCTGTCACTTCTATGGGTGCAGTTGTTGCCAAAGGAATATTTGGGGCTAAGGCTAATGCCAATGTAGAAGGGACTGGTGTTGAAACTATAGGCACTACAGTCTGGGGTTGTGTGGTTGACTCACTTTGCCTAGACTGTACCGCTTTCTCTAATTCCTACTCTGTTTCTTTTAATCACTCATTTAGCTTAAGGACAAGTCCATAAGCTCTTCTTCATTTTTCTTCTCTATCACTTCAGCAGTCTGAGGGTGAATGAGTGGTGGAAATTTCAATTGTTTCCTAAGTGCATTTATATCTTCATTTTTCTTCTTTATTAAAATTTGTGTTTCCTTGATATCCTTTGGGTCATGGCCCACCCCAATAATCAACTCCTCCAATGATTTGATTCTGTTGTCTTTTTCCTGAGAGGAGGTTTTTTCTAGTTGAAATTGGGTAGTAGTGTTGCTCAGTGAATTTTACAACCTATGTGCCATCATTGCCTTGCTAGTCAATGTAGAAAATACCATCTCGCCTGTTTGTTTGTGCAGTTCTACCTGGTCTATTGGGTGGATGTCTTTTGCCATGACTTCAAAGTCAGTCTTGATATAATCTGCCAAGGATTTTGGCTATAGCACTGTGGGTTTTAAGAAACTCATTTTCATTTTGCCCTCTTTGATGTCAAAAGCTAACATCAATCTGGTTTGATTTGTAGGGGCCATATTTAAATATTGATCATAGGCTTGGGCCTTCAGCTGCCCATTCCTAGTCTTGATTTCTTTGAATTTCCTCTTTATGTCTATAATTTTTTCAGAAGAATATCTGAGGGATGAAACTTCTATGCTCTGTTTCCTTTCCAATTCTTGCTTTTGTGAGCTTGAAGGTGTCCCACTTGTTGGGGATGTATGTAGATTGTCTACTCCTTCCTTCCTCATGCTCTCTGTGGTTTCATCTATGAACTCCTCTTCTGAATAAAGATTCAACCTTTACCTCTTAGCAAAGGTTTGATTTGTAGGTCTATTATAAGGGGTAGCTACTTCCCTATCTCTTTTTAAATTCTTTTACTCATTCAGAGGAGTTTGCACAACTGGGGGATTTCCCATATTTGTAGGAGCTAGGTGTGGTTGTGGTGGAGCTCTTTTTTCAGATATTTCAAACTGCTCTATTTGTTCTGATGTAGGAACACTAGATTCTTGTGTTTGTCCCTTTGATTGCTCTGCTATGGGAGCATTGGTTTCCTAGGTTGGACTTTGGGAAGACTCGGCATGCACCTGTACAAAAGAGTCCAGGTCAAGTCTGTAGAAATTTTGAATAATATGACACATATTCACAGAGATTATCCTGATCATACAATTATAAGCGGAACATGTATAATACATAATCTCCTCTACGTTGATCATCAATTTACAGAAGCAGAAACATTCACAGGCGCACATAGAAGCATCAATCAAACTCATAAACACAGTATGTATCCTGGGGAAAGCATCTCGCTAAAAACCCCAACTATCTGTATATTATATTGATTGAATCATGTAACATTACAAAGCATAATACTTCTCACAAGTATCTCCACCTCTGTTACACACAATACAGCTCAGATCTGATCTCCAAATCTCTTCCACTGCTTCCCTGCCTCCACTGCTCAATACCTGCTCAAGAACTGATGAGAATAGCTTCCCAAACTCGTTTTTCACTTGCAAAATAGTCACTCACTCTTTGTGGACGTGAGAAAAGGCTAAAATGTGGGCCAAATACGTGAGCAAACTCATTGGCATACTCAATCCCTTGATTGTGCAAGATCTGATGCACAACTATAGTCACAACTGATAGCAATCTGATTCTCTACCACTTGTCCCTGTTGAACTGAACATGCACTGACATGCAACTGAGTTAACTGATGTATTCTTTAGTTGTATTATGAGTTAATAATTTGTTTAACAACTCATCATTAGTCTATCTGCAGTTATACTAACTACAACTAGTTTAACTAAGTCAAACTGAACACAACTCCATCAACTGTACCTCCAGTCCACTAAACTCAACTCACTTGAGTTCTAACTGAAGTCATGCATGCAACAACTCAACTGACTCATAAGAAAAGCGTATTTCCTTCTGACAGCTGCATGTGCCACCTCTGTAGCTCAAACTGAAGTGCTCCAAGAGAATAAGATCAAGTTTATAGTCCAAATATTATTATGAGATAATAATATTTGACTTTTCTATTTTTGACAGCCAGTCTAAAAATAGACTTTGATCACTCACACTATGATCACTCACACTTTCATCAAAAATAGAAGTCCATCTATTTTTCCCAACTTGATCAATCATCCATAAGCATAGACATGATCCATATGTCTAAAAATAGACTTGCGCCAAAAATAGCCTGCGGGCCCACTTAGTGAAGGCAACTCTTTTCACTAAGCTCCATCATCTTGTTGCAATCTTGTTACACTAAAAAATGTCAACATGACTATTTACAGTTAGGATGGCTCTATCAACAGTCATACTACCCTCTTAGGCAAGTCTTATGCCTCTGCTCTCCATGTCAAACTCGAAAAAAGAGAGAAAGTCTTTCTAAATGTATTTATCTCTGGGGACACAGGTTCTCTCAACCTTACCTGCGGGGACGCACCCAATGTTCACAAAAGCTGCGTCTTTGGACGCTCTGTATGTAAAGGGGCAGGTGCGTCCCCCTGAAAAGGTTAAAATGCGCAAGTTTCATCTTTAAAAAGTCACTTGTGGTCATTTCTAGAGCATTCTAGAAGGTTGTTCGACGTGTATTGAGCGCCTCCAGATGGTTCATGCACTCCTACCAAAGAGGAACTTATCCCATCAATAGGGGAGCTATCCCATCCAAAGAGGGGATTATCCCATTGATGGTGGACCTGATTAACTTCCTCTTGAGCACTATAAATACAGGCATTGGGCCAGAAGGAGGGGAGGTTGAAAGCTATACATTTCTAAGGGTAAATGCTGCAGGAATTAGGACTCCCATTTAGAAGCTTGTGAGGAGAGATTGTCATCTTTGCTTGTTCTATTTGGAAGTGGGTGAGCTTTGTCAAAGTAAAGGAGAACTCTTGATGGACCCTGGGAGGGACTTGCACAACACCAAGGCTCAGGTTGTATTTGTTCCTTTTGTTACCTATTAATGCAAATGAGTCCATTCTTCTCAATAACTTGTTATTTATGAGTTGTTTCATGTACTCCTTGGTCTATGTGTTAAATATGTTTTATTCTATGAGATTATCAAGTGCTATTTAATCGTTTGATTGTTAGTGTATGCAGGTTTCAAAGTGAAGGAGGAGCTCATCCGAATCAGTGGAGCTGGACTGCTACAACAGCGTTGGATTACAGGTAGGATCTAAACACTTGATTTCCCGTATAGTAAATGCATGTTTAGAGAAGGATTGCTCTTGTTTGTCTTGTTTGTCACTAGAGAGTCTTAGGCTCCTAGGGAGGTTGGTTTGTGTCCGCACAATCGACTCTTTCCGCTTGACAAATTGGCGACTCCACTCGGGATTCCATTGATGTGAAAAGTCTTTTCCTTTGTGTGAACTTTGCTCTGAGAAAATTGGTTTATTTTTCTGGTTTTGGCTCTGTGACTTTGTCTGTGGGTGGGTTAGCTTAGGATTAGATTCATTTTGATTTTTCTTGAGTTTTTCAGTAGGACGCACCCTCTGAGTGCTGCACAGTGCGTCCCTGGACGCACTTTTGCTGTGTGCACAGAGCAGGCCCGCACCTGTGCTAACGGGTCGCCTGCGTCCCCTGCTAAAATTTGAGAAAATTCCATTTTTTGCATTTTTACTCTTAGATTTTGTTTTTTCTTAGTTTTTACTGCCCAGATTCATTAGTCCCTTGTCAAAGATCTTCACGTGAACTTTTTTCGATAGCATTGAGTGTTTTAGTGGATTTCATCGAAGTGTAAGCCCTAGGGTTTGATTTTGAGTAGGTCTTGTAGTGACTTTGGCGGTAGAAGTTGTCAAGCCTTAGATCTCTCTAGTTTTGTCAGCATTCTAAGAAGTCAGACCTGTCATAAAGTCTACCTGCGAGAGAAACTTACCATTGAGTTGCCTTTTTGGGCAAATTTCGAAGTATAACTGTAGTTTTACGGAGAAGAATGTAGTGACGAAAACGCTGGACAGCTTGAACGGCTGCCAGGTCCAATTTCTCTACATGCGAATATTTTAGTTCAGTGGGATTTAAGGTCCTACTGAGATAATATATCACATGTTCTGCTCCGAATTCATCTTCTTGAACTAACACCATTCCAATGGTGGAATGCGAAGCTGCGAGGTATAAAAAGTAGTCCTGGTTGTAGTTGGGAGGATGCAACAACGGTGCATGGGTCAACGCGTGTTTAAGTGCATCAAAAGATTGTTGGGCAATCTCGTCCCAAAAGAATTGAGCGTTCTGTTTCAACAACCATGTAAAACCTTTAGTGACCTCGGCGTAGTTTGGGATGAATCGGCGTAAAAAGTTCGCTTTCCCTTGCAAACTTTGGAGTTGGCGCAAACTCGAAGGAGGAGGCAATTTGATGATAGCTTCGACTTTCGAGGGATCGACGCGAATGCCGGCTTTTGAAACAACAAATCCCAGCAATCGACCTGTTTCTATACAGAAAACACATTTGTGGGGATTCAACCGAATTCGATAATGCCTACACCTCATAAAGATTGCTGGTAAGTGGACAAGGTGATCAACTCGATGGAATGAATGAGCAGGCAAATCATCGAGATACGGTTGCACAATGTGCTTGATGTCATGAAATGCGTAAGACATTGCCCGTTGAAAAGTGGCCCCAGCATTCTTAAGCCCAAAAGGTAATTTGCAATAAGAAAATGTCCCCCATGGACAAATGAATGCCGTTTTTGGTTGGTCGACAGGTAGAATATTGATTTGATTATAGCCCGAAAAACCATCCATGAAGGAAAACATTTCACTTCCGGCACAATCATCAATAATTTGATCGATATAAGGCGTAGGATAGTTGTCTTTTGGACAAGCTCGATTGATATCCCTATAGTCGATACAGATTCTTATTGTTCCTTGTTTCTTATTGACCGGAACAATATTCGATACCCAATCCGTTAACGGGATCGGATAAATAAAACCTGCTTTCAACAGCTTTTCGACTTCTGCTTTAATGGCAGCCGCTTTTCGAGGGTGAATCTGACGCAACCGTTGCCGGACGGGTTTAGCATCCGGGTAGGTCTTTATTTCATGAACAACAATGGCAGGATCGATTCCCGGCATTTCCTCGTAAGACCAGGCAAACACATCGCGGAATTCTTGGAATAGGGCCTTGTAAGTTTGGATTTCATCTTATGTACATGCGGCACCTATATGAATGTTCTCCTCAATTCCGGGCTTCACTGAAATATCAATGGGAATAGTGCGAGAAATATTCCCTAAATTCAACTCTGAATCAGAATGTTTCGTTGGATCCTGAGCGTCTTTGACATATTCAGCGGTAAAGATAGATGAAAAATCATTTTCAAATGCATCATCCTTAGGTAAAAACGAAGATCTGTGATGGAGATCCTCCCATGGTAGATCGTCTACACTTAGGATTTCGCGAAGTTGTTCATCAGATGACACGACTTCGGGAAACGCTATCCGTTCTAAGGTTGAGGTGAAAAGTGATTCTTCACTGACCACATTCATTTGGTCGATCTCGGTTGAATGAGAGTCGGTAAAAGACATGACAGCTTCATAAGCAATTTCATATGGACTCAAAGGCATAGCATCACCGAATGAGTCTATCTCAGAGTCAGATGGGACAATCCAAGGATCATCATAAATAATGTTTTCTGATGTAATCATATGAATTGTTGCAAATGAAGGTTCTACGCTGAGTGGAGGGAGAGGAAAAGTTCCCAGTAAACCGGAATCCTTAACTAAACCTACACCAACGTCCCTATAAGGGATTGTCGTCTTACCGACATGCTGGATACTCTCTGAAGAGGCTGGGTTGGATGAAAAGTATGTCAGCTGATCAATAGTCACTATCTTACCGTTATGTGGAAACTTAATTACTCTGAAGACCGATGAAACGACCGCCGTCATAGCATATGACCAACTTCGACCCAAAAGAAGGTTGTAGTCTAGAGGGGCATCAACCACTTCCACATCCAGACTAACGGTTTTACCTTCTACCCCTATAGGCAATTCCTGTAGAATACCAAACGGACGGAACCCACGGCCATCAAAGGCCTTAAGGATGGTGGGGGATTGGTTCAACGAAGGAGAACCAAGGGATCTCCAACATTGAATCGACATAATACACGTAGAAGCTCCCTCATCAATCACAGTCCTATGAATAGGCCTGTTTTTGACCATCACTGGAATTTGGAAAGCCATTTGATGGCAGAGACGTGGTGCACTATTTTCTAGATCGAAGATTATTATATTCGGGTCCTGAACATCAACAGCTCCTATAGCCGACAAAAGTAATTTTCGTTGTGCTGGGCATGATTGCAGCACTTCTAACGCCGACATTGCTGAGGGTGAAACAGCTAAGTCCTCAACAATGTTGTAATTCTGGGCTGCTCTCGCATGTGGATTGAAAGCAGACCTTCGAAGTACACCCTTGGCGGGCGGTTTAATTACTAAGTCCGGGTTAGGTTTCTCGATCTGTAGTGGATCGGAACCAGGAGCTGAGGTTGATGGGTTAGAGTGAGAAGATTCTGCTTCCTTACCATCAACAGGATTCTTACTACCATAATCTTGCGATCGAGTCGCAATCCTCACATGAGACATCATCAAAATGGGTTCTTCACTGGCATTCGAGGAAGAACCTATCATCTTATTCTCCTGCTCCGGAAATGGATTTTTTAACACAGCAGGAGTGGGAGAACCTTTGACTATTTTCACAACCTCGGCCCGATGAGGGCAATCTCTCGTAAAATGATCCTCTTCACAAATAAGACAAGGATATCGAGGTTTGCGCTTTTCGTCATTGGTTTCCGACTTTTCCGTTTTCTCCTTCGGAGCCTTGTCTGCTTTAGCCTTCTTCTTTCCTTTCTTCTTTCCGCCGTTTTTTTATTTGGCCGTAGATGACTCTACAGCATGAATATCGACGGTAAGTTCAGGAGAAGATTCTCCTGTCGGGGAATCGGGTAAAGTGATAATAGGAGTAGTTGAAGCCTTGGAAGACTTCTTCTTGCTCTTTGTATTCACGATACCAATCATACCATCAGCGGCATGAGATCCCGAAGGAGCAGCAGTGATTTGATTCGACTTTGGAAGATCCGGAATCTTCTCGTGTAATGTACCCGACTGAGTGTAAACTAAGTCAAGGTATTGCGCCTGAGCAATGACTTGCTCCTCAGTAACTACTTCGGCCTTAGCTACATCTTCAGTAATCCTTGGTAATAATGATTTAACAAACCATTCAGCTAAGATTTGGTCCGGGATAAAAACTTTCACTAGCCTTCTTCGACATCTCCACTCATGAATGTGATCAGAAATATACGTGGACGTTGATTGTTTTAGTGAAGTTAATAACTCCGTGCCGTTATCATATCTGACCGGCAACTGAAAGTGAGTTAAGAACGAGGTAGCTAACTGGCTAAAATTGTAAAAAGAGGCCCGTGGTAACTCAATGTACCACTTGCCCGCGAGACCAATGAGTGTACGCTGGAAAAGACGTAAGCGGATCGAATCATCCGAGATAGAATTTGAAGCACACCAGAGGTGGTAAGTCATCACGTGATTGGACGGATCCTCTCCAGACTTACCTTCGAACTTGGGTATATCGCTGGGCAACTTATTTGGCATTGGCAGCCAGAACGGAAGATATTGAATTGGATCGTTCGTTAGGCGCGTCAAGTCTGGTAAATCCAAAGTTGCGATAAACGGTAACTGCCGGTTAGGATCTCTAAAACTCTGGGTCACAATACCGGCCCCAGGAGGAGGATATCCAGGATAACTAGGAACAGGAGTCGCATTTGGGATATTATATCCTCCTGGAAAACCAGGATTAACCGGACCGTACTGAGGTTGTTGAGGTTGTTGATAAGTGTACCCAGGATACGGTTGATACTGGTAAACCGGTTGTTGGACAGCTTGCCCAGGTTGGTACTGTCCCTGGTACGGTTGGTGAACAAATTGAGGTTGAGTAGTGACAACCATACTTATACCAGGCTGGCCTACAGGCATCTGGACCGTGGTTTGAATCGTAGATCCAGACAACGGTAAAGATGTCTGAGGAGTGGTTACAGAGACAGTAGAAACTGGAGCCGTCGACACTCCAGAAGTAAGTATGGTAGATGTGGCGGTAGTTGCAGCAGCCGTTTGAGATGGAGTACTAGGTGCAATTGGCGGCTGAGTAACTACCGAAGTTACAGAAGTTTGAACACTTGACTGGACAGGTTGCGGTTGCTGGGGTGGACCAGAAACTACGGGTTGTCCAGCTTGAGGTACCAACTGTATACTTGGCTGCAACACCTGTTGACCCTGTGACGGATCCCATACTAACATTCCAGGGTATTGACCCGTAACAGGTTGCGGATACTGAGATCCATAGCCGGATTGAGGATAGGATTGATAATTGTAAGGTGCAGTTCCCATACCTTGACCATATGATTGACCTTGAGGTGGTTGATAACCTTGACCTGAGTATTGACCTTGAGGTTGATAACCTTGAGGTAAATACGGATACTAGGGTTGACCTTGACCTTGAGGTTGGTACCCTTGAGGTTGATACCCTTGGGGTTGCCATACTTGAGGTTGCCATCCTTGAGGTTGATATTGATACTGAGGTTGACCTTGGGGTACATATTGAGGCTAGGGTTGACCTTGAGGTATGTATTTCCCCATAGGAGCGTACTGACCTTGAGGTTGCCCCCCTGACACAAATGATGTACCTTGAGGTTTCCCCCCAGGCATTAACTGAGGCTGCCCCCAGGCGGTAATTTGCCACCTTGAGGTTGGGAAACGGGAACTGAACCTGACATCATGTAAATGTCTCCTATACCCAATGGTACATTACCACTGTTTCCAACTAATAACCCATGATCAACGGGTTGACGAGATGCCCCCGCAAAGGTACCAGAAAGAGATTGATACACAGTGGGAACAGAAGGACCGCCATGTAAGAAAGATTCAGGACTTTGAGAAAACACGGACGACGGACCAGCCATATTTACAGGAGTGTGAATACCTCCAGGTGGAAAAGGAGTATGAGGTGTAGAAAAACCTAGCCCGAAGTTGTCTAAATAATTGGTTAACGAAAGGTACCAAGTAGTACTTCTAGGAGGACTGTAAAAGATAGATTCACGCTCCCTTAGATCAATAGTAAGTTGATCTTCAAGATTAGAGACGCCTATTTCTTCCTCTGGAGCTAGTTCTTCGATAGCAATCAAACCAGTAGGAAGATTTTCAATGATAATTCTTTCTATTCTCGGTGAATCAGGAACACTAGAAGTCGGAGTAACAGGTTCAGATATTTCTGGTTCTTCGCCTGTATCACTAGCAGACGAAAAACTACCAACAAGCTCAGAAACTGTAACAGCTTCGGGATTATAACCTGTCTCTAAGCCTTGGTAATCTGAATGGACTACCAAGGAAGATTCTCCTTCTTCAGGTGAACCTACTCTACTGCCACTAGGAGGAGTTACAAGGACCTTCAACCCTTCGTACTGACCCAGAATATCTTCAGGAGATCCACCCCGCGATCTACGGAGTTTTCTTAACAAATCTGTTCCGGTAACAATTTCAGGTGACTGGCCCCAAAGTCTACGGGACTGTCTCGGTAATTCCGCCACAGCTAAAAACTTTTAACTACTACACACGAAAACAAAATAAAATTTCAAATCAAACCACCTAAAGTCTCTAAAGAACCAAACAAATTTGAATCACACGCCTAAAGAATCTAGGGCGTCAAACCAAGCACAAACAGTAGCCTTCTAGACCGAAAGCGCTAGTTGGTGATGAAGCCCAACATCGCTGGATTCAGTACAGAAGTGGCGGGTGGAACAGTTACCCCGACAACCTGCTTAATGAATAGACTGGACCAAGTTCCTCCACTTTAACCGTCTCGAGTGAAGTGAACCCCCCAGAAAATCCAAGTGAGTCTAGCCGACGTCTGCTCCAGGTACAGTGGGACCTTCCCTCCACCATCACCTCGATAGAATCCTAAAGATAATGGTCACTAAGGTTACCAACCGCAACAAGTGCACCTGGGGGAATAGTATAAACTCCGACAGCACGCAAGGGCAGAGTAGCAAGCTCAATCCCCTTGCCGGCACCTTGACAATAATCCAAGGTTTACCGACAAGTGACCCCTGGCTCCTCGACAATGGTTAATCCGAGGTTTACCGTTTGTAATACGTGCGTGTCTGGCGTCGTTCCCAACGAGGGGGGGATTGATCCCCTCACTGGTTCGGACACGAGCTCGTGCTTCTCCTTTAAGAGGAGCTTTCCCAGAGTACAAGTGAGACAATTGGATTTATTCTATCACAAGATAAGCTACTTGTTTGGTTTTGTTGTCTTGGAGAGTTAATTACTCACCTACTCCAAGACACTAGCCTGATCTAAATTGGTGTTTCAGAGCCCTAGTAAATAAAAGTTACTATGTCGATTTTACTTTAAGCGTTAATTTTATGGTTTTTCTTAAAGACAAAAGGTAGTGGAAGTGAAACCAATGGTGTGTAGACTCGACTCAAACCACTACAAAGATGCACCTAAGATGATTTACGCTACTTTTCCTTTTTTCAATGAAATTCTTAACTAAGAGAGTTGAGAGAATGCAAATTTTAAAGAAAACCACTTTCTTAGAAAAGACAATCAAAGAAACAATTCTCTTTATCTTTTCAAGCATACAAACATGACCACTCCTTACGTGCACGAAAAAACTCTTTTTCTTTCAAAACTTTTCAAAGCTACTTGAAACAAAACTTTTCAAAGGAGATGTTTTTGTATTTTCTCTTTTTATATAAGCATATAAACCTATCTTAACAAAAAACAATCTCAAAAGCTATAAAATCTATGAAAACTTGACTCACAAGCAAATCAAAAGGGAAATTACTCTACGCAAACCTACCAAGGCAAAAGCTCACAAAGATGATTCTAGGTTGTTTTACTTGACCAAAATCAAATCAAGGACCAGCTAATGCAGAATCAAAAGACTAGTCAAAACAAAACTCAAATCTTTTTGTTCTTTTTGTAAAATGGAATTCAAGACTTAAACAACAAGCACTTCGAAATTTGCCCAAAAAGGCAACTCAATGGTAAGTTGCTCTCACAGGTAGACTTTATGACAGGTCTGACTTCTTAGAATGCTGACAAAACCAGAGAGATCTAAGGCTTGACAATTTCTACCGCCAAAGTCACTACAAGACCTACTCAAAATCAAACCCTAGGGCTTACACTTCGATGAAATCCACTAAAACACTCAATGCTATCGAAACAAGTTCAGGTGAAGATCTTTGACAAGGGACTAATTAATCTGGGCAGTAAAAACTAAGAAAAAACAAAATCTAAGAGTAAAAATGCAAAAAATGGAATTTTCTCAAATTTTAGCAGGGGACGCAGGCGACCCGTTAGCACAGGTGCGGGCCCGCTCTGTGCACACAGCAAAAGTGCGTCCAGGGACACACTGTGCAGCACTCAGAGGGTGCGTCCTACTGAAAAACTCAAGAAAAATCAAAATGAATCTAATCCTAATCTAACCCACCCACAGACAAAGTCACAGAGCCAAGACCAGAAAAATAAACCAATTTTCTCAGAGCAAAGTTCACACAAAGGAAAAGACTTTTCACATCAATGGAATCCCCAGCGGAGTCGCCAATTTGTCAAGCGGAAAGAGTCGATTGTGCGGACACAAACCAACCTCCCTAGGAGCCTAAGACTCTCTAGTGACAAACAAGACAAACAAGAGCAATCCTTCTCTAAACATGCATTTACTATACGAGAAATCAAGTGTTTAGATCCTACCTGTAATCCAACGCTGTTGTAGCAGTCCAGCTCCACTGATCCGGATGAGCTCCTCCTTCACTTTGAAACCTGCATACACTAACAATCAAACGATTAAATAGCACTTGATAATCTCATAGAATAAAACATATTTAACACATAGACCAAGGAGTACATGAAACAACTCATAAATAACAAGTTATTGAGAAGAATGGACTCATTTGCATTAATAGGTAACAAAAGGAAAAAATACAACCTGAGCCTTGGTGTTGTGCAAGTCCCTCCCAGGGTCCATCAAGAGTTCTCCTTTACTTTGACAAATCTCACCCACTTCCAAATAGAACAAGCAAAGATGGCAATCTCTCCTCACAAGCTTCTAAATGGGAGTCCTAATTCCTGCAGCATTTACCCTTAGAAATGTATAGCTTTCAACCTCCCCTCCTTCTGGCCTAATGCCTGTATTTATAGTGCTCAAGAGGAAGTTAATCAGGTCCACCATCAATGGGATAATCCCCTCTTTGGATGGGATAGCTCCCCTATTGATGGGATAAGTTCCTCTTTGGTAGGAGTGCATGAACCATCTGGAGGCGCTCAATACACGTCGAACAACCTTCTAGAATGCTCTAGAAATGACCACAAGTGACTTTTTAAAGATGAAACTTGCGCATTTTAACCTTTTCAGGGGGACGCACCTGCCCCTTTATATACAAAGCGTCCAAAGACGCAGCTTTTGTGAACATTGGGTGCGTCCCCGCAGGTAAGGTTGAGAGAACCTGCGTCCCCAGAGATAAATACATTAAGAAAGACTTTCTCTCTTTTTTGGAGTTTGACATGGAGAGCAGAGGCATAAGACTTGCCTAAGAGGGTAGTATGACTGTTGATAACCCTCACTCGGCCGGGGGGCATGCGTATATCATCCTCGCGGTTGATTATTTCACTAAATGGGCCGAGGCGATGCCTACATTCGATGCAAGCGGCAAAACAGCTGCAGTTTTCGGATTCAATCATATTATAACTAGGTTTGGTGTCCCACAAGCAATCATTACTGACCATGGGAGCCATTTTCGAAACATCATGATGACTGAGCTTACAAGCCAGCTTGGTTTGCGCCACGATAGCTCTACTCCTTATTATCCGCAAGCCAACGGTTTGGTTGAGTCTATCAACAAAGTTCTGGTTATCATGATCCGACGAACCATTGGTATTCATCGGTCGAATTGGCACAACATGTTATTTTCGGCGCTATGGGCATACCGAACCTCAGTGAAAACTTCAACAGGGTTCACTCCTTTCCAGCTAGTTTACGGCTTGGAAGCTGTGTTACCCATTGAATGCGAAATCCCATCACTTCAAATGGCTGTCGAATTACTCCCAGCTACTTCCGAAGAGGAGAAACGTTTATTTTACTTAGCTAAATTAGATGAGACTCGACGTGATGCTGCATTGGCAATCGAGACTCACGCGAAGCGAATGAAAGCTCAGTATGATAGAAATGTAACCCCTCGAAGTTTTTCGGAGGGAGACCTAGTGCTTTTATATGATCAAGCTAACGATAAGCTAGGTGCTGGAAAATTCGTTCCTATGTGGCATGGACCCTATATTGTAAAGCAAAAGCTAGTAAAAGGGGCTTATGAGCTGGTAGATTTTGATGGGGACTCTTTGAGTAAACCCAGAAATGGACTTTACCTAAAGAGGTATTATGCTTAAATGGTGGGTATGGAGAAGTTTTAGTTAGGTTAGGTTTTCTTTCTAGCTAGTATGTTTGTTAGTTAGTCGGTGTGCTTAGCTTAGCGAGTGTGTTTTTCGTCGTTATTCTGGCTTATCTTGGTTTGACTCTTAATATTGCAGATGTCAACGCCTCTCCAAACGTACATTGGATTCGCTGATGGTGCTTGTCGTAGTACACGGAATATCTCTTCCGCAGCTTGGGTTATCTATTCACCCTCTGACGAGTTAGCTTCTATGCATGGGGTAAGCCTCGGTCAAACAACGAACAACATTGCAGAATACAGTGCAGTGGTTGAATTATTATCCGAATCTATTTCATCTGGAATTCGACGTTTGATAGTGAGGTTAGATTCTGAACTTATTGTATTACAGCTTAATAGAGTTTATGCCATTAGAAATCATGTGTTATTAAGGTTGTTTTTCAGAGTGTGTCTCTTGGAACGTGAATTTGATTACATTGAATATCAGCATATTCCAAGGTCTTTAAATACATTAGCAGATGCAATTGCTTCTCGAGTGTTGGACAGACATTTACGATAATCATGCAAGTAAATTTAAAAACATTTCATCACATATGTTAAACAAGATAAGCCGGTAATAGTGATATATATATAGATAGGAGTGTGTCAAAAATTATACATCGTCTTCGATCATAGGTTGAAAAACACCTTATGATCGGCAAAAATGATAAAGTACAAAAAGTCAAAATGTCACATGTGTCTACAAAATGACTAGCCAATCACTGGTGGTGCTCCCTATACGACACCACTGCACGGGCTACCTTACGCAAAAATCTCCTAAACGGTCCAGGGACTGCGACTACATAGCGCTGAAGCCTGATAGGAATGTCATCCATAGTAGTCTCAGGCATATCCGCCGTAAGACGCTCTAGATCATGCTCTAACTCAGCTAGTACCTCTGCAGCCGCGTCCTTTGGGGCCTGTACCGGTGCAACTGGATGTCTCCTCTCAAAAGGTCGGAGGTTGGTTGGGCACTGTGGACCAACATCTGCATTTTGAAAATTTTACTGTCAGTTTTGAGACGATATATATAAAAAACAAAAAAATACATAATTTGAAAACTTGTGAAAAATAAAGTACCTCTGTCGTCCCATTGTTCTCCCTGTGGAAGAACCATGTCCGGATCACCTCGAAAATCTACTCCGGCATACGGAAAGTCCTGGATCGAAAAAACTTGGTCCTCTAACCAGTGAAAATAACTATCAGAGTATCGAACCACTGCCACGCCCTCGTCAAGATGCCGGGCCATCACCGCAACCCATTGTACCAGCTTTGGCTCCCGAGGACCCAAGATATCAACAGTGAGTTGCTGAGGGACCAGCATCAGAACTCTTTCTAAGGCAAATCTCACGACTAAAGGCCCATATCCAAAAGTTTTCAGTCGTCCGTTCTTTGCCTTAGTCAGTTGGCTCTTCACATTAGCCGACACAGCATCACACCAGTTGAAAATGGTGCCTTGGTAACAGTCAATTGCCATCCGCATTTGGGACCCAGAAGCAATGTGTAAAGCGGTTGCGCCGCAAATTCTGGTAACCCTGAACGCTATAACTTTGAGTTCACGCAGAGAGATGTGTTTGATCTCCACGCCTTTCGAATGGTGTGCACCGGGTGTGCACCAATCTTCCCGGAGACTAACAAGGGATTGGCCACCCGGCCTAGTCCCGGCTAGATTGAGTTGCTCGCCTCTATTTGGCAAGCCAGTGAGAAAGTATACATTAGAGGGCTCTATCTCGAGCTGGTGCCCTCCTATGTAAAAGCATTGCTCTTGAACGTTCCATCTCTCAACCAGCCATTCTAAGAATCTTACCTGAGCCCTCATGCCAGGTATGGCCCAGTATTTATATAGCCCGCATTCTTTTAGGGCATCAATGAAAGGTTAATGTTCAATTGCAGCTAAATCAACGTCCTCGTGCTCTCTTTCTCTCCAATCCAACATGGTGAGTACCCTACACACCAAGAAACAATGATTAGAACTGATTTGGGGAAATTTGAATGGTTATTTGAGGAGATTGGGGTTTTAAAATCCGCCTTTCACGGAGGACGCACCCCGCGTTTACAACACAGGGCGTCCGGACGCAGCTGGCCTGAAGGTGGGCTGCGTCCCCCGACCATTTTCCTGTATAGGAAAAAGTCGGGGGACGCAGGTCACCCGAAGGGCACCTGCATCCACCGAGAGGCGCATTTTGAAACCTAAACCCCCCCAAAAAACAAAACTAAAACCTAAAAATCAACTTTAATCGGATGAAATTGAAGAGTAGGATGTTGTAAAATACCTGGAAGAGACGGCGTTCGATTCTGACGGTCGGATTTTCCGCAGCGACCACGGGAAGTTTCTTGCCAAAAGCTCTTTTTTCAACCTCAACAGTAAAATGGTAAAATAACATGGTAAAAAGTCTTTTTATAGGTTTTTTGGATGAATTTGTTCATTTTTCACCATGGAAAGATGTTTTTCGATGTATTTTTGCCTATCTCAAACAGGTATGAGTAATTTGTTGCTTTTGTCCAGGACAAAGGGACTCAGAGGGAAAATTGTCATTTTTCACGAACCAAAATATCAGAGTCATCTTTTAAGCCCTTTTTCTGACTCCTAAAAACTGAAAAGATTGCCGAGCGTTTCTTTTACACTCGTTAAAACGGAATTAAAAGACGGTCCCCTTATAGCTCTTTTCTGACCGTAAAATCAGGAAAAGATTGCCGGGTTTTTGTCGTTTCAAACTCGATACGGAAATAAAACGACGTGTCCTTGATCGCTTTTTACTTTTCAGGTCAGTGGCACTAATTATGAAAGTACTCCTTGGTCGCAAGATCAAGCGGTTCCCCCAGGTATTATTTTATACTTTTTCGGGCTTGAGGGACACAAATCTACGAAAAAGCTCAACTTGGAGTCTTCTTAAGTTTTTCAGACTCTCTAAAATTGAAAAACGCCGAGTTTCTCCTATACTGGGCTCGTTAAACATTTCACAGTAAAGGACCTGTTCAATTACAAACAGGAACGAACCACTCCTTCCTAGGGTTCGAATCAAAACTAGGTTGGACTCATCCGAAGGATGAGCTTATAATCAAGCATATGTTATCCTCCTCAAGCTTGTTAAAAATAAAGAGGTACTTGCCAGAAATGGTGGGGGAAAAGAGAGAAGAATGAGCCTATGTGTTACCTTTTGTCTCAAAAGAAACTTTATTACCACTCTTGAACACGACACTTTTTCATTCACCTGGGTTGGGAAATCCTTTACCTCACAGTTGATCAAACCACTTTGAAAGTCTTCAGCCGGGTTCCTGGGATTAACTTTGAGTTATTCAGCACCAAGCCATCTGTCGTTTCGTTATGTGTTCAAGAGGTCTGCAAACAAAACTTTCATCTGCAAAATACTTGTCATCCATTTGACCATCCCTGAGTCAGTCCTTACAGCAACATTTCTTCAACTTGAACAATGATTTCGTGTTGTGGGCTTGCCTGCAATGGGTCGCTTTCTATCGACATCAGCACATTATCTAGAGAGATGACTTAGAAATCGTCAGTACCTTGAAGTCTACATGCATCAATGGCAGGTTTCTCGCCTTTGACGTCAGTTTACATCATTGACTTTCGATCGAAGGATTCCGTGAAATGTTCGACATCAACTCATTCATTCACATCTCATGGATTGTACTGGGTACTTTGAGAACCATTGACATTACTGGTGGTCTCTCTCACGCTTGTTAACAGTTTTCATCATCGACTGGTAATCAAGTGGTTTCTACCATGTTCGACATCAACTCATTTATTCGCATGGCTAGAATCGTACCAATTCGAGAAGTAGAAATAAAGACCTTGGATCTAGTTTCCACCATCCAGGCTGCGAGGAGTTTTTGTATTCATTATCTAAGTAGACTAATCATAAACAGATGGCTGCACCCATACTGTGTCTACAAAAGTCTATGATTATGATGTACTGCAAGATCATTCCTGTATCAGAGTAGTTAGTCTGTTAGTTAAAGTTTTAATCTGAGTATGGGAATGCCTACCTCAATGATGATATAATCTTATACATGTATTTTGTGTTGAAAATTGCAGGTTCTGACCAGGCTCTCCACGAGATAATCCTTGAAATGATAAAGCGCTTCACCCTTCCTAGATAATACAAAACCCTAATCTATTTCAGGCTTCGCACTTTAGGGGGCAATCTGTTACACTAAAAAATGTCACCATGACTATTTACAGTTAGGATGGCTCTATCAACAGTCATACTACCCTCTTAGGCAAGTCTTATGCCTCTGCTCTCCATGTCAAACTCCAAAAAAGAGAGAAAGTCTTTCTAAATGTATTTATCTATGGGGACGCAGGTTCTCTCAACCTTACCTGCGGGGACGCACCCAATGTTCACAAAAGCTGCGTCTTTGGACGCTCTGTATGTAAAGGGGCAGGTGCGTCCCCCTGAAAAGGTTAAAATGCGCAAGTTTCATCTTTAAAAAGTCACTTGTGGTCATTTCTAGAGCATTCTAGAAGGTTGTTCGACGTGTATTGAGCGCCTCCAGATGGTTCATGCACTCCTACCAAAGAGGAACTTATCCCATCAATAGGGGAGCTATCCCATCCAAAGAGGGGATTATCCCATTGATGGTGGACCTGATTAACTTCCTCTTGAGCACTATAAATACAGGCATTGGGCCAGAAGGAGGGGAGGTTGAAAGCTATACATTTCTAAGGGTAAATGTTGCAGGAATTAGGACTCCCATTTAGAAGCTTGTGAGGAGAGATTGCCATCTTTGCTTGTTCTATTTGGAAGTGGGTGAGATTTGTCAAAGTAAAGGAGAACTCTTGATGGACCCTGGGAGGGACTTGCACAACACCAAGGCTCAGGTTGTATTTGTTCCTTTTGTTACCTATTAATGCAAATGAGTCCATTCTTCTCAATAACTTGTTATTTATGAGTTGTTTCATGTACTCCTTGGTCTATGTGTTAAATATGTTTTATTCTATGAGATTATCAAGTGCTATTTAATCGTTTGATTGTTAGTGTATGCAGGTTTCAAAGTGAAGGAGGAGCTCATCCGGATCAGTGGAGCTGGACTGCTACAACAGCGTTGGATTACAGGTAGGATCTAAACACTTGATTTCTCGTATAGTAAATGCATGTTTAGAGAAGGATTGCTCTTGTTTGTCTTGTTTGTCACTAGAGAGTCTTAGGCTCCTAGGGAGGTTGGTTTGTGTCCGCACAATCGACTCTTTCCGCTTGACAAATCTCAACAAGAATTTCTTGTTGCACACTTTTCAACAAAGTCTCTTCTCCAAATATTTCATTACATTCTCAGCTTCAACTTTCTCACTATCTTCCTCTATCAATTTCCCTTCCCTCCATTCGTTCATATTGGCATATTATTCTATCTCAGGGATTCTGTGATGGATGTAGGGTGAAAGCTTATGTTTTTTCCTCCTATCACTAATGAAACCATGAGGGTCATAAACCCAAGCAAAGCTTTTATTTAGTCTTATTGTTGTTTCTATGATTTCTTCTACTCGTTTCCCTACTTCTCTATTGTTGCACACAAATGGGCCTAAGTGGTCTTTAATCCTCAATTGGGCTTTCTTCTTTGCCATGGTGAAATGAATTTGGTCAGAGTTTAACATTTGCCTGTAATATTCCAGGGCAAACAATCTCATAGGAACATACTTTGGCAGCTTGAAAGTAGGGAGTTCACAACCATAGATTCGAATCTTAGTGTGATTCTGGTACAAGTACCAGTCACCTATCTTGTACTGCTTTGACAGTTGAAGGATTCTCTTGATATCATCATTGATTCTTGGGGGAGAATGTCCTATCAGCATGGTGGTTACAGGATAAACAAATTGATCTATGAATTCATTGTATGAATAGGGAGAATTGTATTAGTAGTGGAAGATGGAAGTCCCGAAAATGACTGATCTAGGATTACCTCTAGTATCCAGCTTATTCACAGAGAATGGGAATTTGTCAGTTTGATAATACAGGAAAAGGTGATACAAGACTATGGAATACTTGAACACTCTCTCATTTTCCAATCTCATGAACTGATCATGGATTTTGTCAGCTATGAATGTAGCATAGTCATATTTGGCAGGAGGGGGCTGGCCAGGGGTGAAGATAGTGTTAGAAAATTATATATTACGGAGCAATGGAACACATAAAATATTGCAGAAATATAAACACAGAAAACGCACAAAACAAGAGAGACACAGATATACGTGGTTCACCCAGTTTGGGCTACGTCCACCCCGAACAGCCAGTCCTTCCTTTCTATTATCCAGCAAAATGAAGAGATACAACCTACAGCAAAACCGCTGTAATATCCTATGTTTTCTCTCACAGTCTCACCTCTGTGTTTCTCGCTCACCGAATACACATCTATATCACAGCCTCAAATACAATGCCCTCATATAAAGAGAGGGGTTGCCTTCTAGGGCAAAAAACCCTAAACTAAACATAAGCTCTACCGTCAGATCATCCGCCTAATGAACGGCCCAGATTGACTAGAAATTACTATACTTTTACAAGGCAATTTTACATTTATTTTTGGCTTCGGGGGCGCTGCCCCCGAGCCCCCGCCGGGGGACCGCTGGCCCCCGGACCCCCCAGCCGGGGGGGATGGTCCCCCCCACGTGGAGGGGTGTACAAACTTCCTGGGGTATACATCCGGCTGAAACAAAGACCTCTGAACAATCATGCTCCACACACAACAATCTCCCACTTGGAGAATGATTGTAGAAACTCCATTGCTGCTTCATTTGCTGGACAATGACTCCTCTTTGGACCTGGTTGTTCCTCATCTTCTTCGTCATCCTTGAAGACCAATTGAAACTGAGCATATTCCCAGTTTCTCCCTGGTTACAACTTTTGTTAGCATATCTGCAGGATTCTGGCTAGTGTGTATCTTTTCCAGCTTCAACTCTCCATCTTCCAACACTGATCGTATGAAATGGTACTTGAGCTGTATGTGTTTTGTCCTGGAATGAAATGCTGAGTTCTTTGCAAGATGAATGGCACTTTGGCTATCACTGTATAACGTGCCCTTATCATGCTCCTTACCCAATTCACCCATAAACCTTTGTAACCAAATCATTTCTTTACTAGCCTCTGTAGCAGCAACATACTCTGCTTCTGTTGTTGAGAGTGCAACAACACTTTGGATTTTTGAAATCCAACTGACAGTTGTTCCTCCAACAGTAAATACATATCTTGTAGTGCTCCTCCTGTTATCTCTGTCACCTGCCATATCTGCATCAACATATCCCTGTAGAGAAATGTTTGAACCACCAAAGCATAATGCTTGATTTGTGGTACCTTTCAAATATCTGAGAATCCATTTTACTGCCATCCAATGTTCCTTTCCTGGATTGTTCATGTACCTGCTTACAACTCCCACTGCATGTGCAATATCAGGCCTTGTGCAGACCATTGCATACATTAAGCTTCCAACTGCTGATGCATATGGAACTTTAGACATATAATCCATGTCTTCTTGGGTCTTTGGGCACATTTCCTTGCTAAGTTTGAAATGGCTAGCAAAAGGTGTACTAACCGGTTTTGCATTTTGCATATTAAATATTTTCAACACCTTTTGTATGTACTCATTCTGAGACAATGTTAATTTGCGATTTTTCCTGTCTCTAGTTATTCTCATACCAAGGATTTGTTTTGCAGCTCCCAAATCCTTCATTGCAAATGAATTTGCCAATTTTCTTTTGAGTACATTTATTTCCTGCATGTTAGATCCTGCAACAAGCATGTCATCTACATACAATAACAATATAATATAGCTGCCATCATTTTGCTTTTTCAGATAAACACAATGATCAGAGTGACATCTAGTATAACCTTGTTTAGACATAAACTTGTCAAATTTTAGATACCACTGCCTTGGAGCCTGTTTTAAGCCATACAAGCTTTTCTTCAACCTGCATACTAGTTTCTCCTTCCCTTTCACCTCATATCCTTGTGGCTGCTGCATATATATCTCTTCCTCCAAATCCCCATGGAGAAAGGCTGTCTTTACATCTAACTGCTCAAGATGCAAATCTTCAGCTGCTACAAGACTTAAAATAGTTCTGATTGAAGTCATTTTAACAACAGGAGAAAATATTTTATCAAAATCAATACCTTTCTTCTGTGCAAACCCCTTCACCACAAGTCTAGCTTTGTACCTCTGTTTTCCTCCATCTTCTTCCTTCAGCCTGTAAACCCATTTATTCTTCAATGTAGTTTTTCCTGCAGGCAACCTGACTAAATCCCAAGTCTGGTTATGCATTAAGGAGTCCATCTCTTCTTCCATGGCTACCTCCCACTTCTTCCTGCTTTCAACCTGCATTGCTTCTTCATAACATTCAGGTTCACCGGAATCAGTCAACAATAAATAATATAATGAAGGAGAATATCGTTCAGGGGGTCTACTTGTCCTGGTAGATCTTCTAACACCACTTTCAGGTGTTTGGGGTGCCTGTTGTTGCTGTGGTGGTTGCTGTTGTTGTGGTTGTTGATTATTATTATTTTCAGGCACCTTTACTTTTTCAGTGATTTCATCAAGAACTGTGTATTCCTTGTTTTCGTTTTCTTTCTTCTTTTCCTGCAACTGATTCTTATACAAGACCTTTTCATTGAATATTACATCTCTGCTCCTAATGATTTTGTGATTTTCATAATCATATAAGCGATAACCAAAATCATTAACACCATATCCAATAAAGGTACATTTCTTTGACTTTGCCTCAAGCTTTGTTCTATTCTCTTTATCAATATGGACAAAGGCCTCACAACCAAAAGGCTTTAAAAAAGAGTAGTTTACCTTTTTACCTGTCCATGCTTCCTCCGGAACACCACCATCCAAGGAACTTGAAGGCCCTCTGTTTATTAGATAAACAGCAGTATCTACAGCATCTGCCCAAAACTGTAAAGGCAATCCTGCATGCAATCTCATGCACCTTGCACGCTCCATGATTGTTCTGTTCATCCTTTCTGACACACCATTTTCTTGTGGTGTTCTTGGAACTGTCTTCTCTCTGCGAATTCCATGTTCTGAACAGTACCTATCAAACTCTTTGCTGCAATATTCACCTCCATTGTCTGATCTAAGACACTTCAATTTCTTTCCTGTCTCAATCTCAACCAAAGCTTTCCATTTCTTGAAAGTATCAAATACATCAGATTTATTCTTAATACAATAAATCCAAGTTTTTCTAGTTGCATCATCAATAAAGGTAACATAATAACGAGAGCCACCAAGAGATGATACCTGAGCAGGTCCCCATACTTCTGTATGCACAAGCTCTAATTTTTCGTTCTTCTTTTCTTTCCCAACTCTGAGAAATCTGACTCTCTTCTGTTTTCCATAAATGCAGTTCTCACAGAAATCCAAATCAACATTCTTCAAACCTGGCAACAAATTCCTTGAGTGAAGAATCTTCATCCCTTTTTCACTCATGTGTCCGAGCCTATGATGCCATAATGCTGCATCTGCTCCTTTGGAAGTCAAAGCATTAACAGAGTTAGAAATACCATTGCATAAATACAATGTACCAACCTTTTCACCTTTTGCTATTACCAAAGCTCCTTTTGTGACCTTCCAAGCTTTATCTGTGAAATTTGTCACACAACCTTCACTGCCTAACTGCCCTGTTGAAATCAGATTTTTCTTTAGATCTGGAACATGCCTTACCTCCTTTAGTAGCCATTGGTTTCCATTCTGCTGTTTTACAAGAACCTTACCCATTCCAACAATTTTACAGGGTTTGTCATCACCCAGACAAACTTGTCCAAAATCTCCTTGAACATAGTCATAAAAGTATTTCTTTTCAGGTGTGGCATGGAATGAGGCCCCTGAATCTACCACCCAGGAATCAGTAATATTTTCGAAAGAAAGAATCAAAGCATATTGTAACACCTCACCTGTCACATTTGCTTCATGATTGTTTTCTTGCTGTGCATCTCCTTCTTTTCCCTTCCGAGATCTACAGTCTTTCTTTAGGTGTCCTTTCTTTCCACATTTCCAGCACACTATCCCCGATCTGGACTTGGATCTTCCTTTCCTTGATTTACTGCGATATCCTGAGCTCTTTCCTCTTTTCATTTTTCTTCCTCTAGACTCTGCACTCAAAGCATTTCCCGATGTCTCACCAGAGCTTTTCCATCGCATTTCCTCGCTAAGGATAGCACCGACAACATCATCAAAATTTAAAGTACTAGATCCAGAAACGGAGTTACTAATGGCCATTACCAAACCAGTCCAACTTTCTGGTAATGAGCACAGGAATAACAGAGCTCTAACTTCATCATCAAAGTTTACCCCTACAGAACTTAACTGGCTTGTAACTGTATTAAAATCATTTAAATGGTTTGCAACAGATCCACCTTCCGACATATTCATATTAAATAACCGTTTCATAAGAAATACCTTGTTTGAGGCCGAGGGTTTTTCATATAGTTTCGACAACGTCTGCATCAAACCCTCTGTCGTGGTTTCCTTCGAAATGTTGAAGGTGACTGATGCAGCAAGGCACAACCGTATTGTTCCGAGTGCCTTTCTATCGAGAAGGTTCCATTCTTCGTCTTTCATACCCGTCGGCATCTTTGTTTTTTCGCCCAATGGTAGGTATAGATCTTTCTGATACAGATAATATTCCATCTGCATCTTCCACAGCGAGAAGTTTTGGCCGTTAAATTTCTCGACCCTAAACTTACCATCTTCCGCCATTGCTCCCACTCGAACCAGGAACCCTTATTTCCTGCGAGTTTATCAGCCAAATAGACCTTCGGCTCTGATACCAGTTGTTAGAAAATTATATATTACGGAGCAATGGAACACATAAAATATTGCAGAAATATAAACACAGAAAACGCACAAAACAAGAGAGACACAGATATACGTGGTTCACCCAGTTTGGGCTACGTCCACCCCGAACAGCCAGTCCTTCCTTTCTATTATCCAGAAAAATGAAGAGATACAACCTACAGCAAAACCGCTGTAATATCCTATGTTTTCTCTCACAGTCTCACCTCTGTGTTTCTCGCTCACCGAATACACATCTATATCACAGCCTCAAATACAATGCCCTCATATAAAGAGAGGGGTTGCCTTCTAGGGCAAAAAACCCTAAACTAAACATAAGCTCTACCGTCAGATCATCCGCCTAATGAACGGCCCAGATTGACTAGAAATTACTATACTTTTACAAGGCAATTTTACATTTATTTTTGGCTTCGGGGGCGCTGCCCCCGAGCCCCCGCCGGGGGACCGCTGGCCCCCGGACCCCCCAGCCGGGGGGGATGGTCCCCCCGCACCCCCCCGCGTGGAGGGGTGTACAAACTTCCTGGGGTATACATCCAGCTGAAACAAAGACCTCTGAACAATCATGCTCCACACACAACAGATAGTCATACAAGCAAAGGTCATTTCATCCACATATTCATTGCTTGAGAAACTAAGAACACAGACAATCATGGTAATAATATCCCTCCCTAAACTTATAAAAGCAGTTGTCATGTAGGGTGGAGGGTTTCTGAAATGTATTGCTCTAGAATGAACATTTGGCAAACTTTAGCAATCTCTGAGCTGGAAAGTTTGGAAGTCTTGTCAACTAAATCAGCAATTGACAGAGGGGTAAGGTTCTGACTAGGTTGGAACTGCAATATTTCATTGATGGAGTCTGCTGTAATGGTAAAAAGGATTTGTTGGTCAGGGAACATTACAACTCTAATATTAGGGTTATAATTGGCATGGCACTAGTGAAAAATATCTAGGAAAATGTGCACATAAGGGAATTAGTACTTTGGGAGATTTGATTCCCATAGACCAATATTGTCAACATTATTGAGCTAAAGGTCCCGGAATTCACAATGCATTCTCAAGGGGGAGTCATCAAATGTGAGGCCTTTGATTTGGAAATCTTTATCTGCTAAGGGAAGATAATCTAAATCTCTATGAGCAGTAGTGATAGGAGGTACATTGAGGGCTACGGGGGCTTCCATTTCTGGTTCTTATGGATTCAGATATGGAAATGGGGTTTTTGAGTGGGATAGGTGAAACAGGTGGTCCTAGGTTCATTCACTGTAAGTTTCACAACTGAATTACATTGAATTTTGGGGTTTTCAATGTAATCACAGAGGAAATTAAGTATTTACAGGGTTTTGGGTAGGAAATTCATAAATACCTGTTTATGGAGTGATTGGTAATGGAGTACTAGTCACTGGATGCAAATGGTGGATTGGAGCGGCGTCGAACTGGAATTTTCAGGGAAGTTGATGGTTGGAGTATGAGCTGGTCAAATTCACGTTCTGGTTGCATGAATGAGTTTTTAGAATAAAAACGGAAAATATATTAACTTTGTTTTTTATGCAAAGTCAAAGTTTTTGGCGGGTTTTGTGATAGGGCAAGTGGCATCAGCGGGGAGGCGACTTGACATTTTGTCGTTAGCGGGAGGTGGTAAGCGGATTTCATCGCACTGCTTATGGGTGGGAAGTGGCATTTGGGGGGGAGCAGTGTGATGCCAACATCTTTCGACACGTAGCATGGGCACTATACATGAAACCGCTCACATCGTGCGCTAAAGGTAAACCAAAAGCCCCGTGCGATATGAGCGAAGGCCATCGGATTTGAAGGATCCGATCGAACAGTTGTCGAGGTAATGATGTGATTGAAGGATAAGAGGGGTGGGCCCAATAATAATTAAAGGATTTAATAGTATTGGGGGTGATTTGATTGGTTGGGACAGTTATTAATTAGTCTGAATGACTAAATTGATCCTCATTAAATGGTGGCGGGGTCGGGTTCTTAACCAACTACAAATTAGTTAATTAATCCCATTTGTTATTTGTTTTACAGTTATACTTAACCATCAGGTGAAATATATAATAATTTGGGTTTTGCATAGTATAATAATACGGGCGTGGGTAATTTTCTTTTATTTGGGAATTATATAATAAAACATTAATGGTTAATATGACTAAATGAATGGGAAGCGCTAAGTCCAATGTTTTCCGAAAGTATTTCATCATATAACATATTGACTTAGGCTAAAGTGTATAAGAGGGTTTTATGAGGATTTATTTCAATTTCCCTAAGTAAAATAGGATTTTACTTAGGAAAAGTTTTATCAAAGGAATGAGTGATCTTATGGGGGGCGGGGGGTGGGGGGGGTAATGTTGATGAAAGGGACTTAAGTACTTTAGGCATTTCCAATTATTGGGCCGAGGGTCCGGTCCCTCCAAAAGTTAGAGAAATGCTCTGAGCCCCTCTAACTATGGAAATTACCTTTAGCACTTAGGGAATTAGTGAAGATTTTAGGGGAATGAGTAAGAAAGTTAATTATTTTGACTTGGAATGTTGATGTTCCTTTCCATGTGATACATGCCTTTGCCTACTAATGAAACTTAAAAGATCTGTGAGCATTTAAACTTAGCATTCACCACACATTTATTCTGCAACCATCATCTACTTACCCTACCTACTTTACCCTAGCATTTTCACTTCTTTATTAGGGTGCACTTAGACGGGCAAACCCTTTTCAAAATTTCTTTTCTTTCACATAGTGATACCTATCTAAATCTAACCTTATTACATCCAAGGGCTCAAATTACATTGTTGAGCTCCTTTTATTCACTCTACCTATCTACTTATCTGCCAAGATTAAGCTATTTGGTTAGATCTTTATTCTCTAATTCTAAAACATGAAATTGAAAATATGAACTAGTCAAGCTTAAAGTATTTGACTATTCATGAATTGTGGCATAGGTGACAAGCTACACACAATTTTTTATTATACAAAAGTAAAAAGTAGTGGCATTTAGACTTGCACACTTTCATGGTCTTTTCTTTTTGTTGGGGTTCATTTTCTTTCCTTTTTTGACCTTTTCTTTATTCTTTTTACCCTTTTATTCTTTTTCTAGGGTATACCCTCTTTACATTTTTTAATTTTTTATTTTTCACAAATATGGAAAACCTTTGCAACAAGTAAAGGTATGAACATATTTCAAAGCTAAACCAAGTCAATCATGATATATGACACCTATTGGTATAGGGGCATAACAGTGGCTCCACTTGGGGATGGCTTTCCCTAGTGGAAAGTCAAGAACAGTAGATCAATGGCCTTTGAAAAACTGTGATTATGCTCTGTGAAACTCCTTTTCTTGTTTCTTTATTGTATTTATGACAGTAATGTTTCTGAAGCTTAGGGCCTTCTCTTCGAGCTTCAACTTCACAAGTTTACCATCCAATCAACACTGACATTATAAAGGATATATTATGTACAATTATAAGTCTAATCAGAGTTAAAAACAGGGATCAAAGTAATGTTTCAATATCTGACCATTAACTGGTCCTCCTTCAAGTTCTGCACCATCTATCTCTTTAAGAAAATATACATTGTTTCCTCTGAAAGCATATATTATATATGGCCCTTTCCACAAGAAGTCAAACTTCCCATGTTTTCCTTTGTCCTCTCTTCTTGAATCCCATCTTAACACTTTGTCTCCAACGTAGAAATCTTCTGCCTTGGTCCTTCTGTCAAAGATCTTCTTGAATTTTTCTTGTAGTACTTGAGATCTATGACACACCTCCTCCCTGGTTTGCTGCAAGTGGATGGTCTGGTTTATCCTTCTCTGTATATCATTTGGTTCCACTTGAGCTTCTTGCAGTAATTTCATGACAGGAACCCCTAAATATGAGGGAAAAACAGTGTCCATGCCATATACTAGCTCATAGGGACTGGTTCCAATGGATTTTTTGGTTGTAGCATGTCTGCCCACAAAGCATTGATCAATTTTTTGTTCCAAGTTTTCTTATTTTCTTCCAGTAGTTTTTTGACTATATTAATTAGACTCTTGTTGGAAGATTCTACAAGTCCATTCCCTTGAGGATAGTAGGCTATGGAATGACCCAGTGTGATATGGTACTTGTTACAGAAATTGATCATTTTCTTTGAATTGAAGGCTGCAGCATTATCAGTAATGATTTTATCTGGGAAACCAAATCTGGACAGAATATTGGCCTCTAGAAATCCTATGATGACAGTGTCTGTGGCTTGTCTGGAGGGAATGGCTTCTATCCATTTTGTAAAATAGTTAGTTGCAGTGAGTATCCATTTATGTTGACCAGAAGAGGGTGGATGAATTTCTCCAATGAAGTCAAGACCCCATTGTTGAAAAGGTTTCTCGGTGGATATAGGTTTCAATGGTAAAGGTAAAAATTTTATTTTTCCTTCAAATATTTGGCATTTGTGGCAGGAAGTTACAAATTTATTTACATCTACAAACAAGGTTGGCCAATAAAATCCAAATTTTAGAATTTTGTCAACAGTTGACTTCCAATAGAGGTGTCCACCATAGTCCCCTGCATGAAATTCTTGGAGAACCTTGTCAGCTTCTTCTTTCAATAAACAATTTAACAAAATACCTTCATGATTTTTCCAAAATAAAGAATTATCTAAGATGCAAAATTTTGAAGGCTTCATTTTCAAAAATATATTCTTGGTTTTGGACAACCCTGGAGGAGCTTACAGGTTTTGTAACACATAAATAATATCATCATACCATGGTGAATCTGAAAAGGCCTAGCTGATTTGTGGAGTCGTCGTCTCCTGCTAGTTATCTAGCTCTGCAATGAGATTTATGTCTAGGGCTTGGCAATTGGTTTCTGCCATGAGTTTAGCCAATCCCTAACCTTTAATTAGCTTAGTGGGTTTTATCTCTAAATCATATTCTAAGATAGTAGCTATCCACTTTCCTCTTTTGCCATCAATTCCATCCTGAGTTAGGATGTCTTTGACTACTACATTAGGAACGTAAGCTATTATATGAGAATATAAAATATAGACCCTGAAATCTTTAAGAGCTTTTACCAATGCAAAAGCTTGTTTCTCCATTATTTTGTATTTTAACGATGCATCTCTAAGAGCTTTACTAAAAAATGCTATGGGTTTTTCACATGCTTGATCATCTTTTTGTAGTAAAACTGCAGCTATTGTGTGTTCTAATGCAAAATAAAAAATAATGAAGTCTCTATCAAACTGTGGGCTTGTGAGGACTGGTGTTCTTGTTAAGGCTATTTTACTTTCTTCAAATGATTGTTTAGCCTCAATTTTCCAATTAATGGTTGAATCCTTCTTTAAAATGTTATTTAATGATCTAATGAGTTCAGCTAAGTTAGAAATAAACCTTCTTAAAAAATTAATCTTTCCTAAGAATGCCTGCAACTCTTTAACATTTCTGGGATAGGGAATTTGTAAAATAGTTTCGATCCTGGAAGGGTCAATTCGAATGCCATCCTTAGAAATGATGTGAGCTAACATTTTTCCTTCCTCCCAACCAAACAAACACTTCTTTGGATTCAAAGAAATACCATATTTTCTGCACTTTAAAAAGACTTTCCTAAGATGCTCCAAGTGCTGTTGATCTGATTTCGAAAAAACAGTGAGATCATCAAGATATATAACAAGAAAATCATGAATTTCTTTTTCAAAGGCAATGTCCATTGCTCCTTGAAAAGTTTCTCCTACATTTTTTAGTCTAAAGGGCATTTTAATGTACATGAAGGTACCCCATGGTGTTGTAAATTTTGTTTTCTCTTCGTCATTAGGATGAACTAAGATTTGGTTATACCATAAAAATCCATCTAAAAGTGAGATTCTAGAAGAACCAACTACCCTTTGCAATATATGGTCCATTTTAAGTAACAGATAGTTATCTTTTAGAGAGACCTTGTTTACATTTCTTAGGTCAACACATAATCTTATTTCACCTGTTTTCTTTCTAGTAGGTAGCAGATTAGATACCCATTCTAAGAACCTAATAGGGGCAATAATCCTTGCTTCATACATGTGTTTGATTTCTTTCTCAATTGATGGTAATAGCACAAGGTTAATTCTTCTGAGTTTTTGTTTAAAGGGCTTTTGATTTTCTTTCAAAGGTATAGTGTGTTGAATAATAGAGGTGTCATAGGATTTCAAATCTTCATAACTCCAGGCAAAGACATCCTGGAATTCCCTTATAAGTTCAACATACTTTAGTTTCTGATCAAGAGGTAAAGATTTTGACAATTTTATCAATTTGGGATTATCCTGTGTTCCTAAGTTATACTCTTCGATGTATTCCTTTAAAGGCTCCATTTTAGGTTTCTTTGGAATGTCATTAGAGTCAAACAAATCTTCCAGAGGAGTCAATCCTTTGGGTAAATGGTTGTCCTTTAGGTTGATAACCTATGTTTCTTCTTCAGTTATTTCATCTAGATCCATTTGTTTCAAGTTTTGAATTTCTGTTTGTGTGAATTTGGTTGGGTGAAGCATATTTATTAGATTCTCTTCAGAAATGTTAATTTCTACCTCATCTATTTTATTAGAATCAGTAGTTGTATCAACATCTATTTTGAGGTTAGAAAATTCCTCATCTAAAGTTAAAAAATTATTAATTTGCTTATCACTATCAAAAACCTGCCAATTCTTAAGATTATTAGGGATGGTTGGTCTGTGCCTAATCTCAGCAGTATACTGATAATTAGGTTGAAAAGGTAATTTGGAGGTGCTGGAAAACATGGCCAGACTATGGGCTTGCATGTTATGTTTTCTGGGAATAGTTGCAAGCTGGGTTTCCAAAAAAGTGTTGAGGATTTCTATCACTGTTCCTCTGTAATATCCTAGTCTAGGATCCCTGATTGAGTAAGTCCCTTTAATCTGTTTAACTATTAATTATGGATCTCCCATGATGGACACCCTTATAGCTCCTAATCTTTTAACAAGTTTAAGACCTAACAAGAGAGCCTCATACTCTGCCATATTGTTGGTGCATCTAAAATTTAATTTGTAGGAATGGCCTTCAGCATGATCGTTTTCTAAACTGTACACCCAAACTCCTACTCATGCTCCTAGTTTATTCACTGAGCCATCAAACTCTAAATGCCAAAGGATTTCATGTTCATAATTTGTATCTGGGGTAAAAGGAACTTGTTTAACCATGGAATTTGGGTTTTCATTGTCATCTAAATTTTCTTTGTTATTTGACATTTCCGGAATATGAACAGTTGATTTTTCTTTTTCAATTTCTTTTGGTTCTGCTGCTAAAACCTCTAAAGTATCTAAAGGGTTGGCTTCTACATTGTAAAGAATGAAAGAATCCATATCAGAGTGTACTGAGTAGATGGGGAAATTTTGGGGTCTTTCCTTACTACTTACTACATATTTCATCAAATGTTTCTTTGTATAGTTTCTTGGGTTGTCCAAAAACTGATATAATGGCATATGACATATCCAATTGAAGAGATACCTGAAGCTTAGCACCCCGGGATCTTGAAAATAGCATGCCATATTTGGGTGGTATATCAGCTACCACTATGTCCATTAATATTGTTTTTGCAGGATATTGAACCAATGAAACACATAAGTCTTTTATCAATCCTAAACATCTCACTTGGCTAGAATCAAAAGAAAATAAATCTTTGTATGGTCTAGTGATGTCTAGGTCTAGCTTTTACATGATAGATTTGGGCATAAGGTTGTGAGATGCACTAGAGTCAAACATGGCATTGTGAAGAATCTTATCATGTATGTTTAGGCTAACATAGAAGGGAGGAATTCCTCCTTCCAATGGTTTCCCATTCACTTCTGGGCCAAAGACTAACTTGGGTTGATCATCATAAAGATTAATTGAGTCTTCAGTTCCAATAATTTTCAGTGATCTATTGATTTGAGTCCGGTAAACATCATGTTTAGCTAATTCAGATAATGGAACAAAAATTTTCAGCTTGCCAACTTCTACTTCCAGATTAAAGGATTTTTCTATTTGGGTTCTTGGAATTCGAGCAGCTGTGTTTTCTATGTCTTTCTCCTTTTCAGAATTAGAGTCATGATTCATTGATTCTCCTAAATAAACCCTTGGAGGTTCTTCCACAGTTTCCTTGGAAGGAAGGGAACTGGATGGTTTTTTATTGTTTGGTTGATTATCAGAGACATCTTCAATTATGGGGTTAGGAGGATTAGTGTTTGATATAGAAAGAATTTGCAATGGTCTATTTATTGTCTTACCTTTTTTCGGTTGATTTGGGATTGTTTTCTTGTTTGTTTCAAGGACATCAATTTTCATACTTCTTAGATTGTATTGCTTATGCACCTCAAAGACAGCTAAGTCATATCCCTACCTAAAGTCGAAAGATTCTCCTGATTGGGTTTTAAATTGTTTAAGTATGTGAGCCTCCTGATCATCTTTGGATAAGAAAACTTCTTCTTCATCATCAAGCCCCATCAAATTGATTTGAGTATCTTCTTCTGGGCCTTCAGAGTGAGAAGCTTCTGCATAGTTCTCCTAGAAAGGGGGTCTAATGTTTTGGTCAGGACCATTCTTTCCAGTGTTCTGGTTTTGATTTTTCCTAAAATTAGGATTTCTCTCTGGGTTAGTTTTTTGGCTATCCCAAGCAGATTTCCTTTCAATTATCTCCACTCTGTCTCCTAGTCTATCCATTCCTTTAATGATGGCATCTAGCTTTTGTTCAAAGGGTGAGCTTTCTTCTTTTAATGGTATCCTTCTTTCACTCCTAGCTTTGGATCTCTTAGAGAGCAGGTTGGCTTCGACGCTTACTGCTATGCTTTGCATATCTTCCAATGTAGGAGGGTTTCATTCTCTCAGCTGGAAGGCCATATTAGAATCAAATCCATCGGGGAATTTGATTAATGTTAAGCCAGGGGTAGGCCTTAGGTCAAGGGGAATAGCACTATACACACTATTAAATCTAGTGCAATAGTCCTACACAGTTTCTTGTGGTACTCTTTTGAGATTCTCATATTCAGATAAGATCTGAAGAGGGTCTTTTATTTTCTCCCATCTGTTCATGAACTATTGGTAGAGGGTTCTTAGATTATCTATGTTATTGGATGTTAAGGCTCTGAACCAGGTTCTAACATCTCTAGTAAGGCTTTGCACAAAATCCTCATTTGCACATTAGAAGTGTATATTTCATACATTTCGAAGTAATCAATCATTTTCCTAGTATGTTGTTGGGTTGTATAGGTTTCAATGCCATCAAAGGATGTGATCTTACTTTGATAATCTTGGGGCATGGCACCTAAATTGGCTGGTAGTACCAAGGGAGCATATCTATTGGCCATTGTTGTAGGTATTGTTGAAACAAAGGCTGGAGTTGGGGTAACAGTGGATGTTTGAGTGTGGATGGAGGAATAGCGGTTGAAGTCAACTTTGGAGTGGTTTGAGGTTGAGACATATGAGGGACAAATGAGGAGCTTGCAAAAAAAGAAGTGACTATAGAAGGGTTAGGAGTTCCTTTAGTGGTAAGATCAGATTGAGGTGAATTCTGCAAATGTTGGTCAATTAAAAACTTAGCTCTTTGGATCTCGAGTTCTCTAATGAACTCTGGATCTTGGACTAGGTCTATTAATTCAGAGTCGGATGAAGTCTGAAACAGAGAGGTTTCAAATTACTCATCAAAGGGCGGGTCTTCTAGGTCAAGCCACTTAGCAAGACAAGATTGAGATCTAAACATGGGTCGAGGGCTAACAGAGATTTCTTGTCTTCTAAGTATTCTAGGGATCAAATTGGGGTTCTCAAACACTGGGGGTGGATTAGGGTCAAGATTAACCCTAGTGTATCGAATCCTTTCTGAAGCCAGATTTTAGGTTTTTCGTTTTGGAATTTCTTATAAAGACATCAAAATAACTTCTATGAACTCTTTAAGATGCATATAATCAAACTTTGTGTTTCTTAAAGATGTGTTTCGACTGAGGAATTAGTTTCCCCATTGGAGTTGCCACTATGTTATCACTCAGATTTTCCCTTAGAAGTTATCAAAAGAAGGGACACTCCAAGGTAACCACAAAACAATCTTTTAAGTACAAAATCTAGCCAATTTGTACTCAGAGAGGGCTCTCTCTTTGTGATTTAGCTTTGTTTTGTAAGATATTAAGCTATTTATGAAAGCTTGGGGTTTTTTTTTTTTTTTGGTGGTGGAATTCGAGAGCATATGGATAGAACAAGGTATTTCATGCCACTGGGCTATGGAGTCAACTAAAGGATGGCTTAACTAGATCAGGTTGATTTAACAAATGAGAAACTTCACAGGGCAAGATAGCTAAACAAAAGGAAAACGATAGTTTCAAATGGGTGAAATGGTCTTGAATAGGGAGGAAGGGCAACTAAGAACCCTTCAACAGGGTCCAAGATGAGGGAAAGTGGGTGCTCATTAACAAAAAGCAAATAAGTATTCTTTTTTAAATGATCACAGTGATAAATTATGAAAGTAGGGAGCAATTAAGAATTCCCTACCTATAATATCCTGGAAGAAAACATTAAGAATATAAATGATTTTAAAGACAGAATGCAATAAAGCTCTTTCTGAAATATAACTTTTCGTTTATCATTTAGATATGAAACACATATGAATATTAATTAAACCAGAAAAAACTGTAAAAACACAAGATATATCATACTTATTTGTTTCTCATTTGACACAGGTATCCTATAAAAGTCCTTTGCTTTATTAATTTGTTCCATCCAGCCATAAAAAAGGTGTTCAATAGCACTTCAATTCCAAAAGTAAATTGTCTACAAAAATTTCTAAGAATCCACACCCAATACTTCGAATGAGGAAGTATTTATACAAATGTTTAGATCAAAATATCTCCTAACTAAGAGAGATATATTCTACGGAAACTAAATATCTTTTACATGAATATAGAGACAAATGGTCTCAAATATAGAAAGTGAATGTGAACTGATTATTTCTATCCCTGTTTTTGTTGAAGGAGCTCAAGGCAGGTCCTATGAATATGCATCTTGTTGTCGTGTTAGTAACTCTATGCTGGACATCTGATTTTATATTTTCACTGATACTCTTTCACCTGTATCTAATACTCTTTACCTGTTCACCATTTTTCACCTTTTTTACCAAAATTTTACTGTGGTAATTATTTCTCTTTACCTCACTTAATTCATGGTAATTTACAAGATTTCAGTCATGCTAGACCACCAATCATCTTTTGGTATTCTTGTCCTTGTCAGCTTCCTGTAGATTTCATCTGCTTCAATATATTTCACAAAATTGGGTTGTTATGGGAATAGGTGCTTTACTTCATGTTCAATGTAAAAAAGGTTCTCCAAACCATCATAGAGAACTTTCCCTGTGGGCAATGCCTTGACCGCAGATGAACTGGCCTAACTATCATTGATGACTAGAGGACTTGGGAGTCCTTTACTTTGTAAGATTCCAAATTTACTCATGAACTCATCGATATCTTCCTGCATACTTTGACATCTGTGTTCTAGGCCTTGCATTAGATTCCTTTTGGTCAACACTTTCTTTATTTCAAGGATGATAGTAGTCCTATCCTCAATGTTTAATTGCTCTCATTGTTGCCTGTTTCTACTGTTTAGAAAATTTATTAACTAGATTGCCTCTTCAGGCTTTCTACCCAATTCCTCTCTGGTCCTTTGAACTTCTTCAAGAGCAAGCTTAACCAAATCAATTTGTTCAAAAATAATTTGAATTGATGACCATATATCATTGATGGAACCAATGATATTAGTCCACAATATCCTCCTGATCTCTGTCAAGGGCTTCTCAAATGTAAGGTATTTCTCCAATGCTATAATCTGTTGGGTTAAGCCTTTCTTTTTCCTCATCTCTTCTGCAAAATTGATTTTTGATACATCATATTTCTGCTCCAAAGTAGTGAATTTATCTTTCACTTTTTGTAGCTCTGTAACTTGGAGTTTCATCTCCTCCATGGATTTAATCAAGTCCTCAGCTATCTGTGTTGATGTTCTTGCTTGTGATGTACCTGTCACTTCTATGGGTGCAGCTGTTGTAAAAGGAATATTTGGGGCTAAGGTTGATGCCAATGTAGAAAAGACAGTTGTTGAAACTATAGGCACTACAGTCTAGGGTTGTGTTGTTGACTCACTTTGCCTAGACTATACTACTTTCTCTAATTCCTTCTCTGTTTCTTTTAATTGCTCATTTAGCTTAAGGACCAAGTCCATAAGCTCTTCTTCATTTTTCTTATCTATCACTTTAGCAGTCTGAGGGTGAATGAGTGGTGGCAATTTCAATTATTTCCTAAGTGCAGCTATATCTTCATTTCTCTTCTTTATTAAGCTTTCTGCTACCTTGATATCCTTTGGGTCATGGACCAACTCAATAATCAACTCCTCCAATTATTTGATTCTTTTGTCTTTTGCCTGTGAGGAGGCTTTTTCTAGTTGCAATTGGGCAACAGTGTTGCTCAGTGAATTTTGCAACCTATGTTCCATTGTTGCCTTGCTATCCAATGTAGAATGGACCATCTCTCCTGTTTGTTTGTGCATTTCTATCTGGTCTATTAGGTGGATCTCTTTGGCCGTGACTTCAAAGTCAGTCTTGAGATAATCTGCCAAGGATTTTGGTTGTAGCACTATGGGTTTTAAGAAACTCGTTTGCATTTTGCCCTCTTTGATGTCAAAAGCTGACATCAATTTGGTTTGATTTGTAGGGGCCATCTTTAAATATTGAGCATAGGCTTGGGCCTTCAGTTTCTCATTCCTAGTCTTGATTTCTTTGAATTTCCCCTTTATGTCTATAATATTTTCAGAAGAAGATCTGAGGGATGAAACTTCTGTGCTCTGTTGCCTTTCCAGTTCTTGCTTTTGTAAGCTTGAAGGTGTCCCACCTGTTGGGGATGTATGTAGACTGTCTTCTCCTTCCTTCCTCATGATCTCTGTGGTTTCATCTATGAACTCCTCTTATGAATAAGGATTCAATCTTTGCCTCTTAGCAAAGGTTTGATCTATAGGTCTGTTAGAAGGGTAGCTACTTCCCTATCTCTTTTTAAATTCTTTTCCTCATTCAGAGGAGTTTGCACAACTAGGGGATTTCCCATATTTGTAGGAGCTAGGTGTGGTTGTAGTGGAGTTCTTTCTTCAGAGATTTTAGGCTGCTCTATTTGTTCTAATGTAGGAACACTAGTTTCCTGTGTTTGTCCCTGTGATTTCTCTATTGTGGGAGCACTGGTTTCCTAGGCTGGCATTTGGGAAGACTCGGTATGCACTTTTACAAAAGAGTCCAGGTCAAGTCTCTTCTCCAAATCTTTCATTACATTCTCAACTTCAACTTTATCACTATCTTCCTATATCAGTGTCCCTTCCCTCTATTCGTTCATATTGGCATATTGTTCTATCTCAGGGATTCTGTGATGGATGTAGGGTGAAAGCTTATGTTTTTTCCTCCTGTCACTAATGAAACCATGAGGGTCATAAACCCAAGCAAATATTTTCTTTAGTCCCATTATTGTTTCTATGATTTCTTCTGCTTTTTTCCCTGCTTCTCTATTGTTGCACACAAATGGGCCTAAGTGGTCTTTAATCCTCAATTGGGATTTCTTCTTTGCCTTGGTGAAATGAATTTGGTCAAAGTTTAACATTTTCCTGTAATATTCCAGGGCAAACAATCTCATAGGAACATACTTAGGCAGCTTGAAAGGAGGGAGTTCACAACCATAGATTCAGATCTCAGTGTGATTCTGGTACAAGTACCAGTCACCTATCTTGTACTGCTTTGACAGTTGAAGGATTCTCTTGATATCATCACTGATTCTTGGGGGAGAATGTCCTGTCAGCATGGTGGTTACAGGATAGACAAATTGATCTATGAATTCATTGTATGAATAGGGAGAAGTGTATGAGTAGTGGAAGATGGAAGTCCAGAAAATGACTGATCTGGGATTACCTCTGGTATCAAGCTTATTCACAGAGAATGGGAATTTGTCAGTTTGATAATATAGGAAAAGGTGATACAGGACTGTGGAATACTTGAACACTCTCTCATTTTCCAATCTCATGAACTGATCATGGATTTTGTTAGCTATGAATGTAGCATAGTCATACTTGGTAGCAGGGGGTTGGCCAGGGGTGAAGATAGTCATATAAGCAAAGGTCATTTCATCCACATATTCGTTGCTTGAGAAACTAATAACACAGGCAATCATGGTAAGAATATCCCTCCCTAAACTTGTAAAAGCAGTTGTCATGTAGGGTGGAGGGTTTTATGAAATGTATTGCTCTAGCATGAACATTTGGCAAACTCTGGCAATCTTTGAGCTGGAAAGTTTGGAAGACTTGTCAAGTAAATCAGCAATTGACAGAGGGGTAAGGTTCTAACTAGGTTGCAACTGCAATATTTCATTGATGGAGTCTGTTGTAATGGTAAAAAGGATTTGTTGATCAGGGAACATTACAGCTCTGAGATTAGAGTTATAATTGGCATAGCACTGGTGAACAATGTCTGGGAAAATGTGAACATAAGGGAATTGGTACTTTGGGAGATTTGATTCCCATAAACCAATATTGTCAACATTATTGAGGTAAAGGTTCTCGTATTAACAATGCAGTCTCAAGGGGGGGTCATCAAATGTGAGGTCTTTGATTTGGAAATCTTTATCTGCTAAGGGCAGATAATCCAAATCTCTATGAGGAGTAGTGATAGGAGGTACATTGAGGGCTATGGGGGCTTCCATTTCTGGTTCTTATGGATTCAAAGATGGAAATGGGGTTTTTGAGTGGGATAGGTGAAACAAGGGGTCCTGGGTTCCTTTATTGTAAGTTTCACAACTGAATTACACTGAATTTTGGGGTTTTCAACGTAATTACAGAGGAAATTAAGTATTTACATGGTTTCAGGCAGGAAATTGGTAAATACCTGTTTATGGAGTGATTGGAAATGGAGTACTGGTCACTGGATGCAAATGGTGGATTGGAGCGGTGTCGGACTGCAATTTTCGGGGAAGTTGATGGTTGTAGTATGAGCTGGTCAAATTCACGTTCTGATTGCATGCATGAGTTTTTAGAATAAGAACGAAAAATAGATTAACTTTGTTTTTTATGCAAATTCAAATTTTTTGGTGGGTTTCTCGTATAGCAGGTGGTGTCAGTTGGGACGCGACTTGATGTTTTTTCTTTAGTGGGAGGCGATAAGCAGATTTCATTGCACCGCTTATGGGTGAGAAGTGTTATTTGGGGGAAGTAGTGTGATGCCATACATCTTTTGACACGTAGCATCGGCACTGTACATGAAACCACTCACATCGCGCGCTAAAGGTCGACCAAAAGGCCTACGCGATATGAGCGAAGGCCATCGGATCTGAAGGATCTGATCAAACGGTTGTCGGGGTAATGACGTGATTGAAGGATAAGAGGGGCGAGCCCGATAATAATTAAAGGATTTAATATTATCGGGGGTGATTTGATTGGTTGGGAGAGTTATTAATTAGTCTGAATGACTAAATTGATCCTCATTAAATGGTGGCGGGATCAAGTTTTTTTTTTTTTTTTTAACTGAAACGGTTGTGTTTTATTGAGAATTCCAGGTTGGGCAAAGCCTAATCAAACAGATTACAATTCATGGATTTACATGAGCTCCTCTCCCAGTTAAGGGATGATTGCCATTTTCAAAGCGCCTGCATTTATGTTGATCATTCTACTTTGTTGAGTGCAACCTGTATTTGCCAATCTGTTCGCCTCCTTGTTTAAATCTCTGAGGATATGAAATGTTTGCACCGAGGAGAAGTCCTTCAGAATTTTGTTCACTCTTGAGAGTTGTTTATTTAACAGAGGGTCCTTTAACCATTTCTTGCTTATTAATGCCTTTATCAACAATTCTGAGTCCCCAAAAATAAGGATTTCTTTTTGGCTTTCTTTTTTGGCTAATTGGTAGGTTTTTAAGAGACAAAGAGCTTCTGCCTGATTATTGGTTTTCATTCCTAGTCCCCAACAGAAATCTTCTTTTTCTCCACTCGGATAGTATATTACCCCTCCTGCTCCTGATGTGCCTGGATTGCCTTTTGAAGCGCCGTCAAAGAAGATAGTGCACTTGCCCTGGGATTTCCACCACTACTGAAATATCTCCTCGGGTTCTCGGATCTGCCAACTTTCCTTATGGATTGGCCGAGTGATTTCTGAAGGTCTGGTGTTGAATGAGAAACGATCCAGCCAGGCCCTTTCCTCTGTTCGAAGGGAGTTGTCATCTTTGACTAAAGAATAATTCAGGGTCTCTAGAAGGAGTTTCTTTGCCTGTTCTGCCACTTTTTCTGCTGATATTTCATTTTGTTTGAAGATGATTTCATTTCGGGCAATCCAGAGCTTCCAGCATACGTATTTTGGAGCAGCAATCCATACCTTGTACCATAGAGATTTGCCAGTAATATTATGGGGGTACCTGGCTTTCCATGTGGTGAACATATCTGCAATCGTACAATGAGCTGAGGGTCTCACATTTAATCTGGTCAGAAATATAGCCCAGGTCTTCTTGGAATACTCACAATTAATAAACAAATGATCTGAGGTTTCCAGGGCATTTTTGCATAAAACACATCGATGGGGGCCTACTATGTTCCTCTTGCACAAGTTTTCTCCGGTCAAGATTTGTTATGGAACAGAGTCCAAAAGAAAAAATTGATCTTAGGAATGCTAAAACTGTCCCATACCTGATTACATACTTATTTTGGATGAGGCGAGTTCTTTTTGCTTTGCATTTGTAGGTATCCTTGCCTCGCTTTGTACACACCCGTCTTCCCCCATCCCCAGGTGTCTTCTTCATCTCTATGAACTGGAGCGAAGTCTGTAATTGCCTTTTTAAGAGCGTGTAACTGTGGGGTGAGGTGCACTGGTGCCTTGGGGAAGTTCTAGCGTTGCCATTCTCCTTTGTTATCCCAGCCAACGATATCTTCGATCTTACAAATTCCTTTTGATTGTAGCCATAATCTTATCTCTGTGATTTCACTATTTTCTTTGAGAAGAGGGTGGCCCATGACTCTGTCTTTCCATAACAAAGTGTTTTTGCCATTCCCAGGAATTTTGTACAGGTGAGTTTTGAAGAATTCGATACCTTTGCTACATAACCTCCAGGCTTGCGTTCCTTTAGGGGCTTTTTCCGGAATGAAGGTTCTGATTGACTGTTGTTTGAGATATTTGTATTTTAAAATCTGGCTGACAAGGTGACTAGGCTCATCAAGCAATTGCCATAGTAATTTGCATCCTAGCACTACATTTGCTAGAAGAGGGTCTCGTATTTGGAGGCCACCTTCCTCCATAGGTCTTTTCGTTGTTTCCCAATTTATTAGGTGAAATCTATCGTTATTTCCTCACCCTCCATTCCACAAGAAATTTCGCATAAGGCTAGAGATCTAGTTTGAGATTTGCTTTGGAGCTAGCATTAAGGAGGCCTGGAACGTTGGCAATGTCGAGAGGACCGATCTAATGAGCGTGATTTTGCCTCCTGTGGTAAGCCAATGACCCCCCCATCCTGCAATCTTTTTCTTAAATTTATAGATCACCTCTTCCCACAGTTGATTCCTGTTGGATCCCATTGTTATTGGGAGACCTAAGTATTTAAATTCGTCCCAATCTGCGTGTCCATTGAAGCCCAGGTCGTTGGCAATTCTGTTGATAGTCTTCTGTTATGTGTTCCACCCATAGACAGCACTTTTCCTTTCACTAATTAACACTCCAGAGATTCTGCAGAACTTTTTGAGTATGATTTTGAAGGATTTCGAAATTCGTGGAGATGCGCCCTCAAGCAACAGTGAGTCATCAGAAAATAGCGCATGGTTCATTGGGTCGATTTCTTTCACTGTCCTGATTCCAGGAAGATTTCCATTTTGTTTTTCCAAAGTTAATTTTCTGCTCAGAGAGTCTGCCATCAATATGTAAAGAAATGGTGACAAGGGACAACCCTGCCTCAGTCCCCTGGTGGCTAAGAAGAAATCTGCTAGTCTGTCGTTTACCATTGGGGCTATCCAGATCTTTTCTAGACATGCTTTGATTAGGTTTATAAACTCTTGATTGAATCCAAAGGCTAAAAGGACCCTGTACAAAAAGGAGTGATTAACTCTATCAAAAGCATTACACATGTCCAGTTTTATAAGCATACCTTGTTCTTTGCGTGAATGGCTCAAGTGCAAAGCTTCTTGGATTTGTATAACATTATCCAGAATGTGTCTTCCTTTCACAAATTCCCCTTGAGCTCGAGAAATGAGCTTTTGCAAGAGAGGCTTGATTTTGCTCGCCAGAAGTTTGGCCACTATCTTGTAGGACGCATTGCACAGTGAAATCAGCATGTACCTGTCCAAAGATCCTGGATTTGTCTCCTTAGGAATTAAGGCAAGAAAGGTAGAGTTGATTCCGCCCCCGATCCTTGCCTTTCTCATGAATCCACGTATCATTCTGAGGAGGTCCGTTTTGATTAACGCCCAATAGATTCTGTAGAAATGGATTGAAAATCCATCGGGTCCTGGCGCTTTGTCAGGATCCATAGACCAAACAATGTTGGATACTTCTTCTTCCGTTACTGAGCTCTTGAGGTTTTCATTATCCTCCATACTTACTAGATTTGGAATATTAGCGAGGAACTCTAGTGTATATTCCTCAGTCCCCTCTTTTTCTGCTGTAAGTAGAGTATGGAAGTGTTTCACAGCAGCTTCCTTGATTTGGGCAAATCCTTTGCATACCTATCCATTAGATAAGGTAATTTATGCTATATGGTTTCGGCTGAGTCGAGCCCTATACTGTCTATGAAAGTATGTGGTATTTCTGTCCCCAGCTTTAAGCCACAGGCTGCGGGACTTTAGGCGCCAGTACTCTTCCTCGCTTCTGAAGGAACAATATGTTTTCCTTTGTGCAATTTTTTCTTGGTCTAAATCCATTATATGGATGTCTTTCTCTTCCAAATCAAGTTGTATTTCTTCCAGTTGGGTGATAGCCTCTTTCCTCTGGCTGGTGGGAGTTTTCATAGGTTTCTTTATCCACTCTTTAAGGGTCTTCTTTGTATTTTTTATTTTTTGCTCCCACACATAGCTTGGGGAACCTGAGACTTCTTTACTCCATGCTATTTGGACTGTTTCAAAGAATCTTTCTCTTTCTGCCCAGAGAGGACTGAAGCGAAAGGGGAGAGGGCTTAGATCCTATTCATCTTTCAGACAGAGGAGGACAGGTTTGTGGTCCGAGCTGAGCTTTGCAAGGATCTTATTGATGACTATTCTTTTTCCCATCATTATTGAGTTGTTGATGAGGAATCTATCCAGCCTTGCTGCGATATGATTTTCTCATGTTCTGTTGTTGGTCCATGTGTATTTTCCTTTAACTGGCTTGAAGTCTACTAAATCCCTCTGTAATATTATGTTCTCCACTGTGGTAAGAAAAGGGTCTCTTGAGTAAGTCCCTCCTCCCTTCTCTTTAGGATCAAGAATTATATTCAGGTCACCTCCTATAATTATATTCCTGGGATTGTTATGGTCTATAAACTTTGAGAGTGTCTTCCAGCACTCTCTCTTTTCCTCGTAATGAACAGGAACATACATATTAAACAACACTAAGTTGAGATTACTTGCTATATGTCGCAGTTCAGTAAATATCCAATGTTGGGTCTCGAATGATCTTTTTAGAGAGGATTTTTTTGCCCAAAATTTTCCTATTCCTCCAGTCGTGCCTCTTGCACTCACAACCTTTCTAGATTCGAATTTCCATTTGGTGTTATTGGTGCTTAGAAGGATCTCCCCTTCTACTTTTGTTTCTTGGAGCATGAGGATGTCTGTGGGTTCCATTTTCAAAAGGTATTTTATGGCTTCTACTTTTGTGGGATTCCCCAAACCCCTGCAGTTCCAAGAGGTCAGCTGCATCATTTACCATTTGTAGGGGTAGGCCCTCCTCCCTTGGGGGCCATAGGCCTGGTATTCCTCCCAAGTGTCATTTCTATGGTTGCTTGACTGTCAAGGGTTTTTTTGTCTTTCTGACTCCTCTTCTCTAGTTTCCCTGTTTGTTCTTCTTCCAACCTTTTTTGTTGACCTTTCAAATGTTTCATCGTCTAATGAGCCCATACTCTCTGTGGTTTTCTTCTTTTGTTTGATTATATCTGCATAGGAAGGGGAGGAAATATTGCTTGGGGTGGAGATTGGGTTATTACCTGGATCTATGGTGTCGTTATTCTCCAGCTGAGGTGGATCTTCTCTCTCTGCCTCTGGAGGATCTGAGGGTGGCGTGATTGTCCCCCTCATTGTTGTTTGTGTCTCTGCTTCCGGTGTTTTGATTTCTTGCACTTCCATTACCTACTTTATTCTCTGTCTCTCTAGCCTTATTTTTGTTGTTCTGTCTGCTGCTTGTTGGTTTCTTTGCCTGTTTCCATTGTTCTCCCTTTTCTTTCTCTAATGCCTCCTCGTTTCTCTTTTTGCAGTATCTTGCGAAGTGCCCGTACTCATGGCAGCATCGACACTTGAAGGGCAGTTGTTCGTAGTCGAGCTCTTGGATGTGAGTCCAATCTGCCACTGATAGCTTTATTGCTTCAGGTAGCCCGATTTCCAAGTCGACCTCCACACAGATCCGAGCGCAGGAGAATTGATCCTTCCTCAGAGCCTGATCTATGTATCTCCCTAGGGCATTGTCGATGGATTGAAGTGAGTTCTGACTCCAGCAGTGAAGGGGAAGGTGCGGGAGGCGTACCCAGACAGGTACAGCCTTGGGCACATCTTGTGCTGGGTCGAAATCTAGAGACCATTTGTTCAAGTAGAGGCCTTGAGGGCCCATGAAGTATGGCCCATTTCTGAAGATCAGGCTTTTGTCCTCTGCATTGTCAAACACGAAGACGAAGAACCCTTTTCCTACAAAGTGACTCTTTATTCCTTTGCTGACCAGTGGTAGCCAATTTCTTTTAACCCATTCTTCGACTGCTCTCGGGGATGGCCACAGTCCGGAAAACTGGCCAATGAGGCCTCTTTCTGCGAGATTCAACGCTAATATGTAGGTTTCTTCCACAAGCAAGGACACCGTGGGGATGCTGTCTAGTTTTTTAACAAACTTTGGTTGCAGGCCTGAGGGCTGGCGTTTCCCTGCAGCAACTACTAGAGCTTTGAAGGCTTCGAGCTCCGAAGGTAAGGGAGGAGGGGCCGTAGGGCCACCTCCAAGCTCCATAGGGGAGATCGCGTGGAGGTGAGTCAATTCAAGTGGCGTGTCTAGGGTTGCAGCAGCCAGCAAAAAATACAGCAAACATCTTCAAAACACGTCGACGGGGTCAAGTTCTTAACCAACTATAGATTAGTTAATTAATCCCATTTGTTATTTATTTTACGGTTATACTTAACCAGCGGGGCGGAATATATAATAATTTGGGGTTTTGCATAGTATAATAATACGGGCGTGGATTTTCTTTTATTTGGGAATTATATAATAAAACATTAATAGTTAATATGACTAAATGAATGGGAAGCGCTAAGTCCAATGTTTTCCAAAAGTATTTCATCATATAACATATTGACTTAGGCTAAAGTGTATAAGAAGGTATTATGAGGATTTATTTCAATTTCCCTAAGTAAAATAGGATTTTACTTAGGAAAAGTTTTATCAAATGAATGAGTGATCTTATGGGGGGCGTAACGTTGATGAAAGGGATTTAAGTACTTTAGGCATTTCCAATTATTGGGTCGAGGGTCCTGTCCCTCCAAAAGTCTGAGAAATGCTCCGAGCCCCTCTAACTATGGAAATTACCTTTAGCACTTAGGGAATTAGTGAAGATTTTAGGGGAATGAGTAGGGAAGTTAATTATTTTGACTTGGAATGTTGATGTGCCTTTCCATGTGATACATGCCTTTTCCTACTGATGAAAGTTAAAATATTTATGAGCATTTAAACTTAACATTCACCACACATTTATTCTGCAACCATCATCTACTTACCCTACCTACTTTACCCTAGCACTTTCACTTCTTTATTAGGGTGCACTTAGACTAGCAAACCCTTTTCAAACTTTATTTTCTTTTACATAGTGATACCTATCTAAATCTAACCTTATTACATCCAAGGGCTCAGATTACACTGTTGAGCTCCTTTTATTCACTCTACCTATCTACTTATCTGCCAAGATTAAACTGTTTGGTCAGATCTTTATTCTCTACTTCTAAAACATGAAATTGAAAATATGAACTAGTCAAGCTTAAACTATTTGACTATTCATGAATTGTGGCATAGGTGACAAGATACACACAATTTTTTATTATACAAAAGTAAAAAGTAGTGGCATTTAGACTTGCACACTTTCATGGTCTTTTCCTTTTGTTGGGGTTCATTTTCTTTCCTTTTTTGACCTTTTCTTTATTCTTTTTACCCTTTTATTCTTTTTCTAAGGTATACCCACTTTACATTTTTTATTTTTCACAAATATGGAAAACCTTTGTAACAAGTAAAGGTATGAACATATTTCAAAGCTAAACCAAGTCAATTATGATATATGACACCTATTGGTATAGGGGCATAAAATGATCAAACAACCTATGGATAAAAGTGGCCCAACAGAAATATATCTCCCCCCTATCTATTGAAGAGTTGATTCAACTCACCAACAAATCGAAAGCAAACATTTCCACCATTTGGAAAGTTTTCCTCAATTATTTTCCTCTCGTTTCTTAGGGATTAGCTTGGCATATTGGATCTATACATCATGTGCCCATTCGTATCAACCCATGGCCGGGATGTGATAACAAACATATCCTCCCTCGTGATTTAATTACTTTCCTCGCTAAACATCAAATAAAATTCTTAAATCAAATCGGGGACCCAGATAGATCATACATCTGGGGACAGCATTAGCTCTCAGCCAAGGAGCTTCAGATCCCTAGACAATGGAAATAAGTACGTGGAAATTATCTTAGAGCTCTTTCCTTGTCTCATGCCATATTAATTGACCCTAAACATGAATTATTGTGGGTTCTTCTAAACATGGTGCTTACACTCCTAAAGAGGGTTACCTCATAACCATTGGCACAAGAGAACCTGACTCGCCCAGCTGGTGGTGGAAACATTTATGGAAGCTCAAGTGGCTTACAAAAGCGTGTTTTTTAATCTAGTGCATTATGGAAATCAAATTACCAACTAGAGAAAATTTGAAGAAATAAGCCTTTCACGACCCCTCTTGGTGTTCTTTATGTTGAAATTTTGAAGAATCCACAGAGCACTTATTTATATCCTATCAAATGGCTTCCATGATATGGAATTTCATTTATCACGGTCTCTCTTTATTGAATATATGGCAAGGTAGCTCCATATCATAAGCATGGGTTCACTAGTGGAACAAAACATCATCAAATAAGCTCAAAAACATACCTTTGCTTGTGTGCTGAGGAATATGGATTGGGTGTAACCATAAATTTTTTCATGACTCTCCCTTTTTCTCAGACATAATAGCGACATGTGTCTTAGAAAAATACTCCTTGCTCCCAGAAGATGAGACCACCTTTGTCCCCCACATCATATCATTGGAAAACATCAATCACTCATACCCCTGGGCATATTTTGATGAATCCTCACGGCAAGGAACATGCGGTGGAGGGATTGTTATATATCTTATTGATCATTATTATTTCAAACTAAAAGTTGGTTTGGGTCAAGGCATCAAACATTTTGTAGGATTACACAATCTTAAGCTCCTACTTCTCTTTACACTTGAGAAAAGATGCACCAAGCTACAAATTTTTGGTGACTCAAAGTTGGTAATCGATTGGGTCACATCACAATCCACCTGTCACACACACACTCTCAGAATTTTGTTGGATGAAGTAATGCCCCTCAAGACACGTTTTGACTTCCTCTCTTCTCATCATATTTACAGGGAGTGAAACCATATTTCAGATTAATTATCCAAAGAAGGCACTTATGGACCACAATAACAACAACAAATCCAGTATGAATATTATCATTGACCATTCATGGACAATCAGTAGGTAGATGCAGTCACACAGGATTGATCATATTTTCTTGATCTTTTTTGGCACTTATGGACCACTGACACAGATGATCTTCATATTTGATATCATTACAACACCCATATACTGGATTGTATTTCCAAAACTTTTTTAACATGATGTACATATTTTTGTTATCGGCTAGGATGATAGAACTGATTCGTGTAATACCAATAAGATTTTTTGAATTAAGAACTATGAACTATACAACATGTAATTTTCATCTTTTATCATAATGGAAATTACAATTTTTCTCCGGGGGGAGGGGAATAATGTCTATTTTTGTTGATTACATAGGGTTTTGGAACTTTTCTGGTAGTAAACCATAATATTTGTTACCAAGTTAAATAAAATATTAAGTAACATTATTGGAAATTTCAAGGTTTGTGAATATTGAAATTTTCTCCTATTCATGAACCACAATCCAATATCATTACTCATGCAAGATGTAAATAAAATCCCTTGATTTCACCTCATAAATGAAGAGTTCATAAAACCCCATTTCTTGACTTAGCAAATGCAAAACACATCATAATACAAAAACTACATTGGTAAATTGTGGGAAAGACTCTTGAATCCATTCCATACCATATATGTCCATGCACCCAAATTTCACAAATATGTAACAATAATGCTAGCTAAACACATAATGAAATATTATTATTTTTCTACACACACACCACCTGTCATCTAAATTCATGATGAAATATGTTTCTCCTTTATAGTAGATTCCAATGTTATTTTTTAAATGTCATGTGTCAAATTCATATTAAGTAGAGAAGGAATTACAAATCTCAAAAAGAAACTATAAACCAACCTAGATTCTAATATCAATATTATTTTTTAAATGGCATGTGTCAATTTCATATTAAGTTTTAAATGCCATGTGTCAATTTCATATTAAGTAGAGAAGGAATTACACATCTCAAAAAGCAAATATAAACCAACCTTAAAAAAAATTACTCCATTTCCTTATAAAATTGATATAAAATTAAAATGAAAATGAAAATTTATTGAGCAAACGTTAAAATTTTATTTTATTATTAATATTTTGTTATTTTGTTAATATAAGAATTATTTTTATTATTTTGTTAATACAAATATTGTTGAAATTAAAATTCACTGAGTCGACATTAAAAAAATATTTTATTATTACTATTGTGTTTTTTTAAAGAAACAGGTAGCTTGTATTGATCAATTTGGTAAATGAACCAGTACCCTTACATACATGGACTATTCATCATCTATTGAATTCCATAATTGTTCAACAAAGAGTCTACTACTACCTTGCCTATACCCAAATATAACCTTGACATGATCGATCTTATATATTCTTCAAAATATTCCACTAAATACTGCTAATTTACATAACATTTAAAAAAGAGGGAAGTTTCCAACAAAATTCTACATTCTTGGTGGACTGTTGTCAGCCATCGCATTCCCATTTTCCTCCAAAAACTGCATTGGAATTTTTGGGTCAATTTGTGCCTTAGCCTCTCCTAGCAGATCTTTTTCAAGAGCACTTGGAGAGGGAGGATCCTACAGTCCGAAGAAATCTTTGAGGATGCCTAAAGCATCTGACTCCACTATCACTTCTATTCCATCAACCTTTGAACCAAGATTGTCAACTTTGGTGGCCAATTTTCCCACCATTAACTAGAGTTGCCCCGTATCTTCTCACAATGCCTCTAACTACCACATTATTATAGAGAAATGTGATTGTGCTTCCAACACCACCTACTCCCCAACTCTGTCTAATTTGATAAGGTTATGTTTTACTGTAACCATAGACTAAACCATCCTGATATTTTCACCACCTTCATTTTTTAGAGAGGCCATACTTTCAAATGAACGAAATTTCATTGTAATCCTAAGTAGCTCCATCCTTATCAAGCACAATTTATAACTGGAAATGTTTCCATTTCCCTTCCCCACTTCCATCGTATCACATTGGATGCCCTTGAACCTCATTTTCCTTTTGATTTCACTGAAATCATGCAACAAATCCTTCACCCAACATTCAAGATCACCACATTTAATCACATAGATAGGAACGAAGTACTAGACTCGTGCATTTTATGTCTTGAGGTGAATTCACATGCTAGATGACAACATTTGTCCTTGATGGTGATGAATACCTTCTCCATTAACCACTCGGAGGGCACTCTGTCAGCTTTGACAATATCGAGATTCATTGCTCAAAGGGAATCATTGATGGCTCATTTTATAATATTAATTAAAACCATGGCAACAATTGGGGCTTGGTTATACCAAATTAATTTATGGTTTAATGTATCCACCACCTCCATAAGATTATAATGAAATGGAATGTTAGATCGCCTTGATCCAAGAGAGAACACCTTGCTCAAGATGAACACCTTTGTTTGCTTTCTTGTATGCAATATAATTATTCTCTCTTTTAATGTGGTATGTTATCATCTGGTTTGACCTCAAGCTGAAGGAAGGCTATTCCCAGGGTAACCACAAACCAAGCTTAACCTGGTAGCTAGCCCTACCAGGTTGGGAGAGGACTCTCTCCTTATGGATATCAGTCAAAATCACTGGATCAGGGACAAGATTTTATGCTAGGTATAGTAGCTCATGGGTTTGATTGAAATTGTTGATGTTTTTTCCAGATCAGGAGGAGCTGGGCAATTTGGGTATGGGAAACTAAGTCAAAATCGCAAGGGAATCTATGGGGCAAGGTAGGTATGAGCTTCAGCACCTTAGGCTTGATGAGGTGAAATGATAGACTGGTGAGGAGCTAAGAAGGGCATGAGCAGGTCATGAATCCTTCCTAAATAGTAGAAAAAAATGAAATACTGGTGTTTTCCCAAGGCAGAGCAATAAAACCTAATGGATTCCACCTATCTGACTTGAAAACAACTAATCAGAAGCAATTATATGAAAGAGGCATACATAAATAACATGAGAACATAATCACAGAAGAAGAAACATATGCTAAATACCATACCACATGGATCCCATAAACATAGTTGCAACTTTATTAGTTTCCTGCCAAAACTGTTACAAAATGATATGTGTTCAGTACATGAGCATCCAGTTGAATCCAACCTTTGCTAATGACAAAGAAAATACATAATATAGGCATCCAACTCACTCATCCTAGCCATCAGGGGTCGAAACCATGATAAGAGGAGTTGTTTCAACCATTTCTAAACTAAGAACAGGAATCTAGGCAGTCAAACAACTTGCCTCTACAAGAGTGGAAACAGATTCATTACCCTCAAAACCACTTTTTGTCCATGAATCTACCATCTACTAGTGTTTGACTATTACATTTACAATCCATGGCATTAATTACATCAGCAAATTCACTTGCATGAGAGAGAAATCAAGAAAATAGGTGAAATTAGGCAAAAAAATCATCCTGAGTGAAAAATGCCCTACGCACAGCGCCACTAGTCCTACACATAGTGCCACTTTGAGTCCACTTTTGGAGGCCTTCCCAACATCCAAATTGAGCCCAGGATAGCTCATTGGAAAGGTCTTCAAGTCTAGTTTCTGGAACACCTATAATTTTTTCATTTGGAGGTCATTTGCCTCCTTAACAGCTAATTCGCCCAAGGCTTCTTCTGTGTGTCCAAAAACTGGCAAAAGATCAAATTTTTGGTGTTTTGGACCTTCTGGTAAACTATAAATGTGCTTCAAAAATTATGAAAATTGGTAGGGTGCATGTCCTTGATGCTCTGAAACCAAAAATGCAAACCATTTGTGCATTGGATTCCCCTAGAAGAAACTCACCGCCGGTGGCATTGTGCTTCTAACATATTTTCTGTGTTTTGAATTTTCAAAATTTTAAAATGACAAAATTTCTTCAAAAACTGCCAAAATTTGACATGAGACACCACCATCAACTGCTTTGATGGGATAGGGAGGCTTCAGCCAACATCTTTAATCTATCTTGCTCCTTTTTTCCTTCCAAAGCTCTCCTTAGCCTAGCCTTTAACTTTCTAATCCTCATGTTACAAATTTTGTTGTGGGCCATGTAATGGTATGCCATGTGTCTGAGCATTTTCTTATCCTTGTTAGCCTTGTCAATGAGCCCTTCAAGATGTAGGTTGACTCTTTCAAGCCATGTCTCCCTATCTTGTTCAATTTCTTGCTCAATAGGAGTCAAAGTGACATGAGCCTCTTTGTCACTTTGCCTCTTTGTCTTCAGTAGCTCAAGTTCCATGAGGACCTGTTTATCACTTAGTTGTTTGTTTTCTTGCTCCAAGTAAGTGATGACAAACTTAGTTCTCTCTAAGTTGTCCATCAAAGCTTGTATTTGGGCTTCTCTCTCCTAAAAAATGACATCTTTGACAGTTTCTCTCTTGAGGCTCTAGATCAATGATCTCAGTGTCATGTTGCTCGGGCTCATCATCATGCTCCTCCAACTAAAATTCCCTTTCTTGGTTATCATCCAAGTCATTTTCTTGTACCTTTTCCTTGCCTTTGCTCAGCTACTAAACCTGTACCTGTTTTGTCGATGTAGAAGGCAAGGTCCCTTCCACACCTTGTGGAGTAAACACTTGCCTGGTAGCTGCAAACAATTTCCTTGTACCTCTTTGATATGTCAAGTATACTGGCACCTCAGCAATTTTTGTCTCCTTGGTTTCTTCTCCTGGTGATTTTACCTCCCTTATAAGGCTTTCTATGTTGCCTGTTCCTCTCAACTGAACTATCACTTACTGTATTCTCCTCATCATATTCATAGTCACCTCTATCCATGTTTAACCAGCTTCTTAATTGCACAAATTTTAGATAATGTAAATGGGGATGAATGGTATGCTCTAGGGTTTATAGGGATGAGTTTGAGTGAATTTATGTAGTTATGGACAAACCATGAGAGTGAGGGGAGGGTTTAGGGAATGAGTGATATATGGTGAAATTTAGATGAGGGTGAAGAGAGTGAGGGGTAAAAGGTTTTAGTTATAATTCTTGGCAATGGGATAAACAAATTGATTAGAGTTTATAGTGAAAAACTAGGGTTTGATATTAGGAGTGAAGAAATTGTCTAAAACTTTAAATGTGCAAGCTAAACATTGAATGAAGTAAGGGCACTTACTTGTAAAAGGAGAATTTGCAAGAAATTAGGTGAAATTGTGAAGTTTGGAGTGTTTTGGTGGCTTGCTGCCCTACGCGTAGCGCACTGCTCTATGCACAGTGCCTCCTTCCCTACGCGCACCGCCACTCCTTGAACACGTAGCGCCACTTCAAGCTCACTTTTTACTGCCTCCCTGATGTCCAAATTGGGTGTGGGATAGCTTGTTGAAAATCTTGTTGAGTCTGCTTTGAATTTTTCAATTTGAAGTTCATTTGCCCTATCAAAAGCTCAATATCCCAAGACTGGTCAAAATGTGCAGAATGAGGCTATCGAAACGCAGAGTGATTTTGAAATCAACTGTAGGAGGTTTTCCTCAATTCAAAATTGAGCTCATAATAGCTCATTGGAAAGCTCTTTGTGTCTAGTTATCATTTGATTCATTAAACAAGTCATTGGTCATCCCAACTAGGAGAAATATTGATTTTCCCAAGGTCACTCCAGAAGTGAATTAACTCTCTTGAGACAAATGATGTTTTGAACATTTTTCGCAAACCATGAGATCTGTATAAGAACTGAAGGATTTTTTTCTTCTTGGGTCAATGATGGACAAAAACCTCTCTCACTTTTGTCAAATTCATCTTTTCTTGCTCAAAAACATCATTTGAATAAGACCTATCCCGATGTGTGGAACAGGAGATTTGTAGAAATGAAGGGAAATGAAGGGGATGAGGTGCTTATAATTTTTTGATAAAATTTTGGGAAGTAGGGAGGGATGTTAGGAAGCAGGGAAAAGTGGAATTTCAAAGATTGAGTGAGGGGAAGGGGTCCAAAAGGGCAAAGAAAAGTGTCAAATTGTAGCAATAGGCTAGTGTTTGTGGGAAAATGATGAATTTGAGGGATATCAGTGATGGGAAGTGTTTAAGAAGATATATTAAAGATAGGGGAAGGTGTATGAGCATCAGGATACAAGTTTTGTTGATGAGTTGACCATACAAGAAAAACTACCTTCAAAACCCTAGGAGAGGGAAATGAGCCTTACCTAAGCACCACTGAAACACAAACAAGGTGCAAAATGACCCATTGGAACTTGAAATAATGATGACAACTCTTTGAATGATGGTACACTAAGCCGAATGGTGACATGGACCAATACTTGGACAACTTTGGAATGAGTGAAAACAATCCTAAACCCGATACCTAGTGACCAAATTTTACTTGAAGACTCACTGAAATGGAAAAATTTGACTTTGACACCCTAAGACTACTTTATAAGAGCATATTTGATCACTGGTGGAAGGCTTCAAAGAATTACACTAACATGGTAAAAGGATTTAATATCAAATTTTTGAATTTGTCTTATAATCCGAAAGTCCAATGGAGATAGATCTTTCTCAATGACCTATTTGACTTTATGAAATTTTTGGATGATTAACACCAAGTCTCAACCCTGTAAATTGCCGAATACTTCTCTCTAAAGCTAACTTTAGGCCTTGTCAGAGAGCTAAGGCTTCTGCTTGGTTATTGGAAGATCTTCTCAACTCATGTAAATTTAGTCTCAATTTCTTCATCAAAGTAATATATTACCCCTCCTGCTCTTGCCTCCTCATTACTATTATGTTAATAAAAATATTATGTTTATTATTTTATGAATATAAATATTTAATTTAATGTAAAGTTAAAATAGAAAATCAAATATTTTATTTATTAGATACATTTAAAAATATATATTATTATATATTTTCGACCATGTAAATATAATTATTATTTTACTATTTTTAAATAAATTTTTAGGAGACAACATGCACCCCAACAAATAGTTGATGTTCCCATGGTGAACTATAAATGGGTGAGACTCGGCCCAAACAAAGCACATCCTAACAATTATTACAGGAAACAGAGTCAAATCAGATTTTCCGAAAGAAAAATTTTGCATATCAGAGTCGAATTATTTCATTTTGTCGACTCCTGACTATATAATCACATTGACTGTATGCACTGGAGTCCTGACTATTGCCTTCTCTTTTAGAAATCCGCTATCAAGAATTGAAATGGAGGACACATACTACAACAAGGAAAACCATGCATCAAATCCACATACAACTCAACTGCTAACTATGCATCAAAGACACTAGTTTCAATACGAACTGCACGTAGACATCGTCAAGATTTTGGGAAGAGTATATGTGATTCAACAAAGAAATATGATGTACATATGTATATAGAAGATTTATCATGTTTCGAGAGGGATCAAATTTCTCGAGGTGCAAATTTTTTGTTTGGATTGTAGAATTTGAGGAAATGCATGATAGGTCCAGTGTTAGATAGATCTAAGCTGATTCGAGTTGAGGGAAACAAAGTCACATTTTTAAATTATCATTATTATGTATATGTTTGAGATTAACTTCAAAATTCACATTATGTTTTCTTTGTTTGGCATGACCATATCATTATCTTTTTTAATTTAGTTTGTTTTGCTTGCCTTTTTGATTGGACGCTTTTGGTTTGTGTGTTTGTGTTTGGATTTGGATGATAATGTTTATGAATGTTACATTTGTTGTGTCATATTTTTATATGTGTATGTAATTGTCTATTAGTAATTAATTGGTGATGAAAAAGGAAGACGATCTTGTCAATAATTTATAGAAGAATTGATATTACACATCTATTTCATTTAATTTTAAGTATCACAATTTATAACAACTAATTAATTCTCAATAATATCGCTCATAGCCAAAATTTTGACACAACCATGCCTCGCCTTGACCCAACTCTCCCTCTCCAACCCCTCCCCACAGTGTTTTCTCACAGAGCATCCTCTGCAGGGCTATTCACGCAAAGGCCGTGCATGCTAGGGTTCTCGCATAGTCAGGGTACACATTCACAATGACTGTTTCCCCATTTTTTTCTTCCTTGCAGATATGTACCTTTCATATTTCTTTTTCTATTCTGCAAAAAAAAATTCTTTGCATACTTTTCATTTCCTGAATAACAAAAGAAAAATATAAAAAAGATTTTTTTAATTTTTATAGTCTTTTTTTAATTTTTCAAAATAATATTTTTGTTATTTGCGTTGCGTTGCTGAACACAACCTATGTAATCTCTGTTAAGGAATAACTTCATTTACTTTTTGCCGAATAAGTTTCTTTTTACCTATAAAATAAAATCACACATTTTTTTTTGAAAACATAATTTCTCTAACTTTCTTTCCCAAAAAAAAAATTGGGCCTGTGCGTTTCCCGTCAAGAAAATTATTGATATTTTCTTGTCAAAAAAATACTTTTGTATTCTTTTTCCTTAAAAAAAAAATTCCTTCTATGTGTTTCCTGTCGAGAAAAATATTGACATTTTCTTGTTAAAAAAGTTACTTTTGTATTTCTTTTCTTTAAAAAAAAAATTCCTTCAATGCGTTTCCTGTCAAGAAAAATATTCGTCTCCGTTTTTCACATCCCGGAAATAAATAAAAAAGGTTGTACATTATTTTTCATTTCTAAAATAAAAATAAAATACAAAGTTAAATTTTTTTTTTCGATCTTTATTTTTTATTTTTTAAAGTTTTCTTTTTGTTTTTTAAGTGTTACACGACCCTCTGATAAAAAAATTAATTTACTCTGTTTTCTTTAATGTATATATATATAGATATATATATCCTGTAAAAATAATTTTTTTTTTATTCCAGTAAAAACAGATACAACATTGCCTCTATAGGTTTCTCTCAGCAATAAATAACTTTATGTAATTTTTTTAATTCGTCAACAACAAAAAACAATTCTTTCTCCCTCTTTTTAAATGTGGCAAGAAAATATGTTAGTCTTCATTTTTTTTATTCCCGAAAAAAATGATACAAACAATTCAATACACCAATTTTCATAAAGAGAATCTAAGAGATAGAGATAAATATAATATATTAATTTCACATCTTCGAATAATATTGTAGCATTTTAATTTATCATCCTTGTTTGGTATAAAGTTAATTGTCCATCAACAATGGTATTATACCATTATAGTTTCACAACATTGGATGAGAGTTTGTTAGGCATCTTTCGTTGATATAAAGTTGATCTCGCATTGAAAATGGAGTGTGTCCAGAATATATTTAGTACGTGTTGTGAGTTATACAGAAAGGCATAAACGTTCCATTTGATGAACTTGTGCTCAAAATGGTTCGTGCACAATCTATGTTCCTTACCAAACTTATTTTTTCTTTTGAAATATTGTTTCCATTTTATGTAATTGTAAATTCTTTTTATTTGTAATTTTATTATTCATTAATTTTTTATACACTTGTAAAATATTGTAGGTATAATAAATGGTTTTAATATTGAAATGTCCTTGGTAATTATATAAGTGGTTATTAACTTGGCTCTGATACCAATTTGTAGCAGGGGCTTATACGAAGCTTGCAACAGCAACACAGTTGCTTGGCTTTGCTGAATCTCTTCTCTATCTTTGCCACTTACTCTGACTTACACGAACCCATACATGAACCCATACACGAACCTACTGGCACATTTCTCGCTCTATCGACCTTCTTTAACAGCTTCCTCGCCTTACACGGTCTAGCATCCTTTCTGTGCGTTGGCAAACCTCTGGAAAACTTCAATATAGAGTAACTCAAGTAGAAACTACCTCAACAGATCATTGATAAAACACAAGTACTCAGATGCGGAAACAAGATAACACTCTTTTATATTAATTCAGAAATGGATTACAATCTGTTCAATCCTGAGATAGACTGTGTTCGCATTTACCAGAATTTTGCTACTCAACTAAGAGATAGCTTACTGGAGGCTACCTGGCGAGATTACAAACTCAGTCTTTAAACAATCAACACTTAACACTCATATAGGCAAACTCTCTAAAGATCTGGCCACTTTAGGTTCTCATCTATGCCGAACACACAGATGCACAGGCTTCTCAGATCACCTAAGACTTTGAGATCTCTTCGTGATGAACGTAGATCAGACCGAAGTCCACAGTTGCAGAGCAAGAAAATCTCTCGACTCTAAAACTCTTCTAAATCCGAATGCCCTGAATGAGCCTTACCCCTTTCTTATATAGGAAAAGGAGGGGACAAGCATTCAGTCATTGGGCCGACAAACTATTGTACTAATATTCTGTCAGTCAAGGAGATGTGGCTCAAAGCGCACCAAAAGTCGGAGAAGTGCTCCGAGTCTCGAGACTGAAGAATCTTCGTACTAGAAAACACTGTGGATGATTTATCAAATCCCACGGAAAATATTCTACTAAGATATTTACAAGGTGGATGCTTTTGTACAGAAAATCCCACGAGAAAATTGGTCATGAATAGTCCTCATGACTGAACATCATCATTACAAAGTGGAACCTTTTAAGGATAGGCCCACGGGAACCTTCAAAAGACTATGATTTCGGGGAACCGAAATCTTTTATACAGATTTTCATCCCATGCTTTTGTAAAAATTCTCCTGACGATCATGGGTTGATTTAAAATAACTTGACGTTTTATTTTTGTCAGGACAAGCCATTCATAATGCCTTCCATATACTCTCTTAAGATTTCATTATCAAATAATGACATTATATCTTTAACAGTGTTGTAGGGAGAGTGAAAGCAAGCAGGAATATTATGTTCAAGACATATGTTGCAACCCAGCTTCATGTATGCTTCGTGGTACATTGGATGAATAGTTGTTCTATTAACCCCGTAATCTATCCACCATTTTTGGAACCATTCACACTATTGATTTCTTTGCATGATCCCAGTTGTCCCAAATTTTAATTTGGTGTAGTGGGTTTCGTCTTTCCCATCAACATTTAGCATATCCCACCAAAGTTTCTTATATCCTGCAAAGTCATAAACTGTGTCAGGAAAAATAAGCTTAGGATCATTACCGAGCCATAAGGCTGCATCATGTGTCTTCATGGGCCAGAAGATATTTCGAGTGCGATTTATGCTGAAATATCTGTTATAGTTTCCTCTTTGATTTCCTCCATGAGACCAAATCATAGTGATGTCATGGAAATCGCTTTTAAGGGCATCTTCTGCCAAGAGTGCATCTGTTCTGCTTTTTGTGTAGACCATATCATGGATCCACTTACTTCCTTTAGGGTACACTTTCCTTTCAGGTACTAGATGTAAGATATATGTATGTGCTTGCAGGTTTGCATCTAATACTTTAGTATTTCTTAATTTCCAGGTTGGTTTCCAATTTTCTTTATATTCGGACCAACTCTTGTTTTCTGGGATTGTTCTCAGAATTCCCTGTTTTTGACTTTGATCCCATTCTGTAACAATTATCATCACATGTTCTTGGTGCTGGTTCTGAATATGTTCTCTACTGAGAAAGTCTGGTAGACAATTTTCATCTCCTTTTATATGCTCAACTTCAAAATCGAAGTTAGCAAAGAGAGCTTGCCATCTTGCGAATTTTGCTTCTCCTGGCTTTTTGATATCTTTTCCTAAGACTTTTTTGAGAGCTGATGCATCTGTTCTAAGGAGAAATGGCTTATTGACAAGATGTATTTCAAATTTATCTATATAGTTCCATGCTGCCTTAACTTCTTTTTCTATAGTAGAGTAGTTTCTTTCAGCAAGATTCCACGTACCTGAAACAAATTGGACAACTTGTTCTTCATTATTTTTCTTTTGCTTTAGAATTCCTCCCCATCCGATGTCACTGGCATCGGATTCAACAATTTTGTATGCTTCATCATCGGAGATGTGCAAAATAAAAATGGATTTAACCTTGGCTTTTATATTTTTAACTGCTCTGGTGTGTGATTCAGTCCAAGGTTCTGGATTTTTTCTAAGATGTTGATTCAACAAACTTCTATCTTTAGCACAACCTTTATAGAAGTTGCTAACATAGTTTAAGCATCCAAGGAATCTTTGGAGCTGCGTCTTATCTGTTATAACATCTGGAAATTTGCTGGAGAATTCCAGAGCATGATTTTGCAAAGAGATCTGGCCATTAAATATTGTATGGCCAAGGAACTTAATTGAATTTTGAAAGACTTCAATTTTCTTTTTGTTGAGGACAATACCATTTCTTTTAATGGTATTTACAAATATCTATATATGTTGAAAGTGGTCCTGGACATTCTTGGAAAAAATAAGAATATCATCAATATATACAATTAACCAATCAAAGAAAGGTTTAAAGATAGAGTCCATCACCTTTTGAAATTTGGATGGTGCATGTTTGAGACCAGATGGCATCACATTCCACTCATAATGCCCTACTGGCACACTGAAGGCAGTCTTGAATTTGTCTTCTTTAGAAATTGCAACTTGCCAAAAACCTGACTTTAAATCAAACTTGGAGAATACCTTAGCACCTGCAATCCTACTGATAAGATACCTTTTATGAGGAATTGGGTAGGTATTGTCAGCTAAGACAGAGTTCAGAGGTTTATAATTGATTACAAATATGGGAATTCCTCTTATTTGTTCAGCCCTTTTGTTTACATAGAATCCATAGCAATTCCAAGGGCTATCAGATTCTCTAATTAGCTTTTTCTCCAAAAGCCTCTGTATTTCTTTTTCACAAAGATCTCAGTACTCCTTATTCATTGGTATAGATTTGCTTTTGCAAGGACTTCCCGTATATTCTGCCTTGTATGGTAGTTCCACTGAAAATTGGTTTTGATGCCAAAAAGCATTTGGCTCTTCTGCACAACATTCTTCTTCAATCTGTTTTTTGATTGCAGCAATATTCTTCTGGTTGTCTGGATGTTTTAGCTGTTGTGAAACTTGAATAGTGGATTTTAGATCTTTAAGATCTAACAATTTTGACTCAGCTTTATCCAACTCTTTCATGGCTTGTATCATTGTTGAGACTCTGGGATTTGAGATGTAAGGCATCTCAATCCTTTTAGGAATGCCACTAGAAGTTGGAAGTGTAATAAAATATCCACCTCTGTTTTTCTTCAAACGGATTGACGCATGTGGTTCTACCACGGCCAGAAATATATTGCCTAAAATGCAATCTACTGGGATGTCACCGACTGCAAATTTTAACTTTATACAATGATTGTCAAAGTAGATTGAAGCCTTGGGTACTTCATAGTTTAGTTTTTTGCTGCCTAAACCAATTACTTTTCTTTGTGCAGACATCCAGTATTTAGCTGGAACAACTTTGGTGCTTAGTATATTAACATCTGCTCCTGAATCTATAAGAGCAATTAGACTAAACATTTCACCCTGAATACATATATTAACCTGTACATGATGTTTTTGATACTCTATTGCAAGCATCCTCATTTCTTGAAAACCAGCAAAAGGATCCCTTTTCCCTTCAAATATCTGAACATTTGATCCATGGAATTCTGGTGGATCATATTCTTCAAATGGATCTGATGCAATATTTTGTTTTCCCTTTTCTAACCTTTTAACCTGAATTTTTAATGCAGAAATTTCAGATTTAAGGTTATGAATTTCTTTACTTACCTCCCCCAAGGTAAGTGCACAAATCTTATCTTGTTGTTTTTGCCTTTGAAAGGATTTTGCATTGCATTCAAATGAGGCGTCAATGAAGAGGGGCTTATTTGAAGCTCCTTCACTGTGGCTGGAAGATTTAAGCTGGTCCATGAATGCTTCAGTAAGATGGGTTTTCATCTTGCCATCTTCCATTGCTCTTATTTGTGACAGGATTTTCATTTCATCCTCTTCTGTCGCGGCCGTTAATACTTTTTCTTTTTGCGGCATGTCTTATAGTTCACCATTATAAGAATCATCAAAAGAGTCAGAATTTGTATTTAAAATATTACATTGACATTCTTTAGAATTTGAGCAATTATAAGCCTAGGTGTGAAGATTCAATTCTTCATATTCTTCATCTGATGTATAAACAAAACTGGAACTGGAATATTCAGCAGAAGGATAGAGTAATTGTTGTTGCTAAATTTGAGGACGATCTCTGATCACTACATTTGGACAGTGATCTATTTTATGTGTCCTAGACCCACATCTCATGCAAAGCATTGGGGTCTCTGTTTTCTCTGTTTTTACAGTCTTTCTTTGTGATAGAGATTGAGACTTCTTACCTCTATCTTTCTTGGATTCTTCTCCCACTAATCATCTATTTGCAGTGTGTCCAGTCTTACCACAAAACCAACATGTTAATTTGTTCCATTGTTCTTGCTTGGCACTATGCAAATGAATATCTGATGGCTTGTAGTAGTGTGTCTTAGGGGCATACCTGTAATATCCCTTTCTTTGTTTAGGCCTGGAAGGTTGGCCTCTTTTATTGTAATGGAACTTGGTTGTCTTCTTTTCCTTTTTGGATCTTCTCTTGATATTTCTTCTTTTGACCAATGGGTCATCAATAGAAAGTCCATATTTGTTGCAAATAGACTTACTGTCTGGGAGCTTAGATAGTTTCTCAAGAGATTTGTTAACTTTTGAGCTAGTACATAAGCCAACCAAAGCTTTTGTTATATGAGAATAAATTTGTCCCCATGTGTAAGACTCAAATGGCATTTGAAAAACTTCTTGCAGGCGAATGTAATCCACAAACCTTGAAGGTAAGGCTGCTAGATATACCTGCTTCCAGAGAAGTTTCTTTGAATCTTTTACCTCATATATGCGTTTCATCCCATCCCGATGGAAGTCTTCAAATTGGGACATTTTATTGCACTTTAGATTCATTAATATGACTTCATGTTTATCAGCCATCTCTGCTTCTGATCCGCACCAGTGCTCTACAATCATGGAGGTTAAAGCTCCAATCATGTTATTCTGAACTGTCCCATCATAATTGTGTATGATATTTCCTTGCTCATCTTTGAGAAATTGTTCTTCCATTTTAGCTACTAAGTCAGTAGAAGACTCAGTCTCCCACCACCGTAACAGTGTCCCTATGAAACATTGGATTATTGTTTTGCAGGCTTCTACTTCATTTTTCCCTCTCAAGCACATGAGCTTATATTCAGTGAACATCATGTCCACCATTTTCCTGATTTGACCAACACTAAGGTTGTCAATGTTCCATTCTTTATGAGAATCAGGAAAGAATGTGTGGGAATCTGGGAGCTTGCCTTTGCCTCTTAGATCTGGAGTGGAATATTTGTTGTATTGGATCTCTAAAGACTCATAGATAGGAAGAACTTCAACTTCCTTTTCTTCTTCTTTGAAGAGAGATGCTAATGAAATGTGATCTTCTGAGCTAGAGGCTTCAGTTTTATCTTTCTGCGAAGATGCAACTTCCTTAGGGAATAAATGGGGAAATTTGTCAACAGGTTTGCCAGGGTCTTGTATTTTTATACTCCTTTTGTGCATAAAGGAGGATGGAACTGGTTTATCTTCTTTTGATAGAGACACTTTATCAACTCTTTCTACCAATTCATGTAATTTTCCTGAAGTAGAACCAATGTGTTCTACAAACTTTTCTTCTACATTTTCAAGTTTCGTCAGGGATTCTCTCACATATCCTCTGACAACTGATGTAGAATATTGTACATCATTTATAGATTTATTTACATCATTAATAGAAACCTGAATAGTGTTGAACTATTCTTTCACTTCTGTAGATTTGGCTATATTCATCTCTAGCCCTATTACAGTTATGTTAGTCCAGTTTAGCTGTTCGCTAGCTTTTTGAATTCTGCAATCAATGCCTAAAGCATTGTCATATTTTAATACTAGTGGAATAGTTTTAGCAGAACTCTGGCCCTCACCTAGGAATATCCCTTTGTAAGGAGGGAATGTGGTAGGAGTTTCCACTTTGCTACCATCTAATGCTGACCAGGAGTGTTTAGATGATATGTCTACCCTATCATCAGTCATCATAACTGTTTCTGATTGTTTCTTCTGGATCCATGAATACAATGAAATCCAGGTATTGGTTTCCTCCATGAATTGTTTCCAATCTTGAGACAGTCTGACTTTTTTTTCAATTGAATGGCTTAGGCAAAATTCTTCAACCTTTGGATGAGTAAAAATATCCCAATTTAACATAGCCTTCATCCATTGAGCACAATTTTTGTGCTTTGGACATCCATCCATTAAAGTAAAGAATTTTTGTATTTCCTTGACTGCAGGCTTCTTACAATCAACTGGTATTTTGCCAAATATTGAATATGGTATTAAACCATTTGTTTGCTCTAAGTATCCTAGCCCATATCTAGGCTTTACTGGCCTCAAGGTGCTAGAGATTGTTGTTAACCTTGAATCTTCATTTTCCAAAGTAGTAATCTCATGCATCATCAAAATATGCTTAGAGTCATTGGGAAATGGTATGTCTGAACATTTAGGGTTTCGACAAGGATTTACAGAAGTAGAAGGTGGAGCTTCTCCTGTCCTGGGATGATGATTCTCATGCATGACCATTTCAGCAAGATGGCTAAGATTTACAGAGCAATGGCATTCTGGACATTTTACTTCAAATGAAGAGAAATTTATTATCTGTGCAAACTCAAATAATGAAACATGTTTACAAGAATTTGAACTAGAGCTAGAGCAAGTTGTATCTACAAGCTCGGGATTTCTATACATGGGTGAACTTCTGCACATTTGGTATATTCTTCGCCTATCAATAGTTGATCTTTGAGGGAAGGAAAGAATAGCAGAAGAGGGTTCTTCTCTAATATCAGTAGAAGTAATTTTCTTTATGGTAGGAGGCTTGGGATTGGATACCACCCAATGTTCTGGGAAAGATCAATCTTCCCATCTTATAGTTTGGTGTTCAAATTTTTTATTTCAAGAATCTATTAACACTACTACACTTGCTTTGGATTCTTTGTTGGGGGCATGTAAGACTGCAGGATAGAGGGTGTTAGTATGATGGAAGCAACCTCTAGTTTGTATGGCAATATTGTGTCTCTTTTTGGCCATGTCAAATCCAGTTGTCTGAATTTGTAGCTGAAGAATAATTTTCTTTGTTTAGGCCTGGAAGGTTGGCCTATTTTATTGTAATGGAACTTGGTTGTCTTCTTTTCCTTTTTGGATCTTCTCTTGATCTTTCTTCTTTTGACCAATGGGTCATCAATAGAAAGCCCATATTTGCTGCAAATAGACTTACTGTCTGGGAGCTTAGACAGTTTCTCAAGAGATTTGTTAACTTTTGAGCTAGTACATAAGCCAACAAAATCTTTTTTTATATGAGAATAAATTTGTCCCCATGTGTAAGAATCAAATGGCATTTGAAAAACTTCTTGCAAGCGAATGTAATCCACAAACCTTGAAGGTAAGGCTGCTAGATATACCTACTTCCAGAGAAGGTTATTTGAATCTTTTACCTCATATATGCGTTGCATCCAGTCCCGATGGAAGTCTTCGAATTGGGACATTTTATTGCACTTTAGATTCATTAAGATGACTTCATGTTTATCAACCATCTCTGCTTTTGATCTGCACCAGTGCTCTACAACCATGGAGGTTAAAGCTCCAATCATGTTATTCTGAACTATCCCATCAGAATTGTGTATGATATTTCCTTGCTCATCTTTAAGCAATTGTTCTTCCAATTTGGCTACTAAGTCAGGAGAAGACTCAGTCTCCCACCACCGTAATAGTGTCCCTGTGAAACATTGTATTATTGTTTTACAAGCTTCTACTTCATTTTTCCCTCTCAAGCACATGAGCTTATATTCAGTGAACATCATGTCCACCATTTGCCTTATTTGACCAACACTAAGGTTGTCAATGTTCCATTCTTTATGAGAATCAGGAAAGAATGTGTGGGAATCTGGGAGCTTGCCTTTGCCTCTTAGATCTGGAGCAGAATATTTGTTGTATTGGCTCTCTAAAGGCTCATAGATAGGAAGAACTTCGGCTTCCTTTTCTTCTTCTTTGAAGAGAGAAGCTAATGAAATGTGATCTTCTGAGCTAGAGGCTTTAGTTTTATCTTTCTGCAAAGATGCAACTTCCTTAGGGAATAAATAGGGAAATATGTCAACAGGTTTGATAGGGTCTTGTATTTTTATACTCCTTTTGTGCATAAAGGAGGATGGAACTGGTTTATCTTCTTTTGATAGAGACATTTTATCAACTCTTTGTACCAGTTCATGTAATTTTCCTGAAGTATAACCAATGTGTTCTACAAAATTTTCTTCTACATTTTCAAGTTTTGTCAGGGATTCCCTGACATATCCTCTGACAACTGATGTAGAATATTGTACATCATTTATAGAATTATTTACATCATTAATAGAAACCTAAATAGTGTTGAACTATTCTTTCACTTCTGTAGATTTGGCTATATTCATCTCTAGCCCTGTTACAGTTGTGTTAGTCTAGTTTAGTTGTTCGATAGCTTTTTGAATTCTTCCATCAATGCCTAAAGCATTGTCATCTTTTAATACGAGTGGAATAGCTTTAGCAGAAATTTAGCCCTCTCCTAGGACTATCCCTTTGTAAGGAGGGAATGTGGTAGGAGTTTCCACTTTGCTACCATCTAATGCTGACCAGGAGTGTTTAGATGATGTGTCTACCCTGTCATCAGTCATCATAACTGTTTCTGATTATTTCTTTTGGATCCATGAATACAATGAAATCCAGATATTGGTTTCCTCCATGGCTGTTTCCAATCTTGAGACAGTCTGATTTTTTTTTCAATTGAATCGCTTAGGCCAAATTCTTCAACCTTTGGATGAGTAAAAATATCCCAATTTAACATAGCCTTCATCCATTGAGCACCAATTTTGTGCTTTGGACAGCCATCCATTAAAGTAAATAATTTTTTCATTTCCATGACTGCAGGCTTCTTACAGTCATCTGGTATTTTGCCAAATCTTGAATCTGCTATTAAACCATTTGTTTGCTCTAAGTATCCTAGCCCATATCTAGGCTTTACTAGCCTCAAGGTGCTAGAGATTGTTGTTAACCTTGAATCTTCATTTTCCAAAGTAGTAATCTCATGCATCATCAAAATATGCTTAGAGTCATGGGGAAATGGTATGTCTGAACATTTAGGGTTTGGACAAGGATTTACAGAAGTAGAAAGTGGAGCTTCTCCTGTCCTGGGATGATGATTCTCATGCATGACCATTTCAGCAAGATGGCTAAGATTTACAGAGCAATGGCATTCTGGACATTTTACTTCAAGTGAAGAGAAATTTACTATCTGTGTAAACTCAAATAATGAAATATGTTTACAAGAATTTGAACTAGAGCTAGAGCAAGTTGTATCTACAAGCTCGGGATTTCTGTAGAATGGTGAACTTCTTCACATCTGGTCTATTCTTCGCCTATCAATAGTTGATCTTTGAGGGAAGGAAAGAATAGCAGAATAGGGTTCTTCTCTAATATCAGTGGAAGTAATTTTCTTTATGGCAGGAGGATTAGGATTGGATACCATCCAATGTTCTGGGAAAGTAAGATCTTCCCATCTTATAGTTTGGTGTTCAATTTTTTGATTTCGAGAATCTGTTAACACTACTACACTTGCTTTGGATTCTTTGCTGGGGACATGTAAGACTGCAGGATAGAGGGCATTAGTATGATGGAAGAAACCTCTAGTTTGTATGACAATATTGTGTCTCTTTTTGGCCATGTCAAATCCAGTTGTCTGAATTTGTAGTTGAAGAATAATTTTCTTTGTTTAGGCCTAGAAGGTTGGCCTCTTTTATTGTAATGGAACTTGGTTGTCTTCTTTTCCTTTTTGGCTCTTCTCTTGATCTTTCTTCTTTTGACCAATGGGTCATCAATAGAAAGTCCATATTTGCTACAAATAGACTTACTGTCTGGGAGCTTAGACAGTTTATTAAGAGATTTGTTAACTTTTGAGCTAGTACATAAGCCAACCAAATCTTTTGTTATATGAGAATAAATCTATCCCCATGTGTAAGACTCAAATGGCATTTTAAAAAATTCTTGAAGGGGAATGTAATCCACAAACTTTGAAGGTAAGGCTGCTAGATATACCTGCTTCCAGAGAAGGTTATTTGAATATTTTACCTCATATATGTGTTGCATCCATTCCCGATGGAAGTCTTCAAATTGGGACATTTTATTGCACTTTAGATTCATTAAGATGACTTCATGTTTATCAGCCATCTTTGCTTCTGATCCGCACCAGTGCTCTACAATCATGGAGGTTAAAGCTCCAATCATGTTATTCTGAACTGTCCCATCAGAATTGTGTATGATATTTCCTTGCTCATCTTTAAGCAATTGTTCTTCCATTTTGGCTACTAAGTTAGGAGAAGACTTAGTCTCCCACCACCGTAGCAGTGTCCCTGTGAAACATTGGATTATTGTTTTACAGACTTCTACTTCATTTTTCCCTCCCAAGCACATGAGCTTATATTTGGTGAACATCATGTCCACCATTTGCCTTATTTGACCAACACTAAGGTTGTCAATGTTCCATTCTTTATGAGAAACGGGAAAGAATGTGTGGGAATCTAGGAGCTTGCCTTTGCCTCTTAGATCTGGAGCAGAATATTTGTTGTATTGGCTCTCTAAAGGCTCATAGATAGGAATAACTTCAACTTCCTTTTCTTCTTCTTTGAAGAGAGATGCTAATGAAATGTGATCTTCTGAGCTATAGGCTTCAATTTTATCTTTCTACGAAGATGCAACTTCCTTAGGGAATAAATGGGGAAATCTGTCAACAGGTTTCATAGAGTCTTGTATTTTTATACTCCTTTTGTGCATAAAGGAGGATGGAATTGGTTTATCTTCTTTTGATAGAGACATTTTATCAACTCTTTCTACCAGTTCATGTAATTTTCCTGAAGTAGAACCAATGTGTTCTACAAACTTTTCTTCTATATTTTCAAGTTTCATCAGGGATTCTCTGACATATCCTCTGACTACTGATGTAGAATATTGTACATCATTTACAGATTTATTTACATCATTAGTAGAAACATGAACAGTGGTATTGCAGGGAAACCAGGAAAGATAATCAGCTCTAATGGCATGACAAAGCTTCTAAAAAAGGAGCAAAGAGGTGTAATTGCACAATTATGTTCGCTAGATGTTTCCACATTGGAATCATCTATTTCTCCAGATCTCCAAAAACTCCTGGACAATCATTCCAAGGTATTTGAGACTCCCAAAGGTCTCCCACCTATGCGTGATCATGATCATGCTATTCATCTGATTCCAGGAAGTGTTCCTCCAAACATCAGGCCGTACAGATATCCATATGTCCAAAAAAGTGAAATTGAACGTATGGTTGCAGAAATGCTAGAGGCTGGTATAATTCAACCGAGTCAAAGTTCTTTCTCAGCTCCAGTAGTATTGGTGCACAAGAAGGATGGATCATGGCGCATGTGTCCAGATTATAGGGAGCTCAACAAGCTCACTATTAAAGATAAGTTCCCCATTCATGTCATTGATGAATTACTGGATGAATTGCATGGATCAATTTACTTCACCAAGTTGGATCTTCGTTCGGGATATCATCAAATCAGAATGAAGATTGAAGACATTCCGAAAACGGCATTTAGAACTCATGAGGGTCATTATGAATTTTTGGTCATGCCTTTTGGCCTTACCAATGCACCTTCAACATTTCAAGGTTTGATGAATTCAATTTTCAAACCATTCCTTAGAAAATTTGTGTTAGTATTTTTTGATGATATACTAATCTACAGCAAGTCTTGGAAGGATCATGTTGAACATGTTGACAAGGTGCTACAACTATTGGAGGAGAAACAATTATATGCAAAAAGATCCAAATGTTTCTTTGGAGTCCAGGAGGTGGAATATTTAGGTCATATTGTATCTCATGAAGGAGTTAAGGTAGACCCTAGCAAAATTAAAGCCATTAAGGAATGGAAAATCCCCACATCCATAAAGCATCTGCGAGGATTTCTTGGGTTGACAGGGTATTATCGCAAGTTTGTTAAGAATTATGGGAGAATAGCAGCACCTGTAACAACATTATTGAAGAAATATTCATTTTCATGGACTCCGGAAGCAACAAAGGCCTTTAAACATCTTAAGGAGGCAATGTGCCAAGCACCAGTCTTAGCTACACCGGACTTCACAAAAACCTTTATTGTGGAATGTGATGCTTCAGGAAATGGAATTGGTGCTGTTCTAATGCAAGATGAAAGACCCATTGCTTTTGAAAGTCGTCCAATCAAGGGAAAGTTTTTAAGCAAAGCTATTTATGAGAAGGAAATGTTGGCAATACTCCATGCACTTAAGAAATGGCGACCCTACCTAATGGGAAGACACTTCAAGGTAAAAATGGATCATGATAGTCTTAAATACTTTTTAGAACAAAGATTATCCTCTGAAGAGCAACAAAAGTGGGTCACAAAGATGTTGGGTTACGACTTTGAAATCATCTACAAAAAAGGGAAGCAAAATGTGGTGGCAGATGCACTCTCAAGAAAGGATGAGGATATGGAAGCATTGTTGTGTTCCATTTCTATTATCCAACCAGATTGGATAAATGAAGCAAAGGAGGAATGGAAGAATGACGAAGAAGTGTGGGCACTTATTCGAAAGCTACAACAAGATTCAAGTACTTCTGATACATTTAGCTGGCAAAATGATTCGTTATGGTACAAAGATCGCTTATACCTCTGTAAGAATTCCCAGCTAAAACAAAAGATTCTTATGGAATTGCACACTTCTCCCTTAGGAGGGCACTCAGGATTTTTAAAAACTTACCACAGGGTTAAGAAGGAATTTTTTTGGGATGGCCTTAAATCAGATATTCAAAAGTTTGTAGCGGAATGTTTGGTTTTCCAACAAAATAAAGTTGAAACAATTAAGACACCGGGTCTATTACAACCTTTATCCATTCCAAGCCAACGTTGGGAGGAGGTTTCAATGGATTTTATCACAGGTTTACCCAAGTCTGAGGGAAAGAGTGTCATCATGGTGGTAGTTGACAGACTTACCAAGTATGCATACTTTTGTGCATTATCACATCCATTTAAAGCCAGTACAGTTTCTACTGCATTTATGGAAACAGTTCAAAAGCTACATGGAAACCCAAAGATTATTGTAAGTGACAGAGATCCCATTTTCACTGGAAATTTTTGGACAGAATTATTTTTTCAGAATTATTTGGCAAACTGAGATAGTAAGCAAATGTTTGGAAGGATATCTTCGTTGCTTTGTATCTGATAAACAGACACAATGGGTCAAATGGTTGCCTCTGGCTGAATGGTGGTATAACACTTCCTTCCATACAGCAACAAAAATGACCCCATTTATGGCACTTTATGGGTACCAACCACCATCAATCACATCATATTTAAGAGAAAATTCTAAGGTTCAGGCAGTGGAACATCACATCGAACATCAACAACAAGTCCTCCAACTCTTAAAGGATAACCTCGTGTTGGCACAAAATAGAATGAAACAACAGGCAGATCAACATCGCAGTGAAATAAGTTTTGATGTAGGTGATTGGGTATTCCTACGGCTACAACCATATAAGCAAATGTCCCTAAAGCAAGCTAAGAAGGATAATAAATTATCACCAAAGTATTATGGTCCGTACAAGGTGTTGGAAAAGATTGGTACTATGGAATACAAATTGGAGCTTCCTGCAGCTTCTCGATTGCACCCAGTTTTCCATGTTTCATGTTTAAAGAAGGTTATAGGCGACAAGCTCCCAGTTCAAACAATATTGCCAGAAATTGACGAGGAAGGAAAAATTATATTGGAACCGGAAGCAGTCACAGAAACAAGAACTTGACAGCTACGAAATCGATCAATTTCAGAGTATCTTATCAAGTGGAAGAACTTATCCGCTGAAGATTCCACATGGGAGGATGAGAATTTTATGCAGAAGTATCCAGAACTGCTCAAGCATTGAGGACAACACTTTTTTGAAGGAGAGGGGCATGTTGGGTCCCTATAATACTAGTGATTACCCCATTACTATTGTAGTTATACCCCTTATTTATATTGTTGTGCCCCTATTACCCACATATTGTTATTTCTGTGCCCCATAGAATCCCTCTATTATTATTTTTGTGGCTTTATATTATTATTGTTAGGTCGGTTGGATTATATTGTGACTCCTTAGACTCCTATATATAGAAAGGAGGTTTTGTCATTTGTATCATCCAAGAATTGTTCATTTATGTAATGTAAAGGAGGTTGTCCCCTCAAAGAGGCTGAATTCTAAGGCGTTGATCTTTCTTTTCTATCTTTTCTTGAGCTGGTTTCATAATAGTTGAATTGTTCTTTCACTTCTGAAGATTTGGCTATATTCATCTCTAGCCCTGTTACAACTGTGTTAGTCCAGTTTAGCTATTCGCTAGCTTTTTGAATTCTGCCATCAATGCCTAAAGCATTTTCATCTTTTAATACTAGTGGAATAGCTTTAGCAGAACTCTGGCCCTCTCCTAGGACTATCCCTTTGTAAGGAGGGAATGTGGTAGGAGTTTCCACTTTGCTACCATCTAATGCTGACTAAGAGTGTTTAGATGATGTGGCTACCCTGTCATCATTCATCATAACTGTTTCTAATTGTTTCTTCTGGATCCATGGATACAATGAAATCCAGGTATTGGTTTCCTCCATGAACTGTTTCCAATCTTGAGACAGTCTAATTGTTTTTTCAATTGAATGGCTTAGTCCAAATTCTTCAGCCTTTGGATGAGTAAAAATATCCCAATTTAACATAGCCTTTATCCATTGAGCACCAATTTTGTGCTTTGGACAACCATCCATTAAAGTAAAGAATTTTTTCATTTCCATGATTGCGGGTTTCTTATAGTCATCTGGTATTTTTCCAAGTCTTGAATTTGGTATTAAACCATTTGTTTTCTCTAAGTGTCCTAACCCATATCTAGGCTTTGCTGGCCTCAAGGTGCTAAAGATTGTTGTTAACCTTGAATCTCCATTTTCCAAAGTAGTAATCTCATGCATCATCAAAATCTTCCAAGGCGGGAATTAGGAATGGAAGCAATGTAATAAAGTTGAATTAGTCTTGGCTCACCCCGATTTTAAATAAAGGATACCCGTTATTGTTAAAAAAAAAAAAAAAAAAAAAAAAAAAAAAAAAAATATGCTCAATGTCATGGGGAAATGGTACATCTGAACATTTAGGGTTTGGACAAGGATTTACAGAAGTAGAAGGTGGAGCTTCTCCTGTCCTGAGATGATGATTCTCATGCATGACCATTTTGGTAAGATGGCTAATATTTACAAAGCAATGGCATTCTGGACATTTTACTTCAAGTGAAGAGAAATTTACTATCTGTGAAAACTCAAATAATGAAATATGTTTACAAGAATTTGAACTGGAGCTAGAGTAAGTTGTATCTACAAGCTCAGGATTTTTGTACAATGGTGAACTTCGGCACATCTGGTCTATTCTTCACCTATCAATAGTTGATCTTTGAGGGAAGGAAAGAATAGCAGAAGAGGGTTCTTCTCTAATATCAGCAGAAGTAATTTTCTTTATGGCAGGAGGCTTGGGATTGGATACCACCCAATGTTTTTAGAAAGTAAGATATCCCCATCTTATAGTTTGGTGTACAATTTTTTGATTTCAAGAATCTGTTAACACTACTACACTTGCTTTGGATTATTTTTTGGGGGCATGTAAGACTGCAGGATATAGGGTATTAGTATGATGGAAGCAACCTCTAGTTTGTATGGCAATATTGTGTCTCTTTTTGGCTATGTCAAATCCAGTTGTCTGAATTTGTAGCTGAAGAATACTTTCAATTGTTTCATCAAAAACATATACAGAAAAATTAGGATAACAATCGGAATAGACATGGCCATTAGACAGAGGAGCTACAAACCCACCTATCAATGAGTCAATGTATTTGTTATGGGTCAGATCTCTAACAGTGGCTAAGACAAATGTATTTAGACCCTGATGCATTAAAGCATGTATACTAATACGGATGCAACCCAGATGAAGATGTTGAGTTTTTAATCTTTTTGCCTCGGCCTGGAGTTGTTTGGAATTTAAAAAAGGAATGGATTGTACACAATCATAATTCTCTTGAATTTGACTTATAGATTCCTTAATGGAAATTCTAGTTGCAGCTTTCAAATGAAAAGCAGACAAGTCTGAATAAACTTCAGATGCATTTATTCTGGGTATCTGCCATCTAGCAGAGGATTATATATTTATTATATATTTAGGGTGATAGGTTTCGCTTTTGAATGAGTGCATATTTTCGTCTACCTTTGTTCTCTCTAAATTACCTCTATACTTACATTTTTATGCTACCCACCTCTTTTGTGCTCGACATTTGTGCACCATATTTACGCCAAAGTTACAGGTCATATTTATATACAGACTCATCAATTACTTCTTATTTCCCTTTTGTTCCCGAGAGTCAAATCCGCTTCATTTCACGAAGAAATTATTACAATGAAAATTTTCAATAATTTTCAATGAACAAAATTTTATTTACTTGATTATGGAAATGCAAATACAATTTTTCCAATTTAACAAATCTATTAGCCTCTTTTGATGGACAAACCTAAAAATCTAAAGCTCAGGCCACTGGAGAGCAAGTAGGATGTGATTTTGTGTGAAGATTTATTGCCTCTACTTATGTTGCACATTATATTGTTAGGTTCCTAGTGAAACTTGGAGGGTGGGGGTGAATGAACTTGATGTGGATATTTTACCAATTAAAATGCATACTTGGTTTTCTTTCATAATTCCTTTAGCCTCGATTGTTCTCATATTTTTCTCAAGCAACAACATAGTAATTCTCATAAAAGAATATTGAGTTAAGGATGATCTCTTGTCTATTTTACCTTAAGCCGCTTTTGGGTTATATTTCCTTGCTTAGATCAAATTTTTTTAAATTATTTGTATTCTTCTTTCCTAGGCATTTCTTTATGAGATCATGACTTAAGCACATTTATAGGTGGATTCTATAATTATCATCTTGATGGGTAAGCTTGTATTCTTCTTTCCTAGGCATTTCTTGATGAGATCGCAACTTAAGCACATTTATAGGTGGATTCTATAACTATAGGCGTTCCCTCTAAGAAAAAGTACCTCTCATGCCACCTGTCCAGTGGTGGAACGTTGATTCTGGTGTTAGACGATTGAAATAAGTTTTTCCATCAGATTGAAAACTAGTATGGTCAGTTACAATTCGGTACAACAATAAACCAATAGTTAGTTAGATTGGGGGTTACTCACCAATCGAGATCAAATACCTGCATTGACCGAAGCCTTGTGTAGTAGGACACCTACGACCACATCCAAGCCTTCATGAAATCCTTCAATTCCAAAAGTCCACTGCAATTATACAAGCTTGCTTCAATTATGCGAGCCATGCCCCCATTTTTTTCTTTTGAAATATTGTTTCCATTTTATGTAATTACAAATTTGTTTTATTTGTAATTTGTTATTCATTAATTTTTTATACACTTGTACACTATTATATGGCATAATAATGGTTTTAATATTTAAATTTCCTTGTTAATTATATAGGTGGCTATTAATGTGGTTATTAATTATATATCAATTATGTAGTTATTAATTATATATTTATTATATATGTAGGTTGATAGGTTTTGCTTTTGAATCAGTGCATATTTTCGTCTACCTTTCTTCTCTCTAAATGACACCTATACTTACATTTTTATGCTACCCGCCTCTTTTGTGCTCGACATTTGTGCACCATATTTATGCCGAAGTTATAGGTCATATTTATATACAGGCTCGTCGATTACTTTTTATTGCCCTTTTGTTCCCGAGAGTTGGATCCTCTTCATTTCACGAAGAAATTATTACAATGAAAATTTTCACTAATTTTCAATGAACAAATTTTTATTTGCTGGATTATGGAAATGCAGATACAATTTTTCCAATTTAACAAATATATTAGCCTCTCTTGATGGAAAACCTCAAAGTCTAAAGCTCAAGCGACTGGAGAGCATGTAGGATGTGATTTTGTGTGAGGATTGATTGCCTCTACTTATGTTGCACATTATATTGTTAGATTCCTAGTGAAACTTGGAGGGTGGGGGTGAATGAACTTTTTGTGGATATTTTACCAATTAAAATGCATACTCAGTTTTATTTCATAACTCCTTTAGCCTCGATTGTTCTCATATTGTTCTCATATGTGCAACAACATAGTAATTCTCATAAAAGAATATTGAGTTAAGGATGATCTCTTGTCTACTTTAGCTTAAGCTAATTTTGGGTTATATTTCCTTGCTTATAACTCAAACTTTATAAAATTATTTGTATTGTTCTTTCCTAGGCATTTCTTGATGAGATCATGACTTAAGCACATTTATAGGTGGATTTTGTAACTATTGTTTTTATGGGTAAGCTTGTATTCTTCTTTCCTATGCATTTCTTGATGAGATCGTGACTTAAGAACATTTATATGTGGATTCTGTAACTATAGGAATTCCTTCTGAGAAAAACTCCCTCTCATGCCACCTATCAAGTGGTTGAACGTTGATTCTGGTGTTAGACGATTGAAATAAGTTTTTCCATCAGATTGAAAACGGGTATGGTCAGTTACAATTTGGTACAATAACAAACCAATAGTTAGTTAAATCAGGGGTTACTCACCAACTGGGATCAAGTACCTACATTCATTGAGGCCTTGTGTAGCAACACACCTATGATCGCATCCAAGCCTTCATGAAATCCTTCAATTCCAAGCGTCGGTTGCAATTATACGAGTTTCCTTCAACAAATATTTTATGATATGATAGTTGTTTCAAGATAGGTGCATACTAAGCCATACCCCCTAGGTGCCGACAGGGAGTCCTGCGCTGAAGTTCAGTTCAACATTAGTGCAGGTTAATTAATTTGTTTGTGCAATAAATATAACTGACTATATACTAGTTCTAATTAGCGCAACAACTTCTAGTTCAACATGTCATCTTTCTTTTTCTTAACCTCCTGTTCTAATAAAAGTTCTGTAAAGTTTCAGCTGCTGCCCAGAAGATGATAGAACCGCTGCACAAAGGATCTTGCTAAAACAATGCCCCAACGACAATCCCTGAGCTACGGGGTTCGTCGGTGATTCTATCTCTGAATGGCGTTGGAACCGCCAAGGTGGGAAAGAAACGATCTAGAGCCTCCAGGAGAGCGCCAACGATGTTATTCAACACTGACTCTCTGAATTTCAAGGCCATGATACAATTGCCTATCTTATTTAATTTATGCCTCCATCATGCTTTATTTATGTGTTTTCAACCTTTCTTCTAATCGATTTCTAGTGATTGAACTGGTTAATTTTCAATAAATGTACATGAATATGGAAACATGAGTAGATTGCTATGTATTGCTTGGTTCCACAAATGCGCTTGACTAATTCCATTCCCCATCCACGAGGATTTGGTTTCTATTTTATGTGATCTCCTCTATGGAAGTGTACATTTCTACACCTTCTATGAAATAAATTCAATTCTGAATTGTTCTTCGAATTCATCTGAGGTATTGGTCTCAATTTAACCTCTTATAGGATTTTATGCGATGCTATACTTCTGTATGTATGATATTAGAAGCGTCCTATATAACCCTATCACTTCAGAAATATAAATATGATTGGTAGAGAAAGTTGTAAGATGATTTTAAGCTAAAGGCATTTGTCCTATCACAACCAACAAAATTGAATATTTGAGTTTGTTTCTCTCTGGTAGAGGGAGAATTGGTAAACGTTTGCAGAGATGGGTTCAATCCGTATCTTTAAAACAAGTGAAACAAATCGATATGGGAATTGGCATTTTCTTGGATGTTCCAACTTCTTTGTTTTGTTGCGAATGCCTAAAATCATTGAAACTCGAGTTTTTTTACTTAACACCACTGCCCCTTACTTCAACGACTTCAAATTTCAGATTTCCCATTATGGGTAATTTCATCTTTCTTTAAAATATTTTAAGGTTGAAAAATAGATATTATATGTCCATGGTTAAACATTCCAAGATAAAATAAAAATAATAATATTTATATACAGAGGATGACTTTTTTAGTTTTGTTGACTTATTGTGTTTTGAGCACTTGGGAATGAAGTTGCACATGCATTTTTTTTTAGTAATCATACACTCTCTCTCCACCCTCTTCACCTTCCTAAGCTCCTTTACATCTTCAATTGAGCATTTGGGAAATGAAGTTGCACATGCATTTATTTTGAGTAGATTGTTTGATTGCATTACATTTAACATTAACATTTTTTTTCACTCAAATTGGGATATGGTTAGATCACATAACATATCACATCTTTTTCATCGATGCTCTTCTTCCATATGTCCATATGTGTGATAGACTTACAACGTTTCCTTTGCAACATCTGGTGCAAATGCTAGTTAGTTCAATGTTACATGACATGTGGAGTTTGAATAGTTGACATGTTGCCTTGTTGCAAAGTATCTCTTTAGTTGTTGTAAAATTTGGAGGAATTAATAAACAAATACTATTGTTGTAGAATAAAGTGGTAACAAATATTGTCAGGTTCTTTGAAATTACAGTTGCATTTTCTCAAACTTGCATGTGTCTAATGTTGTTGCTAGTTTCTTCTGTAATAAAAAGCATCTTGATTTGGAACAAAATATGTTGATAATATATTCAAATGAATTCCTTTGAGCTTTAGATAAACATTTGAAATTATAACAAGTGCATTGATGAATTTAGAAAAATTTTGTTTGTATTTTCTGAAAATAACTTCTCCAAAACTGAAAGTAATTGTTGTTTGAAAAATTTTCAGCAATTTTTTTTAGAACTATGGCAATACCTGCCATTTCTAGTTTTCAAGAATTACAGTAGTGCCATTTTTGGTTATAGCTCGCAGTGCCATTTTTGGTTTTCATTATGAGTTTTTTTTTTCAAAATTTGTTATAGTAGAAACCACCATTTTTGGTTTTCCTCTTAGGACTTTTTCTTGGGGCCATTTTTCGTTTTCTTCTTGGGGCCATTTTTCTTTTTCAAAATTTGTTATAGTAGAAACCACCATTTTTGGTTTTCCTCTTAGGACTTTTTCTTGGGGCCATTTTTCGTTTTCTTCTTGGGGCCATTTTCACTCATTTGCATCGTTAATAAAGGATCAAGGAGGGGCCCCATTGCTTTGGGCCATTATCGACTTTTTAAGTTTTCTACTTTGGCTCAAGGCTCAAGGCTTGGGGGCCCCATCAAGGCTCAAGGAGGGGCCCCATCAAGGCTTCAACCCGTTGGTGATCCGGACTTAAACAGGAACGCAACAAATTACAAAGATAACCATAAACACATATATGCAGTGGAAATAATACTTCATTTCATTAATGTAAAATACTGAAATATGCTTACAAACAGTAATGAAAATAAACCAGCTAGGGCGATGGTAGCTTATCTCTGAGAAGAGATGTGGTGGCTACATGCCTCTGAACTGTCTTACAATAAGGCTCGAAGGCCTATTTATTGTTGAGAAACAATGGAAAACCCTTAACATTCCAAAAGCTAACCCTAGAAGATGAAACGCCAAACTGTGGGCCCCGTTTGGGTAAATTGGTACATCAACTTCCCGGGGTCATAACTTTGGCATACAATCTCCGTTTTACGTGTACAATAGCTCGTTAGAAAGATCTATGCGAGTACTACGACTTTGGGAGGCAACATGGGACCCATGTTGCCCTAGATTTCCCAAAAAACGTTGTTTAGGGCCTCAAAACGGCTCTGGAAGTTCAGGACCCGAAAAACTGCTAAAAATAGTAAACTGTGCTACAATTTAGGAAACTAAAAAAGCTGAAAGAGACAGTTGTGGGGGTCCAAATGGGATAGGTGGGTGGCCACCAACATCCACCAGGATCATTCCTCCCCCCTTAGGAAGCAATGATCTCCATTGCGTTGAGTTCCTCCCTGAGATGAGGAAGCTTCTGCTGAGCTGGTTCTCTGGTGAGCTGTTCTACAATCTCTGATGTGTCCAGAAATGGTGGGAAGCATGGTCGACGACGGTCCACATTGAACACTCGGTGCAAGCCAAGGAATGGAGGAATGTTGTGGCTCAAAGCATTGTTGACCATAGCCTTGGTACTGGTGTAAGGACCATGTCGGGGTGGTTTGAGTTTCTGATGGGTTCTGGTAAGGCGTTCTCTCTACATATGTAACCAAAATTTGTTGCCCACCTAAAACTTGTGTGGTACCCCTGTGGGTGAGGAGAAGTTGTTCCTGTGTTCTGTCATGACCGTATCCCTTTGTTGCTGCTGCTGTGTGGAGGAACCCTTTGCAGGGGTCATGGATGTAGCAACGATCTTCCCCTTACATTGGGAGCGAACCAGACAGAAGATGAATTTCCTAGTCTGGGAGATGAGCTTGCTGCTTTTCTTAGCAGTGATCAAAGAAGTGGCGGTAGGTGGGGCTACCTCCGGTATCCTGTATAATGAATTATCCAAAGAAATAATGAAAGCGCGAGGCCTTGACTCATACACAGCATGTCACCTCCACAAGTATGGCTGGCCTAATAGTACATCGCAAACATCCAGAGGTGTAACATCGCACAATACCTCGTCTGTGAAGGGCTTGATGCTGTAGGGAAGCAAGCACTGCTGGCGAACTTTGAGATCTCGTCCTTCATGAAGCCACCCGATATTGTACGGTTGTGGGTGTGGTGTAATCGGTAGGCCCAATCGCTTCACGACCTCTGCTGAAATAAGGTTCTTTTGGCTGCCACTGTCGACAATGAATTGTAGTGGCGAACCCTTCACCCACATCTGTGAGTGGAAAAGATGCTCCCCCTCCTCTGGATCTTCGGGCTCATTTTTCTGGATCTTGGCGGTGGCAACAGTGGCACTAGGATCCGCATCAATGATCTACTTCCCTTTACCATTCCCCTTGTCGAGTTCTGGCTAAGGGTTAGAACATGCACCTGATTCGGAAGCCTTCAACTCGGTCACCAGCGACTGCTTGGTCCGACACTCACTTGTGTTATGAGTGGGACTCTTGTGGAACTCACACCACTTTCCTGTGTCCTTCTTCGGCTTCGTGGTGTTGTTCTATTCTTGCGGCTTCGACGGGTTGTATTGGGTCACCCTGCCTTGGCTTTGTCCTTTGGGCTTCGGATTTGCAAATCCAAAGTCTCGCTTCTTCTGTTTTAACTTTTGCTCGATTTTGACAGCGTATCGGTATGTTGTGCCGAGTGAGGAGATGTTCAAGAACTCCATCTCTTCCTGGATGTATCTGTGTAGGCAGCCGTGGTATTTGAGTACCAGATGTAGCTCAGAATCTTTGATACCCAACTGTGTGCGAAGGGTATGAAAAATTTTTGTGAACTCCGGCACATCTTGGTCTCATCCCTGCCGCAGTGTGGTCCATTTGATGTATTTGTCCTCATAGCTTTTGACAGGGTAGCATTGCTCCTTGACGGCATCCCGGAAGTCATTCCAAGTGGGTGCGGCTGAAAATAGTGAGCCTGTACTTTCATCCTTCTGCTCGCAGTAGGTTTCCCACCAGTCCTTGACGTGGGGGGCTGCTTTGAGAAGAGCGAAAACAATCTTTTCCCGACTCGAAAATTCATGAACAGAAAAATACCCATCTAGCAGATTTAACCATTTACCTACGGCATCTGCGTCTATTTGACCCTCGAAGATGGGGATTTCAAAATTAATTTGTACCTTAAAGGGTGTGGCATTTCCAGAGTAGCTGCTGGAAGCCGATGCGTCACTTTTGGGTAGCCGCTGAAGGATCTGGGCAAAGTTGTCCATCATCGCGTTCCGTTGTCGCTCGAGGGCTTCTTCGAACAAGATTTTGATAGGATCTCCTACCCCGTCGTCTTTCTTCTCATCCACCATGGGAGGTCGTCGGGATTTGCGAGGCTGGTCTTGTAAAGGTTCGACCAGTTCAAGCCCTAACTCCTTATATCCCGACCTCGTTGGGGACATGCAAAGATAAACAGAGAAAATGTAGACCGCTCTGATACCACTGATCCAGACTTAAACAGGAACGCAACAAATTACAGAGATAACCATAAACACAGATATGCAGCGGAAATAATGCTTCATTTCATTAATGTAAAATACTGAAATATGCTTACAAACAGTAATGGAAATAAACCAGCTAGGGCGATGGTAGCTTATCTCTGAGAAGAGATGTGGTGGCTACATGCCTCTGAACTATCTTACAATGAGGCTGGAAGGCCTATTTATTGTTGAGAAACAATGGAAAACCCTTAACATTCCAAGACCTAACCCTAGAAGATGAAACGCCAAACTGTGGGCCTCGTTTAGGTAAATTGGTACATCAACTTCCCGGGGTTGTAACTTTGGCATACGATCTCTGTTTGACGCGTACAATAGCTCGTTAGAAAGATCTATCCAAGTACTAACACTTTGGGAGGCATGGACCCATGTTGCCCCAGATTTCCCAAAAAACATTGTTTAGGGCCTCAAAATAGCTCCGGGAGTTCAGGACCCGAAAAACTGCTAGAAATAGTAAACTGTGCTACAATTTAGGAAACTGAAAAAGCTGAAAGAGACAGTTGTGGGGGTCCAAATGGGATAGGTGGGTGGCCACCAACATCCACCTGGATCAGTTGGGCAAGTTCCTTATTCAAACCTATTATAGTCTATAACACCATTAGTGGTTTTCATTGTAACTTTTTTTTATTAAGACTCTGTATTTACAAGAATTAAGAAATTCATGGCCCAGTTAGGCCCTCTTTCAAATCTTGGTGTTGACACAATCTTTGAGAAAACTCCTTGGATTTAGGTTTCTTATACAACTTTAACCTATGTCCAATTACTAATAGTGGCAATTTTTCTTCATCTATTGTTCTCAGTTTTACAACTCCATTTTCATACAAATGTTCAACTTCATAAGGTCCCAACCATCTAGTAGTTAGTTTCCCTTTGAAATATTAAATCATACAATAATGCCCAATCACCTTGGTAAAATAATTTATATTTAATTTGTTGGTCATGCTAGTGAACTCTTTGCTATTAATTTGTCTCCAAGTGTATCTGAGCTTACTATTTGTATTCATCCAATTGATTAAGTTAAATAACCCTTTATTTTTGTGTTGTAGAAAGATTCATCCCAAGCTCCATTGTTGTCCTTAAGGTTTTAATTTCAAATTCAATAGGCAACAACATAGTTTTATCGAACACTAATTCATAAGGTGTAAATCCAATTGAAGTTATCCATGTATTTCGGTAGGCCTGTAGTGTTTCTGGCAGTCTGTTTGCCTAATCCTTTCTGTGAAACTGAACTATTTTTGTGAGTATATTTTCTATTTTTCTATTAGTTACTTCCACTTGCCCATTTGCCTAAGGATGGTATGGTGTGGTCTTTATGTGCTTTATCTTGTACAAATTCATGAGATACTAGCCTAAATGTGAATTGTGTTCCTCTATCTTATAAAATTTCTTTAGGAACACCATATTTGGTGAAGATGTTATCATACAAGAATGATACTACTCTCTATTCTTGTATATTTTCCAATGGTTGTAATTCCACCCATTTGGTTAGATAGTCTGTACATACTAATATGTACTTATATTGATTTAAAGGTGGATTGAATGGTCCTACAAAGTCAATTCCCCATTTCTCAAATGGTTCTAATGAAATTAGGGTTGCAAAGGAATTTCTTCTATTTTATTAGGTTGTCCATTCTTTCATGGGCATCATAATGTCTCACATAGTCTCTTGCATCCTTGTGCAATGTTGGCCAATAATATCTTGTAGAGAGAACTTTTTTCTAGTTCTGGTGGTTGAAAAATGACCGCCACATGGCTAATCATGACATGCTTTGAGTATGTCAAACAATTCATCTTCTTTAATGAATCTTCCAAGAATTTGATCTGGTCCAATCTCGAACAAATATCCTTTTATCCAAGTGTAAGGTGCACCATATCTAATCAAAGTGATCTATGATTACAATTGCTAACTTTTCTACTATGAATTTTCTTCTGAGAGGTTCCACAACCTAAAACTTGGACCATAGTGAGGGAAAATCCTATTAATCCTTTGGTCCAACTTTCAAATGTTGGGTCATGATATTTTAGGAGATATGATCAGAGGAAGTTGAGCTTCCTGAATGCCCCTACAAGTGTACATCAAATAAGTCATGTTGTAATTTCTACTATAACTTTTCTCTTGGGAGGTTCTAGAAGTTGAAACTTGGATCATAGTGAGGTTAAATCCCATTGATCATTTCATCCAACTTTCAGACCTTGGGTTATGATATTTTAGGAGATATGATCCAATAAAGTAGATCTTCCTGAATGCTCTTAAAATCATGCTTTGAGCAAGTAATGATAGCTTCAGGATAGTATTGTTGTATGATATTATTGTTGTAGCTGAGATATGTCTAGTTGCATGAAAATAATTTGTGATATTAGTTAGCATGCAAAGTGTTTGAAGAAATGTTTAAATGGTTTAATGATTCATTGCATATAAACTATTTGATGAAATGCCCCAATGAAAATGTTGTTTTGTGGATGGAGATAATATTGTTGTATGGTAGTATTATTGTATGCCTATTTGCATGCAAAGAATTTAAAGAAATGTGTTAAAAGGTATTTTATTACAATTTGCATACAAACTATTTGATAAAATACCTCAAAAGCAAAAATCAAAAGTTGCATGATTGAGTGTATGTTTCAGTTAGTATGTTACAAGTGAAATTAGAGCAACGTTTATGATTTTGTTTCATACAAAATGTTTGACAAAATGTATACAAGAAATATATTACTCAATTGGTTATATACAAAGTATTTGAAGAAAGGTTTACATGTAAAGTGTTTGACAAAATGTATGAGAGATGAAAGTTAGGCTTTTGCTAGTGTGGTTAGGATAAATTTAATAGAGGTATGTGACAAAGTGCTATCAGAGCTTATTGTCAAGCTAGTAAAAGGAAAAAGAGAATTTTGGGCACCCCGTAACATTAGTATGTCGTTGGGGGAACTAGGTATGCTACAAAGTAATATTAGAGCCTCTAGGTTCAACACTTGGACTGGATGGGTTTTAGGATAGGTGAAATGAAAAGCAGAGGTGTGATACTGGACCTTTGGAGATTAAAATTTGGAACTTAGTGTTATTTTAAAATAATGATTGTTAGTTGGGTGCAAGTGTTTGTTGTTTGTTGAATTGTGCTAATTATTATGTACTACATGCATATGTGTTTATGTGAAATTATTTTGTTGTATATACGAATACACTGATGTTACTTAAAGATTGAGTTGAGTTGATGCAACAAGCTAAACATGCATAATGATGACTAGATTCCCTAGAACAACTCAACAAGATTGTAAAATTTCATGATCAAATGATACAACCAAAATTATTAAGGGGAATCTCTTAACTTATTTTTTGCTACTTTATACTTTTCTTAGATGTTTTGAGAAGTTATCATAAGTTGATGAAGAATAACATAGGCATGATGAAATGAAAGAGATAAAATAGTTTGGAGATGCATGCCCATAAAATATATATTAAATAATGATATGCTAGATGCATGAAGGTATGCTAGGTGCTTAAAATAATGGATGTGCAGGCATAAAGACTCTTGAGTAGTTTGTTGTCATAACATGATTCAAATGACTAATACTGGTTAATAATACATGTAACCAAGAATTGGTTGACAACACAATTAGGAAGCCAATGAAAGTGTTGCATGTAGTCTTGGGGAACCAAGGCTATAGAAAATAAGGTGTTGATGACAGCCTAGCCATGACCTACTACTTCTCGTCCCACCTATATTCATCGTATGTGTTTCTTTGCTCATCGTCACTACTATTCCACGCCACAACCAATTCCCTACTATCTCCCATTATTTTTTATTTAATCATAAGCTTGTGTCCATTTATTCTGACTAAAATAATTAAACACAAGGTTCCTATTATTTATTAGTTCTTGGCAAAGCAACGATGGATTTTGTTGACTTTGTATTAATCCATTTTTTAAAATATTTGCATTTATTATTTATTATATTATTTCTAATATATATTATTTATTTTTTAATTATTAAATTTTATTTATCTAATAGATTATTTATTTTCTGAATTCAAGATCCTAATTTAAGAGTTCAACAGATCCACGTGTAGCTGAAGAATCTGTGCCTTGAGATGCAAAGCTTGAAGCAGGATAGGACGGTTCGACCAGAGGTACGCGAAGAGGTATGGTGTGTGAAATGCAAGAGTCAGGATCATGACAAAGACCACTACCCGGTATTTACAAATTACCTTGCAGGAGGAGGACCGATGCCCTTAAGGCAGGAAGCTCAAGCAGGACCTAGCGCGACGCCTGCTTTGTGGTGAGCTATTTGTCAAATAGCTGGAAAGCATGCCATGGATAACTGCCACTTGCTACATAAGTATATGCAAACTCCGCAATAGTTGTTCTGTAACTTTTGTAGGTAGGTGGGACATGATGAGCATATTGCAGGAGCTATGAATTGATGATGGATAGAACGTCCGCCTATAGACCAGAATGTAGGGATAGCGAAAATAATATTTCAGGGGCGCGGAAGAGGCCGAGGCGGAGGAGGACCTGGTAGAGGTCACAGACAATTGATTTGATACAATTGCAGAGGACCAAGACACTGTGCCCACGATTGCACTAATCCAACACGCGCGTCGTGCAAGTATTACACATTGTTTGATCATGAAACAGAACCATTAATAAACATGTTGTGAAATTGTGGAAAGTACATTAATATGAGATTTTCTACCAGTAAGTGGTCTTCTCCAGATAAGTTGTAACATCCCCTAGTTGATTTTCCATGTAAAAAAATATAAGACCAAGGTCATGAGACATGTATTCCAAGATGAATTGTGGGCAGACATTCTAGTGGGGATCAATTTCTGTTAATTAATGTCTATGGAAATTGGCAAAGGCAAAGTGGCAAGAATTGACATTTATTTATGAAAATAAAGGAAAATAAGAGAAAAGTAAGGTGAAGAGGCACATATTTGCATACTAAGGAAATTAGGGGAAAAATGAAGGAAAATAAAGAAAATAGAGGCATCAATAATAAAAAGGCTTCAGAGAATCAATTGTTAGCCTATTCATAGTTTATTTTTGGAGCTCTCATTTCATTCTCTCTCACTCTTGCACACTTATAGTATTCTTGGAGTTCTTTGGCATACAGTTTGGATTTGGAAAAGGAAAGTAAAGGAAAGAAGGAAAGTGTAAGGGAATTGTTGGGTCAACAACTACAATTCGTTTTCTTAGCATGTAGTAGGTTGCATGAGGGATTTTCTTACTGATTTATGGATGCATGGTTTATCCATGTTATTTTCCGATTATGTGTTGTCATTGGCATGGAGATTTACCTAGATTGATAGTAGTTTTAGCCTTGTCCTTCCCTTTACTAGATAACCATGGTGTTGTGGGGTTTTCCACTTTTTTTTTCTTTTTCTTTTTTTTCTTTTTTTTCCTGATTGATGCCTAGGTTCCCAATGGCTATGGGTTGGAACATATGCTCTGGATTTCCTAGAACAACTTGGGTTGAGTTATTAGTCCTAGACCCAAGTTTGGAATAAACGCTTTGGAGCCCTTGGTGGGTTGATTTACTAGTCCCTAGAGTCGGGTTGGACAAATGGTTTGGAGCCCTAGAAGGTTGTGGGTTGAGTTACTTGTTCCTAGAACCCTGGAAAACTTGGGTAGAGACCGATTTAGGTGGTGTTAGTGATTTCCAACCTTAGAGGTGGAATCATTGTGGTTGAGGGTTGAAGTGGTTTGGCCTCTGGAACCCCTGGTTTGGTTTTGTCTTGGTTTATTCCATGAGATCCCACATTCATGCTTGGAATAGGCGTGGGGGTGATTAGATGAAATAGAGATTTGGGTCAGCCCAATCTATGGTTAGGTAGTACATGGAAGTCCCTAACTTGGTTGGTATTTTCATATGTTAATCAGAGTTATTTTTCTACTGTGATTCATGAATACTTATGGTGATCATGTTGGCAGTATTATGGTTGAATTTCCATGTTTCTATGTTATTTATTTGTTGGTTATATGCTTGTTACATGATGTATGTTATATATACCTCTTGTCATGATTTTCTTACTTATCAAATGGTTGATGAATATATGGACTAATAAGTATCATTGAAACTAGCTAGACAAGGTCTAAAGCCTTCTCAGTGATTCTCAGTTGAAGACTCTCAATTTAGGATTATATTTGCATTCATGACCTGTAGCTTACATGTTTTCCATATGTTTGACAAAATTTCTATTATGGATTAGGCATCTTTGGGTTAAGTTCTTGCTTGAGTTTTGATTAACTAGCATTGTGAGTACCTTTAATTGCATTTTGGAAAGTTTAAGGCAATTTTGGGCAGTGGTCTGAAGGCTAGCCTGAAAATGTGGTACACATACCAAGACTACATGCTCAAAACTAAAGAGTTTAGACCATAAGCGCATGTAGAAAAGCTTGTGAGTGTGGTTATAGACTCATAACTGAATGGAAGTAGTGTAAAGGGTGTGGTTGTGGGTCTAGGTTAGTAAAACAAGGTTCCAACTTAGGGATTGACCACCCGGGGTGTTTCTTCAACTTCCGGGTGATCTGTAGTCCTTGTAGGATGTCATTTGTGGTCAATTTATAGGCCCCACTGCCTTAACTAGAATTTGGAGGTTGGGTCATGTCATAGTGACACTCATCTCATGTTTACCTTAGCAGGCTTGTGAAATTGGGTAAATGTGGGAGGCTTGGTTATAAGGTGGTAACAAAGTGGGGTTCCATTCTCTTTGGGTGATATTTGATACCACATAGTGGTATCATAGCTTCCAGCTTCAAACACTTGGATTAGATGGGCTAAATATACATGGTTATGCATGCATAATAGGTCATACATGCATCATGGTGGTCATTATGCAGTTTGTGTCACCATGATGTTGATGGCATGTTATAACGTTGATATGTTGGCTGAGATGGAGTAGGAGATGAAAATTATTAGAGCGAGGTTGGAGCACTAGACCTCGGGGTAAAAAGAATATTGTCATACAATTTTGTATGTTTGGAATTCAGATATGATGGTTAATGGCTTTTATATGCATTATGGATATTTGCATGTCTGCTATTCTATTGTTTTTGTGGTTACATGCATGATAAGTGCTAGTTGATCACTGCGGTCATATGCATGAGCGTCAGTTAGTCATGCATGGTAGTTAACTTGTTGTTAAATGCATTGTAGTCATACACATGATGACTATGGTAATTACATTTAATATCTTGATTCGTGCTAATTTGGATTGGCATGTGCAAATGGTTATGGTTATGATATTAAGGTATGAGTCGATATACTTGTGATATTGTGCCCTACTAATTTGTATTGACTTGTGTTGATGTGATATCCTCCCCCAAGATACATTGAGGTATGAGTGTGATTATGTCATCTATTTGATTATCTAACATGGTATATTTGCAAGATAAAGAAGGTCAATGATGAAGAGAAAAATAGTAGGCTACATAATGGAAAAGTGGCACAATATGAAGTATGTGTCTATAATATTGCATGAAGGAATGATCTTGTTTCAAGACGGTTGTACTAATACAATCTGTGCTGAGGCAACTAATATGCACTTGAGTGCAAGTGGGTGCTAGTTGTAGTATTATGACTAATGATTGTGAGTTGATTTTGACATGGTTGTTAGTCTTGATAAAGGTTGATTTTAAATTAATAGACACGATGTCTTGATCTTTGGAACATGTGACTGATTAGTGTGAACATTTGCATGGCAGCATGCTTGGTACTAGAATGACAAGGTAACAATTGATTTGTGCATAAGGGGTATATTGGTGCACAAGCAGTATAGTAGTCAGAGTCTTCGTTTCATCTTTAGTGTTGCTCTGCTACCAGCAGGCATGGATAGTACCCCGACAGAGTCACATAGGAACACAAGCATGGCTCTGCTGCCAGCGACCCCGGTCAGTACCTAGGTGGAGTTACTTGCATCACCTCCCAACGCATGAATCCTTTCTCTTCTTTCGCCTTATTCATTTTTCATTTTGAAATTTTTTGACTTTTCATTTTTTCATTTTTCATGTTTCACTGTGCATAGAACTTGTTCATTTCAGAGGTGGAAGATGGATCCCGACTTATTGAGAGAAGAAGATATTTTTCCAGTAGAGAAGTAGTTTATTATATCTCTGACGTGCCTATTAAGGTTTCCTGCTCACCTTACTCTACTTGACTTAGCTGAAAAAGGTTAACCCAAAAACAACCGACTAGAGAAGGTGAGACTAACTAGCACGCAAGTGTTGTGTTTTCACCAAGGTTCACTTCGAATAGTATGTATTTTCCTTTGACGTATCATGGACTAAAAGTAATAATTTCTTCATACAGAGGTAAGATGACAGATAACCAAGTAGTGATAGATGTACAAGTCCTCTTGTACTTCACCCAAATCATTTCAAGAGTCATACATGGTTTCATGCAAAACTAACCTACAAATGAAACGAGCGAACTAACAAACAATCAGGCAAAGCAAGAGTAGAAGCAAAAGTGAAAGCAAAGCAAGTAAGCAAACAAGAAAGCAGACAAACAAGCAAACAAATCGAGTAAGAAAACAAGCATGCAAGTAAACTGATTGAAAGAAAACACTACTCCTACTCCTATACTAACGGTGCATGGGCCTAATCACGTGAAGTGATATTTCCAATGCAGCCACCAGTGCATTGGTTGACCCATGTTGGTGAAGGCTTGGTCTGCGAGCAACCCAGTTATTCGAACCAGCAAGCAAGAAAGATATAACAATGAAGGCAACCACACTTCATGTTTGATAGTGCCCATGGGACATTATTGAGTGCAAGTGCATGACGAGCAGTCCGTGGACTTATCATGGTGTTGTGTGACACTGCGTGCAACTTTGAAGCATAAGCACACTCTTGACTGTGACATGCAAGCAAACGAAAGAAACAAATATAACTTGTGTCATACACGTGTGCTTGCAATGTAAGATTCCTCCAATGCATGAGCGATGGGATCGTGCAGGTTGAGTGGAGGAAGTATGATCTGTGTGTGAGATTGATCTTCAATGCATACAAATGAGTGATGAGGAGCCTTGGGTGATTGAACAGTTTCCTGATCGGAAGTGAGACTAACCCCAAAAGAGCGAGGACTTGACATAACCATCAGCTCGAGCTGAAGTACCTTGACAATCTTGGGTGTTTCAACTTCATCATCAAATAGATCATCATAAACCGGTGGCTTCGAAAGATCAACTGTGATAGATTCATGATCATGATCAAATACGGAAACAAATGGATCACGACTGCCACGATCATAAAAATCAATGATTTCATCGAAATCCTCATGATCAGATGAATCAAATAGATGGGTAGATGAAAAGCAAACAAGACAGATGAAAGATCAAGTGGATTTTCAACGAATAACTTATCCTTTCCATTGTCGAATGATGGACCATCATCCGGTGAGTCCTGCAAATGATCAACAATGGGTGCATCCATGGATGAAGAGACACATGCGAAATCGTGGATGGTAGGTTCACTAAAGATGTTAGGAAAGAATGGGAGGGGGGGCTCAGACGGAAGGGAGTCCTCCTTTGCTGAGTTTCAATGCTCAAGCTCCCACTCACACTCTTCATGAATGACAGCACATGTTGGTTGTGCAATACCAACTCTGTCAATGGGTTGTTCCTCGTTCACAACAAATGAAGAGTCCGAAATGGAAAAACACAAGACAATTCCATCTGGAGGAACACCCGAGTGTGAAGACGGAGGTCGTAGAACAAAATGCATACGAGAACTTGAAGGACTCACAACAAAATCTGCGTGAAAATTGAGTGAAGTGATGTTGGGAGGATGTGACAGATGAACAGGTGTGTGAGCATGATCCTCAACATCACTCAGCAGTGGTGGAGTTGTTGAATGAGAGGAAGGCAGACAGTCAGTCGAGACAGTGACCGTATCCACATGAGATTGTGTAGCTTCATCAGTGAATAATGTTGAGTGAGGCTTGATCTCAAGCTTCTTCTTAGGACGGGCAAATTTCTTAAGGCAATACTTGAACCGGTCCCAAAGATAGGTGAATTTCATCTAGCTCCGCGGAGATTGAAACTACAAGTCACAAAAGCGCTACCAAAAATCAATAACTGATTCATACGGAGCCTTTCATTGCTGTAACAGTTTTTGGTCAAGATGGTCTATATCAAATTGATAGAAAGTGTCTTCAATAAGATCACAGAAGTGCTCAAGTGAGTGCACACTATCAACCGGTAGGCTGAGCATCCAACAACATGGAGATTCGCAAAGTGTGTGTGCAAGTAGCAAGCTATCCTGTTCATTAGAACACCCATATTCCTCATGAAGCATGGAAAGAAAGTCATGTAAGTACTCAAGCTAGGCCACTTCACCTTCACCATCATACGTGTAAGTGGACAAGAGATAAAAAAACTCCTTCATGATGGATACATATTCACGATTCAGAAAACATCGTGGAGGGAGAAGAGTGTAAGAATCCATGAAAGGTATGCAAAAGTTCAAAACTGGATGAGAGGACACAGATTATCATCTGGCTCTCCTTCTAGCGCCACAAATGTTGACGGTGAGGGACCCACCAACATGTCAAGGGGATCTCCTCGGTAAGAAGTCCCAATTAGACCTCAGACTATTTTGTGTAGGAATCCCAACAGTGGGTCATATGGTAATGCCTTGACCGTGATGTCGCATAGAGGAAAGTAAGATAACTCTGTCAATAACAAGGGTGTGACCACTATAGTGAGTTAGAGAAGGTGTATGAGAGGTTCTAACACATGGGGGTTGAGATGAGTGCACCCCTTGACAACCTGTAACAGTACTCAACTAGGAAGGGAACACACGAGTGAAGATGCATCACAAGCTAGAAAGCAGGTTAGCTGGTAGTCCAAAGTGATGATTAAAACAACAACACATCTGCAACAAGATTCATATAATTGCATACAAAATTGTTCATACACAACTACGTAAGTTAAACAACATACATTTCTAAAGTAGCAGGAACAATCCAACTACAATAACAACATATGCATGAAAATGTGTTGGCTCTTATTATATAAAGAAGCGTAAGTTCAAATCATACAATACATCCATGTAAACCCGCTAGCCACAAAAATGGAACGTTACAGCCACATCTATCGGCTCCTCCAAAGAGATGTACTAGCTCCATGCAGTGGAGAAGCCAAGGAGCATTACAATATTGTCCAAGCTCTCTCTAAGATAGTCTTATCGGAAGCTTCGCCGATCAAAAGCCCATACAATGAGTTATGAGGGACTATTTATAGAAAAGGGTGGGGTGACCCTTGATATTCCCCTTTGTGATAGTTCATCTACCCTCATGACTCTTCATCTACTTTATGATTGTTACATTCCAACTATTGACACTTGACTTACACTTGACATGATGTTATATTACAATTCACATGTACTCATGTGAGACAACATGGCTTGAGCAAGCCATGCAAGACATCACTGAAACGTGGTTCCTTGTGATGAGACCAACTCTTTGGCATGCATGTGATGGTGAATGTGGTGAGTTGATACCAAGCTTGGTCGTCCGTGATGGTGTGCATGCACCTCATGGTGACATCTTGCTGAAGTAAACTCTTTCCTCCGTTACAACCAGTGCATTGGTTCGGCTCCTTCATCCAACTCATTTGCTAACATGTGCATGGTCTTCTTGGCTGGGGTTGAATCGGAAACACATTGATGCATATTTTACGTGTTGATCTTCAAGTGTATGATGGTAGTCATGTGCATCAATTTTCCAAAGTACGTGTTTAGCTCCAATTGGACTTGCATCTTGTCTTCGCCTGGGTGAGTGTGTTGAATGGGTTGGATTGCATGTGTGTGCACATTGACATGCATGTTGTTGAATCCCTTGCATGCGAACAACAAAACTGCTCACCATGTTTGCTCCATGCCGGTTGTTGGCATGGATCTTTAACTTGTACAAGTGTAGTTTCATCCGTGAGTGTATGTTGCGCCCACTGTTGTTCCTGTTCCTACTGCAACTCATTCATCTATCTGTGTAGCTTCATGTTCTTCATTGAGTTGCTGCTTCAGCATATGCAACTCCTTCTTTGCTCCATTCTCTGTCTTTGCGTGATCTAATGTCGCGTTGTCACCTCATAGCCTGAGTCTCCAAAGTTTCTTTCATCATCAGTGGATCTGCTTGATCTTGCAACATTGTTCCGCCTCTATGTTGTCAACAACCTTCCTCATGCATTCACTGCGTTCATTGTATTCGTTGCATTCATTGTCTTTGCTGCTGTTAGCCTCCTGTTGCAGCAGGTATTCATCTTTCATGATTGACATTTTTACATGCCAAATATGTCATACTTTGCAGGCTGCAGTGTTCCATATTTCCACAAAAAGCAATAAAAGTGTGCTGGTCCAAATGCCACTGTTGTATTCCATTTTTGATAAGTTTTTTAGTTAAGGGAAGGCCAAACAGCTAAATCCTGGCCTCCCTAGGTTTCAATTTCCTGTTTTAGAATATAGAGAATGATATTTGTCCAAACAATTTAATCTTGGTAGATTTATAGATAGGTAGAGAATCAAAGGGACCCAACTGTTTAATCTGGGCCCTCGCAGAAATAAGTGTAGATTTAGATAGGAAATGTTCAAAGGGAGATTGTAAATCCGGGTTTGCAAGCCTAAGTGCACCCGATTAAAAAGAAGAAAATATGTTAGAAAAATAGGCTGGGTAGGTAGCTGTGTGGTTGCAGAATGATAAATTGTGATCAATTTTGTGGTACAAAGTGTTTTATCTTTTTAGATCACAGTGCAGGCAGTTTTATTCAAAGGAGCTCAGAGTTGGACATCACTAACTTCCCCCTTCTTCTAAATTCCCAAGTCACTTACTAACTCCTCAAAGAGGTCAAGATCTGCTTGATTCCTCTTAGCTTCATCATCATCCATATCAGTCACCTTGGTGAAAATCTCCTTCACTCAAGGATCTCAGTTCCTTTCAAGTTATTTTCCCCAAAATTTAGCCTAAGGTCCCTGACCTTGGCGCTTGCTAGTCACCTTCATATTAACTACTAACAGTATTATATAACTCCCTATCATTTTTCCCATTCCCTTACTAAAGCTATGTACATATAACTCCCCTATGTAAATATCCCCTCCCTGGCAATATAGCCATATTTTTATAAAGTCCGGGGAAAAATAGTCCATCTGGGGCTGTTTTTAGCCCATTCGAGTCATAGCAGGGGTTAGATGACACCTGGTCATGCTAACAACCTCTCCCCTGGCCCTAAAAACCCTCAAAAACCCATGTTTTACCCCTCATCCCTAAGACCCAGCTGTAAATATTTCAACCGCGCTCATTTTACATCCATAAACCCCCTTTCCCCGCCCCTAACCCAAAGTTTTTCGCATAAAACATCAACCCCGCCGCTTATTAAACCTATAACCCACTTTTCCCTAAGTCATAACCCACCCGCACGCTATATTTAAAAATGGGAATATTCCCGCGAATATCCTCGCCCACTAACCCGCCGCCGCCTCGCGTCTCCCGCCAACCGTCGGATTACCCGCCCCACAGATCAATGGCTGGCGGGCCGTCCCATCCCCGAGCTGCCCGAGATTTAGCGTCCGGGAGATGGGCGGTATTGCCGCCGTACTCCCGCCACGCGTCAGCTCCTAGGCTGTGGCGGATGCCCCCCTCACAAAACCGCTCTCCCCCAAAGGTGGTGCGCCACAATACCACTTACCGCCTCCTGCCCGGTGACGTCACCACATACGTCACCCCCTGCACAGTCACCACATACATCACCCCCCTCTGCCCAGTCACATGTCCAGTCATCTGCATGCGTGGCCCCCTGCCATGTGTCATGCCACGTCACCGTCCGTACATGATGACATCATGCTGACATCATCACTGACGTCACCCGTCGTACAACGTCACGTCATGCTGACGTCATCATCCGTTTTTGGCACAGAGGCGAAAATCGCACTTTGGGGCCCCGGAATCCAATTCTGAGGTAGTTTTTGATGAGCGATTTGCGCTCATCGCTAAATTTTTTGGGCCTGAATGGGGAATCTTCAGGGAATCTTTTCATTTTGCGGCCCCCAACAAGCCCGAAAGGCACCAAATGACCCATTTTTCTTCGCAAAGCTTGCCGGAAGGAGCAGAAAACAGTTTTGAAAGAAACAGAGGCCGAACATCGGCCATAAATTTGTGAATGAGACCCACAGCACGCCAGAACAGCATTAATTTATTGCCAAAGAGTATCAGAGGAAGGAGGAGAGCCAAAGAGTATTAGCCGAAGATTTTTTAGGGACTCGAAGCACCTGAACATTGATGAGCCCCCAGAAAGTCAAAAACAAGAAGAGTAAGCCCGTCCTAGCTCTCAAATCACAGTCAGAAGCATTCAATGCCGCTGAACAACAAGGGTGCAAATACCAATGCACAGTTATAAGAGATGAACAGCACACAGCCACCAGGACAGACGTTAACTCATCTTGTTACAATTGCCCCAGCATAGCTCAAAGATATTTTTCTGGCATTTATTTCTGGATAAGATTAGGTTAAAATAATCGGTTTTCTGTCAGACCTGTTAGGTCGGCTGCAGTAGATAAATTTTGGATAAATCTTCCCTATATATACCACCCTCTGTATTGTTTTAAGAGTCGGTTGGTTGATAGTCTTCAGCAGAGACTCGCACTGTATACCTAATATGTTTCTGTAATCAAAGACTGCTGAAAGGCTTGGAGGAAAAACTGTCTGCTCTGTGTCTAATGGTTTTGAAGAAGTGAATTTGGAATTCTTGTGCTGCAACATGACTCAATAAGTTTTCCTACCTCTGTTTTTCATTGATATATCGTCTAAAATAGTAGAAAGAAAGAATAGTCTAGAATTGGTTTAAACGCCCTCTATGCTCATTTTCTGCTATTTCTTTATGTTTTCATCTGGGTTAGTAATGAATATGAATTCCATATGGCTCATGTTTCCCCTAATCCCTTCATCTTTGACAGTTGTCTAGGAATTCTTAATTGCTCCTAGACAGAGCTCATTCACCTTCCCCCTTTTAAGCCGAGTGAGAGATTCTTTATTGCCTCTCATTCCTTATCCCTCATTCCATCCTTTTAAGCTTTAAGTGTTGTTTCATGAGCAGCTACCTTTCTCCTTATTTCTCTTGTGACCAAGAAAACGCACCAGCAGTCCCACTCCTTGACTCCACGCCCAATGGTTTGAAACTTACCAGACTATGTTTTGCCTCTCTACTTGAGACATCTTCCTTCCCACCAAAAACAAAACAAAAACCCTCTGAACTCAAGACCTAGCCTAAAATCCTTTTCAAACAAAGCTAAATCTAAAAGAGAGAGCCCTCTCTGATTGCAGGTTGGCTAGAACCTGCAGTCCAAAGTTGGTTTGTGGTTACCTCGGCCGTATCCTTTTCCGGAGCTTAAGGACAACCTGAGTGATAACAACTGCATTCACTGTGTTCACTGCATTTTTTGTGTTTAGTATGTTTCCTTCAGTTGTTGTTCATGATGCTACTTGTTGTGATATCTTGATGTTCTTGCCTACAAATAACTTGATATCTTCGTGAGTAGGCAGATGAACACCTGCAATACCTGGAGACATGGCAACACTCATGGAAAGAAATATGTCAATCGAAAACCAAAATGAACTTGAGAGCTGACTTTCAACATACCTATGTGACTGGTCATGAAGGTTGCGCAATTTCGGCCAGGAGCTCGGGAGACTAACTTCCAAGATTGTGAAAGGCACAGTTTGGGCTACTAGGAGACTGGCTGACTACTGGAACTGCACAATGCAGAATCTGGTCTGTTTGTTGGCTATTGGGATTGCGCAATGCACAATTCCAGCTGGGAGTGATTGCAGGCTTAGGGACTGCATTGCACAATTTTCAGGGCCAGCAATCATTGCCCCTCAGAAATGCGCAAAACAGTCCAAGAGGGTAGTGTTGGGGAAAAATGCGCATTTCTGGAGAGGAAGGCAGAACCTTCCTTCCCAAGATTGCGCAATGCAGTCTCAATGAAGGCAGAGTCTGGGCCAAGGTTGGCCCGACTCGCTGACGGGCAATTGAAAGAAAATATGATATTGAATGCATGGTGACACTAAGTGAAAGAAGAAGTGATTGATAGTGTATGTAAAACATGAATAAAAGATTCAGCAAACATATCAACATGCATGTGGGTGAAGCGATTCACCGGTTAGGCGAACGTTCGTGCAAAACAGTTTCATGCATGCGATATCAGTGAGATAGCAATGAAAACTAAAACAAAGCTAGTACAAGCTAGTATAGATGTAAACTATAGCAAGCGTTCAAAGAAATCAAGCAAACAACACTCGCATAAGTGAATACACAAAGAGTGACAGAGGCTAAAAAAGACAAGTTGAGGCCACTTACCCGTGAATAGCTGATCTGGATGTGTCGAAGAGTCTTGGATGTGTTGTGGGATGTCAAAGCTCCAAGATCGATGTGAAAGAATGAGCTCTGATGCTTTGAATAAATAAGTTTGGGCTCATGATGCACATGCCACAAATCTGAAAAAGCGACTTGGAGGGAAGTTTCTAAAACAACTTCACATGTAACATGGGATGCTAAAAATAGCTCCCTGAATCATCGGATGCCTTTTTCATGTTACGTTTTGCTATTCTGGGAAAAATCACTTCATGCTTGCATGCAAGTCAAGTTTCCTTGGTCCTGGGTGGAACTGGTTAACCGGATTGCTCATGCATGCAACTACTCAACTGCTTGAGAAAAATGCACATTTCTAGCTGGGAGCTAAGCTGACTGCCAAGAGGTTTACGCAATTTCTGGGCAGAGCAGCTGACTCCCACCCAGATTTGCGCAAATTCTGGGTTAAGCAGCCCTGCTGGGGAAATTTGCGCAATTCCTGGTGCGCAATTTTCTTGGGGAATCTGCTTACCCTGCAGCTGGACCAAGTCCGAGTGAATAGCCTGTGAGGGGAATGCATCAAGTTGTGATCAACAGGCTACCTTTGTGCATGAAAAACACTGAAGCTTGTGTACTTGCCGAAGCAAGACAAGGTGCTATGAAAGGTTGGTAGGGAGGCTCCAAAAGGGCTAAGGAAAAATTTTGTAGGGTGGTTGTAGCCACTACAATAGAAGTCTTAGGGCATGGATTTGTAATTAGGTTATAGTTAAATATTATAATAATATTAAAATAAGGTTGGTTGTGGAATCCACTCCACGAAAAGAGTATGGGGGCACAATTCCAGAGGAAAAGACAATAGTTGTGTTCTTTCAGGGAAAAGTGTGCCTTGGGGCCCATGTGGCTCTAGTGAGTGCCACTTGGCTAGCTAGGGCCATGCAGTTATAAAAGGAAATGTTTTTCTTGTAGAGGGATTCATTTAGCTAGGGATGGTTGGAGGGGGATTAGTCAATGAGTCTTGGGAAGAACTCTGAGACTGACTAATGGCCAGTGAGTCTTGGGGTTATATTATGTACTAGCCCTGGTGTGTTTATTAAATTAATCATGTCGTATGGATGCATCTGGTTTATGATGAGAGCCCCAATGTTGGCTCCAATATCTTGGTGCTCTAAGAGTTTGATGGCCCTGTTTCTGACCTAGTGGCCTAGGAGTTCTAGTGGGAACTCAGTTTCATCTATGGCTTGGAGGATGTCTGGAGCCCTGGAGCAACAGAGTTGTTGGGTTGGCATCTTGGCCATTTTCTTGGAGGGTTCCTAGAGCCCTGGAGTAGCGTGACTATTCGGTTGGCACCTTGGCCATGGATGTGTGGATACTTTCGGTTATTGTTGCCTTTGGAGTTGTTGCCTTAGCTCGGGGGTGACCCAGTTGTTGAGCTTATAAACCACTAGGTCTATGGCTGGGTGAAACGTGGAGAGCCTGCAACAAGACATTGTTTTATTCAGATAAGTTTTCTTGCTCTATATTGTATCATATATGTTATTCTTATGTGTAGTGTTAAGCTTCAAACCCTAGTTTTGGGTTCTATGCATTTAATTATGTGTTTGTATGTATACATTTATTTACCTATGAATTCATGTGTTTATCTGCCATGGATTTACTATAAACCCTAGCCTTAGGGATTATGTGTTTAAGTGTCGATAATGGTTAGTATCATGTGTATTATTCAATTATAATTATATAGTGTCATGCATTGTATTATAACTACGTGTTATGTTTATAGTTGTATGTTGCTTGGCTCAAGGTTGTAGTTGGGGTTAGAAATAATGTAATTATTGCTCTATTAATTATGTTATGCATTTTTACTTACGAGTTGAGAATTAGGTCTACAATTAATTGTAATTGTACATTTAATGAAAGCAGGTTAGGGTTAACTCCCAGGATTCAAGGGCTCTGGCTCTAGAATGGTTTTAATGTTGAAGAAAATGGATTATCTATGCTTCTGCAAGAATATCACTAGATTAAATAATGAAAGTTGGCTTATGGATACATAGTGAGTAGAACCCAGATTATATGCTTCCACAGAAAAATGGGGAATATTGTTGATAATTTTGGTTGAGGTTACATAGTGTTGTTCGACTAGAGGTTGGGGACATTACAGTGATAGTTGGTAGCAAGGTGGAAGAGATATTCATTGGTCTTGTTATCCAACTACACATTCTTTCCTTCAATTGGTCATCATTTATGCCCATGAACATGTTTGTAGTATGCCTCCCTCTATGCATCCATGAAAAAGAATATCAAGATAGAGGTGATCCCCATCACAAAATACCAAAATGCACATTTAAGAATAACACCAAAATTCCAATAATTGATGGTTGGCTTTTTTTCCAGACTTAGTCACTTGTGACCTTTCCCCAAAGACCAAATCAATACTTAATAACGACATTTTACAGACAGATACATATGCAAAATTGCCTTTAATTTATCTATGCTTTGTAATGATTTATGGCAACTAAATTGTATTCCATCAACTAGATGCAATTTTATATATTATTTTAATGATTAAGAAGTATTTTGGAAAATTTTCAAATGTGGCAAAACTTATCATCTTAGTTTTCAACCAACGATGATGAAAATCGTCATTGGTTGTTATCTGTAATGTGTCTTGACCCATCATTGTTATTTAAGGAAAACCATGTCACCCAAAATAACCCATTTGCAGTTTGTAAGGTGATTTCAGAGTCTGATTCAGGGTTTTGTTAAGTAAAATTTATCCATGTTCTGTCAGGGAATTATTAATTGAAGCATCTCCTGTTATATTTTTCTTTCATGCAATCCTACAGGTTGCAGCGTTTGGACACTAATTTTGGAATTTTGTATGGTGCAGAGTTTGGACCCTCTGTTTCGAAAGAAATTTATAGTTATTCAAGGTGGAAATATACAAATAGTTTTCCTTAAAATAAAGTTAAAATAAAGTTAAAATTTCTGATGGTGAGAATATAAATAATTTTCAAACAAATAAAGTTAAATTTTCAAGGACAACCATTTATAATTAAATTTTTACATGGCTGATAGATTAGTTGATTTATATAAATTATAGTTTTAAGGTAAAATTTTAGATGTTAAAGGTAGGAACGAGTTATAAGGGTTAACTTTGTGAAGAGGGACATGCTATTTATTATAAATGAGTTAATTAGTTGATAATTTTTATGGTAAAGGTATATTATTATTTTTTTAAATGTGTTTATTTTAATTATATATAGAGTTAGTTATATATTAAAAAATGAAAATTTAAAAATTATTTGTTCATATTTGTGTATGTTTTTTTAATAAATTTATTAATGTAAATTAGTGTATTTCATTTAAGGGAATTCAAATTTTAGGTATTTGTTAACATGCAACTTACTATATATCTAATAACAATAATAACAATTAGTTGAGTTAATTTTATTTTTTTTGAAGTTAGGTATTTTGTATTAACTTAAAAGAGGATTATAGAGACTAATATTGTTGGTGTGCCCAAAGGGAAACCAGACAAGTAGCATAAGTTCATAATTTTGAGGTCGTTGAGACCTTGTCCAACTAGAGAATCTTATAAACGAAAACTTATATAAATAGATTGGTTGTACCAAAACATTACATGTTGCAACATGGAAAAACAAAAAATATTGCTAGAGATGTAAACAAAAAACTAGTAAATCATAACATCTAGTGATTAGAACATCTAGGCATCTGTAGTAGTTGGTCACCATCCTCAGTCAAGGAAAAGGAGATGTTAGCTTATCTCCTAGATAGAATAGTCAATCTGTGATTTATATAGTAAATTTTTGTCCTCCAACTCTGCTAATCTGATTGAATTCGCTTGTTGAGTGTTGACAGGATCAGTGAGTACTCGCCCCATAAGTATTTGTGTGATAGTAAACATTAACCGCTTGCATATACCAAGAAAATTGTGACAAGGTAGACGTCCATATATTAGGGATTCTATGACGAGCAACAACATCAACATGGGGGTTTGGAAAGAAATGTCAGTCATGGTGCACTTCAGCTTCCACTTGTTCAATTTCTTTCCTAACCAACTCTAGAATAATTTCTTGATATTGAACCATGGAGTCATGAGTTTGGGCTTGAGCACGAAGTTGGAAGGTGGAGGCAACATGGTGATCCATTTGGCTAGATACAAAGGAGCACCCCGCCTACCCCCTTTACATCTAGTTGTTGGTCTACCGTGAGGCATAGCTGCATGAAAGAGCAAGGTAGAGATAGGGGGATAGGGTAACATAACACATGAGTCAAAGGTGACATGGGTGAATGACCAAGTGGGAGAGGAGTTGAGGTGAGATAGATACATCTTGGAAGAAGTAGTTGAAGACATTGAAGGAGAGTGATGTGGAGATCCTAAAATGGGAGAATAGTTGGTGGCTTGTCCAAAGTGGCAAGGGAAAGCCCCAATGAATTTCTAGGTAAGCTTGAGAAAGAGGAAATTCAAGGTGGAAAGGGAGAGACAAACAATGAAAAATAAATAACAGAGGACATGAGAGGAGAATATGCACTGAGAGAGGGTGTGAATCAATATAAGAATATAGGGCACCAAAGATGGAGCCTTTCCATAAAACCTAGGAAAGAGATATGAACCAAAAAACTAATGAGCCCACCATTGAACTGACCTCTTCAAAAAAAAAATAAAGAAACAAAGTTGAATAGAGATAATGGTTACCAAATGTGGAGAGATGTCCATAGAGAGGTCGAGTTTGAGTGCTCTATTGGAGGCTAAGAAGGAGAAGTTTGTGCATATAAGCACAACTCTAGCAATAATTGGCATGATTAGCTTTGAGAGCACTACATACTTTGGATTGCAAGTATGCCAAGAAACTGAGCACTGACAAGGTGATAATTCAAAGGCCAAAAACAACAATTACACTCATTTGGGAGACACCGAAATGGGAATTGCAACCTAGAATGCCAGAAGGGTTGAATTATGTGTAAACCCCAAGAACAATTTAACTGTTTGGTGGAATTCCAATGGTGGGCTTCCTGCATGCACAATAATAACATGAGTTTGGAGCAAATATAATTCCAATTATCGTTTGAGCATAGACAGAAGCAACTGTGAATGTCAATTGAGACTTCATGTACTCTCTTGTGCCTCCCATGGGGCTCGAATGATGTCTCCCTTAATACAATTTGTGCCATTAACAGTGACATGACTATAGCACATGCATTGTGCCAGGTAAGGCGAGAAATTTTGCCCCCTTTCAATTGCATTGTTAACATTTCAGGGCAATGAGTAAACGCTTACTTATGGCATGCTTCTAGCATAGTCAACTCTTTAAATTAGCTTTTGTACTTTATGTATATTTTCCTTTTGGTTATATTTTCTAAGTTAGTTAATTAGTAGATAAACTCAACCTTTTTTTAAGTTCCACCTTGAATTACTTATTTTTTCAAATTTGACACTAGTCATCCTAAAATGCATTTTTTTATTATCAAAATTTCCATAAATTATATGGAATTATAACTTTAATTTTTTTAAATAAAATTTGAAAAAAGAAGAATAAGAGAGATTAAGTTTTCCAGTTATATTTGTTTTTTTTGGAAGAATGATATGTACACTTGTGGAGTGTTGTCACCAAAATCATACAAACCTGGTCAAGTTTGAATGCCCAATAGAATCATTTTCATCCCCTACAAGTGTCTCTCAACCTCAATCCCTCCTCATGAGATTTGAATTAGTAACTTAATGAAAATTAAACCCACACAAATCTACTAATTTACACCTAATAAATTTTCCATTTTAATAAACATTAATTTTTCACTTCAAAATTTATTTTTTAACTTTACTCTGATTCCTTGCATTTTAGATTGAGGAAATAAATTTTGAAGACTAGATTATGAATCTCTAAGGAAAGAGGCCATGAAAACTCTGCAGGGGATTTTTGTTATCATGTATATAATAGAAATCAATCTTGATTCATTTATCTTTCTATGTTATGGATGTTTTATGTCTATTTTAACATGTCAAGGATGCTCTATGTCTATTTTAACATATTGATATCGGTGTTTTTTTTCGCAAAGTAGTTCTTATTTTATAATTTAAAACAATATTTTTGAACCAGAAAAGAGAAAAGACAAGGGCTACATAGTAGCTAGTCCCTATCGCTTAGTTTAAATATAGCTAAATTAAAGTAGGAAACAATAAAAATACAAAGATTAAAAATTATAAATGTTATAATTAGAGTAATTTTAAATTGTAATTAAATGCATTATTAAATTTTGTAAATTAACATTATTATCCCTGTCTCGGGGAGGTATTACGCATTCAGTAAGTCGTTGTCTAATGAATTAGTGAGCTATTGGCAAAAAATTAAAAATCATTGTCTAATGTGAACATTATGAAAACAAAAATATTTATTTTTTAAAATATTTTGTTTTGTTTTTCTTACACTCTATTGGTTATTGTCTTATTTGGCAATGATTTCACTATACTGATAGCAGTGAATGCAAATCAAATTCTCTTGTGAAATGGACAGAGTTCGTACTGACAACATTGAATACTCCTACCACAAATCAGATCCTCTAGCGATATTCGCAGTTGAAATGTACATAGTACAGATCAAATCCTCTGGCGATCTTTGTAGTTGAAATGTACATAGTACAGGGCCAGTGGCATTCCTTCTCTAAAGAGACTGGAAACGTCTACCGGAATAAATCTTCGAAGTTGATTTTTGTTAGAGCTTTAGCATCCAAGTTCAAATTCCCAATTTTCGTTGCCTTTAAAAGGAATGTGTCATTTGAAAATGCTGGAAGGCATGCACGAACGTGCAAGAATATGCTAAAATTATAAAATTATAATTGGTCCAGGTATTTGAGACCAAATTCTCAACCTTCATATCCTATTTGTTGAAGCTATGCAACATCGACTCCAAGGGATCTGCAAACATAGAATCTGATGCTTTCTCCATTAAACATTTTTTGAATGGATGTGAGAGAACAATTGACTTCTAAACAACACAACCATCATTAATACTCCCATGAATATTTAATTTACTTTTGTAATAAAAAATTAAATGTACGAAAATGATCTCAACTTCTTGATAAGAAGATTTAAGACGAAGCCTTGCTTTTAATTGTTCGATTTTTGTTGTATTCTACGAGTCTTGCTATTGTATCTGATGTGGCAATGTTAACGTATATATCATTCTTTAATGAATTTAGGGTTAATTAGTTCTATATTGATGATAAATTTATATTATTTTATATAAAATACTATATTCATTATTAATTTTTAACATTCAAAATTATTTAGGTAATTTTTATTCAATTATGGAGAAACTTATTGCAAGGCCCATAGTAGGTGTATTAATGCCCACGATTTTCAATCATTAATTTATTTTAAATTCAAAATTAAATGAATCGGAGTATGATTATACGTGTTTTTCTTATTATACCTACTACAACAAGGTATAAGTGCAGGGATAATAAGAGCATACTCTCACATCATACAACCACCCAATAAGGTTGAAAAATTATTCAAAATTACATCAAAATAATTCATAACCTTACGAGTAAGTAATATCATCTTCAATATAATAAATTTGTTGATTTAACCGATTGTTGTAGCGGCTATAACCACCCTCCAAAATTTTGGCTCGCATGCAAATTTCGGAGCATACCTTGGATCATGTGATCGATCATCCTTGGTCGCTTGTTGGTAAGATGATGTTTTCAATCTCCCCTCCTTGACCTTAAGATGTGTCTGTGTTATCATCTTTATGTAGCATGTGTCATCTTTGGGCATAGGGGTTGTTGTTTGTCATGCAAAGGGGACGTTGTTTTGATTCAATGGAAAGCATGCACGTTTGATTTGTTATCATCACATAGACATGTTTCACACTCACTACACGCACTCTTGTCACGAAGGTTGTTGCATCAAGCAAAGTATGTTTATACATTCTAGATGGTCTACATTGTATCACTAAGTGTTGGTGTGTGATCACATTCAAGTCTTATCAATGTTTACACATGTTTCATTGATCTCACACTTAGCTAATTTCCCAAGCAGCTTAGCCTCATCCCGCCTCTCGGAACTATGCACTTTTCTTCTACAACCATCAAGCTTCCTCCCTTGCCTGCTGAAACCCTACAATGCGCAAAGACCCCAACCAACACTTCTCTCCATAAATGCACAGAGTAGTCAGGCAGCAAGCACTTCTCTCCAGAAATGCGCAGAGCAGTCTGACTGCCCTGCACTCAGAAACTGCATAGAGGTGTCCTCCCAAGGCCCCCATCTCACAGTAGTGTCTTGTGCGTCAAAAATACGTAGTGTTGTCCAAGTTTTCATGTCAGTCTTTCATGCAGAAACTACGCAGATGGACCTCTCATGGCCTAATCCCGATAGCAGTCACTTCTGGCTAAAATCACGCTGATCCATCACCCAGTACTACACGAAAAGGTGACATGTTGAGATCACTCCCAAGGAGTTGGGGAGAAGGACCAAGAGAGTAAGTAATGGAAAATATCAAGATCACATGCAAACTTCGTCGGATGCATGATCATCTCGAGGGTAAGTATGGTAAGTAAATAACACCTTTTGAAGTACACCTCTTAGTTGAGTTTGTAGGATTGCTTGTCATTGTCATATCATCCTGTCCTCAGTAACATGCATGTGTGAAAACACAAAAAATCATTTCATGTGTTTCCTTTACATGTCTTGCTTCCTTTTCACATGTTTTCCCAACTATCATCTTCGACATGTTGATTTCTATGTCATGCTTGCGACCTTGTTCTGGTGATGTTGAAGGTTTGTTTGTGAGTTGTGTTTGCTATGTAAACATCTATCGCACTCACACAGGATGTTGTAAGCACAGTCGTGCAAGTTTCGTCACGGACGCCTGAAGGTCTATCTGAAGTGTCGCACTTGTTGTTTTCATCATTAGACAGTCCCACAGTCAGTCACACTGAGCATATGTTGTCTTGTTGGTTCGAGATGTCTTATCGTCAAGTCAGGTTGAGTGTGGATTCGCAAGGTCAGGTATACACAAGCCCACTCACTCACACACACAACCATTTTTCCGAAGATCTATCAACGGACCACCCTCCATCAATCTGACTTCCACTAAGCTGCACCACATAATCTCAGCCCTCAGTGACCAAGCATTGTTGCCCAGAACTACACAGAGCTTGAGGCTTCCTTCCAGGCAGTCTGCACTGCACAATTATGGAATCATCCTAGATAATTGTCCCCCAGAACAACGCAGAAGTTTCCCAAGAATCCATCTCAATATGTGTTTCCTACAAGCCAATCCATCAAACCTCCCGTTGGTCAACCGAAGATTTTGACTAGGTAGTGACCCCGTGCTTCACTCCTCCCAAAAATTGTGCAGAAGTTGTCAGCATGCCCGCCTCTTCTAACTGAAGAAATTATGTAGACAAGAGGGACATGAACCTGTTGCCTGTCATTGTACTGTCTCTAAAAATTGTGCAGCTCTGTCAGTTAGTCCCCCTGCCAATCAGCCTGTTACTCCTCCTGAAAAATGTACAGTTTTCCTGGACTATCTACCAGCTACCAGACACCTTGCTCAGCCCGAAAACTGCGCAGACATGTTCAACATGACTGCCTCCCAATTCTATGCAGTTTTGGCCATCAAGCTCCCACAGCTCGCTCCCAACATCCCCTGAAAATCTGCGCAGTTTTCACTGCTAATGTCCTGGAAAAATTTCGCAGTTCTGTGTCTCAACTGAGCCAAATCCCACAGAATGTCACTGTTGTTCTGGGACTGCTCATCCCAACCTCCTAGTGACCTCTGTGTAATTTTTCTTAATAGTGCCCCGAAGCCTCGCATCCCGACCTGACATGTGCTTTGCGTTGTTTCAGACCCTTGTCCTCTCTCCCGGTCACCTACACCCGAAAAAGAAAGGCAATGCATCATGATAGACTAGGGGATTTATGGATTTGATGTTGTCTCTTCATGAGTGATTACAGAAACAAGTACATGGATGAGACATGGCACGACGACGAACAAGATGAACAAGGAGCACATGCTAGAATACTTGCTCGCGTTGGACGAACACACAAAGCATACCAAGTAGCAAGTGAAGGAGACACATGCACATGCATGAACTATTAAGCGAACACCAAGACCATTGAAGACTTTGTGCACTCTGTTATGCGAAGGTGAAACTATGGTACACCACGAGCACACTCATCACTCAGCAACACAACGGCTCGACACAAACAGCACAGTGAACTTGTGCTTACCTGCAGTGTCATGTCGAGTTATGTCATGAGTCGCCTTGACCACATTACTACTTTGGGTCATAATTGTGTAATCAATGTAATGTAACGTGGAATTCCAAGAGACCCATGGATGAAGTCGAAGAGTCATGTAAGTCGAACAGTCATGAGGGAAGTCGAACAGTCACAAGGGTCAGTTTCACCCTTGGCTATATATATCCCTCATTTGTACATGCAAAGGAATTTTCACCTTGGATCTTCCCACATAACCTTAAGTGTCTATAGCCTTTTCTTTGAGGAGAGAGTAGCAGCTCCAATGCCCCGCTATTGGGGTTATTGATGTAATGGTGTACGGATGTGTCTTGGAACTTTTGCTTAATTCAAAAGCCTGTTAATAGGCCAACACGTTTTCACACATGTATTATATTTTTTTGTAAGACTATTCTTTGGACGCTTCTAATGCATGTTGCTTTAACCCGTATTAAGACAGTTGAACTATTTTGATTGTTTTAGTACATATGCTATTGGAAATGTGTTGTATCAATTGCTAATGATGTCCCGCCCGTGTGAACTATTCCGTCGGACACTCGACAGATTCATTCTCGTAAACTTGTTATAACAAACATCGCACTCGTGTAGACTATTTCGACGAGTGTTGTACGTATTTTCTATTCACATTGTGTTTGTGACTGTTGCATCTGTGTGGACTACTCCACGGGAAGCTGCACATGTCTTGATGTGTTGTGTGTTTCTAACAGAGTTGGGACTATTCCCTTTCGACTTGAGACTCACTCTTACCCTCTCCCTCTACAGTGAAAGAACCTTGACACAAGCGACACTAAGCACTCACTAGGCATGCAAACCTCATTGTTTGAAGACTAAGTAAATCACTTTCATTTGTTGACAAGCAAGAGCTAAGGCATATCTTTAAGATAATGGCAATCGGGCCATCATACTAGATGGGACTCTTACACCAAATGTTGTGAGGTCTAGTTGGGACTTCATATCAGGGAGATCCTCTGAATGTTGGCAGGTCCAACACCGTCAACACCAATCAATAAAAGAATTTAATGTAAAAGTAACTTCAAGCTAAATTACATTTACTTAGTTAAAATATAGCGAAATTAAAGTACAATGTTTATCATTTTTTTAGCTATATTTATCTCATGGTTTCTCCCTCTCGCTTAGTTTAAATATAGTTACAGTAAAGTAAAAATATTGAATTCAAATTATTGTTAAGGTTTGTAATGTGGACTGTTTAGATTTTATTGATTCGTAAATTGAGATATTTCGTTATTTTGGCATCCAGTCTATTGATATTTTACTGATTGGTAAATTAAGATATTTGGTTATTTGTAATTTCCCATTGCGCAGTGGAGAATCTAATCCTACCCAACATCCATAATAATGCTTTATTAGTCCTTATCATGAAGTATAAAATTCTATTTCCATGAAAATTTTCAATAACTATAGCCGTTTTTAATATATTAGATATTTTATGGCTTATCATATTATTTTGCAAAATTAAATAATTATGAAAATATTTTAGTTAAAGAAAACAATTTTGTTTATTCAAAAAAGATTAAATTATAAATTTTTAATTGGTTGAAACATATGGAAATATTAATTAATTGTAGTTGAATATTATATAATAAAAAAGAACAATTAAAAAAATGTATGTTTAATTTAAAAACAAAATTAAATAATTATGAAAATATTATAATTAAATAAAACAAATTTTAATTTAAGAAAATATAATTAGTAAAATCATATAATTAATTGTAACATGATAGAAACACTTAATATAGTGGTCAATAAGTCATAGTTCCAATTCTTAAAATATTAAATTAAAAATTCAACTAAAATATTTAAATAAACTAAAATTGATTGATTAATGTATCTCACCTTTACCAAAATTAATCTCCTCGTTAATCACATATTCACATTTAGTTTATGTAGATATGGATATTCTCAGATTGTATGATTATGTTGTTCATGATATAATACTCAGATTTTCCGGAGAAATCACATAGAGAACAAAGGGTTGACGCATTTCGAACCTAGATCTAGGTTCATCATGAGGACTAGGATGAGGAGAAAGATGAACACACCAATAATATATAAATCTCATAAATGCAATGGTAAACTCTCAACGTTCAAAGAATAAAAATTAAAAGTATTATAAAAAAAGAACGTTAAAGGATAAAAGTCAAATTAGTTAATTTTGAATTTTATTTTAATTTATTTTATTTTGAATTTAATTTAATTTTTCTAATAATAATTTGTTATTAACAATTTTATATTAATAAATATAACTATGGTTAGTTTTGATATTGTTTCTCTTTACACTAACATCCCGATAACGGGTTTGGGGCTTAAAGCCCGCAATTTTGGGTAAAAGTGTGGTAAAAGCTCTGCGAAGTGCGCAGAGCGCGAATTGTAATGAGTCAAGTCAAAGGGTTGTCCACCCAAAAATAATGTAAGAAAATAGAAAGCGAGTCGACATGACCATGGTCCGCGGACCATGGGAATGTATAAATAGAGCAAGGCTCTAAGGGTAGAAGTCAGTCTTGGTTTTGGATCTTGAGTGTTATGGGTTTATGAAAGCAATATTCTCTCTGCGTCTATGAGTCCGAGTCGAGGGTGTTAGTAGATAGATAGAGGCTCTGCAGCTGTGTGCGCAAAGGCCTGGTAGAGTCCGCAGCTGTGTGCGCGGACCCCTGCAACTGAGTGCGCAGGACGGATCTGGCTGTACTAAACAGGAGGAAAATAAAGATAAGAGTTCTGAATCATGGTGTGCTTTATCGGGGATCTATTTGTTTGCGATGCTATGAATTTATGCCTATTTATGTTGCGCGCACTGGTTATTACTATTAAATGTTTGCTTAAAGACCTTAAGAATATATCTGATCTATAGTAATCGCACTAATAGTAAGAAATCTAAGAAGCGCTGCCTCGCTGAGCTTCGTAAAGGACAGATAGCTGTGTAGAGTGGCATGAGGTCGTAGATCGGTTCGCGACCCCTCCAAGACACATCAAGACATCCCAAGGGTGCGGAAACCTGGTTCCAGCACCCTCCCCTACTACCTCGGGTGAGACTTCAGTGCGCGCTCCGCAGACTATTGCCGAAAGGGCTGCTAGTACGGGATTTGTTTGGCTAAAATAGTTTGAACCTAGGTTAGGCCCCAACAAGCCAACAAATGGTTCCGTTGCCAAGACTAGGATCTGCCTAAGGGATGTCTGATGTCGGAACACTGGAACCCTACGAAGAAAGAACTTGAATATTGGTTGGATCAGAAGCTTCACGAGTTCGTGGTTCAGGAAAACAAAAACCCGCAGATATCTGAGGAGAGGTGGCTGGATCGTTACATATACACGAAAATCCACGAGATCTTCTTCACGTCCTTCTCGACAGAACTGTATGCGTGGATCGCAAGGCTAGTTGACAGTCAGGGAAGGTGCAGACTAGAACAACTTATCGTGTGGACTCGAGAGTTGGTGCGCAAACTAGAGACATCTGAAGATAAAATCGCATGGGTAGTAGATCATTGGTTGGTTCGAATAATACGCGGGTTTATCACTGAGTTTGCGACAAACACAATGGTGAGCTACAGTGAAGGAGAGCGGCGGTTTCTCAAGGGACAGCGAGGTAAGTACATCAAATCGTTGAATACCTGGATTAAAATGTTGTTATGTGAAAAATAGGTTATGCAAATCCATTGATGTTTAGGGCAACGTGGAGCTGAAGAGGCTACTGAGGAACCGAAGGATTAGAGAACAATTCCCTAATTTCACTTTCGTGCGAAAACGAGGAGGAACTTGCAGGGTTCTCTCCAAGAAGCGCAGTCTGATTGATAAAGCAGCGCATCCCACTAATACCACCGCCATCCACGCCATCCCCCACTTCACCTACATCAAACCTATCTTCACCTACCCCACCTCTGCCACCACCGAGGGTTGGAATGGCGAGTGTGATCAAGTTACCTATCTTTAGAGGCGTAGGAAATGAGGAACCAGATTAGTTCTGGTTCATAGTAAAGGTTGTATGGGAAGCCCAAGGCGTAACGGATGATAACATCAAAAAGGATACTCTGGTAAGCACGCTACAGGATCGCACATTGACGTGGTATATAAAGCACTCTAGCGATCATCCGAATGCGGGAATAACGGAGATCCAGGATGCATTGAACAAAGAATTTATCCGGTCGAAATGAGAGACGCAGTCAATCATTGGGTTCAAAGAAATCGTGATGCTTCCAAGTGAAACTCCGTGGGATTTGGATCAAATATTGAAGATTACGATCCGTGAGGCTAACATGATGTTAACAGATGCGCAACACTGCATGTGGTTTGTGGCATCTTTGACACCACATCTGAGGACAACGCTATCACAGCAAAAGATCTCAACCCAAGCTAAAGCATTAGAGATAGCGATGAGGTTGCATGAAACTCCAATACAGGATCCGAGGTTGGGAGTTCAGCAAATCCACATGCAACTACAAAACCTATGCTTAGAGATGCAAATTTTGAAACAAGATAAGGCACCCCGGTCAGAGGTGCGCAAAGAGGTGTGGTGCATAAAATGTAAAGGCCAGGGCCACGATAAGGATCATTGTCTGATATTCACGAACTATGTGGCAGGGGGGGTACCAATGCCATTGAAACCAGAGGCACAAGTGGGGCTAAGCGTGATGCCCACACTCTGGTGCGCGATCTATCAGGTGGGGGGAAAGCACACAACGAAAAACTGTCATCTATTGCAGAAAATTTATACAACCCCCCCAAGCAGTTATTTTGCAATTTTTGTAGATCGATGAGCCATGACAAACGAAATTGCCGAAGTTATGAGTTGTTGATGGATTGGACATATACTTACAGGATGCAGACTGAGGCGCGAGGTCAGGATCTAGCTGCAGCAATAGCGCGCAGTGGATTCCAGGGACACAGACGAGGACAAGGAGGAATGGGACCTGGATGAGGGCGCAGACAATTAATCTACTACAATTGTGGAGGACCTGGCACTACGCCCGTGATTGCACAAACCTAACCAGAACATGTTGCCCATACTGTTACCAGTTTGATCACGAAGCGGTATATTAACCCACGCTAATTGCATAGATGCATGAGAAAGGGGTACTTCAGACTACACCCACTTAGAACGTCCAAATGATGAAGGTTGAACCATGCGAAGAGGACCCTAACATGAACATGGTGCTCAGAAGTGGCGCAACTATGGGAGAGGATAAGGAGAAGCAACCTGAGGAGGATACCTGGGTTTGCAAGGCCCCTACAAAGTCACCTGAGTTTGATTTGGAACGCGCAAAGGAAACATTTATGGAAGCTAAGAAGAGCTTTGCGGAGGCTTCTACTTCAGGTAGCAAGGATCAAACTGAGCCAGAAATGGATCCTTCTCTACTAAATACCTTTTTAGAGACATGCATGAAGCTACTACAAGACAATAAAGGAGTTAAGGGATTGCAAGAGTTGATAACTAGGTGCGCAGGGACGGGTGAACCACGCATGGTCCGGAAACTAGGCAGCCATGCTTTGCGCACTGGGTAGGAAATGTGGTTGACTTCCCAAATTGGTGACTATGAGATGGATCATGTTGTTCTGGACTTGGGATCAAATGTGAATGTGCTACCTAAATAGCCCTGGGAGTGCATGGGCAGGCCCGCACTACAATGGTATCCTATTCAATTATGGATGGCAAACCAACAGAAAATCTTGCCCATGGGGGGATTACAAGGAGTTACAGTAGACATCGAAGGCGCAAGCAAACAAATAGATTTTGAGGTAATAGAAATTGTGGATGACAATAACCCGTACCCTGCATTGTTAGGGATAGACTGGGCCACATATATGAATGGAGTCATCAACCTAAAGAGATGAAAAATGATATTCGAGAAAAATTCTCTACGCGTAGTGGTTCCACTAGACCCAGCTGAAGGAGCACGCTACACTGAGCCTGTGCGCGATGAGGATAGTGATGATGAACTGGACTGCATCTACCAGATCACAGTGCAAGATCAGGATCGGGTGAATCCAACAGCGAATGAGAGAATCTCATGGGAACGTGATAGTTCCTGCACGTCGGACTCAGATGAAGAGATTGAGCAATGGCAGAACCGATTGCATGAGGTAACAACGCTAAATTGTAATATGATGGTTAGGTCACTACGCCGTGTAACGATAGAAGCAAGGGAACTTCCAACAGATGTGGGTGCAACAAACATGGAGGAACATGTAGACCGCTGCGAAAATATAGTTCTGGAATGAAATCGGCCGGGTGCGCAAACGGGGGCGCGGAAGGATCCAAAACAAACATGGGTAACACTTCCGTTCATTACAATGGATGATGCAATTTACGAGGTAATGGCAACATGGCCTCCGGAGTGACGCACCCTAGACTTAGCTGCACTAGAAAGGATGGTAGCACAACAGCGAAAGAAGGCAATCCAGTTACGACTCACTAAGATGGCGGAAAGGATGCATCAGGGACAAAAGGCAGCTTTGCAGCAGGAAGTAACCGAGGAAGCAATCGCCGAAGAAATCAGGCAAGATCAGGAAATGTCCTTAGAGCAGGACATGCAGAAGGAAACGGAGGTACAAGAACACATGGACCTTACCACAAAATTGACCCAAGTCAGGAGGTCGCGCATCAAGGAGCCGCCACATATACGCAAAAAGACAAAGACAACAAAGACTTTGGAGAAAGAGTTTCTGGATAGCAGCAAACCGGTGTGTAATGTCACTAAAGATGCTTTGGAGGAGTTGATGATAGAGCAAACAACGGTGTTGGGGGAGCTCAGAGCGCAACTGTAGGCATTACAGGTGCGACCCCCAAGAGGGCTGATACCAAAGCTAGCCAACGACACATCCGCAGTCGAGCAAATGGTGTGCGCCTCCACAAGGAATGCTTTAGTATTACCGGCAGGCGCCGTCGTAGCAGAAGTTGAAGGTGACATAAGGGGTTGGGGGCTGAATTTGGCTACCCTTCCTAGAGAGACCCTATACCAATTGCAGGATGGGGTAACCACTGAGCTCCGTGCCCGGGAAGGTTGCGCCCTCCAAATCTTAATGGAGCACAAAGCAAATCTGGAGCAGGTCAGTCTACAACGCGATGACTTGGTCGCACACAATAAGGAATTAGAACAGGCCGTGGCAGAGGTCTGTAGCAAGGTACCAGAGTTGGCTATGCCAGCGGAACTTCTAATATCTTACAATATTCATCACATGGCCGCAAGATTTTGTACAGCCCAAGAGGAGGTCGCGAAAGCTTAGTGGGAATTAAATTTACAAATTGTGGAGCTAAGGTTGAAGGCACAGCCGCCTACAACCCTGGAAGTTCGAGAGCAGCGCTGCAGCGAAATTCAAGCAGGATTGGAAGTGATAGAGCGTTCTGTCCAAGATTGCTTGGGATTGTTGGATCAGTCCCTCCTTATGCTCACATCCCTCTAGGAAGACCCAACGCTACAGCAGGTAGAGACAGAAGCGCAAGAGTTACAACAAGCTTATGACAAAGTCTAGGGGACTGTGCAAATGGTTGCCATCACGCAACAATTGGCCAAAATGAGGGAGGCCCAGGCTCTCAAGACACAAGTTGATGCCGCTCGGCAGAAGGAAACAGTGATTAAAGAATGCATTGATCTAATATTCACCCTATGAGTGCCATCAATTAAAGATTTATTAAACTAAAGGTATTATAGACTCATGTGTTGGTGTGTGTATTCTGTGTTATTGAAACAACGGATCGATCAGATTGCCAATACACAGAAAATGAAATGGAAAGACAGTAGAGAAATACAGTAAGCATCACAAAGACACAAACAGTTTTAATAAGGAGTTCACCCTATTCTCCAGGGTTACGCCTCCGGTCCAGCTTCAGTGCTGGCCTTGTTTTATTTTGTATTTCAGCAAAGAAATTACAATATAGGGACTCAATATGAGTTCTCCTGAAGCAGATTTTGCTTGGCAGGGTGGTTCTTGGATTCCCCAAGCCACTTAGAGTACACAGCCTCTTCTTCTTCCTCCCAGCTCTGTGACCCTTGGTCTACAGTGGAAAGAGCCAAATGTGATGCTCAGTCCGGACAGATTCCTCTATGGGAAGGCTTGAATCTTCAAGCTCTCTGGTGCTCGACACTGCCTGTGATCAGCTTGGCCCTCTGCCTCTTCTGCTTGGCTTTATTGTTCTCTATGTTGAGTCCTCCTCTTAGGTTCAATGTTCACTATCTTTCTTGGTCGCTTGGACCCTCCTCAATTCGGATTCCCAATAAACTCTAACTGGTTTGACTGTCTCTATTCATGGCTTTAGCCATTCGATCCCTATGCCTGTTCGTTTCCTCTTCCGCCTGTGTCAATTCACCTTTTGCAGCTGTGCTTGGAGTTCCCTGCATTCGGCGTCATCAGGAACGCTCAGGGAGTGGCCACTTGTCCTCCTTTAAATGGTGCCAGCATGCTTCGTCAATTCATTTCTTCAGTTACGTCGTGGATGCATTCTTCCTCCACCATGGTGGTTAAATGAATTCCAAATCCCTTTAGAACGCGGCTTAATTCCCTGTTGATTCCGATGCTTTCCATCGGGTGCAATCTCAGCTGTCTGATCTAGGCCCTCCAGATCCGACGCCATACGCATGTTTCATGCGGTTGACTTGCTTGACCGATAGCACGCGATCAATGACATTTTTCTCTCACCTCCACCTGCCACGCGTCGATCGGTGTATGGAATCGCTCCGCTCTTGTCCAAAACCTCTTACCATTCAAGGGCACGTTGATCAAAACCACCGGTTTCCATAGCGTGGATCTCGCCTTTGTACTTTAGCGCTTTTACCTTTTCCCTCCCACAGTCCTCTAGTCTCCCCATGCGACCAAGTGCTCGGGCTTTCCCATTTTGGCCCTGTTTGCTTAGCGATGCATGATTATCACTAAGCGCGCATCAAAAACCTCTCTCTTTTTCCATTCCGGGGCTCCCAGAGGCTACTTTGGCCTCCTGCGCGATCTCCATGGGCCTCGGTCAGCGTGATTTGACCGAGGTCCTCGTTGTTCCACATCGGCTACCATGGCCACTAGTTCTAGCATGTTTTTGATACTATTTTGGATTTCATTAGAGATTTTTTCGACCTGATTCAGTCATGGTTCTCGAAAGTCTTTCTATGGATCCAATTCGGATCACGGCCTCCCTACTAAAAAAGCTTTTGGACCACCAAAAGTTGGTTTTCAAGCATCGACTAAGTGAGGATACTGTTTATTCACTTTTCCAATCTCAATCCACTTTGCGTTGCTTGTCTTTGAACCTTTGAGCCCAATCCTGAGGTACTCAACTTCTCCTCTACGCATTGTCCTCACCTTCCTGTCCAGCACTGCGTCTTCCTGCAACTCATTGAGGTATATAGGTAGCAGGTCATCAATAGAAGGCAATTGACTTTGCTCTTCAGGGTCCTCGATCATTGAAGGTTTAAACAATCTCAAACAATCTGCATTTACGATATTGAGTAGATGTGCATGTAAGATGGTAGATCAAGGCGAAACGCATTTTCACCAATCTTCTCAAGTATCCTGAAAGGTCCATACCTGATAGGCTTTATATTTTTACCTTCACCTTGCATCCTGACCTTACTGATATATAGCCAGACTTGGTCTCCAACTTGAAAACTATGCTCGATCCGATGCTTATCATGCCTAGCCTTATACTTGGACTGGCTCTTTTCCAGTTGTTCCTGTACTGCCTAATGGATCTCCTAGATTTGTTCAATGAACCTGGTTGCCTTATCCACATCACTATGCCCATCAACCATGGTATCTTTACCAAAGACAAAATCCAAAGGAGACCTTGGTGTGAAACCAAAGCAGGTCTCAAAAGGAGATCTCTGTGTAGAAGAGTGTTTGGCTTTGTTGTAAGCATGTTGCACATAACACAAGTGTTCATCCCAAATCTTAGGATGTTTACTGCAATATCCTCTCAGTAACTGGACCACAGTCCTATTTACTACTTTTGTCTGTCCATCTGTTTGTGGATGAAAAGTTGTGCTTTTCTTTAACTTGGTGTCCATCAATTCCCATAGACTAGACCAAAACTTCCCCACAAATCGGGTGTCTCGATCAGATACAATGGAAGTGGGTAATCCGAAATGAACCCATACATGTTCAAAGAACAATTTTGCAGTTTGTTCAACTGTAACCTATTTACTACAAGGTATCAAAATGCACATTTTGTTGAACCTATCCACAACAATGTATAGATAATCATGACCTTTCCTAGATTTAGGTAGTCCTCCTACAAAAGCCATGGAAATGCTTTCCCAAGGGTGAGAAGGGATTGGCAATGGAGTGTACAATCCTAGTTTTCTATTGTTGGGGTTGCTTTTAGCACACATGGCACACCCTCTTACATATCTAGAAACTGTCTCATTCATTTTCGAACAATAGAAGAATCTTTGCAGCTGTGCAACTGTTTTTCTTACCCCAAAGTGACCTGATATCAGAGAAGTGTGTGCTTCCCTAATTATCTTTATCCTCTCAGTTTGTGGAATTGAGAGTTTCCCACAATGGTATAAGAGTCGGTCCTTTATATGATAGTCCAATTCTTCTACTCTTTTGCCTTGACTCAAAGTTGCATATACATCTTTAAAGTCCATATCCTAAGCATATTGTTCTATGTAGCTTTCATGTAGTACAAAATTATGCTTAAGTATGGTAGATGCATTTATAATGGGTCTAGATGACATGTCTGCAACCTTGTTATGTATGCCCTTTTTATATCTGATGACTAAGTGAAACTGTTGTAGAAAACCCATCCAACTGTAATGTCTTGATTGTTGCAACTTAGTTTGGGAGTGTAGGTATTGGAGTGGCTAGTGATCAGTATGTATTACTGTCTCTTTACCCATTAAGTAATGTTTCCACTTTTTTACACTCTGAACTAATGCATACAATTCTTTATCATATGTAGGATAGTTAACTACTATAGGATTAAAAGTCTAAGAATGATAGCATATGGGTTTGTCGTGTTGTGTCAACACTGCTCCCATGGCATAGTCACTGGCATCAGTTGGGATCTCAAATGGTCTTTGCAAATCTGGCAGTGCTAGTACAGGTGTTGTACTAATTTTCTCTTTCAAGGTGTCGAAGGCTTTCTGATGTTTTCCTCCCCACTAAAACACTTTATTCAATCTTGTTAAAGCATGTAAGGGAGCTGCAATCATGGAGAAGTTAGAGATGAACTTCCTCCAATATTGTGCTGCTCCTAAGAAGCTTCTCACTTCTGTAGCAAACCTGGGTTTAGGCCAGTTTACAATGACTGCCACTTTAGAGGGGTCTATTTTCTATTCACCTCCCCCTACTATATGACCCAAGTAGTTTAGAGATGTTTTGCCAAATTCACATTTTGAGAGTTTAACATAAAGTTTTCTCTTTTCAAAACATCTAATGTCTGCTTAACATGCTTTAAATGTTCTTCCCACGTTTTACTAAAAATTAGAATGTCATCCAGATACACAATAACAAAATCATCAAGAAAAGGTCTGAGTACATCATTCATTAATCTCATGAAAGTAGCAGGAGCATTAGTTAAGCCAAAAGGCATAACTAGCCATTCATACAATCCCTGCTTTGTTTTGAAAGCAATCTTCCATGCATCTTGCTCTGCAACTCTGACCTAATGGTATCCACTGTGCAAATCCAGCTTGGTGAAATAAACAACTTATTTTAATTGATCTAAGAGATCATCTATGCGAGGAAGGGGATAACGATTCTTGATTGTTATCTTATTTATTGCTCGCTCCATGAGCCATCTTTCTTTCTCACCAAAACGATTGGTGACCCACATGGTGATGTGCTAGGCCTAATGAAGCCCTTCTCGAGCAACTCCTGCACTTGCTTCTTGATTTCAGCATTCTCTAAAGCGGACAACATTTTATACTTGTGGCTGATATGGTTGTTTCATCTCCCGAGTCTGACCCCAAATCTCTCTAAGTAGTTGCAGTTGTCTTCTTCTTCTTTCCCTCGAACTTCTTAGGTCTCAGCTCTGGATGTAGAATCCAACAATGCTCATCATCATGCCCCTCCTTTTTACAGTGAGTGCATGAAGCTTTGGCTTTCTGTGCAGTGTTAGCCTTTCTTGCTTTCCACTTCTATTTTATTTTCTCCTTGCTCTTGCTTACAGTGGGTTGGGATGGTCCCCCAACTTCTGGATTGCCACTCTTTCCTCTAGCCTCTAGATGAGTAGCTTGTACAAACACCTCATCTATACTAGTGGGATTAAACATGAGTATAGTATGCCTTATGTAGCTGTGTAGACCACCAATGTACTTCAAAAGAGTCTCTGGTGAGTCTAGTGAGATACCCAACGTCAATGCTCTCTTTCCAAACTCTTGAGTATACCCTTGTACACTTTGCCCCTTCAACTACCGAAGAGTTTGCCAACTCATCATGGCCTGCTGCATATAGGCCAATGGATAGAACTGTTTCTTGATTGCAGAAACAAAATCACTCCAAACAGAGATGGTCTTACCATGGCTTTTCATATCAGCTTGGGTTCTACCTTCCCACCAAACAAAGGCAGTGCCTCCTAGGTGTAGGCTTGCCAGCTGAATCTTACTCTTGTCTGATTTTATGTTATGTACCCTGTAATACACATCAATTTGTCTAATCCAATTGTCCAATTTTTCAGCGTTTATCTCTCCATCATATATAGGCAAATCAAATTTAACATCTAACTTAATCAAAGATGCTTTCTTATTATGTATAGGGCTATTAGGAGGTGTGAGAAAGTTTTCTTCTTTCCCTTTCCCTTTGGAGTTGTCATGGCAGTGAGACTCATCTTCTTCTTTCTCTTGCTTAGAGCCTGATGCATCTTCCACCTTTTGCTTCCTAAAGTCTCGGTACATTTCTTCAACCATGGACTTCATAGTTAGGAAACTCTCTATGAATTGAGGGTTTAGCCCCATAGAACTTTCTTCTGACATGGTCTTTCGAGGATAGACTCTCCCAATTTTAGGATTAGTTTCCACCAACTCTCCTCCTAATTTGAGCTTTGATCTTGTGAGCATTCACAACTTTACCAACACAAGCTTGTCTAACCTTACAACCTTACTGCTCTGATACCACTTGATTTGATATTCACCCTATGAGTGCCATCAGTTAAAGATTTATTAAACTAAAGGTATTATAGACTCATGTGCTGGTGTGTGTATTCTGTGTTATTGAAACAACAGATCGATCAGATTGCCAATACACAGAAAATGAAATGGAAAGACAACAGAGAAATACAATAAGCAACACAAAGACGCAAACAGTTTTAATAAGGAGTTCACCCTATTCTCCAGGGCTACGTCTTCGGTCCAGCTTCAATGGTGCCTTGTTTTATTATGTCTTTTAGCAGAGAAATTATAATACAGGGACTCAATATGAGTTCCCTTGAAGCAGATTTTGCTTGGCAGGGTGGTTCTTGGATTCCCCAAGCCACTCAGAGTACACAGACTCTTCTTCTTCCTACCAGCTTTGTGACCCTTGGCCTACAGTGGAAAGAGCCAAATGTGATGCTCAGTCCGGACAGATTCATCTATGGGAAGGCTTGAATCTTCAAGCTCTCTGGTGCTTGACGCTGCCTATGGTTAGATCGGCCCTCTACCTCTTCTACTCGGCTTTACTGTTCTCCATGTCCAGTCCTCCTCTCAGGGTTCACTGTTCACTGTCTTTCTTGGTCGCTTGGACTCTCCTCAAAGTGGATTCCCAATCAACTCTAACTGGTTCGACTGTCTCTGTTCATGGCTTTAGCCATTCAATCCCTATGCCTGTTTGGTTCCTCTTCCACCTGTGTCAATTCACTTTCTGCAGCTGCGGTTGGAGTTCCCTGCATTTGGTGTCATCAAGAATGCTTAGGGAGTGGCCACTTGTCCTCCTCTAAATGGTGCCAGCATGCTTCATCGGTTCGTTTCTTCAATTATGCTGTGGATGCATTCTTCCTCCACCATGGCAGTCAAATGAATTCCAAATCGCTTTAAAACGCGGCTTAATTCCCTGTTGATTCTGCTACTTTCCATCGAGCGCAATCTCAGCCATCCGATCTGGGCCCTCCAGATCCGATGCCATATGCACGTTTCATGCGGTTGACTTGCTCGATAGATAGTGCGTGATCAACAGCGATTTTCTCTCACCTCTGCCTGCCACGCGTCAATCGGTGTATGGAATCGCTCCACCCCTGTCCAAAACCTCTTACCGTTCAAGGGCGCCCCGATCAAAACCATCAGGTTCTAGAGCGCGGGTCCCACCTTTGTACTTTAGCACTTTTACCTTTTCCCGCCCGTGGTCGTCCGATTTCCACACGCGACCGGGTGCTCGGGCTTTCCCATTTTGGCCCTGTTCGCTTAGCGATGCCGCTAATTGCACATCAAAAACCTCTCCCTTTTTCCATTCCGGGGCTCCCAGGGGCTACTTTGGCCTCCTGCACAGTCTCTATGGGCCTCGATCAGCACGCTTTGACCAAGGTCCTTGTCGTTCCATGTCGGCTGCCATGGCCACTGGTTCCAGGGTATTTTTGATACTGTTTTGGATTTCATTAGAGATTTGTTCGACCTGATTCAGGCATGGTTCTCGACAGTCTTTATATGGATCCAATTTGGATCACGCATCCAGCCTTGGCTTGATGAGGCGTTTGCGGTTTCCACCAACATCGAGGGCAAGTTAGCAGTATATGAACCCAGACAAGCAACTGAAACTAATATTGATGCATCGGTGGCTCATGTGCAATGGATACAGCGGATGGCGGAAGATTTTGCTACAAGTGTAGGCGAAGCACAAAATTTGTTGAATGACCTCCGCGCAAAGATTGTTGCACCAGCTAAGTGACTTGGGACGAGTCACAATAATTGTGTTTGGGGCTTTTTGGGTAGCGGAGGCCCCACGTAATGGGTTTGGGGCTTAAAGATCGCAATTTTGGGTAAAAGTGTGGTAAAAGCTCCGCGAAGTGCACGGAGCACGAATTGTAATGAGTCAATTCAAAGGGTTGTCCACCCAAAAATAATGTAATAAAATACAAAGTGAGTCGGCCTGCCCATGGTCCGCGAACCATGGGAATGTATAAATAGAGCAAGGCTTTAAGGGTAGAAGTCAGTCTTGGTTTTGGATCTTGAATGTTATGGGTTTATGAAGAAAATATTCTCTCTGCATCTGTAAGTCCGAGTCGAGGGTGTTAGTAGATAGATAGACGCTCTGTAGCTGTGTGTGTAGAGGCCTGGTAGAGTCTGCAGCTGTGTTCGCAGACCCCTGCAGCTGGGTACGTAGGATGGATCTAGTTGTATTGAACAAGAGGAAAATAAAGATAAGAGTTCTGAATCATGGTGTGTTTTATCGAGGATCTATTTGTTTGCTAATGTTCTGAATTTATGCCTATTTATGTTGCGCGCACTCGTTATAACTATAAGTGTTTTCTTAAAGACTTTAAGAATAGATCATATTTATATTAATCACACTAATAGTAATAAATCTAAGAAGCATTGCCTCGCTGAGCTTCGCGAAGGACAGATAGTTGTGCAGAGTAGCGCGAGGCTGCAGATCGGTTTGTGATCCCTCCAGACAACATCAAGACATCCCAAGGGTGTGGAAACCTGGTTCCAGCACCCTCCCTTACTACCTCGGGTGAGACTTCAGTCTGCACTCCGCATATTGTTGCCGAAACGGCCGGTCGTGCGGGATTTGTTTGGAGAAAACACGTCTGAACCTGGGTCAGGCCCCAACAAGCCAACAAGAGGCTATTGAAGTTATCAATCGCATAACGGATCCTGATTCTACTAGGCTTGTAGAGATTTGCCTTACCTCGACCTTCTTTAGTTTTGAAGGTGAATTCTATGAGAAAACGTGCGTAGTAACAATGGTTTCTCCCCTCTGTCATGTGTTTGCCAACCTTTTAATGGAAGATTTTGAATCTAGGGCTTTAGCTTCTGCTCAGTTTAAACCAAAATTGTGGAAGAGATTCATTGATGATACCTTCAACTTATGGCCCCATGGTCGGGAAAAGCTAGCTTTGAGCATCTTAATAATCAGTCTCATTCCATTAAATTCACCATGGAATGTGAGGTTAATGGAACCTTACCCTTTCTTGATGTTCTTATCTCAAGGAAAGATCATTGTTCTTTCTCCCACCAGGTTTTTCGTAAGAAAACCCATAGTGAGCAATATCTTCATGCTATATCTCATCACTTTCCATCCCAAAAGCTAGGTGTTCTCAATACTCTCGCTACTATGGCTATTCGAGTTTCTGATGAAGAACATCTGATGGATGAGAAAAACCATATATTTAATGTCTTCAAGAAGAATGGTTATAGTAAGTTGCAAGGTCTCAGGGCCTTTTTAAAAGTTAGTCATGGACCTAGAACTAAAAAAGAGGCTGAGGAGGACTCTAGTGTCTAGCTTCTCTTTATCAAGGGGACGACTGACAAGATTGCTAGAATTCTTAAGAAGCAGATGATTAGCTCCACCTTTAGACCTTTTAAAACTATTCGTAGCTCTTTAAGATTTGCCAAAGACCATATTGATCCCAAATGCATGAAAGGTGTCTATTTAATTCCATGTTCTTGTGGAACCCCCTACATCAGTGAGACTGGTCGTTCCATTTCACAAAGGATTCAGGAGCACGCAGCGGACCTTAGGCACTGTAGAACCTGCTAAATTAACGAAGCACCATATTTTCTTAGAGGATTCTAAGGTCCTTGCGAGGGTTGATCTTTTCCATCATCGAAAATTAAGAGAAGCCATTGAGATTGAAAAGAGGAAAAAAAATTCTTAATAGGGACGATGGGTGGAAGTTAAGCAACTTGTGGGTCCCTTCTCTTTGTTCGTACCCCCCTTATTTTCCTTCTTCTTTCTTGGTGGTTTTAAGTTTTGATTTAGGGATTTATTAATTTATTTGTTATTATTTTTATTTTTATTTTTTTTAATTTAAAACTAATTTTTTCCTCGAGGAAAAATCGCAATTTTCTATTAAAATGGAAAATTATATGTTATAAATACCAGTGGCATATGTTGTATGTGTGGCCATAGCCATCAAAATATGCAGTTCTGTATATATTTACCCACTAAGGGTATACCTTCAGGTTCAGTAAATATTTATACAAAAATTTAAATTGCAAACTTTACTGATATAATTCTACACAAAAAATTGTAAATTTAGGGACTATCGGCCCTCTGTTGTATCTGGTCAATGTAGGGCCTATGATAATATTGAAAAAACTCTGCCTCCTTTTGTTCTTATATCAACCATTGACCTCTGGGTTGGTTCGTTACTTCCTTGGAAACCTGATCTGCAATGTGGTTGCACTCCCTATAAATGGAGACAAGAAATTTGTTCAAAATGAGATTTTAATTGTAGGGCATCATCCAAAATGTTTTTGAGAGAATGCACATGACATGCGGATGTGCAATTGAACCAAATAATGATGATTTTAGAGTCCCCAAAGATCTGAATTTGTCCACAGTCTTGTGCCAAGGCAAAGTATAATAAGTGTCTGAGCGAAATGAGTTCTACAAAGTTGTTTGTGCCAGCACCCAGCCCCCTGCGAATTCAAAAAGAATGGTTGTTTGATAGGTGAATTAATATACCCCCCCACATCCCTGGTCTTGGGAAGATCCATCAAAATAAGTCCAAGGATGGTTATGGTTGATAGCTTCAAGAGTTATAGAGTGAACAGGTGGGGGTTGATCATCATCAGGCAACTCATTATAGTTATTGATGATCCGAGCAATAACTGATGGCCAATGAATTTGAAAGTTATTGAAGATGATGTTGTTCTGACTTAACCAAGTGTGCCAGTAGATAATTAGTGGGAGATAAGGATCTTCATGTTAGAGGAAGTTGCCCACCAATTGCTCCATGCCTCCTTGATATTGTGTCCATCCCATTGTTGTGTGATAGCCAAGGAAGAGAGGACTTTCTCCCAAATGTGTTGTAATGTTGTGTAGAACAGGAAGAGATGATCATTCGATTCCTCGTCATGTCGATAGATGACACACCAGGTCGGAACAAAGTAATATCTCTTCATCAAGTTGATGCATATAGGAGTTTTATTCATGATGACATTCCACATAAAGAGACGGGTTCGTGGGCGCGCCTTAAGTTTCCAAAGAGTTCTCCACCACCCCTCTAGAACAGGTGGCTTGTGCACATCATGAATGATGGGGTATCCTACCTTGGGAGAATATACACCATGTGTTGTAGGTGCCCATATGAGATCATCTTCGTCATTAAATATGTGGATGTGTGATTCAGATAAAGAATTTATGTAACCCTCCCAATCTTGAATCCACTGTTCAGGAATACCAAGTGTGTTTGTTGATTTCCAAGCCTGCATGAAAATAGTAGTGCTTTCCTCATCCATTATTTGTGAAATTGAGGTTATGCCCTTGTCATTTAGGAATTCAATAAGGTCTGGTGGAAGTTGATATAAATTGCCACGACCTGTCCATGGGTCTGAACCAATGCGGACTGATGTTCCAACTTTAATTCCCCAGGTGAGGCCATTCCTAATCGTGGGGAGGGTTTGTAGTACAGCCCTCCAGATAACTGAAATACCCTGTATGTTCCAAGCTGGGAGGCGGATCCAATCCATTAGGTTAAGTGGCCAAATGTATTTATTTATTATCGCTTCAGTCCACAGACTTCAGGATTTTAGTAGAAGCCAACCTAATTTAGCAACAAAATCATGTGTGAAGGATGCAAGATGTTTGACGCCCCATCCTCCCCATTTCTTGGGCAATGCAATATGACTCCATCTCACCCATGTGAATGGCTTCCCCTCCTTGTGACCATTCCATAGGAATTTGTTGCATATCTTATGGATTGTCGAAAGTATACCTTATGGAATCCATGATAAGGACATCCAACAAACCGTAGTGGCTTCCAATATCGATTTGATAAGCACCAACCTTCCTGCTCTGGATAAGAAATGGTGATTCTAATTTAGCAGCCATTTTTCCACCTTAGTCACTAGCCAGATCCAATCAGCTATTTTGTACCCATGGGATTTTATGTGTAACCCTAGGTATTTAAGTCCATCGTCCAATTGGTGACTTTGAAAGGGGAACTTCTTATAAGCATATCTGATTTCCTGAGGAGTGCATACCGAGAAAGTGATGGTAGACTTTGGCTAGTTGATTTCCATCCCATTGGCAGCACTGAATAATAACATGATGTCATAGAAAGTAGTGAAGTCTCGGATGCCACACTGAGGAAGATAACCACATCATCGACGAATAGAATATGGGATATAGTACACTGATCAATGATCTTAAACCCCTATAAGCGCCCTTCTCTTCTTTCATGCAGGATCAACTTGCTTAGGCCTTCCATGACAAGCAGAAAAAGTAAAGGGGAGAGAGGGCAACCTTGATTGAGGCCCCTCTCAGCATGGAAGAAGTTGGAGGTAGATCCATTTATAAGTACACTGAAAGAGATAGATGAAATGCAGCACATGATCCATTGAATGAATGAGATAGGGAATCCAAGATGAGTAAGAAGCATTCTTAGATAGAGACAACTCACTCGATCAAAGGCCTTTGAAAGGTCAATTTTGAGAATAGCTCCTTTAAGGTGCTTCAATTTGATGGAGTGGAGTGCTTCGTGAGCAGTACCAATGGCCTCATGGATCTGTCGATTGTGAAGGAATGCAAACTATTCAGATGAGATGTTGGCCAAGAGAATAGGCTTGATATGGTTGGTAATGATTTTGGCTATAATTTTATATAAACAATTGCAAAGGGATATGGGTCGGAAATCATTGAAGGATTGGGGAGAATCCACCTTAGGGATGAGAGCAATGAAGGTGGAGTTGATAGCCTCATACATGCGCCCCATAATTATGCATTCTTCATCAACCTTGAGAAGGTCCATGCCTAAAGTATCGAAAAAGGTGAGATATAATTCTACAGTCCATCCATCGGGACTAGGATTTTTATCCTTCTTAAACCATTTAAGTGTACATTCCAATTCCCCCATAGATATAGGTTTGGTAAGGTCTTCAAATATGTCAGGATCTAAAAACCATGGGAACAATCCAGCAATATGAATGATTTTTGCAAGCAAAGTCCCAGGTGGTGCCTTGAAGAGCTGTTGAAAATGTGAACTTCCCAAATGAGCCAGCTAGTGGAATGTATGAGCATATTGTCCACGCTTAGTAGGCATCTTCCAAATAGTATTACTAGCTCGTCTCCCTTTGGCATAAAAGTGGAAGAATTTATTATTTTCGTCCCCTATCTTCACCCAAATGGCTCTGCTTCTAAGTCTCCATGTCTCCTCTCGTTCCTATATAATCTTGGGCCTCTGGGCCTCTAGCTCAGTGAAGGTAGCTTTATCTTCTATTGAGATGAACCCTCGACCCTGTTCATCCAGAAGGTCAACAAGTTGGTTCTCAATATAACAAAGTGTCAAATCATCTCTGGTATGTTTAGATTTGGCCCATTTCATGGAGAGACTTTTAATTTCAATGAGGTTATGACAAAAAGCTTCTGCCAAATCCGCCCCTGGGAAGGAGGGTGATCTCTCCAAAATTCAATGATCAATTTGTTATATTTAGGGTCCTGCAACCAGGTAGAGTTGAATTTGAATGGCGCTCTGGGATTTTGGAAAGGGCCAGCTAATTCCAGATAGATGGGGAAGTGGTCAGAGATACCCCCAGATCCTACCCATTGGCAATAATTAGATAGGGTACCAAGCAAGTCCTCCTTGATGAGAAAGCGATCCAACCTCTGACCCAGGGCAGCTTCACCAGTTCTTTTATTATGCCATGTCGGTTGCTTTTTGTTCATGGGAATATCAATCAAATGATGTTGTTCCAAAATATGTTCCATATAATCAAATAGGGGATCCAATTGGGCATTATGTCCCCAAGATTCCTCATGGCCAATTGAGAAATTGAGGTCTCCTCCCATGATAATATTATTGGAGTTCATCATGAATAAATGCAAGAAGTGGTTTCAGAAAACTACCATGTTGTGATATGGTGCATGGACATTGATGATTCAGAAGTTCTTGCCCAACCCAAAGGAGTATATATCCATACCCAGGAATCCAAGACCCCGCAGAATGAGATAGGTTTGATGGATCAAGAATTAATGCTCAGAGTGATACCCCAAGATCATCCATTGACATCTAGGGCATGAAAGCACTAACCAGGCTTCAATGAGTGTAGAATCTGGGCAACCTCTACCTTCCCGAGGGTCTCTTGGAAAAAAATAATGTCGGACAACTCTGAATCTAGGAGCCACTTAAGGGCTAGTTTTTTATCAGGTCTAGCCAACCCTTTGCAGTTGAAGGACAACTACTTCATAAATGATTTTGTGAAAGGGTGTTCTTTTCTCTAAGAACCCTATCAATGGTGGCTTTTCTGCCCAGGGCCATATCTTCCCCAGTGAGAAGAATAGCTCTTGAAATCATAGATGGGCGCCCCTGAGGGGTTTTGGTCAATTTTGGTGGGGGAAAGAGGCCAATACCAGAAGGCTCAAGAGGGATAGATACCCGAGAGCGGAGGTTATATGGATGAGAAAGTCGAGATGTAGTGGAGGGCTTCGGGGATGAGATGGAGGCTACACCAGTAACTGAGGGAGGGGTAGTGGAGAAAATAGAGTTAGGAAGGTCCAGAGGACATGTAAGAGGGTTAGTGGTCATGAAAGCAATGGATGCATATGCAACATGAATTTTTTGTGTAGTGCATGATAAAGTAACAGAGGAGCAAAGAGGAGGAAGAGTACTCGTGGAGAGAGCAACCGCTACAGTAGTCCAAGATCTCGTCATGGGCGAGATGGAGGCCGCAGAGAGGCAGTAATAGTTGGTAGAGTAGTGCCCCTATCCATAGCCATCGGACTGGTAGCACGAGAAGGTTGTTCACCCACCGAGGATGCCTCATGATGTCTATGCTCTGTGCCTTTAGCAAATGATGAAGTCACTGAATAAACTAAGGGGCATTCCTTATACAGATTTCCAACCTTGTGACACCTTCTGCATCTAAAGGGAACCCCTTCGTAATCTAAGATTTGTTTGCGGGTGAAATGCTTCCAATGCAAAGTGATCTTTTCTTCCAGACCTTCCCTAGTATCAAAGTGAACCAATATGCGGGCCACTGATTTGTTTCCAGATGATGAGTAGGACTTATTGTGGTCCAAATAGGTGCCCAGTGCATTGCCAATGCGAATAAATATGTCCTCCAACCCAAAATGCAGAGACAGCCTATGTAGGCGGACCCAAATCGGTCCAGCACCCAATTGCTCTCATTTTGGATTGAAGAGGGGGCTCCAACGCTTGAGAAGCACAAGGGCCATTTCAATATGCCAATAGCGGGAGAGTATCCATTTTGTGTATTCCTTCCGGTGAAAACTGAGGGCAAACCAACCTCGTGCCAATATGGTGATCATTGGTAGTTCCTTGCGTAAATTGCCCCATATCTCTAAGGCCCAAAGGCGAAGCCGCTCTGCCGAATATGTTTTGCCCCTCACACGACCCACCAATACCCAGTTCGTTGTGTCCACCACTTCACCCATAGTGACACCTTCCCCAAAACTGAGAGAGAGGTCTTTGCTCGTAGCCTTGACACACATGTTCTTCTTGGCCTTGCTTGTCCAGGGTGTCGTCGGATGATCCCGGAAGGGGTCCCAATTGCCTTGTGAATCTGCCTATGCAGAAAGAGAGCAGTTCTGAGGGTTGTCGACTGGAATGTTAAAGTTGCTTGAGGGAATAGGAAACCTCCCCTGAAAGCAGGTAGGGTTAGGGTTGTTGTCTAGAATAGTGTGATGGAGAGAGGAGTTCCTAGATTGAGAAAACCTTAATGAGGAGGGAAGGTCAGATGATGAGGGATGCAAGTTTGCCTCAGGTGATATGGAATTGAAAGATGGGGAGGGTGCGATGTAGGAAACCAAGAGATTGAGCATAGCAGGAGAGAGTGGGGGGTAGTCGAGCCTCGGAGATGTAACAGAAAGAGTAGAAACCAACAGGTAGGGCACAGACGGTCCAGGAGTCGCACTGACAGAAGGTGGCCCTATCCACGGAGGAGAAGGCGTGCATGGCAGTCCAAAACCCGACACTTCCTACACAGCATGAGGGAGCATCCAAATCGGTTCGTAGGGATTCGGGTTGGCAGAATAATTGACAACATCAATCTCCATTTCAACAAGCTACAAACGGAATCGAGGATGAGGGTAACGACCGGTGATAGGGTAGGGCAGTAGACCACAAGTCGTCACAGTGAGAGCTCCACATCGCAGATAGATGACGAGAGCAGTGACAATGACAACAAAGCAAAGGACTGTCTGCTAACCTAAACCCTGAGGTGCTTCAGAGCAAAGCGCCATCTCTCCCTAACCAACCACCAACTTTTAATTCTAATTGATAATATAGTTATATTTATTAATAAGATCATATTATTATTATTTAATTATTTAAATTTTTTTAATATAAAAATTGTTAATAACAAATTATTATTAAAAAAAAAATTTAAAAAATCAAAATTAACTAATTTGAATTTTGTCCTTTAATGTTCTTTTTTATAATACTTTTAATTTTTATTCTTTGACCGTTGGGAATTTAACGTTGCATTTCTTAGATTTATATATTATTGATTTGTTGATCTTGCTCATCATCCTGGTCTTGATGATGAAACTAGATCTAGGTTCGAAACACGTCGACCCTTTGTTCTCTATGTGATTTCTCTCTGAGCATTAGATACGGATATTGATTCATCCTGGTCCTGATGATGAACCTAGATCTAGATTCGAAATGCGTCGATCCTTTATTCTCTATGTGATTTTTTTTTAAAATCTAAGCATTAAATATGGATATTGATTACCTATTGATCATCTAAATAAAATCAATCAGAATGTATCTCCACTTTACCAAGATTAATCTCCTCCTTAATCACATATTCACATTTGGGAAACTAAAATTTGTGGTTTCATTATAATGATAACAACACCGTTCATATATACATTTTAATATATCTTTATCACAGATACATATATATGCAATGACATTGATTAAGTTCCAGAGTTTTACACTGAAAATAATTAATAACACTTAAAGTCTTCAATGTGATTCCATTGCGCATAAACATTGTAAGCCTGGTCGATAGAAATATTTGAAATATGTCTCATTTTTACTAACCATATTCATATGGTCAAAGCAATTAGAATGAAAATCTTTATATGAGCCTCATCCCTCAATTATATGCTTTAGACACGTGTACATATGGTTTGTAGCACACTACATAATACACATTTTTGCTTTCTCTTTTGAAAATTGAATTATGGATTTACTCTAATTAATTATTGTTAAAATAATTTTTTGATTTTGAAATATGGTTAATATTAATTTTAGTAAGACAACAAAATTAACAACTCCAAATCAGAAAATATTTAATAAAAGTAAGAATCTACCTTTTTAGAATTTTAAATAACTTAATTTTATTTTTATACAATAATATTATTACATATTAAAAAAATCTGAACTTATAAAAAACAAATTATTTTTATTTAATCATATTTAAATTAATCTACAGGGAACCCAGCTATACGACCTTGTTTTATAGGCGTTCCAACTTTTTCACCTTAACCTTTAAGTTATTCCTGGAAGAAAAGAGGAAAAAAAAATGACGCGAAGACAATGTGATGGTAATGGAATAAACTTTTACAAAGTGAGTTTCGTACCGTAATTATGCCTTCAGGTTAGGGTTTAGTGCGCACAAACCTTTTTCTTTTTCGAAAGGAGGGTTTGGCACACACCACTCCTTTCTTTTCAACCTATGCCAAGTTATGCCAACGATCTGACTATCCAACCCACTGCAACTCTTACAGCTCTTTGCTCACTCCTTACCTTATTTCGTCCCCTTTCTCTATAGCCCTTTGGTTTCTTTCAGATCTTCACATATTTTCCGTTTCCTCTATGCCATTTGCTAACATGGCCACGGATCTTGGCACTGGACTGGCGTCCGGACTGGGGACAAACGTGGCTAACGCCATTATCGGTCTCCTCGGCCAACAATTGAGTGATGTTAGGGAGTTGGGGAAGAACCTTCAACTTCTCAACAATGAACTCGCCCGTATGGACGAGTCGTTACGTCATATTCAAACCCAATTCGAAGATCAACAAAAGAAGCTGCCGGAGTTAGTGGAACGTTCTTTCGGAAGGATTAGCAATGCCCTTGAAGAAGTCAAATCCCTCATCCTTTGCGCCAACAAACAGCGAGTACGGTGTCGCGGTTGCTGTCTGTTTTTCAAACCCAAGATCCCCGCAGATATTAGAGAATGGAAGACCAGATTTAGTGAGCTCTTCCAGCACCTTGATTCTGCTCTTTCAACAGCTGCCCATACTGCACAGATTGTGGTGTCTGCACAGCCTCAAGCAGAGGTGCTTCTTCAACCTCTACCAGATTCCGGCTTCGTGGGGTCTGGCCTTCAAGCTGCCCAGCAGCAACTGCTCAGATGGCTTAACGAACCTCATCCCCAGGCTCGTGTGATCGGTGTGTGGGGCATGGCGGGAGTTGGGAAAACTGCATTACTCTAACTCATCTACAATAACTTCAAGAAGAAGGTGAGTACAAGCTTCGATTTCGTCATTTGGTATACCATTTCTCAAAGCTATAAGATTGAAAGTCTCGAGGATACCATTGCCCAGTCTCTGAATTTAAGATTTGAGCCAAGTTCTAGTATTGACATGAGAAAGATGAAATTGTATGCATCTCTTGAAACTAAGAGGTTTCTTCTTTTCTTGGACGATATTTGGAGTCCAATTCATTTGAATCAAGTTGGGGTCAATTTTGGCCATGATAACGGCAGCAAAATCTTAATATCCAGCCGCTACAGAGATGTAGTTGAAATAATGGCAGAAAAAGAGTACTGCATGATGTTATAACCCCTGTCCATAGAGGAAGGGTGGGAGCTGTTCCCGAGAAGAGCTTTTAGAAGTGGGGCTACTCCAGACAATAGTCTAGAGGTCATTGCTAAAAAAGTTGCTTCGGAGTGTAAAGGGTTACCCTTAGCAATAAATACAGTGGCTGCAGCTATGGCTCGGAAAAGGACTGCTGATGAGTGGAGTCGCTCTTTAGTTTTGATGAAGAATGCAGATCCATCATTTCCCTCCACTCACAGGACCATTGATGCAGAGCTCTATCAGAGGATAAGATGGAGCTACAATGATTTGCCCAATAATCTGAAAATGTGTTTTCTATATTGTGCTGCCTTTCCCGAAGATGCAGAAATTGATGTGGAGACTGGTGGAGATGTGGTCAGTAGAAAGATTGGTTCCCCAAAAGGGAACAACTTACTTCATGGATGTTGGGCGGAAATACGTAGAAGCACTCGTAGATAGGTGTTTGATTGAGTATCATGGTTCAGTGAAAAAGGAAATAAAAGTTCATGATGTACTACGCGATATGGCAATTTATGTAGGCCAAGGAGAAGAGAACTGGTTATTTGACGCTGGTCAACATCTTCAACATTTTCCAAGTGAAGAAGAGACCAAGGATCGCAAAAGAATCTCCATTCTCTGCAATGAAATTAGTGATCTGCCAACGGATTTGAAGGGTTCAACGCTCGTCAGTTTAGTGTTAGCCGAAAATACACAGGTGAAGGAAATTCCAGAGTGGTTTTTGGTAAACTTCATGTCTCTCAAGATTCTGGATCTGTCGGATACCTCAATACAAACATTACCAACAGCAGTGGGTCAATATTTTCCAAGTGAAGAAGAAACCAAGGATCGCAAAAGAATCTCCGTTCTCCCCAATGAAATTAGTGATCTGCCAACAGATTTGAAGGGTTCAACACTCGTCAGTTTAGTGTTAGCCGAATATACACAGGTGAACGAAATTCCAGAGGGGTTTTTGGTAAACTTCATGTCTCTCAAGATTCTGGATCTGTCGGATACCTCAATACAAACATTACCAATTGCAGTGGGTCAGCTTGGACAGCTTGAGTTTCTTAAATTGAAAATGTGTGTCCGGTTGAAAGATTTGCCTCATAGCATTTGCAATCTTTCACATCTGATATCTAAAGCATCTCAAATTTACGGCTTACAAAGGCCTCAGGGTGATTCCACATCAAATCTCTCAACTCACTTCATTGAACAAACTGGTCTTGCCTCGAGAATCAACTCCAATGAGTGGAGCATCTCACAAATCTCTCAAATCTGATCGAGTTGAATGTCAGAGTAAATCCAGAAATTAAAGAATGTTCAATGAGTACGTGGTTAAAGATGAGAAATTTGAGGTTATGGTTCCCATGGGGTAAAGTTGAAAATAGAGATGATGCGGCGCTAGATATTCTTCCACAGAACATGCAGAGCATGGAGGAGTTGCAGAGTCTTGAGTTATTCGATTATGAAGGGGTAAGCCTCCCGAATTGTATATGTCAGTTTCAAAATTTGAAGAATTTGCGCTTGAGCCACTGCATGAAATTAGAGGAGCTTCCAGCCTTGGAGATTGGGAGCGAGGCTGCAAGTGACGGTTTTCCGAAGTTGGAGGAATTAAGACTAGATGGGCTAAACAGCTTAGAGAGTATAGTGTGGAATGCAAACACAATGTTGCAACTGCAAATCTTGAGGATATCATATTGCCGCGTGTTGAAGACATTCACAATGGAGGAGCTACCCAATTTAAGGGAATTACATATATCAGGTTGTGCTCAGTTGAAGGAGCCGTTCATGGACAGCGGTGGCGGTTTTCCCTAGACAGCTTAGAGAGTGTAGTGTGCAATGCAAAAACAATGTTGCATGTCCAAAGATTGACCATATGGGGTTGCCGCGTGTTGAAGACATTGAGAATGGAGGAGCTTCCCAATTTAAGGGAATTGAAATATGGGGTTGTGCTGAGTAGAAGGAGCTGTTCATGGAGAGCGGTGGCCGTTTTCCAGAGTTGCAGACATTAGATCTATCCTACCTAGACAGCTTAGAAAGTATAGTGTGCAATGCTGAAACAATGTTGCAACTCCAAAGCTTGACGATATCACGATATCAGGTTGCGGCGTGTTGAAGGCATTGAGAATAGAGGAGCTGCCTAATTTAAAAGATATATGCATTAAGGAGTGCCCTCGGTTGGAAGTTGAGATCGGCAGTCTTCCAGTGTTACAGAAATTGAGTCTTACAGGTTTAGAGAACGCAGAAAGTATTGCAATACCATCAAGTGCATGTAATCAAGAAACAATGCCTAGTCTGGAAGTTATAGAAATCACAGGTTGTCCATTGTTGAGGAGAATGCCAGAGAAATGGAGAAGCTACCTAAGCTGAAGGAAATTGTAGGAAAATTAGATTGGTGGGATGGAATAAGTTGGGAAAATGATAATGTAAAATGTAAACTCTCTCACCGTTTTAAGGGATATGATGTTGAAAGAACGTGATGAAGGCAGTGCACTTGAAGAAGATGGTGATGCAGGTAGTGAACTTGAAGAAGATGGTGAAGTTGATGAAGACACTGAATTGGGAAAAGATGGTGAAGTTGAAGAATGTGAAGGAAATGGTGAAGACGATCATCCCTAAATGAAGGAGATGATCAGGAGATTTGAATGTAAAATTAATACTTTTGAAGTTTTGTAAGTTGATGTCATTAGTTAAATATTTTAATGTCCATGAACTAAATTTTGAGATAAATTTTACGAAATGTATTTAAAAAATTAATATTAATATTTTTTAATTATAAATTTATTTTCTCACTTATTTCCATAGAAGGTTAATTATATATATGAATATGAAAAAATATTTAAAAAATTAACATAAAGAGAAATAGAGTTTGAATCATTTTTAATGTTGATATTACTTTTTCAATATATAAATATATATTTATATAATTACAAATTATCTTAAATATTTTATATTATTTTTAAATTTATATATATATATATATATATATATATATAATTTAATATTATAACAATGTATTAATTTTATATAAAATTCAATAATTTGAATAATGAAATTAAAATTTTGAGAATAAAGTAGAAATGCAACAATGTTGAATGATTGAAAATGTGAATAATAAGAATATAGTCAATTGTAAACAATCTTCATTGCGATCAATTTGAAACTGTACTTTCTTTTACTGTTCTTATTGTCACACCAATTGGTTTTGTCATTTTCTCATATCGATCATATGAAAAGGGCAATTGGAATAATAGACCATTCAAATATTTAACTCGTGCTACTATAGTAAACATCATACCTTGTCTCTATTGCTCTACAATATTAATTGTAGTTTTCTCCAAAGTTAATGATTGTGATTTATGGAGTGTAAAACCCCAAATAATTTTCAATGGTAGTTATTTTCTATTACCACATTTGAATGCAAAGTGATTAACAATGTTGAATGATGGAAAATGGAATAATAAGAACGTATCCAATTACAAATATGGGAATAATAAGGATGTATCCAATTATAAATAGTTTACAGTTTCAGGAAGCAAACTTTTTGGGTAAGTGAACATTTTATTTATGATGAAAATTCAAGTATTGTATTTATGTTTGAATTACTGTAACACAGAAGTCAATTCACGTCATGAATAATTTTTATGTGCTTACACTTCGAGAGAGTGTGCATGTTTTGTGGGTGAGAAGGAGAGACAACATGAGATATAGATATAGATGGAGAGGGAAGAGAGAGAAGAAGAGAGATGCAAAGACAGGGAGTGAGGAAGATGTGTGTGTGTGTGTGTGGAGAGAGAAGTGTTAGAGAGAGAGAGGGAGGGGAAAAGGGAGCGAGGGAGAGAGAGAGATAGATAGATATGGAGAGAGTGTGTGTATGTTTGAGGGGTGAGATATAGAGATAAAGAAAGAGAGACAATGGGAGATAGAGATATAGATGGAGGGGGCAGAGATATTCTTACACTGAAATCAATGCACAATATTAATTTAATTACTTTGAGATTATTGTACATCATATATCTAGTTGCATCAAATCAGAAATCAACATCTACACTGAAATCAATGCATTTAGTGAAAACAATCAAATAGGATTAGAAATCAACATCTTCACTAAAATCAATACATCTAGTGCAAGCAATCAAATAGGATTTGAAATCAATATCTACACTAAAATCAATGCATATAGTGCAAGAAAAAAATATCTACATTAAAACCAATGCTTCTAGTGCAAGCAATGAAATAGGAGTAGAAATCAATGCATCTAGTGTAAGGTATTAAATAGGATTAGAAATCGACATCTACATTGAAATCAATGCATCTAATGTAAGGTATTAAATAGGATTAGAAATAGACATCTACACTAAAATCAATGCATCTAGTGCAAGTGATCAAATAGGATTAGAAATCAATATCTACCTTGAAACCAATGCATTAAGTGCAAGCAATCAACTAGGAGTAGAAATCAACATCTACATTGAAATCAATGCATCTAGTGTAAGGTCTTAAATAGGATTAGAAATTGACATCTACACTGAAATCAATGCATATAGTGCAAGCGATCAATTATTATTAGAAATTAAGAACTACACTAAAATAAATACATTTATTTTAGTGAAAAACCAAAATATTCATGAATTTCTAGATCTAACTTATATCTCTATATTTGTCTTTGTGTCTCTTCATTCTTCCCTTTATCTTTGCCTTCTATTATGTGTCTATCTCCCTCCCTCTCCCTCTCTCCCCCCTTCTATATCTTTGCCTCTTCCTCCCTTTCTCTATCTTTCTCTTCTTCCCTCTCTCCCTGTCATCTATATCTATACCTCCCTCCATCTCTCCTTATTTGTATCTCTATCTCAATCCCCTAAACACGTGTCACTATCTCTCTCTCTCTCTCTCTCTCTCTCTCTCTCTCTCTTAATCCCTCTCACCCCCTCCATCTATATCTATATCTCCCTCTATCTCTCCTTTTATCTCTCTATATCAGCCCGCAAACATACCCTCTCTCTGTCTCTCTGTGTCTCTCTTTCTCTATTTCCTATATATATATATATATATATATATATATATATATCTTCCTCCCCTCCCTCCTTGCTTCCCTCTTCTTCCTTCTCTCCCCCTCCATCAATATCTCTATCTTCCCTTGCCTTCCTTCTCACCTTCAAAACATACACAATCTTTCTACATGTCTACCTATCTCACTCTCCCTCTCTCTCTCTCTTACCTTTCTCTTTATCTATCTTCCCCTTCTCTCTCTTTCTCTCTCTCTCTTTCGTCGTCTCTCCATCTCTCCCTTGTCACTCCCTCTCCCTCTCCACCTTTCCCTCTCTATATATTTCTTCCCCTTCCAACTCCATCTCTCTCTCTCAAGTCCTTTCTCTCCCACTTCCCTCTGTGTCTCCCCCCCCCCATCACACTCTCCCTCTCTGTCTACCCTCCAACTTTATCACTATCTCCCTCCCTCTCTCCTTCTCACTCTCCCTGTCTCTCCCCCCTCTATATCTATGTATCCTTGTCTCTCTCTTCCCTTCTTTCCCTATCTCTACCCTCTCCTTCTCTCTCTTCCCTTATCTCCTCTCTCCCTCATTCCATCTTCATCTCTCCCTTGTCACTCCCTTTCTCTCTCCACCCATATATCTCAATGTATTTTCTCTTTCCTCCCTCTCTTTCCCCCTCAAAATCCATCTCTCTCCCCCTCCCTCTCTCCTCCTGTCTTTCCCCTCCTCTCTCTCTTCCTTCCTCTCTCTCTGTATCTCTCCCACCTCTATGTCTCTCTCCCCCACTCTATTCCCCCTCCATATCACTCTCTCTCTTAAATATGATCCCATTGTATTGTATTTAAGAAAGTATCTAAAAATAAATATAAATAAAAACATAGTTGGTTGTAAAAGATTAAACCTATATTTTGGATCAATCATGTCAAAGAAAATACAATAATAAAAAACTTAAAAGAATCATGCACTATCTTTTCTCTATCATTGTTAGTCACTTTGTTTTCTCTCCTCACTTGGATCCTTGGTTAAGATGCATCTATCCTAGTTCATTATAATAATATTTATATTATATAAATTTCACATATGGATATATAAAAGTATTCTCACTTTTAATTTATTAAAACCTTGATTTAATCTCCATGGGAAAAAATTTAGTAGTAGTGAGGATGAAGAGTTTAATTTAGTAGTTAGTTATAGAGTTAGTTATTATTGTCAATGTTAAGTTATGCCATGAGAGACTAATGCTCCTTTTTTAACATGGCATATGTATGATGATATAATGCTTATTTTGCTAATATAATGGAAGATTTTTTATCTCATGTTTATATTCCTATGGCATATTTGGATGATGTTTTCATTGGTGTATTTTCTATGCATTAAAGTTTTATTTGTTTAAATTAACGTGATTAGAGGTTAATGAATTCACCACCACAATTAAACCTTTAATAATTTGCACATCACTAACATAAAAACTATCAAACATTCCTTGGGTGAGACCACCTCCCTTGCAAAGATTGAAATAATTGACACAATAGACTACATCATGCATACAAGCTAGTATACATGTAAACGATAGCAAACGTTCAAAGAAATCAAGCAAACAACACTCACACAAGTGAATACACAAAGAGCGATGGAAGCTGAAAAAGACAAGTTGAGGCCACTTACCCATGAATAGCTAATATGGACATGTCGAAGAGTCCTGGATGTGATGTGGAATGTCAGAGCTCCAAGATCGATGTGAAAGAATGAGCTCTGATGCGTCGAATAAATAAGTTTGGGCTCATGACCCACATGCCACAAATCTAGGAAAAAACGACACTTGGAGGGAAGTTTCTAAAACAACTTCACATGTAACCCCCAACTGCTAAAAATAGCTCCCTGAATCATGGGATGCCTTTTGCATGTTGCCTTTTGCTATTCTAGGAAAAATCACTTCATGCGTGCATGCAAGTCAAGTTTCCTTGGTCCTGGGTGGAACTGGTCAACCAGTTTGCTCATGCATGCAACTGCTCAACTGCTTGAGAAAAATGCGCATTTCTGGCTCGGAGCTAGGCTGACTGCCCAGAAGGTTTACGCAATTTCTGGGCAGAGCAGTTGACTGCTGCCGAGATTTGCACAAATTCTGGGTTGAGCAGCCCTGCTGGGGAAATTTGCGCAATTCTTGCTGCGCAATTTTCTTGGGGAATCTGCTCAGCCTCCAACTGGACCAAGTCCGAGTGAACAACCTGTGAGGGGAATGCATCAAGTTGTGATCAACAGCCTGCCTTTGTGCATGAAAAACACTAAAGCTTATGTACTTGACGAAGCAAGACAAGGTGTTGTGAAAGGTTGGTAGGGAGACTCCAAAACAGGCTAAGGAAAAATTTTGGAGGGTGGTTGTAGCCACTACAATAGAAGTCTTAGGGCCTGAGTTTGTAATTAGGTTATAGTTAAATATTATAATAATATTAAAATAAGGTTGGTTGTGGAACCCACTCCACAAAAAGAGTATGGGGGCACAATTCCAGAGGAAAAGGCAATAGTTGTGTTCTTTGAGGGAAAAGTGTGCCTTGGGGCCCATGTGGCTCTAGTGAGTGCCACTTGGCTAGCTAGGGCCATGCAGTTATAAAAGGAAATGTTTTTCTTGTAAAGGGATTCATTTAGCTAAGGATGGTTGGAGGGGGATTATTCAATGAGTCTTGGGGTTATATTATGGACCAGCCCTGGTGTGTTTATTAAATTAATCATGTCGTATGGATGCATCTGGTTTATGATGAGAGCCTCAATGTTGGCTCCAATAGCTTGGTGCTCTAAGAGTTTGATGGCCCTGTTTGTGGCCTAGTGGCCTAGGAGTTCTAGTGGGAACTCAGTTTCATCTATGGCTTGGAGGATGTCTGGAGCCCTGGAGCAACAGAGTTGTTGGGTTGGCACCTTGGCCATGGATGTGTGGACACTTTTGGTTATTGTTGCCTTTGGAGTTGTTGCCTCAGCTCGGGGGTGACCCTGTTGTTGAGCTTATGAACCACTAGTTGTATGGCTGGGTGGAACGTGGAGAACCTACAAAAAGACATTGTTTTATTCAAATAAGTATTCTTGCTCTATATTGTGTCATATATGTTATTATTATGTGTAGTGTTAAGCTTCAAACCCTAGTTTTGGGTTCTATGCATTTAATTATATGTTTGTATGTATACATTTATTTAGCTATGAATTCATGTGTTTATTTGTCATGGATTTACTATAAACCCTAGCCTTAGGTATTATGTGTTTAAGTATTGGTAATGGTTGGTATCATGTGTATTATTCAATTATAATTATATAGTGTCTTGCATTGTATTATAACTACGTGTTATGTTTATAGTTGTGTGTTGCTTGGCTCAAGGCTCTAGTTGGGGTTAGAAATAATGTAATTATTGCGCTATTAATTATGTTATGCATTTTTACTTGCGAGTTGAGAATCGGGTCTACAATTAATTGTAATTGTACATTTAATGAAAGCGAGTTAGGGTTAACTCCCAGGATTCAAGGGCTTTGGCTCTGGGATGGGTTTAATGTTGAAAAATATGGATTATCTATGCTTCTGCAAGAATATCAATAGATTAAATAATGAAAGTTGGCTTATGGATACGTAATGAGTAGAACCCAGATTATATGCTTCCATGAAAAAATGGGGAATATTGTTGATAATTTCGGTTGAGGTTACATAGTGTTGTTCGACTAGAGGTTGGGGACATCACAGACATAGTTGGTAGCAAGGTGGAAGAGATATTCATTGGTCTTGTTATCCAACTACACATTCTTTCCTTCAATTGGTCATCATTTATGCCCATGAACATGTTTGTAGTATGCCTCCCTCTATGCATCCATGAAAAAGATTATCAAGATAGAGGTAATCCCCATCACAAAATACCAAAATGCACATTTAAGAATAACACCAAAATTCCAATAATTGATGGTTGGCTTTTTTACAAGACTTAGTCACTTGTGACCTTTCCCCAAAAACCAAACCAATACTTAATAATGACATTTTACAGACACATACATATGCAAAATTACCTTTAATTTATCTATGCTTTGTAATGAATTGGGACAACTAAATTGTATTCCATCAACTAGATGCAATTTTAAATATCATTTTAATGATTAAGAAGTATTTTGAAAAATTTTCAAATGTGGCAAAACTTATCATCTTAGTTTTCAACGAACAATGATGAAAATCGTCATTGGTTGTTATCTGTAATGTGTCTTGACCCATCATTGTTATTTAAGGAAAATCATGTCACCCAAAATAATCCATTGGCAGTTTGTAAGGGTATAGACTTTAAATCTTTCCAAATACTTGTTGGCTTTGGGTAGCTAACATGTTTCCTTATGTCCAAGCAAGATGAGTTTTTAGCTAATTAAAAATAACATTAGCTCTTTCACCATGACCAAAAGGTAATTTTAATTTAAATAGTATATTTGGGAAAATTAGTGTCCCTGGCTCTTATCATTAAAGCTATCTACAACGTAGTCATGTGCTTTTCAGTATCATTTATCATCCCATGTATGGAAAGATACTGCCTTTTTTATGATTAAACCTCATCTAAAAGATTAAAAAATATTTTAATTTTATGTTTATAGAGATAACATATCTTAATTAAGGTAAAAAATATTTTAATTTTTTGTTTATGGAGATAACCTATTTTGATGAGGGAAAAATATTCTTTTATTTAGTTTTTATTTGTTTTTAAGTGTGGTTTAGGTGTTTAAAATTTTAGGATATAGTTTTTGGTCAATTTTATTGGAATGTAACATGTATTTGTTAAATGTAAATTTAAGTTATGTAATTTATAATTTCAATGTCTATAACTTTATTAGGACAAAAACCAAACCATTCAAAAACTCAATTTAAAATTTCAAATGATTTTAAATTTAATCACTTTAAATAAATATCAATTGTGATGATAACATTTAGGAGCCAAGTAAGGTTATAATATTATTAATTTGGAGTTATAGTTTAAATGTTTTCTATTTTGAAGGGTTTTTTTGACGTATTTTCTAATGAAATCAGAAATTTGTTGGAATCTCAAATTTGATTTATAAATTCTGTACAATCTAGGACTTGAAAGACTTTTTAAGATGCTAAATTCGTTTTTGCAATATTAAAAAAATATATATATCCAATAAAAAAATTGTTTCACCAAATTTGTGCTAAGCACTTTAAAGGATTCTTGCATTTAGCAAGGGCTGCTCTTAGATATGGTGGAGGTACCAAAGTGGTCTCACAAAACCACACTATGCTCAAATTTTGGTTCAATCTATTGAGTGGGCATAATTGTTAAAAGTATGTGTTTTCTAAATGGTAGAGTATGTATGTTTTTGTCGACTTAAAAGAAATCGCTGGACAGAGATAGATGACTTATCCCCACAAAAAAGAGTCTTATACACCAATTTTACAGGCGCATGCCTCACTTTTATGTTATTTGATATGTATACTCCATTAAGCTCTGCTCCCGCGTCCTTGTTTAAGAGTTCACTATTCCTCGAGCCAAAAGATTGTTCTCCGACTGTTGCTTTCCAGTTCTGTCGAGTTCCATGTGAAATCTTCCGTTATGGCTTTCTTATGAGAATTCCAATTCTGCCAGAAATATCGGGAAAGGTGACTTCAGAGTCTGCTTCAGGGTTTTGTTATGTAAAATTTATCCATGTTCTGTCAGGGCATTATTAATTGAAGCATCTCCTGTTATATTTTTCTTTCCTGCAATCCTACACGTTGCAGCGTTTGGACACTAATTTTGGAATTTTGTATGGTGCAGAGTTTGGACTCTCTGTTTCGGAAGAAATTTATAGTTATTCAGGGTGGAAATATACAAATAATTTTCCTTAAAATAAAGTTAAAATTTCTGATGGTGAGAATATAACTAATTTTCAAACAAATAAAGTTAAATTTTCAAGGACAGCCATTTATAATTAAAGTTTTACCCGACTGGTAAATTAGTTGATTTATATAAATTATAGTTTTAAGGTAAAATTTTAGATGTTAAAGGTATGAGCCAGTTATAAGGGTTAACTTTGTGAAGAGGGACATGTTTTTTATTATAAATGAGTTAATTAGTTGATAATTTTTATGGTAAAGGTATATTATTATTTTTTTAAATGTGTTTATTTTAATTATATATAGAGTTAGTTATATAGTAAAAAATGGAAAATTTAAAAATTATTTGTTCATATTTGTATATGTTTTTTTAATAAATTTATTAATGTAAATTAGTGTATTTCATTTAAGGGAATTCAAAATTTAGGTATTTGTTAACATGCAACTTACTATATATTTAATAACAATAATAAGAATTAGTTGAGTTAATTTTATTTTTTTGAAGTTAGGTATTTTGTATTAAATTAAAAGAGGATTATAGAGACTAATGTTGTTGGTGTGCCCAAAGGGAAACGAGACGAGTAGCATAAGTTCATAATTTTGAGGTCATTGAGACCTTGTCCAACTAGAGAATCTTATAAACAAAAACTTATATAAATAGATTGGTCGTACCAAAACATTACATGTTGCAACATGGCAAAACAAAAAATATTGCTAGAGATGTAAACAAAAAACTAGTAAATCATAACATCTAGTGGTTAGAACATCTAGGCATCTGTAGTAGCTGGTCACCATCCTCAGTCAAGGAAAAGGAGATGTTAGCTGATCTCCTAGATAGAATAGTCAATTTGTGATTTATATAGTAAATTTTGTCCTCCAACTCTGCTAATCTGATTGAATTCGCTTGTTGAGTGTTGACACGATCAGTGAGTACTCGCCCCATAAGTATTTGTGTGCTAGTAAACATTAACCGCTTGCATATACCAAGAAAATTGTGACGAGGTAGACGTCCCTATATTAGGGATTCTATGATGAGCAACAACATCAACATGGGGGTTTGGAATGAAATGACAGTGATGGTGCACTTCAGCTTCCACTTGTTCAATTTCTTCCCTAACCAACTCTAGAATAATTTCTTGATATCGAACCATGGAGTCATGAGTTTGGGCTTGAGCACGAAGTTGGAAGGTGGAGGCAACATGGTGATCCATTTGGGTAGATACAAAGGAGCACCCCGCCTACCCCCTTTGCATCTAGTTGTTGGTCTAACGCGAGGCATAACTGCATGAAAGAGTAAGGTAGAGATAGGGGGATAGGGGAACATAACACATAAGTCAAAGGTGACATGGGCGAATGACAAAGTGGGAGAGGAGTTGAGGTGAGATAGGTACATCTTGGAAGAAGTAGCTGAAGACACTGAAGGAGAGTGATGCGGAGATCCTAAAAGGGGAGAATAGTTGGTGGCTTGTCCAAAGTGGCAAGGGAAGGCCCCAATGAAGTTCTAGGTAAGCTCAAGAAAGAGGAAATTCGAGATGGAAAGGGAGAGACATACAATGAAAAATAAATAACAGAGGACATGAGAGGAGAATATGCACTGAGAGGGTGTGAATCAATATAAGAATATAGGGCACCAAAGATGGAGCCTTGCCATAAAACCTAGGAAAGAGATATGAACCCAAAAACTAATGAGCCCACCATTGAACTGACCTCTTCAAAAAAAAAATAAAGAAGAAACAAAGTTGAATAGAGATAATGGTTACCAAATGTGGAGAGATGCCCATAGAGAGGTCGAGTTTGAGTGCTCTATTGGAGGCTAACAAGGAGAAGTTTATGTATATAAGCACAACTCTAGCAATAATTGGCATGATTAGCTTTGAGAGCACTACATACTTTGGATTGCAAGTATGCCAAGAAACTGAGCACTGATAAGGTGATAATTCAAAGGCCAAAAACAACAATTACACTCATTTGGGAGACACCGAAATGGGAATTGCAACCTAGAATGCCAGAAGGGTTGAATTATGTGTAAACCCCAAGAACAATTTAACTGTTTGGTGGAATTCCAATGGTGGGCTTCCTGCATGCACAATAATAACATGAGTTTGGAGCAAATATAATTCCAATTATCGTTTGAGCATAGACAGAAGCAACTGTGAATGTCAATTGAGACTTCATGTACTCTCTTGTGCCTCCCATGGGGCTCGAATGATGTCTCCCTTAATACAATTTGTGCCATTAGCAGTGATATGACTATAGCACATGCATTGTGCCAGGGAAGGTGAGAAATTTTGCCCCCTTTCAATTGCATTGTTAACATTTCAAGGCAATGAGTAAACACTTACTTATGGCGTGCTTCTAGCATAGTCAACTCTTTAAATTAGATTTTATACTTTATGTATATTTTCCTTTTGGTTATATTTTCTAAGTTAGTTAATTAGTAGACAAACTCAACCTTTTTTTAAGTTCCACCTTGAATTACTTATTTTTTTCAAATTTGACACTAGTCATCCTAAAATGCATTTTTTTATTATCAAAATTTCCATAAATTATATGGAATTATAACTTATAATTTTTTTAAATAAAATTTGAAAAAAGAAGAATAAGAGAGATTAAGTTTTCCAGTTATATTTGTTTTTTTTGGAAGAATGATATGTACACTTGTGGAGTGTTGTCATCAAAAGCATACAAACCTGGTCAAGTTTGAATGCCCAATAGAATCATTTTCATCCCCTACAAGTGCCTCTCAACCTCAATCCCTCCTCATGAGATTTGAATTAGTAACTTAATGAAAACTAAACCCACGCAAATCTACTAATTTACACCTAATAAATTTTCCATTTTAATAAACGTTAATTTTTTCACTTCAAAATTTATTTTTTAACTTTACTCCAATTCCTTGCATTTTAGATTGAGGAAATAAATTTTGAAGACTAGATTATGAATTTCTAAGGAAAGAGGCCATGAAAACTCTCCAGGGGATTTTTGTTATCATGTATATAATAGAAATCAATCTTGATTCATTTATCTTTCTATGTCATGGATGTTTTATGTCTATTTTAACATGTCAAGGATGCTTTATGTCTATTTTAACATATTGATATCAGTGTTTTTTTCGCAAAGTAGTTCTTATTTTAAATTTAAAACAACATTTTTGAACCAAAAAAGAGAAAAGACAAGGGCTACATAGTAGCTAGTCCCTATCGCTTAGTTTAAATATAGCTAAATTAAAGTAGGAAACAATAAAAATACAAGATTAAAAATTTTAAATGTTATAATTAGATTAATTTTAAATTGTAATTAAATGCATTATTAAATTTTGTAAATTAACATTATTATCCCTGTCTCGGGGAGGTATTACGCATTCGGTGAGTCGTTGTCTAATGAATTAGTGAGCTATTGACAAAAAATTAAAAATCATTGTCTAATGTGAACATTATAAAAACAAAAATATTTATTTTTTAAAATATTTTGTTTCGTTTTTCTTACACTCGATTGGTTATGGTCTTATTTGGCAATGATTTCACTATACTAATAGTAGTGAATGCAAATCAAATTCTCTTGTGAAATGGACAGAGTTCGTACTGACAACATTGAATACTCTTGCTACAAATCAGATCCTCTGGCGATCTTCACAGTTGAAATGTACATGGTACAAATCAGATCCTCTGGGGATCTTCATAGTTGAAATGTACATAGTACAGGGCCGGTGGAATTGCTCCTCTAAAGAGACTAGAAACATCTACCGGAATAAATCTTCGAAGCTGATTTTTGTTAGAGCTTGGGCACCCAAGTTCAGATTCCCAATTTTCGTTGCCTTTAAATAGAATGTGTCAATTGAAAATGCCGGAAGGCATGCACGAACGTGCAGGAATTTGCTAAAATTATAAAATTATAGTTGGTCTAGGAATTTGAGACCAAATTCTCAGCCTTCATATCCTATTTGTTGAAGCTATGCAACATGGACTCCAAGGGATCTGTGCACATAGAATCTGATGCTTTCTCCATTAAACATTTTTTGAATGGATGTGAGAGAACAATTGACTTCTAAGCAAGACAACCATCATTAATACTCCCATGAATATTTAATTTACTTTTGTAATAAAAAATTAAATGTACAAAAATGATCTCAACTTCTTGATAAGAAGATTTAAGACGAAGCCTTGCTTTTAATTGTTCGATTTTGGTTGTATTCTGCGAGTCTTGCTATTGTACATGATGTGGCAACGTTAACGTATAGATCATTCTTTAATGCATTTAGGGTTAATTAGTTCTATATTGATGATAAATTTATATTATTTTATATAAAATACTATATTTATTATTAATTTTTAACATTCAAATTATTTAGGTAATTTTTATTCAATTATGGATCGAGAAACTTATTGCAAGGCCCATAGTAGGTGTATTAATGCCCACGGTTTTCAACCATTCATTTATTTTAAATTCAAAATTAAATGAATCGGAGTATGATTATACATGTTTTTCTTATTATACCTACTACAACAAGGTATAAGTGCAGGGATAATAATAACATACTCTCACATCATACAACCACCCAATAAGGTTGAAAAATTATTCACAATTACATCAAAATAATTCATAACCTTACGAGTAAGTAATATCATCTTCAATATAATAAATTTACTAATTGAACCAATTGTTGTAGCGGCTACAACCACCCTCCAAAATTTTGGCTCGCATGCATATTTCGGAGCATACCTTGGATCATGCGATTGATCATCCTTGGTCGCTTGTTGGTAAGATGATGATTTCAAGCTCCCCTCCTTGATCTTAATATTTGTCTGTGTTCTCATCTTTATGTAGCATGTGTCATCTTTGGGCATAGGGGTTGTTGTTTGTCATGCAAAGGGGATGTTGTTTTGCTTCAAGGGAAAGCATGCACACTTGATTTGTTATCATCACATAGACATGTTTCACACTCACTACACGCACTCTTGTCACGAAGGTTGTTGCATCAAGCAAAGTATGTTTATACATTCTAGATGGTCTACGTTGTATCACTAAGTGTTGGTGTGTGATCACAGTCAAGTCTTGTCAATGTTTACTCATGTTTCATTGATCTCACACTTAGCTAATTTCCCAAGCAGCTTAACCTCATCCAGCCTCCTGGAATTGTGCACTTTTCTTCTGCAACCATCAAGCTTCCTCCCTTGCCTACTAAAACCATACAGTGCGCAAAGGCCCCAACCAACACTTCTCTCCAGAAATGTGCAGAGTAGTCAGGCAGCAAGCACTTCTCTCCAAAAATGCGCAGAGCAGTCTGGCTGCCCTGCACTCAGAAACTGCACAAAGGTGTCCTCCCAGGACCCCCATCTCACATAAGTGTCTTGTGCCTCAAAACTGCGCAGTGTTTTCTAACTTTTCATGTCGGTCTTGCATGCAAAAACTGCACAGATGGGCCTCCCATGGCCTCATCCCGGCAGCAGTCACTTTAGGCTAAAACCATGCTGATCCATCGCCCAGTGACTACAGGAAAAGGTGACATGCTGAGATCACTCCCAAGGAATCGGGGAGAAGAACCAAGAGACCAAGTAATGGAAAATATCAGGATCACATGCAAACTCCATCGGATGCATGATCATCTCGAGGGTAAGTATGGTAAGTAATTAACACCTTTCGAAGTACACCTCTTAGTTGAGTTTGCAGGATTGCTTGTCATTGTCATATCATCCTGTCCTTAGTAACATGCATGTGTGAAAACACAAAAATCATTTCATGTGTTTCCTCTACATGTCTTGCTTCCTTTTCACCTGTTTGACCAACTATCGTCTTCGACGTGTTGATTTCTATGTCATGCTTGTGACCTTGTTCTGGTGATGTTGAAGGTTTGTGTATGAGTTGTGTTTGCTATGTAAACATCTATCGCACTCACACACGATGTTGTAAGCACGGTCGCGCAAGTTTCATCACGTTCACCTGAAGGTCTATCTGAAGTGTCGCACTTGTTGTTTTCATCATTAGACAGTCCCACAGTTAGTCACACTGAGCATATGTTGTCTTGTTGGTTCGATATGTCTTATCATCAAGTTAGGTTGAGTGTGGGTTTGCAAGGTCAGGTATACACAAGCTCACTCGCTCACACACACAACCATTTTTCCGAAGATCTATCAACGGACCACCCTCCATCGATTGGACTTCCACTGAGCTACACTACACAATCTCAGTCCTCAGTGACCAAGCATTATTGCCCAGAATTGCATAGAGCTTGAGGCTTCCTTCTAGGTAGTCTGCACTGCGCAATTCTGGAATCATCCTAGCTAATTGTCACCCAAAACAGTGCAAAAGTTGCCCAAGAATCCATATCAATATGTGTTTCCTGCAAGCCAATCCATCAAGCCTCTCGTTGTTCAACTGAATATTTTGACTAGGCAGTGACCCCGTGCTTCACTCCTCCCAAAAATTGTGCAGAAGTTGTCAGCATGCCTGCCTCTGCTAACTGAAGAAATTGCGCAGACAAGAGGGACATGAACCTGCTGCCTGTCATTGTACTGTCTCTAAAAATTGTGCAGTTCTGTCAGTCAGCCCCCTGCCAATCAACTTATTGCTCCTCTTGAAAAATGCGCAGTTTTCCTGGACTATCTACCAGCTACCAGACACCCCGCTCAGCTTGGAAACTGCGTAGACATGTTCAACACGACTGCCTCCCAATTATGTGCATCTTTGGCCATCAAGCTCCCACAGCTAACTCCCAACCTCCCCTGAAAATCTGCGCAATTTTCACTGCTAATGTCCTCTGTTGCCTTCCCCGGAAAAATTTCGCAGTTCTGCATCTTAACTGAGCCAAATCCCACAGAATGTCACTGTTGTTCCAGGACATCTCATCCCAACCTCCTAGTGAACTCTGCGCAATTTTTCTTGACAGTGCCTCGAGGCCTTGCATCCTGACCTGACATGTGCTCTGCGTTGTTTCAGAGCCTTGTCCTCTCTCCTGGTCACCTACACTCGGAAAAGAAGGACAATGCATTATGGTAGACTAGGGGATTTATGGATTTGATGTTGTCTCTTCATGAGTGATTGCAAAAACAAGTACATGGATGAGACATGGCGTGACGACGAACGGGATGAACAAGGAGCGCATGCTAGAAGACTTGCTCATGTTGGATGAACACACGAAGCATACCAAGTAGCAAGTGAAGGAGACACATGCGCATGCATGAACTATCAAGCGAAAACCAAGACCATTGAAGACTCCGCACACTTTGCTATGTGAAGGTGAAACTATGGTGCACCACGAGTACACTCATCACTCAGCGACACAGTGGCTCGACACGAACAACACAATTAGCATGTGCATACCTGCAGCGTCATGTCGAGTTGTGTCATGAGTCGCCTTGACCACATCACTACTTTGGGACATAATTGTGTAATCAATGTAATGTAACGTGGAATTCCAAGAGACCCATGCATGAAATCAAAGAGTCATGTAAGTCAAACAGTCATGAGGGAAATCGAACAGTCACAAGGGTTAGTTTCACCCTTGGCTATATATATCCCTCATTTGTACATGCAAAGGAATTTTCACCTTGGCTCCTCCCACATAGCCTTGAGTGTCTGTAGTCTTTTCTTTAAGGAGAGAGCATCGGCTCCAATGCCTCGCTATTGGGGTTAGTGATGTAATGGTGTAAAAATGTGTCTTGGAAATTTTGCTCAATTCAGAAGCATGTTAATAGGCCAGCACGTTTTCACACATGTATTGTATTTGTTTGTAAGACTATTCTTTGGATGCTTCTAATGCATGTTGCCTTAACCTGTATTATGACAGTTGAACTATCTCAATTGTTTTAGTACATATGCTATTGGAAATGTGTTGTATCAGTTGCTAACGATGTCCCGCCCGTGTGGAATATTCCGTCGGACACTCGACAGATTCATTCTCGTAAACTTGGTATAACAACCATCGCACTCGTGTAGACTATTTCGACGGGTGTTGTACGTGTTTTCTGTTCACATTGTGTTTGTGACTACTGCATCTGTGTGGACTACTCCCCCGAAAGCTGCACATGTCCTGCTGTGTTGTGTGTCTCTAATAGAGTTGGGACTATTCCCTTTCGACTTGGGACTCACTCTCACCCTCTCCCTCTGCAGTGAAAGAACCTTGACACAAGCGACACTAAGCACTTACTAGGCATGCAAACCTCGTTGTTTGAAGACTAAGTAAATCACTTTCATCTGCTGACAAGCAAGAGCTAAGGCATATCTTTAAGATAATGGCAATTGGGCCATCATACCAAATCAAGACCCCTCCAGACCACATCAAGACATCCCAAGGGTGCAGAAACCGGTTCCAACACCCTCCCCTACTACCTCAGGTGAGACTTCAGTCCGCGCTCCGCGGACTATTGCCGAAAGGGCCGGTAGTGCGGGATTTGTTTGGCTAAAACACGTCTGAACCTGGGTCAAGCCCCAACAAGCCAACAAATGGTTCCATTGCCAGGACCAGGATCTGCCTAAGGGATGTCTGATGTCGAAACACTGGAACCCTATGAAGAAAGAACTTGAAGATCGATTGGATCAGAAGCTTCACAAGTTCGTGGTTTAGGAAAACAAAAACCCACAGATATCTGAGGAGAGGTGGCTAGATCGCTACAAATACATGGAAATCCATGAGATCTTCTTCACGTCCTTCTCAACAGAACTGTATGAGTGGATCACGAGGCTAGCTAACAGTTAGGGGAGGTGCAAACTGGAACCACCTATTGTGTGGACTCGAGAGTTGGTTCGCAGACTAGATACATCTGAAGATAAAATCACACGGGCAATAGATCACTGGTTGGATCGGATAATAGGAGGGTTTATCACTGAGTTCACGATAAACACAACGATGAGCTACAACGAAGCAGAGTGGCGATTTCTCAAGGGATCGCGCGGTAAGTACATCAAATCGTTGAATACCTGGATTAAAATGTTGTTATGTGAAAAACGGGTTATGCGAATCCATTGATGTCTGGGGTAACGCAAAGCGGAAGAGGCTACCGAGGAACCGAAGGATTAGAGAACAGTCCCCTAATTTCACTTTCGCCTGAAAGCGAGGAGGAACTCACAGGGTTCTCTCCAAGAAGCGCAGTCTGATTGATAAAGCATCGCATCCCACTAATACCACCGCCATCCACGCCATCCCCCACTTCACCTACATCAAACTTATCTTCACCTACCCCTCTCCTTATCAGTCGAACCCCGTTGCCGGTCCTCTCCCGAGGGTCGAGCAACTAAAGTTCCTTGATGCTTATTGGGTGGTGGGCTTATGGTCGAGCCTGCTTGCGCATCATGAATGGTTGCATTTTCGGCATTCGAAGGGTGCGTTAGCACGCTCGACTAAAAGGCCGCCATCGATTTTGGGTGCGTTAGCACGCTCGACTAAAAGGCTGCCTCTGCCACCACCGAGGGTTGGAATGGGGAGTGCGATCAAGTTACCTGTCTTTAGAGGCATAGGAAATGAGGAACCAGATCAGTTCTGGTTCGTAGTAAAGGTTGTATGGGAAGCCCAAGGCGTAACGGATGATAACATCAAAAAGGATACTCTGGTAAGCACACTACAGGATCGCGCATTGACGTGGTATATAAAGCACTCTAGCAATTATTTGAATGTGGGAATAACAGAGATCCAGGATGCGTTGAATAAAGAATTTAGCCAGCTGAAATCGGAGACACAGTTGATTATTAGGTTCAAAGAAATCGTGATGCTGCCAGGTGAAACTCCGTGGGATTTGGATCAAAGATTGAAGAGTAAAATCCATGAGGCTAACATGACATTGATAGATGCGTAGCACCGCACGTGGTTTGTGGTGTCTTTGACACCACATTTGAGGACAACACTATCACAGCAAAAGATCTCAACCCAAGCTGAAGCATTAGAGATAGCGATGAGGTTGCATGAAACTCCAATACAGGATCCGGGGTTGGGAGTTCAACAAATCCACGTGCAACTACAAAACCTATGCTTAGAGATGCAAAGTTTGAAACAAGATAAGGCGCCCCGGTCAGAGGCACGCAAAGAGGTGTGGTGCATAAAATGTAAAGGTCAGGGCCACGATAAGGATCATTGTCCGATATTGGAAAACTATGTGGCAGGGGGGGTACCAATGCCATTGCGACCAGAGGCACAAGTGGGGCCAAGCGCGGTGCCCACACTCTGGTGCACGATCTATCAGGTGGGGAGAAAGCACACAATGGACAACTGTCAAATATTGCAGAAATTTATATAGCCCCCCCAGCAATTATTTTGAAATTTTTGTAGATTGATGGGCCATGACGAACGAAATTTCTGAAGTTATGAGTTACTGATGGATCGGACTTCTACTTACAGGATGTAGACTGAGGCGCAAGGTCAGGATCTAGCTGCAGCAATAGCGCGTGGTGGATTCCAGGGACGCAAACGGGGACGAGGAGGAATGGGACCCGGACGAGGGCGCGGACAATTAATCTGCTACAATTGTGGAGGACCTGGGCACTACGCGCGTGATTGCACGAACCCGACCAGAACATGTTGCCCGTACTGTTACCAGTTTGATCATGAAGCGGTAGATTGCCCCACGCTAATTGCACAGATGCATGAGAAAGGGGTGCTTCAGACTACGCCCACTCAGAATGTCCAAATGATGAAGGTTGAACCGCGCGAAGAGGACCCTAACATGAACATGGTGCTCAGAAGTGGTGCAACTACGAGAGAGGATAAGGGGAAGCAACCTAAGGAGGATACCTGGGTTCGCAAGACCCCTACAAAGCAACTTGAGTTTGATTTGGAACGCGCGAAGGAAACATTTATGGAAGCTAAGAAGAGCTTCGCGGAGGCTTCTACTTCAGGTAGCAAGGATCAAACTGAGCCAGAAATGGATCCTTCTCTACTAACTACCTTTTTAGAGACATGCATGAAGCTACTACGAGACAATAAGGCAGTTAAGGGATTGCAAGAGTTGATAACTAGGTGCGCAGGGATGGGTGAACCGCGCATGGTCCAGAAACTAGGCAAGCATGCTTTGCGCACTGGGCGGGAAATGCGGTTGACTGCCCAGATTGGTGACTATGAGATGGATCAGGTCGTTCTGGACTTGGGATTAGATGCGAATGTGCTACCTAAACAGACCTGGGAGCGCATGGGCAGGCCCGCACTACAATGGTCTCCTATTCAATTACGGATGGCGAACCAACATAAAATCTTGCCCATGGGGAGATTACAAGGAGTTACAGTAGACATCGAGGGCGTGAGCACACAAATAGATTTTGAGGTAATAGAAATTATGGATGACAGTAACCCGTACCCTGCATTGTTAGGGATAGACTGGGCCACGGATATGAATGGAGTCATCAACCTAAAGAGATGAAAAATGATATTCGAGAAAAAGTCTCTATGCGTAGTGGTTCCATTGGACCTAGCCGAAGGAGCGCGCTACACTGAGCCTGTGCGCGATGAGGATAGTGACGATGAACTGGACTGCATCTACCAGATCACAGCGCAAGATCAAGATCGAGTGAATCCGATAGTGGATGAGAGAATCTCATGGGAACGTGACAGTTCTTGCATGTCAAACTCAGACGAAGAGATTGAGCAATGGCAGAACCGATTGCATGAGGTAACAACGCTAAATTGTAATATGATGGTTAGGTCACTACGCCGCATAACGATAGAAGCAAGGGAACTACCAACAAATGCGGGTGCAACAAACATGGAGCAACAGGTAGATCGCTGCGAAAAGACAATTCTGGAACGAAATCGGCCGGGTGCGCAAACAGGGGCGCTATGCGCAACAACTGCACAAGGAGGGAGTGTTCGTGACAAAACCATCAAGAGAACAGGTGGGAGCATGAGCAACATTCGCCTGATAAGACAACCCAATATGAATCTGCGGGTAGCAGGGGTTCGATGGGCCTATAAGACCATCAACAAAGGGAGGAGGACGAAGGTGATCTTATCAATGGTGAGACAAGGTAAAACCAAGAAGACGGCAAACTCCGCAGCTCGGACCACACGCGAACTCCTGGGCAAAGAAAGTCGACGGTTGAAGAAAGCTATTTGGCACAGTAGCAAAAGGCTTCGTGAAATCGATGAAGAATGGGCACGGCTGAGGAAGAAAAGCACAATGTTGGATGAAGAAATCAACAAAATGAAAATCGACGTCGCACAAGCGAGCTGCGCGAATCTACAAATAAGGGAACCAGGCCTGGCCAGGTCTACCTCGGTACTAAAATGAGCTGCAACCCTGCTATCATGGCTGCGACCACACCAACGGAGGAGTGCACCATATGCAGCAGCACACGGTGGGATAACGAATACGAAGGCACTTGAAAGGTGCCCGCAGCCCGGGCTAGCAAGGAAGCTGAAATCTTGCACCTGGGGTGCGACCACCTAACTAGCTGTGGAAAGCACAGTCTCAGTGCTCCAAGCAGTTGAAAAATGGAGCGGGACTATAAACAAGTCTGCGGGAGGCCTGTGCGGAAAGAAGGTTTTGTACAAGGCCAGTCGGTCAGCAAGATCGCGGCTGCGCCGAAGGGGCTGCGCTGCCGCATGGGAGGGTTGGCAGGTGACCGTTGACGTCACTATTCATGACAAGAAGTTTGAGTTACGGCAAAGAGGAGCGGGCGGCGAGCCATTAAGATAGGAGTTCCGAGCTAGATACGAAAAGATCTGTCGCTAAGAAGATATTAATGAATTGGAAGTGGAGGGAAGGGTTACATTCAAATTCACACATTCCTACAAAAACCCTTGGACAACACTGGGATATTGGAGATTTGAGCCAGTACAGAACAACAAGCACCCAGCTACCAAGCCTCCCATGAGTACCATAGCTAGAACCCGAGCACAGTTCGTGGAAGAGCTGTATCCGACCCAAGAGGAGCCAGAAGAAGTGGTTGCTGCCCCCGAAGTTCCAAAGTCCCCATGTACATTGCGACCTCGGAAAGACAAGCAGAATATGGGGCCAGTCTGGGTATCACCAAGATTCAGTAAATTGTCAGTGGCAGAAAAGGGCAAAGCAATCACCACTGAAATTGATGAGGACAAGGAAGATTTGCAAGCCATGATCGCTCAGATTGAAGCACAGGATGAGGAAGCAGAGGATGTTGTCCAAATACCTTCACTACCACCATATATCTCTCCGTGGAAAGGGGCGACCAAGATACCAAAGGACCTGGAGGCCATGAAGAGTACGCTCTAGACCCCGCTTCTTCAAAATGAGATAAGGTTTGACGGTCTGCCGCTAGGCCGAATACCAAGTATCAAGTTCGAAGATTAGGATCTTGTGGACAGCGAGAAGTTCCCCCAATTGGCCAAAGAGAAATTACTATGGTGGAAGTGGTTACAGGGTGTGGAGAAGGCGAGATTACTCAATCTGAGGTGGATACCCCACTATCACCGCGTGCCCATCACCATTTTTGTTATTCGACGGTTACTATGTCGGTACATGATGGGTATCTGTAGTTGGAGGAACCGATTCCCATCACAGCCGATTTAGTACACCAGATTTCCCAGCTGCCTTGTAAAGGGAATGATCCCGCCGACATAGCCGGAACAAGTAGTGACATGGGTCTCGCAGAAGCCATGAAGATTAAATATAAGCTGGAAAAACAGAAGCGAGGGTATGCAATAGCAAGCATCAAATACCGAGGGGCGTGCGTTTCCACCCAGCTATTGGCCAGTAAGCTCATGAGAAAATGCCGCATAGACAAAGTTCCAGCCACTGTCATTGCGCTCGCGGAGCAGTGTGCAGAAGGGGTTCAGTTCAACTGGGCGCAATTTCTCTGTGATGAATTTTTGACGAATTGTCGGGAAGCTCAGGAGCAAGGTAAGACTTTCCATTACGCATGGTTTCTCCTAACAATCCTATTGGTTGTAGGAGAACTGCCGCAAGGCAGCCAATTTCCCGACATTGAGGGCAGCCTCCCTGAAGTAGTGTGGTATAACTTGCTCCGGGCTACGAAAGATACCATGAGGATTCATGAGATCAAGGTGTTTTGGATATTCATGGAGGTGAGTATTAGGACATGGATCACTCGCAGACCGTGGTTATCCCTGACAGTATACAATAGTTTGCAAAGCGCGGCCGAGTTCAAAGCGGACATGCATAACCTATATATCCGGGCATAGAAGGATCCAAAAAAAACATGGGTAACGCTTCCGTTCATTGCAACGGATGATGCAATTTACGAGGTAATGGCAGCATGGCCTCCGGAGTGGCGCGCCCCAGACTTGGCCACACTAGAAAGGATGGCAGCATAGCAGCGAAAGAAGGAAATCCAGCTACGACTCACTAAGATGGCGGAAAGGACGCGTCAGGGACAGAAGGCAGCTTTGCAGCAGGAGGCAACCGAGGAAGCAATCGCCGAAGAAATCAGGGAAGATCAGGAAATGTCCTTGGAGCAGGACATGCAGAAGGAAATGGAGGTACAGGAACGCATGGACCTTACCACAAAATTGACCCAAGTCAAGAGGTCATGCATCAAGGAGCCGCCACATACACGCAAAAAGACAAAGACAACAAAGACTTTGGAGAAAGAGTTTCTTGACAGCAGCAAACTGGTGTGTAATGTCACTAAAGATGCTTTGGAGGAGCTGATGACAGAGCAGACAACTGTGTTGGGGGAGCTCAGAGCGCAGCTGCAGGCATTATGGGTGCGACCCTCGGGAGGGATAATACCAAACCTAGCCAACGACACATCTACAGTCGAAAAAATGGTGTGCACCTCCACAAGGAACGCTTTAGTATTACCGGCAAGCGCCGTTGTAGCAGAAGTTGAAGGTGACATAAGGGGTTGGCTGCCCTTCCTGGAGAGACCCTATATAAACTGCAAGATGGGGTAACCGCTGAGCTCCGTGCCTAGGAAGGTTGCGCCCTCCAAATCTTAATGGAGCACAAAGCAAATCTGGAGCAGGTCAGTCTACAGCACGATGACTTGGTCGCACACAATAAGGAATTAGAACAGGCCATAGCGATGGTCTGTAGCAAGGTACCAGAGTTGGTTGTGCCAATGGAACTTCCAATAACTGACAAGATTCATCACATGGGCGCAGGATTCCGTATGGCCCAAGAGGAGTCTGTGAAAGCTCAGCGGGAATTAAATTTAAAAATTGCAGAGCTAAGGCTGAAGGCACAGTCGCCTACACCCCCGGAAGTTCGAGAGCAGCACCGCGACGAAATTCAAGCAGGATTGGAAGTGATAGAGCACATTGTCCAAGATTGCTCGAGATTGTTGGATGAGTCCCTCCTTACGCTCACATCCCTCCAAGAAGACCCAACGCTACAACAGGTAGAGACAGAAGCACAGGAGTTACAGCAGGCTTAAAAAAGTCCGGGGGACTGCGCAAATGGTTTCCATCACGCAGCGATTGGCCAAAATGAGGGAGGCCCATGCTCTCAAGACACAAGTTGATGTCGCTCGGCAAAAGGAAGCAGTGATTAAAGAACCCATCCAGCCTTGGCTTGATGAGGTGTTTGCAGTTTCCACCAACATCGAGGGCAAGTTAGCACACATGCAGGCAGTATATGAACCCGGACAAGCAACTAAAACTGATATTGATGCATCGGTGGCTCACGTGCAACCGGTACAGCGGATGGCGGAAGATTTTGCTACAAGTGTAGGCGAAGCGCAGAAGTTGCTGAATGACCTCCGCGCGAAGATTGTTGCACCATTTGAGTGACTCGGGACGAGTCACGATGATTATGTTGGGGGTCTGTTGGGTAGCGGAGGCCCCGCGTAACGGGTTTGGGGCTTAAAGCTCGCAATTTTGGGTAAAAGTGTGGTAAAAGCTCCGCGAAGTGTGTGGAGCGCGAATTGTAATGAGTCAGGTCAAAGGGTTGTCCGTCCAAAAATAATGTAAGAAAGTAGAAAGTGAGTCGGCCTGCCCATGGTCCGCGAACCATGGGAATGTATAAATAGAGCAAGGCTCTAAGGGTAGAAGTCAGTCTTGGTTTTGGATCTTCAATGTTATGGTTTTGGATCTTCAATGTTATGGGTTTATGAAGGCAATATTCTCTCTACGTCTGTAAGTTTGAGTCGAGGGTGTTAGTAGATAGATAGAGGCTCTGTAGCTGTGTGCACAGAGGCCTGGTAGAGTCTGCGGCTGTGTGCGCGTACCCCTGCAACTGAGTGCGTAGGATGGATCTGGTTGTACTGAACATGAGGAAAATAAAGATAAGAGTTCTGAATCATGGTGTGTTTTATCGGGGATCTATTTGTTTGCTAATGTTCTGAATTTATGCCTATTTATGTTGCGCACACTGGTTATTACTATTAAATGTTTGCTTAAAGACGTTAAGAATAGATCAGATTTATAGTAATCGCACTAATAGTAAGAAATCTAGGAAGCGCTGCCTCACTGAGCTTCGCGAAGGACAGATAGCTGTGCAAAGTGGAGCGAGGCCGCAGAACGGTTCGCGACCCCTCCAGACCACATCAAGACATCTCAAGGGTGAGGGAAACCTGGTTCCAGCACCCTCTCTTACTACCTCGGGTGAGACTTCAGTCCGTGCTCTGCAGACTGTTGCCGAAAGGGCCGGTAGTGAGGGATTTGTTTGGCTAAAACACATTTGAACCTGGGTCAGGCCCCAACAAGCCAACAAGAGGCTATTGAAGTTATCAATCGCATAACGGATCCTGATTCTGCTAGGCTTGTAGAGATTTTCCTTACCTCAACCTTCTTTAGTTTTGAAGGTGAATTCTATGAGAAATGTGCATAGTAGCAATTGTTTCTCCCCTCTCTCATGTGGTTGCCAACCTTTTTATGGAAGATTTTGAATCTAGGGCTTTAGCTTCTACTCAGTTTAAACCAAGATTGTGGAAGAGATTCGTTGATGATACCTTCAACTTATGGCCCCATGGTCGAGAAAAGTTAGCTTCTTTTTTTGAGCATCTTAATAATCATTCTGATTCCATTAAATTCACCATGGAATGTGAGGTTAATGGAACCTTACCCTTTCTTGATGTTCTTATCTCAAGGAAAGATGATGGTTCTTTCTCCCACCAGGTTTTTCGTAAGAAAACCCATAGTGAGCAATATCTTCATGCTAAATCTCATCACTTTCCAGCCCAAAAGCTAGGTGTTCTCAATACTCTCGCTACTAGGGCTATTCGGGTTTCTAATGAAGACCATCTGATGGATGAGAAAAACCATCTATTTAATGTCTTCAAGAAGAATGGTTATAGTAAGTTGCAAGGTCTCAGAGCCTTTTTAAAAGCTAGTAAGGGACCTAGAACTAAAAAAGAGGTTGAGGTGGCCTCTAGTGTCCAGCTTCCCTTTATCAAGGGGACGACTGACAAGATTGCTAGAATTCTTAAGAAGCAGAAGATTAGCTCCACCTTTAGACCTTTTAAAACTATTTGTAGCTCTTTAAGATCTGTCAAAGACCCTATTGATCCCAAATGCATGAAAGGTGTCTATTTAATTCCATGTTCTTGTGGAACCCCCTACATCAGTGAGACTGGTCGTTCCATTTCACAAAGGATTCAGGAGCACGCAACGGACCTTAGGCACTGTAGAACCTACTAAATTAACGAAGCACCATATTTTCTTAGAGGATTCTAAGGTCCTCGTGAGGGTTGATCTTTTCCATCATCAAAAATTAAGAGAAGCCATTGAAATTGAAAAGAGGAAAAAAAAAAATCTTAATAGGGACGATGGATGGAAGTTAAGCAACTCATGGGTCCCTTCTCTTTTTTCGTACCCCCCTTAGTTTCCTTCTTCTTTCTTGGTTGTTTTAAGTTTTGATTTAGGGATTTTTTTATTTATTTGTTATTATTTTTACTTTTATTTTTTTTTAATTTTAAAACTATTTTTTTCCCCGAGGAAAAATCACAATTTTCTATTAAAATGGAAAATTATATGTTGTAAATACCAGTGGCATATGCTGTATGTGTGGCCATAACCATCAAAATATGAGTTCTGTATATAATTACCCACTAAGGGTATACCTTTAGGTTCTGTAAATATTTATACAAAACTTTAAATTGCAAAGTTTACTGATATAATTCTACACAAAAAATTGTAAATTTAGGGCCTATCGGCCCTTTGTTGTATCTAGTCGATGTAGGGCCTATGATAATATTGAAAAAACTCTGCCTTCTTTTGTTCTTATATCAACCATTGACCTCTAGGTTGGTTTTTTGCTTCCTTGGAAAGCTGATCTACAATTTGGTTGCGCTCCCTATAAATATGGAGACAAGAAATTTGTTCAACATGAGATTTTAATTGCAGGGCATCATCCAAAATGTTTATTAGAGAATGCACATGACATGCAGATGTGAAATTAAGCCAACTAATGATGATTTTAGAGTCCCTGAAGATCTGAATTTGTTTATGGTCTTGTGCCAAGGCAAAATATAATAAGTGTCTGAGCAAAATGAGTTCTATGAAGTTGTTTGTGCCAACACCCAGCCCCATGCGAATTCAGAAAGAATGGTTGTCTGATAGGTGAGGTAATATACCCCCCCACATCCCCGGTCTTGGGCAGATCCATCAAAGTAATTCTAGGGATGGTTATGGTTGATAGCTTCAGGAGTCATAGAGTGAACAGGTGGGGGTTGATCATCATCAGGCAACTCATTATAATTATTGACGATCTAAGCAATAACTGATGGCCAATGAATTTGCAAGTTATTGAAGATGATGTTGTTCTGACTTAACCAAGTGTGCCAGCAGATAATCAGTGGGAGATAAGGATTTTCATGTTAGAGGAAGTTGCCCACCAATTGCTCCATGCCTCCTTGATATTGTGCACATCCCATTGTTGTGTGATAGCTAGGGAAGAGAGGACTTGCTCCCAAATGTGTCGTAATGTTGTGCAGAATAGGAAGAGATAATCATTCAATTCCTCGTCATGTCAACAGATGACACACCTGGTCAGAACAAAGTAAGATCTCTTCATCAAGTTGATGCATATAGGAGTTTTATTCATGATGACATTCCACATAAAGAGATGGGTTTGTGGGCCTTAAGTTTCCAAAGAGTTTTGCACCACCCATCTAGAACAGGTGGCTTGTGCGCAACATGAATGATGGGGTATCCTACCTTGGGAGAATATACACCATGTGTTGTAGGTGCCCATATGAGATCATCTTCGTCATTAAATATGTGGATGTGTGATTCAAATAAAGAATTTATGTAACCCTCCCAATCTTGAATCCATTGTTTAGGAATACCAAGTGTGTTTGTTGATTTCCAAGCCTGCATGAAAATAGTAATGCTTTCCTGATCTGTTATTTGTGCAATCGAGGTTATGCCCCTGTCATTTAGGAATTCAATAAGGTCTGATGGAAGTCGATATAAATTTCCACAGCCTATCCATGGGTCTGAACCAATGCGGACTGATGTTCCAACTTTAATTCCCCAGGTGAGGCCATTCTTAATCGTGGGGATGGTTTGTAGTACAGCCCTCCAGATAACTGAAATACCCTGTATGTTCCAAGCTGGGAGGTGGATCCAATCCTTTAGGTTAAGCGGCCAAATGTATTTATTGATTATCACTTCAGTCCACAGACTTCAGGGTTTTAGTAGAAGCCAACCTAATTTAGCAACCAAATCATGTGCGAAGGCTGGAAGATATTTGAAGCCCCATCCTCCCCATTTCTTGGGCAATGCAATATGACTCCATCTCACCCATGTGAATGGCTTCGCCTCCGTGTGACCATTCCATAGGAATTTGCAGCATATCTTATGGATTGTCGAAAGTATACCTTATGGAATCCATGCTAAGGACATCCAGCAAACCGAAGTGGCTTCCAATATCGATTTGATAAGCACCAACGTTCCTTCTCTGGATAAGAAATTTTGATTCTAATTTAGCAGCCTTTTTTCCACCTTAGTCACCAGCCAGATCCAGTCAGCTATTTTGTACCCATGGTATTTTATGTGTAACCCTAGGTATTTAAGTCCATCATCCAATTGGTGACTTTGAAAGGGGAACTTCTTATAAGCATATCTGGTTTCCTGAGGAGTGCATGCTGAGAAAATGATGGTAGACTTTGGCCCGTTGATTTCCATCCCATTGACAACACTGAATAGTATCATGATGTCATAGAAAGTAGTGAAGTCTCGGATGCCACCGCTGAGGAAGATAAGCACATCATCGACGAATAGAAGATGGGATATAGTACACTGATCAATGATCTTAAACCCCTGTAGGCGCCCTTCTCTTCTTTCAAGTAGGATCAACTTGCTCAGGCCTTCCATGACAACTAGAAAAAGTAAAGGGGAGAGAGGGCAGCCTTGTTTGAGGCCCCTCTCAGCATGGAAGAAGTTGGAGGCAGATCCATTTATAAGTACACTGAAAGAGATAGATGAAATGCATCACATGATCCATTGAATGAATGAGATAGGGAATACAAGATGAGTAAGAAGCATTCTTAGATAGAGACAACTCACTCGATCAAAGGCCTTTGAAAGGTCAATTTTGAGAATAGCTCCTTTAAGGTGCTTCAATTTGATGGAGTGGAGTGCTTCCTGAGCAGTACCAATGGCCTCATGGATCTGTCAATTGTGAAGGGATGCAAATTGTTTAGATGAGATGTTGGTCGAGAGAATAGGCTTGATACTGTTCGTAATGATTTTGGCTATAATATTATATAAACAATTGCAAAGGGATATGGGCCAGAAATCATTGAAGGATTGGGGAGAATCCACCTTAGGGATGAGGGCAATGAAGGTGGAGTTGATAGCCTCATACATGCGCCCCGTAAGTATGCATTCTTCATCAAACTTAAGAAGGTCCATGCCTAAAGTATCAAAAAAGGTGAGATAGAATTCTACAATCCATCCATAAGGACCAGGATTTTTATCCTTCTTAAACCATTTAAGTGTACATTCCAATTCCCCCATAGATATAGGTTTGGTAAGGTCTTCAGATATGTCAGGATCTACAAACCGTGGGAACAATCTAGCAATATGAATGATTTTTGCAAGCAAAGTCCCAGGTGGTGCCTTGAAGAGCTGTTGAAAATGTGAACTTCCCAAATGACCCAATTAGTGGAATGTATGAGCATATTGTCCATGTTTAGTAGGCATCTTCCAAATAGTATTACTAGCCTATCTCCCTTTGGCATAATTGTGGAAGAATTTAGTATTTCCGTCCCCTATCTTCACCCAGATGGCTCTGCTTCTAAGTCTCCATGTCTCCTCTCGTTCCTGTAGAATCTTGGACCTCTGGGCCTCTAGCTCGGTGAGGGTAGCTTTATCTTCTACTGAGATGAACCCTCGGCCCTGTTCATCCAGAAGGTCAGCAAGTTGGTTCTCAATATAACAAAGTGTCAGATCATCTCTGGTATGTTTAGATTTGGCCCATTACATGGAGAGACTTTTAATTTCAATGAGTTTCCACAAAAAGCTTCTGCCAAAATCTGCCCCTGGGAAGGAGGGTGATCTCTCCAAAATTCAGTGACCAATTTGTTATATTTAGGGTCCTGCAACCAGGTAGAGTTGAATTTGAATGGTGCTCTGGGATTTTGGAAAGGGCCAGCTAATTCCATAGATACCCCCAGATCCTACCCATTGGCAATAATTAGATAGGGTACCAAGCAAGTCCTCCTTGATGAGAAAGCGATCCAACCTCTGACCCATGGTAGCTTCACCAGTTCTTCTATTATGCCATGTTGATTGCTTTTTGTTCATGGGAATATCAATCAAATGATGTTGTTCCAGAAGACGTTCCATATAATCAAATAGGGGATCCCGTTGGGCATTATGTCCCCAAGATTCCTCGTGGCCAATTGAGAAATTGAGGTCTCCTCCCATGTTAATACTATTGGAGTTCATCAGAGATAGATGCAAGAAGTGGTTCCAGAAAACTACCCTCTTATGATATGGTGCATGGACATTGATGATTCAGAAGTTCTTTCCCAACCCAAAGGAGTATATATCCATACCCAGGAATCCAAGACCCCCCAGAATGAGATAGGTTTGATGGATCAAGAATTAATGCCCAGAGCGATATCCCAAGATCGTCCATTGACATCTAGGGCATGAAAGCACCAGCCAAGCTTTAATGGGTGTAGAATTTGGGCAACCTCTGCCTTTCTGAGGGTCTCTTGTAAAAAAATAATGTCGGACGACTCTTAATCTAGGAGCCAACCCTTTGCAGTTGAAGGACAACTACTTCATAAATGATTTCGGGAAATGGTGTTCTTTGCTCTAAGAACCCTATCAATGGTGGCTTGTCTACCCAGGGCCATATCTGCCCCAGCGAGAAGAATAACTCTTAAAATCATAGATGGGCGCCCCCGAGGGGTTTTGGTCACTTTTGGTGGGGGAAAGAGGCAAATACCAAAAGGCTCAAGAGGGATAGATACTCGGGAGCGGAGGTTAAATGGATGAGAAAGTCGAGATGCAATGGAGGGCTTCGGGGATGAGATGGAGGCTACACCAGTAAATGAGGGAGGGGTAGTGGAGAAAATAGAGTTAGGAAGGTCCAGAGGATATGTAAGAGGGGTAGTGGTCATGAAAACAATGGATGCATATGCAACATGAAATTTTTGTGCAGTGCATGATAAAGTAACAGAGGAGCAAAGAGGAGGAAGAGTACCCGTGGAGAGAGCAGCCGTCGCAGCAATCCGAGATCTTGTCATGGGCGAGACGGAGGCCGCAAAGAGGCAGTACTAGTTGGCAGAGTAGTGCCCCTATCCTTAGCCATTGGACTGGTAGCGCGAGAAGGTTGTTCACCCACTGGGGATGCCTCATGATGTGGATGCTCTGTGCCTTTAGCAAATGATGAAGTCACTGAATAAACTAAGGGGCATTCCTTATACAGATGTCCGACCTTGTGACACCTTCTGCATCTAAAGGGAACCCCTTCGTAATCTAAGATTTTTTTGCGGGTGAAATGCTTCCAACACAGAGTGATCTTCTCTTCCAGACCTTTCCTGGTATCAAGGTGAACCAATATGTGGGCCAGTGATTTGTTTCCAGATGATGAGTATGACTTATCATGGTCCAAATAGGAGCCCAGTGCATTGCCAATGTGAATAAATATGTCCTCTGACCAAAAATGCAGAGACAACCTAGGTAGGCGGAACCAAATCGGTCCAGCACCCAATTGCTCTCATTCTGGATCGAAGAGGGGGCTCCAATGCTTGAGAAACACAGGGGCCATTTTGATATGCCAATAGCAGGAGAGTATCCATTTTGTGTATTATTTCTGGTGAAAACTGAGGGCAAACCAACCTCGTTCCAATATGATGATCGTTGGTAGTTCCTTGAGTAAATTGCCCCATATCTCTAAGGCCCAAAGGCGAAGCCGCTCTGCCGAATAGGTTTTGCCCCTCACACAACCCACCAATACCCGGTTCGTTGTGTCCACCACTTCACCCATAATGACACCTTCCCCAAAACTGAGAGAGAGGTCTTTGCTCGTAGCCTTGACACACTTGTTCTTCTTGGCCTTACTTATCCGGGGTGTCGTCGGATGATCCTGGAAGGGGTCCCAATTGCCTTGTGAATCCGCCTGTGGAGAAAGAGAGCAGTTCCGAGGGTTGACGACCGGAATGTTAAAGTTGCCTGAGGGAATAGGAAACCTCCCCTGAAAGCAGGTAGGGTTAGGGTTGTTGTCTGGAATAGTGTGATGGAGAGAAGAGTTCCCAGATTGAGAAAACCTTAATGAGGAGGGAAGGTCGAATGATGAGGGATGCAAGTTTGCCTCAAGTGATATGGAATTGAAAGATGGGGAGGGTGCGATACAGGAAACCAGGATATTGAGCATAGTAGGAGAGAGTGGGGGGCAGTCGAGCCCCGGAGATGCAACGGAAAGAGTAGAAACCAACAGGTAGGGCACGGACGGTCCGGGAGTCGCACTGACAGATGGTGGACCTATCCATGGAGGAGAAGGCATGCATGGCGGCCCAAAACCTGACACTTCCTACACAGCATGAGGGAGCATCCAAATCGGTTCGTAGCGATTCGGGTCGGCAGAATAATTGACAACATCAATCTCCATTTCAACCAGCTGCAGACGAAATCGGGGACGAGGGTAACGACCGGTGATAGGGTAAGGTAGCAGACCACAAGTCGTCACGGTGAGAGCTCCACACTGTAGATAGATGGCGAGAGCAGTGACAATGACAACAAAGCAAAGGACTGTCTGCTAACCTAAACCCTGAGGTGCTTCAGAGCAAAGCGCCATCTCTCCCTCACCAACCACCAACTTTTAATTCTAATTGATAATATAGTTATATTTATTAATAATATCATATTATTATTATTTATTTATTTATTTATTTATTAATATAAAAATTGTTAATAACAAATTATTATTAAAATAAAATTCAAAATTAACTAATTTGACTTTTGTCCTTTAATGTTCTTGTTTATAATACTTTTAATTTTTATTCTTTGATCGTTGGGAATTTACCGTTGTATTTCTTAGATTTATATATTATTGGTTTGTTGATCTTGCTCATCATCCTGGTCTTGATGATGAAACTAGATCTAGGTTCGGAACGCGTCGACCCTTTGTTCTCTATGTGATTTCTCCGGAAAATCTGAGCATTAGATATGGATATTGATTCATCCTGGTCTCCTGATGATGAACCTAGATCTAGATTCGAAATGCATCAATCCTTTGTTCTCTATGTGATTTCTTTAAAAAATCTAAGCATTAGATATGGATATTGATTACCTATTGATCATTTGAATAAAATCAATCGATTAATGTATCTCCACTTTACCAAGATTAATCTCCTCCTTAATCACATATTCACATTTGGGAAACTAAAATTTGTGGTTTCATTATAATGATAACAACACTGTTCATATATGCATTTTAATATATCTTTATCGCAGATACATATATATGCAGTGACATTGATTAAGTTCCAAAGTTTTACACTGAAAATAATTAATAACACTTAAAGTCTTCAATGTGATATTTGAAATATGTGTTATTTTCACTGACCATATCCATATGGTCAAAGCAATTAGAATGAAAATCTTTATATGAGCCTCATCCCCCAGTTATATGCATGAAAATCTTTATATGAGCCTCATCCCTCAGTTATATGCTTTAGACACGTGTACACATAGTTTGTACCACACAACATAATATACATGAAAATCTTTATATGAGTCTCATCCCTCAGTTATATGCTTTAGACACGTGTACATATAGTTTGTACCACACAACATAATATACAGTTTTGCTTTCTCTTTTGGAAATTGGATTATGGATTAACTCTAATTATTGTTAAAATAATTTTTTGATTTTTAAATATGATTAATATTAATTTTAGTAAGTGAACAAAATTAACAACTCCAAATCAGAAAATATTTAATAAAAGTAAGAATCTACCTTTTAGAATTTTAAATAACTTAATTTTATATATAATAATTACGCCGTAAGGCGTTTCCCTCTGAAATAAACTCCCCAAACTGATGTCGTGTCAAAATATGTGCCATTCGATTTTGTTGTTAGACGATTGGATAATCGTTAGCCATTGATTTGAATTTAGCAATGCGAAGCGCAACGATCCATACGAAAAGACCCTTCCCAATGGTTAATCATATATTCTGCTCTGACAGATAGATGTCATGTCATTTAAAGATTTCGAATCCCACAACGTCCCGACGCATGCGATTCCAGGGTTTCGAATCGATTCCAGGGTTTCGAATTTTTATTTAGGTTGGGTATTTTGCACAAGGATTTTGTATGTCTTTGTTTGAGTTGTTGTGAAGACATGGCTTTTTTTGCAATGGCCAGAGCAAATCCTCTCACTCACGTGATAGCAGCAGCAGCGACTTCGATTCACAGGAGCAGAGATTCTACGCAAAAGTAAACCGTGCCGGACACCAGCGCTCTTCCTCTCCTTCTGCCTCCCCGTTCGACTCCGAGCAGGAGGAGGTGAGCACCCGCCCAGCACCGGAGAAGCCCGCAACTCCGTCTTCGCTGAACAAGAATCCAAACTCTTAGTACAGGTCTGCAGTTCGAAACAGGTCTGCAGGTAAATTGATTGCTTTCAAAGCTGCTTTCATTGTTAAGATCTATTGCAGACTTTTGGTTTTATCTATCTCGTGTAATTATTTCAGGAAGTTGGTTGGATTAGAAACAAATATGAATCAAATGTAATGAGTATAAATGGTTAGCTAATCTTCCTTCTTTTATGAATGGGAAATAGGTGTTTAAAGCCAATATTTGAGAAAATTATGAATGCTATATTATGATAGAGATTATTGATGTTTTACTCAAAATTTTTGTTAATATTATGATTAATTTCTATACGTCTAGATATTTTTTTGTGAGGATTTATCAAAAGTAACTATTTATAAAGAATATCTTCAAATTAAGCAAAGTCTTTTGGTAGAAATCACATAAGAATTTCTCTTATGTGATTTCTACCCAAAGACTTTGCTTAATTCATTGAATTAATGGATCACAGAAGCTTGAATACAGAAATATCTCCAAATTTTTTCCTGAAACCAAACTAAACTATAAGGTCTGGTGTATGTATTTTGTTGCAGGGACTTTTTGGATTTATGCTCTTGTTGCTGCTTTTACATTTGTATTTGTTTCCTGAAACCAAACTAAACAAACTAAACTAGAAGATCGGGTGTATGTATTTTGTTGCAGGGACTTTTTGGATTTATGCTCTTGTTGCTGCTTTTACATTCGTATTTGTTGCGGTATGGGTTCCTGAAACTAAAGGGCGAACTCTCGAGGAAATCCAGTTCTCATTTCAACGAAGTTGACCTGGTTATAGTTGTCATATTTTAGTGATGACTGAGCAGATTACTACAATGAAGCAATTTTGAAAGCTTCTTAACAGAAAGACGGGGGATGTTATTAGTTTCTGTAATGCTCTATCACGCCATTTTTTCCATGAACTTGCACATAAACAAGTGCCAAGACACAAATATTGTTATTGGGGAGGAAATTATTTATTCTCTGCTCGCTGGCATGTTATTTGTTCCAAAATGGTCAGCGGGCAAAATCTATGCGCGCTGTGGATCGTTGCGATATAGGAATTACATGTATCAATATAGTAAGTGCAGAGATTCATTTTGTATTCTTTTTCTCAGTAAGTAAGAGAAAATGAGCTCCACGTTATTGTAATTCATGAGCTCCTTTACATATAAAAATGAGTTTCAACTCATTGTAATTCATGAATTGGTTGTTAATTGCGTTGTAACAGTATGATGCCATAATTGTTTGGTGTCCACCCACCCTTTTAATTTGGCTTCACGCACTGGTTCATGATATTCTAATCAACTTAAGAATTTCAATTTTGGAATAATTTTATCTGACTATTGATGATGTTATTCAATGAAAGAATTTGAGAAAAGGTTGTTATCCAATGACATAATGTGAAAAAAGCTTGTGAAATCAACTTCTTAAGAATTTCAAATTTGGAATAATTTTAAGTGATGATTGATGATGTTATTCAATGACATAATTTGAGAAAATGCAATGACTGTTATGGAACATTCATAAGAACATAATTTGAGATGAAAATGACATAATGAGTGTTATCCACTTACTATGTTGGAACAAGGGATTTTAAATTTGAAATTTATTCATCACTTTGGCATCACTTGGTTTTATTTGCTTTTACATATATTTACGCAGTAAGGCGTTTCCCTCCCTTATATGCCACCACCGTGTCTTATTTTCGACCATTGATCTGATGTGTTACACGATTAAAAGAGAGATTGTGCTGTTGGATCAGATCATTATAGTTGGCATTTTAATCAGTGCTGGTTGAACTCCCTGTTTATCTCATGCTGGAGAGATTACCCGCTCGAAACCCTTCACAGACAGTAGTGATGGCTTCGCTGGAGTTTCGATTTCCTTGGCATCTTCTGAATTTTCTATAGTTATCTGTAGACAAATTTCCTAGCTGCCTGCTCAGTTTGAAAATCCCAATTCAATGCGGATAGACCGCTTCAAATTTCTGTCCAAGTGCAAAGATCTGCGGCCCCTGAGCGGAATTTTGGATTCCCTCAAATCTGAGGGTTTTGTTTTGCCATTCAGTATCCGAAAACAACTTTGCTCTCAGCTGCTCCGCCGAGCCCTTAACGCCAATTTCGTTGTCGAGGCCCAGAGTTTGGTGGATTACGCCAAATGCATTGTAGATTTCAGTTTTCATGCCCTCCCTGATTAAACTAACTGCTCCCACCAAAAACATTGTCGTCTCACAGCTTGGCAACTCTGATCTAGACCTGCTACTAATACACATCAACACTGTCATGCATACATACATAGCATCCAGTGATCATTCATGAAATCAATAGTGGAGCACGTGCAGTCAACGCGACAGAGCTCTAATCTGCTCACCTGAATACACAGAAATATATACCATATCTAACATATACACACAAAAATGTACTATGCCTTTGTATAATGGACAATTGATGTCCACACAGAGCATAAGACGGCTTTACTTTTTCCTATAACAGTCTGCTACCTGCTTTGGTTTTCTCTAAACTGCCCCCCTCTTACGTACGGCCAACGTTGTTCAACAGTTGCCAACTAGTCAGCAACTTTGCAGATCATTTTGTGTAGGTGTGGCTTGCCTACCTGGACACGTTGTTATTCGTGGGAGCTATCTGCATTCTTGATATTTGAATTCTCATATGCAGAATTCATCCATTATTTCTGTGTTGATCTTGGATTTCTGTCATTTCTCTAGATTCAGTAGAGGCGATGAAGGATGGGGAGAATTTAAGGGATGGCCTGGATGGTGCCAAGCAGCCATTTCTGCCGACATCAATGTCTGAGAGAGGTAACAGCAGCAGTGGAAGTCGTGCTTTCTTTAGGGGAAGTGATGCGACTGCTGTTTTCTGTACACTGATTGTAGCCATGGGACCTCTGCAATTTGGATTCACAGTAAGTTGTTTAATTGAGCCTGCTTTCATGGTATGATGTAGTGAATGATATTGCGTTGTTTAACAAGTTATCTTAGAATGTGGTTGCTTCGGTATGGTTTAGTGATGTTGGGCTCTTTTCATTCTCCAGAGTTTCTATACCCAAATGGACTAATCACTGCATTAAATATGATTCAAGGATATTGGGGCCTTTTCATTCTCCAGAGTTTCAATACCCAAATGGGCTAATCACTGCATTCAATATGGTTTAAGGATGTTTGGGTTTTCTCAGGATGAAGACTTGAAGAGTTTCTATTTCCAAATGGACTGATAACAACATTATATATTAGTTCAATGATGTTGGAGTCTTCTCATTTTTAAGAGTTTCTAGGTCCAAATGGGTTCATTAGTGCGTTAAATACGGTTAAATGATGTCGGGTCTTTTCATTTTTAGTTATAATTTTGATGAAATTGATAGTGTTCATAATATTTCCAGGGCGCCTTCTCCTGTATGATTGCTTCCCAGACGAAACAGAGTGCTTATTGAGTATAATGCTTCAGCGCCATGTTTATAGGCTCTCGTATTACTGTTCCCTGTGAGTATCTCCACTCTTAATTGAGAGCCACGAGAAATTTTTTGTCAACTTTGGATTCCTATCTGAGTGAAATCTGTTATGCATCAGCACCAGTGCTAAGAATGAAGAGTAGACTGACAAAATAGTCAGCCTGCAAGCATGGAACAATTTCAACCAGTAGGTTTTTACTATTTCATTCATTTGATAGCTTGAGAATGGGCACCATACTGTAATCGGTAATAGGGCCTTGGAAGGGTATGAAAGGTGACAGATGCCACAACCAAGTATACTGATAAAATCCTTGATGTATCTCGGGGCACTGTGTACATTATCTGTATCTTCATATAGGTACAAAGGATTGCATTTGCACCATTTTCAAATTGTTTTATATTTTAGACCTCGTGCCATCTGAGAAATGGACCAAGCTAAGTATCATGATGTATATTTTGTATAAATACGACACATTTGGTGTGGGACTGGCTCTCTTTCCCAAGGGTAATAATCAAATTGTAAATCTCTCCTTGCAGAAAGTTTAAAGCCCTGGTTGCCCTTGTGTTGCACACAGATAGGGCACTCCTCAGATAATTTAATTACCTGCACCAACAGAATTCACAGAAATGGCAGCCTGAATCAATTATATATGTTATTTCAAAAATATATGGATTTAATAATGCAAATGAGTGCTTGGTTTATCTCACCTTTGGCACACATTTGAAACAAAATAAGTGGCTACATGCTAATTGCTTCGGCTCCAAAACGGCATCTGCACGTAGATTTATGGGTAGAAGTTTCAGATTTTGTTGTCTGTTGTTAGAATACAGATAAATCATTGAAATAACAATGTAAAAAAATGAATATTCTAAGTACCCAGGCATATAGAACAAGTAAGTTCCTTATCGATAGCAGATTTTGATGATGCTTGTGTTAAAACTTTGGAAATAGTGCGCATGTTCGCCATTGTTTTCTCTGTAGTATATAATACTGTTTTCATACCATTGGATCCATTAAGATTTGAAAATGGACTCTCTGGAAGGTTATGTCCATAGTTGTTGCAAGGAAAGAAGCTCACTGATCATTACCTTTTTATAATAATCACCAAAACAAAACAAAGTAGCTTCTATTCAACTACTTCCAGGAACCCATTATTGACAGCTTGTTTTCTAAGTAAATCTTTGTCATGTTCTTTATTTTACAGAACTGCAGACTGTGGATGATGGTCTCTACTTTTCTTGATCATCATTGTCCCGCTTAGGCTCATCTTCGTTATTCTCCACTACCTCAAGCAGGTACCCAAGATGATCGGTTGAAGGAAACTTGTTGAGATCTGCATAAGAGGATGAATGAAATTACTTAAATGCAAAGTGACAGTCTCTAGAGAACATGTCTTGAATAAGTGGGTATCCTAGGTTTACCTTTTGATGCCTTGGATTCTATTTTAGACTGTGGGAATCCATTAGTGAATCTATTCTCGAGGGGGTGAGAAACAACAATAGGTAGTGATGTTGTAGGTACATTTGGGTAAATATCCATTTCTTTCTTTACACCAGCCCTTTCTTTAGGAAAATAAATGTCATTTATAATCAAGCCTTCATAAAACTAGCTGCTATCATATTTTAGGTATCTAGCTCCAGAATATTTCATGTATGGCAAGGTTAATGAGAAGATGGACGTGTATTCCTTTGGAGTAGTTCTTCTAGAGCTAATAACTGGAAGAAAACCAATCAATGACAAGAATCCTAAAGGCCAAGAAAGCTTGGTTATGTGGGTAGGGCTCTAGTGTCCTTGCTTGTTTTGTATTTGATAATTTTGGATTCTTTTGGTTTCTTTGTCTTGGTTCAGAATCTTAATCTCTTGTAAATTTCAAAATTTAGGCAAGGCCATTACTGGCAGCTGGCTCTGTAAAAGAACTTGCAGATCCACTTTTGGAAGATGCTTATGACATGAGGAAGATGAAGAGAATGGTCATTTGTGCAGCATGTTGTCTAAGACAGGCAGCTTAGTTTCGACCTCGAATGAACAGAGTAATCACTCTTATTCTCATTAGTTGCATATATATGTTTCAGTTTCTGATGTCAAATTTAGTTGCTTGAAGACATTTCCTTTCCTGTGAGGAGTTAGTGCTAGAATTGTTTTTTCCCATAACAAAGAATGGCACATGAAATATCGAGTTGATATCCTTCTGACATAGAGTAAAGGGTGTTTAGACCTAGTGTTTAGGGTTGTAATCTAAACATTTGTTTAGTAGTTCAATTTGTGAAATCATCACCCTTAAACAGGTTAGCCCTAAATGCTGATGGTGGATTATGGCAAAATATTCAAAGCCTCAATTGCTAATAATCTCTTTTTCCATTAATGAAATATAATATTCTTTGAATATTAGCAAAAGAGATTACATCGTATCTCAAACCAAAGCTTCAGTATGCAAATTAACCCTCCCTGAATAGGCAAGAAGAGCCAGCTGCGGTATCATCAAGGTAGGAATGCTTTGTGGAAGGTGGGTCAGATGGTACGCAGAAGAGATGTTGAGATTCATTCTGTCCCTTCAGTGGCTGCAAAAGGTGGATGACAGTTAATTTACCAATCGTTTTAACCATGTAACAAAGGTGCTCAATGTGCTTTAGTCATGGGGTGTTTTGTGACAGCCAGGGGGAGGCCTAAAGTCTCAACTCAACTATGCATTTTCCACCACACACTCACTTGTTGATACATATCATGACAATACTTGTAACTACTAATGCATTCAGTTTCTGCAGCAAACCCAACGACAGAAAGCTTCAAAAGAGAACCGTGCAGAACAATATCTTTTTCCTGCACTACAAATTGTGGTGCCTGAGTGCAGGTCAGCCTAGCATGTGATAACTGTATGTGTGTTAATTGGTCTGTGAATTGAAGAATCTAATTTCTATCTATATATATGTGTCCCACAAAGTCCATTCAAACAAATAATATATCACCAAATATGATTCATCCACATAAAAATCACCATCAGCACCAAATGTATGAAAGTTGTATACACATCATGTGAAAAATCTTTTCGTCATTCATTGTACTATTCAAAGACTTTTTATAACAAATGATACTTTGAGCTACAATGAAAGGGAGCTTTTCCATAATTCTTCTATGCTTTTTTGTTTTCTATACTGAAGAATTACAACTTGATCACGGCTATAGTTGTTTTCTAAAACTGCAAGTCATAGCAATAGTAGCAGCAGTAGTTCACTAGACTAGGTAATAATTATTCCCTAGGTTAAAATACCCAACACTTTTCCTGTAAACTATACTTTTTTCTGGCATCTTCTGAATTTTCTATATTTATCTGTAGACAAATTTCCTGGCTGCCTACTCAGTTTGAAAATCCCAATTCAGTGGGGATGCAAATCTCAGTCGGAAAAAACAAAATATAAATCAGGCCCTAGGGCAGAACCTTGATGTATCCCGGGGCACAGTGTACATTATCTGTATCTTCATATAGGTACAAAGGATTGCATTTGCACCATTTTCAAATTGTTTTATATTTTAGACCCGGTGCCATCTGAGAAATGGACCAAGCTGAGTATCATGATGTATATTTTGTATAGCTACGACACATTTGGTGTGGGACTGGCTCTCTTTCCCAAGGGTAATAATCAAATTGTAAATCTCTCCTTGCAGAAAGTTTAAAGACCTGGTTGCCCTTGTGTTGCACACAGATAGGGCACTCCTCAGATAATTTAATTGCCTGCACCAACAGAATTCACAGAAATGGCAGCCTGAATCAGTTATATATGTTCTTTCAAAAATATATTAATTTAATAATGCAAATGAGTGCTTGGTTTATCTCACCTTTGGCACACATTTGAAACAAAATAAGTGGCTACACGCTAATTGCTTCGGCTCCACAACGGCATCTGCACATAGATTTATGGGTAGAAGTTTCAGATTTTGTTGTCTGTTGTTAGAATACACATAAATCATTGAAATAACAATGTAAAAAAAATGAATATTCTAAGTACCCAGGCATATAGAACAAGTAAGTTCCTTATCGATAGCAGATGTTGATGATGCTTGTGTTAAAACTTTGGAAATAGTGGGCATGTTCCCCATTTTTTCTTTGTAGTATATAATATTGTTTTAATACCATTGCATCCATTAAGATTTGAAAATGGACTCTCTGGAAGGTTATGTCCATAGCTGTTGCAAGGAAAGAAATTCACTGATCATTACCTTTTTATAATAATCACCAAAACAAAACAAAGTAGCTTCTATTCAACTACTTCCAGGAACCCATTATTGACAGCTTGTTTTCTAAGTAAAATCTTTGTCATGTTCTTTATTTTACAGAACTGCAGACTGTGGATGAGGGTCTCTACCTTTCTTGATCATCATTGTCCCGCTTAGGCTCATCTTCGTTATTCTCCAGTACCTCAAGCAGGTACCCAAGATGATCGGTTGAAGGAAACTTGTTGAGATCTGCATAAGAGGATGAATGAAATTACTTAAATGCAAAGTGACAGTCTCTAGAGAACATGTCTTGAATAAGTCTTGAATAAGAATGAAGAGTAGACTGACAAAATAGTCAGCCTGCAAGCATGGAACAATTTCAACCAGTAGGTTTTTACTATTTCATTCATTTGACAGCTTGAGAATGGGCACCATACTGTAATTGGTAATAGGGCCTTGGAAGGGTATTAAAGGTGACAGATGCCACAACCAAGTATACTGATAAAATCCTTGATGTATCTCGGGGCACTCCTCAGACAATTTAATTACCTGCACCAACAGAATTCACAGAAATGGCAGCCTGAATCAGTTATATATGTTCTTTCAAAAATATATTGATTTAATAATGCAAATGAGTGCTTGGTTTATCTCACCTTTGGCACACATTTGAAACAAAATAAGTGGCTACACGCTAATTGCTTCGGCTCCACAGCGGCATCTGCACATAGATTTATGGGTAGAAGTTTCAGATTTTGTTGTCTGTTGTTAGAATTCAGATAAGTCATTGAAATAAAAATGTAAAAAAAACGAATATTCTAAGTACCCAGGCATATAGAACAAGTAAGTTCCTTATCGATAGCAGATGTTGATGATGCTTGTGTTAAAACTTTGGAAATAGTGGGCAAAGTTGACTGCCTCTATTTGTTTTCCACTATTGACCAGGGTTTCTACAACATTTGCATGAAATTGTCACAAAATTTTCAGTTAATCTGAATATGTCACAAACATTTGAAATACCAAAAGACAGTTTACTGTGAAAGAAAAAACAATACAGACAACTTCAACGGATTTGTCAATAAAGATAACAACTATGCCAGCTTGAGACCGTTTTCGTAAGTAAACAGTTCCCCACTCATGAAAGGCCTTATGACACTTTACCATAGCTGATCATCTTCAGGTGCCTTTATTAATATCAAAAAAATAACTTACATACAACTTTCTACCTCATAAAAAGATGTCTACCTAGTAGAGGCCACTCAGTATCTGCCTTGCATATGAAATGTTGAGATCTAAAGAAAAGACTACCAACCCCGTCAACTTAGAAACCCGTTCACTGGACTAAACAAAAAACGTTGGTAAGGTTTACTACAGCCAGGATTACCAAAATTTATCTTCAACTCAATCAGCCACAACCAAGTATACTGATAAAATCCACGAGTCCCTAAAAAAAACCAAGCTAGCCATGACTGCCAGAAAAACAACAAAAAGCCTATCTACCAAAATGGATGGAAATTTTGCCAGCCTAGCCACTGAGGCTAACATTACAGAACACCAGCCAACCAAGCTGGCATTTTTGATTAAAGTCCAAGGGAACGACAGTGTTCAGGTGTCTGCCTGCACCGTGCAAATGCAAGAACAAGCTTGCATAAGTCATCTTTATCAAACTCTAACGCAATTCCAAAAGTAGCTAGAAGTTGCAAGAAGGCCTGGGCCTCCAACGAATTGCCATTGGCAACATCTCCTTCAAGGTTTATCTTCGACTTCCATTCATGTGCAATACTTTTGGCTTGCTCCTTTATATTTGAGGGCAGAACTAGATGTTCAACACCCAAAATAGGATCTGCCAAAACAGGTACAAGAGATTCTAGTAATAATGTACAGGCCCGACGTAGAGCCGGGAGCCCAGACTCTTTCTTGTCACTTGACTTTTGTTCAAGAGAATAAAACCCCTCCAAGGACTCCAACACTAACCGTGGTGGGTCAGTTGCAGAGTTTAATGCAGAGGGAACCTAATTGCAAAGCCCTATTTCCAATTGCAAAAGTCATTAAGAATGGGAAGAAAGAATTTAGGGATTATAATATCTGAAAATTTCTATTTTTAAAGTATTATAAAATGAGTTTAGATATTTATATAACAATAATAAGTGGAAATCAGAAAAAGAAAAAGAAAAGAAAAGAAATTGATTGGAGATAAACTTTTTATAATTTTGTAAATGTTATTGAGTTCCAATGCTCAAACAAAATATTTATAAAAGGTAATTCACTGGTCTATGGATGAAGCAAGCATTTGGAGGCTAATTCGTGAAGTCTGACAATAAAAGAGGTGAAATTAGAATGAGTAATGATAAGACAGACATCCTTGTATAGAAATTGCAATGAGGTTCTTCTTAAAGGTGACTTAATTGTATCACATTGATTTTGACATGACAACATCAGCAAAATGATATAGAAGTCGTTGCAACTAGTACATCTGTGTTTGGTGCATTAATCACTATATGAGATTGAAGGAATCTGGCGCATTCTCGAGCAGAACTATTGCTTGATTGACAACAACATGAGTCTTGTGTTGTACAACAATTGTATAATTGGTGCATTAATCACTGTATGAGATTGAAGGAATCTGGTCGCATTCTCAATCAGAACTATTGACAACAGCATGGGCCTTGTGTTGTACAACAATTGTATAATTTGATTGTGAAGGATTTAAGGAGAAGTAATGTTGTTTTTTCTGATCCTAACAAGGATTAGCAAATATACTATTTATTGGTCCCTGTGGTATACATTGTTTGGACCTTGTTTTCTCCCTTAATTGTAAGTGCATAAAAATATTAGATTCATAGGACAGGGTACCATTAATCATGTGATCCAATGATCTTGGACGTTTTTTATTGAATTCTTCAAAACTTATTTCCATTTGATCTTCCAAAATGTGAAGATAGTTTTATTGGTTGGAACAATGCTACAACTTACAAGTTATAATAACAGAGATTCTGTTCTGCATAATGCTTTCCACCTTGCAATCTTTTTGTGGATATGGTTAAGCAATATTCTCTTCGAGTAAAGAATAAATTATTGTGTGTAGAGTCATTGGGTTTACTATAGTAATGATCGTAACATTTTGTAGTCTTTTGTTTGTTGTTATGTGGTTTAGTGGTTGAGACAGTGCAATACCATGTTAATGACCCAAAGTCAAACTTAGAGATCAGAGCCCTCAATTATAAGTTGGTTGAATTTTATGAGATTTATATGCAATATTAATTCAATAATTAAAAAAAATATAGACTTAAGCACCCTAAATAAACTTCAATTTATACATCTTTAGAATCTCATTTATGCTACATATCTGCATCTTATGTACATTTTCCCATTCCCATGTCGGAATTGTTCCTCAATTTATGCCTTACGGCGTTTCCTTTGCAACATTTGGTGCAAATGCTAGTATTAGTACATATTAAAAAAACTCAACTTATAAAAAAACAAATTATTTTTATTTAATTATATTTAAATTAAGCTACACCGAACCCAGCTATACGACATTGTTTTATAGGTGTTCCAACTTTTTCACCTTAACCTTTAAGTTATTCCTGGAAGAAAAGAGGGAAAAAAAATGACGCGAAGACAATGTGATGGTAATGGAATAAACTTTTACAAAGTGAGTTTCGTACCATGATTATGGCTTCAGGGTAGGGTTTAGTGCGCACAAACCTTTTTCTTTTTCGAAAGGAGGGTTTGGCACACACCACTCTTCTTTCTTTTCAACCCATGCCAAGTTATTCCTTTCGTATGAGCCAACGATCTGACTATCCTTTAAAAACAGACCTGGATTGTGGATCTCACTCATTCAACCCACTGCAACTCTTACCGCTCTTTGCTCACTCCTTACCTCATTTCGTCCCCTTTCTGTATCGCCGTTTGGTTTCTTTCCAATCTCCACATATTTTCCATTTCCTCTGCCATTTGCTAACATGGCCACGGATTTTGGCACTGGACTGGCGTCCGGACTGGCGACAAACGTCACTAACGCCATTATCGGTGTTCTCTGCGAACAATTGAATGATGTTAGGGAGTTGGGGAAGAACCTTCAACTTCTCAACAATGAACTCGCCCGTATGGACGAGTCGTTACGTCATATTCAAACCCAATTCGAAGATCAACAAAAGAAGCTGCAGGAGTTAGTGGAAGGTTCTTTGGGAAGGATTAGCAATGCCCTTGAAGAAGTCAAATCCCTCATCCTTTGCGCCAACAAACAGCGAGGACGGTGTCGGGGTTGCTGTCTGTTTTTCAACCCCAAGATCCCCGCAGATATTAGAGAATGGAAGACCAGATTTAGTGAGCTCTTCCAGCACCTTGATTCTGCTCTTTCAACAGCTGCCCATACTGCACAGATTGTGGTGTCTGCACAGCCTCAAACAGAGGTGCTTCTTCAACCTCTACCAGATTCCGGCTTCGTGGGGTCTGGCCTTCAAGCTGCCCAGCAGCAACTGCTCACATGGCTTAACGAACCTCATCCCCAGGCTCGTGTGATCGGTGTGTGGGGCATGGCGGATATTGGGAAAACTGCATTACTCCAACTCATCTACAATAACTTCAAGAAGAAGGTGAGTACAAGCTTGGATTTCGTCATTTGGTATACCATTTCTCAAAGCTATAAGATTGGAAGTCTCCAGGATACCATTGCCGAGTCTCTGAATTTAAGATTTGAGCCAAGTTCTAGTATTGACATGAGAAAGATGACATTGTATGCATCTCTTGAAAATAAGAGGTTTCTTCTTTTCTTGGACGATCTTTGGAGTCCAATTGATTTGAATCAAGTTGGGGTCAATTTTGGCCATGATAACGGCAGCAAAATCTTGATATCCAACCGCTACAGAGATGTAGTTGAAATAATGGCAGAAAAAGAGTACTGCATGATGTTACAACCCCTGTCCACAGAGGAAGGGTGGGAGCTGTTCCGAAGAAGAGCTTTTAGAAGTGGGGTTGCTCCAGACAATAGTCTAGAGGTCATTGCTAGAAAAGTTGCTTCGGAGTGTAAAGGGTTACCCTTAGCAATAAATACAGTCGCTGCAGCTATGGCTCGGAAAAGGACTGCTGATGAGTGGAGTCGCTCTTTAGTTTTGATGAAGATGCAGATCCATCATTTCCCTCCACTCACAGGACCATTAATGCAGAGCTCTATCAGAGGATAAGATGGAGCTACAATGATTTGCCCAATAATCTGAAAATGTGTTTTCTATATTGTGCTGCCTTTCCCGAAGATGCAGAAATTGATGTGGAGACGCTGGTGGAGATGTGGTCAGTAGAAAGGTTGGTTCCCCAAAAGGGAACAACTTACTTCATGGATGTTGGGCGGGAATACGTAGAAGCACTCGTAGATAGGTGTTTGATTGAGTATCATGGTTCAGTGAAAAAAGAAATAAAAGTTCATGATGTACTGCATGATATGGCAATTTATGTAGGCCAAGGAGAAGAGAACTGGTTATTTGAAGCTGGTCAACATCTTCAACATTTTCCAAGTGTAGAAGAGACCAAGGATCGCAAAAGAATCTCCGTTTCCCGCAATGAAATTAGTGATCTGCCAACAGATTTGAAGGGTTCAACACTCGTCAGTTTAGTGTTGGCCGAAAATACACCGGTGAAGGACATTCCAGAGGGGTTTTTGGTAAACTTCATGTCTCTCAAGATTCTGGATCTGTCGGATACCTCAATACAAACATTACCAACAGCAGTGGGTCAGCTTGGACAGCTTGAGTTTCTTAAATTGAAAATGTGTGTCCGGTTGAAGGATTTGCCTGATAGCATTTGCAAGCTTTCACATCTGCAGTTTTTGAATCTCGAAGACTGTGGAAGTCTATTTTCTTTACCCTATAGGATAGGAAAAATCTAAAGCACCTCAAATTTACGGCTTACAAAGGCTTCAGGGTGATTCCACATCAAATCTCTCAACTTATTTCATTTAACGAACTGGTCTTGCCTCGAGAGTCAACTCCAATGAGTGTGGAGGATCTCACAAATCTCTCAAATCTGATCGAGTTGAATGTCAGAGTAAATCCAGAAATTAAAGAAGGTTCAATGAGTACGTGGTCAAAGATGAGAAATTTGAGGTTATGGTTCCCATGGGGTAAAGTTGAAAATAGAGATGATGCGGCGCTAGATATTCTTCCACAGAACATGCAGAGCATGGATGAGTTGCAGAGTCTTGAGTTATTCGATTATGAAGGGGTAAGTCTCCCGAATTGTATATGTCAGTTTCAAAATTTGAAGAATTTGCGCTTGAGCCACTGCATTAAATTAGAGGAGCTTCCAGCCTTGGAGATTGGGTGCGAGGCTGCAAGTGACAGTTTTCCGAAGTTGGAGGAATTAAGAGTAGATGGGCTAAACAGCTTAGAGAGTATAGTGTGGAATGCAAATACAATGTTGCAACTGCAAATCTTGAGGATATCATATTGCCACGTGTTGAAGACATTCAAAACGGAGGAGCTACCCAATTTAAGGGAATTACATATATCAGGTTGTGCTCAATTGAAGAAGCTGTTCATGGACAACGGTGGCGGTTTTCCGAAGTTGAAGACATTATATCTAGAGTCCCTAGACAGCTTAGAGAGTGTAGTGTGCAATGCAAAAACAATGTTGCATGTCCAAAGATTGACCATATGGGGTTGCCGCGTGTTGAAGGCATTGAGAATGGAGGAGCTTCCCAATTTAAGGGAATTGAATATATGGGGTTGTGCTGAGTTGAAGGAGCTGTTCATGGAGAGCGGTGGCCGTTTTCCAGATTTGCAGACATTAGATCTATCCTACCTAGACAGCTTAGAAAGTATAGTGTGCAATGCTGAAACAATGTTGCAACTCCAAAGCTTGACGATATCAGGTTGCGGCGTGTTGGAGGCATTGAGAATAGAGGAGCTGCCTAATTTAAAAGATATATGCATTGAGTGCCCTCAGTTGGAAGTTGAGATTGGCAGTCTTCCAGTGTTACAGAAATTGAGTCTTACAGGATTAGAGAAGGCAGAAAGTATTGCAATACCATCAAGTGCATGGAATCAAGAAACCATGCCTAGTCTGGAAGTTATAGAAATCACAGGTTGTCCATTGTTGAGGAGAATGCCCAGAGAAATGGAGAAGCTACCTAAGTTGAAGGAAATTGTGGGAAAATTAGATTGGTGGGATGGAATAAGTTGGGAAAATGATAATGTAAAATCTAAACTCTCTCACCTTTTTAAGGGATATGATGGTGAAGAATGTGATGAAGGCAGCGCACTTGAAGAAGATGGTGATGAAGGTAGTGAACTTAAAGAAGATGGCGAAGTTGATGAAGACACTGAATTGGGAAAAGATGGTGAAGTTCAAGAATGTGAAGGAAATGGTGAAGACGATCATCCTAAATGAAGGAGAGGAGATGATCAGGAGATTTGAATGTAAAATTAATACTTTTGAAGTCTTGTAAGTTAATGTCACTAGTTAAATATTTTAATGTACATGAACTAAATTTTTAAGATGAATTTTACGAAATGTATTTGAAAAAATTAGTATTAATATTTTTTTAATTATAAATTTATTTTCTCACTTATTTCCATAGAACGTTAATTATATATATGAATATGAAAAAATATTTAAAATTTTAACCTCAAGAGAGACATGAGTTTGAATCATTTTTAAGGTTGATATTACTTTTTCAATATATAAATATATATTTATATAATTACACATTATTTTAAATATTTATATTATTTTTAAATTTAAAAGATATATACCTATATATATAATTATAATTATAATTTAATATTATAACCATGTATTAATTTTGTTTAATTTTATATATTTATATTTTTTTAATATTTATATTTTTAGAATTATATTTTGGTTTTTTTTACTACTAAAATAATAATTAATAATTAAGGTTATAATATTTAATATTAATAAAATTTAGTTTACACATAAAAAAATATCATTATATGCTTTATGGGAATTTTATGTGTATTTTTATCTATGTATTAGGTTTATTAGAATTTTATTAAGTTTAAAGTGAAATTATGAAATTTATGTTTATGTGTATTTTCATGTATGTATTAAGTTTATTAGAATTTTATTAAGTTTAAAAGTTAAAGTAGTGAAATTGTGAAATTTATCTTTATATTATTAAGAGGAAGATAGGTTAAACTGGATTACAGATTGGTGGCGCACCAAGACGGACTACAACATATCCGATATTCCCAGAAGGAAAAATCGAAGAGCAGACTTATTTTCCAAACAAGGACTCACATCTCCGCCGGGCATATGGAGACTGCAGATAAATGTGGACAATTGCGCCTACCAGATTCAAGATTTCTCTATATCGGGTACACATCTCCAAATTTTGTGATGTCCACAGATAAGTTCTCTATACTCCTATTTATGAATCTCGCATATGCTGTACATTTTTGCTAATATTTTGGACCTACGTCTCCTACAGATAGGTCTGTTTTTTCTGGCCTGCTCTCTCTATGTTCAGTTTTTTGGTATAGTTTCATATGCCCGTCAGTATGCTGAACTGTTGACATATCAAAAAATTTGTATACTTTTTATTTTGTATATTTTTGACAATACAATCAATATACCGCTTTTTTTCACGCTGAAAAAAAAGGTTAAAAGGAAAGAAATGGAGTTCATTGCAAGGTATTTTTGGGTTAGTTTACTAACTAATTTTACTATGAAAATTATGAAATTTAATTTTGAATCTGATGATATTCAAAACGCTAAATAAACTATCTTAAATTTATATTAATCTTAGATTTATCAAGCGCTAAGAGGGATCAAATCTCTCGAGGTGCAAACCTCTTTTTTTAGTGCAAAATTTGAGGAAAGGTTTGCGCCTCGAGAAATTTGATCCCTCTTGGAGCTTGATAGATTTGGGGTTAAGATGGATCTAGGTTGGTTTCAGTTGTGTGCGGTCATACAAAAATTGTTAAACATCTAATTCTTTTGATCATTTTAAATATGCTAAAGATGCCTAAGATTAATTTGGTCATTTTTATTTTAAATTTTATTAGTTACCTTAGTAGATGAGACAGATTGTCAGTAACTTGAATGATGAAAAACGATGAAATAAAAATTTTGAGGGCAAAGTGGAAATGCAACAATGTTGAATGATTGAAAATGTGAATAATAAGAATATAGTCATTTGCAAACAATCTTCATTTCGATCAATCTGAAACTATATTTTCTTCTATTGTTCTTATTGTCACACCAATTAGTTTTGCCATTTTCTGATATCAATCATATGAAAATGGCAATCGAAATAATAGACCATTCAAATATTTAACACATGCTACTCTAGTAAACATCATACCTTGTCTCTATTGCTCTACAATATTAATTGTAGTTTTCTCCAAAGTCAATCATTGTGACTTATGGAGTGTAAAACCCCAAATAATTTTCAATGGTAGTTATTGTATATTACCACATTTGAATGCAAAGTGATTAACAATGTTGAATGATGAAAATGGGAATAATAAGAATGTATCCAATTACAAATATGGAAATAATAAGGATGTATCCAATTATAAATAGTTTACAGTTTCACGAAGCAAAGGTTTCGGGTAAGTGAACATTTTATTTATGATGAAAATTCAAGTACTGTATTTATGGTTGCATTATTATAACACAGAAGTCAATTCACGACATGAATAATTTTTATGGGCTTACACTTGGAGAGAATGTGTATGTTTTGTGGGTGACAAGGAGAGACAAGGGGAGATAGAGATATAAATGGAGGGGGGAGAGAGAGAAGAAGAGAGAGGAAAAAACATGGAGGGAGGAAGATATGTGTGTTTATGTGTGTGTGGAGAGAGAAGTGTTAGAGAGAGAGAGAGGGAAGGGGAAGAGAGAGAGAGATGGAGGGGAAAAGGGAGGGAGAGAGATATATAGATAGATTTGGAGAGAGTGTGTGCATGTCTGGGGGGTGAGATATAGAGATAAAGGAGAGACAATGGGAGATAGAGATATAGATGGAGGGGGCAAAGATATTCTTACACTGAAATAAATGCACAATATTAATTTAATTACTTTGAAATTATTGTACATCATACATCTAGTTGTATCAAATCAGAAATCAATGCATCTAGTGAAAACAATCAAATAGGATTAGAAATCAACATCTTCACTAAAATCAATGCATCTAATGCAAGTAATTGAATAGGATTTGAAATCAATATCTACACTAAAATCAACGCATCTAGTGCAAGAAATCAATATCTACATTGAAACTAATGCATCCAGTGCAAGCAATAAAATAGGAGTAGAAATCAATGCATCTAGTGTAAGGTATTAAATAGGATTAGAAATTGACATCTACACTGAAATCAATGCATCTGGTGTAAGGTATTAAATAGGATTAGAAATCGACGTCTACAATGAAATCAATGGATCTAGTACAAGTGATCAAATAGGCTTAGAAACCAATATCGCCGTTGAAACCAATGGATTAGGTATTAAATAGGATTAGAAATCGACGTCTACAATGAAATCAATGGATCTAGTACAAGTGATCAAATAGGCTTAGAAACCAATATCGCCGTTGAAACCAATGGATTCAGTGCAAGCAATCAAATAGGAGTAGAAATCAACATCTACACTGAAATCAATGCATCTAGTGTAAGGTATTAAATATGATTAGAAACTGACATCTACACTGAAATCAATGCATCTAGTGCAAGCAATCAATTATTATTAGAAATTAACAACTATACTGAAATAAATACATATATTTTAGTGAAAACCCAAAATATTCGTGAATTTCTAGGTCTAACTTATATTTTTGTATTTGTCTCTGTGTCTCTTTATTCTTCCCTTTCTCTCTACCTTCTTTTATGTGTCCCTTTATTCTTCCCTTTCTCTCTGCCTTCTATTATGTGTCTATCACCCTCCCTCTCTCCTCCCTCTTTATATCTTTGCCTCTCCCTCCCTTTTTCTATCGTTATCTTCTTCCCTCTCTCCCCCTGTCATTTATATCTATACCTCCCTCCATTTCTCCTTATTTGTATCTCTATCTCAACCCCCTAAACACTTGTCACTCTCACTCTCTCTCTCTCTCTCTCCTCCCTTTCTCTCTATATATCTTCCCCTTGCCTCCCTCTCTCTCTTTCTCTTTCTCCTTCTCTCTCTCTCTCTCTTCCCTCTTTCTCTCCTCTCTCCCTCACCGTCTGTCCATCTCTCCCTTCTCAATCCCTCTCCCTCTCCACCTTTCTCTCTCTATGTATTTCTTCCCCTTAGATCTCCATCGCTCCCTCCTCTCTCTCCCTTTCTCTCCCACCTCCCTCTGTCTCCCCCGCCCCCCCATCACACTCTCCCTCTCTGTCTACTCTCCAACTTTATCATTATCGCCCTCCCTCTCTCCTTCTCACTCTCCCCCTCTCTCCCCCCTCTATATCTATGTCTCCATGTCTCTCTCTTCCCTTCTTTCCCTATCTCTACCCTCTCCTTTTCTCTCTCTTCCCTTGTATCCTTTCTCCCTCATTCCATCTTCATCTCTCCCTTGTCACTCCCTTTCTCTATCCACCTATATCTCTCAATGACTTTGTTCTTTCCTCCCTCTCTTTCCCCCTCAAAATCCATCTCTCTCCCCCTCCCTCTCTCCTCCCTCCTCTCACTCTTACTTCCTCTATCTCCTTATCTCTCCCACCTCTATGTCTCTCTCCCCCACTCTATTCCCCCTCCATATCACTCTCTCTCTTAAATATGATCCCATTGTAGTGTATTTAAGGAAGTATCTTAAAAAAAACATAATTGGTTGTAAAATATTAAACCTATATTTTGGAGCAATCATGTCAAAGAAAATACAATAATAAAAAAACTTAAAAGAATTATGTTGTATCTTTTCTCTATCAGTGTTAGTCACTTTGCTTTCTCTCTTCACTTGGATCCTTGGTTAATATGCATCTATCCTAGTTCATTATAATAATATTTATATTACATAAATTTCACATATGGATATATAAAAATATTCTCGCTTTTAATTTATTTAAACCTTGATTTAATCTCTATGGGAAATTTTTTAGTAGTAGTGAGGATGAAGAGTTTAATTTTAGTAGTTAGTTATAGAGTTAGTTATTATTGTCAATGTTAAGTTACGCCATGAGATACTGATGCTCCTTTTTTAACATGGCATATGCATGATGATATAATGCTTATTTTTCTAATATAATGGACGATTGTTTATCTCATGTTTATCTTCATATGGCATATTTGGATGATGTTTTCATTGGTGTCTTTTCTATGCATACAAGTTCTATTTGTTTAAATTAATGTGATTAAAGGTTAATGAATTCACCACCACAATTAAAACTTTAATACTTTGCACATCACTAACATAAAAACTATCAAACATTCCTTGGGTGAGACCACCTCCCTTGCAAAGGTTGAAATAGTTGACACAATAGACTACATCATGCCTATTTTGGATGCTTTTTATAGACCTTGAGTTTACCATAGAGCCTGTTATCCCCCACAATGTCCCAAGCTGATGAGGAAATCAACGGAGGTAACCACAAACCAAGATTTTGGTTTCGTAGCTAGCCCTACCAAACCAAAGAGGGCTCTCTCAATGGAATCACAGTCAAGAGATGATACTTGCATCCCTCATCATCTGACCTTCCCTCCTCTTAACTAGGGAGGTATTTATAATGATACTTGGTCATTCTCAATCTGAAGAATTTCTCATAAGAAGAATCGGATTAGTAACCCATTTGTATAGCATCATAGTAACCAACATTGTTTATAGCAAGGCCTTGACTAACAGATTTATCTCTCATAATATCAAAGCACAATGTTGGCGATACCAATGATTTATAGACACCTTTATCATTGTCTCTCAAGGTTCATACCCACCCGGGTGTTCACTGAGTATGACCTTCTAGGGCTATTCTTATCTTGGATTCCCAACCCTCAAAGAATATCGGTCCTCTTTCCTACTCTTATCTTGGATGCCTACACATCCTCAAAGAGCATCAGATGCCAGATGATTACCCAACCCTCCATTCTTTCTTCCAAAGTGAAGACAAGAATCTTGTGTCTATCATGTGTCTACATTTCTATACATGGACTTCACCTAGACTTACAGTTGTTAGTTTTGGTCTAGTGCATGACACGTGAAATAGAAAAACACAATTGTCACTCATTTTTAATTAGGGGTGATCAAATCCAAGCTACCTCTTGGCTAGGGACTTGTCAGAGATCCCTCTTAGCTAGGGACTCTTCTATACACTAGCAACTTCTTCTTCCTGGGTCCTTCAGCTGCTTGATCAACTTTTCTCCTTGATGTCATGAAAGTTAGTTGGCCTTCTTTCTTGTAGGGCAACAATCATCAATCACATTCCTCCTTAGTTCGTCATGTCATTCCTTTCTTCGTAGAAAGTGACCTTCTTCATATCTAGAACCTTCGCCATATGGCTACTTCTTTCTCATCATGCCTCTTCCATTCATCACATGAATGCTAGTTGTACCTGTAAGTAGCCCTGCATGAACTTATCCAACTATTATTCAAGAAACCAAATATACCATTAAATCAAATCATAACTTACTAGGTGGATCTTCATCATGACATCTTTTTGTAGGTATCAACATCCTGCATTCATGTTGACACATCTTGCAAAGATATCCAAGGTCAAGCGTATACATCTTTTCCATCAAAGTCTTCATATCTTTCTGAGAGATTTTCTAGTCAAGTCTTCTTGATCGTTTGGATGTTGATTGCATTCATCAGGGTTGCATATCTCACAATCTATCCTTATTTATAAATTCCATTCCTAGGTGCCTTTTAATCATAGTTCTTAGTTGTAATCAGCCACCTCATACTTCATATGAGGACATATTATGTTGATTTCATCTAGTGTGTCTTATGTCTTCTTGCATCCTTTCAGAGGAGGAGATCCTTTTTCTCTTGATCATGCTTCTCGAGATAGAAGTAATGATCTATGTTACCTGCAACCATATGATATGTCATTATAATATTAAAAACAAGCATACATACCTTATTTTTAGCTTCATATCATCAAGGCTTCTTCCAGCAACTTCCTTGATTGAAAAGATCTTAAATCCCTTGATCTGCTTCATATCATCACATCATCATCTCATGGATTCCATAAGTTGGAGTTCTTGTTGAAACACTTGCTTCCTCTCAAGATTAGTGAACCCCCCGAGGAGGATTCCATCAGATAATTTTGAGGATCTGGTATATCCCCAACTGGCAGATGTTCTCAAGGTCTATATACTACATGTTTGTCTGTCGTGGATTTTATCCTTCATGATTCCCATGGTGATGTCGCGAGCTCTTGTTTCTAATGCTTCCATGATGCGATGATGCATCGTATTATCTTGGTCATATCTCTAACACAATATCTAGGAGCTTATGATAGATCCCTTTTGTGAGGGATACCATCTTACTCATAGGAGAGATTCGTTACTCCCTCTTTCCTTGGTCCCTTTATTTAGCTTCCTCCATCTTTCCAATGATATGAGCTTCTTTCTATAAACTTTCTATATCATTTAATCTTAGCTATACTTATTTCAAACTTTCCTTTCCATTTTGCACATGTTTGAGTCCTTTTAACCTTCAATACTTTTTTCATCGACTTGTCTTTCTCTATTTAGCATAAATACCATAAGTTGTTGAATGAGGTAACTCATGGATATTTTTTAACTTGATATCTGTTAGTGCATTATAGATCAGTGATGGTTATCTTCCTTCGTCGATCTTGTAGATGGGACCTTATGAAGACATCCTACATCCTTTGATACCTTTGCTTCCATGTAGATCATATTTCATGTGACCTTCTTCATTACACATTCAGAGAATGAGTATATCTTATACATTGTATTTGATGTCTCCAATATTTTTATATGAGCGGATCTTATAAGTATCCCTTTCCATAAGTTCAAAGGAGACCTTTTAGTGACTTCAACTTCTTAGAGGAATATGACTATCCTTCTTCTCCATGCAAGGGATCTTGATGACCCATCAACTTATAGATGTCCTTGCAATTCATGAAGTCATTTAACCAAATTTATAAATTGAAAAGATACTTACTTGTCATGTGAAGATGGAATCTTCACCTTGATCATGTTAATGAAGGTTGAAGAAGTTGTATGACGGCTTCTTCTTGGATGATCTTCTTTCAAGTGAGAAAGCCTTTCCTTAAATAGAAAAGGTTGTTCCCTTTTGATGAGGATGATTTGTTGCTTCCTCAGATGGTCTTCTTATAGGGCAAGGAGATGATCCTTGCTTGATTTCATAACCTTGGAGATGACAGTTCCTTCAATATGCTTTGCCTTCTTTTATAGATCAGGATTGCTGCTAGGGTTTCAACTTTATCCAAGATGATGTGATCTTCATTTTGAAATCATTTGAGATGTCTTGTTCTGTAGACATCTTGATGAGGTTCTTGGTGGCCTTTCGATGAGGACTGTGGAGACACGATTTCTTGTTGTTGTAGATTGTCCCCTGAATTGTATAGACAAACTTGCTAATGTAGATTGTTGTTGTAGATTGCTAGGGTTTGATCAAGATCAAGGTTTTTTTATTTAATGTAGATCTTGATGTCCTTCAGCTTGCTTTGATGCCCTTCTAGAAGCTTTATCTTTGAAATGTATATTTTTTTCCCTTCCTTTGACTGTAACCATAGCTCTGATACCATGTTGAAGAATCTAGGGCATAACAATTAATAAGATTCTTCTTGGCATGATAACTATTTGTGAGGTATTTTATCTTTAGCTTATTAGCACAATATTTTACGTGATATCATTAGTGTGAGTATTTCTTACTTCATCAAATAGCTACCAAAACAAAGAGAAAAGAACATAAGATGTTGGCATTCTGCCAAGGCCAAAACCTCTCCCTCTTGGAGAGGAAAACCTGCACAACATTCTTCTTATAGAGATTATAATTCATGAATACCAAGACCATGACCCTTGACCTATAATGTCGCCCCAAGATCAAGACACCAATCCCCTTCTTTGTCATTATTAAGTTCATCATCACTGCACCACTAAGATATTCCTTGCTACTATCATCACTGAGAACATTATTGTGCCTCTACTGAGATACTCATTCTGACAATGAGATCATTAATTCTACACCATTACTCCATCTTCACATAGATCATTGTTCCATCATCTCAATTGCACCATTATTTATTGTCATCTTGTTGCACTACTACAGAGATGTTCCTGAGACCATGGTTGTGACTATGCTTAGATCATGATTGTGTCTTGATGATATGTTGAGACTGTATGATCCTCTCCATCGTAGATATACCAAAACTGCAAGATGAAGACTGTGACTGTGTATGTATATAATCCAAGACAGAGTATCACTGAGGTTCTTCGTATGCATGTCGAGACTGTAACTTCTGAGACAGTAGTCCCTGAAATCGAGAGAGACCATGGCCATGAGACTGTTATATTTCACTGTGATCATCACCGAAGATAGCAGAGGTATATTTAGTCATTTTTCCCACAAAAAATCACAAAGACACCCAAGATTGTGTCATTGTGGTTGCCCGAGATTTCAGAGATCTTATGTTAAGATTTCATTGTACTTATCACCAATATCTTGTACCTTAATGTGCCATCAAAGTTTTCAGAGTGATCTGAATTTATTTCCTCCTATGATTACTCCAGTTGTGTATTTAGAGGTGTTAGTCCATGTATGCAAGTTGACGTGAACTTAGTGAACCATTGCATCCTTTTATTGAGCTGACGTGTCATCTATATATACTTTGAAGCCGACTTGACTATATTTCACATCGTTTTGTTGGTAGTCTTCTTCTTTGGAGGATGATGCTTGTCTTGGAGGGCTACTTGACACTAGGTTGACCCATATTCATGCTAAAGAAGAGCTTTTTAGCATGAATTTGATTCTTTGACTTTCCTCTGCCTATGGAATGAGCAAGAATCTTATTCTTATAATTTACAAAAATAATATTTATTTTTCTTGACAAGTACAAAGATCAAAATTACATTTCTAGATACCAAACCTAGTTACACTTTCTTCAACAAATTCTCTTGCTCCACATGTTTCATTTCCTTTGTTGTCACACACCTCCACCACGTCACCACTTGTTCACTTCAAATTGTTCATAAATACCCTGTATCATAATTAATGTAGATTTCATGATATTCCTAGGGTTCGTTCGATGGTTGAGCTCGGAGCTTGGATTCATGTCTACAATCATTGTTTATGTTTCAAGTGCACCTTATTGAATATATTGTGTTTTCAAAGATGACAATTAAAACTTCCCCACATCTTGCAAAAGACATCTATCTATCGACGGACATAAATTAGAAAATGGTTTGTCTATGATTTTATGCCAAGTACAGGTATATGTATAATTCCCATTCAAGTAGAATATTATAAGCGTAATTCCATTTCAAGTAGCATTCTCTTGCATCTACTTCATTGAAATTCCCATTTTTAGTGAAAATAATCTTACTTGAGATAGAAGACTAAACACTAGCATCACATACTGCATAGCTCTAACCTTCCCCACTCTCTTGAGTAAGCCTTGCTAGACATGTTCTATACTCCCGATCAAATATCTAACTTTCCCATCTCTAAATTTCCCATATGGTTCCTGAAGAAAAAAAAAACACAGTAAGTGATAGAAAAAATGGGAGTAGTTGTGCATTAGATGCAATGTAATCATTTTTTCATATCTTATGAATAATTGAATTGGGCTAAGCTAAACCTTAAGGTACTCTAGTTCTAAATCAATGTGTTCAATATAACAGGAAAAAAATCAATACCAACAATGGCCAATATAAATGGAAACTCATCAAAGGAGAGACGACTAGGCATTAACTTTCCAATAATAGTTATAGGTTGGAACGTCTACAATTCAAAACCATGAGCTAACAAGAATATAATGGACTCCATTTAAAACCATGAGTGAACTGAAAGATAAGGGATTCCATTTCAAAACGACCATCTATTGTTAAACCCCAAGATGTGAAACAGGGATGATATATACACAATCTATAGAAAAACAAATACATAACTTTTGCAGAAAGCAAGTTTAGGTCTACATAATCTAAAAAGAAGCAAAGAAGCATTTTCAAATTTTAGGCTTGTATCTTCCTACACAATCCATGCCACTTTTGGCTCTTCCTACAACACAGGAGCTGTGTTAAAAAAAAAAAAAAAAAAAAAAAAATGCAAAATAAAATAATATCAATAGTGAAAATCGTGCTCTTTTAAATGCAACAAGATGCTACAAAAACAACATGATGGCTTACCTAGACAACATACCTATCCATAAGTTAAAATGCACAATTTTCATCTTATTTAAGGTTGTTGTTGCTTAAGAAATTTTAACCTTCTTTAAACTACACAATGTTGTCCTCTAATGATAGCTAAACGCTTGTCTTCCAACCTTTTTGGTACATTAGTTCGTCAAAATCGTTTAGAAAAATTAATGTTGGAGGAGGTTCTAAATCATATTATAGAAACATCATGATGGGTGGCTTAGACAATATATTTATCCATAAGTTAAAATGCATAATTTTCATATAAATTAAGTTGTTAATACATGAGAATTTTTATGTATGTAATCCCGTAGGATGTTGTCCTCTAATGGTCGCTAAATGCCACTCTTCTAGCCATTGGGTTTGTCAGCTCATCAGAATCCTTTATACAATTTTACGTTGAAGGAGATTTGGAATTGGTTAGGGACATCAAATTTCACTAAGAAGTACGAACATGGATGAGCTCTTGAAAAACATTTGGATGGTAGAGAAGAGACAATCCATTTCCATGGCATAGAAAAAAATCACTAGAGGGGCTAGCGACCAACTAATGGGAGAAGTGCATGAATGCATGCAACACCACTTGGTTATACCGAAGCGCGGGTGGAATCGATAGTTCATCAAATCTAGACACTCTGACTTAATGGATTATCTTTATATGATTTATTAAATTGTTTATTATATACTAGATTTAGAAGATTTGATATAAAATATATTTATATGTATATTTAATACTTAAGTTTTCCACCGATTTCAGAGTTTTCCACCGATTTCACTCTAGTATTTTCAGATATTCAATTTTGTGTGTTGTTTTCTCCAAGCGAGCATAATGGAAAGACCGAATTGGTAAGATTTTGGGGTTCTTTATTATTTCAAAATTACGCAGATTTTGGGCATCTTCTACTTTAAAGATGATTGTTCTTAGTCTCTCCAATCTTAAATTTTGAAAGTAAGTGGAAAGCATACAATGTTTCCATGATAAATGATGCGCCCAACATTCATCATTTTGATGAACTAGGAAATCTAATAGCAGAGATCTGGAAGCAGAAAATAATTTTCGGAACTAACATTTTATCTTTGGCACTGTTCAATCAGCCTCTATAACCTCTTAATGCCTGAATCATTAATATTGGGAGGACAAAAATGAACAATATGTTCCATTTGATTCAATATTTCATTTTTTCATTTAGTTCTTGAAATATTTATTTGTGGCTTTGGAACTGAAAACTTTATTGAAGGTTAGTGTTGGTAAGAGTTGTATATGAATGATATTTTCTTGAACTAAAAATTGAGATAATATACATCGCAGAAAGTGATTGATTATTTTCAACATGTACTGTCAACTTTATTTTCCAAGTTGTAGGGAATGCAAAGGGAGCTGCCGTAATGGTTGTTTCCTTTGTCTCTGTTACAGGGATGCTAAGCAAAAATATGCTTTAGTAATCTTTAACACTCTTTATATATTTGTATGATTTATTTAATCAAAAGAACATATTTTGGTACTTGCATTTAACTTCTCATTATGGTGCAAACTGTTGAAGAAAGTGTAACTAGGTTCTATCTTCATGACACTATAATTATGAATTTTGTAAACAAGAAAATGAATTTATTATTATTCCTTGTTGCATGTGTTTCATGAGAAAGAGGTTTATATTATACATGGCTCCCATTTAGAGCCTTGGGATTTATTATTAAAGAGTCAAAGTCATGAAGAGATCTTCTTGAGAAAATATAAAATGTATATGAGTCAACCTAGAGTCTAGATCAGCCCTCCAAGACAAACACAATCCTCCTAAAGACATCAACCAGAAAAATGATGAGCATAACAGTCAAGTTGGCCTCAAAATATATATAATTTTCAAGTCAACTCATAAAAGGTGACACATCGGTTCAATGGAAATGTCGGCTTATTATAGAGACGTAACAACTATATATACTCCTCTAGGGTCACCACAGAAGGACAGAATCTCGGACAAGCCTCTGCAACTTCAGATGAGGACAAAACTTCGACATATCTCTGAAATATCGGTGACAATTATAGTAATCTCCTTGCATACTTCTCTGCACTCTCAACCTAGTTAAAGGGTCACTATAATACAATCTCGACATAGTTGCAAAATACCTCGATGCAAGGAGAACAAAGTTGCAATCTCAGAGAAGATCACAGTGCAAAATAATATATAGTCATAATATCGACATTCATGTTAGAGGAAGAATCTCGATGTAGTATATATCCTAGACACATTCATGTCCTTGGCTTCACTATGATCATGATAAAAATCATGATCCTAATAAAGATGAAGACCTTGGTGCAACAATCACATGTACATACATACATATCTCATTATGGAAACCTCATCAACATGATGATGATATCAATGAGAAGTAATGAACTAAGTAAAGATGGGCATATGGTGCAGCAGTCATGTTCTCATGAATATCTCAGTGAAGGTGCATGAATGATGACCTTGGTGAAGCAGTAGTGTTGATGATGATATCAACAGTGACAAAGAAGAGGATTGGTATCTTCGTCTTTGAGTGGCCTAGTAGGTCAAGGGTCATGGTCTTGGTATTCGTCAATTGGAATCTCTATAAGAAGAATTTTGTACAGGTTTTCCTTTCTAAGAGGGAGAGGTTTTGGCCCTTGTAGAAAGCCAAACATATTGTGTTCTTGTATATTTGTTTTGGTAGCTATTTGATGAAATAAAGAAGACACAATCTAATAATAAGGAAAGATTGTAATAATAAGAAAACCTCTCAAATAGTTATCATGCTAATAAGAATCACATTAGCTCTAATTGCCCTAGATTCTTCAACATGGTATAAGAGCTAAGGTGTTGAAGTCAAAGGAAGGGAAGAAAAGAAACATTCAAGGATCAAGATTCAAGAAGGATATCAAAGAAGGTTGAAGGATATCAAAGAAAAGGGATAAAGATCTACATTTAAGGATCAAGCCCTAGATCAAAGAAGCAATCTACAACAACAAGATATTTTGTCTCCACGATCAACATCAAAATGCCACCAAGACTCTCATGAAGATGTCTACAAAGAAATATATCCCAAAGGACCTCAAAAACAAAGATCACATCATCTTGGAAAAGGATGAAACCCTAGAAGAAGTCCTGATCTACACTACAAAAGAAGGCAAAAGCATATTGAAGACAATAAGGGATTGTCATCTTCAAGGTTATAAAAACAAGCAAGGAGCATCTCCTTTCCCTAGAAGAAGAACATCCAAAGAAGAAACAAATCATCATCATTAAAGGGAGCAACCTTTTTCTATTGAAGATCGACTTTTCCATCGGAGAGAAGATCATCCAAGAGGAAACTCTAATACATCTTGTTCAACCATCATCAAAGTGATCAATTAGAAGATTTCATCTTCACTTGTCAAGTAATTACTTTTCATTCTTTAATCAATTTGGTAAAATGACTTCGTAGTTGCAAGGAGATCTATAAGTTGGATGGGTCATCAAAGGTCCTTGCATGGAATAAGGAGGATTGTCATAATCCTCGTAGATAAGAGAAGTCGATAAACATATCAAGGTCTCCTTGGAATTCATGGGAGGGAACTCTTAAGGTCCTCTCCTTCCTATGTAGCAGAAAAGGTGACATAAAATATATATATGAAATGCTAGAAGATATACTCTCTGAAATACAACGAAGAATGTCATATCACATAGAACTGATTGAAGGTATCAAAGAATGAAAGAATATCTTCATCAGATCTCAATTGGGAGATCTGAGAGAGCTGATAAGAATATAATCATCATTAACTAATAAACAAGGTAACAAATGTCCATGAACAAGAAGGTTACCTCATTCGACAACTTGTGGTCTCTCTGCTAAATAGAAAAATACATGTTCTAGGAAAAATGTGTTGAAGGTTAAAAGACTCAAACATTTGCAGAAAGGAAAGGAAATTTTGGTTCTCAAACAAGACAAAATAGTATAGCTAAGATTATGGAAATATTATGATAGTTCATATCACCATATAGATGGAGGAAGCTTAATAAAAGGGCCAAGGAAAGAGTGAGTAATAGATATCTACTATAATTAAATTGGTATCCCTCACAAAAGGATCCTACCATAAGCTTTTGTTATAGATATTACCATGATAATTATATGCATCGTGGCATCATGGAAGCATGAAAAACAAGAGCTTGTGACATCTCCATGGGAATCATGAAGGACAAAATCCATGGCAGTCAAATATGAAGGATATAGCTCTTGGGAACCTCATTGGACATTGCAGGAAAGGAAGAATTCATCTAGGACAAGGCTCACCATACATCAAGTTAAAAAGGAAACATTTGCATGAGGATATGCAAGATCCTCGATATTCTCTAAAGGAATCCTCATCGAAGGGTTCACTAATATAAAGAGGAATTAAGTGTTTCATTAGGAAATCCAACTTATGGAATTCATAAGATGATGGTATGATGACATGATAAATGAAGCAAATCAAGGGATTTAATATCTTTTCAATCAAGGAAGTTGTTGGAAGAAGCCTACATGACCTAAAGGTAAAATGAGGTATGTGTGTTTGTATTTAATATTGTAATGTCATGTCGTATGGTTGCAGGTGACATAGATCATTACTTCTATCTTAAGAAGCATGATCAAGAGAAAAATTTCTGCCTCCTCTGAAAGGATGCAAGAAGGCATAAAAATCACACTAGAGGAAATCAACATAATATGTCCTCATATGAAGTATGAGGTCGTTGACTACAATCAAGAAACTCTGATTGAAAGCTCCTGGGAATGGAATGTGTGAGGAAGTAGGAGATCGTGAGATATGCAACCATGATGAAGGAAATCAACATCCAAAAGACCAAGAAGATTTGACTTGGAAATCTCCCAGAAAGATAAGAAGACTCTTATGGAAGTCTGAAAAGATGAAGACCATTGACAATGGATATCTTTGGGAGATGTGTCAACATGTATCTAGGATGTTGATACCTACAGGAAGATGTCATAATGAAGAGCCATCTCGTAAGGTACTATTTTATTTAATGTTATGTTTTGATTTCTTGACTAATATCTGGATGAGTTCATGCAATGCTATTGGAACAAGAGTTGTAAGTAGAAGTACAACTAGCATTCATGTGGTGGATGGAAATCCTTGAAAGAAACATGATGAGGAAGAAATAGCCATATAACGAAGGTTCCTGATATGTATCAAGAAGGCCACTTTCCATGAAGAAAGGAATGACATGACGAACCAAGAAGGAAAGTGATGGATGGCTAATGCTCTACAAGGAATAAGCTCGATTGAATTTCATGACATCAAGGAAAGAAATTGATCAAGCAACTGAAGGACCCACGAAGAAGAAGTTTTTGATGAAAAGGAGAGTCCCTAGTTAAGAGGGAGGTTTGACAAGTCCCTAATTGAGAGGGAGGTCTGACACGTCCCTAATTGAGAGGGAGCTTCGACAAGTTCCTAGTTAGAGGGAAATTGGGTACATTCCTTTACAGGAATGGGCATATCTTCCCTAGTTGAAGGGGAGAGATAGACACAACATTCTGGTCCTCATTTAGGAAGAAATAATTGAGTATTGGGTAATCATCTACCATCCAATGCTCCTTGAGGATTTGTAGGGAATCCAAGATAAGAGTAGGTAAGAGGACCGATATTATTTGAGGGCTGGGAACCTATTGAAGCCCTAAAAATCGGGTCTACAACATGGGGGATACCCACCCGGTCCGGACCTTGGTTAGCAGCTCCTTTTCTGTTTGGTATAGTGGGTCGTACTGGGGATATGGGACTAGTTTCCCAATTTATGTGTGTGTGTGTGAAGATTGATATTTCCTTTCTAAAAGTTCCTAAATGAGATGCTCTAATTCTAACTCTAATCTAGTAACATGCAATCCTATTCTAATAAACAGAAACATCTAATTCTACACTAACCCGGGGTGTAATCCTTCCGTTATGCGATCTAAAATGATTTCAAATAACAATTGGTAATAAAGATTATTCAACTGTTATGAGAAAAGAATTCAATAGAGATGAATCACTTCGTATAAAAAGTTAGACGAAACAGTTGTGAAAAACATATCGCATAATAAGCTATGCATATATTAAGCATAAATAAATAGCTATCACCGTATAGAAGTGCCAAATGATAACTCAAGCATTCACGCATCAATATATAAACAACTAAACATAAATATCACTTTAACACAAAAGCGAAAATAGTTAAGAGATAAAAGTACCATTTACAACTAGTTATACTCATGAGCTTCAAGCGATAATGATTTATCTCTTCTTAATCCAACATCCACTAAGAGTATAGAAGTGCAACATCAGTAGCAAATATTAAATACAAATATCAACAAATCTTGTTCCATTCATTCATCAAAACCTCCTTAGAGGGTACAAAAGTGCATGTTCTAGGGATAAGTTTTTGACAAATTTCAGGACCCTTCTCTAAATGCATGAGAAGGGTTTAAATACTACTAACTAAATCTAAAAATAACTTATTACAAAAATGTAGGATACGGTTTAAATGACCGTCCTCATTTTAGAAAAAATAAAGCAAAATTAATACTAATATTGAATCTAAAATTAAAAATACTAACTAACTATTTCTGTATCTGCTCCTTGAAATCGCACGCATTCAGCATTTGTTTGAGAAGAGTCGGCTGGCCGACTTCCGATTTTAGCTGTGCTGCGAAAAAAGAATCGGCAAGATCTAGCGCCATCTTCTCGGCAGAATTGACGATACACTTGAGAGTCATACACTGGCTGTGTGGTTTTACCAAGTATGCCCAGTAAGAATCCCAATTAAACTTAGTTAATCTTTTGATTGATTCTGCCTTTTCTTGAGCCTTCTGTCTCCAATCTGTTTGCAGTTGTTGTGCATATATACATACCATTTTGAAGATATTTCTGACAAATACCACTGGTTTTAGGGTTCAAGTTTTACTTTTTACCTCTAGCGTTGCTTTCTTACAAATTTCTGGGCTTACAGGTGACTGAGCAATTAGAAGTTTTCCTTTTAATCGCGCATTGGAAACTGCCTCCGTTTCTTGGTCCGGGCTTCCCTGGTGCGATTTTTTGCCTTTTGCGCTTTTTCTTTTAGCGGATATAAAGCTCAAATTTTGTGAAAACGATGATTCTGTAAGTTCTTGACCCTCAGTTTTAAACTGTCTATTTCTGATATCAGCGCTGTCCAGTATCCATTTAAGCATGTCCATGTATGGAAGAATTTTGGGCCTCGCTGCCATTCGGTGTAAGAATGAACAAGCTAGCTCTGTAATGGATGCCTCAGAAGAACCAGGTGAGCCTGCAGTAGCCACAACTTCCATAACTCTAGGATTCTCTTCTTCAAGTAGACTATACATGCCTTCCCAAGTAGCAATACTAGCATCTCTATTATAGGCGGTGTCTGTATACAAGGGCGCCATTTCTTTTTCTTTAGAGCTCGGGGCTTTGCCTTTCTTTCCCATAATATCCTGCGTACTGCTTTGTATATTTCTTCATTCTCCGTTCCTACAATTTACAAGTGAAGTGAGAATAATGATAAGGAAAGGTGACGAGAAAGTTTTTAAATGCCGAAGACATATAAAATATACCACCTTACGTGAACTGTCTTTTTGATAAGCACAAAACCATTTTCCATTAATGACTGGCAACTAACTCATTAATTAGCATTAAAGCGCATAACCAGGTCTCAGTTTATGGAAAATACTTTTTCGAACCACGAGCCCGAAAGATCTGCGATGAAGCGATTTTGTGATTTGCTTCACAATATCGCGGATCGCAACATCACAAGATCGCTATATTGCAATATCGCAAATTCACGATATCGCAAAATCGCTATATCGCAAATCACTGGAGCAAAATATATGTCAATTATTCATTAATCTGTTTTCTGTGAAATGCGATTTGCGATATGTGCCATCGCATATTGGCAATTTAAAGTTTTTCAGTGTAAGTGATTTTTTAGACATGCGATGCGATAAATGTTTTCTTAATGTGTAGTTTTGCATCGTGATCTCACAATCTTAGACTTCTGCTTGTAAGGAGGTATCCATTATCTTTTTGCGATGCGATATTTCCTAAGGAATAATTTTACTTTATCATAAAACTTAGGCTTTTTTATTTTTTTAAGGGTATTTTCCTAAGTTTATGATGGTAAGTTTTATTAAAAAGGAAATACAAGCACTACTTAATTTTTAAATTTTTTACTACGGGTCCCCACTTATTTAGTATTAGTAATAACACCAAATAAGAAGGGGGGTTGTTGCTTGCCACAACAATTGGCAATTCACTTGGAAGAACCAGTTATCTCTGCCTTTATTTTGGATTTTATAAACTTCCAAAACAAAAAAATTTCCAGAAAATTAAACTTTATTATAGAAAGACAAAGTACATTATGCTTTTACCTATCAATGATATTTTGTTTCTTCTATTTTCAACTTTGATTATTTACTCCCTCAAGCTAGTCCTTGTATCTACATCAATCATTACTTGGTTTATAAAGATAAAAACAAAGCCTTTTCTGCAAATCAGTTTTGAATATGCTCATTTGTCGTAGGTAGAGCCTCCGCTACCAGCAGGCGTTTATAGCCTCGACAGGGTTACCTGTTACCCAACAATGATCATGTATCCTACTTTAGAGAAATTTACAACTTTCAAAGAGAAATCCATATCCCCACTTATTGCTTTCATTTTCTTTTTTACCCTTAAAGAACAATGTCTTGGTTTGATAGCCAATTTATGACAGTGTCATTCACTTGATTTATAACTTTGTTGAACAAGCTAGCTTGTGATGAGACCCCTTATCTTTTGATTGCAACAATATTGAGTCATTGCCCTGTTGTGGTATGCAGTATTGGCAAAGTCAGCAAGATATAATATCTATGATCATGATAAGTCGGCTCGTGATGAGACCTCTTACTCTTTAATTTAAAGTGTATCATTGGATTATTCTCTGAACGTTGAAGTTTCCTAGGTGGGGAGGAAGTCATTGTTTCCTTAAGACAACTCTGGACGACAATAGTAGAGTTTTTGGAAAGAGCTTTTCTACAGAGAATCTTCATTTTTGTTATTGATACCTTTCATTGGACTGATATAAAACAATTTCTTACTAAAGGTCGTTTTTTGTCAAAATTTACAAAGTTGAAACTAGTATCATTTCTAGGCCTAGAGTCTTTAACTGTATCTTTCAATAATAATGATCAATTTTCTAAAAGAATTCTATTTATACAAGTGAAAAAACAAAATCTAAAAGAGAATTTGTGTCTTTTCCATGAATTCCTAATGTAACCGTTTACAACTAGTTTTATTATAAACTAAAACAACTAATCTACAAAATAGAAGAATAATCTCCTATGGAAAATATTTTTTTAGGATCTATCCGTTAACAGGTAAAGACTCTCTTTTTCCTGTTAAATCTTGTGACATAAAAGTAGACGGACCTATGACTTCTATGATTTGAAAATGGCCAAGCCACATTCTTTGAAATTTTGTATGTTTCCCTTTTTCCTCATGAGCCTTGTCCCATTTTAAAACTAGATCTCCCATCTGAAAGTCTTTTCTGGATCCATGTTTGAATCAAAAGAGGCTTTTACTAATGCTTGATGATGAGCATGAGTTATTTTAGCCTGTTCGCATTGTTCTTCTAACTTAATTATTTCCAGTTGCCTTAGTTGTAAGGAGGAAGTTGGTGCTTCATCAATATATTGAACGAGGGCTAAAGAGGGAATTTCCAAATGAGTTGGAAGAAACACTTCTTTCCCATAAACTAAATTGAAGGGGGGAGTGCCGATGGAGGCTTTCTGCGTTATTCGATCTGCCCATAAAGCATATATTAAAGATTTGTGCCAATTTTTATGATTTTGGTCAATGGTTCGCTTAATAATTCTGATTAAGTTTTTATTTGTAGATTCAGCTAATCCATTCCCCTGTGGATAGTAATTGGCGAAGTATTTAAGCTTGAAACCCCTTTTGAGTGCAAATTCAGTCATTGCATTACCAGTAAAATATGATGCATTATCAAACATTAAAGCAAAAGGCAACCCAAACCTGGTGATTATGAACTGATTTATAAACTCGATGATATGTTCAACATTAGCCGTCTTGAGTGGAACTACTTCTACCCATTTAGTAAAGTAATCTTTTGTTGTAAGGATATATCTATGCTGTTTGGAAGAGTGAGGAACGATCTCACCTATTATGTCCAATCCCCATCGATCGAAAGGTTGCTCAATGTTAACTGGTTATAGTGGCAAGGATGGTTTCTTTTGTCTCCCAGCGGCGGTTTGGCAGACTTGACATTTCCTCACGTAGTTATGTGAGTCTTTGAATAATGTGGGCCAATAATAGCCTGCACATAAGATTTTATGAGCAATAGCATCTCCAGCATAGTGTCCGCCTGCTGGCCCAATGTGGAGTTCCTACAAGACTCTTTTAGCTTCAGATTTCTCAAGATATCTAAGGAGAACAGAATCATAATTTATTCTAAAAAGAACATCGTTCACGAGCTGATATTGTTTGGCTTTCAACCTTAGAGCTCTTTTCTTGGTATGATTGAGGTTCGAAGGAGCATATCCATTCTTTAGATAATAAATGATATCAGTGTATAATGACTCAACATCGTTTAGGCTTACCTCATACATTTGAATCTCGGAAGATGGTATTTCGGAAATGAGTGATGCTCCAGCCAGCATTTTGCAAAAGCCTTGACCTTTTACAATACTTGCTGGTTTGAATTCTATATCATATTCCTGTAAGGCGGTAACCCAATTGGCTCTTTTCTCACCCACATCCTTCTGTACTAGAAGATTTCTTATTGCTGGAAACGATACTATGATTTTTGTATGTGTTTTGAGTAAAAAGGGCCTAAAATATTTAATTGCTTTGAAAACAGCATAAGCTTGTTTCTCTACATCTGAATAATTCAACTCATCTCCCTGTAGATTTGAACTGAAAAAAGTAATTGGGGCTTCTACCTTGTCTTGATTTGCTTGAGTGAGTATCGCAGCATATGATCTATCAGAGGAAAATGTATATAAAATAAAGGGATCAGAAAAATTTGGAGTTGCTAAAGATGGAGCGTTAACAATTTATTTTTTATCAGATTGAATGCCTCATATTCGTCTTGGCCCCATTTGAAGTTTGAGTTCTTTTAATCGTTGCTTGTAAAGGAGACACGATTCTAGAAAAATCTGGAACAAATCTCTTTAAAAAACTAATCTAGCCAAGGAAAGATTGCATAGCTTTCTTGTTGTGAGGTAGAGGAACTTCAGAAATCTCCTTGATTCTGTCAAGATCAATATGAATTCCAGATTTTGACACTATGAATCCAAGAAGCTTTCCTTCACTTAATGCGAAAAGTGATTTTTTCGGGTTAAGTGAAATTCCATACCTTTGACAACATTGGAATATTTGTTTTAAATCTCTAATATGATTGTTTCATTTCTTGGAATATACATTTATATCATCCAAATAGATTACCACTGATTTATTGACTAACCCCTTGAATGCGATATCCATAGCTCGCTGAAATGTGGCACCAGAGTTGATCAGACCAAAATGCATCCTTTGGTATGCATAAGTGCCCCATTTGGTTCTGAATGTGGTTTTTAATTGATCATCGAGATGAACCAACACTTGGTTATATCCTAAGAAACCATCCAAAAAGGACATCAATTCTGATCCTGCGACTGCCTGCAGTATTTGTTCCATGGGAGGCAAAGGAAAATTATCCTTTTGGCAGGCTTTGTTAAGATTTCTAAAGTCAATGCAGACTCCAATGTCTACGGTTTTCTTTCTAACAGGGACCATATTGGAAACCCATTTGGAATGTCGAACAGGAAAAATTATTTTGGCTTTTAATAACTTATTGAGTTCATATTTGATTTGGCTTTCTAGATTGGGATGGATCTTTCTCAACTTTTGTTGGACAGTTTTTTCATCGTCTATTATTGGAATAGTATGTTAGATGATAGAAGTGTCATACATTTTGAGTTCATCGTAATTCCAAGCAAAGACACTTTTGTATTGTCTCAAGAGACGAATATATGCTAATTTTTCTTTAGGAACTAGACCAAGGCCTAGATTGATATTCTGTGGTTTAGTATCAGTTCCTAGATTTACTAATTCATAGTTTAAAGTTGAACTTTGCAGTTTTGAATTGGTAGATCTTTTGAATCGATCTTTCAAATCATAAAGGTCTTCTAACTTGACCACTGACTTAGGTATGGCATTGTTAGTGCTATCTTGTTGCAATTGTCGGTCATGTTGGTCCTAGTCTATTATTTGATTGGTATAAGATCCCTCAGATGTGAGAAAACTCACAATATCGGGATCGTCGTTGAAAATCCTCCAATTGGTAATGTTATCAAGAATTGAGGGTCTAAAGATTAATTCAATTGAAAATCGACCAGGGCTAAAATCTTCTGAAGGAATGAGCTTTAAAGCTACGTTAGCTAAGAGGTCTGCACTAGTATTCTGGATTCTGGGAATTGATGAAATATTAAATGCTATAAAGTGTTCAGTCAAACCTTGAACTAAAGATTGGTAATGTTTTAAATGACCTGATAAACAATGTATAGTATTATGTACCTGTCTAATTACAATTTCAGAATCTCCGAAAACTTGAAGGTATTTGACGTCTACTCTGATTGCTTTGTATAATCCTTGGACTAAAGCCTCGTATTATGCGGTATTGTTGGTGCAATCAAATTCGAGTCTACAAGTTAGCATAGTTTTATCTCCCTCTGCACTTATTAACACGCAAAAGATTTATTTACAGGACTATCTATAAACTTAATACATTTAGAACTATCTGTTTGAGAGAAATTTTCTACTTGAGATAAAACATAATGTTCTAAGTAAGGTGAAGTATGAGCATTAAAATTTCCTAGGAAAGAATCTACTGAGTAGTTGTCGATAATGTTATTGCTATATGCTACTGGTTCATTTTCTCCCTCCAGTTCTGTTACTATGTATTTCTGATGTCTTTTCGGCTCAACTTTTATTTGATATGGTTTACCATTGGAAAGGAGCCACATGTGCGACTAGCCAGTTGCAAAGTATCCATGAAGTTTTTCTGACCAATCTCTGCTAAGAATTAAGCCATAAAATTCTGAAATATCAGCAACTAAAATGTCGATAACTTGACATACCTTTGGGTTGGATGACAGCCTTATGGTAACCTGATTTAATTCACCGATCACTTCGACTTGCAATCGATCTAGCTAAACTATGCGCACAATGGATTTTTGTGGTTGAACATTCAGTTTTGCACATATTGACTTTGGTAAAATATTCAGTGAAGCTCCAGAATCCACTGAGCAATTATGCAAATTTTTATTGAAAATCTCATAAGTAAGAAAAAATGGGGGAGTATGAGATCTCGATCTTCCTCCAATTAAGGCGATATCGTTTGGGTCAACTTTATTAATCGCATTAGCTGGAGGTCTTCCCATGTCATGGGAAGCTTGAGAGATTACAACGGTGAGCAAAGGTGCAACTGGTACAACATGTAATTCTTTCAAAAGTATCTTTTGTTGGTGTTTTAACTTGCTCAATTCGTAAAAAGTGATATTGGCCCTAGTATTTTTCATGTATTCTATGATATTATACTCCATTTCGTCCAAAACGATTAGCGTTTTAGATGGAGTTGATGAGTCTGTTTGGCCTGGGCTGGTTTGAGTCGCTTTAGGTGTCGTTTTCTTAGCTGCGACTTTATCCTTAGTCATCGAGCTTGCGCTCTTTGGCTTAGGTGTAGGTTGAGGAGGATCAAGTTGATTTCTACTACAAGTACTAACCGGGGATGCCTCTTGATCCTCTTCATCTGGGAGGATGAAATCCCACATGCCTTGTACCTCCACGACTTCTTCTTCTTCGGTAGGTTCTTCAGTAGAGATATCCTCTTCTTCTTCTTCTGATTTAGCACTTGTAATAGCATTTGGTGGCTTTGAATCGGTTGAAGGGTTTCTTTCAAAAGGTCTGTATGGCTTTTTAGAAGAAGTGTCTACTACTTGTTTCTTAATGTCGACCATCTCGTTAGACATGGTCTTCAAAACTTTTTGTAATCCTTCTAAATCGAATGGATCTTTCAATTGTTTTTTCTTGGGATCTTCCTTGAAAGAAACCTTCTTGGATTTTCGTTCTTCTATCACATTTTTCTTTTCTAGGGCTATAATACGTTTCTCTACTGCTATTGCGTCTTTCATATTTTTGTCTAAAGTTGTTTTGTTAGCCCTATCAACAAAGATTGCTATGTTTGATGGTAAAGCGGTGAGGTACCATTGACTTCGCACTTCTTTGCTAGGTTTGGAAGCAGTAGGAATTTTGTTTAACATTTTATTGAAATGTGAATTGAAATATTTGATAGGTTCTTTTGACTCGGCCCTAAGGTTAGACAAGTCGTTGATCAGTGTCACTGTAGACCTGTCATCACCGAACTTAGTCAAGAATTGTTCTTGGAAGATATCCCCACTAGTGATAGATCCAGATGGTTATGAGAAATACCATGATCCAGCCGCTCCTTGCAGAGTATAAGGGAAAAGTCGGATGACATCATCTTCGTTGGTAACTCCATTGAGATTTATGGATAACATAAAGTTATTTATATGCTCTTCTGCTAGCATGCCTGCTTGAGGATTAAACTTAGGCAGCCATTTTTTAGGATGGGCCGGTAACTGACTCAAAGGTGCAGGCATTAAGACTGCCCCTGGGTTATTCCATGGAGATTGGGCCATCGTTGAACTACTAACGGAGGAAAGTGCAGAAGATGATCCATGCAGTTGAGAAGATGAGGATATTACGACTCCATATGATTGAAAAGGAGATGTGGGAGTACCGGTGTACTGATGGACAATGATCTAAAGTGGAGGAGTGGATGGTTGACTTCGCGGTGGAGAGGTTGAGACGAATGATGATGATGAAAGATCCTTTCTATCGAACTCTTTAGGAGATTTCCTTGCTCTCTTCCTTGTGGGTAGAGGTAACTCAGTTGGCTGAACGCCAAATTTTTCACTCTTTAATCTAGTAAGAGGATGAGCAGGGTTATATTGCAAAGTCACGCTGCCTTGAGATTTATCAGATCTTTGAGGAGATATAGAAAATCGCTGAAGTTTTTGAATCAAAGATTCAACTTCAGGAGGTTCAATAGTAGATTGCTCTGAAATGTCAGGGTTTGCAGCAGGGGCTGTTGCTCTTGTGACTTCTGGCTCTGGATTTAAGGATTCTAAATGCAATGGAGAAGTCAGGGGAGATGGTGAGGGTGATTTACTCTCAGAATGGTATTTAGATTTAGACTTGCTTGCCCTTCACAGTTCGAGGCCCTCCTTCTAGCACCAAATATGTTGAAGACCTAAAAATCGGGTCTATAACAAGGGGGATACCCACCCAGTCCGGACCTTGGTTAGCAGCTCCTTTTCCATTTGGTATAGTGGGTTCGACTGGGGATATGGGACCAGTTTCCCAATTTATGTGTGTGTGTGTGTGAAGAATTGATATTTCCTTTCTTAAAGTTCCTAAATGAGATGCTCTAATTCTAACTCTAATCTAGTAACATGCAATTGTATTCTAATAAATAGAAATATCTAATTCTACACTAACCTGGGGTGTAATCCTTCTGTTATGCAATCTAAAATGATTTCAAATAACAATTGGTAATAAAGATCATTCAACTGTTATGAGAAAAGAATTCAATAGAGATGAACCACTTCGTATAAAAAGTTATACGAAACAGTTGTGAAAAACATATTGCATAATAAGCTACTCATATATTAAGCATAAATAAATATCTATCACCGTACAGAAGTGCCAAATGATAACTCAAGCATTCACGCATCAATATATAAACAACTAAACATAAATATACTTTAACACAAAAGCGGAAATAGTTAAGAGATAAAAGTACCATTTATAACTAGTTCTACTCATGAGCTTCAAGCGATAATGATTTATCTCTTCTTAATCCAACATCCACTAAGAGTACAGAATTGCAACATTAGTAGCAGATATTAAATACAGATACCAATAAATCATGTTCCATTCATTCATCAAAACCTCCTCAGAGGGTACAAAAGTGCATGTTCTGGGGATAAGTTTTTGACAAATTTCAGGACCCTTCTCTAAATGCATGAGAAGGGTTTAAATACTACTAACTAAATCTAAAAATAACTTATTACAAAAATGTAGGATACGGTTTAAATGACCATCCTCATTTTAGCAAAAATAAAGCAAAATTAATACTAATATTGAATCTGAAATTAAAACTAACAACTAACTATTTCTGTATCTGCTCCTTGAAGTCACACGCGTTCAGCATTTGTTTGAGAAGAGTCAGCTGGTCGACTTTCGATTTTAGTTGTGCTGCGAAAACGGAAACGGCAAGAGTTGGCGCCATATTCTCGGCAAAATTGACGATACACTTGAGAGTCATGCACTAGCTGTGTGGTTTTACCAAGTATGCCCAATAAGAATCCCAATTCAACTTAGTTAATCTTTTGATTGATTCTGACTTTTCTTGAGCCTTCTGTCTCCAGTTTGTTTGCAGTTGTTGTGCATATATACATACCATTTTGAAGATATTTCTGACAAATACCACTGGTTTTAGGATTCAAGTTTTACTTTTTACCTCTAGCTTTGCTTTCTTACAAATTTCTGGGCTTACAGGTGACTGAGTAATTAGAAGTTTTCCTTTTCAAGAAGTTTTACCCAGTGAAACAGCCTCCGTTTCTTGGTCTGGGCTTCCCTAGTGCGATTTTTTTCCTTTTGCACATTTTCTTTTAGCGGATATAAAGCTCAAATTTTGTGAAAACAATGATTCCATAAGCTCTTGACCCTGAGTTTTAAACTGTCTATTTCTGATATCAGCGTTGTCCATTATCCATTTAACCATGTTCGTGTATGGAAGAATTTTGGGCCTCACCACTATTTGATGTAAGAATGAACAAGCTAGCTCTGTAATGGATGCCTCAGAAGAACCATGTGAGCCTGCAGTAGCTGCAACTTCCATAACTTTGGGATTCTCTTCCTCAAGTAGACTATGCATGCCTTCCCAAGTATCAATACTAGCGTCTCTATTACAGGCGGTGTCTGTATACAAGGGCGCCATTTCTTTTTCTTCAGAGCTCGGGGCTTTGCCTTTCTTTCCCATAATATCCTGTGTACTGCTTTGTATATTTCTCTGTTCTTCGTTCCTGCAATTTACAAGTGAAGTGAGAATAATGATAAGGAAAGGTGACGGGAAAGTTTTTAAATGTCGAAGACATATAAAATATACCACCTTACGTGAACTGTCTTTTTGATAAGCACAAAACCATATTCCATTAATGACTGGCAACTAAATCATTAATTAGCATTAAAGCGCATAACTAGGTCTCGGTTTATGGAAAATACTTTTTTGAACCATGAGCCTGAAAGATCTGCGATGAAGCGATTTTGCAATTTGCTTCGCAATATCGCAGATTGCAACATCGCAAGATCGCTATATCGCAATATCGCAAATTCACAATATCGCAAAATCGCTATATCTCTATATCGCAAATCGCTGGAGCATAATATATGTCAATCATTCATTAATCTCTTTTCTGCGAAATGCGATTTGTGATATGTGCCATCGCATATCGGCAATTTAAAGTTTTTCAGCGTAAGTGATTTTTTAGACATGTGATGTGATAAATGTTTTCTTAATGTGTAGTTTCGCATCGCGATCTCGCAATCTTAGACTTTTGCTTGTAAGGAGGTATCCATTATCTTTTTTGCGATGTGATATTTCCTAAGGAATAAATTTACTTTATCATAAAACTTAGGTTTTTGATTTTTTTAAGGGTATTTTCCTAAGTTTTTGATGGTAAGTTTTATTAAAAAGGAAATACAAGCACTAATTAATTTTAAAATTTTTGACTACGGGTCCCCACTTATTTAGTATTAGTAATAACGCAAAATAAGAAGGGGGGTTGTTGCTGGCCACAATAGAACCCAAGATAAGAATTTTCCTAGAAGGTCATACTCAGGGAACACCTGAGTGGGTATGTACCTTGAGAGAAAATGATGAAGGTGTCTATAGTCATTGGTCTCACCAACATTGTACTATGATCTGATGAGAGATAGAGTTGTCAACCAAGGCTATGGAAACAATGTTGGTTACTATGATGTTACACAGATGGGTTACCAATTCGATTCTTCCTATGAGAAATTCTTCATATTGAGAATGACCAAGTACCATCTGAATACCTCCCTAGTTAAGATGGAGTGTTGAAGAAACTGTAACTAGGTTTGGTCTTCATGGCATTGTAATTATGATTTTGGTAAACAAGAAAATGAATTTATCATTGTTCCTTGTTGCATGGGTTTCATGAAAGAAGTTTTTTTTTAAATAATAAAATATATACCAAATCATAATAATTACAGTGAAGATCTTTTTAAATTAAAAACACTTGTAAAATCTTTAGTTATCTCTTCATGCCCACATAAACCATGCCATATTTTCCAAGACATTGAACCTCTCATCTATATACACCACTCCCTTGTGCCATATAAATCTCACCATATCTTTCATGCATGACATAAAGTTATAAACTTCTCACCTGTCTACGCCTTTTGGAAACCCACCATCTACCCTTATAATGAAAGCCAAGTTGGGTTTTATCTCTCTTTTTGCAAGTAATAATAAATAAGGTGTGTTGCCTTGGATGATTTAAATTTATTAATTTCCAATGTTGAGGTTTTGTAAATTCTAATTTTTTACGTGTAGATCATTTAAAGGTGGAGTGAAATCAATCTAAAGACACATTAGGCATGGCTACAATTGTTTTGAAGTGGTATTGTTGAGGTTGTGTGTTCAAGCAAATAAGGTATCATATGAGAAATTATTGTGTTTAGCGAGAGCTCACTAGTAGCCAACTTCAACTATGGCCACCTTGTATTTGGTATTTGACTTTTGCTTGTTGATGATCATTTTGGTGGAGGTATCAAAAACTATTTACTTATATTTTAATGTTAAATAATATTAGTTGTTTTTATTTTTTAATTAATATTTACAATAAGTTTCTTGAGATTAATAAGTTGATACCTCTTATTTTTCATGTAATGTATTGTTATTTTTATTTTACAGTTGCTAAAGAGAGGATGGCTCTTGAACTTCTTATGAGGTAGAAAATGAGTAACGACTTTAAAATTCGCACTCTCCTTCCCTTAAGAAAAAATAGGGATATTAAGTGCTTGAGATTACACATTCCATTTGCTATAAGAATGCCATTCATATTCACAACCATGCCTATAAATTATTGTACTTAAAGATGAGATATTCCAAGCTTTTATAAGAATTTCAACAACTTTAATAAAATTACTAATTCCAATGTAATTTAAAACTTAAGATTGACATTGTAGTATGTTATATCAATATATGTTGTATGTGCAATGATTATGTTAGCATGTAATTCCTAGCAATATTGCATATGGTATTCTAATTGTGAGATTGTTCTTTGAACTTTGACTTCTATTTGCCTCTTGGCATGACCATTGACCAACTTAATCGTAATCTAGCAATGTGGCAAACACACCCCTATGTTATTTAGAATTTGGAGGAGGGTGCATGCAATGGGAAAAAATAATAGCCATGTGCAATTATTCCTTCCAAGTTTAGAGGCAATGATTGATCATGAGAATGAGTTGTGTTAAATTTAGATGTTTCCTCAAGGGCATTTGTATATGTTTTTAAGATATACAATTGTTTATGTGACAAAATTAGAGGAATATGCCACATAGTTCCTCACCACATTGCAGATTGTAATCAAGTCGTGAAATTATTCTTTGTACTTTAACTTTCATGTGCCTCATGATATCACCATCAACCAACATGTTCATCTAATGATATCACATTTAACTTATCACTTCGTGATCTAGAATTTGGATGGGGGTGCATGTTGTGGGTAATGGTCATTGGTGATTATTCTTTTCAAGTCAATTTTGAGGCAATAACCCATCAAAAGATTGATCTCTAATCAATTTTCAAGTTACCTTAATGGCATTTCTTGTGCGTTTTCAAGGTAGCCTCGTTTTCATGTGAAAAATATTAGAATAATGTGTCAAGTCCATGGACAAAGGCACACTCAATAATAGTTTAATGTGTTGAGTCAAGGATCAAGATGCATACAATATGGTAGAGTGTTGTGTATGAAGCTCGATAACTAGGACATAAATTGCATCATTTCCAATGGCAATCCCTGTATTATAACAAATGACCAGTCATTGAATTACTAGATCTATTGCTCAATTTTTTTATTATAAGTTTTTGGGTTGATTTAGAGACCCTATTAAACCTTATAGTTACAATTATCAATTATTGAGATTATGGTTTTGGAATCAAATTACATGTAATGTAAAATAACACCAACAAAGAATTCCACAAATTGGGATTGAACATTTGGGGTATTTTCCATCTAACAATTTTAAGACATTTTGTGTGGGCGTTACAATATCTTAAGAGAAGAGCCAAGGAAAAAGCAACAAGTGTAAATACCAAAACATTCCTCCTACTTGAGGCGCTAGTAAAATATTTTATCATTTGTCATTAGCCTTTTGTAAACTACCTTTCATCCCTTGTCTACAACCTATTGTTAAGTGCAATTTAGCCTCGTCCACTTCAACCCCTACCTTCTTATCCCATCCACTTGTTGATCCTCCTCCAATGCCATTATACATGTCCATTATTACATTGAAGGCATGGGTTTTTATAAGATGTCAAAGTTTAGTGCATGGTTATTCTCATAAAAGCACTCAATTTTTCTCCAAAAGAATGTTGAAAATTTCCCCACAATTAACAACTATTGTAGAAGAGTATTTGACTAGATAAATAGTTAAAACATACAATATTTTTATATTTTATTTTATTGCTTTGTAACAAAGAAATAATTTTATTCTTTTATTAAAAACAAAACAATGTAGAATACAGATAATTGTCATCAAAAACAAAACATGCATAGATGAAGGAATGGGAGCATATGGATTAATTTTTGGAAATTATGATAGATTCCAAATATCTATCTTGTTTGACACATTTTTAGTAAGGATAATGTTGATATCATTGTAACACGATCAATAGGATTGCATTAGGTGAATGAAATTAAGTTGGGTTAATATATGGAAGTTTGTGTTAACCAAACAAGGGTATTTCCATGCAAGAATGGATGTTATCCCAAACATGCACACCAATAGTTATAAAAGTGTTAAAATTACAACTAGACTTAATCATGTCCAAGCACCAAATAGTTGTAAATCAAATATTCTCTTGTGTCAAGATGTAGAAATTCTCATTGTAGATTAATTTGATTATGCAATGTACTAAAGAAAAATACTTAATCTACTTCTACTATCAAACTTGCGGAAGCTTAATCGATTTTGAGCAAGATCAAACAGAACACATATAACAGAGAAGAAGAATCAATCACACATAAAACATAGAAGAATACTCTAGGGAAAGCCTCAGCTAAAAACCCCACTATTTGTATTATCAAACAAGTGGAAATATCTCAGGATTACACAAAGATTTAGCTCTCACAGCTATCCAGCTCTCAGTACAATCCCTCATTGTTGCTCATAGGAAAACAAGGCTTCTCACAAACCTTCTCCTCTCCCCTCCAAGCCTCCTATTTCCTTGCGTTGTTCCTCTGGGATGATTCACCTTCAACCAAGTGGAACACTGCTCTTACACACTGTAAAATTGCGCAATCCTCAAGGAATGAATTCCTTCTACATGCAAGAGATTTTCTCATAGGAATATTCTTGCAACTGATAGTACACTATCCCTGCCTTTAATCTCAGTTGGGTCTTTGTCTGAACTGACATGCATAAGTTATTTATGAGAGAATATTCAGTTATCTGGAGAACGCTAGTTGCATGCATGCATGCATTAACTGACTGAACTCACAATCAGTTCCACAAATTGTTTGGAACTAATCTAATTGGACTTAACTCAGTTAACTGAGCTAACTAATTACTAACTGTTGCATGACTTCACAAAGACTTCATGTTTGAATTTCTTCAACTAATTAAATCAAGATGAATTAATTAATTTTTTTCAAATAGCTGGTGAGACTAAATTCAAATTTTAATTCAAGGGCAAATTAAAATTGGAATATATCCTGAAATGCTATCTATAGCAATGCTATTTTTAGCATTTCTATTTTTTTTGGCATTTCTTGTTGCTATTTTCAACACTCCCTCTCAACAAGAAAGGGATTATCTACCACCCCGATCCTTTCTCTATGGAACTCGAATTTACACTTTGAAAATGCCTTATTCAAAATGTCAGCATCTTGCTCCTCAGTCGAAATATACTGCAACAACATGATCCTCCTCGCCACACAGTCTCTGAGATGATGATACCGAATGTCGATATGCTTGGACCTATCATGAAATACTGGATTCTCGGAGATTTTGATACAACCTTGATTATCGCAATAGATTACAGTTGGATCCATCCTCTGATCAAACAAACCAACTAGAATTTTCCGCATCCAAATGCCCTCGCATGTTGTCTAACTTGCAGCCATGTCTTCAGCCTCTGCTGAGCTGAGTGCAACTGACCTCTATTTCCTACTGTACCAAGAAACTGCAGTTGAACCAAATTTGAAAATTCCTTCTGATGTGTTGTTTCGATCTGATGGACTTCCTGCCTAATCTGCATCTGTGAAGCCTTGTAGCTTCACTCCCTTTGTCCGTCTGTACCATAATCGATACTCAGATGTGCCTCTGAGGCATCTCAAAACATGCTTCACTGCCTTCCAAAATAGCTTGGTAGGCTGAACCATAGCTTGACTCAGTTGGTTGACCACATAGCACAAATCTGTTTGTGTGTTCACTAAGTACATCAGTGAACCCACAAGTTGCCTGTACACAGTAGCTTCTACTACTCCTAAAGTAGCATCCTCCTTCCTCCAGATACCTACTAGAGGAGTTCGCATGGGCTTGCACTTTTGCATGTGGAATCTCTTGAGTATCTCATTGGCATACATGCCTTGAGACACAAACACTTCCCCATCCTTCTGCCACACTTCCATGCCTAGAAAGTAGTGTGTGAGACCCATGTCTTTCATCTCGAACTCTCTTACAAGGTCCTCCTTGCAAGATATGATCTAGTGATCATCACCTGTCAATATCAAATCATTAACATAAAGAACAATGATCAACTGCTTACCTTCCACCATGATGTGGTACAAGTTCGCATCCGCTTCACTCTTTGTGAAGCCCAACCCGGTGAAGTAGTTGTTCATCCCAGTGTACCAAGCACGAGGTGTTTTCTTCAGCCCATACAAAGATATCTTGAGTCAGCACACATGTGACTCACAATCGAAGGTCTCAAAACCTTCCGACTTCTCTATGTACACCTCTTCCAAAATTTTTCCATTGAGGAATGCATTCTTCACATCCATCTGATGGATCTTCCAACCCATCTATGCTAATAGTGCTAACATTGATCTGATAGATGAGTACCTTGCTACAGGAGCAAAAGTCTCCTAATAGTCGATCCCCTTGACCTGTGAGAAACCATGGGCAACAAACCTTGCCTTATGTTTCTCCACACTACCATCAATAGCTTGCTTTACCTTGTAAAGCCAACGGGAACTCACAACTAACTTACTCTCTAGTCTTGGAACCACATCCCAAACACTGTTCCCAACTATGGAGTCATACTCCTCCATCATAGCATCAACCCAAATCAGATGTTGCACTGCTTCCTCAAAGGAAGATGGCTCAGTCTCAACACATTCCCCAACAAGGGCCATGCATCCAGTGTACCTATCAGGTGACCTCCTCTGTCTGCTCTGAGAAGATGGTTCTCCCACATTCTCTCTCGCATCTGACAACAATCTGTAAGCTTCTCTTGTGCGCTTCTGCCCATCTCTGGAAGACTCTGCTTGAGTGGATGTCTCCACTCTTGGAAACTCTGCATGCAGTTGTTCCGCATCAATCTAAGGCTCCTCCTCCTTGGGAACCAAAAGTTCCTCCACAACCTGTATTTGGAGCTCCCTCTCAAGGGAAACTTGCATGGCCTTATGCTCATCAAACTTAAGATCTCCGTGAACCACTGTCTCTGACTGGTAGGAAAATACACCCGATAATTGTGGGGTGTATCAGTTTATCCCACAAGTATCTCAAGGCCCTAATCTTCTTCCCTGATTCTTTCTCAACCAAAGCTTTGAACTCACAAAACTTTGAGAAGGTTTGATCCTTCTTCTGCATGAAATATATCTAGCATTTACGAGAAAAACCATCAATGAAAATAACATAATACCTTTTTTTCGTGGTGAAGGCTGTCAAGAATGGTCCACACACATATGTATGAACTTGCTCCAAGATTTCTTCAACTCAACTATCTAGATCATGAAAGGAAGACTTGGCGTACTTTCCCAAGGTACAACCTTTGCATGTGTCCACTTGCTCAAGTTTACCTTTGGGAAGTCCGATAGAAATCTGTTGCATTATCTTCAAGCCCCCATGATGCAAGTGGCCCATCCGTCTATGCCATAACTCGCCAATGTCTTGGCTTTGCACCAATTCTGCTTTCGAACTCAATGTAGCACAGTCATCTACCTCAAGCTTGTAGAGACTCTTAACTCGAATCCCAATCCTCTTGGTCTGACCCGTGGCTATGTGTCTCAGGAACACCTTTCCTTTACTGAAGACTACATCATATCCTTTGTCTTCCAACATCGCGACTGATACCAAGTTCTTCTTCAGTCCAGGCACATACTTTACATCAGTCAGAGTGAGAGGAGCTCCTTGCTCCCTCTGAAACACAACCATACCTTCACCTGAAACACGATACTTTCCATCATCGCCCATCTCTATGCACATCTTGAGGTCTTTCTCCTCCAAGGTACTGAATAAACTCTTATCACCGGTCATGTGGGCTCCACTGTCTAGGTACCAAACACAACCCACCATCGATGAAACCATGCATGCGATAAGGGTAAAATCCAATTCTAACTAAGAGGCTAGTGCCTCGTCTTCTGATCCTTTCTAGGATCCCTTCTTGGATTTATTCAATGGAAAATTAGTTGCATAATGGCCCACCTCATGACAATTAAATCATCTCAATTTAGATTTGTCAATCTTCTTCCCTCCATGGGAAGAACTCAATTTGGAATGGGAAGCCTTCCCTTTTCTTTTCCTCACCTTACTTGCTAAGGCTAGATTTTCTTGATCATCATGCTTAGATGAAGAACCATCTCTGGTGCTCCTCCTGATCTCCTCCTGCATCAGATCTGACCATAGTCGTTCCCAATCCAGCAGTTTCTCTCTTCCATTCACTGATTCCTGGTAGCTATGCCAGCTCTTAGGAAGACTGAGGAGAGCAAGACTCACCATATCATCGGTTATCGTTATTCCTACACTTCCAAGCTCATCTTTGTAGGTGGTGATCTTGTTTAGATATGTAGAAATAGTGTCGCCCTTTTCAAACTTGATTTTCTAAAGCTTGTCCTTCAGCGCCAATTTCCTCTGGTCGTTGTTGTTCTGACATAGGTCCTTCAATGTCTTCCACATTGAAAACAGAGTCTCCTTCCCATAGAGACTCGAGACAATATGGTCTCGAACTCCCTCCAGAAGAATCCTCCTCGCCTTTGCCACGCACTTCTTCCATTCCGCCAATTCTTGGGCATTAGCTATTTTTGGCTTGGGGATTTATTGATCAATGAAATCCTTCAAACCATTGTCTTCTAATACCGCTTCCATGTGATCTTTCCATCCTATGTAATTCGAGCTATCATGTAGGGCATACTCGAGACTCAAGCTATTGAACGTCATTGGTGAACTTTGAGGTGTGATAAGAATTCGATTTTGTACTTGCAATCAAGAACTTCAAACTTCAAACTTTTCTCTTCTCAATATGTTGTTCGCAGCTCTGATCACCTTTGCTCTAATACCATGTAGAAATTCTCACTGTAGATTAATCTGATTATGCAATGTACTAAAGCAAAATACTTAATCTACTTCTACTATCAAACTTGCGGAAGCTTAATCGATTTTGAGCAAGATCAAACAGAACACATATAATAGAGAAGAAGAATCAATCACACATGAAACACAGAAGAATACTCTGGGGAAAGCCTCAGCTAAAAACCTCACTATTTGTATTATCATACAAGTGGAAATATCTCGAGATTACACAAAGCTTTAGCTCTCATAGCTATCCAGCTCTCAGTACAATCCCTCATTGTTGCTCATAGGCAAACAAGGCTTCTCACAAACCTTCTCCTCTACCCTCCAAGCCTCCTATTTCCTTGCGTTGTTCCTCTAGGATGATTCACCTTCAACCAAGTGGAACACTGCTCTTACACACTGTAAAACTACGCAATCCTCAAGGAATGAATTCCTTCTGCATGCAAGAGATTTTCTCATAGGAATATTCTTGCAACTGATAGTACACTATCCCTGTCTTTAATCTCAACTGGGTCTTTTTCTGAACTGACATGCATGAGTTATTTATGAGAGAATATTTAGTTATCTGGAGAACACTATTTGCATGCATGCATGCATTAACTGACTGAACTCACAATCAGTTCCACAAACTATTTGGAACTAATCTAACTAGACTTAACTCAGTTAACTGAGCTAACTAATTACAACTCAAATACAACTCACCCTTATCTCCTTAATTAAGGGATAACTTCCTCAATCAAAGGGATAACTATTGCATGACTTCACAGAGACTTCATGTTTGAATTTCTTCAACTAATTAACTCAAGATGAATTAATTAATTATTTTTCAAACAGTTGGTGGCACTAAATTCGAATTTTAATTCAAGGACAAATTAAAATTGGAATATATCCTGAAATGCTATCTATAGCAATGCTATTTTTAGCATTTCTATTTATTTTGGTATTTCTTGTTTCTATTTTCAACACAAGGTTCTTCCACACCATACTTCTTATAGACTCTATTAGATCATCTAGAAAGCTTGATCTCTTCTTGTTTCAAGGAATTTACCCTCCTAGCACGAAAGATATTTGTGTTGGATATGTGTTTGAGCATGCACGTGAGATCCATATTTACCCGAAATTAATAAGGACTTGCCATGGAAAAGACACTTGCTTTCTTGTATTATTATGTGCTCTACAAGGAGATGGTCGTAGGTCTCTAAAACTTCCTTTCTAATGGTAATGTAGGAGACCACTACTATAGTTTTGAATCAAATAAAGCAAGACATGAGAGGGTCATTGTAATACTCCCACCATTTATGATGTAACGAAATACTTTTTATTTAGGTCAGTAATCTAGAATGATGTTATAAGGCTTGTATGCCCATGTAACCAAATTAAATATATTGTGGGGCCAATGTGCTTGGATGGATATGCCTGTAAAATTTGTGAAGTTTTTGATGGTGCTGGGCCCGCCAACATGTCAAGGGGATCTCCCCGGTAAGAAGTCCCAATTAGACCTCAGACTGTTTGGTGTAGGAGTCCCAGTAGTGGGTCGTATGGTAATGCCTTGACCACGATGTTGCACAAAGGAAACTAAGATAAATATGTCAGTAGCAAGGGTGTAACCACTGCAGTGAGTCAGGGAAGGTGTATGAGAGGTTCTAACACGTGGGGATTAAGATGAGTATGCCCCTTGGCAACCTTCAGCTGGGAAGGGAACACACGAGTGAAGATGCATCACAAGCTGGAAAGCAGATCAGCTGACAATCCAAAGTGATGGTTAAACCAACAACACATGTGCAACAAGATTCATATAATTGCATATAAAATAGTTCATAGAAAACTACGTAAGTTATACAACATACATTGCTAAAGCAACAGGAACAATCCAACTACAATAACAACATATGCATGAAAATGTGTTGGCTATTATTATATAAATAAGTGTAAGTTCCAATCATACAATACATCCATGTAAACCTGCTAGCCCCAACAGTGGAACATTATAGCCACATCTGCCTGCTCCTGCAAAGAGATGTACTAGCTTCGTGCAGTGGAGAAGCCAAGGCACATTACAATATTGTCCAAGCTCTCTCCAAGATAGTCTTATCGGAAGCTTGGCTGACCAAAAGCCCATATAATGAGTTATGAGGGACTATTTATAGAAAAGGGTGGGGTGACCCTTGACATTCCCCTTTGTGACAATTCATCTACCCTCATGACTCTTCATCTACTCTATGACTCTAAGGCCTATTTATTGTTGAGAAACAATGGTTGACTCTAGAAGATGAAATGCCAAATTGTGGGCCCCATTTGGGTAAATTGGTACATCAACTTCCTGGGGTCGTAACTTTGGCATACGATCTTCGTTTGACGCGTACAATAGCTCGTTAGAAAGATCTATCCGAGCATTAAATCTCTGGGAAGAGCAACATCAAACCATGGCCCATGCTGCTCTCAGGTTTCCCAAAAAATGTCGTTTAGGGCCTCAAAACGACTCCGAAAGTTCAGGGCCCGAAAAACTGCTAAAAATAGTAAATTGTGCTACAATTACGGAAACTGAAAGACTGAAAGAGATAGTTGTGGGGGTCCAAGTGGGATAGGTGGGTGGCCACCAACATCCACCTAGATTAGTCTCCAAAGTTGGTTTCATCATTAGTGGATCTGCTTGATCTTTCAACTTTGTTCCGCCTCTGTGTTGTCAACAACCTTCCTCTTGCATTCGTTGCGTTTGGTATGTTGCCTTCAATTGTTCTTCATGATGCTACTTGCAATGATATCTTCATGTTCTTTCCTACAAACAAATTGATATCTTCGTGAGTAGGCAAGCTCATAGACATTTTATTGGCTGCAGCTCCAGGTGTGCTCTGAACGGTGTCTTCGACTCTACCCTTTTGGAAACCATTGTACCTGCACTGTTGAGAGGCAAATGAACACCTGCTATACCTAGAGACATGGAAACACTCACAGAAAACCATCTGTCAGTTGAACACCAAAATGAACTTGAGAACTAACTTTTAATATACCTGTGTGACTCATCATGAAGGTTGTGCAATTCCGACCGGTAGGTCAGGAGACTGACTTCCAAGACTGCTAAAGGCACAGTCTAGGCTGCTAGGAGATTGGTTGACTTCTGGAATTATGCAATGCATAGTCCAGTCAAGTTTTTGGCTATTGGGATTGCGCAATGCGCAATTCCATCTTGGAGTGACTGTAGGCTCAGGGACTGCATTGCGCAATTTTCTGGGCCATCAGTCACTACCCCTCAGAAATGCGTAAAACAGTCCTGGAGGGCAGTGCTAGGCAAAAATGTGCATTTCTGGAGAGGAAGGCAGAGCCTTCCTTCCCAATATTGTGCAATGCAATCTCAGTGAAGGCAAAGTCCGGGCCAAGGTTGGCCCGACTCGCTGACGGGCAACTGAAATAAAATAAGACAGTGAATACATGGCGACACTAAGTGAAAGCAGAAGTGATTGATATTGCATGCAAAACATGAATGACATATTCAACAAACAGATCAACATGCACGTGGGTGAAGCGATTCGTCCATTCGGCGAACATTCATGCATGAGACAACAGTGAGATAGCAACGAAAACTTAAATAGAGCTAGGAGAAGCTAGTATACATGTAAACGACAGCAAGCATTCAAAGAAATCAAGCAAACAACACTCACACAAGTGAATATACAGAGAGTGACAGAAATGCTCACAAAGACAAGTTGAGGCCACTTAGCCATGAATAGCTAAGCCAGATGTATTGAAGAGTCTTGGATGTGTTGTGGGATGTTAGAGCTCCAAGGTTAATGTTAAAGAATGAGCTCTAATGCATCGAATAAATAAGTTTGAGCTCATGACGCACATGTCACAAATCTAGGAAAAAGTGACACTTGGAGGGAAGTTTCTAAAACAACTTCACATGTAACCCCCGACTGCTAAAAATAGCTCCTTGAATCACGGGATGCCCTTTGCATGTTTCCTTTTTCTATTCCGGGAAAAATCAGGTCATGCATGCATGCAAGTCAAGTTTCCTTGTTCCCAGGTGGAATTGGTCAACCAGACTGCTCACGCATGCAGCTGCTGAACTGCGTGAGAAAAATGTGTATTTCTAGCTAGGAGCTAGGCTGACTGCCCAGGAGATTTGCGCAATTTCTGGGCAGAGTAGCTGACTACTACCTAGATTTGCGAAAATTCTTGGCTAAGCAACCCTGCTAGGGAAATTTTCACAATTCTTGTTGGGAGTGTTGGCTCGAAGAATTACGCTATTCTAGAGCCCGGCAAGCTGCCAGATAGAATTGCGCAATTTCTAGAGGGAAGGTTGGTCACCCTCCAAAAATGCGCAATTTTCTTGGGGAAGATGCTCAGCCTACAACTAGACCAAGTCCGGGTGAACAGCCTGTGAGGGGAATGCATCAAGTTGTGATCGACAGGTTGCCTTTGTGCATGAAAAACATTGAAGCTTGTGTACTTGACGAAGTAAGACAAGGTGTTGTGAAAGGTTGGTAGGGAGGCTCCAAAATGGGCTAAGGAAAAATTTTAGAGGGTGGTTGTAGCCGCTACAACACTTGGCGACACACTGGTAGAACTCTAGCTCTCTGAATGGACCTTGTTCATGAAAAACAAGTCTAACACCTCTGGAAGTATTGTTCATCTCTCAGCTTATCTTAACTTCACACTAGCTTGATTGAAAGATGTAGTATTTGCCAAACTCTTGTTCAGTTGACACACATTCCAAGCTGAGGCAACACAGTTGTTTCGATTGGGTTTGAGGGGTATATTGGTGCACAAGCAGTATAGTCATCAGAGTCTTAGTTTCATCTCTGATGTTGCTCTGCTGCCAGCAGGCCTGGACAGTACCCCGATGGAGTCACATAGGAACACAATCATGGCTCTGCTGCCAACGAGCCTGGTCAATACCCCAGCGGAGTTACTTGCATCGCCTCCCTACGCAGGAATCCTTTCTCTTCTTTTGCCTTATTCATTTTTCATTTTGAAATTTTTTGACTTTTCATTTTTTCATTTTTCATTTTTCACTGTGCATAACACTTGTTCATTTTAGAGGTAGAAGAGGGATCCCGACTTATTGAGCAAAGAAGAGATCATTCCAGTAGATAAGTAGTTTATTATATCTCTGACATGCCTATTAAGGTTTTCCCCCTCACCTTACTCTACTTGACTTAGCTGAAAGGGGTTAACCCAAAAACAACCGACTAGAGAAGGTGACACTAACTAGCACACAAGCGTTGTGTTTTCACCAAGGTTTACTTCGAACAATTCGTATTTTCCTTCAACATATCACAGACTAAAAGTAACAAGTTCTTCATACAGAGGTAAGATGACAGATAACCAAATAGTGATAGATGTACAAGTCCTCTTGTACTTCACCCAACACGTTTCAAGAGTCATACATGGTTTCATGCAAAACTAACCTACGAACGAAACAAGCGAACTAACAAAGAATGAGGCAAAGCAAGAGCAAAAGCAAAAGAAAAAGCAAAGCAAGTAAACAAACAAGAAAGCAAACAAACAAACAAACAAAATCGAGTAAGAAAACAAGCATGCAAGCAAACTGATTGAAAGAAAACACTACTCCTACTCCTATACTAACGGTGCATAGGCCTGTTCACGTGAAGTGATATTTCCAACATAGCCACTGGAGCATTGGTTGACCCATGTTGGTGAAGGCTTGTTCTGCGAGAAGCCCAGTTATGCAAACCATCAAGCAAGAAAGATATAACAATGAAGGCAACCACACTTCGTGTTTGACAGTGCCCATGGGACATAAATGAGTCCAAGTGCATGACAAGCAGTTCATGGACTTATCATGGTGTTGTGTGACACTACGTGCAACTTTGAAACATAAGCACACTCTTGACTGTGACATGCAAGCAAATGAAAGAAACAAAGATAACTTGCGTCATACACGTGTGCTTGCAATGTAAGATTCCTCCAATGCATCAGCGATGGGATCATGCAGGTCAAGTGGAGGAAGTATGATCTGTGTGTGAGATTGATCTTCAATGCATAGAGATGAGTGATGAGGAGCCTTGGGTGATTGAACAGTTTCTTGATCAGAAGTGAGACTAACCCCAAAAGAAAGAGGACCTGACATAACCATCAGCTCGAGCTGAAATGCCTCGATAGTCTTGGGTGTTTCAACTTCATCATCAGATAGATCATCATAAATCAGTGGCTTCGAAAGATCAAGTGTGATAGATTGATGATCGTGATCAAATACGGAAACAAATGGATCACGACCGCCACGATCAGAAAAAACAATGATTTCATCGACATCCTCATGATCAGATGAATCAAATAGAGGGGTAGATGAAAAGCAAACAAACTCATCCTCTGTGTTTCTAGAAAATACAGATGAAAGATCAAGTGGATTTTCAACGAATAACTTATCCTTTCCGTTGTCAAATGATGGCCCATCATCCGATGAGTCCTGCGAATGATCAACAATGGGTGCATCCATGGATGAAGACACATGTGAAATCATGGATGGTAGGTTCACCAAAGATGTTAGGAAAGAACGGGAGGGGGGGCTTGGACGGAAGGGAGTCCTCCTTCGCCGAGTGTCGATGCTAAAGCTCCCACTCATACTCTTCATGAATGACAGTGCACCAACTCTGTCAATGGGTTATTCCTCATTCACAACAAGTGAAGAGTTTGGAATGGAAAAACACAACACAGTTCCATCTGAAGGAACACCGAAGTGCAAAGACGGAGGTCATAGAAAAAAATGCATATGAGAACTCGAAGGACTCACAACAAAATCTACGTGAAAATTGAGTGAAGTGATGTTGGGAGAATGTGACAGCTGAACAGGTGTGTGAGCATGATCCTCAACATCACTCAGCAGTGGTGGAGCTGTCGAATGAGAGGAAGGCAGACAGTCAGTCAAGACAATGACCGCATCCACATGAGATTGCAGCTTCATCAGTGAATAATATTGGGCGAGGCTTGATCTCAAGCTTCTTCTTAGGATGGGCAGATTTCTTAAGGCAATACTTGAGCCGGTCCCAAAGATAGGTGAATTTCATTTGGCTCCTCGAAGCTTGAAACTACAAGTCACTGAAGCGCTGCCAAAAATCAATAACTGATTCATACGGAGCCTTCAATTGCTGTAACAGTTTTCGGTCAAGATGGTCTATATCAAAATGATAAAAAGTGTCTTCAATAAGATCACAGAAGTGCTCAAGTGAGTGCACACCGTCAGCCAGTAGGTTGAGCAAACAACGACGTGGAGATTCGTGAAGTGTGTGTGTAAGCAACAAGTTGTCCTGTTCATTAGAACACCCATATTCCTCATGAAGCATGGAAAGAAAGTCATGTAAGTACTTAGGCCAGGCTACTTCACCTTCACCATCATACATCTATGTGGACAAGAGATTAAAAAAACTCCTCGGTGATGGATACATCTTCATGATTCAATAAACATTGCGGAGGGAGAAGAGTGTAAGAATCCATGAAAGGCATGCAAAAGTTCAAAATTGGATGAGAGGACATAGCTTATCATCTGGCCCTCCTTCTAGCACCAGAAATGTTGACGGTGTGGGACTCGCCAACATGTCAAGGGAATCTCCCAGGTAAGAAGTCACAATTAGACCTCAGACCGTTTGGTGTAGGAGTCCCAACAATGGGTCATATGGTAATGCCTTGACCGCAATGTCACACAAAGGAAAGTAAGATAACTTTGTCAGTAGCAAGGGTGTGACCGCTATAGTGAGTCAGGGAAGGAGTATGAGAGGTTCTAACACATGGGGGTTGAGATGAGTGCACCCCTTGACAACCTGTAACAGTACTCAACTGGGAAGGGAACACAGGAGTGAAGATGCATCACAAGTTGGAAAGTAGGTCAGCTGACAGTCCAAAGTGATGGTTAAACCAACAACACATCTGCGACAAGATTCATATAATTGCATATAAAATTGTTCATACACAACTACGTAAGTTAAACAACATACATTTCTAAAGCAACCGGAACAATCCAACTACAATAACAACATATGCATGAAAATGTGTTGGCTCTTATTATATAAAGAAGTGTAAGTTCCAATCATACAATACATCCATGTAAACCCGCTAGCCACAATAATGGAACGTTACAGCCACATTTTCCTGCTCCTCCAAAGAGATGTACTCGCTCCGTGCAGTGTAGAAGCCAAGGCGCGTTACAATATTGTCCAAGCTCTCTCCAAGATAGTCTTATCGAAAGCTTCGCTGACCAAAAGCCCATACAATGAGTTATGAGGGGCTATTTATTGAAAAGGGTGGGGTGACCCTTGACATTCCCCTTTGTGACAGTTCATCTACCCTCATGACTCTTCATCTACTTTATGAATGTTACATCCAACTATTGGCACTTGACTTACACTTGACATGACGTTACATTACAATGCACATGTACTCATGTGAGACAACATGGCTTGAGAAAGCCATGCAAGACATCATTGACACTTGGTCCGTTGTGATGAGACCAACTCTTTACCATGCTTGTGATGGTGAATGTGGTGAGTTGATACCAAGCTTGGTCGTCAATGATGGTGTGCATGCACCTCATGTTGACATCTTGCTGAAGTGAACTCTTGCCTCTGTTGCAACCGGTGCATTGGTTCGGCTCCTTCATCCAAGTCGTCTCCTAACATGTGCATGGTCTTCTTGGGTGTGGTTGAACTGACAACAAATTGATGCATAGTTTATGTGTTGATCTTCAAGTGTATGATGGTAGTCATGTGCATCAATTTTCTGAAGTACATGTTCAGCTCCAGTTGGACTTGCTTCTTGTCTTCGCCTGGGTGAGTGTGTTGAATGGCTTGGATTGCATGTGTGTGCACGATGACATGCATGCTTATGAATCCCTTGCATGCGAACAACAAAACTTCTCACCATGTTTGCTCTATGCCAGTTGCTGGGAAGCATCTTTAACTTGTACAGGTGCAGTTTCATTCGTGAGTGCATGTTTCACCCACTATTGTTCATGTTCCTACTGCAACTCATTCGTCTATCTGTGTAGCTTCGTGTTCTTCCTTGAGTTGTTGCTTCAGCACATGTAACTCTTTCTTTGCTCCATTCTCTGTCTTCGCGTGATCTTCATGTCGTGCTGTCACCTCATAGCTTGAGTCCCCAAAGTTTCTTTCATCATCAGTGGATCTGCTTGATCTTGCAACTGTGTTCCGCCTTTGTGTTGTCAACAACCTTCCTCTTGCATTCGCTGCATTCATTGTATTTGTTGTGTTCATTGTCTTCGTTGCATTCACTATGTTCGCTACATTCGTTGCGTTCAGTATGTTGCCTTTAGTTGTTGTTCATGATGTTTCTCGTTGTGATATCCTGATGTTCTTGCCTACGAACAACTTGATATCTTCGTGAGTAGGTAGATGAACACCTGCAATACCTGGAGACATGGCAACACTCATGGCAAGCAATTTGTTAGTCGAAAACCAAAATGAACTTGAGAGCTAACTTTCAACATACCTGTGTCACTGATCGTGAAGGTTGCGCAATTTCGGCCGGGAGGTCAGGAGACTAACTTCCAAGACTGCGAAAGGCACAATCTGGGCTACTGGGAGACTGGCTGACTGCTGGAACTGCACAATGCACAATCCAGTCTAGTTGTTGGTTGTTGGTTGTTGGTTGTTGGGATTGCATAATGTGTAATTCCAGTTGGGAGTGACTGTAGGCTTAGGGACTGCATTGCACAATTTTTTGGGCCAGCAGTCACTGCCCCTCAGAAATGCACAAAACAATCCAAGAGGGTAGTGCTGGGAAAAAAGTGCATTTTTGGAGAGGAAGGCAGAGAATTCCTTCCCAATATTGCGCAATGCAATCTCAATGAAGGCAGAGTTTGGGCCAAGGTTGGCCCGACTCGCTGATGGGAAACTAAAAGAAAATAAGACAGTGAATGCATGGTGACACTAAGTGAAAGCAGAAACAATTGATAGTGCATGCAAAACATGAATGAAAGATTCAACAAACAAATCAACATGCATGTGGGTGAAGCGATTCACCGATTCAGAGAATGTTTGTGCAAAATAGTTTCATGCATGCGACAACAATGAGATAGCAATGAAAACCAAAACAAAGCTAGTACAAGCTAGTATACATGTAAATGACAGCAAGTGTTCAAAGAATTCAAGCAAATAGCACTCGCACAAGAGAAAACACAAAGAGTGATAGAAGTTGAAAAATACAAGTTGAGGCCACTTACCTATGAATAGTTGATCTAGATGTGTTGAAGAGTCTTGGATGTGTTGTGGAATGTTAGAGCTCCAAGATCGATGTGAAAGAATGAGCTCTGATGCGTCAAATAAATAAGTTTGGGCTCATGACGTGCATGCCACAAATATAGGAAAAAGTGACACTTGGAGAGAAGTTTCTAAAACAACTTCACATGTAACCCCCAACTACTAAAAATAGCTCCATGAATCATGGGATGCCTTTTGCATATTGCCTTTCACTATTCCAAGAAAAAGCACTTCATGTGTGCATGCAAGTCAAGTTTCCTTGGTCCCGGGTGGAACTGGTCAACCGGATTGCTCATGCATGCAACTGCTCAACTACTTGAGAAAAATTCACATTTCTAGTTGGGAGCTAGGCTGACTGCCCAAGAGGTTTACGCAATTTCTGGGCAGAGTAGCTGATTGCTGCCCAGATTTGCGAAAATTCTGGGCTAAGTAGCCCTGCTGGGGAAATTTGCGCAATTCTTGCTGTGCAATTTTCTTGGGGAATCTGCTTAGCCTGCAGGTTGACCAAGTTCGAGTGAACAGCCTGTGAGGGGAATGCATCAAACTGCGATTAACGGGCTTCCTTTGTGCATGAAAAACATTGAATCTTGTGTACTTGACAAAGCAAGACAAGGTGTTGTGAAAGGTTAGTAGGGAGGCTCCAAAACGGGCTAAGGAAAAATTTTGGAGGGTGGTTGTAGCCACTACAACAGAAGTCTTAGGGCCTGGATTTGTAATTAGGTTATATTTAAATATTATAATAATATTCAAATAAGGTTGGTTGTGGAACCCACTCCACGAAAAGAGTATGGGGGCACAATTCTAGAGGAAAAGGCAATAGTTGTGTTCTTTTAAGGAAAAGTGTGCCTTGGGGCCCATGTGGCTCTAGTGAGTGCCACTTGGCTAGCTATGGCCATGCAATTATAAAAGGAAATGTTTTTCTTGTAAAGGGATTCATTTAGCTAGGGATGGTTGGAGGGGGATTAGTCAATGAGTCTTGGTATGAACTCTGAGACTGACTAATGGCCAGTGAGTCTTGGGGTTATAATATGGACTAGCCCTGGTGTGTTTATTAAATTAATCATGTCGTATGGATGCATCTGGTTTATGATGAGAGCCCCAATGTTGGCTCCAATAGCTTGGTGCTCTAAGAGTTTGATGGCCCTTTTTCTAGCCTAGTGGCCTAGGATTTCTAGTGGGAACTCAGTTTCGCCTATGGCCTAGAGGATATCTGGAGCCTTGGAGCAACAGAGTTGTTGGGTTGGTACCTTGGCCATTTTTCTTGGAGGGTACCTAGAGCCCTGGAGCAGCGTGACTATTGGGTTGGCACCTTGGCCATGGATGTGTGGATACTTTCAGTTATTGTTGCCTTTGGAGTTGTTGCCTCAGCTCAGGGGTGACCCGGTTGTTGAGCTTATGAACCACTAGGTCTATCGCTGGGTGGAACGTGGAGAGCCTGGAACAAGACATTGTTTTATTCAGATAAGTATTCTTGCTCTATGTTGTGTCATATATGTTATTCTTATGTGTAGTGTTAAGCTTCAAACCCTAGTTTTGGGTTCTATGCCTTTAATTATGTGTTTGTATGTATACATTTATTTACCTATGAATTCATGTGTTTATTTACCATGGATTTACTATAAACCCTAGCCTTAGGGATTATGTGTTTAAGTGTCGGTAATGGTTGGTATCATGTGTATTGTTCAATTATAATTATATAGTGTCCTGCATTGTATTATAACTACGTGTTATGTTTATAGTTGTATGTTGCTTGGCTCAAGGCTCTAGTTGGGGTTAGAAATAATGTAATTATTGCTCTATTAATTATGTTATGCATTTTTACTTGCGAGTTGAGAATTGGGTCTACAATTAATTCTAATTGTACATTTAATGGAAGCAGGTTAGGGTTTACTCCTAGGATTCAAGGGCTTTGGCCCTGGAATGGGTTTAATGTAGAAAAATATGGATTATCTATGCTTCTGCAAGAATATCAATAGATTAAATAATGAAAGTTGGCTTATGGATACGTAATGAGTAGAACCCAGATTATATGCTTCCACAGAAAAATGGGGAATATTGTTGATAATTTTGGTTGAGGTTACATAGTGTTGTTTGACTAGAGGCTGGGGACATTACAATCATAGTTGGTAGCAAGGTGGAAGAAATATTCATTGGTCTTGTTATCCAACTACACATTCTTTCCTTCAATTGGTCATCATTTATGCCCATGAACATGTTTGTAGTATGTCTCCCTCTATGCATCCATGAAAAAGAATATCAAGATAGAGGTGATCCCCATCACAAAATACCAAAATGCACATTTAAGAATAACACCAAAATTCCAATCATTGATGGTTGGTTTTTTTGCAAGACTTAGTCACTTGTGACCTTTCCCCAAAAACCAAACCAATACTTAATAATGACATTTTACAGACACATACATATGCAAAATTGCCTTTAATTTATCTATGCTTTGTAATGAATTGGGACAACTAAATTGTATTCCATTAGCTAGATGCAATTTTAAATATTATTTTAATGATTAAGAAGTATTTTGAAAAAATTTCAAATGTGGCAAAACTTATCATCTTAGTTTTCAACCAACAATTACGAAAATCGTCATTGGTTGTTATATGTAATGTGTCTTGACCCATCATTGTTATTTAAGGAAAACCATGTCACCGAAAATAATCCATTAGAAGTTTGTAAAGGCGTAGACTTTAAATCTTGTCAAATACTTGTTGGCTTTGGGTAGCTAACATGTTTCCTTATGTCCAAGCAAGATGAGTTTTTAGCTAATCAGAAATAGCATTAGCTCTTACACCATGAGAAAAAGGTAATTTCAACTTAAATAGTATATTTGGGAAAATTAGTGTCCCTCGCTCTTATCATTAAAGCTATCTACAATGTAGTCATGTGCTTTTTAGTATCATTTATCATCCCATGTATGGAAAGATAGTGCCTTTTTATGATTAAACCTCATCTAAAAGATTAAAAAATATTTTAATTTTATGTTTATAGAGATAACATATCTTAATTAAGGTAACAAACATTTCAATTTTCTGTTTATGGTGATAACCTATTTTGATTAGGGAAAAAAATTCTTTTATTTAGTTTTTATTTGTTTTTAAGTGTGATTTAGGTGTTTAAAATTTTAGGATATAGTTTTTGGTCAATTTTATTGGAATGCAACATGTATTTGTTAAATGTAAATTTGAGTTATGTAATTTATAATTTCATTGTCTATAAATTTATTAGGACAAAAACCAAACCATTCAAAAACCCAATTTAAAATTTAATCACTTTATATAAATATCAATTGTGATGATAACATTTAGGAGCATAGTAAGTTTATAATATTATTAATTTGGGGTTATCCTTTAAATGTTTTCTATTTTAAAGGGTGTTTTTGACGTATTTTCTAATGAAATCAGAAATTTGTTGGAATCCCAAATTTGATTTATAAATTCTGTACAATCCCAGACTTGAAAGACTTTTTAAGATGCCAAATTCATTTTTGCAATATTAAAAAAAAAAAATATATATATATATATATATCCAATAAAAAAATTGTTTCACCAAAGCACTTTAAAGGCTTCTTTCATTTAGCAAGGGCTGCCCCTAAAGTGGGGTACCAAAGTAGTCTCACAAGACCACAATCTGCTCAAATTTTGGTTCAATTTATTGAGTGGGCATAATTGTTAAGAGCATGTGTTTTTTAAAAGGTAGAATATGTATGGCTTTATCGACTTAACAGAAATCGCTAGGTAAAGATAGGTCACTTATCCCCACAGAAAAGAATTTTATACACCAATTTAATATCTTGATTAATGGTGACCTTAAAATTAAATAATAATAATAATACTTACCAGTAACTTTTGCTGATTAGCGTGTTTATGGCTTCATGAATCCGAATAAAGAAAAGCAAATCCCTATCCATTTCCAGAAGGATGTCACCTAAACTTCTAGTGACATCCTTCAGATCCCTATCCATTTCCAGAAGGATGTGAAGATGCCACCTGACTGATTTCGTTGTCTTACTTCCGCCACCGTGTTTGAGAGCGCTATTTCTCGAGCCGAAGGATTGTTCTCGGACGGTTGGTTTCACTGTTCATTAGAGTTCGACCTAATATCGAGTTCTGATATTTGATATGTATACTCCATTAAGTTCTGCTCCCGCGGCCTTGTCTAAGAGTTCACTATTTCTCGAGCCAAAAGATTGTTCTCCGACTGTTGCTTTCCAGTTCTGTCGAGTTCCATCCGAAATTTGATCAAATTACAGGTGAAATATTCAGTTATGGCTTTCTTATGAGAATTCCAATTCTGCCAGAAATATCGGGAAAGGTGACTTCAGAGTCTGCTTCAGGGTTTTGTTATGTAAAATTTATCCATGTTCTGTCAGGGCATTATTAATTGAAGCATCTCCTGTTATATTTTTCTTTCATGCAATCCTACAGGTTGCAGCGTTTGGACACTAATTTTGGAATTTTGTATGGTGCAGGGTTTGGACTCTCTGTTTCGGAGGCAATTTATAGTTATTCAAGGTGGAAATATACAAATAATTTTCCTTAAAATAAAGTTAAAATTTCTGAGGGTGAGAATATAAATAATTTTTAAACAAATAAAGTTAAATTTTTATGAACAGCTCTTTATAATTTGCGTAGTTTAACTACCAGCCGGAGGAGTTGCCTGGAAAGTTATGGAAATTCTATTCATATTTAAAGAAAATCTGACAAGAATTTTTGTAAATCCAAATTATAGTTTTAAGATAAAATTTTAGATGTTAAAAGTATGATCCAGTGATAAGGGTTAACTTTGTGAAGAGACACATGTTTTTTATTATAAATGAGTTAATTAGTTGATAACTTTTATGGTAAAGGTATATTATTATTTTTTAAATGTGTTTATTTTAATTATATATAGAGTTAGTTATATATTAAAAAATGGAAAATTTAAAAATTATTTATTTTTTTAATAAATAATTTAATGTAAATTAGTGTATTTTATTTAAGGGAATTCAAAATTCAGGTATTTGTTAACATGGAACTTACTATATATCTAATAACAATAACAACAACTAGTTGAGTTAATTTTTTTTTTTTGAAGTTAGGTATTTTGTATTAAATTAAAAGAGGATTATAGAGACTAGCATTGTTGGTCTGTCCAAAGGGAAACCAGACGAGTAGCATAAGTTCATAATTTTGAGATCTTATAAATGAAAACTTATATAAATAGATTGGTTGTACCAAAACATTACATGTTGCAACATGGCAAAACAAAAAATATTGCTAGAGATGTAAACAAAAAACTAGTAAATCAACAGCTAGTGGTTAGAACATCCACGCACCTGTAGTAGCTGGTCACCATCCTTAGTCAAGGAAAAGGAGATGTTAGCTGATCTCCTAGATAGAATAGTCAATTTGTGATTTATACAGTCAATTTTGTCCTCCAACTCTGCTAATCTGATTGAATTTGTTTGTTGAGTGTTGACACGATTAGTGATTACTCACCCCATAAGTATTTTAGTGTGCTAGTAAACATTGACCACTTGCATATAGGAAAAAAATTGTGACAAGGTAGACGTCCCTATATTAGGGATTCGATGACAAGCAACAACATCAACATGGGGATTTGGAATGAAATGTCAGTCATGGTGCACTTCAGCTTCCACTTGTTCAATTTCTTTCCTAACCAACTCTAGAATAATTTCTTGATATCGAACCATGAAGTCATGAGTTTGGGCTTGAGCACAAAGCTGGAAGGTGGAGGCAACATCGTGATCCATTTGGACGGATATAAAGGACCACCCCGCCTACCCCCTTTGCATCTAGTTGTTGGTCTACCGCAAGGCATAGCTGCATGAAAGAGCAAGGTAGAGATAGGGGGATAGGAGAACATAACACATGAGTCAAAGGTGACATGGGTGAATGACCAAGTGGGAGAGGAGTTGAGGTGAGATAGGTACATCTTGGAAGAAGTAGTTGAAGACACTGAAGGAGAGTAATGTGGAGATCCTAAAAGGGGAGAATAGTTGGTGTTTTGTCCAAAGTGGCAAGGGAAGGCCCATTGAAGTTCTAGGTAAGCTCGAGAGGAGGAAATTCGAGGTGGAAAGGGAGAGAAAAACAATGAAAAATAAATAACAGAGGACATGAGAGGAGAATATGCACTGAGAGAGGGTGAGAATCAATATAAGAATGTAGGGCACCAAAGATGGAGCCTTGCCATAAAACCTAGGAAAGAGATATGAACCCAAAAACTAATGAGCCCACCATTGCACCGACCTCTTCAAAAAAGAAATAAAGAAGAAACAAAGTTGAATAGAGATAATTGTTACCAAATTGGAGAGATGTCCATGGAGAGGTTGAGTTTGAGTGCTTTGTTGGAGGCTAACAAGGAGAAGTTTGTGTATATAAGCACAACTCTAGCAATAATTGGCATGATTAGCTTTGAGAGCACTACATACTTTGGATTGCAAGTATGCCAAGAAACTGAGCACTGATAAGGTGATAATTCAAAAGCCAAAAGCAACAATTACACTCATTTTGGAGACACCAAAATGGGAATTGGAGCCTAGAATGCCAGAAGGCTTGAATTATGCGTAGACCCCAAGAACAATTTAACTGTTTGGTGGAAATTCCAATGGTGGGCTTCCTGCATGCACAATAATAACATGAGTTTGGAGCAAATATAATTCCAATTATGGTTTGAGGATAGACAAAAGCAACTGTGAATGCCAATTGAGACTTCTTGTACTCTCTTGTGCCTCACACGGGGCTCGAATGATGTCTCCCTTAATACAATTTTGTGCCATTAACAATGATATGACTATAGCGCATGCATTGTGCCAGGTAAGGTGAGAAATTTCGCCCTCTTTCAATTGCATTGTTAACATTTCAAGGCAATGAGTAAACGCTTACTTATGGCATGCTTCTAGCATAGTCAACTCTTTAAATTAGATTTTATACTTTATGTATATTTTCCTTTTGGTTATATTTTCTAAGTTAGTTAATTAGTAGACAAACTCAACCTTTTTTTAAGTTCCACCTTGAATTACTTATTTTTTTCAAATTTGACACTAGTCATCCTAAAATGCATTTTTTTATTATCAAAATTTCCATAAATTGTATGGAATTATAACTTATAATTTTTTAAAATAAAATTTGAAAAAAGAAGAATAAGAGAGATTAAGTTTTCCAGTTATATTTGTTTTTTTGGAAGAACGATATGTACACCTGTGGAGTGTTGTCACCAAAAACATACAAGCCCGGTCAAGTTCGAATACCCAATAGAATCATTTTCATCCCCTACAAGTGTCTCTCAACCTCAATCCCTCCTCATGAGATTTGAATTAGTAACTTAATGAAAACTAAACCCACACAAATCTACTAATTTACACTTGATAAATTTTCCATTTTAATAAACATCAATTTTTTCACTTCAATTTTATTTTTTAACTTTACTCCAATTCCTTGCATTTTATATTGAGGAAATAAATTTTGAAGACTCGATTATGAATTTCTAAGGAAAGAGGCCATGAAAACTCTCCAAGGGGTTTTTGTTATCATGTATATAATAGAAATCAATCTTGATTCGTTTATCTTTCTATGTCATGGATGTTTTATGTCTATTTTAACATGTCAAGGATGATTTATGTCTATTTTAACATATTGATATTGGTGTTTTTTTTTGCAAAGTAGTTCTTATTTTATAATTTAAAACAACATTTTTGAACCAGAAAAGAGAAAAGACAAGGGAAACACAGTAGCTAGTCCCTGACGCTTAGTTTAAATATAGCTAAATTAAAGTAGGAAACAATAAAAATACAAAGATTAAAAATTTTAAATGTTATAATTAGATTAATTTTAAATTGTAATTAAATGCTTTATTAAATTTTGTAAATTAACATTATTATCCCTGTCGCGGGGAGGTATTATGCATTTGGTAAGTCGTTGACTAATGAATTAGTGAGCTACTGATGAAAAATTAAAAATCATTGTCAAATGTAAACATTATAAAAATAAAAATATTTATTTCTTTAAATATTTTGTTTCGTTTTCTCTTACACTTTATTTGTTATGGTCTTATTTGGCAATGATTTCACTGTACTGATAGCAGTGAATGCAAATCAAATTCTCTTGTGAAATGGACAGAGTTCATATTGACAGCATTGAGTACTCCTGCCACAAATCAGATCCTTTGGTGATCTTCGCAGTTGAAATGTACATAGTACAGATCAGATCCTCTGGCAATCTTCGTAGTTGAAATGTACATAGTACAGGGCTGGTGGAATTCCTCCTCTAAAGAGGCTGGAAAAGTCTACCGGAATAAATCTTCAACGCTGATTTTTGTTAGAGCTTTGGCACCCAAGTTCAGATTCCCAATTTTCGTTGCCTTTAAGTGGAATGTGTCAATTGAAAACGCTGGAAGGCATGCATGAATGTGCAAGAATATGCTAAAATTATAAAATTATAGTTGGTCCAGGAATTTGAGACCAAATTCTCAGCCTTCATATCCTATTTATTGAAGCTATGCAACATCGACTCCAAGGGATCTGCACACATAGAATCTGATCCTTTCTCCATTAAACATTTTTTGAATGGATGTGAGACAACAATTGACTTCTAAACAAGACAACCATCATTAATACTCCCATGAATATTTAATTTACTTTTGTAATAACAATTTAAATGTACGAAAATGATCTCAACTTCTTGATAAGAACATTTAAGACAAAGCCTTGCTTTTAATTGTTCTGTTTTGGTTGTATTCTACGAGTCTTGCTATTGTACCTGATGTGGAAATGTTAACGTATAGATCATTCTTTATTGCATTTAGGGTTAATTAGCTCTATATTGATGATAAATTTATATTATTTTATATAAAATACTATATTCATTATTAATTTTTAACATTCAAAATTATTTAGGTACTTTTTATTCAATTATGGATCGAGAAACTTATTACAAGGCCCATAGTAGGTGTATTAATGCTAAATGTATTAATGCCCACCATTTTCAATCATTAATTTATTTTATATTCAAAATTAAATGAATCGGAGTATGATTATATGTGTTTTTCTTATTATACCTACTACAACAAGGTATAAGTGCAAGGATAATAAGAGCATACTCTCACATCATACAACCACCCAATAAGGTTGAAAAATTGTTCACATTTACATCAAAATAATTCATAACCTTATGAGTAAGTAATATCATCTTCAATATAATAAATTTACTGATTTAACAAATTGTTGTAGCGGCTACAACCACCCTCGAAAATTTTGGCTCACATGCAAATTTCGGAGCATACCTTGGATCATGCGATTGATCATCCTTGGTCACTTATTGGTAAGATGATGATTTCAAGCTCCCATCCTTGATCTTAAGATTTGTTTGTGTTCTCATCTTTATGTAGGATGTGTCATCCTTGGGCATAGGGGTTGTTGTTTGTCATGCAAAGGGGACGTTGTTTTGCTTCAAGGGAAAGCATACACGCTTGGTTTGTTATCATCACATAGACATGTTTCACACACACTACACGCACTCTTGTCACAAAGGTTGTTGCATCAAGCAGAGTATGTTTATACATTCTGGATGGTCTACATTGTATTACTAAGTGTTGGTGTGTGAACACAGTCAAGTCTTATCAATGTTTACACATGTTTCATTGATCTCACACTTAGCTAATTTCCCAGGTAGCTTAGCCTCATCCAGCCTCCTGGAACTGTGCACTTTTCTTCTGCAACCATCAAGCTTCCTCCCTTGCCTGTTGAAACCCTACAGTGCACAGAGACCCCAACCAACACTTCTCTCTAGAAATGCACAGAGTAGTTAGGCAGTAAGCACTTCTCTCTAGAAATGCGCAAAGTAGTCTGGCTGCCCTGCACTAAGAAACTACACAGAGGTGTCCTCCCAGGGCCCCCATCTTGCAGCAGTGTCTTGTGCCTCAAAACTGCGCAGTGTCATCCAATTTTTCATGTTGTTCTTGCATGCAGAAACTGCGCAAATGGGCCTCCCATGGCCTCATCCCGGCAGCAGTCACTTCCCGCTAAAACCACGCTGATCCATCGCCCAGTGACTACAGGAAAAGTTGACATGCTGAGATCACTCCCAAGGAGTCGAGGAGAAGGACCAAGAGACCAAGTAATGGAAAATATCAGGACCACATGCAAACTTCGTCAGATGCATGATCATGTTGAGTTTGCAGGACTGCTTGTCATTATCATGTCATCATTTCCTTAGTAACATGCACGTGTGAAAACACAAAAAATCGTTTCATGTGTTTCCTCTACATGTCTTGCTTCCTTTTCACCTATTTGACCAACTATCGTCTTCGACATGTTGATTTCTATGTCATGCTTGCGACCTTGTTCTGGTGATGTTGAAGGTTTGTGTATGAGTTGTGTTTGCTATGTAAACATCTATCGCACTCACACATGATGTTGTAAGCATAGTCGCGCAAGTTTCGTCACTGTCGTCTAAAGGTCTATCTGAAGTGTCACACTTGTCGTTTTCATCATTAGACAGTCCCACAGTCAGTCACACTAAGCATATGTTGTATTGTTGGTTCGAGATGTCTTATCGTCAAGTCAGGTTGAGTGTGGGTTCACAAGGTCAGATATACACAAGCTCACTCGCTCACACACTTAACCATTTTTCCCAAGATCTATCAACGGACCACCCTCCATCGATCGGACTTCCACTGAGCTACACAATGCAGTCTCGGCCTTCAATGACCAAGCATTATTGCCCAGAACTACACATAGCTTGAGGCTTCCTTCCAGGAAGTCTACACTGTACAATTCTGGAATCATCCTAGCTAATTGTCACCCAAAACAGCGCAAAAGTTTCCCAAGAAGCCATCTCAATATGTGTTTCCTACAAACCAATCCATCAAGCCTCCCTCTAGTTAACCAAAGATTTTGACTAGGCAGTGACCCCGATCTTCACTCCTCCCAAAAATTGTGCAGAAGTTGTCAGCATGCCTACCTTCGCTAACTGAAGAAATTGCACAGACAAGAGGGATAGGAACCCGCTACCTGTCACTGTACTGTCTCTAAAAATTATGTAGTTCCGTCAGTCAGTCCCCCTACCAATCAACCCGTTGCTCCTCCTGAAAAATGCACAGTTTTCCTGGAGTATCTACAAGCTGTCAGACACCCCGCTCAACCCAAAAACTACATAGACATGTTCAACATGACTGCCTCCCAATTCTATGCAGTTTTGGCCATCAAGCTCCCACAGCTCGCTCCCAACCTCCCTTGAAAATCTGCTCAGTTTTCACTACCAATGTCCTCTGCTTCCTTCTCAGAAAAATTGTGCAATTCTGCGTCTCAGCTGAGCCAAAGCCCATAGAATGTCATTGTTGTTCTGGACTACTCATTTCAACCTCCTAGTGACCTCTGTGCAATTTTTCTTAACAGTGCCCTAAAGCCTCGCATCCCAACCTAACATATGCTCTGCATTGTTTCAGAGCCTTATCCTCTCTCCCGGTCACCTACACCCGAAAAAGAAAGACAATGCATCATGGTAGACTAGGGGATTTATGGATTTGATGTCATCTCTTCATGAGTGATTGCAAAAACAAGTACATGGATGAGACATGGCGCAATGACGAATGAGATGAATAAGGAGTGCATGCTAGAAGACTTGCTCGCGTTGGACGAACACATGAAGCATACCAAGTAGAAAGTGAAGGAGACACATGCACATGCAAGAACTATCAAGTGAACACCAAGACCATTGAAGACTCTGCGCACTCTGTTATGCGAAGGTGAAACTATGGTACACCACGAGCACACTCATCACTCAGCAACACAGTGACTCGACATGAACAACACAGTCAGCATGTGCATGCCTGCAACGTCATGTCGAGTTGTGTCATGAGTCGCCTTGACCACATCACTACTTTGGGTCATAATTGTGTAATCAATGTAATGTAACATGGAATTCCAAGAGACCCATGGATGAAGTCGAATAGTCATGTAAGTCAAACAGACATGAGGGAAGTCGAACAATCACAAGGGTTAGCTTCACCCTTGCCTATATATATCCTTCATTTGTACATGCAAAGGAATTTTCACCTTGGTTCCTCCCACATAGCCTTGAGTGTCTGTAGTCTTTTCTTTGAGGAGCGAGCAGTGGATCCAATGTCCCACTATTGGGGTTAGTGATGTAATGGTGTATGGATGTGTCTTGGAACTTTTACTTAATTCAGAAGCCTGTTAATAGGCCAACACATTTTCACACATGTATTGTATTTGTTTGTAAGACTATTCTTTGGACTCTTCTAATGCATGTTGCTTTAACTTGTATTAAGACAGTTGAACTATTTTGATTGTTTTAGTACATATGCTATTGGAAATGTGTTGTATCAGTTGCTAACGATGTCCCGCCCGTGTGGACTATTCAGTTAGACACTCGACAGATTCATTGTTATAACAACCATCGCACTTGTGTGGACTATTTCGACGGGTGTTGTACGTGTTTTCTGTTCACATTGTGTTTGTGACTACAGCATCTGTGTGGACTACTTCGCCGGAAGCTGCACATGTCCTGCTGTGTTGTGTGTCTTTAACAGAGTTGGGACTATTACCTTTTGACTTGAGACTCACTCTCACCTTCTCCCTCTGCAATGAAAGAACCTTGAGATAAGTGACACTAAGCACTCACTAGGCATGTGAACCTCATTTTTTGAAGACTAAGTAAATCACTTTCATCTGCTGACAAGCAAGAGCTAAGGCATATCTTTAAGATAATGGCAATCGGGCCATCATACCGGATGGGACTCCTACACCAAATGTTGTGAGGTCTAGTTGGGACTTCATATCGAGAAGATCCCCTGAATGTTGGCAGGTCCAACACCTTCGACACCAATCAATAAAAGAAGTTAATATAAAAGTAACTTCAAGCTAAATTACATTTACTTAGTTAAAATATAGCGAAATTAAAGTACAATGTTTATCATTTTTTTAGCTATATTTATCTCATGGTTTCTCCCTGTCGCTTAGTTTAAATATAGTTACATTAAAGTAAAAATATTGAATTCAAATTATTGTTAAGGTTTGTAATGTGGACTGTTTAGATTTTACTGATTCGTAAATTGAGATATTTCGTTATTTTGGAATTTGGTCTATTTATATTTCACCGATTGGTAAATTAAGATAATTGATTATTTGTAATTTCCCATTGTGCAGTGGAGAATCTAATCCTACCCAATAACCATAATAATGCTTTATTAGTCCTTATCATGAAGTATAAAATTCTATTTCCATGAACATTTTCAATAACTATACTTGCTTTTTTAAATATATTAGACATTTTATGGCTTATCATATTATTTTGCAAAATTAAATAATTATGAAAATATTTTAGTTAAAGAAAACAATTTTGTTTATTTAAAAAAGATTAAATTATAAATTTTTAATTGGTTGAAACATATGGAAATATTAATTAATTGTAGTTGAATATTATATAATAAAAAAGAACAATTAGAAAGATGTATGTTTAATTCAAAAACAAAATTAAATAATTATGAAAATATTATAATTAAAGAAAACAAATTTTAATTTAAGAAAATATAATTAGTAAAATCATATAATTAATTGTAACATGATAGAAACACTTAATATAGTGGTCAATAAGTCATAGTTCCAATTCTTAAAATATTAAATTAAAAATTCAACTAAAATATTTAAATAAACTAAAATTGATCGATTAATGTATCTCAACTTTACCAAAATTAATCTCCTCGTTAATCACATATTCACATTTAGTTTATGTAGATATGGATATTCTTAGATTGTATGCTTATGTGATTCATGATATAATGCTCGGATTTTCGGGAGAAATCATATAGAGAACAAAGGGTTGACGCGTTTCGAACCTAGATCTAGGTTCATCATGAGGACTAGGATGAGGAGCAAAGTATTATAAAAAAGAACGTTAAAGCACAAAAGTCAAATTAGTTAATTTTGAATTTTATTTTAATTTATTTTATTTTGAATTTTATTTAATTTTTCTAATAATAATTTGTTATTAAAAATTTATATTAAAAAAAATTAAATAAATAATAATAATATGATATTTTTAATAAATATAACTATGGTTAGTTTTGATATTTTTTCTCTTTACACTAACATCCTGATTAAAGAGGCTATTGAAGTTATCAATCGCATAACGGATCCTGATTCTGCTAGGCTTGTAGAGATTTGCCTTACCTCAACCTTCTTTAGTTTTGAAGGTGAATTCTATGAGCAAACGTGCGGAGTAGCAATGGGTTCTCCCCTCTCTCCTGTGGTTGCCAACCTTTTTATGGAAGATTTTGAATCTAGGGCTTTAGCTTCTGCTCGGTTTAAACCAAAATTGTGGAAGAGATTCGTTGATGATACCTTCAACTTATGGCCCCATGGTTGGGAAAAGTTAGCTTCTTTTTTTGAGCATCTTAATAATCAGTCTCATTCCTTTAAATTCACCATGGAATGTGAGGTTAATGGAACCTTACCCTTTCTTAATGTTCTTATCTCAAGGAAAGATGATGGTTCTTTCTCCCACCAGGTTTTTCATAAGAAAACCCATAGTGAGCAATATCTTCATGCTATATCTCATCACTTTCCATCCCAGAAGCTAGGTGTTCTCAATACTCTCGCTACTAGGGCTATTCGGGTTTTTGATGAAGATCATCTGATGAATGAGAAAAACCATATATTTAATGTCTTCAATAAGAATGGTTATAGTAAGTTGCAAGGTCTCAGTGCCTTTTTAAAAGTTAGTCAGGGACCTAGAACTAAAAAAGAGGTTGAGGTGGACTCTAGTGTCCAGCTTCCCTTTATCAAGGGGACGAATGACAAGATTGCTAGAATTCTTAAGAAGCAGATGATTAGCTCCACCTTTAGACCTTTTAAAACTATTCGTAGCTCTTTGATATCTGCCAAAGACCCTATTGATCCCAAATGCATGAAAGGTGTCTATTTAATTCCATGTTCTTGTGGAACCCCCTACATCAGTGAGACTGGTCGTTCCATTTCACAAAGGATTTAGGAGCACGCAGCGGACCTTAAGCACTGTAGAACCTGCTCCTCTACTCTAGCCAAACATGCTAAATTAACGAAGCACCATGTTTTCTTAGAGAATTCTAAGGTCCTCGCGAGGATTGATCTTTTCCATCATCGAAAATTAAGAGAAGCCATTGAAATTGAAAAGAGGAAAAAAACTATTAATAGGGACGATGGATGGAAGTTAAGCAACTCGTGGGTCCCTTCTCTTTGTTCGTACCCCCCTTAGTTTCCTTCTTCTTTATTGATTGTTTTAAGTTTTCATTTAGGGATCTTTTATTTATTTGTTATTATTTTTATTTTTTATTTATTTTTTAAATTTTAATTCTATTTTTTTCCCCGAGGAAAAATTGCAATTTTCTATTAAAAATGGAAAACTACATGTTGTAAATACCAGTGGCATATGATGTATGTGTGGCCATAGCCATCAAAATATATAGTTTTGTACATAATTTCCCACTAAGGGTATACCTTCAGGTTTTGTAAATATTTATACAAAAATTTAAATTGCAAAGTTTACTAATATAATTCTACACAAAAAATTGTAAATTTAGGGCCTATCGGCCCTCTGCTATATCTGGTCGATGTAGGACCTATGATAATACTGAAAAAAATCTGCCTCCTTTTGTTCTTGTATCAACCATTGACCTCTGGGTTGGTTCGTTGCTTCCTTGGAAAGTTGATCTGCAATCTAGTTGTGCTCCCTATAAATATGGAGATTTTAATTGCAGGGCATCATCCAAAATGTTTCTAAGAGAATGCACATGACATGCAGATGTGAAATTGAACCAAATAATGATAGATTTTAGAGTCCCTGAAGATCTGAATTTGTCTACAGTCTTGTTCCAAGGCAAAATATAATAAGTGTCTAAGAGAAATGAGTTCTATGAAGTTGTTTGTGCCAGCAACCAACCCCATGTGAATTTGGAAAGAATGGTTGTCTAATAGGTGAAGTAATATACCCCCCCACATCCCTGATCTTGGGTAGATCCATCAAAGTAAGCCCAGGGATGGTTATGGTTGATAGCTTCAGGAGTTATAAAGCGAACAGGTGGGGGTTGATCATCATCCGGCAACTCATTATAATTATTGATGATCCAAGCAATAACTAATGGCCACTGAATTTGCAAGTTATTGAAGATGATGTTGTTTTGACTTAACCAAGTGTGCCAACAAATAATTAGTGGGAGATTATGGATCTTCATGTTCGAGGAAGTTGCCCACCAATTTCTCCATGCCTCCTTGATATTGCGCCCATCCCATTGCTGTGTGATAGCCAGGGGAGAGAGGACTTGCTCCCAAATGTGTCATAATGTTGTGCAGAATAGGAAGAGATGATCATTCGATTCCTCGTCCTGTCGACAGATGACACACCAGGTTGGAACAAAGTAAGATCTCTTCATCAAGTTGATGCATATAAGAGTTTTATTCATGATGACATTCCACATAGAGACGGGTTCGTGGGGGTGCCTTCAGTTTCCAAAGAGTTCTCCACCACCCCTCCAGAACAGGTGGCTTGTGTGCAACATGAATGATGGGGTATCCTACCTTAGGAGAATATACACCATGTGTTGTAGGTGCCCATATGAGATCATCTTCGTCATTATATATGCGGATGTGTGATTCAAATAAAGAATTTATGTAACCCTCCCAACCTTGAATCCATTCTTTAGGAATACCAAGTGTGTCTGTTGATTTCCAAGACTGCATGAAAATAGTAGTGCTTTCCTAATCCATTATTTGTGCAATCGAGGTTATGCCCCTGCCATTTAGGAATTCAATAAGGTTTGTGTTGGAAATACTGAGCGGGGGGTGAATTAATATTTCTTTTTAATTATTATTTATATCAGTTAAAAACATTTATATTTGGAACACAAAAGTAGATAACAGGAATAGATGCTTTTATTAATGTGATATTTGCAATAAATCAAGTGCATATATATATATATATATATATATATATATATATATATATATATATATATATATATATATATGGTTTCAATCATTTTCCAAGCACCAACTTGGACTCTTTGTGAGGCTCTAACCTCTAGAGCACCAACTCTGTCTTATCAAGACACCAATCTTGAATTTAGGAGCACCAACTCCCAGGACACCAATCCTTTCAGTTCTGAGGCACCAACCTCAAGGGCTCCAACCCTCTGCTGTAAACTCTCTGGATCTGTTTGGTTGTAATTCTTTGCTCCCAACCCTGTTGGGCCTATGACTTACTTTTCTCATCCTGTTTCTTCCATTTCTGCCAAAGCTTCAGCTTCCTTTATTTTCTTACAGTTTGCTAGTAACCCTAAACTTTCCTTGTTCTATGTTTTATATTCCTTATACCCATGACCTTTGGCTTCCTTTCTCCGCTGGCTCTTCGGCTTCCTCAACGCTCGCTTGATCTTTCAGCTTCCTTTGCGCTCACTCTTTGGCTTCCTCTGTCTCTTCAAATCCATCAATACACATAGGACACATTAATGTGGAAGAGAGGTCGAATTACAATAGTGTTGCATATTAAAAAATATTAGAGAGGCCCTTTTTAACTATTCATACAATATTCATTAATTGTTCAAGGAAACCATATAAGAGAGACTATGGCCATATAGAGGTCCCACATGCCACATCATCCTTTTATCGCAATCGTCGCTTTAATATGACAAGGCCTTAAGCCTTTAAACTCGAGACCATACAATATATCAGAATACAAGGATGCACAGGAAATACACATAAAATACACCCTCCAAACACATAAGGTCGGACTTCAAATGCATTACGCGCGTATCAATAACTTCATCAGGTCCGCTCCTTCACAATTTTATCGTAATCGGCAAATTTTCACATAACATAGCCAATTCCCCGATACCCGGACACAATATTGTTTTAAACTGTTTTAATAACTCCGTCAGGTCCATATATATATATATCGCAATCGGCGCTTTCAATGGGGCATCTCGTTGAGACTTATGATATGATAATTCCAATGAGGCGGACACGATATGATGCTAAATGGTTGTTAATACATTCGTCGGGTCCATGTATTATCGCATTCAGCACTTTCAATGTGGCAAGTCTTTACAAGAGTCTTGCGATATGGCGGATGCGATGTAATTTTAAAGTGTATTACAATGGAATCCTCGAGCCCGAGTATTGTATCGCATATATATATATATATATATATATATATATATATATATATATATATATATATATATATATATATCGCAATCGCATATTTAATGTGCCATCCCTTTATAACTTATGATATGATATTAAGTGGTATTCCTTAGCAATCCTCCACCGTTGATCTGCTCACGATCCAACGGTCAAAACTTAATTCAATCAACCCAAAAACCGTCCGTTGCTCCTTCGTTGTCAATCAACCCGTGCTGGATCTAGTGGCTTGCATGAATTTCCAGTGAGCAATTTGCAAGGGAAATAACCACCCGAAAAGTGGTTTTCTCTCTCCACCCTCATGTTACGTGTCACTCAGTTAATGGAATCGGGCGCTCTCCTCTAAATACCACTTACCGCCTAGTGTCCGCCCGAAAACCACTACCACTATTACAAATCCACCTTTTGGAATATCATCACGTGCATTCAATTTGACTTTAACCTGATATTATATTATTTAACCCGATATATGTGGTTATATACTTTAACCTGATATATACTCCTCCGCTCTTTTCTGGTCTGATATGACTCTGCGATGGCTTTCGATGCACTGCTCCAATAGTTCTTCTCTGATTTCTCCTCATGGCTTCTTGCTTCTGTTTCTTCACAAATCTGCTCTACTTCTCCTTGGCCTCACATCATTGTTTACTCATCCAGAATATTACCATATTGACATCAATGACAATCTAGGTCAACAATCTCCCCCTTTGTTATTGATGGCAATATTCTTCTTCTCCCCCCCTTTGACATCAATGGCAGAGGAGTGCTCAGGGACTCCCCTTATCGAACTGCTCCCCCTGTCCTGCAACATCTTTATGAATCAACTTGAATGATGCTAAGAAGATAATTCCCATCTTTCGAAGAAGATGTTTAAATGCTTCTCGAGGAAGAGGTTTTGTGAAAATATCAGCTATCTGCTCCTTAGTATTGATATATTCCAAGATGATGTTTTGTTCAGCTACTTGTTCACGAAGGAAATGATACTTGATTGGTATATGTTTGGTCTTTGAGTGCATCACTGGATTTTTGCTGAGGCTAATCGCACTTGTGTTATCACAATAGATGGTAATTGGTTGATTTGTACCTATGTTGACATCTTTTAGAGCTTCCTTCATCCATAGTATTTGAGTACAACAATCTACGGCAACTATATACTCGGCTTCAGCTATAGATAGTGATATGGATGTCTGTTTTTTGCTGAGCCAAGATACTAAACAGTCTCCCAGGAAGAATGCATTTCCACTAGTACTTTTCCGATCATCGACACTTCCGGCCCAATCAGCATTGGTGTATGCAGTCAAAGTAAGAGTTGAGCTCTTAGGGTACCAGAGACCGAAATCAGGAGTTCCTTTCAAGTATCTGAGAATTCTTTTTACAACCAACAAATGGGATTGTTTAGGAGCTGATTGAAATCTTCCCACCATTCCTACTGCTTGCATAATGTCAGGTCTCGTAGCAGTTAAGTACAAAAGGGCTCCAATTATTGACCTGTAATGAGTTGCATCTACCGGAGGGGAGTCATCATTTTTGCTCAATTTGCAACTTGTGGTCATAGGTGTGCTCATGGGTGCACAATCTTCCATTCCATATCTTTTAAGCATGTCTTTAAGATATTTGGCTTGAGATATAAACATTTCTATCGTGATTTGAGATACTTGTAATCTAAGGAAGTGAGATAACTCTCCTATCATTGACATCTCGAACTCTTTTGACATATTTTGAGAAAACTCATGGCTCATCTCATCATTATTACTAGCAAAAATCAGATCATCAACATAAAGAAGTGTGACTAGTAACTTATCCTCATCTGTCTTTATGTAGGATTACTTCCTGCCACCCCCTTCTTGAAGCCTTGTTGTTGTAGATAGTGATCCAATCTTTTGTACCAAGCTCTAAGAGCTTGTTTCAACCCATATAATGCCTTTTTCAACTTACAAACAATGTCTTTTCCTTCTGTTAGATTGAACCCTTCTGGTTGCTCCATGTGGACTTCTTCCTTGAGTTTCCCATTCAGGAATGTTGATTTTACGCCCATTTGATATATTTTGAATCATTTTGACCAAGAAAATGACAAGAGCATCCTCATAGCTTCCATATGAGCTACTGGTGCAAATGTTTCTTCAAAGTCAATTCCTTCAACTTGTGAATATCCTTTACAAACAAGCCTTGCCTAATTTCTGATGATTTGTCCATCTTCATTCATTTTGTTTTTGAATACCCATTTGGTTCCTATTATGTTTTTATCCTTTGGACGAGGTACCAGCTCCCATGTCTCATTCTTCTCAATTTGAGACATTTCTTCTTCCATGGCTTTTACCCAATGAGGATCCTTACTTGCTTGAGTAAATGTTTCTGGTTCTATCATGGATAGAAGAGCAACATCATTTTTCCTTGGTGTACTTGTCATTCTTCTTCGTGTCTGCATCCCTTCATCTACATTGCCAATAATCTGCTCTTCTAGGTGATATTTTTGGAGAAACTTCATCTTTGAAGGGGTTTGAGATGGTTCTTTTTCCTTGGGTTTTTCTTGATCTATTTCTTCTTTTTCAAGTTCTTCTTCTTCAATGAGAGGATCAACTTCATGTTCTTCAATTTCTTTTTCTGGAAGGTCTTCATCAATCTTTACATCAATGCTTTCCACTATTTTCTGTAGTCGATTATTGTAGCACTTGTAGGCTTTGCTCCATGTAGAATATCCAAAGAAGATCCCTTCGTTAACCCGAGAATCAAACTTTCCTAGTGAGCCATCATTGATTTTTATGAAGCACTTGCTTCCAAAAATCTTGAAGTATTTTACTGAAGTAGGTCTTCCTTTCCATAATTCATAAGGAGTCTTTTCATTATTTGGTCTTAATTGAGTTTGATTCAAGGTATAGACAGTTGTCCCGATTGCTTCTCTCCAGAATTTTGGCTGCAAGTCAGCTACTATTAACATTGTCCTTGCCATTTCTTGAACTGTTCAGTTTCTTCTTTCAACTACCCCATTTTTCTTGGGTGTTTTGGAAGTAGACAAATCTCTTTTAATTCCATGTATTTTACAGAATTCATTAAATTCTTTTGATGTGAATTCTCCTCCTCTATCTATTTTGAGGCACTTAATCTTTGAGTCCTTTTCATTTTCTACAAGAGCTTTAAGATTCTTAAAACACTCAAATGCTTCGGATTTATATTTTATAAAATATATCCACATCATTCTAGTATAGTCATCAACAAATAAAGCAAAGTACCTTTCTCCTTGGAGTGTCGGAGTTCTAGTTGGTCCACATAAATCTGCATGGATGATCTCCAAAGGCTTTGATGTAGAAAACTCCTTGGTCTTGTGGTTGGTTCTGGTTTGCTTTCCATGTTGACATGGACCACATATTCCTTGATTTGGTTTGAAGAACTTTGGGATGTCTCGTACTGCTTTAATCTTGCTGATATTGATCAAGTTATTGAAGCTTGTATGTCCAAGTCACTTGTGCTACAATCAAGTTTCATTTGTTTGACTTAAGTAGCATTTATCTTCTTGAATCTTGTTGAGAATGTAGATGTTGTCTGGTGTTCTAACCCCTTTCGCCACAAGTTCCCCTGGGGAAGAGTTCCTTATTTCATAGTATTTGGTGCTAAAGACAACATTATGTCCTTGATCACAAATTTGGCTAACATTCAGGAGGTTGTGTTTGAGCCCGTTTACTAGCAAAGCATTTTGAGCTTTTCCTTTTCCATTAATAAGAGTAATAGTTCATTTTCCAGCAATTTTGGCAGATCCACTTCCAAAGGATACATTTCCTTCCTTTTTGTTCAATGAGACAAACTTCCTTTTGTCCCTTGTCATGTGTCTGGAGCACCCACTGTCCACAAACCAATTATTTTCATTATTTTGAGCACATATAGCTAGGCCACATTTATCCGTGTTGGCATTCTCACTTCTTGTTTTTCCTCTTTTGAGTGGGAAATTTTGTTCATTGTGTCCATTATTATTACATAATGAGCAAATCAGATCAAATTTGGCCAAGGGATCAAAAGAATTGTAGGTCTTGATTTGTCCTTGCCCTTTGGGGCCATATGGTTTGTTTATTTGATCCTTCAGTTTTGGTGTTTCATTCTTACGAGCCATGCAATGTCTAGCTTGATGACCAAAATTTTTACAATAGAAACAATGCCCAAAAAAGATAGTTTTGTACATGTTGTAGTAGCCATGATTTGAATCAACATTCTTCCTTGGAATTACTTCCGCTTCATTCTTTGGTTTTGAGATGGGCCTTTGATGAAACACTGTTTTGTATCTGTTGTAACATCCATGATTCAAATAAACATTATTCCTTGGAGTTACTCTCTCTTCATTCTTTGGATCTGGGATGAGCCTTTGATGAAATAATCTTTCTTCTTTTGGGTTGCTGGAAAGTACATCGGCATAGTTTTTCGCATTATTCTTAGTACTTGATGATTCTCCTTTAAAACCTATTCCAGATTTATCATATTGAGGTTTTTTTATTATTTGGGATAGTGTCAAGTATTTGAGAGCTCTTCCAACCCTTTTTAACTTGCTCCAATTCCTTCCTCAGAGATACTCTTTCGGCTTCACGTTCTTCGCAAGCTTCTTCTTTTTCTTTTAGCTTATTTTTCAAGAAATCTTCCCTTCTTTTTGTTTCCTCATTTTCTACCTTGAGAGAAATGATTTTATTCCTTAATTTCTCATTTTCTTCAATGGCACTTATTAACAATTCATTTACATTTCCATCTAGCCCTGAGTCAACATCATTTGTGAATGCCATGAATAATACTTCTTGGCATCCAGCATGATCATTTTCTTCATCTGATTCTTCATTACCTCCTTTGCGGTGAGGGAACTAGTTAATTGATTTCTTTTTGATGACTACAAATTCATCTTCATCAAACTCATCTTGCTTAGAGAGGAAATTCTTATTATTGAACCCTTTCTTGTATACCATCCTTTTAGAATTTTCTTCATCATCACTATCATGCTTATGAGGACATTTTGCAGCATAATGACCTATTTTTCCACATTTGAAACAAATAAGAGGGTATTTACCTTTTAGCTTAGATCCTTTCTTCAGTCTTTGTACAAATTGCGCCAATTGGGATTCAACATCAGAGTCATCACTACTAACATTCCTTTCTTTCCCCTTTTTTGATTTTGAGGCCTTGAACGCTGCATCTTTGGAACTTGGGCAACCTTTTCTCATCTCATAGGCAATGAGGATTCCATGGATTTCATCCATCTTGAGAGTATCTAGATCCATCACTCCTTCTATGGCACTTAATTAGGAGTCAAATCTGTCTGGGAGAGATATTAAGACCTTTTGAACAATGGTGCTTTCTTAAATATTTTCGTCCAATCCTTTAAGAGAGTTGACCACTTCAGCTACTCGGAGAAAGTATGATGCAATATCTTCTTCATCATCCATTTTCAGACTTTCAAATTGCCTTCTATGAGTTTTAAGCTTTGCCTTCTTGACTTTGGAGTCCCCGTCGTATAAGCTAATTAGCTTATCCCATACTCCTTTAGTAGAGTTACAATTCATGACTTTCGTAAATTTAGAATCAATGATTCCATTAGTGATGAATTTTAAGGCTTTTTCATTTGCAACGTAGACTTTCCTCTCGTCTTGATATGTTGGAAGAGTGGAAGGAGCTATGTACTCATTTAAGACCAAATGCCAAACCTCAGGTCCAAGGGACATTAAGTAATAGGACATTCTCTTTTTCCAGAAACCAAAATTTGTGCCATCGAACAGAGGAGGTATTCCTGAAACTTCTTGATTTCTCGTCATGACTAAGAATCCTTATTCAAGCTGTTGGGATGATATGAAGAAGCCCACTCTGATACCAATTGTTGGAAATACTGGGGGGGGTGAATCAATATTTCTTTTTAATTATTATTTATATCAGTGAAAAACATTTATATTTGGAATACAGAAGTAGATAACAGGAATAGATTCTTTTATTAAAGTGATATTTGCAATAAATCAAGTACAATATATATATATATGGTTTCAATCAGTTTCTAAGCACCAACTTGGACTCTTTGTGAGGCTCCAACCTCCAGAGCACCAACTCTGTCTTGTCAAGACACCAATCTTGAATTTAGGAGCACCAACTCCCAGGACACCAATCCTTTCAATTCTGAGGCACCAACCTCAAGGGCTCCAACCCTTTGTTGTAAACTGTCTGGATCTGTTTGGTTGTAATTCTCTGCTCCCAACCCTGCTGGGACTTTGACTTACTTATGTCCTTCTGTTCCTTCCATTTCTGCCAGAGCTTCGGCTTCCTTTATTTTCTTACAGTTTGATAGTAACCCTAAACTTTCCTTGCTCTCTGTTTTATATTCCTGATACCCCTGACCTTTGGCTTCCTTTCTCTGCTGGCTCTTCATCTTCCTCAATGCTCGCTTGATCTTTCAGCTTCCTTTGCGCTCACTCTTCGGCTTCCTCTGTCTCTTCAAATTCATCAATACACACAGGACACTTTAATGTGGAAGAGAGGTTGAATTACAATAGTGTTGCATATTAAAAAAGATCAGAGAGCCCCTTTTTAACTATTCATACAATATACATTAACTGTTCATAGAAACCATATAAGAGAGACTATGCCATATAGAGGTCCCACATGCCACATCATCCTTTTATCGCAATTGCCACTTTAATATGACAAGGCCTTAAGCCTTTAAACCCGGGACCATACAATATATCGGAATACAAGGATGCACAGGAAATACACGGAAAATACACCCTATGAACACATAAGGTTGGACTTCAAATGCATTACGCCCGCATCTATAACTTCATCGGGTCCGCTCCTTCACAAATTTATCGCAATCGGTAGATTTTCACATAACATAGCCAATTCCCCGATACCCGAATGTGACATTATTTTAAACTATTTTAATAACTTTGTCGAGTCCATATATATATATCGCAATCGGGGCTTTCAATGTGACATCCCGTTAAGACTTATGATATGATAATTCCGATGAGGTGGACGCAATATGATATTAAATGGTTGTTAATACATCCGTCAGGTCCAAGTATTATCGCAATCGGCACTTTCAATGTGGCAAGGCTTTACAAGAGTCTTGCGATATGGCGAATGTGATGTAACTTTAAAGTGTATTACAATGGAATCCTCGGGCCCAAGTATTGTATCGCATCTATAATATATATATATATATATATATATATATATATATATATATATATATATATATATATATATATATATATATATATTGCAATCGCATATTTAATGTGCCATCCCTTTATAACTTATGATATGATATTAAGCGATATTCCTTAACAATCCTCCACTGTTGATCTGCTCACAATCCGACGGTCAACACTTAACCTGATCAACCCAAAAACCGTTCGTTGATCCTTCGTTGTTGATCAACCCGTGTTGGATCCAACGGCCTACATGAATTTTGGGTGAGCAATTTGCAAGGGAAATAACCACCCGAAAAGTGGTTTTCTCTCTCCACCTCGTGCTATGTGTCGCTCGGTTAATGGAATCGAGCACTTTCCTCTAAATACCACTTACCGCCTAGCATCTGCCCGAAAACCACTGCCACTGTTACAAATCCGCCTTTTAGAATATAACCACGTGCATTCACTTTGACTTTAACCTGATATACTCCTCCGCTCTTTTCTGGTCTGACATTACTCCGCGATGGCTTCCGATGCACTGCTCCAATATCTCTTCTCTAGTTTCTCCTCATGGCTTCTTGCTCCTATTTCTTCACGGATCTGCTCTACTTCTCCTTGGCCTCACATCATTGTTTACTCATCTAGAATATTGCCATATTGAAATCAATGACAATCTAGGTCAACAATTTGGTGGAAGTCGATATAAATTGCCACGACTTGTCCATGGGTTTGAACCAATGTGGACTAATGTTCCAGCTTTAATTCGCCAGGTGAGGCCATTCCTAATTGTGGGGAGGGTTTGTAGTACAGCCCTCCAGATAACTGAAATACCCTGTATGTTCCAAGCTGGGAGGCAGATCCAATCCATTAGGTTAAGAGGCCAAATGTATTTATTGATTATCACATTAGTCCACAAACTTCAAGATTTTAGTAGAAGCCAACCTAATTTAGTAGCCAAATCATGTGCGAAGGCTGGAATATCTTTGAGACCCCATCCTCCCCATTTCTTGGGCAGTGAAATACGACTCCATCTCACCCATGTGAATGGCTTCCCCTCCTTGTGACCATTCCATAGGAATTTGCAACATATCTTATGGATTGTCGAAAGTATACCTTATGGAATCCATGCTAAGGACATCCAGCAAACCGGAGTGGCTTCCAATATGGATTTGATAAGCACCAACCTTCCTTCTTTGGATAAGAAATGGTGGTTCTAATTGATCAACCTTTTTTCCACCTTAGTCACCAGCCAAATCCAGTCAGCTATTTTGTACCCATGGGATTTTATATGTAACCCTAGGTATTTAAGTCCATCATCCAATTGGTGACTTTGAAAGGGGAACTTCTTACAAGCATATATGGTTTCCTGAGGAGTGCATGCCGAGAAAGTGATGGTAGACTTTGGCCTGTTGATTTCGATCCCATTGGCAACACTGAATAGTAGCATGATGTCATAGAAACTAGTGAAGTCTCGGATGCCACGCTGAGGAAGATAAGCACATCAGCAATGAATAGAAGATGGGATATAGTACACTCATCAATGATCTTAAACCCCTGTAAACGCCCTTATCTTCTTTCATGTAGGATCAACTTACTTAGGCCTTCCAAGACAAGCAGAAAAAGTAAAGGGGAGAGAGGGCAACCTTATTTGAGGCCCCTCTCAGCATGGAAGAAGTTGGAGGCAAGTCCATTTATAAGTACGCTGAAAGAGATAGATGAAATGCAGCACATGATCCATTGAATGAATCAGATAGGGAATCCAAGATAAGTAAGAAGCATTCTTAAATAGAGACGACTCACTCGATCAAAGGCCTTTGAAAGGTCAATTTTGAGAATAGCTCCTTTAAGTGCTTCAATTTGATGGAGTGGAGTGCTTCATAAGTAGTACCAATGGCCTCATGGATCTGTCGATTGTGAAGGAATGCAAATTGTTCAGATGAGATGTTGGTCGAGAGAATAGGCTTGATAAGGTTCATAATGATTTTGGAAATAATTTTATATAAACAATTGCAAAGGGATATGGGTCAAAAATTATTGAAGGATTGGGGAGAATCCACTTAAGGATGAGGGCAATGAAGGTGGAGTTGATAGCCTCATACATGCGCCCCGTAATTATGCATTCTTCATTAACCTTAAGAAGGTCCATGCCTGAAGTCTCGAAAAAGGTGAGATAGAATTCTATAGTCCATCCATCAAGACCAGGATTTTTATCCTTCTTAAACCATTTAAGTGTACATTCCAATTCCCCCATAGATATAGGTTTGGTAAGGTCTTCAGGTATGTTAGGATCTACAAATAGTGGGAAGCGTCCAGCAATATGAATGATTTTTGCAAGTGAAGTCCCGGGTGGTGCCTTGAAGAGCTATTGAAAATGTGAACTTCCCAAATGAGCCAGCTGGTGGAATGTATGAGCATATTGTCCATCTTTAGTAGGCATCTTCCAAATAGTATTACTAGCTCGTCTCCCATGTCTCCTCTCGTTCTTGTAGAATCTTGGACCTCTGGGCCTCTAGCTCAATTAGGGTAGCTTTATTTTCTACTGAGATGAACCCTTGGCCCTGTTCATCCAGAAGGTCAGCAAGTTGGTTCTCAATATAACAAAGTGTCAGATCATCTCTGGTATGTTTAGATTTGGCCCATTGCATGGAGAGACTTTTAATTTCAATGAGGTTTCAACAAAAAGCTTCTGCCAAAGTCCACCCCTAGGAAGGAGGGTGATCTCTCCAAAATTCAGTGACCAGTTTGTTATATTTAGGGTCCTACAACCAGGTAGAGTTGAATTTGAATGGTGCTCTGGGATTTTGGGAAGTGCCAGCTAATTCCAGATAGATGGGGGAGTGGTCAGAGATACCCCTAGATCCTACCCATTGGCAATAATTATATAGGGTACGAAGCAAGTCCTCCTTGATGAGAAAGCAATCCAACGTCTGACTCAGGGCAGCTTCACCAGTTCTTCTATTATGCCATGTCGGTTGCCTTTTGTTCATGGGAATATCAATCAAATGATGTTGTTCCAGGAGATGTTCCATATAATCAAATAAGGGAGCCTGTTGGGCATTATGTCCCCAAGATTCCTCATGGACAATTAAGAAATTGAGGTCTCCTCCCATGATAATATTATTGGAGTTCATCAGGGATAGATGCAAGAAGTGGTTCCAGAAAACTACCCTGTTGTGATATGGTGCATGGACATTGATGATTCAGAAGTTCTTGCCCAACCCAAAGGAGTATATATCCATACCCAGGAATCCAAGGCCCCCCAGAATGAGATAGGTTTGATGGATCAAGAATTAATGCCCAGAGTGATACCCCAAGATCGTCCATTGACATCTAGGGCATGAAAGCACCAGCCAGGTTTCATTGAGTGTAGAATCTGGGCAACCTCTGCCTTCCCGAGGGTTTCTTGTAAAAAAATAATATCGAACGACTCTGAATCCAGGAGCCACTTAAGGGCTAGTTTTTTATCAGGGCTAGCCAACCCTTTGCAGTTGAAGGACAACTACTTCATAAATGATTTCGGGAAACAATGTTCTTTGCTCTAAGAACCCTATCAATGGTGGCTTGTCTGCCCAGGGCCATATCTGCCCCAGTGAAAAGAATAGCTCTTGAAATCATAGATGGGCGCCCCTGAGGGGTTTTGGTCACTTTTGGTGGGGGAAAGAGGCCAATATCAGAAGGCTCGGGAGGGATAGATACACGGAAGCAAACATGGATGAGAAATTCGAGATGTAGTGGAGGGCTTCGGTGATGAGATGGAGGCTACACCAGTAATCGAGGGAGGGGTAGTGTAGAAAATAGAGTTAGGAAGGTCCAAAGGACATGTAAGAGGGGTAGTGGTAATGAAAGCAATGGATGCATATGCAACATGAATTTTTTGTGCGGTGCATGATAAAGTAAGAGAGGAGCAAAGAGAAGGAAGAGTACCCGTGGAGAGAGCAGTCGCCGCAGCAATCTGAGTTCTAGTCATGGGCGAGATGGAGGTTGCAGAGAGGCAGTACTAGTTGGCATAGTAGTGTCCCCATCCATAGCCATCAGACTGGTAGCACGAGAAGGTTGTTCACCCACCAGGGATGCCTCATGATGTGGATTCTCTATGCCTTTAGCAAATGATGAAGTCGTTGAATAAACTAAGGGGCATTCCTTATACAGATGTCCGACCTTGTGACACCTTCTGCATCTAAAGGGAACCCCTTCGTAATCTAAGATTTATTTGCTGGTGAAATGCTTCCAATGCAGAGTGATCATTTCTTCCAGACCTTCCCTAGTATCAAGGTGAACCAGTATGCGGGCCAGTGATTTGTTTCCAGATGATGAGTAGGACTTACCATGGTCCAAATAGGTGCCTAGTGCATTGCCAATGCGAATAAATATGTCCTCCAACCAAAAATGTAGAGACAGCCTCGGTAGGCAAACCCAAATCGGTCCAGCACCTAATTGCTCTCATTCTGGATCGAAGAGGGGGCTCCAACGCTTGAGAAGCACAGGGGCCATTTCGATATGCCAATAGCGGGAGAGTACCCATTTTGTGTATTCTTCCCAGTGAACATTGAGGGCAAACCAACCTCGCACCAATATGGTAATCGTTGGTAGTTCCCTGAGTAAATTTCCTGATATCTCTAAGGCCCAAAGGCGAAGCCACTTTGCCGAATATGTTATGCCCCTCACACAACCCACCAATACCCAGTTCGTTGTGCCCACCACTTCACCCATAGTGACACCGTCCCCAAAACTGAGAGAGAGGTCTTTGCTCGTAGCCTTGACACACTTGTTCTTCTTGGCCTTGCTTGTAAGGGGTGTCATCGGATGATCCCAGAAGCGGTCCTAATTGCCTTGTGAATTCACCTACGGAGAAAGAGAGTAGTTCCGAGGGTTGACGACTGGAATGTTAAAGTTTCAAGAGGGAATAAGAAACCTCCCCTGAAAGTAGGTAGGGTTAGGATTGTTGTCTGGAATAGTGTGATGGAGAGAGGAGTTCCCAGATTGAGAAAACCCTAATGAGGAGGGAAGGTCGGATGATGAGGGGTGCAAGTTTGCCTCAGGTGATATGGAATCGAAATATGGGGAGGGTGCGATGCAGGAAACCAGGAGATTGAGCATAGAAGGAGAGAGTGGAGGGCAGTTGAGCCCTGGAGATGCAACGGAAAGAGTTGAAACCAACAGGTAGGGCACAGACGGTCCGGGAGTCATACTAACAGATAGTGGCCCTGTCCACGAAGGAGAAGGCGTGCATGGTGGTCTAGAACCTGACACTTCCTACACAGCATGAGGGAGCATCCAAATTTATTTGTAGGGATTCAGATCGATGGAATAATTGACAACATCAATCTCCATTTCAACAAGTTGCAGATAGAATCTAGGACGAGGGTAACGACCAGTGATGGGGTAGGGCAGCAGACCACAAGTCGTCACAATGAGAGCTCCACACTACAGATAGATGGTGAGAGCAGCGACAATGACAACAAAGCAAAGGATTGTCTGCTAACCTAAACCCTAAGGTGCTTCAAAGCAAAGCGCCATCTCTCCCTCACCAACCACCAACTTTTAATTCTAATTTATAATATAGTTATATTTATTAATAATATCATATTATTATTATTTCATTATTTAATTTCTTTTTAATATAGAAATTGTTAATAACAAATAATTATTAAAAAATAAAATAAAATAAAATTCAAAATTAAGTAATTTGACTTTTGTCCCTTAATGTTCTTTTTTATAATACTTTTAATTTTTATTCTTTGACCGTTGGGAATTTACCATTGCATTTCTTAGATTTATATATTATTGGTTTGTTGATCTTGCTCATCATCCTAGTTGATCCAGGTGGATGTTGGTGGCCACCCACCTATCCCACTTGGACCCCCACAACTGTCTCTTTTAGTTTTTCAGTTTCCGTAATTGTAGCACAATTTACTATTTTTAGCAGTTTTTCAGGTCCTGAACTTCCAAAGTCGTTTTGAGGCCCTAAACGACGTTTTTTGGGAAATATGAGAGCAGTCCATGGACCGATGTTGCTCTTCCCAAAGTTATAATTCTCAGATAGATCTTTCTAATGAGCTATTATACGCATCAAACGAAGATCAGGTGCCAAAGTTACAACCTTGGAAATTTGATGTACCAATTTACCCAAACGAGGCCCACAATTTGGCGTTTCATCTTCTAGGTTAGGTTTTGGGATGTTAATGGTTTTCCATTATTTCTCAATAATAAATAGGCCTTCGAGCCTCATTGTAACACAGTTCAGAGGCATGTAGCCACCACATCTCTTCTCAGAGATAAGCTACCATTGCCCTAGTTGGTTTACTTCCATTTCTGTTTGTAAGCATATTTCAATATTTTACATTAACGAAATGAAGTATTATTTCCGCTGCGTCTTTGTATATATGGTTATCTCTATATTTTGTTGCATTCCTATTTAAATCTGGATCAGTGGTATCAGAGAGCTCTGCTTTTTCTCTGTTTTTCTTTGCATGTCCCCAACGAGGTCGGGATATAAGGAGTTAGGGCTTGAACTGGTCGAACCTTTGCAAGGCCAGCCTCGCAAATCTTGACGACCTCCTATGGAAAATGAAAAGAAAGACGAGGGGGCAGGAGATCCTATCAAAATCTTGCTCGAAGAAGCCCTCAAGCGGCAAAGGAACGCGATGATGGACAGCTTTGCCCAGATCCTTCAGCGGCTACCCAAAGGCGACGCATCGACTTCCAACAGCTACTCTGGAAACACCACACTGTTTAAGGTACAAGTTAATTTTGAAATCCCCATATTCGAGGGTCAGATAGACGCAGATGTCGTAGATAAATGGTTAAATCTGTTAGAGGGTTATTTTTTTGTTCATGAATTTTTGAGTCGGGAAAAGATTGTTTTCGCTCTTCTCAAAGCAACCCCCCACATCAAGGATTGGTGAGAAACCTACTATGAGCAGAAGGATGAAAGTACGAACTCACTGTTCTCGGCCGCACCCACTTGGAATTCCTTTTGGGATGCCATCAAGGAGTAGTACTACCCTGTCAAAATCTATGAGGACAAATACATAAAGTGGACCACGCTGCGACAGGGACAGGACCAAGATGTGCCGGAGTTCACAAACATTTTTCATACCCTTCGCACACAATTGGGTATCAAAGATTATGAGCTGTATCTAGTACTCAAATACCGCAGCTGCCTACATAGATACATCCAGGAAGAGATGGAGTTCCTAAACATTTCCTCACTCGGCATAGCGTACCGGTACGCTGTCAAAATTGAGCAGAAGTTCAAATAGAAGAAGCAAGACTTTGAATCTGAGAATCTGAAGACCAAAGGACAAAGCCAAGGTGGGGTGACCCAAGACAACCCATCGAAGCCGCAAGAAAAGAATAACACTACGAAGTCGAAGAAGGACACAAAAAAGTGGTGCGAGTTCCATAAGAGCCCCACTCACAACACAAGTGAGTGTCGAACCAAGCAGTCGCTGGTGGCCGAGTTGAAGGCTTCAGAATCATATGCATGTTCCAACCCTGAGTCAGAACCCGACAAGGGGAATGGCAAAGGGAAGCAGATCATTGATGCGGAGCCCAATGTCACTTTTGCCACCGCCAAGATCCAGAAAAATGAGCCCGAAGATCCAAAGGAGGGGGATCGTCTTTTCCACTCACAGATGTGGGTGAAGGGTTCGCCGCTGCAATTCATTGTTGACAGTGGGAGCCAAAAGAACCTCATTTCAGCAGAGGTCGTGAAGCGGTTGGGCCTACCGACTACACCACACCCACAACCGTATAGTATCGAGTGGTTTTGTCCAAGGACAAGATCTCCAAGTTTTCTAGTAGTGCCACCTTCCTTACAACATCAAACCCTTCATAGACGAGGTATTGTGTGATGTTACACCTCTGGATGTTTGTGATGTACTATTAGGCCAGCCATACTTGTGGAGGCGACATGCTGTGTATGAGTCAAGGCCTCGTGCTGTCATTATTTCTTTGTGTAATTCATTATACAGGATACCAGAGGTAGCCCCACCTACCGCCACTTCTTTGATCACTTCCAAGAAAGGCAACAAGCTCATCTCCCAGACTAGGAAATTCATTTTCTGTCTGGTTCGCTCCCAAAGTAAGGGGAAGATCGTCACCACATCCATGACCCCCGCGAAGGGTTCCTTCACGCAGCAGCAGCAGCAAAGGGATATGGTTATGACAGAACACAGGAACAACTTCTCCTCACCCACAGGGTTACCACACAAGCTTCAAGTGGGCAACAAAGTTTGGTTGCATCTACAGAAAGAACTCCTCACAAGAGTCCATTAGAAGCTCCGACCACGCCGACATGGTCCTTACACCATTACCAAGGTTGTGGGAAATAATGCTTTGGAGCACAACATTCCTCCATTCCTTCGCCTGCACCAAGTGTTCAATGTGTACCACCCTCAACCATGCTTCCCACCATTACTGGACAAATCCAAGATTGCAGAACAACTCACCAAGGGACCAATTTCAACAGATGGAGGAACTCAACGCAATGGGCCATTGCTACCTAAGGGGGGAGGAATGATCCAGGTGGATGTTGGTGGCCACCCACTTATCCCACTTGGACCCCCACAACCATCTCTTTTAGTTTTTCAATTTCTGTAATTGTAGCGCAATTTACTATTTTTAGCAGTTTTTCAGGTCCTGAACTTCCGGAGCTGTTTTGAGGCCCTAAACGACGTTTTTTTTGGAAATCTGGGAGCAACATGTATCGTTGAATCGATGTTTCTCTTTCCAAAGTTATAGTTCTCAGATAAATATTTCTAACGAGCTATTGTACGCGTCAAACGGGGATCGGGTGCTAAAGTTATGACCTCGGGAAGTTGATGTACCAATTTATCCAAATGGGGCCCACAATTTGGTGTTTCATCTTCTAGGGTTAGGTTTTGGGATGTTAAGGGTTTTCCATTGTTTCTCAACAATAAATAGGCCTTCGAGCGTCATTGTAACACAGTTCAGAGGCATGTAGCCACCACATCTCTTCTCAAAGATAAGCTACCGTCGCCTGAGCTGGTTTACTTCCATTTCTGTTTGTAAGCATATTTCAGTATTTTACATTAACGAAATGAAGTATTATTTCCACTGCATCTTTGTGTATATGGTTATCTCTATATTTTGTTGCGTTCCTGTTTAAATCTGGATCACTGGTCTTAATGATGAAACTAGATCTAGGTTCGAAACGCGTCGATATGGATATTGATTCATCCTAGTCCTGATGATGAACCTAGATCTGAGCATTAGATATGGATATTGATTCATCCTAGTCCTGATGATGAACCTAGATCTAGGTTCGAAACGCATCGATCCTTTGTTCTCTATGTGATTTCTCTAAAAAATCTAAGCATTAGATATGGATATTAATTACCTATTGATCATTTGAATAAAATCAAATGTGTCTCCACTTTACCAAGATTAATCTCCTCCTTAATCACATATTCACATTTGGTAAACTAAAATATGTAGTTCTATTATAATGATAACAACACCGTTCATATATGCATTTTAATATATCTTTGTCATTTTGATTGAAAGCAGCAAAGGTACATATATATATGCAGTGACATTGATTAAGTTCCAAAGTTTTACACTGAAGATAATTAATAACACTTAAAGTCTTTAATGTGATTCCATTGCGCATAAACTTTGTAACTTCAGTGGGTAGAAGTATTTGAAATATATGTCATTTTTACTAACCATATCCATATTGTCAAAGCAATTAGAATGAAAATCTTTATATGTACATATGGTGGGTAGCACACAACATAATATACAGTTTTGCTTTTTCTTTTGGAAATTGAATTATGGATTTACTCTAATTATTGTTAAAATAATTTTTTGATTTTGAAATATAATTAATATTATTTTTAGTAAGTCAACAAAATTAACAATTCCAAATCAGAAAATATTTAATAAAAGTAAGAATTACATTTTAGAATTTTAAATAACTTAATTTTATTTATATACAATAATATTATTACATATTAAAAAATCTGAACTTATAAAAAAACAAATTATTTTTATTTAATTATATTTAAATTTAGCCACACGGAACCCAGCCATACGACCTTGTTTTACAGGTGTTCCCCCTTTTTCAACTTAAACTTTAAGTTATTACCAGAAGAAAAGAGGGAAAAAAATCACGCGAAGACAATGTGATGGTAATGGAATAAACTTTTACAAAGTGGGTTTCGTACCATAATTATGCCTTCAGGTTAGGGTTCGGTGCGCACAAACGTTTTTCTTTTTCGAAATGAGGGTTTGGCACACGCCACTCTTCTTTCTTTTCAACCGATCTGCCAAGTTATTCCTTTGGTATGAGCCAACCATGTGACTATCCTTTAGAAACAGCAATGGATTGTGGATCTCACTCATCCAACCCACTGCAACTCTTACAGCTCTTTGCTCACACCTTACCTTATTTCGTCCCCTTTCTCTATCGCCCTTTGGTTTCTTTCCAATCTTCACATATTTTCCATTTCCCCTCCCCTCTGCCATTTGCGAACATGGCCACGGATTTTGGCACTGGACTGGCGACAAACGTGGACTTGCGACAAACGTCACTAACGCCATTATCGGTCTTCTCTGCCAACAACTGAATGGTGTTAGGGAGTTGGGGAAGAACCTTCAACTTCTCAACAATGAACTCGCAGGTATGGACGAGTCGTTACGTCATATTCAAACCCAGTTCGAAGATCAACAAAAGAAGCGGCCGGAGTTAGTGGAAGGTTCTTTGGGAAGGATTAGCAATGCCCTTGAAGAAGTCAAATCCCTCATCCTTTGCGCCAACAAACAGCGAGGACGGTGTCGCGGTTGCTGTCTGTATTTCAACCCCAAGATCCCGGCAGATATTAGAGAATGGAAGACCGGATTTAGTGAGCTCTTCCAGCACCTTGATTCTGCTCTTTCAACAGCTGCCCATACTGCCAAGATTGTGGTGTCTGCACAGCCTCAAGCAGAGGTGCTTCTTCAACCTCTACCAGATTCAGGCTTCGTGGGGTCTGGCCTTCAAGCTGCCCAGCAGCAACTGCTCACATGGCTTAACGAACCTCATCCCCAGGCTCGTGTGTGATCGGTGTGTGGGGCATGGCGGGAGTTGGGAAAACTGCATTACTCCAACTCATCTACAATAACTTCAAGAAGAAGGTGAGTACAAGCTTCGATTTCGTCATTTGGTATACCATTTCTCAAAGTTATAAGATTGAAAGTCTCCAGGATACCATTGCCGAGTCTCTGAATTTAAGATTTGAGCCAAGTTCTAGTATTGACATGAGAAAGATGAAATTGTATGCATCTCTTGAAAATAAGAGGTTTCTTCTTTTGTTGGACGACCTTTGGAGTCCAATTGATTTGAATCAAGTTGGGGTCATTTTTGGCCATGATAAGGGCAGCAAAATCTTGATATCCAGCCGCTACAGAGATGTAGTTGAAATAATGGCAGAAAAAGAGTACTGCATGATGTTACAACCCCTGTCCACAGAGGAAGGGTGGGAGCTGTTCCGGAGAAGAGCTTTTAGAAGTGGGGCTGCTCCAGACAATAGTCTAGAGGTCATTGCTAGAAAAGTTGCTTCGGAGTGGAAAGGGTTACCCTTAGCAATAAATACAGTCGCTGCTGCTATGGCTCGGAAAAGGACTGCTGATGAGTGGAGTCGCTCTTTAGTTTTGATGAAGAATGCAGATCCATCATTTCCCTCCACTCACAGGACCATTGATGCAGAGCTCTATCAGAGGATAAGATGGAGCTACAATGATTTGCCCAATAATCTGAAAATGCGTTTTCTATATTGTGCTGCCTTTCCCGAAGATGCAGAAATTGATGTGGAGACGCTGGTGGAGATGTGGTCAGTAGAAATATTGGTTCCCCAAAAGGGAACAACTTACTTCATGGATGTTGGGCGGGAATACGTAGAAGCACTCGTAGATAGGTGTTTGATCGAGTATCATGGTTCAGTGAAAAAGGAAATAAAAGTTCATGATGTACTACACTACATGATATGGCAATTTATGTAGGCCAAGGAGAAGAGAACTGGTTATTTGAAGCTGGTCAACATCTTCAACATTTTCCAAGTGAAGAAGAGGCCAAGGATCGCAAAAGAATCTCCGTTCTCAGCAATGAAATTAGTGATCTGCCAACAGATTTGAAGGGTTCAACACTCGTCAGTTTAGTGTTAGCCGAAAATACACAGGTGAAGGAAATTCCAGAGGGGTTTTTGGTAAACTTCATGTCTCTCAAGATTCTGGATCTGTCAGATACCTCAATACAAACATTACCAACAGCAGTGGGTCAGCTTGGACAGCTTGAGTTTCTTAAATTGAAAATGTGTGTCCGGTTGAAGGATTTGCCTGATAGCATTTGCAATCTTTCACATCTGCAGTTTTTGAATCTCGAAGACTGTGGAAGTCTATTTTCTTTACCCTATAGGATAGGAGAGCTAAAAAATCTAAAGCACCTCAAATTTACGGCTTACAAAGGCTTCAGGGTGATTCCACATCAAATCTCTCAACTTATTTCATTGAACAAACTGGTCTTGCCTCGAGAGTCAACTCCAATGAGTGTGGAGGATCTCACAAATCTCTCAAATCTGATCGAGTTGAATGTCAGAGTAAATCCAGAAATTAAAGAAGGTTCAATGAGTACGTGGTCAAAGATGAGAAATTTGAGGTTATGGTTCCCATGGGGTAAAGTTGAAAATAGAGATGATGCGGCGCTAGATATTCTTCCACAGAACATGCAGAGCATTGAGGAGTTGCAGAGTCTTGATTTATTCGATTATGAAGGGGTAAGTCTCCCGAATTGTATATGTCAGTTTCAAAATTTGAAGAATTTGCGCTTGAGCCACTGCATGAAATTAGAGGAGCTTCCAGCCTTGGAGATTGGGAGCGAGGCTGCAAGTGACGGTTTTCCAAAGTTGGAGGAATTAAGACTAGATGGGCTAAACAGCTTAGAGAGTATAGTGTGGAATGCAAACACAATGTTGCAACTGCAAATCTTGAGGATATCAGATTGCCGCGTGTTGAAGACATTCACAATGGAGGAGCTACCCAACTTAAGGGAATTACATATATCAGGTTGTGCTCAGTTGAAGAAGCTGTTCATGGACAGCGGTGGCGGTTTTCCGAAGTTGAAGAAATTATATCTAGAGTCCGTAGACAGCTTAGAGAGTGTAGTGTGCAATGCAAAAACAATGTTGCATGTCCAAAGATTGACCATATGGGGTTGCCGCGTGTTGAAGACATTGAGAATGGAGGAGCTTCCCAATTTAAGGGAATTGAATATACGGGGTTGTGCTGAGTTGAAGGAGCTGTCCATGGACAGCGGTGGCCGTTTTCCAGAGTTGCAGACATTAGATCTATCCTACCTAGACAGCTTAGAAAGTATAGTGTGCAATGCTGAAACAATGTTGCAACTCCAAAGCTTGACGATATCAGGTTGTGGCGTGTTGAAGGCGTTGAGAATAGAGGAGCTGCCTAATTTAAAAGATATATGCATTAAGGAGTGCCCTCAGTTGGAAGTTGAGATCGGCAGTCTTCCATTGTTACAGAAATAGAGTCTTACAGGTTTAGAGAAGGTAGAAAGTATTGCAATACCATCAAGTGCATGGAATCAAGAAACAATGCCTAGTCTGGAAGTTATAGAAATCACAGGTTGTCCATTGTTGAGGAGAATGCCCAGAGAAATGGAGAAGCTACCTAAGTTGAAGGAAATTGTGGGAAAATTAGATTGGTGGGATGGAATAAGTTGGGAAAATGATAATGTAAAATCTAAACTCTCTCACCTTTTTAAGGGATCTGATGTTGAAGAATGTGATGAAGGCAGCGCACTTGAAGAAGATGGTGATGAAGGTAGTGAACTTAAAGAAAGATGGCGAAGTTGATGAAGACACTGAATTGGGAAAAGATGGTGAAGTTCAAGAATGTGAAGGAAATGGTGAAGACGATCATCCTAAATGAAGGAGAGGAGATGATCAGGAGATTTGAATGTAAAATTAATACTTTTGAAGTCTTGTAAGTTAATGTCACTAGTTAAATATTTTAATGTACATGAACTAAATTCTTAAGATGAATTTTACGAAATGTATTTAAAAAAATTAGTAGTAATATTTTTTTAATTATAAATTTATTTTCTCACTTATTTCCATAGAATGTTAATTATATATATATGAATATGAAAAAATATTTAAAATTTTAACCTCAAGAGAAATAGAGTTTGAATCATTTTTAATGTTGATATTACTTTTTCCATATATAAATATATATTTATATAATTACAAATTATTTTAAATATTTTATATTATTTTTAAATTTAAAATAAATATATATATATATATATAATTTAATATTATAACACCTTATTAATTTTGTTTAATTTTATATATTTATTTTTTGTTTAATATTTATATTTTTAGAATTATATTTTGGTTTCTTTTTTACTACTAAAATAATAATTAAGGTTATAATATTTAATATTAATAAAATTTAGTTTACACATAAAAAAATATCATTGGGAATTTTATGTGTATTTTTATCTATGTATTAGGTTTATTAGAATTTTATTAAGTTTAAAGTGAAATTATGAAATTTATGTTTATGTGTATTTTTATGTATGTATTAAGTTTATTAGAATTTTATTAAGCTTAAAAGTTAAAGTAGTGAAATTGTGAAATTTATGTTTATATTATTAAGAGGAAGATAAGTTAAAAAGAAAGAAATGGAGTTCATTGCAAGGTATTTTTGGGTTAGTTTACTAACTAATTTTACTATGAAAATTATGAAATTTAATTTTGAATTTGATGATATTCAAAACATTAAATAGACTATCTTAAATTCATATTAATCTCAAATTTATCAAGCACTAAGAGGGATCAAATCTCACGAGGTGCAAACCTCTTTTTTTAGTGCAAAACTTGAGGAAAGGTTTGTGCCTCGAGAAATTTGATCCCTCTCAGAGCTTGATAGATCTGGGGTTAAGATGGATCTAGGTTGGTTTCAGTTGTGTGCGGTCATACAAAAATTGTTAAACATCTAATTCTTTTGATCATTTTAAATATGCTAAATATGCCTAAGATCAATTTGGTCATTTTTATTTTAAATTTTATTAGTTACCTTAGTAGATGAGACAGATTGTTAGTAACTTGAATGATGAAATAAAAATTTTGAGGGCAAAGTGGAAATGCAACAATGTTGAATGATTGAAAATGTGAATAATAAGAATATAGTCATTTGCAAACAATCTTCATTTCGATCAATCTGAAACTATATTTTCTTCTATTGTTCTTATTGTCACACCAATTAGATTTGCCATTTTCTGATATCGATCATATGAAAATGGCAATTGAAATAATAGACCATTCAAATATTTAACTCATGCTACTATAGTAAACATCATACCTTGTCTCTATTGCTCTACAATATTAATTGTATTTTTCTCCAAAGTCAATCATTGTGACTTATGGAGTGTAAAACCCCAAATAATTTTCAATGGTAGTTATTGTCTATTACCACATTTGAATGCAAAGTGATTAACAATGTTGAAAGATGGAAAATGGGAATAATAAGAATGTATCCAATTACAAATATGGGAATAATAAGGATGTATCCAATTATAAATAGTTTACAGTTTCACGAAGCAAAGGTTTCGGGTAAGTGAACATTTTATTTATGATGAAAATTCAAGTATTGTATTTATGGTTGAATTACTATAACATAGAAGTCAATTCACGACATGAATAATTTTTATGTGCTTACAGTTGGAGAGAATGTGTATGTTTTGTGGGTGACAAGGAGAGACAAGGGGAGATAGAGATATAAATGGAGGGGGGAGAGAGAGAGAAGAGAGAGGAAAAAACATGGAGGGAGGAAGATATGTGTGTGTGGAGAGAGAAGTGTTAGAGAGAGAGAGATGGAGGGAAAAAGGGAGGGAGAGAGAGATATAGATAGATTTGGAGAGAGTGTGTGCATGTCTGGGGGGTGAGATATAGAGATAAAGGAGAGACAATGGGAGATAGAGATATAGATGAAGGGGGCAAAGATATTCTTACACTGAAATCAATGCACAATATTAATTTAATTACTTTGAAATTACTGTACATCATACATCTAGTTGCATCAAATCAGAAATCAATGCATCTAATGAAAACAATCAAATAGGATTAGAAATCAACATCTTCACTGAAATCAATGCATCTAGTGCAAGTAATCGAATAAGATTTGAAATCAATATCTACACTAAAATCAACGCATCTAGTGCAAGAAATCAATATCTGCATTGAAACTAATGCATCCAGTGCAAGCAATAAAATAGGAGTAGAAATCAATGCTTCTAGTGTAAGGTATTAAATAGGATTAGAAATTGACATCTACACTGAAATCAATGCATCTGGTGTAAGGTATTAAATAGGATTAGAAATCGACATCTACAATGAAATCAATGGATCTAGTACAAGTGATCAATTAGGATTAGAAACCAATATCGACATTGAAACTAATGGATTCAGTGCAAGCAATCAAATAGGAGTAGAAATCAACATCTACATTGAAATCAATGCATCTAGTGTAAGGTATTAAATATGATTAGAAACTGACATCTGCACTAAAATCAATGCATCTAGTGCAAGCAATCAATTATTATTAGAAATTAACAACTACACTGAAATAAATACATATATTTTAGTGAAAACCCAAAATATTCATGAATTTCTAGGTCTAACTTATATTTTTGTATTTGTCTCTATCTCTCTTTATTCTTCCCTTTCTCTCTACCTTCTTTTATGTGTCCCTTTATTCTTCCCTTTCTCTCTACCTTCTATTATGTGTCTATCACCCTCCCTCTCTCCTCCCTCTTTATATCTTTGCCTCTCCCTCCCTTTTTCTATCTTTATCTTCTTCCCTCTCTCCCCCCGTCATCTATATCTATACCTCCCTCCATCTCTCCTTATTTGTATCTCTATCTCAACCCCCTAAACACTTGTCACTCTCACACTCTCTCTCTCTCCTCCCTTTCTCTCTATCTATCTTCCCCTTGTCTCCCTCTCTCTCTCTCTTTCTCCTGCTCTCTCTCTCTCTTCCCTCTTTCTCTCCTCTCTCCCTCACCGTCTGTCCATCTCTCCCTTGTCAATCCCTCTCCCTCTCCACCTTTCTCTCTCTATGTATTTCTTCCCCTTAGAGCTCCATCGCTCCCTCCTCTCTCTCCCTTTCTCTCCCACCTCCCTTTGTCTCTCCCCCCCCATCACACTCTCCCTCTCTGTCTACTCTCCAACTTTATCACTATCGCCCTCCCTCTCTCCTTCTCACTCTCCCCCTCTCTCCCCCCTCTATATCTATGTCTCCCTGTCTCTCTCTTCCCTTCTTTCCCTATCTCTATCCTCTCCTTTTCTCTCTCTTCCCTTGTCTCCTTTCTCCCTCATTCCATCTTCATCTCTCCCTTGTCACTCCCTTTCTCTCTCCACTTATATCTCTCAATGACTTTGCTCTTTCCTCCCTCTCTTTCCCCCTCAAAATCCATCTCTCTCCCCCTCCCTCTCCCCTCCCTCCTCTCACTCTTACTTCCTCTCTCTCCTTATCTCTCCCACCTCTATGTATCTCTCCCCCACTCTATTCCCCCTCCATATCACTCTCTCTCTTAAATATGATCCCATTGTAGTGTATTTAAGAAAGTATCTTAAAAAAAACATAATTGGTTGTAAAATATTAAACCTATATTTTGGAGCAATCATGTCAAAGAAAATACAATAATAAAAAACTTAAAAGAATTATGTTGTATCTTTTCTCTATCAGTGTTAGTCACTTTGCTTTCTCTCTTCACTTGGATCCTTGGTTAAGATGCATCTATCTTGGTTCATTATAATAATATTTATATTACATAAATTTCACATATGGATATATAAAAGTATTCTCGCTTTTAATTTATTTAAACCTTGATTTAATCTCTATGGGAAAAATTTTAGTAGTAGTGAGGATGAAGAGTTTAATTTTAGTAGTTAGTTATAGAGTTAGTTATTATTGTCAATGTTAAGTTACGCCATGAGAGACTAATGCTCCTTTTTTAACATGGCATATGCATGATGATATAATGCTTATTTTGCTAATATAATGGACGATTGTTTATCTCATGTTTATCTTCATATGGCATATTTGGATGATGTTTTCATTCGTGTCTTTTCTATGCATACAAGTTCTATTTGTTTAAATTAATGTGATTAAAGGTTAATGAATTCACCACCACAATTAAACCTTTAATACTTTGCACATCACTAACATAAAAACTATCAAACATTCCTTGGGTGAGACCACCTTCCTTGCAAAGGTTGAAATAGTTGACACAATAGACTACATCATGCCTATTTTGGATGCTTTTTATAGACCTTGAGTTTACCATAGAGCCTGTTATCCCCCACAATGTCCCAAGCTGATGAGGAAATCGACGGAGGTAACCACAAACCAAGATTTTGGTTTGGTAGCTAGCCCTACCAAACTAGAGAGGGCTCTCTCAATGGAATCACAGTCAAGAGATGATACTTGCATCCCTCATCATCCGACCTTCCCTCCTCTTAACTAGGGAGGTATTTATAATGATACTTGGTCATTCTCAATCTGAAGAATTTCTCATAAGAAGAATGGGATTAGTAACCCATTTGTATAGCATCATAGTAACCAACATTGTTTATAGCAAGGCCTTGACTAACAGCTCTATCTCTCATAAGATCAAAGCACAATGTTGGCGATACTAGTGATTTATAGACACCTTTATCATTGTCTCTCAAGGTTCATACCCACCCGGGTGTTCACTGAATATGACCTTCTAGGGCTATTCTTATCTTGGGTTCCCAACCCTCAATGAATATCGGTCCTCTTTCCTACTCTTATCTTGGATGCCTACACATCCTCAAATAGCATCAGATGCCAGATGGTTACCCAACCCTCCATTCTTTCTTCCAAAGTGAAGACAAGAATGTTGTGTCTATCGTGTGTCTACATTTCTATACATGGACTTCACCTAGACTTACGGTTGTTAGTTCTGGTCTAGTGCATGACACGTGAAATAGAAAAACACAATTGTCACTCATTTTTAATCAGGGGTAATCTAATCCAAGCTACCTCTTGGTCAGGGACTTGTCAGAGATCCCTCTTAGCTAGGGACTCTTCTGTACACCAGCAACTTCTTCTTCCTGGGTCCTTCACTTGCTTGATCAACTTCTGTCCTTGATGTCATGAAAGTTAGTTGAGCTTCTTTCTTGTAGGGCAATAGTCATCGATCACTTTCCTCCTTAGTTCGTCATGTCACTCCTTTCTTCATAGAAAGTGACCTTCTTCATATCTAGAACCTTCATCATGTGACTACTTCTTTCTCATCATGCCTCTTCCATTCATCACATGAATGCTAGTTGTACCTGTAAGTAGCCCTGCATGAACTTATCCAGATATTATTCAAGAAACCAAATATATCATTAAATCAAATCGTAACTTACTAGATGGATCTTCATCTTGACATCTTTTTGTAGGTATCAACATCCTGCATTCATGTTGACACATCTTGCAAAGATATCCAAGGTCAAGCGTATACATCTTTTCCATCAAAGTCTTCATATCTTTCTGAGAGATTTTCTAGTCAAGTCTTCTTGATCTTTTGGATGTTGATTGCGTTCATCAGGGTTGCATATCTCACGATCTATCCTTATTTACAAATTCCATTCCTAGGTGCCTTTTAATCATAGTTCTTAGTTGTAATCAGCCACCTCATACTTCATATGAGGACATATTATGTTGATTTCATCTAGTGTGTCTTATGTCTTCTTGCATCCTTTCAGAGGAGGAGATCCTTTTTCTCTTGATCATGCTTCTCGAGATAGAAGTAGTGATCTATGTTACCTGCAACCATATGATATGTCATTATAATATCAAAAACAAGCATACATACCTTATTTTTACCTTCATATCATCAAGGCTTCTTCCAGCAACTTCCTTGATTGAAAAGATCTTAAATCCCTTGATCTGCTTCATATCATCACATCATCATCTCGTGGATTCCATAAGTTGGAGTTCTTGGTGAAACACTTGCTTCCTCTCAATATTAGTGAACCCCTCGAGGAGGATTCCATCAGATAATTTTGAGGATCATGTATATCCCCAACTGGCAGATGTTCTCAAGGTCTATATACTACATGTTTGTCTACCATGGATTTTATCCTTCATGATTCCCATGGTGATGTCACGAGCTCTTGTTTCTAATGCTTCCATGATGCGATGATGCATCGTATTCTCTTGGTCATATCTCTAATACAATATTTAGGAGCTTATGATAGAACCCTTTTGTGAGGGATACCATCTTACTCATAGGATAGATTCGTTACTGCCTCTTTCCTTGGTCCCTTTATTTAGCTTCCTCCATCTTTCCAGTGATATGAGCTTCTTTCTATAAACTTTCCATATCATTTAATCTTAGCTATACTTATTTCAAACTTTCCTTTCCATTTTGCACATGTTTGAGTCCTTTTAACCTTCAATACTTTTTTCATCGACTTGTCTTTCTCTATTTAGCATAGAGACCATAAGTTGTTGAATGAGGTAACTCATGGATATTTGTTACCTTGATTATCTGTTAGTGCATTATAGATCAGTGATGGTTATCTTCCTTCCTTGATCTTGTAGATGGGACCTTATGAAGATATCCTACATCCTTTGATACCTTTGCTTCCATGTAGATCATATTTCATGCGACCTTCTTCATTGCACATTCAGAGAATGAGTATATCTTATACATTGTATTTGATGTCTCCAATATTTTTATATGAGGGGATCTTATAAGTATCCCTTTCCATAAGTTCAAAGGAGACCTTTTAGTGACTTAAACTTCTTAGAGGAATATGATTATCCTTCTTCTCCATGCAAGGGATCTTGATGACCCATCAACTTAAAGATGTCCTTGCAATTCATGAAGTCATTTAACCAAATTTATAAATTGAAAAGATACTTACTTGTCATGTGAAGATGAAATATTCACCTTGATCATGTTAATGAAGGTTGAAGAAGATGTATGAGGGCTTCTTCTTGGATGATCTTCTTTCAAGTGAGAAAGCCTTTCCTTAAATAGAAAAGGTTGCTCCCTTTTGATGAGGATGATTTGTTGCTTCCTCAGATGGTCTTCTTCTAGGGCAAGGAGATGATCCTTGCTTGATTTCATAACCTTGGAGATGGCAGTTCCTTCAATATGCTTTGCCTTCTTTTATAGATCAGGATTGCTGCTAGGGTTTCAACTTTATCCAAGATGATGTGATCTTCATTTTGAAATCCTTCGAGATGTCTTGTTTTGTAGACATCTTGATGAGGTTCTTGGTCGCCTTTCGATGAGGACTGTGGAGACACAATTTCTTGTTGTTGTAGATTGTCCCCTTAATTGTATAGACAAACTTGCTAATGTAGATTGTTGTTGTAGATTGCTAGGGTTTGATCAAGATCAAGGTTTTTTTATTTAATGTAGATCTTGATGTCCTTCAGCTTGCTTTGATGCCCTTCTAGAAGCTTTATCTTTGAAATGTCTCTTTTTTTCCTTTCCTTTGATTGTAACCATAGCTCTGATACCATGTTGAAGAATCTAGGGCATAACAATTAATAAGATTCTTCTTGGCATGATAACTATTTGTGAGGTATTTTATCTTTAGCTTATTAGCACAATATTTTACGTGATATCATTAGTGTGAGTATTTCTTACTTCATCAAATAGCTACCAAAACAAAGAGAAAAGAACATAAGATGTTGGCATTCTGCTAGGGCCAAAACCTCTCCCTCTTGGAGAGGAAAACCTGCACAACATTCTTCTTATAGAGATTACAATTCATGAATACCAAGACCATGACCCTTGACCTATAATGTCGCCCCAAGATCAAGACACCAATCCTCTTCTTTGTCATTATTGAGTTCATCATCACTGCACCACTAAGATATTCCTTGCTATTATCATCACTGAGAACATTATTGTGCCTCTACTGAGATACTCATTCTAACAATGAGATCATTAATTCTACACCATTACTCCATCTTCACATAGATCATTGTTCCATCATCTCAATTGCACCATCATTATTATGTCATCTTGTTGCACTACTACAGAGATGTTCCTGAGACCATGGTTGTGACTATGCTTAGATCATGATTGTGTCTTGATGATATGTTGAGACTGTATGATCCTCTCCATCGTAGATACACCAAAACTGCGAGATGAAGATTGTGACTGTGTATGTATATAATCCGAGACAGTGTATCACTGAGGTTCTTCGTATGCATGCCAAGACTGTAACTTCTGAGACAATAGTCCCTGAAATTGAGAGAGACCGTGGCCATGAGACTGTTATATTTCACTGTGATCATCACCGAAGATAGTAGAGGTATCTTTAGTTGTTTTTCCCACAAAAAATCACAAAGACACCCGAGATTGTGTCATTGTGCTTGCCCGAGATTTCAGAGATCTTATGTGATGATTTCATTGTGCTTATCACCAATATCTTGTGCCTTAATGTGCCATCAAATTTTTCAGAGTGATCTGAATTTATGTCCTCCTATGATTACTCCAGTTGTGTATTTATAGGTGTTAGTCCATGTATGCAAGTCGACGTGAACTTAGTGAACCGTTGCGTCCTTTTATTGAGCCAACGTGTCATCTATATATACTTTGAAGCCGACTTGAATATATTTCACAACGTTTTGTTGGTAGTCTTCTTCTTTAGAGGATGGTGCTTGTCTTGGAGGGCTACTTGACACTAGGTTGACCCATATTCATGCTCAAGAAGAGCTCTTTAACATGACTTTGATTCTTTGACTTTCCTCTACCTATGGAATGAGCAAGAAACTTATTCTTATAATTTACAAAAATAATATTTATTTTTCTTGACAAGTACAAAGATCAAAATTACATTTCTAAATACCAAACCTAGTTACACTTTCTTCAACAAATTCTCTTGCTCCACATGTTTCATTTCCTTTGTTGTCACACACCTCCACCACGTCACCACTTGTTCACTTCAAATTGTTCATAAATACCCTGTATCATAATTAATGTAGATTTCATGATATTCCTAGGGTTCTTTCAATGGTTGAGCTTGGAGCTTGGATTCATGTCTACAATCATTGTTTATGTTTCAAGTGCACCTTATTGAATATATTGTGTTTTCAAAGATGACAATTAAAACTTCCCCACATCTTGCAAAAGACATCTATCTATCGACGGACATAAATTAGGAAATGGTTTGTCTATGATTTTATGCCAAGTACATGTATATGTACAATTCCCATTCAAGTAGCATATTATAAGCGTAATTCCATTTCAAGTAGCATTCTCTTGCATCTACTTCATTGAAATTCCCATTTTTAGTGAAAATAATCTTACTTGAGATAGAAGACTAAACACTAGCATCGCATACTACATAGCTCTAACCTTCCCCACTCTCTTGAGTAAGCCTTGCTTGACATGTGCTATACTCCCGACCAAATATCTAACTTTCCCATCTCTAAATTTCCCATATGGTTCCTGAAGAAAAAAAAAAGCAGAGTAAGTGATAGAAAAAATGGGAGTAGTTGTGCATTAGATGCAATGTAATCATTTTTTCATATCTTATGAATAATTGAATTGGGCTAAGCTAAACCTTAAGGTACTCTAGTTCTAAATCAATGTGTTCAATATAACAAGAAAAAAATCAATACTAACAATGGCCAATATAAATGGAAACTCATCAAAGGAGAGACAACTAGGCATTAACTTTCCAATAATAGTTATAGGTTGGAACATCTACAATTCAAAACCATGAGCTAACAAGAATATAATAGACTCCATTTAAAACCATGAGTGAACTGAAAGATAAGGGATTCCATTTCAAAACGACCATCTATTGTTAAACCCCAAGATGTGAAATAGGGATGATATATACACAATCTATAGAAAAACAAATACATAACTTTTGCAGAAAGCAAGTTTAGGTCTACATAATCTAAAAGAAGCAAAGAAGCATTTTCAAATTTTAGGTTTGTATCTTCCTGCACAATCCATGCCACTTTTAGCTCTTCCTACAACACAGGAACTGTATAAAAAAAAAAGAAAACATGCAAAATAAAATAATATCAATAGTGAAAATCGTGCTCTTTTAAATGCAACAAGATGCTACAAAAACAACATGATGGCTTACCTAGACAACATACCTATCCATAAATTAAAATGCATAATTTTCATCTTATTTAAGGTTGTTGTTGCTTGAGAAATTTAACCTTCTTTAAACCGCACAATGTTGTCCTCTAATGGTAGCTAAACACTTGTCTTCCAAGCTTTTTGGTTCATTAGTTCGTCAAAATCATTTAGAAAAATTAATGTTGGAGGAGGTTCTAAATCATATTATAGAAACATCATGATGGGTGGCTTAGACAATATATCTATCCATAAGTTAAAATACATAATTTTCATATAAATTAAGTTGTTAATACATGAGAATTTTTATGTGTGTAATCCCGTAGAATGTTGTCCTCTAATGGTCGCTAAATGCCACTCTTCTAGCCATTGGGTTTGTCAGCTCATTAGAATCCTTTATACAATTTAACGTTGAAGGAGATTTGGAATTAGTTAGGGACATCAAATTTCACTAAGAAGTATGAACATGGATGAGCTCTAGAAAAACATTTGGATGGTAGAGAAGAGACAATCCATTTCCATGGCGTAGAAAAAAATCACTAGAAGGGCTAGCGACCAACTAATGGGAAAAGTGCATGAATGCATGCAACACCACTTGGTTATACCGAAGCATGGGTGAAATCGATAGTTCATCAAATCTAGACACTCTAACTTAATAGATTATCTTTATATGATTTATTAAATTGTTTATTATATACTAGATTTAGAAGATTTGATATAAAATATCTTTATCTGTATATTTAATACTTAAAGTTTTAAAAATAAATATTTATTATAAAATTAAATTCTAACTCTCTTGTATTTCCATCTCCACAGTTGGTCTCGCCTACTACAATAAATGGCCAACCTTGTTCAGTTAATTATTGCTCAGTAGATGCTCGACAACAAATATTTACTTTCGTTCCACTCATAATACCATTTATTTCAGCACCACGAAAAGAAAATGCTTGCACTTTCGAACTATTAGTGGTTACGACCTGTGGTCATATGGTCTTGACGCAAAAAGATAAGGATATGCATAAAAACATGATGTTGGATGTCCTTCTACAAAGGCATTGCAAGCTCCTATTTTTCCTGCATATGTATGAACAGAGGGTCATCTAATGTTGTTGGGGCACTTAGAATTTCAAACAAATACACATGGACCAGGTCTTTGGACTGCAAATGATCAAGAACACCCACCATAACCTTAATCTTTTCACTCGCAGTTGATGTGACATATAGAATACCTCCTAATTATTTATATGTCGGGCATCTCGTTTGTAGTACAGAACATTTTTAATAATTAATGGCATAAGCTTCCGCTAAACCCTAAACCATAGACTTGTTTTCAGAGTTTTCCACCGATTTTACTCTAGTATTTTCAGATATTCAGTTTGTGTGTTGTTTTCTCCAAGCGAGCATAATGGAAAGACCGAATTGGTAAGATTTTGGGGTTCTTTATTATTTCAAAATTACGCAGATTTTGGGCATCTTCTACTTTAAAGATGATTGTTCTTAGTCTCTCCAATCTTAAATTTTGAAAGTAAGTGGAAAGCATACAATGTTTCCATGATAAACGATGCGCCCAACATTCATTATTTTGATGAACTAGGAAATCTAATAGCAGAGATCTTGAAGCAGAAAATAATTTTCGGAACTAACATTTTATCTGTTACTGATCAATCAGCCTCTATAACCTCTCAATGCCTAAATCAGTAATATTGGTAGGATAAAAATGAACAATATGTTCACGCGCGTGAGCGCATGATGTGACGGTCTGGGCGGTTCGTTTGCATGCCCCCCGGCCGCGATCGAGTCCTGCAGAGCTGCGGTTGCAGCGTATTATGCTCCATGGAGACCCCAATGCCAGAGTTTGATATTTGTTTTGATGTGACGGCTGTCAGCCTGTTCTGACACGCAATTGTACTAATATATGTAAAAAAAGAGGGCCCATAATGCTTCTGTAGGGAACTAGCCCCTCCCATTTAAAAAAAAAATCATTTTTTCATTTAGTTCTAGAAATATTTATTTGTGGCTTTGGAACTGAAAACTTTATTGAAGGTTATTGTTGGTAAGAGTTGTATATGAATGATATTTGCTTGAACTAAAAATTGAGATAATATACATCTCATAAAGTGATTGATTATTTTCAACATCTACTGTCAACTTTATTTTCCAGGTTATAGGGAATGCAAAGGGAGCAACGGTAATGGTTGTTTCATCTGTCTCTGTTACAGGGATGATAAGCAAAAATATGCTCTAGTAATCTTTAACATTCTTTATATATTTGTATGATTTATTTAATCAAAAGAACATATTTTGGTACTTGCATTTAACTTCTCATTATGGTGCAAACTATTGAAGAAAGTGTAACTAGGTTTTGTCTTCATGACACTGTAATTATGATTTTTGTAAACAAGAAAATGAATTTATTATTATTCCTTGTTGCATGGGTTTCATGAGAAAGAGGTTTATATTATACATGGCTCCCATTTAGAGCCTTAGGATTTATTATTAAAGAGTCAAAGTCATGAAGAGCTCTTCTTGAGAAATATAAAATGTATATGAGTCAACCTAGAGTCTAGATCAGCCCTCCAAGACAAACACAATCCTCCTAAAGACATCAACCAGCAAAACGATGAACATAACAGTCAAGTCAGCCTCAAAATATATATAATTGTCAAGTCGACTCATAAAAGGTGACACATTGGTTCAATGGACATGTCGGCTTATTATAGAGACGTAACAACTATATATACTCATCTAGGGTCACCACAGAAGGACAGAATCTCCGACAAGCCTCTGCAACTTCAGATGAGGACAAAACTTCGACATATCTCTGAAATATCGGTGACAATTACAGTGATCTCCTTGCATACTTCTCTGCACTCTCGACCTAGTTAAAGGGTCAATGTAATACAGTCTCGACATAGTTGCAAAATACCTCGGTGCAAGGAGAACAAAGTTGCAGTCTCAGAGAAGATCACAGTGCAAAATAATATATAGTAATAATCTTGGCATTCATGTTAGAGGAAGAATCTCAGTGTCGTATATATCCTAGACACAGTCATGTCCTCGGCTTCATTATGATCATGATAAAAATAATGATCCTAATAAAGATGAAGACCTCGCTGCAACAATCACATGTATATACATACATATCTCATTATGGAAACCTCATTAACATGATGATGATCTCAATGAGAAGTAATGAACTAAGTAAAGATGGGCATATGGTGCAACAGTCATGTTCTCATGAATATCTCAGTGAAGGTGCATGAATGATGACCTTGGTGAAGCAGTAGTGTTGATGATGATATCAACAGTGACAAAGAAGAGGATTGTGTCTTAGTCTTTGAGTGGCCTAGTAGGTCAAAGGTCATGGTCTTGGTATTCATCAATTGGAATCTCTATAAGAAGAATTTTGTACAGGTTTTCCTTTCCAAGAGGGAGAGATTTTGGCCCTTGTAGAAAGCCAAACATATTGTGTTCTTGTATATTTTTTTTGGTGGCTATTTGATGAAATAAAGAAGACACACTCTAATAATAAGGAAAGATTGTAATAATAAGAAAACCTCTAAAATAGTTATCATGCTAAGAAGAATCACATTAGCTCTAATTTCCCTAGATTCTTCAACATGGTATAAGAGCTAAGGTGTTGAAGTCAAAGGAAGGGAAGAAAAGAAACATTCAAGGATCAAGATTCAAGAAGGATATCAAAGAAGGTTGAAGGATATCCAAGAAAAGGGATAAAGATCTACATTTAAGGATCAAGCCCTAGATCAAAGAAGCAGTCTACAACAACAAGATATTTTGTCTCCACTGTCAACATCAAAATGCCACCAAGACTCTCATCAAGATGTCTACAAAGAAACATATCTCAAAGGACCTCAAAAACAAAGATCACATCATCTTCAAAAAGGATGAAACCCTAGAAGAAGTCCTGATCTACACTACAAAAGAAGGCAAAGCATATTGAAGACAATAAGGCATTGTCATCTTCAAGGTTATAAAAACAAGCAAGGAGCATCTCCTTTCCCTAGAAGAAGATCATCCAAAGAAGAAACAAATCATCATCATTAAAGGGAGCAACCTTTTTCTATTGAAAAACGGTTTTTTCATCGGAGAGAAGATCATCCAAGAGGAAACTCTAATACATCTTCTTCAACCATCATCAAAGTGATCAGATAGAAGAGTTCATCTTCACTTGTCAAGTAATTACTTTTCATTCTTTAATCAATTTGGTAAAATGACTTCGTAGTTGCAAGGAGATCTATAAGTTGGATGGGTCATCAAAGGTCCTTGCATGGAATAAGGAGGATTATCATAATCCTCATAGATAAGAGAAGTCAATGAACATATCAAGGTCTCCTTGGAATTCATGGGAGGGAACTCTTAAGGTCCTCTCCTCCCTATGTAGCAAGAAAGGAGACATAAAATATATATATGAAATGCTAGAATATATACTCTCTGAAATACAATGAAGAACGTCATATCACTTAGACCTGATTGAAGGTATCAAAGAATGAAAGAATATCTTCATGAGATCTCAATTGGGAGATCTGGGAGAGATGATATGAATATAATCATCATTAACTAATAAACAAGGTAACAAATGTCCATGAACAAGAAGGTTACCTCATTCGACTACTTGTGGTCTCTATGCTAAATAGAAAAAGACATGTTCTAGGAAAAAAGTGTTGAAGGTTAAAAGACTCAAACATTTGTAGAAAGGAAAGGAAAGTTTGGTTCTCAAACAAGACAAAATAGTATAGCTAAGATTATGGAAATATTATGATAGCTCATATCACCATATAGATGGAGGAAACTTAATAAAAGGGCCAAGGAAAGAGTGAGTAATAGATATATACTATGATTAAATTGGTATCCCTCACAAAAGGATCCTACCATAAGCTTTTGTTATAGATATTATCATGATAATTATATGCATCGTGGCATCATGGAAGCATGAAAAACAAGAGCTTGTGACATCTCCATGGGAATCATGAAGGATAAAATCCATGGCAATCAAACATGAAGGATATAGCTCTTGGGAACCTCATTGGACATTGCAGGAAAGGAACAATTCATCTAGGACAAGGCTCATCATACATCAAGTTAAAAAGGAAACATTTGCCAAATGAGGATATGAAAGATCCTCAATATTCTCTAAAGGAATCCTCATCGAAGGGTTCACTAATATAAAGAGGAATCAAGTGTTTCATCTGGAAATCCAACTTATGGAATTCATAAGATGATGGTATGATGACATGAGAAATGAAGCAAATCAAGGGATTTAATATCTTTTCAGTCAAGGAAGTTGTTGGAAGAAGCCTAGATGATCTACATGTAAAATGAGGTATGTTTGTTTGTATTTAATATTGTAATGTCATGTCATATGGTTGCAGGTGACATAGATCATTACTTCTATCTTAATAAGCATGATCAAGAGAAAAAGGTTCTTCTCCTCTGAAAGGATGCAGGAAGGCATAAAAATCACACCAGATGAAATCAACATAATATGTCCTCATATGAAGTATGAGGTCGTTGACTACAATCAAGAAACTCTGATTGAAAGCTCTTGGGAATGGAATGTATGAGGAAGTAGGGGATCGGGAGATATGTAACCATGATGAAGGAAATCAGCATCCAAAAGACCAAGAAGATTTGACTTGGAAATCTCCCAGAAAGATAAGAAGACTCTAATGGAAGTCTGAAAAATATGAAGTCCATTGACAATGGATATCTTTGGGAGATGTGTCAACATGTATGTAGGATGTTGATACCTACAAGAAGATGTCATAATGAAGAGCCATATCGTAAGGTACTATTTTATTTAATGTTATGTTTTGATTTCTTGAATAATATCTGGATGAGTTCATGCAAGGCTACTGGATCAAGAGTTGTAAGTAGAAGTACAGCTAGCATTCATGTGGTGGATGGAAATCCTTGAAAGAAACATGATGAGGAAGAAGAAGCAATATAACGAAGATTCCATATATGTATCAAGAAGGCAACTTTCCATGAATAAAGGAATGACATGATGAACCAAGAAGGAAAGTGATGGATGGCTAATGCTCTACAAGGAATAAGCTCGACTGAATTTCATGACATCAAGGAAAGAAATTGATCAAGCAACTGAAGGACCCACGAAGAAGAAGTTGTTGATGAAAAGGAGAGTCCCTAGTTAAGAGGGAGGTCTGACAAGTCCCTAATTGAGAGGGAGGCCTGACAAGTCCCTAATTGAGAGGGAGCTTGGACAAGTTCCTAGTCAGAGGGAAATTGGATACATTCCTTTATAGGAATGGGCATATCTTCTCTAGTTGAAGGGTAGAGATAGACACAACATTCTGGTCTTCATTTGGGAAGAAATAATGGAGGATTGGGTAATCATCTACCATCTGATGCTCTTTGAGGATTTGTAGGGAATCCAAGATAAGAGTAGGCAAGAGGACTGATATTCTTTGAGGGCTGGGAACCCAAGATAAGAATCGTCCTAGAAGGTCATACTCAGGGAACACCCGAGTGGGTATGTACCTTGAGAGAAAATGATGAAGGTGTCTATAGTCATTGGTCTCACCAACATTGTGCTATGATCTGATGAGAGATAGAGTTGTCAGCCAAGGCCTTGCTATGGAAACAATGTTGGTTACTATGATATTACATAGATGGGTTACCAATTCGATTCTTCTTATGAGAAATTCTTCATATTGACAATGACCAAGTACCATCATGAATACCTCCCTAGTTAAGATGGAGTGTTGAAGAAATTGTAACTAGGTTCGGTCTTCATGACATTGTAATTATGATTTTGGTAAACAAGAAAATGAATTTATCATTGTTCCTTGTTGCATGGGTTTCATGAGCAAGAGGTTTATTTTATAGATGGCTCCCATTGAGAGCCTTAGGATTTATTATTAAAGAGTCAATGTCATGAAGAGCTCTTCTTGAGAAAATATAAAATGTATATGAGTTAACCTAGAGTCTAGATCATCCCTCCAAGACAAACACAATCCTCTTGAATACATCAGCTAGAAAAACGATGAAGAGAACAGTCATGTCCGCCTCAAATATATATAATTGTCAAGCCAGCTCATAAAAGGTGACACATCAGTTCAATGGACATGTTGGCTTATTATGGAGACGTAACAACTATATATACCCAGCTAGGGTCACCAGGGAAGGTCAAAATCTAAAACAAGCCTCTACAACTTTGGATGAGGACAGAACTTCGACATACCTTTGAAATCTCGGTGACAATTACAATGATCTCCTCATGTACTTCTCTGCAATCTTAGCCTAGTTAAAGGGTCACAATAATACAATCTTAACATAGTTGTAGCATACTTCAATGCAAGAAGAATAGAGTTGCAGTCTCGGAGAAGATCACAGTGAAAAAGGAGATATAGTCATAATCTCGGCAATCATGTTAGAGGAAGACTCTCGGTGTAGTATATATCCTAGACACAGTCATGTCCTCGGCTTCATTATGATCATGATAATTATCGTAATAAAGATGAAGACCTCGGTGCAACAGTCACCTATATATACATATATATCTCATTATGGAAACTTCATCAACATGATGATGATCTCAGTGAGAAGTAATGAACTAAGTAAAGATGGAGATATGGTGCGGCAGTCATGTTCTCATGAATATCTCAGTGAAGGTGAATGAATGATGACCTTGGTGAAGCAGCAATGTTGATGACGATCTCAACAATGATAAAGAAGAGGATTTGTGCCTTGGTATTGGAGTGGCCTAGTAGGTCATGGGTCATGGCCTTGGTATTCATCAATTGGAATCTCTATAAGAGGAATTTTGTGTGGGTTTTCCTTTCCAAGAGGGAGAGGTTTTGGCCCCTGCAGAAAGCCAAACATATTGTGTCCTTGTCTCTTTGTTTTGGTATCTATTTGATGAACTAAAGAAGACACTCTAATAATAAGGAAAGATTGTACTATAAGAAAACCTCTCAAATAGTTATCATGCTATGAAGAATCACATTAATTCTAATTGCCCTAGATTCTTCAACACAAACAACAAACACTGAATAGCATTTACTGAAATCATAGACTGATGTTGCATATCGACAAGGACAACTGATATACAGTCTTGTTTAAATATACTAAACATCATAATATTTGTTTAAAGACAACAAATAGTGTAAAATATATCATATAAACATAATAGATAACTGATAGGAAACGCTGAAAAGAAGTTTTTTTTTTTTTTTTTAAATAATAAAATATATACCAAATCATAATAATTACAATGAAGGTATTTTTAAATTAAAAACACTTATAAAATCTTTAGTTATCTCTTCATGCCCACATAAACCACGCCATATTTTCCCAGACATTGAACCTCTCATCTATATACACCACTCCCTTGTGCCATATAGATCTCGCTATATCTTTCATGCATGACATAAAGTTATAAACTTCTCACCTATCTACGCCTTGTGGAAACCCACCATCCACCCTTATAATGAAAGCCAAGTTGGGTTTTATCTCTCTTTTTGCAAGTAATAATAAATAAGGTGTGTTGCCTTGGATGATTTAAATTTATTAATTTCCAATGTTGAGGTTTTGTAAATTCTAATTTTATACGTGTAGATCATTCAAAGGTGGAGTGAAAAATCTAAAGACACATTAGGCATGGCTACCATTGTTTTGAAGTGGTATTATTGAGGTTGTGTGTTCATGCAAATAAGGTATCATATGAGAAATTATTGTGTTTAGCCAGAGCTCACTAGTAGCCAACTTCAACTATGGCCACCTTGTATTTGGTATTTGACTTTTGCTTGTTGATGATCATTTTGGTGGAGGTATCAAAAACTATTTACTTATATTTTAATGTTAAATAACATTAGTTGTTTCTATTTTTTTTATTAATATTTACAATAAGTTTCTTGAAATTAATAAGTTGATACTTCTTTAAAGTATTTTTCATGTAATGTATTGTTATTTTTATTTTATAGTTGCTAAAGAGAGGATGGCTCTTAAACTTCTTATGAGGTAGAAAATGAGAAACGACTTTAAAATTCGAACTCTCCTTCCCTTAAGAAAAAATAGGGATATTAAATGCTTGAGATTACACATTCCATTTGCTATAAGAATGCCATTCATATTCATAGCCATGCCTATAAATTATTGTACTTAAAGATAAGATATTCCAAGCTTTTATAAGAATTTCAACCACTCTAATAAACTTACTAATTCCAATGTAATTTAAAACTTAAGATTGACATTGTGGTATGTTATATCAATCTATGTTGTATGTGCAATGATTATGTTAGCATGTAATTCCTAGCAATATTGCACATGGTATTCTAATTGTGAGATTGTTCTTTGAACTTTGACTTCTATTTCTAATTGTGAGATTGTTCTTTGAACTTTGACTTTTATTTGCCTCTTGGCATGACCATTGACCAACTTAATCGTAATATGGCAATGTGGCAAACACACCCCTATGTTATTTAGAATTTAGAGGTTAGAATTTAGAGGAGGGTGCATGCAATGGGAAAAAATAATAGCCATGTGCAATTATTCCTTCCAAGTTTATAGGCAATGATCCATCATGAGAATGAGTTGTGTTAAATTTAGATGTTTCCTCAAGGGCATTTGTATATTTTTTTAAGATATACATTTGTTTATGTGACAAAATTAGAGGAATATGCCACATAGTTCCTCACCACATTGCAAATTGTAATCAAGTCGTGAAATTATTCTTTGTACTTTAACTTTCATGTGCCTCATGATATCACCATCAACCAACATGTTCATCTAATGATATCACATTTAACTTATCACTTCTTGATCTAGAATTTGGATGGGAGTGCATGTTGTGGGTAATGGTCATTGGTGATTATTCTTTTCAAGTAAATTTTGAGGCAATAACCCATCAAAAGAATGATCTTTAATCAATTTTTGGGCTACCTTAAGGGCATTTCTTGTGGGTTTTCAAGGTAGCCTCGCGTTCATGTGAAAAATATTAGAATAATGTGTCAAGTCCATGGACGAAGACACACTCAATAACAATTTAATGTGTTGAGTCAAGGATCAAGATGCATACAATATGGTAGAGTGTTGTGTATGAAGCTCGATAACTAGGACATAAATTGCATCATTTCCAATGGCATTCCCTGTATTATAACAAATGACCAGTGATTGAATTACTAGATCTATTGCACAATTTTTTTATTTTTAGTTTTTGGGTTGACTTAGAGACCCTATAAAACCTTACAGTTACAATTATCAATTATTGAGATTATGGTTTTGGAATCAAATTACATTTAATGTAAAAGAACACCAACAAAGAATTCCACAAATGGGGATTGAATATTTAGGGTATTTTCCATCTAACAATTTTAAGACATTTTGCGTGGGCATTACAATGTCTTAAGAGAAGAGCCAGGGAAAAAGCAACAAGTGTGAATACCAAAACATTCCTCCTACTTGAGGCGCTCGTAAAATATTTTATCATTTGTCATTAGCCTTTTGTAAACTACCTTTCATCCCTTGTCTACAACCTATTGTTAAGTGCAATTTACCCTCGTCCACTTCAACACCTACCTTCTTATCCCATCCACTTGTTGATCCTCCTCCAATGCCATTATACATATCCATTATTACATTGAAGACATGGGTTTTTATAAGATGTCAAAGTTTAGTGAATGGTTATTCTCATAAAAGCACTCAATTTTTCTCCAAAAGAATGTTGAAAATTTCCCCACAATTAACGACTATTGTAGAAGAGTATTTGACTAGATAAATAGTTAAAACATACAATATTTTTATATTTTATTTTATTGCTTTGTAACAAAGAAATAATTTTATTTTTTTATTAAGAACAAAACAATGTAGAATATAGATAATTGTCGTAAAAAACAAAACATGCATAGATGAAGGAATGGGATCATATGGATTAATTTTTTGAAATTATAATAGATTCCAAATATCTATCTTGTTTGACACATTTTTAGTAAGGATAATGTTGATATCATTGTAACACAGTCAATAGGATTGCATTAGGTGAATGAAGTTAAGTTGGGTTAATATATGGAAGTTTGTGTTAACCAAACAAGGGTATTTCCATGCAAGAATGGATGTTATCCCAAACATGCACACCAATAGTTATAAAAGTGTTAAAATTACAACTGGACTTAATGATGTCCAAGCGCCAAATAGTTGTAAATCAAATATTCTCTTGTGTCAAGATGTAGAAATTCTCACTGTAGATTAATCTGATTATGCAATGTACTAAAGAAAAATACTTAATCTACTTCTACTATCAAACTTGCGGAATCTTAATCGATTTTGAGCAAGATCAAACAGAACACATATAACAGAGAAGAAGAACCAATCACACATGAAACACAGAAGAATACTCTGGGGAAAGCCTCAGCGAAAAACCCCGCTATTTGTATTATCATACAAGTGGAAATATCTCAAGATTACACAAAAATTTAGCTCTCACAGCTATCCAGCTCTTAGTACAATCCCTCACTGCTACTCATAGGAAAACAAGGCTTCTCACAAACCTTCTCCTCTCCCCTCCAAGCCTCCTATTTCCTTGCGTTGTTCCTCTGGGATGATTCACCTTCAACCAAGTGGAACAGTGCTCTTACACACTGTAAAACTGCGCAATCCTCAAGGAATGAATTCCTTCTGCATGCAAGAGATTTTCTCATAGGAATATTCTTGCAACTGATAGTACACTGTCCCTGCCTTTAATCTCAACTGGGTCTTTGTCTGAACTGACATGCATAAGTTATTTATGAGAGAATATTCAATTATCTGGAGAACGCTAGTTGCATGCATGCATGCATTAACTGACTGAACTCACAATCCGTTCCACAAATTGTTTGGAACTAATCTAACTGGACTTAACTCAGTTAACTGAGCTAACTAAGTACTAACTGTTGCATGACTTCACAAAAACTTCATGTTTGAATTTCTTCAACTGATTAACTCAAGATGAATTAATTAATTTTTTTCAAACAGCTAGTGAGACTAAATTCGAATTTTAATTCTCAATTTTAATTCAAGGGAAAATTAAAATTGGAATATATCCTAAAATGATATCTATAGCAATGCTATTTTTAGCATTTCTATTTTTTTTGGCATTTCTTGTTGCTATTTTCAACACTCCCTCTCAACAAGAAAGGGATTATCTGCCACCCCGATCCTTTCTCTATGGAACTGGAATTTACACTTTGACAATGCCTTAGTCAAAATGTCAGCATCTTGCTCCTCAGTCGAAATATACTGCAACAACATGATCCTCCTCGCCACACAGTCTTTGAGATGATGATACCGAATGTCGATATGCTTGGACCTGTCATGAAATACTGGATTCTCAGAGATTTTGATAGAACTCTGATTATCGCAATAGATCACAGTTGGATCCATCTTCTGATCAAACAAACCAACTAGAATTTTCTGTATCCAAATGGCCTCACATGTTGCCTGACTTGCAACCATGTATTCAACCTCTGCTTCGCTGAGTGCAACTGACCTCTGTTTCCTGCTATACCAAGAAACTGCAGTTAAACCAAGGTTGAAAATTCCTCCTAATGTGCTCTTCCAATCTGATGGACTCCCTGCCCAATTTGCATCTGTGAAGCCCTGTAGCTTCACTCCCTTTTTCCATCTGTACCATAATCCATATTTAGATGTGCCTCTGAGGCATCTCAAAACATGCTTCGCTACCTTCCAAAACAGTTTGGTAGGTTGAACCATAGCTTGACTCAGCTGGTTCATCGCATAGCACAAATATGTTTGTGTGTTCACTAAGTACATCAGTTAACCCACAAGCTACCTGTACACAATAGCTTCTATTACTTCTCCTAAAGTAGCATCCTCCTTCCTCTAGTTACCTGCTAGAGGAGTCTACATGGGCTTGCACTTCTCCATGTGGAATCTCCTGAGTATCTCATTGGCATACATGCCTTGAGACACAAACACTTCCCCATCCTTCTGCCACACTTCCATGCCTAGAAAGTAGTGCGTGAGACCCATGTCTTTCATCTCGCATGATCAACTAATCATCAACTGTCAATATCAAATCATCAACATAAAGAACAATGATCAACTGCTTACCTTCCACCATGATGTGGTACAAGTTCGCATCCGCTTCACTCTTTGTGAAGCCCAACCCAGTGAAGTAGTTGTTCATCCTAGTACCAAGCACGAGGTGCTTTCTTCAGCTCGTACAAAGCTCTCTTGAGTCAACACACATGCGACTCACAATCGAAGGTCTCAAAACCTTTCGGTTGCTCTATGTACACCTCTTCCTCAATCTTTCCATTGAGGAATGCATTATTCACATCCATCTGATGGATCTTCCAACCCATCTATGTTGATAGTGCTAACATTGATCTGATAGATGAGTACCTTGCTACAGGAGCAAAATTCTCATCATAGTCGATCCCCTTGACCTGTGAGAAACCATAGGCAACAAACCTTGCCTTATGTTTCTCCACACTACCATCAACAGCTTGCTTTACCTTGTAAAGCCAACAGGAACTCACAACTAACTCGTTCTCTAGTCTTGGAACCACATCCCAAACACTGTTCCGAACTATGGAGTCATACTCCTCCACCATAGCATCAACCCAAATCAGCTGTTGCACTACTTCCTCAAAGGAAGATGGCTCGGTCTCAACACATTCCCCAACAAGGGCCATGTATCCAGTGTACCTATCAAGTGACCTCCTCTGTCTGCGCTGAGAAGATGGTTCTCCCACATTCTCTCTCGCATCCGACAACAATTTGTCAGCTTCTCTTGTGCGCTTCCGCCCATCTCTGGAAGACTCTGCTTGAGTGGATGTCTCCACTCCTGGAACCTCTGCATGCAGCTGCTCCGCATCAGTCTGAGGCTCCTCCTCCTTAGGAACCAAAAGTTCCTCCACAACCTGTAGTTGGAGCTCCCTCTCAAGGGAAACTCGCATGGCCTTCTGCTCATCAAACTTAAGATCTCTGCGAACCACTGTCTTCCGACTGGTAGGCAAATACACCCAATAATTGTGGGGTGTATCAGTGTACCCCACAAGTATCTCAAGGCCCTGATCTTCTTCCCTGATTCTTTCTCAACCAAATTTTTGACTTCACAAACTTTGAGAAGGTTTGATCCTTCTTCTGCATGAAATAGATCCAGCATTTACGGGAAAAATCATCAATGAAAATCACATAATACCTTTGTTTAGCGGTGAAGGCTATCGAGAATGGTCCACACACATCTGTATGAACTTGCTCCAAGATTGCTTCAGCTCGACTGTCTCGATCATGAAAGGAAGACTTGGTGTACTTTCCCAAGGTACAACCTTTGCATGTGTCCACTTGCTCAAGTTTACCTTTGGGAAGTCCGGTAGAAATCTGTTGCATTATCTTCAAGGCCCCATGATGCAAGTGGCCCAACCATCTATGCCATAACTTGCCAATGTCTTGGCTTTGCAACAATTATGCTTTCAAACTCAATGCAGCACAGTCATCTACCTCCAGCTTGTAGAGATTCTTCACTGGAATCCCAATCCTCTTGGTCTGACACGTGGCTATGTGTCTCAGGAACACCTTTCCTTTACTAAAGACTACATCATAGCCTTTGTCTTCCAACTTCGCGACTGATACCAAGTTCTTCTTCAGTCCAGGCACATACTTTACATCAGTCAGGGTGAGAGGAGCTCCTTGCTTCCTCTGAAACACAATCATACCTTCACCTGAAACACGGTACTTTCCATCATCGCCCATCTCTATGCACATATTAAGGTCTTCTCCTCCAAGGTACTGAATAAACTCTTATCACCGGTCATGTGGGCTCCACTATCTAGGTACCAAACACAACCCACCATCGATGAAACCATGCATGCAATAAGGGTAAAATCCAATTCGAACTGAGAGGCTAGTGCCTCGCCTTCTAATCCTTTCAAGGATCCCTTCTTGGATTTCTTCAATGGACAATTAGTTGCATAATGGCCCACCTCATGACACTTAAATCATCTCACTTTAGATTTGTCAATCTTCTTCCCTCCATGGGAAGAACTCGATTTGGAATGGGAAGCCTTCCCTTTCCCTTTCCTCGCCTTACCTGCTAAGGCTATATTTTCTTGATCATCATTCTTAGATGAAGAACCATCTCTGGTGCTCCTCCTGATCTCCTCCTGCATCAGATCTGACCACAGTCGTTCCCAATCCAGCAGTTTCTCTCTTCCATTCACTGATTCCTAGTAGCTATGCCAGCTCTTAGGAAGAATGAGGAGAGCAAGACTCACCATATCATCATCGGGTGTCATTATTCTTACACTTCCAAGCTCATCTCTGCAAGTGGTGAGCTTGTTCAGATATGTAGAAATCGTGTCGCCCTTTTCACACTTGATTTTCCAAATCTTGTCCTTCAACGCCAATTTCCTCTGGTCGTTGTTGTTTTGATATATGTCCTTCAATGTCTTCCACTTTGAAAATGGAGTCTCCTTCCCATAGAGACTTGAGACAATATGGTCTCGAACTCCCTCCAAAAGAATCCTCCTCACCTTTGCCACACACTTCTTCCATTCCACCAATTCTTTGGCATTAGCTACTACTGGCTTGGGGATTTATTGATTAATGAAATCCTTCAAACAATTTTCTTCTAATACTGCTTCCATGTTATGTAATTCGAGCTGCCATGTAGGGCATACTCGAGTCTCAAGCCATTGAATTTCATTGGTGAGCTTTGAGGTGTGATAAGAACTCGATTTTGTACTTGCAATCAAGAACTTAAAACTTCGAACTTTTCCCTTCTCAATATATTGTTCACAACTCTGATCACCTTTGCTCTGATACCATGTAGAAATTCTCACAGTAGATTAATCTAATTATGTAATGTACTAAAGCAAAATACTTAATCTACTTCTACTATCAAACTTGCGGAAGCTTAATCGATTTTGAGCAAGATCAAACAGAACACATATAACAGAGAAGAAGAATCAATCACACATGAAACACAGAAGAATACTCTGGGGAAAGCCTCAGCTAAAAACCTTGCTATTTGTATTATCATACAAGTGGAAATATCTCAGGATTACACAAAGCTTTAGCTCTCATAGCTATCCAGATCTCAGTACAATCCCTCACTGCTGCTTATAGGCAAACAAGGCTTCTCACAAGGCTTCTCCTCTACCCTCCAAGCCTCCTATTTCCTTGGCTATTCCTCTGGGATGATTCACCTTCAACCAAGTGGAACACTGCTCTTACACACTGTAAAACGGCGCAATCATCAAGGAATGAATTCCTTCTGCATGCAAGAGATTTTCTCATAGGAATATTCTTGCAACTGATAGTACACTATCCCTGCCTTTAATCTCAACTAGGTCTTTGTCTGAACTGACATGCATGAGTTATTTATGAGAGAATATTCAGTTATCTGGAGAACACTAGTTGCATGTATGCATGCATTAACTGACTGAACTCACAATCAGTTCCACAAACTGTTTGGAACTAATCTAACTAGACTTAACTAAGTTAACTTAGCTAACTAATTACAACTCAATACAACTCATCCTTATTTCCTTAATTAAGGGATAACTTCCTCAATCAAAGGGATAACTGTTGCATGACTTCACAACGACTTCATGTTTGAATTTCTTCAACTAATTAACTCAAGATGAATTAATTAATTATTTTTCAAATAGCTGGTGAGACTAAATTCGAGTTTTAATTCTCAATTCTAATTCAAGGACAAATTAAAATTGGAATATATCCTGAAATGCTATCTATAGCAATGCTATTTTTAGCATTTCTATTTATTTTGGCATTTCTTGTTTCTATTTTCAACACAATATTCTTCCACATCATACTTCTTATAGACTCTATTGGATCATTTGGAAAGCTTGATCTCTTCTTGTTTCAAGGAATTTACTCTCCTAGCGTGAAAGATATTTGTGTTGGATATGTGTTTGAGCATGCACATGAGATCCATATTTACCCCAAATTAATAAGGACTTGCCATGGAAAAGACACTTGCTTTCTTGTATTATTATGTGCTCTACAAGGAGATGGTCGTAGGTCTCTAAAACTTCCTTTCTAATGGTAATGTAGGAGACCGCTACTATAGTTTTGAATCAAATAAAGCAAGACATGAGAGGGTCATTGTAATACCCCGCCATTTATGATGTAATGAAATACTTTTTATTTAGGTTGGCAAGCTAGAATGATGTTATAAGGCTTGTATGCCCATGTAACAAAATTAAATATATTGTGGGGCCAATGTGCTTTGATGGATATGCCTGTAAAAGTTGTGAAGTTGTTGACGGTGCTGGACCTGCCAACATGTCAAGGGGATCTCCCCAGTAAGAAGTCCCAATTAGACCTCAGACCGTTTGGTGTAGGAGTCCCAATAGCGGATCATATGGTAATGCCTTGACCACGATGTTGCACAAAGGAAAGTAAGATAAATATGTCAGTAGCAAGGGTGTAACCACTGCAGTGAGTCAGGGAAGGTGTATGAGAGGTTCTAACACATGGGGGTTGAGATGAGTATGCCCCTTGGCAACCTGTAACAGTATTCAACTGGGAAGGGAACACACGAGTGAAGATGCATCACAAGCTGGAAAGTAGGTTAGCCGACAATCCAAAGTGATGGTTAAACCAACAACACATGTGCAACAAGATTCATATAATTGCATACAAAATAGTTCATAGACAACTACGTAAGTTAAACAACATACATTGCTAAAGCAACCGGAACAGTCCAACTACAATAACAACATATGCATGAAAATGTGTTGGCTCTTATTATATAAATAAGTGTAAGTTCCAATCATATAATACATCCATGTAAACCTGCTAGCCCCAACAGTGGAATGTTACAGCCACATCTGCCCGCTCCTCTAAAGAGATATACTAGCTCCATGCAGTGGAGAAGCCAAGGCGCATTACAATATTGTCCAAGCTCTCTCCAAGATAGTCTTAATGGAAGCTTGGCTGACCAAAATCCCATACAATGATTTATGAGGGACTATTTATAGAAAAGGGTGGGGTGACCCTTGAAATTCCCCTTTGTGACAATTCATCTACCATCATGACTCTTCATCTACTCTATGACTGTTACATCCAACTATTGACACTTGACTTACACTTGACATGACGTTACATTACAATGCACATGTACTCATGTGAGGCAACATGGCTTGAGCAAGGCATGCAAGACATCATTGAGACTTGGTCCTTTTTTATGAGACCAACTCTTTGGCATGCTTGTGATGGTGAAGGTGGTGAGTTGATGCCAAGCTTGGTTGTCCGTGATGGTGTGCATGCACCTCATGATGACATCTTGCTGAAGCAAACTCTTGCCTCTGTTGCAACCAATGCATTGGTTCGATTCCACTCATATGCTAATGTGAGCATGGTATTCATGGGTGCGGTTGAACCTGAAACACACTGATGCATAGTGTCTGTGTTGATCTTCAAGTGTGTGCTAGCAGTCATGCACATCAATTTTCTAAAGTACATTTTCATCTCTAGTTGGACTTTCTTCTTGTCTTCACCTTGGTGAGTGTGCTGAATGGGTTGGATTGCATGCATGTGCATAATGACATGCATGCTGCTGAATCCCTTGCATGCAATCAACAAAACTACTCACCATGTCTGCTCCGTGCCAACTGTTGGGGTGGATCTTTAACTTGTATGGGTGTAGTTTCATCCGTGAGTGCATGTTGCACCCATTGTTGTTCCTGTTCATGCTCCTGCTACAACTCATTCATCTTTTTGTGCAGCTTCATGTTCTTCCTTGAGTTGCTGCTTCAGCACATGCAACTCCTTCTTTGCTCCATTCTCTGTCTTCGCGCGATCTTCATGTCACATTATCACCTCATAGCCTGAGTCTCTGATCTGGATTTAAATAGGAACGCAACAAATTACAGAAATAACCATAAATACAGATATGCAGTGGAAATAATACTTCATTTCATTAATGTAAAATACTGAAATATGCTTACAAACAGAGATGGAAATAAACGAGCTAGGGCGATGGTAGCTTATCTCTGAGAAGAGATGTAGCGGCTACATGCCTCTGAACTATGTTAAAATGAGTCTCGCAGGCCTATTTATTGTTGAAAAACAATGGAAAACCCTCAACATCCAAAAACCTAACCCTAGAAGATGAAACGCCAAATTGTGGGCCCCGTTTGGGTAAATTGGTACATCAACTTCCCGAGGTCGTAACTTTGGCATACGATCTTCATTTGACGCGTACAATAGCTCGTTAGAAAGATCTATCCGAGCACTACAAATTTGGGAAGAGAAACATCAAACCATGGAACGTGTTGCTCCCAGATTTCCCAAAAAATGTCGTTTAGGGCCTCAAAACGGCTCTGGAAGTTCAAGATCCGAAAAACTACTAAAAATAGTAAATTGTGCTACAATTACGGAAACTGAAAGACTGAAAGAGACAGTTGTGGGGGTCCAAGTGGGATAGGTGGGTGGCCACCAACATCCACATGGATTAATCTCCAAAGTTGGTTTCATCATCAGTGGTTCTGCTTGATCTTTCAACTTTGTTCTGCCTCTGTGTTGTCAACAACCTTCCTCTTGCATTCGTTGCATTCGATATGTTGCCTTCAACTGTTCTTCATGATGCTTCTCACTATGATATCTTCATATTCTTGCCTACAAACAAATTGATATCTTCGTGAGTAGGCAAGCTCATAGAAATTTTATCGACTGCATCTCTAGGTGTGCTCTAAACAGTGTCTTCGACTCTATCCTCTTGGAAACCATTATACCTGCACTATTTAGAGGTAGATGAACACCTGCTATACCTGGAGACATGGAAACACTCATGGCAATCCATCTGTCAGTCGAAAACCAAAATGAACTTGAGAACTTACTTTTAATATACCTGTGTGACTCATCATGAAGGTTGCGCAATTTCGGCCAGGAGGTCAGGAGACTGACTTCCAAGACTGTGAAAGGCATAGTCTAGGCTGCTGGGAGATTGGTTGACTGCTAGAATTATGCAATGCACAGTCCAGTCTGGTTGTTGGCTGTTGGGATTGCACAATGCGCAATTCCAGCTCGGAGTGACTACAAGCTCAGGTACTGCATTGCGCAATTTTCTGGGCCATCAGTCACTACCCCTCATAAATGCGCAAAACAGTCCTGGAGGGTAGTGCTGGGCAAAAGTGTGCATTTCTGGAGAGGAAGGCAGAGCCTTCATTCCCAATATTGCGCAATGCAGTCTCAGTGAAGGCAGAGTCCGAGCCAAGGTTGGCCCGACTCGCTGACGGGAAACTGAAATAAAATAAGACAGTGAATACATGGTGACACTAAGTTGAAGCAGAAGTGATTGATACTGCATGCAAAACATGAATGAAATATTCAGCAAACAAATCAACATGCATGTGGGTGAAGTGATTCGTCGATTCAGCGAACGTTCATGCAAAACAGTTTCATGCATGATACAACAGTGAGATAGCAACGAAAACTTAAACAGAGCTAGGACAAGCTAGTAATAATGTAAACGACAGCAAGCGTTCAAAGAAATCAAGCAAACAACACTCACACAAGCAAATACACAAAGAGTGACATAAATGCTCACAAAGACAAATTGAGGCCACTTAGCCGTGAATAGCTAAGCCGGATGTATTGAAGAGTCTTGGATGTGTTATGGGATGTTAGAGCTCCAAGATTAATGTGAAAGAATGAGCTCTGGTGTGTCGCATAAATAAGTTTGAGCTCATGACGCACATGCCATAAATCTAAGAAAAAGTGACACTTGGAGGGAAGTTTCTAAAACAACTTCGCATGTAACCCCCGACTGCTAAAAATAGCTCCTTGAATCATGGGATACCTTTTGAATGTTTCTTTTTTCTATTCTGGGAAAAATCAGGTCATGCATGCATGCAAGTCAAGTTTCCTTGGTCCCAGGTGGAACTGGTCAATTGGACTGCTCATGCATGCAGCTGCTCAAATGCATGAGAAAAATGCACATTTCTGGCTGGGAGCTAGGCTGACTGCCAAAGAGGTTTGCACAATTTCTGGGCAGAGTAGCTGACTACTGCCTAGATTTGCGAAAATTCTGGGCTGAGCAGCCCTGCTAGGGAAATTTTCATAATTCTTGTTGGGAGTGTTGGCTGGCATAATTGTGCTATTCTGGAGCCCAACAGGTTGCCAGACAGAATTGTGCAATTTTTGGAGGGAAGGTTGGTTGCCCTCCAAAAATGCGCAATTTTCTTGGGGAAGATGCTCAGCCTGCAACTAGACCAAGTCCGGGTGAACAACGTGTGAGGGGAATGCATCAAGTTGTGATCGACAGGCTGCCTTTGTGCATGAAAAACATTGAAGCTTGTGTACTTGACAAAGTAAGACAAGGTGTTGTGAAAGGTTGGTAGGGAGGCTCCAAAATGGGCTAAGGCGAAATTTTGGAGGGCGATTGTAGCCGCTACAACACTTGGCGACACACTGGTAGAACTCTAGCTCTCTGAATGGACCTTGTTCATGAAAAACAAGTCTAACACCTCCGGAAGTATTGTTCATCTCTCAGCTCATCTTAGCTTCACACTAGCTCGATTGAAATATGTAGCATCTGCCAAACTCTTGTTCAGTTGACACACATTCCAAGCTGAGGCAACACAGTGGTTTCGATTGGGGTTGAGGGGTATATTGGTGCACAAGCAGTATAGTCATCAGAGTCTTAGTTTCATCTCTGGTGTTGCTTTGCTGCCAGCAGGCCTAGACAGTACCCCGATGAAGTCACATAGGAACACAAGCATGGTTCTGATGCCAATGAGCCTGGTTAGTACCCCAGCGTAGTTACTTGCATCACCTCCCTGTGCAAGAAGCCTTTCTCTTCTTTCGCCTTATTCATTTTTAGTTTGAAATTTTTTGACTTTTCATTTCTTCATTTTCATTTTTCACTGTGCATAACACTTGTTCATTTCAGAGGTGGAAGAGGGATCTCGACTTATTGAGAGAAGAAGAGATTTTTCCAGTAGAGAAGTAGTTTATTATATCTCTGACGTTCCTATTAAGGTTTTCCCCATCACCTTACTCTACTTGACTTAGCTGAAAAGGGTTAACCCAAAAACAACCGACTAGAGAAGGTGACACTAACTAGCACACAAGCGTTGTATTTTCACCAAGGTTCACTTTGAACAATACGTATTTTCCTTCAACGTATCATAGACTAAAAGTAACAAGTTCTTCATACAAAGGTAAGATGACAGAGAACCAAGTAGTGATAGATGTACAAGTCCTCTTGCACTTCACCCAACTCGTTTCAAGAGTCATGCATGGTTTCATGCGAAAGTAACCTATGAACGAAACAAGCGGACTAACAAACAATGAGGCAAAGCAAGAGCAAAAGCAAAAGCGAAAGCAAGGCAAGTAAGCAAACAAGAAAGCAGACAAACAAACAAAAAAATCGAGTAAGAAAACAAGCATGCAAGCAAACTGATTGAAATAAAACACTACTCCTACTCCTATACTATTGGTGCATGGGCCTGATCACGTGAAGTGATATTTCCAATGCAACCATCGGTGCATTGGTTGACCCATGTTGGTGAAGGCTTGGTCTGCGAGAAACCCAGTTATGCGAACCATCAAGCAAGAAAGATATAACAATGAAGGCAACCACACTTTGTTTTTGACAGTGCCCATGGGACATAAATGATTGCAAGTGCATGATGAGCAGTTCGTGGACTTATCATGGTGTTTTGTGACACTGCGTGCAACTTTGAAACATAAGCACACTCTTGATTGTGACATGCAAGCAAATGAAAGAAACAAAGATAACTTGTGTCATACATGTGTGCTTGCAATGTAAGATTCCTCTAATGCATGAGCGATGGGATCATGCAGGTCAAGTGGAGGAAGTATGATTTGTGTGTGAGATTGATCTTCAATGCATAGAGATGAGTGATGAGGAGCCTTGGGTGATTGAACAATTTCTTGATCGGAAGTGAGACTAACCCCAAAAGAGCGAGGACCTGACATAACCATCAACTCGAGCTGAAGTGCCTCGACAGTCTTGGGTGTTTCAACTTCATCATCAGATAGATCATCATAAATCGGTGGCTTCGAAACATCAACTGTGATATATTGATGATCATGATCAAATACGGAAACAAATGTATCATGACCGCCACGATCAGAAAAATCAATGATTTCACTAACATCCTCATGATCATATGAATTAAATAGAGGGGTAGATGAAAAGCAAACAAACTCATCCTCTGTGTTTCCAGAAAATGCAAATGAAAGATCAAGTGAATTTTCAACAAATAACTTATCCTTTCTGTTGTCGAATGATGGCCCATCATCCGGTGCGTCCTGCGAATGATCAATAATGGGTGCATCCATGGATGAAGACACACATGTGAAATCATGGATGGAAAGTTCACCAAAGATGTTAGGAAAGAATGAGAGGGGGGGGCTTGGATGGAAGGGAGTCCTCCTTCGCCGAGTGTCGATGCTAAAGCTCCCACTCATGCTCTTCATGAATGACAACGTATGTTGGTTGTGCAATACCAACTCTGTCAATGGGTTGTTCCTCGCTCACAACAAGTGAAAAGTATGGAATGGACAAACAAAACATAGTTCAATCTGGAGGAACACCCAAGTGTGAAGATGGAGGTCGTAGAACAAAATGCATATGAGAACTCGAAGGACTCACAACAAAATCTGCGTGAAAATTGAGTGAAGTGATGTTGGGAGGATGTGACAGCTGAACATGTGTGTGAGCATGATTCTCAACATCACTCAGTAGTGGTGGATCTATTGAATGAGAGGAAGGAAGATAGTTAGTCGAGACAGTGACCGCATCCACATGAGATTGTGCAGCTTCATCAATGAATAATGTTGAGCGAGGCTTGATCTCAAGCTTCTTCTTGGGACGGGCAGATTTCTTAAGGAAATACTTGAACCGGTCCCAAAGATAGGTGAATTTCATCTGGCTCCTCGAAGCTTGAAACTACAAGTCACGGAAGCGCTGCCAAAAATCAATAACTGATTCATACGGAGCCTTCCATTGCTGTAACAGTTTTCGGTCAATATGGTCTATATCAAAATGATAGAAAGTGTCTTCAATAAGATCACATAAGTGCTCAAGTGAGTGCACACTGTTAGTCGGTAGGCTAAGCAAACAACGACGTGGAAATTCGTGAAGTGTGTGTGCAAGCAGCAAGTTGTCGTGTTCATCAGAACACCCATATTCCTCATGAAACATGGAAAGAAAGTCATGTAAGTACTTAGGCCAAGCCACTTCACCTTCACCATCATACGTGTAAGTGGACAAGAGATAAAAAAAACTCCTCCGTGATGGATACATCTTCATGATTCAAAAAACATCGCGGAGAGAGAAGAGTGTAAGAATCCATGAAAGGCATGCAAAAGTTCAAAACTGGATGAGAGGACACAGCTTATCATCTGGCCCTCCTTCTAGCACCAGAAATGTTGACGATGTGGGACCCGCCAACATGTCAAGGGGATCTCCCCGGTAAGAAGTCCCAATTAGACCTCAGACCGTTTGGTGTAGGAGTCCCAACAGTGGGTCGTATGGTAATGCCTTGACCGCGATGTCACACAGAGGAAAGTAAGATAACTCTGTCAGTAGCAAGGGTGTGACCGCTACAGTGAGTCAGGGAAGGTGTATGAGAGGTTCTAACACATGGGGGTTGAGATGAGTGCACCCCTTGACAACCTCTAACAGTACTCAACTAGGAAGGGAACACACGAGTGAAGATGCATCACAAGCTGGAAAGTAGGTCAGTCGGCAGTCCAAAGTGATGGCTAAACCAACAACACATGTGCAACAAGATTCATATAATTACATACAAAATAGTTCATAGAAAACTACGTAAGTTAAACAACATACATTGCTAAAGCAACTGGAACAATCCAACTACAGTAACAACATATGCATGAAAATGTGTTGGCTCTTATTATATAAAGAAGCGTAAGTTCCAATCATACAATACATCCATGTAAACCCACTGTCCACAATAATGGAATGTTACAGCCACATTTGCCTGCTCCTCCAAAGAGATGTACTAGCTTCGCGTAGTGGAGAAGCCAAGGTGCATTACAATACTGTCCAAGCTCTCTCCAAGATAGTCTTATTGGAAGCTTGGCTGACCAAAAGCCCATACGATGAGTTATGAGGGGCTATTTATAGAAAAGGGTGGGGTGACCCTTGACATTCCCCTTTGTGACAGTTCATCTACCCTCATGACTCTTCATCTACTTTATGACTGTTACATCCAACTATTGACACTTGACTTACACTTGACATGACAATACATTACAATGCACATGTACTCATGTGAGACAACATGGCTTGAGCAAGACATCACTAACACTTGGTCCATTGTGATGAGACCAACTCTTTGCCATGCTTGTGATGGTGAATGTGGTGAGTTGATACCAAGCTTGGTCGTCAGTGATGGTGTGCATGCACCTCATGGTGACATCTTGTTGAAGCGAACTCTTGCCTCCATTGCAACCGGTGCATTGGTTCGGCTCCTTCATCCAACTCTTCTCCTAACATGTGCATGGTCTTCTTGGGTGTGGTTAAACCGGCAACACATTGATGCATAGTTTACCAAGTGTATGATGGGAGTCATGTGCATCAATTTTCTGAAGTACATGTTCAACTCTAGTTGGACTTGCTTCTTGTCTTCGCCTGGGTGAGTGTGTTGAATGGGTTGGATTGCATGTGTGTGCACAATGACATGCATGCTGTTGAATCCCTTGCATGCAAACAACAAAACTGCTCACCATGTTTGCTCTGTGCCAACTGCTGGGATGGATCTTTAACCTGTACAGGTGCAGTTTCATCCGTGAGTGCATGTTGCGCCCACTATTGTTCCTGCTCCTGCTGCAACTCATTCGTCTCTTTGTGCAGCTTCGTGTTCTTCCTTGAGTTGCTGCTTCAGCACATGCAACTCCTTCTTTGCTCCATTCTCTATCTTCGAGCGATCTTCATGTTGCGTTGTCACCTCATAGCCTGAGTCCCCAAAGTTTCTTTCATCATCAGTGGATCTGCTTGATCTTTAAACTGTGTTCTGCCTCTGTGTTGTCAACAACCTTCCTCTTGCATTCGTTGCATTCATTGTATTCGTTGCATTCATTGTCTTCGTTGCATTCACTCTGTTTGTTGCATTCATTGCGTTCAGTATGTTGCCTTTAGTTGTTATTCATGATGTTGCTCGTTGTGATATCTTGATGTTCTTGCCTACGAACAACTTGATATCTTCGTGAGTAGGTAGATGAACACCTGCAATACCTGGAGACAAGGCAACACTCATGGCAAACAATCTGTCAATTGAAAACCAAAATGAACTTGAGAGCTAACTTTCAACATACCTGTGTGATTGATCATGAAGGTTGCGCAATTTTGGCCGGGAGGTCAGGAGACCGACTTCCAAGACTGCCCCTCAGAAATGCGCAAAACAGTCCAAGAGGGTAGTGTTGGGAAAAACTGTGCATTTCTGGAAAGGAACGCAGAGCCTTCCTTCCCAATATTGTGCAATGCAGTCTCAATGAAGGCAGAGTTTGGGCCAAGGTTGGCCCGACTCTCTAACGGGCAACTGAAAGAAAATAAGACAATGAATGCATGGTGACACTAAGTGAAAGCAGAAGCAATTGATAGAGCATGCAAAACATGAATGAAAGATTCAGCAAACAGATCAACATGCATGTGGGTGAAGCAATTCACCGGCTCGGAGAATGTTTGTGCAAAACAGTTTCATGCATGTGACAACAATGAGATAGAAATGAAAACTAAAACAAAGCTAGTACAAGCTAGTATACATGTAAACAACAGCAAGCGTTCAAATAAATCAAGCAAACAACACTCACACAAGCGAATACACAAAGAGTGACAGAAGTTGAAAAGGACAAGTTGAGGCCACTTACTCATGAATAGCTGATCTGGATGTGTTGAAGAGTCCTGAATGTGCTGTGGAATGTCAGAGCTCCAAGATTGATGTGAAAGAATAAGCTCTGATGCGTCGAATAAATAATTTTGGGCTCATGACGCGCATTCCACAAATCTAGGAAAAAGTGGCACTCGGAGGGAAGTTTCTAAAACAACTTCACATGTAACCCCCAACTGCTAAAAATAGCTCCCTAAATTATGGGATGCATTTTGCATGTTGCCTTTTGCTATTCCGAGAAACAACACTTCATGCGTGCATGCAAGTCAAGTTTCCTTGGTCCCGGGTGGAACTGGTCAACCAGATTAATCATGCATGCAACTGCTCAACTGCTTGAGAAAAATGTGCATTTCTGGTTGGGAGCTAGGCTGACTGCCCAAGAGGTTTATGCAATTTCTAGGCAGAGCAATTGACTGCTTCCCAGATTTGTGCAAATTCTGGGCTAAGCAGCCCTGCTGGGGAAATTTGCGCAATTCTTGCTGCGCAATTTTCTTGGGGAATCTGGTCAGCCTGCAGCTGGACCAAGTCCGAGTGAATAGCCTGTGAGGGGAATGCATCAGGTTGTGATCAATAGGCTGCCTTTGTGCATGAAAAACATTGAAGCTTGTGTACTTGACCAAGCAAGACAAGGTGCTATGAAAGGTTAGTAGGGAGGCTCCAAAACAGGCTAAGGAAAAATTTTGGAGGGTGGTTGTAGCCACTACAACAGAAGTCTTAGGGCCTGGATTTGTAATTAGGTTATATTTAAATATTATAATAATATTAAAATAAGGTTGGTTGTTGAACCCACTCCACGAAAAGAGTATGGGGGCACAATTCCAAAGGAAAAGGCAATAGTTGTGTTCCTTCAAGGAAAAGTGTGCCTTGGGGCCCATGTGGCTCTAGTGAGTGCCACTTGGCTAGCTAGGGCCATGCAGTTATAAAAGGAAATGTTTTTCTTCTAAAGGGATTCATTTAGCTAGGGATGGTTGGAGGGGGATTAGTCAATGAGTCTTGGTATGAACTCTGAGACTAACTAATGGCCAGAGAGTCTTGGGGTTATAATATGGACTAGCCCTGGTGTGTTTATTAAATTAATCATGTCGTATGGATGCATCTGGTTTATGATGAGAGCGCCAATGTTGGCTCCAATAGCTTGGTGCTCTGAGAGTTTGATGGCCCTGTTTCTGGCCTAGTGGCTTAGGAGTTCTAGTGGGAACTCAGTTTCGCCTATGGCCTGGGGGATGTCTAGAGCCCTGGAGAAACAGAGTTGTTGGGTTGGCACCTTGGCCATTTTTCTTGGAGGGTGCCTAGATCCCTGGAGCAACGTGACTATTGGGTTGGCACCTTGGCCATGGATGTGTGGATACTTTCGGTTATTATTGCCTTTGGAGTTGTTGCCTCAGCTCGGGGGTGACCTGGTTGTTGAGCTTATGAACCACCAGGTCTATGGTTGGGTGGAACGTGGAGAGCCTGCAACAAGACATTGTTTTATTCAGATAAGTATTCTTGCTCTATATTGTGTCATATGTTATTCTTATGTGTAGTGTTAAGCTTCAAACCCTAGTTTTGGTTTCTATGCATTTAATTATGTGTTTGTATGTATACATCTATTTACCTATGAATTCATGTTTTTATTTGCCATGGATTTACTATAAACCCTAGCCTTAGGGATTATGTGTTTAAGTGTCGGTAATGGTTGGTATCATGTGTATTGTTCAATTATAATTATATAGTGTCCTGCATTGTATTATGTGTTATGTTTATAGTTTTATGTTGCTTGGCTCAAGGCTCTAGTTGGGGTTAGAAATAATGTAATTATTGCTCTATTAATTATGTTATGCATTTTTACTTGCGAGTTGAGAATTGGGTCTAAAATTAATTGTAATTGTACATTTAATGAAAGTGGGTTAGGGTTAACTCCCAGGATTCAAGGGCTTTGGCTCTGGAATGGGTTTAACGTTGAAAAATATGGATTATCTATGCTTCTGCAAGAATATCAGTAGATTAAATAATGAAAGTTGGCTTATGGATACGTAGTGAGTAGAACCCAGATTATATGCTTCCACGGAAAAATGGGGAATATTGTTGATAATTTCGGTTGAGGTTACATAGTGTTGTTCAACTAGAGGCTGGGGACATTACAGTCATAGTTGGTAGCAAGGTGGAAGAGATATTCATTGGTCTTGTTATCCAACTACACATTTTTTCCTTCAATTGGTCATCGTTTATGCCCATGAACATGTTTGTTGTATGCCTCCCTCTATGCATCCATGAAAAAGAATATCAAGATAGAGGTGATCCCCATCACAAAATACCAAAATGCACATTTAAGAATAACACCGAAATTCCAATAATTGATGGTTGGCTTTTTTGCAAGACTTAGTCACTTGTGACCTTTCCCCAAAAACCAAACCAATACTTAATAATGACATTTTACAGACACATACATATGCAAAATTGCCTTTAATTTATCTATGCTTTGTAATGAATGGGGACAACTAAATTGTATTCCATCAACTAGATGAAATTTTAAATATTATTTTAATGATTAAGAAGTATTTTGAAAAAAAATCAAATGTGGCAAAACTTATCATCTTAGTTTTCAACCAACAATTATGAAAATCGTCATTGGTTGTTATTTGTAATGTGTCTTGACCCATCATTGTTATTTAAGGAAAACCATGTCACCCAAAATAATCCATTAGCAGTTTGTAAGGGCGTGGACTTTAAATCTTGTCAAATACTTGTTGGCTTTGGGTAGCTAACATGTTTCCTTATGTCCAAGCAAGATGAGTTTTTAGCTAATCAGAAATAAAATTAGCTATTACACCATGACCAAAAGGTAATTTCAACTTAAATAGTATATTTGGGAAAATTAGTATCCCTGCCTCTTATCATTAAAGCTATCTACAACATAGTCATGTGCTTTTAGTATCATTTATCATCCCATGTATGGAAAGAGACTGCCTTTTTTATGATTAAACCCCATCTAAAAGATTAAAAAATATTTTAATTACACCGTAAGGCGTTTCCCTCTGAAATCAACTCCCCCAATTGCCACCGTGTCCTTGTTTGAGCCATCAGATTAGATGTTAGACGATTGAAACGTTCCAGGCCGTTGGATGTAGTTTAGGTTAGTTTTTTATATTTTTTCAGCACAGTTTTTCTCGCTGCTTCAAATCGCCGCACAGTTTTTCTCGCTGCTTCAAATCTCCCTGAGCAGGCAGCGTCTCTGGGCATCCGACTCTAGGAGCTTGGAGCTTGATGAGCTTTTATCTCCAATGAGGGTTTTGCAGGCAAAGTTTTCAATGGATCTTCAGGGCTTCAAATTTCCTCCATCGGAAGAGAAATCCTGCATCGATCAGAAGAAATTTCCCGCGTTTTATGAAGGAAAATCCCCCTACAGACAGAGGACGGACTGGATTATGAACGAAGATGCCAGATTCAGATCCTCCAACTGTGGAGAGAATGACTTCATTTGTTTTGCATTCCACCCGCGAAGTTTGCTCTGATGCGGCCATTTTCCGCAGTGCTGTTTCGGTGGTCGGTAACTCTGTTTGGGTCCTGTTTGATGGTCTGGCGGTGGATCAGAAATGTTTACAGGTAAAAAGCCTTAGTTTTATCTTTCAGCTGGTTCTCCGCTCTTATTTCTTTGTTCTTCGTGACTGTAGGCGTTCAAGCCCTATCAGATACCCTAATCAGTTTTCCTGTATTTGAAATGCAACGCAGGACGTTGGGACCCCGAGCTGGCTCAACCTGCTTGGTAGGGCGACGTGTCTACAGTGGCGGAGTTTCCTTACGGGTAAGAACTTGCCATAGTTTGAGGGGAAATTTAAAGCGTGGCTCCAATGCGACCCAACGGTGGAGCTTTTGCCAGAGTTTCCTCATCTCCAACTGTGGAGAGAATGACTTCATTTGTTTTGCATTCCACCCGCGAAGGTTGCTCTGATGCGGCCATTTTCCGTAGTGCTGTTTCGGTGGTCGGTAACTCTGTTTGGGTCCTGTTTGATGATCTGGCGGTGGATCAGAAATGTTTATAGGTAAAAAGCTTTGGTTTTATCTTTCAGCTGGTTCTCTGCTCTTATTTCCTTGTTCTGCTCTTATTTCCTTGTTCTTCGTGACTGTAGGCGTTCAAGCCCTATCAGATACCCTAATCAGTTTTCCTGTATTTGAAATGCAACGCAGGACGTTGGGACCCGGAGCTGGCTCAACCTGCTTGGTAGGGCGACGTGTCTACAGTGGCGGAGTTTCCAGTTATGGGTAAGAACTTGCCCTGGTTGGAGGGGAAACTTAAAGCGTGGCTATGGCTCTCTGCATCTATGGGATGCCTGTTTCGTAGCCAAAAAGCTCAATTTAGAAGAGGGTTAGAGCTTTTAATGGGCTTTTTCCCAAATGTAAATAAATTTTGCTATGACGATGTGATTATCATTTCGGATATTACCCAGAGCTTATTCTGCTCTGAAATTATGTAGTTTCCTGTTATTCTCTTTTGTGACGATGAAGGTTTATAGAGCTGTGCCGGTTAATTATTCTGCGGTTTGATATGGCTACCATGGCCAGCAGTCGACGGCACCATTTGCTTAAATTTGTTTTTGAATCTTTGCTAAATATGTATACCCAGTTCAGGGTTTGCGTTTTCGGTTATATCTTCAGAAAATAATGTGATGTATACTCAATTCCTTGCTTACTCGTGTTTGCCCGTATGTTATATCGTTTACATATTTCAAGGAGTTGTCTACGTTATAAAGAGTTATAAATCTTCGATTTGGATATGTGGTATCGGCCAACCTGATCTCCGTTTAATAATTGCAACTTGTTTACCAGTTACATACGTTTAACATTACCTACTGTATGTTCTTTTCCTTTGTAATTGCGGGGTCTGCTACTCAGTGTCATTATAGCCTGGCCTCCTTAGTTTCCAAGTTTCTTCCGGGAGCTTATGATCCACTCCCACCCTCCAGGGTTCATCATTTTGTGCTGTTATTGCCGCCTATGGAAGATTAGGTCGAGCTGCAGAGGCAGAGAAGATGTTTGAAAAGATGGTTAACGCAGGTGTGGAGCTAGATGTTTTTGTTTATGGTGCCTTGATAAATGCATTTGCTGAAGCTGGATGTGTGGAAGAAGCTGTACGTTACTTTCAAATAATGCAAAATGCTGGTTTTGCAGGGAACTCTGTGGTGTATAGTTCTTTGATTAAGGTTTATAGTAAACGTGGTTTTTTGAAGGAAGCACAAGAAACGTACAAACACATACAGAAATTGGGTGTTGAACCAGATGCCTTTTTATCAGGCTGTATGCTTGACCTTTATGCTCGCACTGATATGCTGACTGAAGCACAAGAAGTATTCAAAGTCTTGAAAGAAAAGCAGCAGGCAAATGAATTTTCTTTTTCCATGATGTTGTCCTTATACAAAAAGAATGGAAGGCTTAATGAAGCCACTGAAATTACAAAGGAAATGTTAGAATCAAGATTTCTTACTAACGTTCTTTCTTTTAATAGCGTCATTAGCCTGCTCATTACAGATGGAAGATTGAGAGAGGCTGCTGAAGTTTTTCATCAAATGTTAAAACTAAAGGCTTCACCCAATGAGAATACATACAAAACACTGGGCATTCTTCTGAAGAGAGGAGGCATTCCAAGGGATACAGTAGAGCAGCTCGATGTTGCACGTAAAAGTGGGCTTCCACATGGTATTCAGGCCTTGAGAATGACAATCTTTTCTGCAGTGGGGATGCATGCTGAAGCTTTGGAAGCTTGTGATGAACTGAGAGCTTCTGGGTTGGATTTTGATGTGTCTTCTTACAATGCTGTTATATATGCACTTGGTAGTGCTGGGAGGATTAATGAAGCTTACAACATGTTCATGATCATGCAAGCCAAAGGTCTTGAACCAGATACAATTACTTATGCAAGTATGACAATTAGCTATGGGAAGCTAGGGTTGGTAGACGGTGTTAGGAGAATGTTTTACAAAATGAAATAGAAGGGTTTTCAGCCAAACGAATTCATGTTCAAGGCAGTTATAGATGCCTATAAAAGTGCTGGGAAGTTTGCTTTAGCCAGATTTGTTACCCAGGAGAGGCAGTTCATGCATCAGTTACAAGATCATGGTCACATTATATAAGATTATGCAGATCTGGTTTCGAGCTCGATTTCATGTGCACAGCTTTTAAAAGGAAGCTGGCATACCCTGTATTCATGCTGTTGTGTCTTTTAACATTTTGTAAAATTGTAACAGGTTATTTTTTTTTGGGAAATTTAAATCTATGCTCCTTGTATAGCTTCCACATGGTATTCAGGCCTTGAGAATGACAATCTTTTCTGCAGTGGGGATGCATGCTGAAGCTTTGGAAGCTTGTGATGAATTGAGAGCTTCTGGGTTGGATTTTGATGTGTCTTCTTACAATGTTGTTATATATGCACTTGGTAGTGCTGGGAGGATTAATGAAGCTTACAACATGTTCATGATCATGCAAGCCAAAGGTCTTGAACCAGATAGAATTACTTATGCAAGTATGACAATTAGTTATGGGAAGCTAGGGTTGGTAGACGGTGTTAGGAGAATGTTTTACAAAATGAAACAGAAGTGTTTTCAGCCAAACGAATTCATGTTCAAGGCAGTTATAGATGCCTATAAAAGTGTTGGGAAGTTTGCTTTAGCCAGATTTGTTACCCAGGAGAGGGAGTTCATGCATCAGTTGCAAGATCATGGTCACATTATCTAAGATTATGCAGATCTGGTTTCGAGCTCGATTTCATGTGCAAAGCTTTTAAAAGGAAGCTGGCATACCCTGTATTCATGCTGTTGTGTCTTTTAACATTTTGTAAAATTGTAACAGGTTATTTTTTTTTGGGAAATTTAAATCTATGTTCCTTGTATAGAGAAATTGTGGATAAAAGGGTACTAGTAGTTCTTTTAGTGTATAACAAAAATGCAAATAAAAAGACATTGGTCATTCCCTTCTCCAATATAAATTAAGACTTTGAAAACAGAGGAGGGCACCCCAAAATCAACAGAGGAGGGCACCCCAAAATCCTGAAGCTTGACAGTGGTATCCGAGATTCTCAAAAAATTCTGTGAGATTTTCTCAAAATCATATTAGAATTTCTATTTTATTTCGAGCAAAATTGTGATCTGTTTAGACTACACGATTAAGGAGATGCATTATCTATTGAAACTACAATTTTGCCCCGACGGCCCAGTTCTCATCGGAATATGGTGAAAAAAATTAATATGTTTAAATCGTTTTTTCGTTTCAGAAATAAAATAGTGATTTCAAATTCTCATTAATTTTCTACACGATTTCAATTATAAATTGGCTAAACATCCTAACACCCAAATTAATCTCTTGAGTGGATCATTCAACACAGAGAAGCAATCTAACTTTCGCTTGTAACACAGGCGATACTTGAAGAAGTGGTGGATGTGAATGCTCAGAAAATGGGAAAACGACATATGAGATCACCAGCCGGTCATCCCTTTAAGTCAAGAACATATGCCTTTTCTATTACGTTACCAGACTGAACTTTTGTTCAAGGCTCTGTCTCACTGTTGCACCAATGGAAAGTAGAGCAGACCACTGGTCGGCCAGGGCCCAGCATAGATCCATGCAAACGAAAGGCAGAGACATGTGACTGTGATACTAGCCACAACCTCACATACATAAATACATGCCCAGGCAAGCCTGACAGAGGGCAACTCCATTGAATTAATATATGAATTAAGGGTATCATGGTTCAGAACAACATAATGTTCAAATGTGAAGCCAATGAAATTATATAATATTACCCTGCTCCTTTCTTACTAATTTTCTCTTTATAAACTAGCCATTTGGAATTTTGATGTTACACATTCAAATTCTAGTATCATCCACCTAATTCTAGTATCATCCACCTGTTTAATTCTCATGTTGGGGCATCTGCAATATTTGACGACATAATGCCTTTAGAAGCACATAGTTTGTTTGACTACCTGTCCACTAGTTAGTTTGTCTATGCTCATTATGGTAAATTCGATCTTACACCTTGAACATGGTATTCAGGCCTTGAGAATGACAATCTTTTCTATAGTGGGGATGCATGCTGAAGCTTTGGAAGCTTGTGATGAACTGAGAGATTCTGGGTTGGATTTTGATGTGTCTTCTTACAATGCTGTTATATATGCACTTGGTAGTGCTGGGAGGATTAATGAAGCTTACAACATGTTCATGATCATGCAAGCCAAAGGTCTTGAACCAGATACAATTACTTATGCAAGTATGACAATTAGCTATGGGAAGCTAGGGTTGGTAGACGGTGTTAGGAGAATGTTTTACAAAATGAAACAGAAGGGTTTTCAGCCAAACGAATTCATGTTCAAGGCAGTTATAGATGCCTATAAAAGTGCTGGGAAGTTTTCTTTAGCCAGATTTGTTACCCAGGAGAGGGAGTTCATGCATCAGTTGCAAGATCATGGTCACATTATATAAGATTATGCAGATCTGGTTTCGAGCTCGATTTCATGTGCACAGCTTTTAAAAGGAAGCTGGCATACCCTATATTCATGTTGTTGTGTCTTTTAACATTTTGTAAAATTGTAACAGGTTATTTTTTTTTGGGAAATTTAAATCTATGCTCCTTGTATAGCTTCCACATGGTATTCAGGCCTTGAGAATGACAATCTTTTCTGCAGTGGGGATGCATGCTGAAGCTTTGGAAGCTTGTGATGAACTGAGAGCTTATGGGTTGGATTTTGATGTGTCTTCTTACAATGCTGTTATATATGCACTTGGTAGTGCTGGGAGGATTAATGAAGCTTACAACATGTTCATGATCATGCAAGCCAAAGGTCTTGAACCAGATACAATTACTTATGCAAGTATGACAATTAGCTATGGGAAGCTAGGGTTGGTAGACGGTGTTAGGAGAATGTTTTACAAAATGAAACAGAAGGGTTTTCAGCCAAACGAATTCATGTTCAAGGCAGTTATAGATGCCTATAAAAGTGCTGGGAAGTTTGCTTTAGCCAAATTTGTTACCCAGGAGAGGGAGTTCATGCATCAGTTGCAAGATCATGGTCACATTATATAAGATTATGCAGATATGGTTTCGAGCTCGATTTCATGTGCAAAGCTTTTAAAAGGAAGCTGGCATACCCTGTATTCATGTTGTTGTGTCTTTTAACATTTTGTAAAATTGTAACAGGTTATTTTTTTTTGGGAAATTTAAATCTATGCTCCTTGTATAGAGAAATTGTGGATAAAAGGGTACTAGTAGTTCTTTTAGTGTATAACAAAAATGCAAATAAAAAGACATTGGTCATTCCCTTCTCCAATATAAATTAAGACTTTGAAAATAGAGGAGGGCACCCCAAAATCTTGAAGCTTGACAGTGGTATCCGAGATTCTCAAAAAATTCTGTGAGATTTTCTCAAAATCATATTAGAATTTCTATTTTTTTTTCGAGCAAAATTGTGATCTGTTTAGACTACGCGATTGAGGAGATGCATTATCTATTGAAACTACAATTTTGCCCCGACGGCCCAGTTCTCATCAGAATATGGTGAAAAAAATTAATGTGTTTAAATCGTTTTTTCGTTTCAGAAATAAAATAGTGATTTCAAATTCTCATTAATTTTCTACACGATTTCAATTATAAACTGGCTAAACATCCTAACACCCAAATTAATCTCCTGAGTGGATCATTCAACACAGAGAAGCAATCTAACTTTCTCTTGTAACATAAGCGATACTTGAAGAAGTGGTGGATGTGAATGCTCAGAAAATGGGAAAACGACATATGAGATCACCAACCGGTCATCCCTTTAAGTCAAGAACATATGCCTTTTCTATTACGTTACCAGAATGAACTTTTGTTCAAGGCTCTGTCTCACTGTTGCACCAATGGAAAGTAGAGCAGACTATTGGTCGGCCAGGGCCCAGCATAGATCCATGCAAACGAAAGGCAGAGACATGTGACTGTGATACTAGCCACAACCTCACATAAATAAATGCATGCCCAGGCAAGCCTGACAGAGGGCAACTCCATTGAATTAATATATGAATTAAGGGTATCATGGTTCAGAACAACATAATGTTCAAATGTGAAGCCAATGAAATTATATAAGATTACCCTGCTCCTTTCTTACTAATTTTCTCTTTATAAACTAGCCATTTGGAATTTTGATGTTACACATTCAAATTCTAGTATCATCCACCTAATTCTAGTATCATCCACCTGTTTAATTCTCATGTTGGGGCATCTGCAATATTTGACGACATAATGCCTTTAGAAGCACATAGTTTGTTTGACTACCTGTCCACTAGTTAGTTTGTCTATGCTCATTATGGTAAATTCGATCTTACACCTTGAACATGGTATTCAGGCCTTGAGAATGACAATCTTTTCTATAGTGGGGATGCATGCTGAAGCTTTGGAAGCTTGTGATGAACTAAGAGCTTCTGGGTTGGATTTTGATGTGTCTTCTTACAATGTTGTTATGTATGCACTTGGTAATGCTGGGAGGATTAATGAAGCTTACAACAACATGCAAGCCAAAGGTCTTGAACCAGATAGAATTACTTATGCAAGTATGACAATTAGCTATGGGAAGCTAGGGTTGGTAGATGGTGTTAGGAGAATGTTTTACAAAATGAAACAGAAGGGTTTTCAGCCAAACGAATTCATGTTCAAGGCAGTTATAGATGCCTATAAAAGTGCTGGGAAGTTTGCTTTAGCCAGATTTGTTACCCAGGAGAGGGAGTTCATGCATTAGTTGCAAGATCATGGTCACATTATATAAGATTATGCAGATCTGGTTTCGAGCTCGATTTCATGTGCACAACTTTTAAAAGGAAGCTGGCATACCCTGTATTCATGCTGTTGTGTCTTTTAACATTTTGTAAAATTGTAACAGGTTATTTTTTTTTGGGAAATTTAAATCTATGCTCCTTGTATAGCTTCCACATGGTATTCAAGCCTTGAGAATGACAATCTTTTCTGCAGTGGGGATGCATGCTGAAGCTTTGGAAGCTTGTGATGAACTGAGAGCTTCTGGGTTGGATTTTGATGTGTCTTCTTACAATGCTGTTATATATGCACTTGGTAGTGCTGGGAGGATTAATGAAGCTTACAACATGTTCATGATCATGCAAGCCAAAGGTCTTGAACCAGATACAATTATTATGCAAGTATGACAATTAGCTATGGGAAGCTAGGGTTGGTAGACGGTGTTAGGAGAATGTTTTACAAAATGAAACAGAAGGGTTTTCAGCCAAACGAATTCATGTTCAAGGCAGTTATAGATGCCTATAAAAGTGTTGGGAAGTTTGCTTTAGCCAGATTTGTTACCCAGGAGAGGGAGTTCATGCATCAGTGGCAAGATCATGGTCACATTATATAAGATTATGCAGATATGGTTTCGAGCTCGATTTCATGTGCAAAGATTTTAAAAGGAAGCTGGCATACCCTGTATTCATGCTGTTGTGTCTTTTAACATTTTGTAAAATTGTAACAAGTTATTTTTTTTTGGGAAATTTAAATCTATGCTCCTTGTATAGAGAAATTGTGGATAAAAGGGTACTAGTAGTTCTTTTAGTGTATAACAAAAATGAAAATAAAAAGACATTGGTCATTCCCTTCTCCAATATAAATTAAGACTTTGAAAACAGAAGAGGGCACCCCAAAATCAACAGAGGAGGGCACCCCAAAATCCTGAAGCTTGACAGTGGTATCCGAGATTCTCAAAAAATTCTGTGAGATTTTCTCAAAATCATATTAGAATTTCTATTTTTTTTTCGAGCAAAATTGTGATCTGTTTAGACTACGCGATTGAGGAGATGCATTATCTATTGAAACTACAATTTTGCCCCGATGGCCCAGTTCTCATTGGAATATGGTGAAAAAAATTATTGTGTTTAAATCGTTTTTTCGTTTCAGAAATAAAATAGTGATTTCAAATTCTCATTAATTTTCTACACGATTTCAATTATAAACTGGCTAAACATCCTAACACCCAAATTAATCTCCTGAGTGGATCATTCAACACAGAGAAGCAATCTAACTTTCGCTTGTAACACAAGCGATACTTGAAGAAGTGGTGGATGTGAATGCTCAGAAAATGGGAAAACAACATATGAGATCACCAGCCGGTCATCCCTTTAAGTCAAGAACATATGCCTTTTCTATTACGTTACCAGACTGAACTTTTGTTCAAGGCTCTGTCTCACTGTTGCACCAATGGAAAGTAGAGCAAACTACTGGTCGGCCAGGGCCCAGCATAGATCCATGCAAACGAAAGGCAGAGACATGTGATTGTGATACTAGCCACAACCTCACATAAATAAATGCATGCCCAGGCAAGCCTGATAGAGGGCAACTCCATTGAATTAATATATGAATTAAGGGTATCATGGTTCATAACAACATAATGTTCAAATGTGAAGCCAATGAAATTATATAAGATTACCCTGCTCCTTTCTTACTAATTTTCTCTTTATAAACTAGCCATTTGGAATTTTGATGTTACACATTCAAATTCTAGTATCATCCACCTAATTCTAGTATCATCCACCTGTTTAATTCTCATGTTGGGGCATCTGCAATATTTGACGACATAATGCCTTTAGAAGCACATAGTTTGTTTGACTACCTGTCCACTAGTTAGTTTGTCTATGTTCATTATGGTAAATTCGATCTTACACCTTGAACAGGCTTTACTTGTAGTTTACTAAATCCAATGGCTGGTTTTTTGGGTATCCGACACTTGATTAATTCTCACCTCGGGCAATCTTTGACAACATAATGGCCTCTAGAAGCTCATAGAATCCAATTTTTAACATATTTTCACTCTTTTTATCACTAGGAGTGCTTAATTCAAACAATGGTGAGACCATTTGGATGTTAGAAACCTAATGCTAATTTTCTATTTGTCCCCAACCTAATGACTATTAATATTGGTGATAGCATATCTTTAAAATGAACATATTGAGTTAATTTCCCTTATATAAAGGTCTTCCTTATTTATTCATAATCTTTGAATTTCAATTACATCATTGTTCTCATCCTTTGTCAAATGTTCATCAAGAAATGTCAGAAGACAGTATTGGCATCCATCAAGGACCTTAGGATAAACCTTATGAACATAAAGCACTTGGTAATATGAATAGATGATCTAGCCATTTGTTGATGATAACAAATAAACACCGGTAAAGAAACAAAATTGCATAAAAATTTGACTTCTTTCTTCTATGTTGTTGTTTCTTATGTCATTTGCATAAAATTTTGACTTCTTTCTTCTATGCTATTGTTTTTTATATCATTGCCTTACGGCGTTTCCTTTGCAACATGTGGTGCAAATGCTAGTTTTATGTTTATAGAGATAACATATCTTAATTAAGGCAACAAATATTTTAATTTTCTGTTTATGGAGATAACCTATTTTGATTAGGGAAAAATATTCTTTTATTTAGTTTTTATTTGTTTTTAAGTGTGGTTTAGGTGTTTAAAATTTTAGCATATAGTTTTTGGTCAATTTTATTAGAATTCAACATGTATTTGTTAAATGTTAATTTGAGTTATGTAATTTATAATTTCAATGTCTATAAATTTATTAGGACAAAAACCAAACCATTCAAAAACTCAATTTAAAATTTCAAATGATTTTAAATTTAATCACTTTATATAAATATCAATTGTGATGATAACATTTAGGAGCCAAGTAAAGTTATAATATTATTAATTTGGGTTTATAGTTTAAATGTTTTCTATTTTGAAGGATTTTTTTGACGTATTTTCTAATGAAATCAGAAATTTGTTGGAATCGCAAATTTGATCTATAAATTCGTACAATTGATGACTTGAAAGACTTTTTAAGATGATAAATTTATTTTTGCAATATTAAAAAAATATATATATCCAATAAAAAAATTGTTTCGCCAAATTTTTGCTAAGCACTTTAAAGGCTTCTTGCATTTAGCAAGGGCTGCCCCTAAATATGGTGGAGGTACCAAAGTGGTCTCACAAGATCACAATCTGCTCAAATTTTGGTTCAATCTATTGAGTGGGCATAATTTTTAAGAGCATGTTTTTTCTAAAAGGTAGAGTATGTATGCTTTTGTCGACTTAACAGAAATTGCTGAGCAGAAATAGGTCACTTATCCCCACAAAAAAGAATCTTATACACCAATTTAATATCTTGATTAGCGGTGACCTTAAAATTAAATAATAATAATAATAATAATACTTACAAGTAACTTTTGCTGATTAGCGTCCTTATGGCTTCATCAATTGGGCCAAATAAAGAAAAGAATTTCTCTATTCATTTCCCGAAGGATGTCACCTAAACTTCTTGAGTTCGATTCTGATTGATTTCGTTGTATTACTCCCGCCACCGTGTTTGAGAGCGCTACTTCTCGAGCCGAAGGATTGTTCTCGGACTGTTGTTTTCACTGTTCTTTAGAGTTCGACCTAATGTCGAGTTCTGACCAGAAATTGTGCAAATTAAAAAAAAAAAAAAAAAAAACAAACAAACAAAAAACAAAACCTTTCAATTAGGCTTATTAATTTTCCAAGCGCTATTTGATATGTATAATTCATTAAGCTCTGCTCCCGCGGCCTTGTCTAAGATTTCACTATTTCTCGAGCCAAAGGATTGTTCTCCGACTGTTGCTTTCCAGTTCTGTCAAGTTCCATGCGAAATTTGATCAAATTACAAGTGAAATCTTCAGTTATGGCTCATCAATTTCCCAGGTATACGCCCTCACTCTCATGGCAGTCCAGATGTACACCTAATTAACCTCTTTGTCAGTGAAAGTTATCTCAATAAATAGGTTGACTTTCTTATGAGAATTCCAATTCTGCTATAAATATCGGGAAAGGTGACTTCAAAGTCTGCTCCCGGGTTTTGTTATGTAAAATTTAGCCATGTTCTGTCAGGGCATTATTAGTCCCTGCTTCCGGCATAGCAAGGACTATAGTGTTTGATCGAACGTTGATGAGCTATTAAATCCTTTGTTGACCATAAGCTTTTATGCTTTAACCAAAGTTTATCCCTGGAAATATCGATGTAAGAAACTTATAACCAAACTTGTGAATTCAAGGTCTTATTACAAGCCTCACGTGCCCCAATGTTATTTCAGCCGGGACAAGTTATTTTATTTTAAGTTTTTCAAAACAAATGTTTTGTGTAGGTAAACTATTTTATGCAAAGTTTTTAAGCCTCCACTTCCAGTGGAAAGTGAGCTGCCATCTGTCATTTCTTTTGGGCACTTGTCACCTCTTCTACACTCCTATCTCCTCTTCATTCCACCACTCTTCTACTTGTCACCTCTTCTATGCTCCCGCCTCCTCTTCATTCCACCATTCTTCTATGCTCCTGCCTCCTCTTCATTCCCCCACCCTCCTCCATTCCCCATTTCATTCCAGCCTCCATCCCCATTTCATTCCTGCCTCCTCTTCATTCCCCCGCCCTCCTCCATTCCCCATTTCATTCCAGCCTCCATCCCCATTGCATTCCTGCCTCCTCTTCATTCCCCCACCCTCCATTCTCCATTCCCCACACCGTGGATGATCAGATTGGAGGCCAACCTGAACATGAGCATGATTTACGGGAGGAGGAAGGCTCGACCCTATGGTATTCTCCATGAAAGATTTACCTGGAAAGCTAGGCACCATTGGAGGCCTTGCTCTACGCATTGGCCAGTTACTGTTGCTTGAAATGGATGAGGGGAGATTTGCAGAGAGAACAAATCTTCGAAGCTCTTACATTGGCCAAGAGGGAAAACTCTGTGTAAGTATAGTTGATTCTATTACCTCTATTATTACATCTATTACCTGTATAAGTAAAATAATATGAAGATACGTGAACTAAGTAAATGCATATGATACTTGGACGATGATACTTGGAGGATGAAGCTTATGAGTTCATAAAACAAGTAGGTAGAGTGTGTACCTTTAAATAAGGTGACTATTGGAAATGGTTTCTTTTCTTCGACCTGTTGTTGAAATGAACTACACCTGCTATTGTTGAAATGAACTGGACCTGCTTTTGAAATGAACTAGTGAGCAGCTGGTTTCATAGGCTCTCGAGGATCTGAAACCGCAACTTGTATTGGTTGAGAACCTACTGCGCGAGTAGGTTGATGGTTGATACTAGGTGGCTAGGCTTGACGAGAACCTATTTTAGTTAGTCTTGGTTGTTGTGGAACCGCCTGCTACAGCTTGTTGAGGCTACCAATGTAAGCTTTTTCACTAAACACCCGATACTTAGCAGGTGGAATCCCTTCAAATATTGTTGCGGCCTGGGAGGACAGCTTTTCCCTGCCTCAAACTTTCATTTGATGGCAGAGTTAAGAAGATTTTGTCTTGAATATGAAAGTCTCTTACACCGAAATGAAATCTTCAGGGCATTGTATGCATGTGGGACGAGCCGAGTTATGACGGTTCCAGAGTCCACAATCGTGCCTCCTCTTCCAAGAACAGCAAGCGAAATCGAGAGACTCTGGCCTCCAACACTTATGTCGCTTAATCCCACAAAATAGTAGGATGTATACATGGAATTTGAGATGAGAGGGGTGAAAATGGCAGTGGCAGGGATCAAACCCTGACCAAAGATGAAGATTATATCTCTGTATGGGACCAACAGAAGATTATATCTCTGATTTCTATTTATTTTGTATGGGACCATCTATGCATGCATTACAGTTGTCTCTTTCAAAGGATTTAAGAGAAGAATGTTGAGGTGTTAGCAACCTGGGCTATATTAATCTCTGTCTAATATCTATGTCAGAACCAGCATGCCATGTTTTTTATTTTCCTTAAAATCCATGAGAATGGTAATCAAACATGTTTTTAACACACTTTAATTGTTTGCTTGATGTGCTTTTCAATATCTTCATTGACCCGTCTATAATAAACAGATCATGTTCCAAATTCAGCATCCTTGTCTATAATAAACCGACCATGTTCCAGATTCAGCATGGAATTTATAAAAAAAGTTAAGATAAACATTCAGAAACCTAAATTCACAAGAAGCAGATCTAATAAAGAACCTAAATCACAAAAAGAGACCTAATTTAAAAGAAGCTGACCTACTTTAGAAACCTGAGAACTAAGGAATTATGAACTTACATTACTCATTTTGATGCTGAGACTTACATTAGTCATTTTGATTTCGTCTCTTCCTTCGCAATCTTGACAACAATTAAAATGGAATTTTCATAATTTCCCTGTGCAGAAGAAAAGAACACAATTGCATGAAAATTTCAGCTCGATATCCTATTCCTGTAATTAGCTATGTTTCCTAACCACGCCAAAATTATCTAATGTTTGAATGTGATCGTGGCAACAGATATTGTGCTTTCTCCCTATCTAATCACCCAAAAAGGAGAAATGGATTATAATATTTTTGCAGTGAAGTTGAAAGTTGAAATTCAGTTACAAGTTGGACATGTTTTTCAGATGGTGCTTCCATATTTGTTCGTATTTGAATGCTTGAGTAATAATTAAGCTGTTTTAATAAATTAAAAAGTTTTCATTTCTTTAAACATATTTTAGGTCACACGACATCATGTTTTAGACACATGGTAGCATACCGGCATAGGTGCACAGCTACAACACTACGTGGTCCCATCTATGGACCACTCGTCCACAGTGAGATACATCAACATGCATGTTTACGGAGGGTGCCTTTTAGTTGTCATTACTGCCATTTTTTATGTAAAGATGGTCGAGAGTAGCATATCTTTTGTTGGTAGTCTGTCATTTTTTCTTATTAAAGTTGGTCAATGGTAGATGTTTGCCAAGTCCCCAGCAATATGACCATAAATCAACGTAGAAGTGTTCAGCCGAAGTCTAGGAGTTACACTACACACATTATCCTCGTAAATATCTTGATCTAGAGAAATTGCTTATTAGGATTCATCGAAGTTAACTTTTACTTTTATATTATAAAGATTCACAATACACTAAAATTTATTTGTAAACATACCTGAGTAAGTTGGTCATAATAAACATTTTGGCAAAATGTTGTCTCGGCTTCATAATCAAATCCTTCAATCTATTTGTTCCACCTCATTGTGTGAATTCGTCTAGAATATACTAGTCCCATTAACAAAGCTCAAAATGATATATTTATCGTAATCACTTGCAGTTGATTCTTTTAAAGGCCAAATTCCTTTAATTCCTCTTATTTGTATTGTCCTACAAGTATATGGATATTATGAAGACCTGCTTAAACTTGTAAAATAAATCAATTGACACCAAGTGTTTTGATAAGTAAACCTGCTCATTCACATCAATGACATGCCGAAGCAGCAGTAGAAGATTGGAGTGAAATCATGCCCCTTTAACCAAAATTCCTTTCCTACAGTTAGTATTTTTCCACTTATCCCCGTCTAACTTACTAAATAGATGGTTTTATTGGATATGTCTGAATTGGTATGTCTGAGAGAAAATGACTCAACCCTCCCGATAATAATGACTCACCCCCAGATGATAATAGCGATAGCTCTATGCCAACTTAATTGTTCCCGATCCCCTGTTTGGACCCAATGTCTCCACTTTTACGGGAGGCCTGATTGCCTCGATCTGTGAACTCCCTGTCCTGCACCGGAATTTTTGCAAGACACGTTTTTTTTGCTGAAAATCCCACATCGGATTGTTCATTTTGTAGTTTGATTGGTATCAGACATCATTATCTCTTTTCATGGTAGTTATGTTATTAGTTATAACACCGCCTTGGAGTCTTATTTTTTGTGAGAATAGTTTTTGCTATGCCATGCCAAATGCCAAATTCGATTGTGAAGTTAACTGTAAAGCTTAGTTTGATTGGTATCAAACATCATTACCTCTTTTCATAGTAATAACTATAAAGCCTAGTTTGATTGGTATCAAACATCATTCCCTGTTTTAATGGTAGTTATAGTGTCAGTTATAGCACAGTGTTGGAGTCTTATTTTTTGTGAGAATAGTGTTTTCTGTGCCATGCCAAATGTTGAAGCTAACAGATCTGGATACAAGTCTTTGAACCGAACATAACGTACACATAAACAGGTCCATGCACACAATAACACACCACAATGAGACATAGAAGTCTGTCCATTTACAACGGCAATTTACAAGCAATTGTTTTCATATGTACTTGCTTTTATAAAGTAGTCTCATACAGGCGTACTGCTCTTATAAAGTAGTCTCTTATAGGCAGGAACTGCTGCTACGCAATTGCCCTTGTTAATTGAAACATCTCCTGTTATATTTTTCTTTCATGCAATCCTACAGGTCGCAACGTTTGAACACTAATTTTGGAATTTTGTATGGTGCAGAGTTTGGACTCTCTGTTTCGGAAGAAATTTATAGTTATTCAAGGTGGAAATATACAAATAATTTTCCTTAAAATAAAGTTAAAATTTCTGATGGTGAGAATATAAATAATTTTCAAACAAATAAAGTTAAATTTTCATGGACAACCATTTATAATTAAAGTTTTACATGACGGGTAGATTAGTTGATTTATATAAACTATAGTTTTAAGGTAAAATTTCAGAAGTTAAAGGTATGAACCGGTTATAAGGGTTAACTTTGTGAAGAGGGACATGTTTTTTATTATTATAAATGAGTTAATTAGTTGATAATTTCTATGGTAAAGGTATATATATATATATATATATATATATATATATATATATTTTAAATCTGTTTATATAGAGTTAGTTATATATTAAAAAATGGAAAATTTAAAAACTCTGAGTTCACAATTGTATATGTTCTTTTAATAAATTTATTAATGTAAATCAGTGTATTTCATTTAAAGGAATTAGGTATTTGTTAATATGGAACTTATTATATATATAATAACATTAGTAACACTAGTAACAATTAGTTGAGTTTATTTTATTTTTTTGAAGTCAGGTACTTTGCATTAAATTAAAAGAGGATTATAGAGACCAATATTGTTGGTCTGCTAGAAGGGAAACAACGAGTAGCATAAGTTCATAATTTTTAGGTCGTTGAGACCTAGTCTAACTAGAGAATATTATATAAATAGATTGGTTGTACCAAAACATTACATGTTGCAATATGACAAAACAAAAAATATTGCTAGAGATGTAAACAAAAAAGTAGTAAATCATAACAACTAGTGGTTAGAACATCCGAGCATCTGTAGTAGTTGGCCACCATCCTTAGTCAAGGAAAAGGAGATGTTAGCCGATCTCCTAGACAGAATAGTCAATTTGTGATCTATACAGTCAATTTTGTCCTCCAAATCTACTAATTTGATTGAATTCTCTTGTTGAGTGTTGACACGATCAATGAGTACTCGCCCAATAAGTATTTTAGTGTGCTAGTAAACATTGACCGCTTGCATATACCAAGAAAATTGTGATGAGGTAGATGTCCCTATATTAGGGATTCGATGACGAGCAACAACATCAACATGGGGGTTTGGAATGAAATGTCAGTCATGGTGCACTTCAGCTTCCACTTGTTCAATTTCTTTCCTAACCAACTCTGGAAAAATTTCTTGATATCAAACCATGGAGTCATGAGTTTGAGCTTGAGCATGAGGCTGGAAGGTGGAGGCAACATGGTGATCCATTTGGGCAGATACAAAGGAGCACCCCAGCTACCCCCTTTGCATCTAATTGTTGATCTACCGCGAGGCATAGCTGTATGAAAGAGCAAGGTAGAGATAGGGCGATAGGGGAACATAACAAATGAGTCAAACGTGACATGGGTGAATGACCAAGTGGGAGAGGCATTGAGGTGAGATGGGTACATCTTGGAAGAAGTAGTTGAAGACATTGAAGGAGAGTGATGTGGAGATCTTAAAAGGGGAGAATAGTTGGTGACTTGTCCAAAGTGGCAAGGGAAGGCCCCAATGAAGTTCTAGGTAAGCTCGAGAAAGAGGAAATTTGAGGTGGAAAGGAAGAGACAAGCAATGCAAAATAAAGAACTGAGGACATGAGAGGAGAATATGCACTAAGAGAGGGTGAGAATCAATATAAGAATGTAGGGAACTAAAGATGGATCCTTGCCATAAAACCTAGGAAAGAGATATGAACCCAAAAACTAATGAGCCCACCATTGAACTGACCTCTTCAAAAAAGAAATAGATAAGAAACAAAGCTGAATAGAGATAATTGTTACCAAATGTGGAGAGATGTCCATGGAGAGGTGGAGTTTGAGTGCTCCGCTGGAGGCTAACGAGGAGAACTTTGTGTATATAAGCACAAATCTAGCAATAATTGGCATGATTAGCTTTGAGAGCACTACATACTTTGGATTGCAAGTTACTGCTAATGCCAAGAAACTGAGCACTGACAAGGTGATAATTCAGAAAAACAACAATTACACTCATTTGGGAGACACTGAAATGGGAATTGGAGCCTAGCATGCCAGAAGGGTTGAATTGTGCGTGAAACCTAAGAACAATTTAACTGTTTGGTGGAAATTCCAATGGTGGGCTTCCTGCATCCACAATAATAACATGAGTTTGGAAAAAATATAATTCCAATTATGGTTTGAGCATAGAGAGAAGCCACTGTGAACGCCAATTGAGACTTTGTGTACTCTCTTGTGCCTCCCACGAGGCTTGAATGATGTCTCCCTTAATACAATTTTGTGCCATTAACAGTGATATGACTATAGCACATGCATTGTACCTGGTAAGGTAGGAAATTTCGCCCCCTTTCAATTGCACTGTTATCATTTCAAGGCAACCAGCAAACGCTTACTTATGGCGTGTTTCTAGCAGAGTCAACTCTTTAAATTAGATTTTATAATTTATGTATATTTTCCTTTTGGTTATATTTTCTAAGTGAGTTAATTAGTAGACAAACTCAACCTTTTTTTTAAGTTCCACCTTGAATTACTTTTTTTTTTTCAAATTTGACACTAGTCATCCTAAAATGCATTTTTTTAATCAAATCTTCCATAAATTATATGGAATTATAACTTTTACTTTTTTTAAATAAAATTTGAAAAAGGAAGAATAAGAGAGATTAAGTTTTCCATTTATAGTTGTTTTTTTTAAGAATGATATGTATACTTGTGGAGTGTTGTCACCAAGAGCATACAAGCCCGATCAAGTTTGAATGCCCAATAGAATCATTTTTATCCCCTACAAGTGTCTCTCAACCTCAATCCCTCCTCATGAGATTTGAACTAGTAACTTAATGAAAACTAAACCCACACAAATCTACTAATTTACACCTCATAAATTTTCCATTTACTAATTCACTTCAAAATTTATTCTTTAACTTTACTCCAATTCCTTGCATTTTATATTGAGGAAATAAATTTTGAATACTCCATTTTGAATTTCTAAGGAAAAAAGCCATGAAAACTCTCCAAGAGATTTTTGTTATCATGTATATAAAAGAAATCAATCTTGATTCGTTTATCTTTCTATGTTACGGATGTTTTATGTCTATTTTAACATGTCAAGGATGTCTAATGTCTATTTTAACATATTGATATCGATGTTTTTTTTGCAAAGTAGTTCCTATTTTATAATTTAAAACAACATTTTTGAACTAGAGAAAAGACAAGGGCTACATAGTAGCTAGTCCCTGTCGCTTAGTTTAAATATAGCTAAATTAAAGTAGAAAGCAATAAAAATACAAAGATTTAAATTTTTAAAATGTTATAATTAGATTAATTTTAAATTGTAATTAAATGCATTATTAAATTTTGTAAATTAACATTATTATCCCTATCGCGGGCAGGTATTTACACATTAGGTAAGTCGTTGACTACCGAATTAGTGAGATACTGACCAAAAATTAAAAATCACTGTCTAATGTAAACATTATAAAAACAAAAATATTTATTGTTTAAAATATTTTGTTTCATTTTTTCTTACACTCTATTGGTTATGGTCTTATTTTCCAATGATTTCACTGCACTGATAGCAGTGAATACAAATCAATTTTCCTATGAAATGGGTAGAGTTCGTACCGACAACAGTGAATACTCCTGCCACAAATCAAATCCTCTGGCGATCTTCGCAGTTGAAATGTACATAGTACAGGGATGGTGGAATTCCTCCTCTAAAGAGAATGGAAACGTCTACCGGAATAAATCTTCAAAGCTTATTTCTGTTAGAGCTTTGGCACCCAAGCTCAGATTCCCAATTTTTGTTGCCTTTAAACGGAATGTGTCAATTGAAAACGTTGGAAGGCATGCACGAACGTGCGAGAATCTATTGAAATTATAAACTTATAGTTGGTCCATGAATTTGAGACCAAATTCTTAGCCTTCATATCTTATTTGTTGAAGTTATGCAACATCGACTCCAAGGGATCTGCACACATAGAATCTGATGTTTTCTCCATTAAACATTTTTTGAATGGATATGAGAGGACAATTGACTTCTAAACAAGACAACCATCATTAATACTCCCATGAATATTTAATTTACTTTTGTAATAAAAATTTAACTGTATGAAAATGATCTCAACTTCTTGATAAGAAGATTTAAGACGAAGCCTTGCTTTTAATTGTTAAATTTTTCTTGTATTCTACGAGTCTTGTTATTGTACCTGATGTGGCAACATTAACATATAGATCATTCTTTAATGCGTTTAGGGTTAATTAGTTCTATATTAATGATAAATATATTTTATTTTATATAAAATACTATATTCGTTATTATATTTTAACATTCAAAATTATTTAGGTAATTTTTATTCGATTATGGATCGAGAAACTTATTGCAAGGCCCATAGTAGGTGTATTAATGCTAAGTGTATTAATGCCCACTGTTTTCAATCATTAATTTATTTTAAATTCAAAATTAAATGAATCATAGTATGATTATATGTGTTTTTCTTATTATACTTGCTACAACAAGGTATAAGTGCAAGGATAATAAGAGCATACTCTCTCATCATACAACCACCCAATAAGATTGAAAATTATTCACAATTACATCAAAATAATTCATAACCTTACGAGTAAGTAATATCATCTTCAATATAATAAATTTACTGATTTAACCAATTGTTGTAGCGGCTACAACCACCCTCCAAAATTTTGGCTCGCATGCAAATTTTGGAGCATACCTTGGATCATGCGATCGATCATCCTTGGTCACTTGTTAGTAAGCTGATGATTTCAAGCTCCCCTCCTTGATCTTAAGAGTTTTCCGTGTTCTCATCTTTATGCAGCATGTGTCATCTTTGGGCATAGGGGTTGTTGTTTGTCATACAAAGGGGATGTTGTTTTGCTTCAAGGGAAATCATGTGCACATGATTTGCTATCATGACATAGACATGTTTGACACTCACTACATGCACTCTTGTCACGAAGGTTGTTGCATCAAGCAGAGTATGTTTATATTTTCTGGATGGTCTACGTTGTATCACTAAGTGTTGGTGTGCGATCACAGTTAAGTCTTATCAATGTTTACACATGTTTCATTGATCTCACACTTAGCTAATTTCCCAAGCAGCTTAGCCTCATCCAGCCTCCTGGAACTATGCACTTTTCTTTTGCAACCATCAAGCTTCCTCCCTTGCCTGCTAAAACCATACAGTGCGCAGAGACCCCAACCAACACTGCTCTCCAAAAATGCACAGAGTAGTCAGGGACCTAGCACTACTCCAGAAATGTGCAGAGCAATATGGTTGCCTTGCACTCAGAAATTGCACAGAGGTGTCCTCCCAGGGCCCCCATCTCACAGCAGTGTCATGTGCCTCAAAACTGCGCAATGTTGTCCAAGTTGTCATGTCGGTCTTGCATGCAGAAACTGCGCAGATGGGCCTCCCATGGCCTCATCCCAGCAGCAATCACTTCGCGCTAAAACCACGTTGATCCGTCGCCCAATGACTACAGGAAAAGGTGACATGCTGAGATCACTCCCAAGGAGTTAGGGAGAAGGACCAAGAGACCAAGTAATGGAAAATATCAGGACCACATGCAAACTTTGTCGGATGCATGATCATCTCGAGGGTAAGTATGGTAAGTAAAGAACACCTTTCGAAGTACACCTCTTATTTTAGTTTTCAGGACTGCTTGTCATTGTCATATCATCCTGTCCTCAGTAACATGCATGTGTGCAAACACAAAAAACATTTCATGTGTTTCCTCTACATGTCTTGCTTCCTTTTCATTTGTTTGACCAACTGTCGTCTTTGACATGTTGATTTCTATGTCATGCTTGCAACCTTGTTCTGGTGATGTTGAAGGTTTGTGTATGAGTTGTGTTCATTATGTAAACATCTATCGCACTCACACACGATGTTGTAATCACTGTCACGCAAGTGTCGTCATGGTCATCCAAAGGTCTATTTGAAGTGTCGCACTTGTCGTTTTCGTCATTAGACAGTCCTGTAGTCAGTCACACTGAGCATATGTTGTCTTGTTGGTTCGAGATGTCTTGTCGTCAAGTCATGTTGAGTGTGGGTTCACAAGGTCAGGTATACACGAGTTCATTCGCTCACACACTTAACCATTTTGCTGAAGATCTATTGACCGGACCACCCTCCATCGACCAGACTTCCACTAAGTTGCACAGCATAGTATCAGCGCTCAATGACCAAGCACTGTTGCCCAAAACTACGAAAATCTTAAGGCTTCCTTCCAGGCAGTCTGCAATGTGCAATTCTGGAATCATCCTGGTTTACTGTCACCCAGAACAGTGCAAAAGTTTCCCAATAATCCATCTCAATCTGCGCTGCCTGCAAGCCAATCCATCAAACCTCCCGCTGGTCAATCGGAGATTTTGACTAGGCAGTGACCCCGGGCTTCACTCCTCCCAAAAATTACGCATAAGCTGTCAGCATGCCTACCTCCGCTGACTGAAGAAATTGCGCAAACAAGAGGGACAAGCACCCGCTTCCGATCACTGCACTGTCTCTTAATATTGTGTAGTTCTGTTTGTTAGTCCCCCTACCAGTCGGCTTGCTGCTCCTCCTGAAAAATGTGTAGTTTTCTTGTACTATCCACCAGCTGCTCGATACCCCGCTCAGCCCAAAAACTATGCAAACATGTTCAACACGACTGCCTCCTAGTTTTGCACACTTTTGGCCAGCAAGCTCCCACAGCCCGCTCCCAACCTCCCCTGAAAATCTGCGAGATGACGAACGAGATGAACAAGGAGCACATGCTAGAAGAATTGATCGTGGTTAAATGAACACACGAAGCATACCAAGTAGCAAGCGAAGGATACACATGCGCTTGCATGAACTATCAAGTGAACACCAAGACCATTGAAGACTTCGTGCACTCTGCTATGCGGAGGTGAAACTATGGTACACCACAAGCACACTCATCACTCAACAGCACAACGACTCAACACGAACAACACAGTCAGCATGTGCATACCTGCAGCATCATGTCGAGTTGTGTCATGAGTCGCCTCGGCCACATCACTACTTTGGGTCATAATTGTGTAATCAACATAATGTAACGTGGAATACTAAGAGACCCGCGTATGGAGTTAAAGAGTCATGTAAGTCGAACAGTCACAAGGGTCGGTTTCACCCTTGGCTATATATATCCCTCATTTGTACATGTAAAGGGCTTTTCACCTTGGCTCCTCCCATATAGCCTTGAGTGTCTGTAGTATTTTCTTTGAGGAGTGAGCAGTGGCTCCAACGCCCCGCTATCGGGGTTAGTGATGTAATGGTGTACGGATGTGTATTAAAACTTTTGCTTAATTCAGAAGCCTGTTAACAGGTTAGCACGTTTCAACACATGTATTGTATTCATTTGTAAGACAGTTGAACTATTTCGATTGTTTTAGTACATATGTTATTGGAAATGTGTTGTATCAGTTGTTAGCGATGTCCCACCTATGTGGAATATTCCGTCAGACACTCAACAAATCCATTCTCGTAAACTTGTTATAACAACCGTCGCACTCGTGTTGACTATTATGTCGAGTGTTGCACGTGATATCTGTTCACCTTGTGTTTGTGATTGTTGCATCCATGTGGACTACACCACCGGAAGTTGCGCATGTCCTGTTGTGTTGTGTGTCTCTAACAGAGTTGGGACTATTCCCTTTCGACTTGAGACTCACTCTCACCCTCTCCCTCTGTAGTGAAAGAACCTTGACACAAGCGACACTAAGCACTCACCAGGAATGCGAACCCCGTTGTGCGAAGACTAAGTAAACCACTTTCATGTGCTGACAAACAAGAGCTAAGGCATATCTTTAAGATAATGGCAATCAAGCCATCATATCGAATGGGACCCCTACACCAAACATTGTGAGGTCTAGCTAGGACTTCATATCAAGGAGATCCCCTGAATGTTGGAGAGTCTAGCACCATCAACACCAATCAATAAAAGAATTTAATATAAAAGATAGAATAACTTCAAGCTAAATTACATTTACTTAGTTTAAATATAGTGAAATTAAAGTACAATGTTTATCATTTTTTAGCTATATTTATCTCATGGTTTCTCCCTATCGCTTAGTTTAAATGTAATTACATTAAAGTAAAAATATTGAATCCAAATTATTGTTAAGGTTTGTAATCTGGACTATTTAGATTTTATTGATTCGTAAATTGAGATATTTCGTTATTTTGGAATCTGGTCTATTTATATTTTACTGATTGGTAAATTAAGATATTTTCTTATTTGTAATTTCGCATTGTGTAGTGGAGAATCTAATCCTACCCAACAACCATAATAATGTTTTATTAGTCCTTATCATGAAGTATAAGATTCTATTTCCATGAACATTTTCAATATTTATAGTTGCTTTTAAAAATATATTAGATATTTTATGGCTTATCATATTATTTTGCAAAATTAAATAATTATGAAAATATTTTAGTTAAAGAAAACATTTTTTTTATTTAAAAGAGATTAAATTATAAATTTTTAATTGGTTGAAACATATGGAAATATTAATTAATTGTAGTTGAATATTATATAATAATAAAAAACAATTAAAATATGCATGTTTAATTTAAAAACAAAATTAAATAATTATGAAAATATTATAATTAAATCAAACAATTTTTAATATATATATATATATATATATATATATCTATATATATATATATATATATATATATAGATATATATAGATAGATATATATAATTAGTAAAAACATATAATTAATTGTAACATGATAGAAACACTTAATATAGTGGTCAATAAGTCATAGTTCTAATTCTCAAAATATTAAATTAAAAATTCAACTAAAATATTTAAATAAACTAAAATTGATCAATTGAAGTATCTCCGCTTTACCAAAATTAATCTCCTCATTAATCACAAATTCACATATTCACATTTAGTTTATGTAGATATAGATATTGATTACCTATGGATCAGTTCGGTAAAATCAATCGATTAATGTATCTCCGCTTTACCAAGATTAATCTCCTCGTTAATCACATATTCACATTTGGTAAACTAAAGTTTGTGGTTTCATTATGATGATAACAACGTCGTTCATATATGCATTTTAATATATCTTTGTCGTTTTGATTGAAGGCAGCACAGATGCATATATATGCAGTGACATTGATTAAGTTCCAAAGTTTTACACTGAAAATAATTAATAACAATTAAAATCTTCAATGTGATTCCATTGCTCATAAACTTTGTAAGTCCGGTCGGTAGAAATATTTGAAATATGTGTCATATTTACTAACCACATCTATATTGTCAAAGCCATTAGAATGAAAATCTTCTTCTTCTTCTTTTTTATTTTTTTATTTTTTTCTTCTTCTTTTTTTCAGTAAGAAAAGAGCTTTATATTATATGAACTCGAGAAAATGAACAGAATATAAACCATTACATATCATTGTGAAGATGATTGGAAAACATGTTTTCCATCTCTTGTAAGAGGAGCAAGTGTGAGCTATCATATTGAAAATATATACCGATCATCAAAAACAAGATCATATAATCCTTGGAGCACAAAGCTTTAGTATTTCAAGGGCAGTGGGAATATCCCCTTTTGTAAAACAAAATTGCATGTATAGTTTAGAGCAGTAAATCAAAATTGACATATGCAGGAACCAAAAGGGAAAGCATATGCAAATTTTGCAGAAAAAGGGAGGCTTGGATTCAACCCAGAAATAGGAAGTCCCCATGTCATATGTATTGTGCTCCCAAGTGATTTTCAAATACCAGTTGCCAGGCGGTCCAAACAATCCTTTTTTTGATAAACTGTCTGCTTCCATGTTCTGGGATCTGTCTATGTGTTGGATTGTGTAGCCTCCCTAAAGCTGCCAAAGGAGCTCTATTCTCTTCAGTCATCCTTGTAATATAGGAGTGTTAATGGAGGCTTTACCCAATACTTGATCAATAATAATCTTCGAGTCCCCGTATATGTGCAAATAAGGGATATTTAGAAAGTTGTTGAAGCACAAGAGACTCCATAGAGCAATTGCTTCCGCCTTGTTGTTGGTGTCGTAGCCTACATTCCAAAAAATCCTGTAGGATAGTTCAGTTGATATAGTAATCCAAACCGCACATGCACAAGAACCCCTTTGTGTTGCTCTGTCAAAAAAGCCCATCGGGTATACAAACTGTGTGTTATTCTGCACGTGTGGGTTATTGTTGGGACGAGTGGGTTGTGAAAAGAAAACAAAGAAGTTTGACATGATTCAATCAGAGATCTGATGGAAATCCTCCATTGGGTTCTGAAAAAGATACTTGTTCTACCAGTTCCAGATGGCCCATAAAATAAGTAATGGAATGGCTCTCCAGAAGGATTTCTAATTGCTCCACCACTTTAGTGACTCCTTGATGGAGGAATGAAAGATATACTAAAAACCAAAACTTTTAGATAGTTTCTTCCATACCTGGATAGTATGTTAGCATTGAAGAAAAATATGATTGTTGTTTTCAGTGTCACTTTTATAGATATAGCATATACCTGGCCCTTGCCATTGTCTTTTCTGTAGGTTCTCCCAGATGAGATTCTTATTGTGGAAAACCAGCCAAGAAAAGATGATGATTTTATTTGGAATTCCTGTTTTCCAAAAGGCAAAAAGGAATTGTAATTTTTCTTGCAATGTTGATACCTTGGAGAAAGAGAAATAAGTATCCGCTACAACAATATTATCAACTGTCATCTCGCCCTTCCAAGTGATTGAGTCTCGGGGTCCCATGCAGCAGATGCTAATGTGTTTGATATTTGCTATAATCTTGTTCCACTACAGAGCCATGTGGCCATTAAGGCCAAGAGAGTGAGCCTCTTTCCAAATGGGAATTGGACCTTGCCAATCAGTTATAGCTTGATCCCAAAAATAAATGCCCAGTCCATTTAGGTGAATTCTGATGTTCTCGGGGATGGAGCATTCCTCCCCAGCACCAAGGATTGGGTCAACAACAATGTGGATACAATTCCCAGTTTGGAATTTCCATGTAAGTTGCTGAAAGAAGCATTTTTCCATTTTCTGGAAGATTTTCCAAATGGCAGATCCCTACTTGGTGCCTATGGTGCCTTTTCTGTACCAATGCCTGAAATCTTTATTTTTGAGGTATTTGTGCTAGATGATTTTGCTCCAGGAGCCTTTCCAAAATATACCTCTCCATAAGGATTTCATCAACAGTGTTCTGCCAAATCTGTGAAGGTCCATAATCCCCCATCCACCTAATTCCTTTAGGAGAGTGATGCTGACCAGTTTGGTGAGATGGTATTTTTTCCTTTCATGGCTCCCCCCCATATGAAGTTTGTTGTTAGGTGGTTTAGATCCTTGACAGTGGATGCAAGATGTGAAAGAGATGAGCCCAATAAACCCCCAACTGTGCTAACATTGCTTGGGAGAGGAAAACTCACTCTCCCAGTGAAAGGAATCTGAACTCCCACCCAGATATCCTTTTGAAAAAATGGTCAATAATCCATTGCCAATCAACATATTTGTAATAGCAAGATTTTAAGCAATATCCAAGATATTTCATTCCATTTTGAACAAGCATTGCCTTGATACCAAATAAATATTCTATATATGTAATAGAAGATTTTCCATTATACATCAATCTTATAGATTTTCCATTATTTATGTGCAATCCTGTAGCATTTGCAAATTTGTTAAAAATATTAAAGAGACATAACCAGGAAAAGCGACAAAGCATACCCAGGATCAAAATATCATTAACAAAAAGACTATGTGAAATACAGGTGTTGTTGCCTATCTTCATTGGGCGGAACTGTTCCACCATTACAACTCTTTTTATGTGTATACTTAGGCTATCCATTACCAGAATGAAGAGAAGGGGGGAAAGTGAGCATCCCTGCCGCAAACCTCGAGCAACCCGAAAATATTTTGTTGGATAACCATTTATTAAGACAACGTAATTTACATTGTCTACACATGCCATTATCCAATTTATACATCTAGGACTGAGTCCAATTTTGATAAGGACACATCTAAGGAAGCCCCAATCCAGGCAGTCGTATGCCTTCCTCAAGTCAATCTGGAAGATAGCCGCATTTAGCTTCTTGATGTGGATCGAATGCATACTCTCCTGCATGTTTACAACAACATCACGGATGAGCCTGTTCTAGAGAAATCCATGTCGTTTAGGAGAGATGTATCATGAAAGAGTATTTCAATTGTCTTTGAAATGATTTTATAAATAATGTTGCATAGGGAGATCAGCCTGAATTCCGAGAAATTTTTTGCATTGTTGTTCTTTGGAATGAGGGAAATATATGTAGAAGTGATGTGTTGATGTATTTTGCCCGTGGATCTAGATTCCTTTACCATGCTCAAAAGATCATTCTTAAAAAGTTCAAAAAAATGAGTAAAGAGTTCAATCGTCCATCCATCAAGACCTGGACATTTATCCCTCTTGAAGGATTTTAGCACATTCAGGAGTTCTTCCTCCGTGACTACCTTGTAGAACTCTTCATTTTGCTCGTCCTCGTACATAGTGGGATAAGGCTCTATTCCCCAAATTAGATCCTTCACCATTATATTTTCATTTCTATCATATGCCTTCTGAAAGTAATGAACAGCCGCATTGCAGATACCTTCTTGTGTTTGGTGAATTTGGCCGTCCTCATCCATAATCTCCCAAATGGAATTTATGTTGCGGCGATGGTTAGAAAATCGGTGAAAAAATTTTGTATTGCAGTCGCCCTCCTTTATCCAGGTCGCCCTGCTTTTTAATCTCCAGGTAGATTCCTCAATAGAAAGAATGTTTTTCTTTGTGATTTCAAGTGCATGTATTCGGAGCCGGATCTTCATAGGAAGGCAGTGGGAGGACATTTTAGGTAGGATCTGATCCAATTATTTCTGAATGTCAACAAGTTCTTTCTTGTGGTCCTTTTTCTTTTGTTTTTGCCAGAGCTTGACTTTCCCACAAAGGGTATCCAGTTTGTCAGGGAGATTAATCATGGGGGGAGTACTAGGAAGAGCTTGTTGCCCCCAAGTCTCCCGAGCAAGATTATTGAAATTCGGATCTTCCAACCAGGATCGGTTGAATTTAAAAGGAATGCCCATATGAATGTGTGTTTTCTGCCATTGCAACGAGATAGGCCTGTGGTCAGAAATGAAATTGTTGATGGTTTCTGAGTGAACATCCCCAAGTCGCTCTAACAATTGTTCATGGATCAAAAAGTGATCTAGTCTTTTGGCCACATAAACTGTTCCGGAGTGACATTATCCCATGTTGGAGCTATTTTTGTAGGGCATATGTCCACAAAATTATGCAAGGGAATAACATCTTGAATCAATCTGGCCAAAGGGTCTATTTTCCTGCAACATCCCCATACTTCATCACAACGTATGGTGCAGTTCAGGTCACCCACAATGATAAGGGAAACCAAATCCATCATTCCAAAGGAGAAAAGACGATCCCAAAAAATGAATCGGTCCTTGTAGGGGGCATATATATTGAGAATGTGAATGTTGCCAGGTATTCCGTGAAAACTAGCTTCCAGCAGAATACCTACAAAACATCGAAAAGCCTTAACAGTGTTAGCCTCACTCTCATAACAAAACAATTATAAATCCAAATGTCATAATTAAATAAATCAAATCTTGAGAATTAGGAGTTAGTTCCTCAAACTAGGGAGTTTAGTTAGGATGAGAGATTCTCTCCAACTAGCTCTCCTAGATTAGTGTGTTGTTGAGATATTTTCTCAACCATAGTGTCCAAGATAGACGCACTATCTTGAGACAAACTTCCTCATGTATTTATTTGTACTATTATCATTCTTTGTACATTGGATTGGATTGAGAATGAGAAGAATACAATGAGGCTCTGGCCTTTTCCGCCATGTTTGGTTTTTCTATATGTCTGATATTTATTTTATGAGTGAGTGTGTGTATTATTTGTTTATTAGTTTTCTTCATGTGGTATCAGAGCTAAGGGTCGTGAGCCTAAAGAAATTACTACGTTGTGTTTAATTAATGGGTTGATCTCTATGGTGAAGTGCTTGGCTGTAAGAATAATTATGGGTCCAAATTGACGCTGGAGGATGTTGCATAGAGCAAGAGCAATGTCTGCTGTAAGAATCCCTTTTTGGGTAGCCAAGACTGCGACCTACGAGAACACCAGCAACTGTGGAGCTAAATTGAGCCAATGATGTCAATGCTTATTACGCAATGGTATGGTAGATATATAAACTGCATGTGGCATCACTAGTTAACGGAGAAGCTAGAAAAAGCCAGCAGAGCCAGTGTAAATTGATCCATGATGATCCAACGTAATTCATTCGAATGACTCGTCAAAATATTCATAAAATGTCGATTCAGAAGCGGAAACGAGGGCATTTAATGGTGACATTAGGCACAACTGAGCCAAAAGCAAAGTTTTAGAGACATATTGATTGGCAAAGACATATCGATTGGCAGAGCCATATCGTTCATAACAACATCATTACTAGAATCGTTGTGCAGATCACGTTGTAGGCAGTGGATGATGCCAATTCCTTAGAATTCCCACAATCGTTTCCACAAACAGATTCCTCCTCTGGTAGCACCTCAGACTTGGAGCGCTTGGGCCCGGGCAGATCCGGAGATGGATACGTACGCTTGTTGTTTGTTGAACCACGCCTTGTGAACACCATGCTCTCTTTCGAAGATTAGAGTAGTAGATCTGGCAGCATCAATATTTGGTATTTGGTTGTTCGTTGTTGCAAGGATTTGGTGTGTTGCAAGTACAAGTGTTTCCATAGTGAGACCTACGTCGACATGTTATCTCCTTCTTGCAAAATTCACATATCGTCATGCCTTGAGATATCTTGCAACACCTAAGATGTTACATCATTCAAGCATGCGAGATTACTAATTTGATCTATTTATCCCCAAAAAAAATACTCGCATGCTCAACCAAGGTCTACTGCATGCCATTTCTTGGATACCTCAATATACAATCTCACAAATCCCTTCTCTGCTGCCGCAATAGAGTGGAGTGCGTTTTTGGCGCTGAATTTTCTCAATCCTCTTCGCTTCCACTTTTGAACCCAGGCTTCTGTTCCTTTAGTTTCACAGATCAAATCCACCTGGCCATTGTAAATGGTTACACTTACACCTCGAGATAAGAGCACATTCACTTGATATATTGTAACCTTCATGTAGTCATTTTGTAGCTTTGTAAAAACGATATCTCCTTGACCATCCCATTATACACTCTTTGGGATAATCTTCAATTTTTTTTACGGATCACACCATTCATGAATGCAGCAAAGTCAAACGGCTGTGATTTTGATCCTCCAGAGTTATTCTTGGCAGACAGCGACTCTGGTGGCGTTGTCCTCATCAGCAGCATCCAGTCGTGAAACATCCTTGAGGAGAGGTCCCCATGAATGCACATACTCAACAGCGTGGATGTTCAGCAAACGACGGCACTTGGAGGCAGTGTGAGCCATGGGCAGCGTGAACCTTGGAGGTTGCCTTAGCCAGAAGGCGACATTGTGAGAGAAGGCTGCAGTGGACAGCAAGCACGCAATGAGGGAGGAAGCAAAATATACAGTCAACCAGTTGAAGGAGCCAATTTATTGCAGCATTGCAGAAACATCATTGAGCCAAGTGTAGCCTACATGAAACCCAATTGCCCTCCGCGTGGAATGTGCAAGTGAGATCGTTGAACCTATATCTTTATAAGTATGGCTCTACATTTGATTTTTGATGCATAAAGTTTTAAAATTGAAACTTCCATTCATTTTTTTTTAAGTGCATTCATAAACATTCTTTTAATGGAAGTGACTGTTCAACAAGTCACGACCACTCACTTTTTAAAGTGACCTGCATAAATTTTATACAGATTGTGAGGGGTGTGGCTTTAGTGGAAACATAATGAAAGTGTCACTTATAATAATGAAGTCATAAGTGAATTTTTTGTTTTTGGAGTGACAAGTATTTTTCAGAGTGAGAAGTAAAAAATGATCTTTTTGTAAATTTTGGAGAGGTAAGGAGTATTTCTAATTCTTTTGTAATATTTGGAGTAATAAGTGATTTTTCCAATTTTGGAGTTATAAGGTTGTAGTTGATTGTTTATGTACTCAATACTGAATAAAAACATATTTTTGGTGGTGCTTGTGTCCTAGATCCGCCCGAAATTGAATAAGGGGATCTTAGGTACACCATGTGTATGTTTGTGGTGGCGCATGATTCTTGATATTGTTTTTGTTTTATGTCTAGTTTTGACACTAACCTTCATGTGGTATCTTTCTAATATGGTACACACAACAAATTAGCGCCTTGCATGCACATAGTCAATTCCATTCAAGCTCCTGTAATCAAGCTTATGTACACAAGCACACAACGTCACATCATCAACTTGATAAGATGATCTTCCAAGCAAGCACATTTCACATCATGCAATCAAAGAAATCAAGTTAAGGACGCTACAAAATCAAGCATTTCAAGCCAAGATGACATCAACGTCATCAACACTTTTTGTATCACTTGCAGATAAACATTTTTTTTAACTCAATTGTACGGGTGCATTCTCGGTTGTAACCAATACCCTAATTTGAATTGTTAAGGTGAATACATTAAGTCAAGTAAGTCTTCAACTAAGTCATCAAGATTGAACTTGTCATTTGTCTCTTGGGTGCATTTTCAACAGTGTTCGACACCCTTCCTTTTTTAAAATCAGCACATTCAGTGATTACATTCAAGAAAGCACAAAGTGTCAGTAATCAATCAAGCAAGTTCAAGCAAGCCATCTAGCAAGCAATCATCATCAAACAAGTGTATTATATTCTTCAAGTGAGAAATAAGTAATAAATCAAGCGATCGTGTCATTCAAACAATCAAAGCAAGCGAGTGTGTCAATCAAACAACAAGCAAGCGAGCGTGTCAAAATCAAGTGCAAAAGTTCAATGCACGACATCTACAACAAAAAAGCCAGTGTGAAGTTGATTGAAGCATTCAAAAAGTGTCATTGAAGCATTCAAGCAAAGCGATCATCATCAAGCGAGCGTGAAATCAAGAGTTCAAGCAACCAAGTTATAAAACTCTAGCAAGTGTTTGAAGCATCAGCAATAAGCAACAGTACAAGAGAGCCTGAATTCAAAGTGCGCAGGCTAACATGGTGATACACATTCAACTATCCAAAATTCTTAACAATTTGATTTTATCATCAGTTGGTGACATGGTGAACATCAGCAAAATAACTTTTACTGATATTCAAGTGCATCTTAAAAATGCACGTGAAATGATTGAGTTCTTCAACTGGAGTCGCAAATTCAAAGAGATGAGTTGCAACAGAAGAGTGATGTTTCCAAGTCTTTCATCTGTACAGATGAAGATAAAGATGTTGATTCCAAATCACTGATCCAACCAACTTCAAGTGTCAAAGTGGTCCCTGATCCAGTTCAACTTTCTTCCAAACCAATCATCAAGCCATGGGAAGAAATCCAAAGTACCAGAAATCGACGAGGCTTAGGATATGTCAAAGATAATGCTAACTTGCATATCCCAGATTATTCAAGGCCCATTAAGTTTGTAAGTGCAAGGTTTCTTACACAAATCACATCGGCTAGTTTTGAGAAAGGTAAAGGCAAACAGAATTACACGCAATCTGAAGTTGCAGTCAAACCAAAATGCCTTCATTGTCAAAGAACCGGTCATCTAGAAGATCAGTGTTTTGATCTTCATCCTTGTCGCCATTGTGGCAAGTCAAATCATTCATCAACGCAATGCAGCACACAACAACAATCAAGCAGATTGAAGATCGATTATTCATGGATTGATCCCTAGGAATGGTCATCCACGATTAGAAGAGTGTATAAGTTTTACAATCAAATTCACTCACACATAATGCAACCAACAGTAAAAATGAAGATGGTACTCTCGTGCAGTTGAATGGGGGAGTACACCAGTGAAACACTCCTACACCTGAAGTGGGGAGTTCAACAATAATTTGAAGAATATTGTCTCTCCTTTCAGCTGACAAAGGGGGGAAAATGTCAATGAAATTGACAGTGGTTTTCTGACTGAAAGTCTCGACAAAATCAGCGAAGCAGCTAGTGGGCATTTTCATCAACCAATGGGCATCAACAACAAAACCTGCAGTGAGCAGTTTTTGACATCAAAAAATTCGTCAATGGGCGATCGACAGCAAAGTCAATAGTGCGTAGTTTTAAAACATAGAAAAAGCAACAGTGAGTTTTTTTTTAGCCAATGGGCGATCATCATCAGCAGAGATGCCAGTGGGCGTTCATCACATTTTGTCAATGGACACAAGATGATGATTTCAAGCAAAGGATAGTTGGATCCTTTTGCAGCTTGGCACGTGATGGAGTTGTCAAGCAACATTCAGAGATGACTCAGACATGTAGCTTATTCATGGTCTCTTCATATTTTATTTTCTTCAGCATCCAGCTTTGCGGTTTTTCAAGGAAATGTTTTTTTGAGGATGAACTTGAGAACTTGGAAGAGGGTTCCTTGTTCTTATTTTGGATTTATCATTGGGGGGGAATGTTGTCCTCACTCTCATAATAAACAATTATAAATCCAAACATCATAATTAAATAAATCAAATCTTGAGAATTAGGAGTTAGTTCCTCAAACTAGGGAGTTTAGTTCAGATGAGAGATTCTCTCCAACTAGCTCTCCTAGATTAGTGTGTTGTTGAGATATTTTCTCAACCATAGTGTCCAAGATAGACGTACTATCTTGAGACCAACTTCCTCATGTATTTATTTGTACTATTATCATTCTTTGTACATTGGATTGGATTGAGAATGAGAGGAATATAATGAGGCTCTGGCCTTTTCCGCCATGTCTGGTTTTTCTATATGTCTCATATTTATTTTATGAGTGAGTGTGTGTATTATTTGTTTATTAGTTTTCTTCGAACAAAACCCAAGAAGGATCCCATAAGGCCACCAAACCCCTAGAGAGACTAGATGAAGCAGTTGCAGAAATGTACCAATTCGGAAACATTTTCTGAAAGTATAGAATAGCCTGTGTGACATTATGCATAGGTTCTTGTATGAGAATGATATATGGGTGAAGAGAGTAGAGCAGGTTTTTGAGAGCTAAAAACTTTGGGCCAGCCTCTAGACGCTGGATGTTTGGGGATATGATGTGGGTCATGGGAGGAAATCATTGGGCTGTCGTGCTCTAAGGGCCCCAAAGGAAGAAAAATCTGCAATTGGAACATCAACAAGGAAGCAGTCCATTGGGGAGGCGGATGAGATATTTTTATTTCTTCCCCAAAAATGTCGGCTACCTCGGTTTTGCTTCTGTCGGACAGTAATGTTTCCCATTGAGGTAGGGCTAATGTGTGGGGAGGTAGATCTCCTAGGCTTATGGATGGTGAGGGAGTGTAGGTCTAGGGTCTTTCTTTGTAAAAGGAAGTTCAGGTCACTTCTGATAGAGTTTGTAGGAGATGCAATAGGTGAGTTAGGAGGAGTGACACTAAGGTAGTGGCCTTTGTCCTTGGATTGACGACGGGGTGGAATATGTTGGAAATAGCAACAAGAAATGCTAAAAATATCATTGTTAGAAATAGCATTTCAGATACCATTGTTGGACATAGCAACAAGGAATGAAAAATGAAAGTGCTAAAAATAACATTGCTATAAATAGAATTTAGGGATAGATTCCAATTTTAGTTAGTTCCTAAACTAAAATTGAGAAGTAAAATTCGAATTTGTTCTTAGCAACTGTTTGATTAATAATTAATTAATTCATCTTGAGCTAATTAGTTGGAGAACGTCAAACATGAATTTTATGTGAGGACATGCAACAGTTATCCCATTAATTGAGGAATTTATCCCTTAGTTAAAGAGATAAGGATGAGTTGTAATTAGTTAGCTCAGTTAACTGAGTTAAGTCTAGTTAGATTAGTTCAAATATTTTGTTGAACTAATTGTGAGTCCATTTAGTTAATGCATGCATGCATGTAACTGCTGCACTTCAGATAATTGAATATTCTCTCATAAATAACTCATGCATGTCAGTTCAGTCAGAGACCCAGTTGAGATCAGAGGAAGGGAAAGTGTACTATCAGTTGGAGAATTTTTCCTATATAGTAAACTCATCCATGCAGAAGGAATTATCTCCTTCATGATTGCACAATTACTACTGAGCCAAGTGAGCAGTGTGAGGTGGGAATTCACACAAGTGGAAGCACTGGACCCCAGGAAGAACTTCACATGGAAATAGGAGGAGGCTTGGAGGGCAGAGGAGAAGGTTTGTGAGAAGCCTTTGATTGTCTATGAGCAGCAGAGGGATTGTACTAAGAGTTGGATAGCTTGTGAGCTAAAGCTTTGTGTAATCCTGAGATATTTCCACTTGTATGATAATACAAAGATCGGGGTTTTTAGCTGAGGCTTTCCCCAAATTATTCTTCTGTGTTTTTGTGTGATTGCTTTCTCATTCTCAGCTATATGTGTTCTATTTGATCTTGCTCAAAATCGATTAAGCTTCCACAATTTTGTTGTAGAAGTAGATCTTGCATTTTGCTTTAGTATATTGCATAATCTATTGATCAACAGTGGGAATTTCTACATGGTATCAGAGCAAAGGTGATCAAAGCGAAGAACAGTATACAAGAAGGGAGAAGTTAAAAGTTTTGAGGTTCCTGAATATAGAAATCAAGTTCTTATCACATCTCAATTTCACCAATGACCTTCAGTGATTTAAGACTCGAGTATGCCATTGATTTTAGAAGGAAAACGGTCTAAAGGACTTCATTGATCAAGAAGTCCCCAAGGCAGCAGCGGCTAATGCTACAGAATTGGCGGGATGGAAGAAATGTGTGGCTAGAGCAAGGAGAATCCTCCTGGAGGGAGTTCGAGACCACATTGTCTTGAGCCTCCATGGGAAGGAGACACCGTTTTTGATGTGGAAAACATTGAAAGATCTATATCAAAACAACAACGACCAAAGGAAGCTGGCGCTGAAAGACAAGATTTGGAAAATCAAGTGTGAAAAGGGCGACACGATCTCTACATACTTGAACAAGTTCACCACCTGTGGGGATGAACTTGGAAGTGTAGGGATCACGACAGCCGATGATGACATGGTGAGTCTTGCTCTCCTTGGTCTTCCTAAGAGCTGGCATAGCTACCAAGACTCAATAAATGGAAGAGAAAAACTGCCAGATTGGGAATGACTTTGGTCGGATCTAATGCAAGAGGAGATAAGAAGAAGCACCAGAGATGGTTCTTCATCCAAGGAGGATGAAGAAAATTGTGCCTTAGCAAGTAAGGCAAAGAAAGGGAAGGAGAAGGTTTCTCATCCCAAATTGAGTTCTTCCCATGGTGGGAAGAAATTTGACAAATCGAAAGTGTGATGCTTTCATTTCCAAGAGGTGGGCCATTTTGCAACAAATTGTCCATTGAAGAAATCCAAGATGGGATCTAAGGAAGGATCTGAAGGTGAGGCATTGGTCTCACCGTTCGAGTTGGATTTCACCCTCTTTGCATGCATGGTTTCATCCATGGTGGGATGTGGTTGGTTTCTTGACAGTGGAGCTTCATTCCACATGATCGACGATAAGAGTTTGTTCAGTACCTTGGAGGAGAAAGATCTCCAGATACTCATAGCGATGGGTAATGATGAAAAGTATAGTGTCTCAAGAGTAGGCACAATTGTTTTTCAGAGGGAGCATGGAGCTCGCATTACCTTGACTAATGTGAAGTATGTGCCAGGACTGAAGAAAAACTTGGTATCGATCGCAATGCTGGAAGACAAAGGCTATGATGTAGTCTTCAGTAAGGGAAAGGTTTTCCTTAGACACGTCACCACGAGACAGGTGAAGCAGAGCGGTTCGCGAGTCAAGAACCTATATGCTTTTGAGGTTAAAGATGCATGCAAAGCCTTGAGGAGCAAGGCAACTGTTGGAGACATGGTGGTTGAGAGGGAGAGTACATTACCTCTGAACATGCAGTGCCAGAAGAAGTCTTAGACAATTGTGGAGGAGCCACAATTGGTCAAGCAGCTTCAGGAGGTTGTGGAGCAACCACAACTGGAGAAGTCGAGAGGAGATCGAGTGGAGGCATCCACTCATGCAGATACCTCCAATAGGGGAAAACTTCGAGCCAAGTGGGCATAGGGAGCACATGCATCCATACCTCCAGGTAGGAGGTGGGGCGATGTGGAGTGACAGTCCCAAGAAGGCTGGAATAGGGGTAGGATCATTGAGGTACCCAACCTCTTTGATTAGACCTTGCTACAGGAGCCTCGATGAGGACTAGCAGGACTGGCTGAGTGGGTAGAGACAGATTCGGATGGAGCGGCTGAGAGAGCTACCATGCAGGAATCCCCAGACAGTGCAGAGCTAGCAGGCTACAATAATGCGAGAGGCACAGGAGTGTTGCACCAGTGCAGGATGGCACAAAGAGGTGTGCAATGGTGCGAGATGCATGGAGTGTTGTAGTAGCTTAGAGGTCACAGAGGGAGTACTTGTCAGTGGCAGAGGGAGCTCCAGCATCAGAGGGTGTTTCTATCCCAATAGGGAGGTCAGTTGGGAGATTTTTTGTTTCTAGAGTTGTTGGAGCAACAACACTTGGGAGAAGTGTTTCATGTAGAACATTCCAAAGGTTCAGGATCGGGTTCAAGTTGAATGCCTTTCTTGTTGCGAGGGAGTGTTGGAAATAGCAACAAGAAATGCTAAAAGTAGCATTGCTATAAATAGCATTTCAGGTACCAATGTTGGACATAGCAACAAGGAATGAAAAATGGAAGTGCTAAAAATAGCATTGTTATAAATAGCATTTCGGGATAGATTCCAATTTTAGTTAGTCCCAGAACTAAAATTGAGAAGTAAAATTCGAATTTGTTCTTAGTAGTTGTTTTATTGATAATTAATTAATTCATCTTGAGTTAATTAGTTGGAGAAAATCAAACATGAAGTCTATGTGAGGACATGCAACAATTATCCCATTAATTGAGGAATTTATCTCTTAGTTAAAGAGATAAGGATGAGTTGTAATTAGTTAGCTCAGTTAACTGAGTTAAGTCCAGTTAGATTAGTTCAAATAGTTTGTTGAACTAATTGTGAGTTCAGTTAGTTAATGAATGCATGCAACTGTTGCACTTCAGATAACTTAATATTCTATCATAAATAACTCATGCATGTCAGTTCATTCAGAGACCCAATTGAGATCAGAGGAAGGGACAATGTAATATCAGTTGGAGGATTTTTCCTATATAGGAAACTCATCCATGCAGAAGGAATTATCTCCTTCAAGATTGCGCAGTTACTACTGAGCCAAGTGAGCAGTGTGAGGTGGGAATTCACACAAGTGGAAGCACTAGACCCCAGGAAAAATTGCGCAAGGAAATAGGAGGCTTGGAGGGCAGAGGAGAAGGTATGTGAGAAGCCTTGAACTGTCTATGAGCAGCAGAGGGATTGTACTGAGAGCTGGATATCTTATGAGCTAAAGCTTTATGTAATCCTAAGATATTTCCACTTGTATGATAATACAGAGATCGAGGTTTTTAGCTGAGGCTTTCCCCAGAGTATTCTTCTGTGTTCATATGTGATTGCTTTCTCATTCTCAGTTATATGTGTTCTATTTCATCTTGCTCAAAATCGATTAAGCTTCTGCAAGTTTGTTGTAGAAGTAGATCTTGTATTTTGCTTTAGTATATTGCATAATCTGTTGGTCTATAGTGGGAATTTCTATAGAATAGGAGTAGGAGAGGGTACATATGTGACATGCAAAGTGGATGGAATGTTGTGATAGGGATGTGGAGATGGAAAATGAGTAGGTATTTCCTGATAGGGGGTAGGTTCCAATGGTGGTGGACAATTAAAGTGAGCTGGAATTCGAGGTAATGGAAAATCCGACTTTTCAGAGATATTTGGGGAGGACGGAACAGAAATTGGAGATGTTACCAGAGAACTGAAAGTAAGAGGGTGGCGAGAATTTTTCTTTCGAGGCATATCTGGATGAGGCATTTTCTGATTCTGTGACGCAAGCCTTTGACCTTTTATGCTTGGACATTCCCTATCAGAATTGGACAGTGTGGAGGCATTGTAGCATTTCCGTCCATGTAGGCGACCTCCAGGACGAAGAGGACATTGTTCACGCAGGTGTCCTGTTCGGTGACAGAAAGAGCAGCGAAAAGGAACCCCCCAATAATCTAGTCTTTGATGGAGATTAATATCCTCCCAATGCAATTTGATGTGATCAAGAAAACTGCCACGATATTCCTTCTCAATGAGAATCCAAGCAACTCTCTTGTCCTATGCACCTAGGCATCTCGAGTCCACATAAACAAATTTTCCAATGGAATTTCCTATGTCTGTTAGAGCCTGTTTAGTCCACAGTTCAATCGACAAATGTTATGGGCAAATTTAGTGTTTCTCCAAATGACTAACCCCTAGACCTAGTAGCAAGTCTAGAACAACAGTTAAAGTAATTCCATTGCTTTTCCTATAGCTAATAGATAAAAGAAAGAGGAGAAAAAGAACCAACATGTATCTCTCGCTTGATCACTCTTTCCTTTGACCGCTTTCGCCACTCCCTTCCGTACTTAACTCGCTTGAAAGGTAATTTCACACAAGATGAGACAGAAAACCATTAAAGCATACATATCGATCTGTTAACTAAACATATTATAGAATCGAAAGTAAAGTATACATCACATAACACATGAATGTGAAAAAGCATAGAACTCTTTATCCATAGAAGGAAAGATTACAACCCATGTAGATGCATGTCCGATTCAGCGTCATCCTTCCAGCTTCAAACCCTTCTCTCCTTATGAAACAACAATTTGACATGATAATATTACTTTCTCTACTAATCGCTTTCCAACAGCATTTCCTTAGCTCAAGAAATTCCAACCTAGACTAGCCTTGGGATGCCTGGTCCTTTTATAACTAAATGGAGGAGGTTAAGCCATTAATGGCCCTCATGAATGCTTTGCCATAATTGGGAAGTGGTTCCATGGAGGAAGGGATAATGGATTAAGGTTCATTCATCTCCTTCTTCATCCAAATGCGAGCCCCATCCATCTGGAAACTTCCAGAAGGATCCATTGGATGAGGAATCCAATGGATTCATTACAAAAATTCGATGAGTCTCGCTCATCGCAGGTGAAACAAAGGCTAGGTGCAATGCATAGCACCCAGACAGTGTAGTTCCTGCAATGCATTGCAGCTAGATAGAAGGCTGCCTGAGATGATCTCCTTAGGGGCATTTTTTGGATGAATGGTGACAGGAAACTCTTGGGAGGCAAGCACGATGTAGGTTAACTTCATTAGGAAATGAAAACAACTGAATTAGGGGTTGATGGACCCTAATATCACTGATCTGGAAGTCGAGGATGATGTGCCCAAATTTTCCTGTAACAGTTGCCCCCCTAAAGCATGAAGTCGAAAATGAACATGTCGAGTGAGATGCTTTACCACTTGGAGAGAAGGTTTCAAAACGGAAGATGACATGCATCAGTTACAATACAAATATCATGATACTTTGATTTTTTTCTCACAATTTTTAGTTGAGGGAAGGCATACCCATGCTCAGCTTTATAAACTTTCATTACACGTACAAATATAGTCATCTACAGATGTATACCCATGAGTGGATGACCATGAATGTAAGGCAATTGTACATTTGATATAGTAATCCTGAAAAATATATCACAATCCGGATGGATGAAACTAGATCTAGGGTCTTTAATCTCGTCCAATCTTTCACTCAATGTACAAGTCCTACCTTGTGAATAGATGATTCGAAGTCGAACATGGAAAGACATCATCTGATTACCAGCCAATGATGTAAGTCATTAATAGACGTGAGAGGAATCACCGATAATGATAATGACCGTCAAGGTACTGCAGTACATTTCGCATGGTGTGAATAAATGATTTGATGTCGAACACCATACGAAGTCTTTCGATCGAAGGCCAGTGATGTCAACCTATCGCCGAAAGCGAGAAACCTGCCATAGATGTATGCAAGCCTCAAGGTTCTGAAGGGGTGTTTCTAACTCAACTTCTTGGATGATGTGCTAATGTCTGATGATGTATTGAAACATCAACTGATGACATAAGGTTCAGGAATGGCGGTCATGAAAATGAAGGTTTTCTGTATTACAAAGGATGAAGTTTTGAATTGAATGACTTCTCTTGAACATATTGGCGACACCGAGGTGAATTGGTAGCATTGACCCAAAACAAAGTGATGGATGGTATGATAGACCAACGGTGTGATAACCATCAATCTTAATGACCCAACCCACATAGTCACGATGATGAGGTGAAAGTGTCATGTTCAAGAGCGACCTGCTACCATAAAGTGTTCCTGGATTTTTCCCATTTTCCCTAGTCATTTCTAACCAGTACCTCTTTATGTTTAATCAAGCTTGAGGAGGATAACATATGCTTGTTGTATAATTTCACCCTTTGGGTGAATCCATCACTATTTGATGTTTTAACGAGTCTAGCAAAGGTGAAACTCGGTCTTGTCTAGATGGACAAGCTTGTTGCTATTTCATGTTTTTAACGAGTTTAACGACAAAGATAACTCGGTCCTTTTCACATTTATAAAGTCTGAAAAGGACTAAAATGAAACTCCACAACTTCTTTTTCATACATTTGTCTCTCAAGCCCGAAAAATCATAAAATAATACAAGAGAGAACCTATTGATCATGTTTGACCAATGAATACCTTTTTCGTAGTTAATCTATCTTAGCCCGAAGAAGGGGTAAAACTATACTGAGTAGATATCAATTCTAATCCATTAATGAGCTAGAAACGACAAGTGCTCAGCAATCTTTTCATGTTTATAGAGTCTGAAAAGAGCTTAAAGAGGACTCCATTTTGAGGAATGAGTGGTGTCTAGGATATCAATTGGTTCCGATGATGTTGGAACTTCTCAAAACATGTTGATTTATGTGAAGAGGCTGGCTAATAAGACCACTCATTGCAACTATTCCTCAAAAAGGGTAAAACAACCAAGTGAAAGAGTATGATCGACCAAAGAGATGGTGGTGATGGAATGAAACAACCAAGGCTCATTTGATGAAAAGGCTAATAGAATGGCAATCACAAGGGTTAAAAATGGAAATGGGTTCATTTTTACACAAGCTTGAACCATAGGGAACTATGCTTGGATTCTGTTTCATGTTTACACAAGCTTGAAACGACAAACTATGCTTGGATTCAGTTTCATTTTTACACAAGCTTAAAACGAAAAACTATGCTTGAATTCAGTTTCATTTTTACACAAGCTTAAAACGAAAAACTATGCTTGAATTGGTTTACATGCCCCCAGCATGATGAAAGGGAGAGTCTTCGGTAACCAGGTGGAAGTCACTGCGATGAAGCAGGACAATTATCCAACACCTATTTGGCTTCGTCCACATAGACAAAGGTGAATGGGGTGATTCCCTTCACATAACCTACAGGGAAACTTAACTTTACCATTAGGTGCATGCCCCCCAAGCTTCATTACATTCACCTAATTAGACTACTCATGGCTATCAGGTGGATGGAATGAAGGTTCACTTACGAGATCAAGTGAAAGAATCGACTGGGATTGTTATCACCCCAAGAAACTCTCCTAGGTTATAGCTCGGAGATGCTCGGGAACATTACAAATTCAACTTATTTTTGCAAATGGATGAATGGAAGAGATGATGCTTGTTCAATCTAGATAGCCACTTCTACTTTGCTTGACTCCAAACATGCGTGAACGCCCCCAGACTACAAGGCTTTAGACCACCAATTGCTCACAATTTAAGGATTAGGTGAATATGGAGAACCAACAAATGCACAAGACCATGTGATGGCCGACTGCAACCATTAAAGAAGTCTGTAAATCTAATTCCCCAACACATAGACAGGATGATAGCTCTCAGGCATTAGGTGAAAAGAAACCTGAATAACTCATTCACTGATACATACAAGACTTTAACACAGAGGTAGGATGATAGCTCCTCTAATGCTAAATATCAAGAGCTCAGAAATACAGCATATCAGGCATAGCTTAGAACAGAAAGAGAATGAAAAGTGAGCAATTAACAACAAAAGAAGCCTGTATTAGCTTAAAATGAAGACGGGACACTGCAAGTATCAAAATAGTTACAGTCTCCAGAAGTTGAACCTTACATCAAAACATCAACCATCATCCTTGATCACATCTTCTTTGTGGGTATATATAGAGTTTCATTACAAAGGCATTCGGCCATTCTAAGTATGGAGGGGTCATAATTGACCACCAACCGCTTTAATTGCTTGATGGAATCTCTGGTGCATTTGCTTGCTTCAGAGGATAATTCTTATCTTTTTCCTGCGCTCTGTTGTCCTCTCAGGTGGCTGAGGTGTCGTATAGGATGAAATCCCATAACTGTTAAATGCAGTTATCTACTCGAGCTCTGTCCTTTTCCTTCTCAACCATATTGTCTGTTGAATATGGTTGTTGAGGAGGAAATGCACCTGGTACTGAAAACTGGTCACCTTCATCCTTCGGGAGCATGGAACAATTAAGAGACGCAAACTGCACAGCAGGTGGACGAGTAGGAGGAAGGAGAAGGGTCGGCCATTGGATCAGGAGGATAGATGGTGGAGATGGCTTGGCGAGGGATATCGGAAGAAGCGAGAGCGGAATGAACGTGGGCCATTGGATCTTGGCGGAGCTGATCGGGCGGCGGAGGAGTGATCCGGCGAGTCGCTTTATCAGGCTTGAAGGGAGCCATCTGATCGAGTTTTTGGTAATTTTGGGCCTTTACGTATGGCAACGCGCAACTATGATCAGATCACATCGCAATATCACATCGGCAGAAGCCGAGGGGCGCAGCCTTGATACATTCATGGATGCGATTGCGATCAGATTGCATTGCAATATTGCATCGGTGGAAGCCAAGGGGCGCAGCCTTTATACACACACGGATGCGATTTGTGATAGCGATTAAACCCGAACCTGATAAAGGAATTAATCATTTTTGGGACTGATGAAGGGAGAATGAGCGGTGCAAGGGAAGGAGAAGATGATCGTTGTGAGCTTCTTTTTAGCAGAACCAAGTGGACCAAGATCACCTCTGACTTTAGAGAATCATTGTTATACAGCAGAGCTAACACTAGCTCCTTCTGGGGTTGAGATCCTCCCTGTGAGGTCTCAATAACTATAGACCAATGCCTTTCCTGTTAAAACTATATTAGCAAAATTTCCTAGTGTTCCATTGGGCATGGAGTCTAACTGAATCTAAACTAAAACTAATAAAAAAACATATCTACAACATTAAGGCCTGAGGACCTTAGACAACATAAATTTTCAAAAATTGCCCATTAACTGGGCCATCAAAAACTGTCTCTCCTTCCATATTTTTCAGCATAAAAGTATTGTTCCCCTAGACCTGAGAAATGATAAAAGGCCCTGTCCATAGAGCATCGAACTTCCCATGGTTGCCTTTCTTCTCTTTCAGTGCATCCCACTTTAGAACCAAGTCTCCAACCTGAAAATTATCTGTTTTTGTCCTCCTGTCAAAAGCTTCCTTGATCTTCTTTTGATGTGCTGCAGACTTTTCAACCAGTTGTTCTCTGATTTGATGTACCTCTACTAAATCAATGATCCTTTTTGCCATGTCTTCTTCCTCATTCTACTCTTCCTTCAAGAAATTTGCCATAGGGAGGGTTAGATGTATCGGGAATATAGCCTCAGTGCCATATACTAGCTTGAATGGGGAATTCCCTGTGGATTTCTTTGTGGTCACTCTGTCAGCCCACAGTGCATACTTGAGATTAGAATCCCAATTCTTTTTGTTGTCTTCCAACAACTTTTTAATTATCATTGTCAGGCTCTTGTTGGAAGATTCTGCTAAACCATTGCCTTGAGGGTAGTATGAGGTGGAATGAACTAGCTTAATGCCCATTGAGTCACACATGTCCACCAATTATTTTGCCCTGAAGACTGTTGCATTGTCTGTAACTAGTTTATGAGGACAGCCAAATCTGGTGAAGACATTCTCTGTCAAGAACCTCATGACCACATGATGATCAGCCGTTCCTCAATCCATTTAGTGAAGTAATCTGTGGCTACTAAGATCCATCTATGCTGGCCACTGGAATGTGGATTGATTTCTCCAATGAAATCCAAGCCCCACTGCTTAAAAGGGCCACTAGCATGTATGGGTTTTAAGGGCAGGGACTTCAGTTGCTGCTTCCCTTCAAATCTTTGGCACCTGTCACATGATTCAACAAATGAAAAGACATCAGCAACCAAGGTGGGCCAATAGTACCCAGCTCTGAGGATTTTGTGGGCCGTAGTTTTCCAATAATGATGTCCTCCACATATGCTGGAATGAAACTGCTGCATCACTTCCATGGATTGTTCTTTGTCCAGACATCTCAAGAGAATTCCAGAGGGGTCTCTCAAGTAGAGCAGATTTTCATGAATGCAATATTTAGCTACCCTGAGCTTAATAGTTATGGCTTGCCTCGAACTAAAGCCTGGAGGAACTTCTATCTTCAGCAAGAATTGAGCTATTGAAAAGTACCAATCGCAAGAAGCTAGATTTTTTGCCAATGACTGATTTTTCCTTGGTTCGGCCATTTCTTCTGCTGCCTGACTATCTCCTGAATTTATGCCCATCAAATTCATATCCAACGTTCTGCAATTTTCTTCAACCATTAATCTAGAAAGAACCTGACCTCTAACCAGTTTGGTGGGCTTCAATTCTATATTGAATTCAATAAGATTTGCAATCCATTTAGCCCTTCTTCCATTAGCATCAGGCTGCGTGAGAAAATCTTTTATTGAATCAGAGGGTACATATGCAATTATCTTGGAATGCAGAATGTAAATTCTGAAAGCTTTCAAAGATTTGATAAGAGCATATGCCTGTTTTTCAACGATATCATGCTTTAGCTCAACATCCCTTAATGTTTTGCTAAAAAATGCCACTAGATGCTCTGAACCTTCCTCATCTTCTTGCAATAAAACTGTTGCAAGGGTGTCATCGGAGGCAAATGAAAATATATGGAACTCCTTGCTGTAATCTGGGTTGATTAAAGTAGGAGCTTCCATAATATCTTTTTTAATGGATTCAAAGGATCTTCTTGCTGCATCAGTCCATTTGACTTCTGATCCTTTTTTCAACATGGAGGTAATGTGCTTTACAAGTTCTGCAAAATTTGGGATGAACCTCCTTACAAAATTTATCTTGCCCAGAAAGGACTGGATATCCTTCTTTGATCTCGGGACAGACAAGGTCTGTATTGCTCTTACTCTTTCTGGGTCAATTTTGACACTTGCAGCAGAAACAACATGTCCTAACAACTTGCCTTCTTCTAAAGCAAACTGTGACTTTTTAGGATTGACTGAAATCCCAAACCTTCTGCACTTCAGGAACACTTTCTTCAAATGTTGTAAATGGTCTTGATGGCTGCTAGAGTACACTGTTATATCATCAAGGTAGATAAGGACAAACTTATCCTTCTCTCCCACAAATGCTATATCCATAGCCCTCTGAAAGGTGGCTCCAGTATTCATCAGCCCAAAAGGCATCTTGGAATACATAAAGATGCCCCTAGGAGTGGTGAATGTAATCTTCTCTTGGTCGTCTGGATGTACAACAACCTAGTTATACCTTGAAAATCCGTCCAGGAAAGACATTACTTTGGCCCCTGAGACCTTCTGTAGCAAATATTCCATCTTGGGTAGAGGATAATTGTCTTTCTTAGAGCATTTGTTTAAGTTTTTGAAATCAACACAAAGCCTAATTTCTCCACTTTTCTTCCTCACTACTACCAAATTGGCCACCCATTTTGAATATCTGAGAGGGACTATAATTTTGGTAGCCAGCAATTTCTTGATTTCTTTTTCAATCAGAGGGAGGAGCAAGGGGTTTATGGGCCTCAGGTTCTGCTTAAAAGGGATGGTATCTTTCTCTAAAGGGATTTTATGCTAGATGATATTTTTGTCATATGTTTTCAGGTCACTATATTCCCAGGCAAAAACATCAGCAAATTGCTTCATTAAATTGCAGTACTCAGAACTCTGGGCAGCAAATAGATGAGTGGACAGGTTTATATATCTTGGATGATCTGGACTCCCTATGTTATGCCTATGTGCTACAGATTGGTCTTCTTTTTGGGCAGCCTTATAAGGCACATCATTCTAGTCAAACAGCTTCTCTAAAGGGACTAGGCCTTTAGGTATATGATTGTTGGGTAGTTGGACAATACTATCTTTGCCAAAAAAAATTCTAAGCCGGGGCTGGGGATTTTCTTCCAAGGCTCATTTTCTTGATCAATTTGCATTTCAGAGAATTCGTCAATGAATTGTAGAAACCTATTCACTTCATCATCATCTTCAAAAACTTTCCAATGTTGGACATTATCAGGCAAGGATGGTCTATATTTCATTTGAACTTCATAAACTAGTCTGGGGGGCATGGGAGGGATAAACATGCTAGCAGACACAGCAAGGGAATCAGCCAGCTGATTTTTGGCTCTAGGGATATATGAGATACAAAAATTATCAAAATAATCTTTGAGTCTCCATACCTCATCTCTATATGCTTTCAACATTGGGTGCTTTGCTTGAAAAGTTTTGTTCACTTGCTGAATGATAAGATCAGCATCTCCAAACACCTTTATGATTCTGATTTCTTTGTCTTTAGCTACGTTAAGACCCAGTATCAGAGCTTCATACTCTGCTATATTGTTGGTGACTTGGAAAGCCAGCTTAAAACACAGATTGGTGCTTTCTTGTTTTGGAGATATCAGCACCACCCCTGCTCCTGCGGTCTCCCTAGAACATGCTCCATCAAAGAACATTTCCCAAACCTGACTTCCTTGCTCTCCCTCGGCCTGAACTGTTGGTTTCTTGAGCTGCAATGAGGCCTTCTAGGATTCTTCAATTTGGAGGATACATGCTCCAAAATCAGTGTCCATAGCATAAATGGGATGATTAGAAGGATTCTTCTCATCACTAATTATGTAGGCCAACTGTGCTTTTCTGTACAATCTCCTGCTTTCCCCTCCAAAGACTGGGATAGTGGCATAAGATAAATCATTATGTAATGTCCCACCTAGTCTCTTAATCCATCCTCTAGATAGCAGCATGCCAAACTTGGGAGGGACATCTGCTATCGCAATATCCATAATCATGCTCTTCATGGGTAGCTAAGTTAGGGTAACAGCTAAATCTTTGATTAATCCCAGACATTTCACCTTCCTTGAATCAAATGAGAATAAATCATGATATGGTCTAGTGATATCAAGGCCTAACTCTTCCATGACAGCTTTAGGCATTAAATTGTGGCTGGCCCCTGTGTCTAGCAGGTAATTATGGAGGGTTTTATCATGAATGGTCAAGGAGACATAGAACGATGGGGAGTTATTATCAGCAGGTTCGATCATTGGGCTAAGCACAATTGCAGGCTTATCATCTTGCAAATTGATGTAGTCAGAAGAGGCTGATGAGGCTTTTAGCTCAAGAGCATCAAGGATAGGCTTTCTAAAAACTTCACTCTTTACAAGTTCTATCAGAGGCACAGATATTTTTAACTTCTGGACTTCTGATTCAAAGCTGAAAGGGGAAGGGGACTTGTCAGGACCTCTTACCTCTTGAGCTGGTGCTTTGAGGATGACAGGATCAGCTGCCGGTCTTTTATGTCTGATATTCTATTGCTCTGTTGGGCCAGCAGCTCTTTGGGCAGGATTCTCCTTGACATTGTTTGTTTTTGACCTCAGATTATATCTTTGCTGCTCATCAGTCTGCAGAACAGCCTCTCTATCCCACTCTTAACTGGTTTGATCTTGGAGTAATGATTCTTCATAGGCAGCCAATGTCAAAAAGGCAACACTGCCTTTATCTTCCATGCAATGAATTTCATCCTCTTCTTCAACTTGCTCCTCTTCCATGACTACGTTCTGGAAAGGAGCCTTCATTCTTTGTTCTTCATTAGCTTCTTTACCCCTCTGAATGATTTGCAATTGTTCATTTGCTCTTCTGAATGGATTTGGATTTCTTGGAGAAAATGTGTTTGGAAGCCTTTCCTTCCAAGAGTTCTACTCAACTTTCAGCTTAGATATCTCAGCAGCCAATGATTCTATCATTTTAGTCATTTTGTCTAACTTAGGCTCTAAAGGTGAAGCAGAGGAAGAAGAAGCCTCACCTCTCTGTCTTCTTCTATCAGCATGACTTTTGAGCTTTTCAGCAGCCATGATATTAGATTCCACCTCTAGAGCTGCATCTTTCATTTCGGCTAGAGTGGCACATCTTCTTTCTCTCAATAGCAGGAAAAAATTAGAGTCAAAAGCATTGGCATAGGTGAGTTTGGAAGAGGTGGGATTCAACTGGTATCTTACTATACATACGTTAAATCTTTTATTAAAATCAAGCAATGATTCCCCATTTTCCCTCTTGAGGTTCCCAAAATCGGTATGATAGTATAACAAGCCCTTCTTATCCCCCCAATGTTTCAAAAATATATCATCTAATGCTTCAATGTCTGTTATGGACCTAGGGGGAAATTCTCTAAACCACTTTCTAGCCTCTCCATCAAGGCTCTGGACAAACACTCTCATCTAGACATCATCCTCACTGATATCTAGGTTATCAGCATAACTGTAAAAAGACTCAAGATGTTCTTCAGCTGTTACTCCCTCTGTACCAGTGAACTTAGGCATGTATTTCTGATATTCTCCTACAGGCATGGCATTCAAAGGAACATGCAAGACCAGGGTTCCATACCTAGCAGCTATGATTCTTTCCATCTTCGTGGGTGCTGGTTGGCTTGCCATGACTGGGGTAGGTGGAAGGATACTGGTAGTTTGAACAATAGGGAGCAGTGAAATGGATGACAGAAGCAAAGGAATATGAGGGACTGTAAGGGAGGCTTTCTTTGGACTAAGATCCAAAGGGGAACTAGACGAACAAGGAGCTTTATGAATCTTTGAAGGTATTTCTTCACTAACAATGCTAGGCTCTATGTCTTCAAACTGTTTATTTTCAGCTATAATATTCTCTTGCAGAGATACATAAGATTTCTTAGGCTTACCTGACCCTGATGCTCCTTTCTGCGATATTTTCCTCTGCTTAGCAATCTTCTCAGGGTCAGGCACTAGGTCAGCTGGTGATTTCTGAGGATTTCTTCGGGTATGCCTCACAAACTAAGCCAAAACTGTAACGTGGAGTCGCCACTAAGTTGGTTCTCCAGTAGAGTCGCCAGATAGATAATTACAACCAGAAATGTGTCCAAACCTTGTCTATCATCAAAGCGTGGAACTGTGTCATTCTCCCAGGAAGCTGAGCTTCAATCTCCTCTCCCCGACAATGACGCCAATTAATGTTATCACCCCAAGAAACTCTCCTAGGTTGTAGCTCAGAGATGCTCGGGAACATTACAAATTCAACTTATTGTTGCAAATGGATGAATGGAAGAGATGATGCTTGTTCAAGCCAGATAACCACTTCTACTTTGCTTGACTCCAGACATGCGTGAACACCCCCAGACTACAAGGCTTTAGACCACCAATTACTCACAATTTAAGGATTGGGTGAATATGGAGAATACTAACCACACTAGCAGATGCACAAGACCATGTGATGATCGGCTACAACCAGTAAAGAAGTCTGTAAATCTAATTCCCCAACACACAAACAGGATGATAGCTCTTTGGCATTAGGTGAAAAGAAACCTGAATAACTCATTCACTGATACATACAAGACTTTAACACAGAGGTAGGATGACAGCTCCTCTAATGCTAAATATCAAGAGCTCAGAAATACAGCATACCAGGCACAGATTAGAACAAAAAGAGAATGAAAAGTGAGCAATTAACAGCGAAAGAAGCATGTATTAGCTGAAAATGAAGACGAGACGCTGCAAGTATCAAAATATTTATAGTCTCCAGAAGTTGAACCTTACATCAAAACATCAACCATCATCCTTGATTACATCTTCTTTGTGGGTATATATAGAGTTTCATTACAAAGGCATTCGGCCATTCTAAGTATGGAGGGGTCATAATTGACCACCAACCGCTTTAACTACTTGATGGAGTCTCTAGTGCATTTGCTTGCTTCAGAGGATAATTCTGATCTTTTTCCTGCGCTCTTCTGTCCTCTCAGGTGGCTGAGGTGTTGTATAGGATGAAATCCCATAACTATTAAATGTAATTATCTACTCGAGCTTTGTCCTTTTCCTTCTCGGCCATACTGTCTGTTGAATTCAGTTGTTGAGGAGGAAATGCACCTGGTACTGAAAACAAGTCACCTTCGTCCTTCGGGAGCACGAAACAGTTAAGAGATGCGGACTGCACAGCAGGTGGATGAGTAGGAGGAAGAAGAAGGGTTGGCCATTGGATCAGGAGGATAGACGGTGGAGATGGCTTGGCGAGGGATATCAGAAGAAGCGGGAGTGGAATAAGCGTGGGCCGTTGGATCTTGGCGGAGCCGATCGAGCGGTGGAGGAGTGATCGGGTGAGTCGCTTTATCAGGCGCGACGAGAGCCGTCAGATCAAGTTTTTGATAATTTTGGGCCTTTACGTATGGCGACGCGTGATTGCGATCAGATCGCATCACAATATCGCATCGGCAGAAGTCGAGGGGCGCGGCCTTGATACATTCATGGATGCGATTGCGATCAGATCGCAACGCAATATCGCATCGGCAGAAGCCGAGGGGCGCAGCCTTTATACACACACGAATGCGATTTGGGATAGCGATTAAACCTGAACCCGATAAAGGAATTAATTGTTTTTGGGATTGATGAAGGGAGAATGAGCGGTGCAAGGGAAGGACAAGATGACCATTGCGAGCTTCTTTTTAGCGGAACCAAGCGGACCAAGATCACCTCTGACTTTAGAGAATCATCATTATACAGCAGAGCTAACAGGGATTTTACAAGATCTACTCAAAGACTCGAATTGAAATTTGCTCCAAGGGACCTTGTTTCATTTTTAAAATAGCTTGACACAAGAAAAGGAAATCTACTCTAATTCCTTATTTCACTTTTTAACGAGCTTGACACAAGACAAGGACCTATGCTCATATTCCTTGTTTCATTTTTTTTTAACGAGGTTGACACAAGACAAGGAACTATCCTCGTATTCCTTGTTTCATTTGTTAACGAGGTTGACATAAGACAACGAACTATCCTCAAGTTCCTTGTTTCATTTTTTAACGAGGTTGACACAAGACCACGAACTATCCTCGTTAATACTTTCGTCCTCAATACTATTGGTGATCCTCTTTAATTCAGATGAAGTAGAGGATAACATATTACATGTCTCGACTCTCGCAACTTCCAATGTTCCAGATGGTGGAGGAAGTGTGAAAGTACCCATTAAGGAGGGATCTTTAAAAAAACCTACACCAACAGATTGAAGTGAAAGCGGGGGTCCGTTAACAAAAGGAATGCTTACCATAACTTCAAAACTAGAGGCAAAAAATGAGGTTTGGTCGATAACTGTTATTCCACCTTTATGAGGAAATGCAATCGTACAAAAGTACGTGGAAACAAAAGCATCCATAGCATAAACCCATGGTCATTCAAGTAAAATGTTGTAATCAAGGGGTCCGTCAACCACCTCATTCTCAACAATTATTGTTTTTCCCTCCAGTTCTACTTGCAAATTATTCAAAATACCACATGAAGTATAAGTTCTTCCATCAAAAGCCTTCAATGTGGTTGGGGATCTTGACAACGTAGGTGACCCCAATGTTTTCTAGTAGCTCATTGACATAATATAGGTAGAAGCTCCCTGATCTACGATGGTTCGATGAATATTTTTGTTAAGAGCTTTAACCTGAATCAGAAAAGCTAATTGAGCTGGTAACTCCTATTGCCGACAGTAAAGCCTACTTCTGGGAGGGGCAATTTTGTAATACCTCAAGCGTCGACATAGCAGAAGGAGACTGAGCAAGATCTTCTACTATGTTGTAATTTTTGAGCAGCTCGAGCTCAAGGGTTAAACGTCGATTTGTGCATAACTCCCTTAGGTGGCTTTATTGTTAACTCTGGTGCAACAGGTAGTGGAATATTTTCTGATGCGGTCAAAGTCGAAGAACCAGTTTGATCAGTGACCTGATTATTTGACAACAATGGCAGATTACCGTAATCTTTACTATGTGTCTGAACCAAAACTTCATCTTTAGGTTTTGCGATGGATAACATTAATACCTGGGATGTGGAAGCATTTTTAGTTGCAATCATATTGGTATCCGGGTTCGGAAACAGATCTGTCAACACTGCAGATGCGGTAGAAGCTTTTAACAGTTTAGAAACTTCCGAGTGGTGAGGACAATCCCTTGTAAAATTATTGTTATCACATATCAGACATGGATAACGAGGTTTCTTTCCCGAAGTAGAGGAATCAGATGATTTCTCTTGAGGAGGGTTTTCAGTTTTCTTCTTATTTTTCCCTTTCTTCTTGCTTCCTAGTTGCTTTTGATTTTTACCTTTGTCAGATGACATGACATTAATCTTGGAAGCAGGAACCTCAGATGCATTTACAGTTTGATTTGTGGCAAGTAGTTGACAAGATGGTTTACTCGCCGTTTGCATGCTCAAGGAACCGCTCAAACCATCTCTAGCGTGAGAGTCCCTATTCGATGATGTAGGTGGAATGGATTGATTTAGGCGCGGTGCATGTGGAATTTTGTCATAGAGCATGCCAGATTGTGTGTAAATTAAATCCAAATATTGGGCACGAGCAATCACTTTCTCTTCTGTAACAACTCCACCTTTAGCGACATCCTCAGTGATAGACGACAATAAGGACTTAATGAACCACTCAGCTAAAAGCTGATCAGGAACATAGGTTTTAACCATGTGACGACGACAACACCACTCATGAAGATCAGATATGTGAGGAGAAGTCATTTGTTTAAAATTGGTCAAAAGTTCCGTTCTAGTTTCATATTTGATGGGTAACTAGAAGTGGTTCAAAACAGTAGTAGCTAAATGGGTAAAATTATTAAAAGAAGCTCTCAGTAATTCAATATACCACTTAGCAGCCGAACCAATTAGCGTTCTTTGGAAAAGACGGAGTCTTACCAAATCATCATTCAAGGAGTTTGAAGAACACGATAAATGATAAGTCATAACGTGATTTGACGGGTCTTCTCTAGGATTTCCACTAAACTTTGGAATGTCGGAAGGCAACTTATGAGGAATTACTGGCCACAATGGTGAATACAAAATCGGATCATTAGTGAGTCACTTTAAATCTGGTAATTCCATGGTTGCCACAAATGGCAACTGCCGATTCAGATCAGGTTGACCATATCTGGGATAAGATGGAATTTCCTGTGCCATAGGCCTTTGCATACCCGCATAAGGCTGATATCCTTGATAAGGCGATGGGACATATCTGGTATATGGATTAAAACTAGGTTGACCTTGGATCTGGCTGTAACTGGGTTGGGCTTGATACACAGGACCCTGAAATGCTTGATATTGTCCTTGCCTAGGCTGAGTTTGGAAAGCAGACCCATACTAAAGAAATATAAAAGAGTTGCAAGCATTCCTTGGAAAGATCAACTTCCTAAGGAGATTTATCCCAAACCTGGCTGAACTAATAAGAATGCTAAGCAACATGTTAAAGAAAGATGCCAAGGTAAAATGGTCTCTTGAAAGCAAGCAAACCTTTGAGAGTATCAAAGCTGCCTTAACCCAAGCCCCAGTCCTCACAAGTCCTCAATTTGATAAGGATTTTATCATATTTTCATTTGCATCTGAACACACCATAGCTGCTGTCCTTTTACAAAAGGATGATCAAGGAAATGAAAAGCCAATTGCATTTTTCAGCCGAGCCTTAAGAGATGCCCCTTTGAAGTACCAAATCATGGAGAAGCAGGCCTATGCCCTTGTTAAAGCAATCAAAGACTTCATAATCTATATTTTATACTCACATGTGATTGCTTATGTGCCAAATGTTGTTGTAAAAGACATATTAACCCAAGAAGGGTTAGAAGGCAAAAGAGGCAAGTGGATTGCTAACATCCTTGAGTATGACATTGAAATAAAACCAACCAAGCTGATAAAGGGACAAGGTTTAGCCAAACTGATGTCCGAAACAGCTGGCGACTCCACAGATCAGTGAAACCTTTTTGCAATCCCCATGGTATGCTAATATATGCTTTGTATTGTTAAACCTATTTTCTCCCCCAGGATTGTCCAGGACCAAAAAAAGATTTTTAAAAATGAAGGCTTCAAAGATTTGTGTCGTAGATGGTGCATTATTTTGGAAAAATCATGAAGGCGTATTGCTTAATTGTTTAACCATGAATGAAACTAACAATGTCATGAAAGAATTCCATGCAGGGGACTGTGGAGGACATCTATATTGGAAGTCCACTGCTGGTAAAATTTTAAGGGCTAGTTTCTATTGGCCCTCTCTGTTTGCAGATGTAAAGAAGTTTGCTATCTCATGTCACAAATGCCAATTTAATCTTTGAGGGCAAAAGAAAGCTGTTACCTTTGCTTCTTAAGCCCATCTCAACTGAGAAGCCTTTTCAACAATGGGGTCTTGACTTCATTGGAGAAATCCATCCCTCTTCCTCAGGCTAGCACAAATGGATTCTAACAACCACAAACTATTTCACCAAGTGGATTGAGGCCATCCCATGTAGGAAAGCTAATGACACCACCATTATCCAATTCCTCGAATGCAACATCCTTTCTAGATTTGGCTGCCCTCAGAAAATCATCACAGACAACGCTGCTGCCTTCAAATCCAAAAAGATGATCAATTTTTGCAATAAATTTCATATCACCTTAGGCCACTCCACAGCCTATTACCCTCAAGGTAATGGCTTGGCCGAATCGTCCAACAAGAGCCTGGTAGTATTATCAAGAAGATCTTAGAAGAAAACAAGAAGAATTGGCATAAAAAACTCACAAATTCCCTATGGGCAGACAGACTTTCAACAAAGAGGTCCATTGGGATGAGCCCTTATGAGCTAGTATATGGTATGGAAGCCACATTTCCCTTATCCTTGGGCATCCCTGTTATCAAGTTGTTGCAGGAAATTCAAGCTGAGCCAAATGATATACAAAGGAGGATAAATCAAACAATTCATTTGCAACAAACAAGAGAGCAGGTCTATGACAGAGCTCAAATTTTGCAAGAAAAGCTCAAAAGGATGTTTGATAAAAGAACAAAGGCTGAAGATTTCTGTGTTGGCAACAAAGTTCTAAGGTGGGACTCACGAAGGGAAGACAAGGGAAAGCATGCAAAATTCGATTTCCTTTGGAAAGGGCCATTTGTTATCTCTGTTGTTCAGGGAATTAACACATATTTCCTCAAATCTATAGATGGCAACACAGCTGAAGAAGGCCCTGTTAATGGCCGAATGTTAAAGCATTATCATGATCCCTTTTGTTGAATATAACGCAACTCTATATATATCCCTTTGTATATTGATATTTGTATATTATCAGCACTTTTATTTTTTGTACAACAGGCAGAATATTAGAACAGCGCAGCAAAGTTCTTTAAAGGCAGGTTCTCAGGCAGAGGTGCATGTAATGATAGAGCACGTAGAAGAAAGCAGGCAGTGCTGCTATTGTATAAAAATTCAGTTTATGAGAATGTTGTGTTCAGGTTTCAAAGTTTCAATCATTTGACAGCCAGCACAAGGGAAGTTTCATTCTACAGCAACAATAGAAGATAAAGGCAGTCTGACCTGTTGTTCTTGGCTTTTCACAAGGAAAAGACATCCCCAAGTGGAGCCACTGTTAGCCTCCTATTGCAATAGGTGTTCATATTTCATGATTGACAGTTGAAAGTGCCAAATATGTCATCTTTTCATGCTGCAAGGTTCCATATTTCCAGAAAGAGGCCATGAAAGTGTGCCAGTCTAAATGCCACTGCTGTATTCCAATTTTGATGAAGTTATTCCATTTTTGAAGAATTTTTCAGTTAAAGGAAAGCCAAACAGCTTAATCTTGGCCTCCCTAGGTTTCAATTTCTTGTTTTAGAATATAGAGAATGAATATCTGTCCAAACTGTTTAATATTGGCAGATCAGTAGCTAGGTAGAGAAATAAAGGAGCCCAACTGCTTAAACTGGGCCCTTGGAAGATATAAGGGTATGTTTAGATAGGAGGGCAGTCAAAAGAAAAAAAGAATAATCAAGGTCTGCAAGTCCAAGTGCACCCATGCAAAAAGAATAAAAAATGCTAGGTAAGTAGGCTGGGTAAGTAGTTTTGTGGTTGCAGAATCAAGCTATGTGATCCATTTCATGTTTTTAAGTGTTATATCTATTCAGATCACAATTATGAGGCACTTTTTCATTTGGAGGAGCTCAAGCGAGGCATGTCTAACTCCCCCTTCTTCTCACTCCCTAAATCACTCACTAACATCCCCTTGAGGACTTTGGGATCTGCCCAACCAGTCTTGTTACCACTTCATTTTTTGTAGAATACTAAGTCAAGCTTTGACTTTCTTCAGTGAAAAGAAGCCACATTTCTTGTGTAAAAATCATTTCTCCACAGTCCATTCACTTCCTATGCCTAAGTTTCAGTTCACAAACTTAGCCCCTTACACTTCACCTCACAAACTCATATTAACTTCTAAACATTATTATGTAAATCCCTATCTATTTCCCCTTCCCCTTACTAAAAGCACTAAATAGCTCCCCTATGTACATATTCCCATCCCCTGGCACTATAGCCCTATAATATCTGTTTGGGGAAATGCTGAGTTCATTTGGGGCTTAGCATTAGCCTTCCGCGTCCTAACCCTGGGATTAACTTAACATTTGGTTAAAGTTAATAACCTCTTTCCTCACCCCTCTACCCATAAACCTTAAATATTTTACCCTGCGCGCTCACATTTTCGGGTTTGGTTTAAATATTTTGATTAAACTTTACCCCCGGCGCACAAACCATGTATAAAACCCACAAACCCAAAGTCTAAACCCCCGCAGCATTGTATAAATATTCGAATATTCCAGCGGGCCCCGCGCACAAACCTGCCGCCAGCTCCGCGCTCCGTCAACCCTTCGATCCGCCCTCCCAGATTCGACAGCTCCCGGCGATTTCGGAGCCGCCCCGTCACTTGACAGTTAGCGTCCGATAGCCTGGCGGTTTTGCCGTCGTACAGAGGGACGGGTGTCCGCCCTTGATTGCATCTGAGCCCCTCTGACATTTACCACCCTCGTACAGAGGGCGTTCCGATGAAACCAGAAACTGCCTTCTCTCTCTTCCCCCTTGACGACAGCACCAGGTCAACGCCACATCACATCTGCGTCGACCCCCCACTGCTACGTGTCACTGCCACCACATCACCCTGCCGTACTGCCACGTCACCCTGCTGACATCACCCTGCCACGTCACCGCCGTACCGAGACCCACTACTGACGTCATGCTTACGTCATGCTGACGTCATCACCGAAAAAAGGCGCGAAGGGCGAAATCGCAGCGAAGGATGCCCAGAATGAAAAACTGAGGCAGTTTTTGATGCGTGATTAGCGCTAATCGCACATCGCTAAGAAAAAATGGTCAAAATGGAAAGCTGCCTGTGGCTAGGCTACCAGCAGGCCCGAAAATGCGCAGTTTGACAGGATTTCTTCATGAAGGTTCAGAAAAGGGGCGATTTGACAAATTCAAGAGTATCAGAGGAAAGACGAAGCCCAGATTAAATTAAAAGAGTATCAGTGAAGCGGCAAAGAGTATCAGATCGGCAATACCAAAGCAGGTGAACATTAAAGACCCCCAAAGCAAAGTCAAAGAAAACGGTGAAGCCATCTAAGGCTCTCAGATCACAGTTAATGCACATCAAAGTCACTCGAGAGCAGGGGATCAAAGCCCAATGCACAGTTATGGCTAGATGAACAGCACAGAGCCAAAAGGACACCATATTAACTCATTTTGATTCTGATGCCTCCAGCGCGGCTCAAAGATATTTTCCTGCATTAATTTCAGGACAAAATTAGGTTAAAGAAGTTATTTCCCTCAGACCTATTTTAGGTCGGCTGTAATAGATATTTTAGATATTTTCCCTATATAAACCACCCTAATTCATTGTTTAAAGGGTTGGTTGGTTGATATTCCTCATGTTGGACTTGCACTGTATTTTTGAGAAGCTCTGTAATCAAAGACTACTGGAATGTTTTGGATGAACAAATGACTGTTGTGTTATTAATGGTTAAAGAGTGACTGTGGAATTCCTGTGCTACTACATGGCTCAATAACTTTTTCTACCTCTGTTTACAGTTTTATTATGTTCATGCACAATTGTGTTACCATCTAAATAGCAAGAAAAAAGAATAGCTTAGGTTTTGCTTGACTGCACCTTATGCTCAGTTCTTGTTATTTCTATATGTTTTCCTCAGAAATGGTTATGAATATGCATACTTAAAGATCATATTTGCCCTGTTTCTTTCACATATGGCTGTTTTTTTAGGAATTCTTTACTGCTCCTAAACAAACTTTCATCAACCTTCCCTCTATGTTAGCTAATGAAAGATTCTTAGTTGCCTTTCATTTCTGACCTTCATTCCATCTTTATTCCAGCCTGACATTGTTCCATGTGTAGCTATCCTGCTCTATATTCCTCTTGTGACCAAGAAAACACAACAACAAGCCCTAATCCATGACTCCATGCCCAATGGTTTGAACTTCTCACAGTATGCATCCCAACTCTGCTTGAAAACATCTCCTTCCCACCAAAATCAAAACAAAACCCTTGTACACCATAACTAGCCTAAAATCAACCCAAAACAAAGTTAAATCATAAAGAGAGAGCCCTCTCTGACTGCAGGTAGGCTAGGACCTGCAGCCCAAAGATTGGTTTGTGGTTACCTCGGTCGTATCCCTTAAGGAGCTAAGGGACAACCTGAGTGTTAACATAATGGCGACTCCACTGGGGACAATCTTCAGATAATTTCACAAATCAAGTTAGAAAGCTCCACTGGGGAAGAATCTGACCTTCAAAAGTTTCTTTCTAACCCATTTTTCTTAGAAAAATCCCCAAAAAGCAAGTTAGAAGCTGGCTCCGAAAAGGAAGGTCAAATCCAGACCCAAATCCCCCAGCTGCTTTTGAAAATCCCAATATAATCCCAAGGAACCTCAGGAAGCTAGAGCGAAGAGAAGATTTTTTTGATTCTAGTCCTGAAACAGTCCAGCCAAGCTGTGTTCCAACCCCTGTCAAAGTTTTATTTCGTTCGACCCCTACTTCCCCTTGTTCATCATCCACCTCTCCAAGAACCTTTTCCACACCTCCATTCACTGCGCATACTCTTGTTACCACTGTTATTACCGCTGTTCCAGTCGTTCCATTTATCCCTGCTGCTCCACTTATTCCTGTAAATATGGCTAATAGATATGCACCGTTGCAGTTGCCAGCAAATCCAGGGGATATGCCTCAGGATTATCAAACTAAAATCACATATTTTGATAGTACTGGTTCTTGCACAACCCTACAACATACCAAGAATATGCAAGACTATTTTGAGAACTACGAGATAGATGATGACAGTGTAAGAATGAAGACTTTTGTCCAAAGTTTAACAGGAGATGTAAGGCCCTGGTTTAGAAGCCTTGCTGCAAATTCCATAGCTAACCCAGAGGCCCTTTACCAAACATTTCTTAACAGATGGGAGAAAAAGAAATATCCCTTGCACATATTATCTGAATACGACACCATCAAAAGAGGCCCTCAAGAGGTTGTCTTAGACTATTGTGCAAGATTTAACAATGTTTATAATGCAATACCACAGAACCTCAGACCTCCACCTGATCTTGCTTTGTATAAATTCCCCGATGGTTTTGATACTGATATGGCTTATCAATTAAGGGAAAGATCCCCTCAAAGCCTCGCAGACATGCAAAATGTTGCTGTTAGTGTGGAGGCAAACCTAATTGCCAAAAGAAACAGAGCTAAAACTGAGAGAAGAACCACCTTTAAGGAAGAACCCTTAGCCTTAGACCAAAAGCTGGATGCTATTATCAGTGGCATGCACAGGCTGGGAGATAGAGTGGAAAGCGTTGAAAGGAAGTCTACATGGGAAGGACAACAGCCCAATACCATAAGGAACCCAAATTTCAGGAAAACTCCGAACACAAACGCTGGTAGGTCTAGCCCAGACCAGGATATAAGGCCTCCTTTCCAAGAAAACTATACAGAAGCATCCACATCTAGTAAGCAGACAGAACACACTCATATAAACTTGATGGATTTGAAGGGTGAGCAACAAATTTTTCTAACCCAACAGGACCAAGATGAGCATGACTTTAATCAATTTTAGACTCAGTCTGGTGAGTCTTTTGACTTTAAACAAGGTTATGATTCAACTGTTTATGAGGTCCACAAACAGTATAAACTGAGAACTAGAACAATTGATGTGCCCGAGGCCATCAAACAGAAGGAATCAAATCAGCCTAAGAAAATCAAAGAAAAGGCTGCCCTCATACAAACTGCTGATAAAACAGTCCCAAATCCAAAAGAAGTGACCATAGAGGATATCACAGATGTTCAGCCCTCTGAAAATCAGCCTTTTGTATCTTTTCCCTCAAAGGAAAACATAAACAGCACTCCTGAAAGCCTTTCCAAATCAGAAATAGTTCAAGAAATCAATGAAGAACAAGAGCGAATCGTTGATACTCCCATGGAAAAAGGGAAGCCTCCCTATCACAACACTAAAACCCAATCAGAGAAAACATTTGATTTAGAGGCAGAAATAGGTAAACTTAAGATATCCATCCCTCTATCTGAACTTGCTAAGCATGATGTATATAGGCAACAAATCCAAAGATCACTTCAAATGCCAGAGACCAAGGATGATGTCAATATTTTAGATGATACACCTGAGCTGCTTTTCGGCCCAGAAGTTAATGGAAAATCAGCATATGGAACTGTTCTGCCCTTTTCTGTAAGCCTGCACATACATGATAAAGTCTTGCACAATGCTATGTTCGATTCAGGAGCATCACACAATCTTATGCCCAAAGCAGTTATGGAGAAGCTAAACCTTGAAGTCACAAGAGCCTACAAAGATCTATTCTCCTTTGACTCAAGTCAAGTCAAGTGTTTAGGCTTAATCAAGGACTTATGTGTCTCCTTAGTCCAATACCCAAACAAGACAATCCTCATGGATGTGGTGGTTGCTGACATTCCACCAAAGTATGGCATGCTATTATCAAGATCTTGGGGAGCAAAACTCCAAGGATCTCTCCAATTAGACCTCTCTTATGCCACTATATCTGTCTTTGGACAACCAAAGAGACTATATAGAGAAACACTCATGAAATATATGGTAAGTAGTGAGGACAAGCCACAAAACTTCCCAATCTATGCAATCCATTCTGATATGGATTCCTTCATATTGATCAATGATGATAGTTGCCCACTCACTGATGAGAAGCCTTTGCTTTTGGAACAAGAAACATGCATCAATGAAGAATCGGTTGCCCATACTTATGAAACTGTCAAAACGACCAATGCAACCAGCATACTAGAAGAACCTCCCCAAACAGAAATTTCAAATCTGCCCAAACCTAAAATGGCTGAAACTCTTAATACTAACTACAAGCAAGAAATCACATGGTATTTAGAGTTTGATGGCTCTGTTAACAAGTTAGGAGCAGGGGCAGGTGTATGGATTCACAATACACATAACAGCTATGCAGAGGGCCATGCTTACAGACTAAACTTCAAATGCACCAACAACATGGCAGAATATGAGGCTCTCCTTTTAGGCCTTAAACTGCTCAAAACTCTAGGAGCTGCAAAAGTTTCCATTTTAGGTGACTCCGACCTCATCATCCAACAAATAAAAGGCAACTTTGTCACAAATGACAATAGGCTGAGAGCCTATAGGTCTGCTGCTACAGAAATACTCAATTCCTTCACTGAAACCAAGCTTGCCAAAATTTCTAGAAGCCATAACATACATGCTCATAGTCTAGCTACTTTTGCTAGCACTTGCAAGCTGCCCTTTGAGCCTAATCACCACTTTACTGCTGAGATAAAGCACAGGCCTGTTGTTCCTAACAATATCAAAGATTGGCAAGTGTTTGAGGATGATGCTCAAATCAACAATTTTCTTACTTTACAGTATGAATTTTCAGGCCTAAACATTGACATGGATGCCGTGGATGATTCCTTACAGAAAACAAACGAAAATCAGCAGGCTGTAACAGCTGTAACAGCCAAACAAATGCTAAACCCAACTGTTTTTAACAAAGCAAACATGGAAGAGCTGAAACAGATGCATTTGGAGGAAATAGCCAAAGCAGAGGCCGAGATCATTGATTTAAAGGACAACTTTCTGCCCGCTGGCCTCACTCCATTAGAAGACATGTTTGATGCTAATGATGTCCCCAAAAAGCCTAAGATGCAGCCCTTAAACGCTGCCATAGAAGAATACAACATTGGGACAGCAGAGAAGCCCAAAATGATTAAATTGTCCAAAAATCTGCCACCTGATCAAAAACCAAAGTATGTGGACCTGTTCAAAGAGTTCCAAGATGTATTTGCATGGAGTTATGAGGACTTGAAGTCCTATGACACCTCAGTTATTCAACATACCATTCCCTTAAAGCCAAATCAAAAGCCCTTCAAACAGAAACTAAGGAGAATCAATCCCGTGCTCCTCCCTTTGATTGAGAAGGAAGTGAAAAGAATGTTTGAGGCTGGCATAATAGCACCCATCAGATTTTCTGAATGGGTATCCAATCTTGTTCCCACAAGAAAGAAAACAGGTGAGATTAGGCTTTGTGTAGATTTGAGAAACTTAAACCAAATCTCCCTTAAAGACCACTACCCATTGCCAAAGATGGACCACATCCTACAAAGAGTAGTGGGGTCATCTAGAATCTCTTTGCTAGATGGATTTTCAGGTTTCAATCAAATACTTGTTCACCCGGATGACCAAGACAAGACAGCCTTTACAACACCGTGGGGAACATTTAAATATGTGAAGATGCCTTTCGGACTTAAAAACGCTGGTGCTACCTTTCAAAGGGCAATGGACATTTCCTTCGCCAAATAAATCCATGATTTCCTGGCTGTCTATCTTGATGACCTTACTCCTTTCTCCAAATCTGATCAAGAGCACCTAAAACATTTGAGACAAGTGTTCCTAACATGTAGGAAATATGGCATTTCCTTGAACCCCAAGAAGTCTTTATTTGGCCTTGAAGAAGGCAAATTACTAGGCCATATCATTTCAAAAGATGGCATTAGGATTGATCCGGAAAGAATTCAAGCCATCCTTCAAATCCCATATCCAAGAAATATAAAAGAGTTGCAAGCATTCCTTGGAAAGATCAACTTCCTAAGGAGATTTATCCCAAACCTGGCTGAACTAATAAGAATGCTAAGCAACATGTTAAAGAAGGATGCCAAGGTAAAATGGTCTCTTGAAACCAAGCAAACCTTTGAGAGTATCAAAGCTACCTTAACCCAAGCCCCAGTCCTCACAAGTCCTCAATTTGATAAGGATTTTATCATATTTTCATTTGCATCTGAACACACCATAGCTGTTGTCCTTTTGCAAAAGGATGATCAAGGAAATGAAAAGCCAATTGCATTTTTCAGTCGAGCCTTAAGAGATGCCCCTTTGAAGTACCAAATCATGGAGAAGCAGGCCTATGCCCTTGTTAAAGTAATCAAAGACTTCAAAATATATATTTTATACTCATATGTGATTGCTTATGTGCCAAATGCTGTTGTAAAAGACATATTAACCCAAGAAGGGTTAGAAGGCAAAAGAGGCAAGTGGATTGCTAACATCCTTGAGTATGACATTGAAATAAAACCAACCAAGCTGATAAAGGGACAAGGTTTAGCCAATGTCCAAAACAAACTTTCAAGCCTTAGACATTAACCAGCTGGACAATGAATAGGAGCTGGCGACTCCATAGATCAGTGAAACCTTTTTGCAATCCCCATGGTATGCTGATATATGCTTTGTATTGTTAAACCTGTTTGCTCCCCCAGGATTGTCCAGGACCAAAAAAATATTTTTAAAAATGAAGGCTTCAAAGTTTTGTGTCATAGATGGTGCATTATTTTGGAAAAATCATGAAGGCGTATTGCTTAATTGTTTAACCATGAATGAAACTAACAATGTCATGAAAGAATTCCATGCAGGGGACTATGGAGGACATCTATATTGGAAGTCCACTGCTGGTAAAATTTTAAGGGATGGTTTCTATTGGCCCTCTCTGTTTGCAGATGTAAAGAAGTTTGCTATCTCATGTCACAAATGCCAAATATTTGAGGGAAAAAGAAAGCCGTTACCTTTGCTTCTTAAGCCCATCTCAACCGAGAAGCCTTTTCAACAATGGGGTCTTCACTTCATTGGAGAAATCCATCCCTCTTCCTCAAGCCAACAAAAATGGATTCTAACAGCCACAGACTATTTCACCAAGTGGATTGAGGCCATCCCATGTAGGCAAGCTAATGACACCACCATTATCCAATTCCTCGAATGCAACATCCTTTCTAGATTTGGCTGCCCTGAGAAGATCATCATAGACAACGCTGCTGCCTTCAAATCCAAAAATATGATCAATTTTTGCCATAAATTTCATATCAACTTAGGCCACTCCACAGCCTACTACCCTCAAGGTAATGGCTTGGCCGAATCGTCCAACAAGAGCCTGATTAGTATTATCAAGAAGATCTTAGAAGAAAACAAGAAGAACTGGCATAAAAAACTCACAAATGCCCTATGGGCAGACAGACTTTCAACAAAGAGGTCCATTGGGATGAGCCCTTATGAGCTAGTATATGGTATGGAAGCCAGAGTTTCCTCATCCTTGGGCATCCCTGTTATCAAGCTGTTGCAGGAAATTCAAGCTGAGCCAAATGATATACAAAGGAGGATAAATCAAACAATTCATTTGCAACAAACAAGAGAGCATGTCTATGACAGAGCTCAAATTTTGCAAGAAAAGCTCAAAAGGATGTTTGATAAAAGAACAAAGGCTGAAGATTTATGTGTTGGCAACAAAGTTCTAAGGTTGGACTCACGAAGGGAAGACAAGGGAAAGCATGCAAAATTCGATTTCCTTTGGAAAGGGCCATTTGTTATCTCTGATGTTCAGGGCAATAACACATATTTCCTCAAATCTATAGATGGCAACACAGCTGAAGAAGGCCCTGTTAATGGCCGAATGTTAAAGCATTATCATGATCCCTTTTGTTGAATATAACGCAGCTCTGTATATATCCCTTTGTATATTGATATTTGTATATTATCAGCACTTTTATTTTTTGTACAACAGGCAGAATATTAGAACAGCGCAGCAAAGTTCTTTAAAGGCAGGTTCTCAGGAAGAGGTGCATGTTATGATAAAGCACGCAGAAGAAAGCAAGCGGTGGTGCTATTGTATAAAAATTCAGTTTATGAGAATGTTGTGTTCAGGTTTCAAAGTTTCAATCATTTGACAGCCAGCACAAGGGAAGTTTCTGTCTACAGCAACAATAGAAGATCAAGGCAGTCTCACCTGCTGTTCTTGGCTTTTCACAAGGAAAATCCATCCCCAAGTGGAGCCACTGTTAGCCTCCTATTGCAATAGGTGTTCATATTTCATGATTGACAGTTGAAAGTGCCAAATATGTCATCTTTTCATGTTGCAAGGTTCCATATTTCCAGAAAGAGGCCATGAAAGTGTGCCAGTCTAAATGCCACTGCTGTATTCCAATTTTGATGAAGTTATTCCATTTTTGAAGAATTTTTCAGTTAAAGGAAAGCCAAACAGCGTAATCTTGGCTTCCTTAGGTTTCAATTGCTTGTTTTAGAATATAGAGAATGAATATCTGTCCAAACTGTTTAATCTTGGCAGATCAGTAGCTAGGTAGAGAAATAAAGGAGCCCAACTGCTTAAACTGGGCCCTTGGAAGATATAAGGGTACGTTTAGATAGGAGGACAGTCAAAAGAAAAAAAGAATAATCAGGGCCTGCAAGTCCAAGTGCACCCATGCAAAAAGAATAAAAAATGCTAGGTAAGTAGGCTGGGTAAGTAGTTTTGTGGTTGCAGAATCAAGCTATGTGATCCATTTCATGTTTTTAAGTGTTATATCTATTCAGATCACAATTATGAGGCACTTTTTCATTTGGAGGAGCTCAAGCGAGGCATGTCTAACTCCCCCTTCTTCTCACTCCCTAAATCACTCACTAACATCCCCTTGAGGACTTTGGGATCTGCCCAACCAGTCCTGTTACCACTTTATTTTTTGTAGAATACTAAGTCAAGCTTTGACTTTCTTCAGTGAAAAGAAGCCACATTTTTTGTGTAAAAATCATTTCTCCACAGTCCATTCACTTCCTATGCCTAAGTTTTAGTTCACAAACTTAGCCCCTTACACTTCACCTCACAAACTCATATTAACTTCTAATAGTTCCCCTATGTACATATTCCCATCCCCTGGCACTATAGCCCTATAATATCTGTTTGGGGAAATGCTGAGTTCATTTGGGGCTTAGCATTAGCCTTCCACGTCCTAACCCTGGGATTAACTTAACATTTGGTTAAAGTTAATAACCTCTTTCCTCACCCCTCTACCCATAAACCTTAAATATTTTACCCTGCGCGCTCACATTTTCGGGTTTGGTTTAAATATTTTGATTAAACTTTACCCCCGGCGCACAAACCATGTATAAAACCCACAAACCCAAAATCTAAACCCCCGCAGAATTGTATAAATATTTGAATATTCTAGCGGGCCCCGTGCACAAACCTACCGCCAGCTCCGCGCTCCATAAGCCCTCCAATCCGCCCTCCCAGATCCGACGGCTCTCGGCGATTTCGGAGCCGCCCCGTCACTCGACAGTTAGCGTCCGATAGCCTGGCGGTTTTGCCGTCGTACAGAGGGACGCGTGTCCGCCCTTGATTGCATCGGAGCCCCTCTGACATTTACCACCCTCGTACAGAGGGCGGTCCGATGAAACCACAAACCGCCTTCTCTCTCTCCCCCCTTGACGACAGCACCAGGTCAGCGCCACGTCACCTCTGCATCGACCCCCCACTGCTACGTGTCACTGCCACCACATCACCCTACCGTACTGCCACGTCACCCTACTGACGTCACCCTGCCACGTCACTGCCGTACCGGGACCCACTGCTGACGTCATCACCGAAAAAAGGCACGAAGGGCGAAATCGCAGCGAAGGATGCCCAGAATGAAAAACTGAGGCAGTTTTTGATGCGCGATTAACACATCATGCATCGCTAAGAAAAAAATGGTCAAAATGGAAAGCTGCCTGTGGCTAGGCTACCAGCAAGCCCGAAAATGCGCAGTTTGACACGATTTCTTCATGAAGGTTTAGAAAAGGGGCGATTTGACACATTCAAGAGTATCAGAGGAAAGACGAAGCCCTGATTAAATTAAAAGAGTATCAGTGAAGCGGCAAAGAGTATCAGATCAGCAATACCAAAGCAGGTGAACATTAAAGACCCCCAAAGCAAAGTCAAAGAAAACGGTGAAGCCATCTAAGGCTCTCATATCATAGTTAATGCACATCAAAGTCACTCGAGAGCAGGGGATCAAAGCCCAATGCACAGTTATGGCTAGATGAACAGCACAGAGCCAAAAGGACACCATATTAACTCATTTTGATTTTGATGCCTCCAGCGCGGCTCAAAGATATTTTCCTGCATTAATTTCAGGACAAAATTAGGTTAAAGAAGTTATTTCCCTCATACCTGTTTTAGGTCGGCTGTAATAGATATTTTAGATATTTTCCCTATATAAACCACCCTAATTCATTGTTTAAAGGGTTGGTTGGTTGATACTCCTCATGCTGGACTTGCGTTGTATTTTTGAAAAGCTCTGTAATCAAAGACTGCTGGAATGTTTTGGATGAACAAATGACTATTGTGTTATTAATGGTTAAAGAGTGACTGTGGAATTCCTGTGCTACTACATGGCTCAATAACTTTTTCTACCTCTGTTTACAATTTTATTATGTTCATGCACAATTGTGTTACCATCTAAATAGCAAGAAAAAAGAATAGCTTAGGTTTTGCTTGACTGCACCTTATGCTCAGTTCTTGTTATTTCTATATGTTTTCCTCAGAAATGGTTATGAATATGCATACTTAAATGATCATATTTACCCTGTTTCTTTCACATATGGCTGTTTTTTTAGGAATTCTTTACTGCTCCTAAACAAACTTTCATCCACCTTCCCTCTATGTTATCTAATGAAAGATTCTTAGTCGCCTTTCATTTCTGACCTTCATTCCATCTTTATTCCAGCCTGATATTGTTCCATGTGTAGCTATCCTGCTCTATATTCCTCTTGTGACCAAGAAAACGCAACAGCAAGCCCTAATCCATGACTCCATGCCCAATGGTTTGAACTTCTCACAGTATGCATCCCAACTCTGCTTGAAAACATCTCCTTCCCACCAAAATCAAAACAAAACCCTTGTACACCATAACTAGCCTAAAATCAGCCCAAAACAAAGTTAAATCATAAAGAGAGAGCCCTATCTGACTGCAGGTAGGCTAGGACCTACAGCCCAAAGATTGGTTTGTGGTTACCTCGGCCGTATCCCTTAAGGAGCTAAGGGACAACCTGAGTGTTAACACCCCCAACGCCAGTTTGACCAGGCTGAGAATAAACTAAACTTGTAGCAACTTGAGTCACTCCAGATAATGGTACACTAACCTGAGGTAATTGTACCCCAGAAAAAAACGATTGTTGCATAAAAGCTTGAGAAGTTTGGGTTTGCTGACTCAAAACTTGTGGTTGCGAGGTAGTAGAACTAACTTGCACAGGTTGAGATACAACAGGTTAAGCTTGTACCTGTGGTTGCATAGTTACGACAGGTTGGGATATATAATCGGCTAAATTTGCATAGGTTGTGTTGGATACACAAGCCTTAGTTGAAGTGGCATAGTTGGTTGCCACTAACAGACTCTCATTTCAGGCTGACCTGGATATGACGGGACATAACCATAGGGTTGTCCTCCTTGATAGGGAGGATGTTGTGAATAGGCATATTGCTGACCATATGGTGGCAATCCAGTGTTAAGAGGATATATGGGTCTTTGTTCACCGAATTGCCCAGTTTGATACTGATAAGCAAGATCAAACTATTGTCCTTGATAAGAAGAACCAGGTAAAATTCCTAATGACGACATGGGTGATGACCATGGCAAAGAAGAAACCCTTGAGTGGATTCCAGACATAGACTGGTAACTAGCCGGGACGGACGATTGTCCATATAAATGTGACTCAGGCATTGTTGTAAACATCAAAAAAGTAGCAGCAAAGGACTCTGCCGCAGCTGCATAAGATGAAGTAGTCTGGGATGTTTGTGGTTGTTCTGCCATGGTTAACTGACCCAAAAGTTGACCTAATGAATCAAGTGGGATTTCAGAGGCGGCAGCAAAACGAGGAAGAGACTCAAAATAAAGATATAAACCAGGTCCAAAATGATGTGGAGTCCCAGGGGTAGAATCTTCTTCAGCTTCTTCCTCTACAGCAATTAATCCAGGTGGAAGGATTTCACCGTCAGGTCCGAAAAAGACTTCTGGTGTTAAAGATGGAGTTTTAGGAACTACAGATGACTGAGGTATTTTAGTAACAACTTCGGAATGTTCAAGGTCAAAGTCCAGATGTTCCAGTAAAAGAACTTCAGTTTCAATGGAAGGTTCATGAACAACTTCAGGTTCAGGAATATCTTCAGTTTCAACTGCTATGGGTTCTAGATCAAATTCCAATTGAACAGGTTCAAGTTCTGGAGTAACTTCTGGTTGATTAACTTCAAGTTGTGAATCAACTTTAGGTACTTGTTCACTTGTTTATGTTATTATGGCCTCAAGTAGTTGAGTAACTTCTTCTTGTGTAACAGATGTCCTAGAAATAGTTGGAGTAACTTGAGGCTCAGTACTAACTCTGATAGGCGGCTCTGGTAATTTAGATGAAGTACCAGAAACTCTTGAAGTACCAGACTCAGTTTGACGAGTCCGCCTTGACCGGATGGGTGTCGCTTCCGGTGGCAAGGGCGGTTTGCTCGTAACTCTCCTCGAATGACGGAGTGGAGGTTGATCTTCCTCCAAAATTGTTGATTGTTCTTATCAACCTAACTCAACTAAGGAAAAAAGGGTGTTTTTCGCAGTCAATTAACTTTTACGACACTAGAACTTAACTTTGCTTTTTCATTTTTTAAGAGTCAAGAAAAAGCAAAAGATGACTCTAGTCGCTTTCGTTGTTTAATGAGCTTGAAAGGACAAGCGCTCATATGGACCATTTCTTTTAAGGAGTCAAAAAGGAACAAAAGTGACTACTCTGGAGATACTAAGCAAGAGGGTTTACCAAACTAATCATAAAACTGCAATATACACCTTGGTGGTAAATTAAAGAGAAATTACCAAGGATTTACCGTACGGCATTCAGTCTTCTCGAATGTTGTGTTCAGTGCATTGTGATTGGTAAGGTGGCAAATTTGGCTTCCTAGGGATAAAGGATTTAAACCTATTGGAGTCTCCCACTATATACTCGATGGTACAGGGAGCACAAGTCCGTACTAGTACTTATCGGTTCAAAGAGGAGGAATAACCCAACCTCAATGAAAACAACAGCCATTAGGTTTTAAGACGCGGAACACGTCTCTAGCCTAGGCACCTCTAGATGTTTCCGTTAAATTCCAATGCATTATTAGGTTAATTGAAGTTAATTTTAGGTTGATCTTGCTTAAAATTTGCCTTTAGGTTTCACCACGAGATGTTTTCTAGAATTCCTAAGAATGCAACTAGAATGAGAAGCACTCTTTCCATTTGTTTTCACCATGAAAATTCTAGCAACAAGGGATAGAGCAAACAAGTACTTTTTGGATCAAACAACAAAGAGCACAAACTAATGCACTTCCCTCACCATTCCTTTTAAGAACACACATTCAAACTCTAAAATGCAATTACCCGTATTTATTTTTCTTTTCAGTTCTCCTTAATGTGAATTATGCACTAAGAAAAACAAATGCACAATGATTCAAAATCTCTTTTTCACAAAAATGTCGATTTATAACAATTTCTCCTAAAGATAAGGGAAGACTAAATGAAACTTTCAACTTTAAGGAAACAAAGATTTTCGACACTTAAACGAAAATATGAATCAAATGCACAAATAGACCAATCGATTATTTAATGAAGGAAGATTTTACAACACTTCATTTTTACCAAAACAATCGATCAAACCTACTTTCGACAATGGACTGCAAATGATAAAACAAATACATAAACAAACATTCAACAATCCAGTCTAAAATGGGTCAAAACAAGGAAACAAAAATTGTTTTCAGAGACAAGAACTCATCTAAATCCAACAGACAATTCAAACAACTGAAAATTGACTAAAGGCTTCAGCTCCTAGATGGGAAAACTGATCCTAAAGGAATCAGCGCAGGCCAGAGTGAGGGACAGTGTTATGCATAGCACTGTCACTGTGCAGAGGGTGAAATGCAGTGCATTGTGTCAGTTACAGAGCTGCGATGATTACAGAATGACAATTTTATGCTCAAAATTGACTCAAATTTCAGTGAATTGAACTTGAATTCGATGAGAAACAGAGGGTAAAGTATGTCAGAGTGTTCTAAGAGATTGATTAGCTACTATAAGGGATAGGAACATTCCCCAGCGGAGTCACCATTTTGTTATGAGAAAATTTAGTGTTTCTCAAAACGACTAACCCCTAGACCTAGTAGTAAGTCTAGAACAATAGTTAAAGTAATTCCATTTCTTTTCCTATAGCTAACAGATAAAAGAAAGAGGAGCAAAAGAACCAACCTGTATCTCTCGCTCGATCCCTCTTCCCTTTGATCACTTTCGCCACTCCTTTCCGTACTTAACTCGCTTGAAAGGTACCTGCACACAAGCCGAGACAGAAAACCATCAAAGCATACATATCGATCTATTAACTAAACATATTATAGAATCGAAAGTACAATATACATCACATAACACATGAATGGGAAAAAGCATAGAACTCTTTATTCATAGAAGGAAAGATTACAACCCATGTAGATGCATGTCCGATTCAGCGTCATCCTTGATCTAGGTGGATATTGGTGGCCACCCGCCAAGTCCACTTGGACCCCCACCATGGTTTCTTTCAGCTTTTCAGTTTCCTTAATTGTAGCACAATTTACTATTTTTAGTAGTTTTTTCGGGTCCTGAACTTCTGGAGCCGTTTTGAGGCCCTAAACGACGTTTTTTGGGAAATCTGGGGGCAACATGAGTCCATGGATAGATGTTTCCCTTCCCAAAGTGGTAGTGCTCGGATAGATGTTTCTAACGAGCTATTGTACGCGTCAAACGGAGACCGTATGCCAAAGTTACGACCTTGCGAAATTGATGTACCAATTTACCCAAACGGGGCCCACAATTTGGCGTTTCATCTTCTAGGGTTAGGTTTTGGGATGTGAAGGGTTTTCCATTGTTTCTCAACAATAAATAGGCCTTCGAGCGTCATTGTAACATAGTTCAGAGGCATGTAGCCACCACACATCTCTTCTCAGAGATAAGCTACCATCGCCCTAGCTGGTTTATTTCCATTACTGTTTGTAAGCATATCTCAGTACTTTACATTAATGAAATGAAGTATTATTTCCGTTGCATATATGTGTTTATGGTTATCTCTGTAATATGTTGTGTTCCTATTTAAGTCCGGATCAATCCTTCCAGCTTCAAACCCTTCTCTCCTTATAAAACAACAATTTGACATGATAACATTATTTTCTCTACTAATATCTTCCCAACAGCATTTCCTTAGCTCAAGAAATTCCAACCTAGACCAGCCTTGGGATGCCTAGTCCTTTTATAACTGAATGGAGGAGGTTAAGCCATTAATGGCCCTCATGAATGCTTTGCCATAATTGGGAAGTGGTTCCATGGAGGAAGGGATAATGGATTAAGGTTCATTCATCTCCTTCCTCATCCAAATGCGAGACCCATCCATCTGGAAACTTCCAGAAGGATCCATTGGATGAGGAATCCAATGGATTCATTACAAAAATTCAATGAATCTTGCTCATCGCAGGTGAAACAAAGGCTAGGTGCGATGCATAACACCTAGACAGTGTAGTTCATGCAATGCATTGCAACCAGACAGAAGGCTGCCTGAGATGATCTCCTTAGGGGCATTTTTTGGATGAATGGTGACATGAAACTCTTGGGAGGCAAGCATGATGTAGGTTAACTTCATTAGGGAATGAAAACAACTGAATTAGGGGTTGATGGACCCTAATATCACTGATCTGGAAGTCGGGGTTGATGTGCCCAAATTTTCATGTAACAGCAAACCGGGAAATTTAACCCAGATCAATTTATCGATGGGCGTATTGTGCAGTGGGCTATATCTAATGTACCAAATATGCAGGGCTATAAAGCTTTTTCCATGGACCCATGGAATGGATCTGATTTTCTCAAGATCCTCTTAACTAAGGAAGTGGAAACTGTGCCAGCCTTTCATTAGTCTAACTATAGTAGGCAAGTACCCGAGCATAGTTTTCCACTTCTTTCCAAGGCAATTCCTCATCTCAGATTCCTCCATTGCTGGGAAGTACCAGCGGCCAACTAGAGCACGCTTTTGTAAGCTGTTAATGCGGTCACCCAGGGTGGCGCTGTCAAGAGCTATAAGCAGAGGTGGTGGAGTGGTTTTCATAGAACGATGTTTATGACATCGTTCATGGAAGGCATGTTCACCACCCTACGATGAATGCAGAGATAAATCGACAGCTAGCGCATGGATATCCCCAAGAGTAGTACGCCATGCATCCAATGATCATGGCCCCATCTGGAGCGATTATGCTTCCATGGTGGCTTGTATTAGAGCCGAGTTGGCAGGCACATCAAATGCAGTGTCTATTCAGGATGTAAAATGCATGGGAGTGGAGGCTTATGGGGTGTCAGTCTGACAGGGAGGAAAAAGGGGTTAGGTCAGATATTAATGAGGGTGGGTGTGGAAGATCTAAGGGAGATCAGATTGCCTTGGGAAAGACAATCCATGTAAACGAGGCGACAAAGTGCGTGTGTGAGATTAATTTTTGCATGCCACGAGGGGGGGAGGGAAACGTTGTTGTTTGGACAATCCGAAACAGGAAGCAAAACGAATGTACTGACAAAGGAAATATTGGCCTGATTTGGAATGTAGTGAGGTCAGAGAGTGTATGGGGAGGCGTACGACTGATGTGAAGGAAATTATGAGGTGAGGTGTCCATATACATGCGTTCCACCTAACCTGTCGGAAAGAGTCAATGACCACCTGAGTTTGTTGTTCCGACCACCGGAAAACCCAAGGCCAAACCAGAGTGAAACCAGAGAGGCATAAACGTATCTGTAACTACACTAAATTATATAGCAGCTTAATAGTGACAAGGGCATGCGACAGGTATAACTGGAAACCTAAATGTGGCTTGCGTAACCCCCCAAAGAAACAGGAACCAGAACATCAAGCGATTCTATGAATATCTTAAATTCCAATACTAGAAACAAGAACTAAAAGTTTAGAAAACAATACAACAACATAAACATCCCTTACATTTACACTAGTATCTGTTTATTTGGAATCTAAACTCAATGCAGGGTCGAGAGATGAAGATAATATCTGAAAATTGAGGCCAAAAGGGATGGGGGGTGGATAGCCACCAGGTAGAAATAGCAGAGAGTAAATTTTTAAAGGCCCCAGAACATGACAGCATGAGGAAAAAACAAAACCAAAAGGCGTTTAACCAAGCCAAAAGAAAAACGTTTTCATGTGTGTTCACCTATTTTGCAGAATTAGAGCGGAAATTAGGCATACTTGTTAGTTATCCCGAGTCCTTTTATAGTAGCAGCGGTCATATCCCATGGAGTGGAAACAAATCGGTGTCATTCATTCACCACCGAAGGAAAAACGATAGCGCCATTCCAAAGAAAAAAATTGAACTGTATTTCAAGGCAATAGTGAGAGGGAAAAAGAAGTCTTGGCTCACCGTCTGATGAGGAGGCTATTAAAACCAAGCCCTCGCAAAGGACACTATAAGCCCATTGACAAGGCAGAAATCAAAACCCATCCAAAATCAACATTCATGTCCAAATTCAGTTGCAAAAGCCATATTTCCCAGGAATGCGTCAGTTGCCCGTAGCAGATCAAAACTAGTAAGCATGGCCCAGTATCAAAGTTTACCAGAAAGGTTGAACTAGGAAGAAACCATGAAGTTGTACCACCAGAATAAGATATCCAAACTCCATAATGAAAATCTTTATATGAGCCTCATCCCTGAGTAATATACTTTAGACACGTGTACATATGGTTTGTAGCATACAACATAATATATTGTTTTGCTTTCTCTTTTGGAAATTGAATGATGGATTTACTCTAATTACTTTTTCTTTTGGAAATTGAATTATGAATATAATACTTTTTTAATTTTAAAATATGATTAATATTATTTTTAATAAATCGATAATTAATTATTAAATAAAAAATAAATTAACAACTCCAAATCAGAAAATATTTAATAAAAATAAAAAGCTATTCTTTAGAAATTATGAATTGATTATTTAAATAACAAGCTATTCTTTAGAAATTATGAATTGATTATTTAAATAACTTAATTTTCTTTATATACAATAATATTATTACATATTAAAAAAATCTGAACTTATAAAAAAACAAATTATTTTTATTTTAATTATATTTAAATCAAGCTACACGGAACCCAGCTATACGACCTTGTTTTAAAGGTGTTCCAACTTTTTCACCTTAACCTTTAAGTTATTCCTAGAAGAAAAGAGGAAAAAAAAAATCCTAGAAGAAAAGAGGGAAAAAAAAATCACGCGAAGACAATGTGATGGTAATGGAATAAACTTTTACAAAGTGAGTTTCGTACCGTAATTATGCCTTCAGGGTAAGGTAGGATAGGGTAGGGTTCAGTGCGCACAAACTTTTTTCTTTTTCGAAAGGAGGGTTTGGCACACACCACTCTTCTTTCTTTTCAACTGATGCCAAGTTATTCCTTTCGTATGAGCCAACGATCTGACTATCCTTTAGAAACAGACATGGATTGTGGATCTCACTCATCCAAACCACTGCAACTCTTACCGCTCTTTGCTCACTCCTTACCTTATTTCGTCCCCTTTCTCTATCTCCCTTTGGTTTCTTTCCAGTCTTCACATATTTTCCATTTCCTCTCTGCCATTTGCTAACATGGCCACGGATTTTGGCACTGGACTGGCATCCGGACTGGCGACAAACGTCACTAACGCCATTATCGGTCTTCTCTGCCGACAATTGAATGGTATTAGGGAATTGGGGAAGAACCTTCAACTTCTCAACAATGAACTCGCCCGTATGGACGAGTCGTTACGTCATATTCAAACCCAGTTCGAAGATCAACAAAAGAAGCGGCCGGAGTTAGTGGAAGGTTCTTTGGGAAGGATTAGCAATGCCCTTGAAGAAGTCAAATCCCTCATCCTTTGCGCCAACAAACAGCGAGGATGGTGTCGCGGTTGCTGTCTGTTTTTAAACCCCAAGATCCCCGCAGATATTAGAGAATGGAAGACCAGATTTAGTGAGCTCTTCCAGCACCTTGATTCTGCTCTTTCAACAGCTGCCCATACTGCACAGATTGTGGTGTCTGCACAGCCTCAAGCAGAGGTGCTTCTTCAACCTCTACCAGATTCCGGCTTCGTGGGGTCTGACCTTCAAGCTGCCCAGCAGCAACTGCTCACATGGCTTAACGAACCTCATCCCCAGGCTCGTGTGATCGGTGTGTGGGGCATGGCGGGAGTTGGGAAAACTGCATTACTCCAACTCATCTACAATAACTGCAAGAAGAAGGTGAGTACTAGCTTCGATTTCGTCATTTGGTATACCATTTCTCAAAACTATAAGATTCAAAGTCTCCAGGATACCATTGCCGAGTCTCTGAATTTAAGATTTGAGCCAAGTTCTAGTATTGACATGAGAAAGATGAAATTGTATGCATCTCTTGAAAATAAGAGGTTTCTTCTTGTCTTGGACGATATTTGGAGTCCAATTGATTTGAATCAAGTTGGGGTCAATTTTGGCCATGATAACGGCAGCAAACTCTTAATGTCCAGTCGCTACAGAGATGTAGTTGAAATAATGGCAGAAAAAGAGTACTGCATGATGATACGACCCCTGTCCACAGAGGAAGGGTGGGAGCTGTTCCGGAGAAGAGCTTTTAGAAGTGGGGCTGCTCCAGACAATAATCTAGAGGTTATTGCTAGACAAGTTGCTTTGGAGTGTAAAGGGTTGCCCTTGGCAATAAATACAGTTGCTGCAGCTATGGCTCGGAAAAAGACTGCTGATGAGTGGAGTCGCGCTTTAGTTTTGATGAAAAATGTAGATCCATCCTTCCCCTCCACTCACAGGACCATTGATGCAGAGCTCTATCAGCGGATAAGATGGAGCTACAATGATTTGCCCAATAATCTGAAAATGTGTTTTCTATATTGTGCTGCCTTTCCTGAAGATGCAGAAATTGATGTGGAGACGCTGGTGGAGATGTGGACAGCAGAAAGATTGGTTCCCCAAAAGGGGACAACTTACTTCATGGATGTTGGGCGGGAATACATAGAAGCACTGGTAGATAGGTGTTTGATTGAGTATCATTGTTTAGTGAAAAAAGAAATAAAAGTTCATGATATATGGCAATTTATGTAGGCCAAGGAGAGGAGAACTGGTTATTTGAAGCTGGTCAACATCTTCAACATTTTCCAAGTGAAGAAGAGACCGAGGATCGCAAAAGAATCTCCGTTCTCCGCAATGAAATTAATGATCTGCCAACAGATTTGAAGGGTTCAACACTCGTCAGTTTAGTGTTAGCCGAAAATACACAGGTGAAGGAAATTCCATTCCAGAGGGGTTTTTGGTAAACTTCATGTCTCTCAAGATTCTGGGTCTGTCGGATACCTCAATACAAACATTACCAACAGCAGTGGGTCAGCTTGAGTTTCTTAAATTGAAAATGTGTGTCCGGTTGAAAGATTTGCCTGATAGCATTTGCAATCTTTCACATCTGCAGTTTTTGAATCTCGAAGACTGTGGAAGTCTATTTTCTTTACCCTATAGAATAGGAGAGCTAAAAAAATCTAAAGCATCTCAAATTTACGGCTTACAAAGGCTTCAGGGTGATTCCACATCAAATCTCTCAACTCATTTCATTGAACAAACTGGTCTTGCCTCGAGAGTCAACTCCAGTGAGTCTGGAGGATCTCACAAATCTCTCAAATCTGATCGAGTTGAATGTCAGAGTAAATCCAGAAATTAAAGAAGGTTCAATGAGTAAGTGGTCAAAGATGAGAAATTTGAGGTTATGGTTCCCATGGGGTAAAGTTGAAAATAGAGATGATGCGGCGCTAGATATTCTTCCACAGAACATGCAGAGCATGGAGGAGTTGCAGAGTGTTGAGTTATTCGATTATGAAGGGGTAAGTCTGCCGAATTGTATATGTCAGTTTCAAAATTTGAAGAATTTGCGCTTGAGCCAATGCATGAAATTAGAGGAGCTTCCAGCCTTGGAGATTGGGAGCGAGGCTGCAAGTGACGGTTTTCCGAAGTTGGAGGAATTAAGACTAGATGGGCTAAACAACTTAGAGAGTATAGTCTGGAATGCAAACACAATGATGCAACTGCAAATCTTGAGGATATCAGATTGCCGCGTGTTGAAGACATTCACAATGGAGGAGCTACCCAATTTAAGGGAATTACATATATCAGGTTGTGCTCAGTTGAAGGAGCTGTTCATGGACAGCGGTGGCGGTTTTCCGAAGTTGACGACATTATATCTAGAGTCCCTAGACAGCTTAGAGAGTGTAGTGTGCAATGCAAAAACAATGCTGTATGTCCAAAGATTGACCATATGGGGTTGTCGCGTGTTGAAGACATTGAGAATGGAGGAGCTTCCCAATTTAAGGGAATTGAATATATGGGGTCGTGCTGAGTTGAAGGAGCTGTTCATGGAGAGCGGTGGCCGTTTTCCAGAGTTGCAGACATTAGATCTATCCTACCTAGACAGCTTAGAAAGTATAGTGTGCAATGCTGAAATCTATCCTACCTAGACAGCTTAGAAAGTATAGTGTGCAATGCTGAAACAATGTTGCAACTCCAAAGCTTGACCATATCAGGTTGCGGCGTGTTGAAGGCATTGAGAATAGAGGAGCTGCCTAATTTAAAAGATATATGCATTAAGGAGTGCCCTCAGTTGGAAGTTGAGATCGGCAGTCTTCCAGTGTTACAGAAATTGAGTCTTACAGGTTTAGAGACTGCAGAGAGTATTGCAATACCATCAAGTGCATGGAATCAAGAAACAATGCCTAGTCTGGAAGTTATACAAATCACAGGTTGTCCATTGTTGAGGAGAATGCCCAGAGAAATGGAGAAGCTACCTAAGTTGAAGGAAATTGTAGGAAAACTAGATTGGTGGGATGTAATAAGTTGGGAAAATCTAAACTCTCTCACCCCTTTAAGGGATCTGATGTTGAAAGAACGTGATGAAGGCAGTGCACTTGAAGAAGATGGTGATGCAGGTAGTGAACTTGAAGAAGATGGTGAAGTTGATGAAGACACTGAATTGGGAAAAGATGGTGAAGTTGAAGATGGTGAAGCAAATGGTGAAGACGATCATCCCTAAATGTGAAGGAGATGATCAGGAGATTTGAATGTAAAATTAATACTTCTGAAGTTTTGTAAGTTAATGTCACTAGTTAAATATTTTAATGTAAATGAACTAAATTTTGGTATCAATTTTACGAAATGTATTTAAAAAAATTAATATTAATATTTTTTAATTATAAATTTATTTTCCCACTTATTTCCATAGAATGTTAATTATATATACGAATATGAAAAAATATTTAAAAATTTAAGATAAAGAGAAATAGAGTTTGAATCATTTTTAATGTTGATATTGCTTTTTCAATATATAAATATATATTTATATAATTACAAATTATTTTAAATATTTTATATTATTTTTAAATTTATATATATATATATATATATAATTTAATATCATAACAATGTATTAATTTTATATAAAATTTAATAATTTAAATAATGAAATTAAAATTTTGAGAGTAAAGTGGAAATGCAACAATGTTGAATGATTGAAAATGTGAATAATAAGAATATAGTCAATTGCAAACAATCTTCATTGCGATTAATCTGAAACTGTATTTTTTTTTACTGTTCTTATTGTCACACCAATTAGTTTTGCCATTTTCTTATATCGACCATATGAAAAGGGCAATTGAAATAATAGACCATTCAAATATTTAACTCGTGCTACTGTAGTAAACATCATACCTTGTCTTTGTTGCTCTTCAATATTAATTGTAGTTTTCTCCAAAGTTAATCATTGTGATTTATGGAGTGTAAAACCCTAAATAATTTTCAATGGTAGTTATTTTCTATTACCACATTTGAATGCAAAGTGATTAACAATGTTGAATGATGGAAAATGGGAATAATAAGAATGTATCCAATTATAAATATGGGAATAATAAGGATGTATCCAATTATAAATAGTTTACAGTTTCAGGAAGGAAATGTTTCGGGTAATTGAACATTTTATTTATGATGAAAATTCAAGTATTGTATTTATGATTGAATTACTGTAACACAGAAGTCAATTCACGTCATGAATCATTTTTATGTGCTTACACTTAGAGAGAGTGTGTATGTTTTGTGGGTGAGAAGGAGAGATAAGGGGAGATAGAGATATAGATGGAGGGGGGGAGAGAGGGAAGAAGAGAGATGCAAAGACAGGGAGGGAGGAAGACGTGTGTGTGTGTGTGTGTGGAGAGAGAAGTGTTAGAGAGAGAGAGGGAGGGGAAAAGGGAGCGAGGGAGAGAGAGAGATAAATAGATATGGAGAGAGGGTGTGTATGTTTGAGGGGTGAGATATAGAGATAAAGGAGAGACACTGGGAGATAGACACTGAAATCAATGCACAATATTAATTTAATTACTTTGAGATTATTGTACATCATACATCTAGTTGCATCAAATCAAAAATCAACATCTACACTGAAATCAATGCATCTAGTGAAAACAATCAAATAGGATTAGAAATCAACATCTTCACTAAAATCAATACATCTGGTGCAAGCAATCAAATAGGATTTGAAATCAATATCTACACTAAAATTAATGCATATAGTGCAACAATCCAATATCTACATTGAAACCAATGCTTCTAGTGCAAGCAATAAAATAGGAGTAGAAATCAATGCATCTAGTGTAAGGTATTAAATAGGATTAGAAATCGACATCTACACTGAAATCAATGCATCTAGTGTAAGGTATTAAATAGGATTAGAAATAGACATCTACACTAAAATCAATGCATCTAGTGCAAGTGATCAAATAGGATTAGAAATCAATATCTACGTTGAAACCAATGCATTCAGTGCAAGCAATTAACTAGGAGTAGAAATCAACATCTACAAAGAAATCAATGCATCTAGTGTAAGGTATTAAATAGGATTAGAAACTGACATCTACACTAAAATCAATGCATCTAGTGCAAGTGATCACTTATTATTAGAAATTAAGAACTACACTGAAATAAATACATTCATTTTAGTGAAAAACCAAAATATTCATGAATTTCTAGATCTAACTTATATCTCTATATTTGTCTTTTTGTCTCTTCATTCTTCCCTTTATCTTTGCCTTCTATTACGTGTCTATCTCCCTCCCCCTCCCTCTCTCCCCCCTCTCTATCTCTTTGCCTCTTCCTCCCTTTTTCTATCTTTCTCTTCTTCCCTCTCTCCCCCTGTCATCTATATCTATACCTCCCTCCATCTCTCCTTATTTGTATCTCTATCTCAACCCCCTAAAGACGTCTCTCTCTCTCTCTCTTTCTCTCGTAATCCCTCTCACCCCCTCCATTTGTATCTATATCTCCCTCTATCTCTCCTTTATCTCTCTATAGAAGCCCGCAAACATACTCTCTCTCTCTCTCTCTCTCTCTCTCTCTCTCACCCCTTCCATCTATATCTATATCTCCCTCTGTCTCTCCTTTATCTCTCTATATTAGCCCGCAAACATACACACACACTCTCTCTCTCCATATCTATCTATCTATCTATCTCTCCCTCTCTGTCTCTTCTCCCCCTCCCCCCCTCTCTCTCTCACTCACTCCATGTATATCTCTAAACTATATTTTCTTCTATCAATCTGAAACTATATTTTCTTCTATTGTTCTTATTGTCACACCAATTAGTTTTGCCATTTTCTCATATCGATCATATGAAAAGGGCAATTGAAATAATAGACCATTCAAATATTTAACTCGTGCTACTGTAGTAAACATCATACCTTGTCTCTGTTGCTCTACAATATTAATTGTAGTTTTCTCCAAAGTCAATCATTGTGACTTATGGAGTGTAAAACCCCAAATAATTTTCAATGGTAGTTATTGTCTATTACCACATTTGAATGCAAAGTGATTAACAATGTTGAATGATGGAAAATGGGAATAACAAGAATGTATCCAATTACAAATATGGGAATAATAAGGATGTATCCAATTATAAATAGTTTACAGTTTCACGAAGCAAAGGTTTCGGGTAAGTGAACATTTTATTTATGATGAAAATTCAAGGATTGTATTTATGATTGAATTATCGTAACACAGAAGTCAATTCATGTCATGAATAATTTTTATGTGCTTACACTTGGAGAGAATGTGTATGTTTTGTGGGTGAGAAGGAGAGACAAGGGGAGATAGAGATATAGATGGAGGGGGGGGGAGAGGGAAGAAGAGAGAGGAAAAAACATGGAGGGAGGAAGATATGTGTGTGTGTGTGTGTGTGGAGAGAAGTGTTAGAGAGAGAGAGAGAGAGAGAGAAGGGGAAGAGAGAGAGAGAGATGGAGGGGAAAAGGGAGGGAGAGAGAGAGATAGATAGATATGGAGAGAGTGTGTGTATGTTTGGGGGGTGAGTTATAGAGATAGACAATGGGAGATAGAGATATAGATGGAGGGGGCAGAGATATTCTTACACTGAAATCAATGCATAATATTAATTTAATTACTTTGAAATTATTGTACATCATACATCTAGTTGCATCAAATCAGAAATAAACATCTACACTGAAATCAATGCATCTAGTGAAAACAGTGAAATAGGATTAGAAATCAACATCTTCACTAAAATCAATGCATCTAGTGCAAGTAATCAAATAGGATTTGAAATCAATATCTACACTAAAATCAACGTATCTAATGCAAGAAATCAATATCTACATTGAAACCAATGCAAGCAATAAAATAGGAGTAGAAATCAATGCATCTAGTGTAAGGTATTAAATAGGATTAGAAATTGACATCTACACTGAAATCAATGCATCTAGTGTAAGGTATTAAATAGGATTAGAAATCGAAATCTACACTGAAATCAATGCATCTAGTACAAGTGATCAAATATGATTAGAAACCAATATCAACGTTGAAACCAATGGATTCAGTGCAAGCAATCAAATAGGAGTAGAAATCAACATCTACATTGAAATCAATGCATCTAGTGTAAGGTATTAAATATGATTAGAAACTGATATCTACACTGAAATCAATGCATCTAGTGCAAGCAATCAATTATTATTAGAAATTAACAACTACACTGAAATAAATACATATATTTTAGTGAAAACCCAAAATATTCATGAATTTCTAGATCTAACTTATATGTTTGTATTTGTCTTTGTGTCTCTTTATTCTTCCCTTTCTCTCTACCTTCTATTATGTTTCGCTCCCCCTCCCTCTCTCCTCCTCTCTCCTCCGCCTCCCCCTCCCTCTCTCCTCCCTCTCTATATCTTTGCCTCTCCCTCCCTTTTTCTATCTTTATCTTCTTCCCTCTCTCCCCCTATCATCTATATCTATACCTCCCTCCATCTCTCCTTATTTGTATCTCTATCTCAACCCCCTAAACACTTGTCACTCTCTCTCTCTCTCTCTATCTTCCCCTTGTCTCCCTCTCTCTCTCTCTTTCTCCTTCTCTCTCTCTTTCTCCTTCTCTCTCTCTCTCTCTTCCCTCTGTCTCTCCTCTCTCCCTCACCGTCTGTCCATCTCTCCCTTCCCCTTCCAGCTCCATCACTCCCTCCTCTCTCTCCCTTTCTCTCCCACCTCCCTCTGTCTCTCCCCCCCCATCACACTCTCTCTCTCTGTCTACCCTCCAACTTTATCACTATCGCCCTCCCTCTCTCCTTCTCACTCTCCCCCTCTATATCTATGTCTCCATGTCTCTCTCTTCCCTCCTTTCCCTATCTCTACCCTCTCCTTTTCTCTCTCTTCCCTTGTCTCCTCTCTCCCTCATTCCATCTTCATCTCTCCCTTGTCACTCCCTTTCTCTCTCCACCTATATCTCTCAATGACTTTTCTCTTTCCTCCCTCTCTTTCCCCCTCAAAATCCATCTCTCTCCCCCTCCCTCTCTCCTCCTCTCTCCTCCCTCCTCTCACTCTTACTTCCTCTCTCTCCTTATCTCTCCCACCTCTATGTCTCTCTCCCCCACTCTATTCCCCCTCCATATCACTCTCTCTCTTAAATATGATCCCATTGTAGTGTATTTAAGAAAGTATCTAAAAAAAAACATAATTGGTTGTAAAATATTAAACCTATATTTTGGAGCAATCATGTCAAAGAAAATACAATAATAAAAAACTTAAAAGAATTATGCAGTATCTTTTCTCTATCAGTGTTAGTCACTTTGCTTTCTCTCTTCACTTGGATCCTTGGTTAAGATGCATCTATCCTGGTTCATTATAATAATATTTATATTATATAAATTTCACATATGGATATATAAAAGTATTCTCACTTTTAATTTATTAAAACCTTGATTTAATCTCTATGGGAAAATTTTTAGTAGTAGTGAGGATGAAGAGTTTAATTTTAGTAGTTAGTTATAGAATTGGTTATTATTGTCAATGTTAAGTTACACCATGAGAGACTGATGCTCCTTTTTTAACATGGCATGTGCATGATGATATAATGCTTATTTTGCTAATATAATGGAAGATTGTTTATCTCATGTTTATCTTCATATGGCATATTTGGATGATGTTTTCATTGGTGTCTTTTCTATGCATACAAGTTCTATTTGTTTAAATTAATGTGATTAAAGGTTAATGAATTCACCACCACAATTAAACCTTTAATACTTTGCACATCACTAACATAAAAACTATCAAACATTCCTTGGGTGAGACCACCTCCCTTGCAAATGTTGAAATAGTTGACACAATAGACTACATCATGCCTATTTTGGATGCTTTTTATAGACCTTGAGTTTACCATAGAGCCTGTTATCCCCCACAATGTCCCAAGCTGATGAGGAAATTGATGGAGGTAACCATAGACCAAGCTTTTGGTTTGGTAGCTAGCCCTACCAAACCAGAGAGGGCTCTCTCGATGGAATCACAGTCAAGAGATGACTGGATGATAAAGGGTTTTAGGCTAGATAGCTAAGCTCAGGCAGGTTTTGAAAGATTTAGGGTTTTGTTGCTGGATAAGGGAGAAAAACCAGGTATCTAGGTAAGAGGGTGCTAGGTCTAGACTTTGAGAATCGGATTTGCAGAGATGTAATGGAGCAAGGTAGGCACACACTTTAGCACTCTAGCGTTTGTTGATGTGTATATAGGAGATAGGTAGGGTTTCTAAACGAGCATGGATTTCATGAATTCATTTATATCAAAAGAAAACTGGACAATAATGTGAAAGCTTCTCCAAAACAGAGTATTACATGAATGAATTATGTTTATTTTCTTAGGAAACAAGCACATGAAACATGGAAATTGAAATGAAATATACAATACATTCAAACATATGATCACGAAAGAAAAAACACTGCCAAAGCACATACCACAGGAATCCCACTACAATAGCTGCAAACTCTGTCTTTTGATTTCCAAAATGTCAAATATAGGCTACAATGGTTCTCTCCTCAAATGTCCAACCTCTCGAAAATGATTCCCTTCCATCTTATATAGGAAAATACAACATATGACATCTCATCAGGTCGAAAATTCTATTCAAAGCTCATCATAACTGGATTTTATGAGTCCTCATTGAAAACTAGGATAGTTGAGACAGTTACCACAATTTAGGCTAAAGTTCAGGAGAGCATATCTCCTCATTAATTATAATTTTCCTCATAAACTGAGGCAAAAACCAACTAAGAAACCTAAAATAACATTAATAGATAATAAAATCTCAAGTTTGCCATCATTCATTACTCAAGAGGTTACTAGACTATATGGGTCACACCAGAACTAGATGGATCGTGCCAGTCAGCAAAAAGGGTGCACCAACATGCACCAAAACAGGGAATTTTGCAGAAGGTTCGCGCTTGTTTGAAGCCATTTTTAGGTATCTTCCCCAAGTCAAAATGGAACTCTGAAAGAACAGTAAACTAGATTTTTTTGTCTAGTTTCCATATCATCTTGAATTTTGGAAAATTACGCAAGGGAAGACCTCCAAAAACTCATTCTCCCAACCTAACTCGGAAGCGTCGTGCCAGTCCGGTTTTAGAGGCAGAGAGGTGAAAAAGGTGAGGTTTTTTTAGTTTCTGATCAAAATGGGAATCCTTCATGCAAAACTAGTATTATATTTGGCATGTGATCATCATAATTCATCCATACATGTAGAAAAAAACCTCATTTGGATGTCTAGGGAAAAAGGGTCGCACCTCAGCGAGGCGCTTCTATGTGCCTTTTCCTGCAAAATTTCAAAAAAATCCAAATTTCTCCAAAACTTTCAAAATTTGTTCCTTGGTTGTTATGGAAGATAGGATAAACATTCTTGGATTTTTCAGCCGCCAATTTCACTCTCTTACCCCTTTTCCTTGATTCCCTTTACTTGTCTTGGACCTCTTCCAGTTTTGTTTTCAGTCTCTTGATTCTGATTTGTGCAATTTGATTCCTTGTTTGATAGTGATGGGCCATGTGCCTCAGCATCTGATTGTCCATGTTAGCTCGGTCAAGAAGCTTCTACAGATGGTCATTTACTTTGTTGAGCCAATATTCCCTATCTTCATTGATCTCCATAGCTATTCTGTCTTCAAGACTCAAATCCTCATTCAGTAGGTTTTGGTCTTTTTCCTTCTGCAATTTTCCTTTGAGACCCTTTGTCCTAGGCCTCTTTCTCCCAACATGCCTCTCTTGTTCATCTTGCTCATCAAGCCCCAACAGTACTTTACCTTTGGACTCTTGCAGATTAGTTTTAAACAAATCCTTTTCTAGAAGCAGTTGCTCTGCCTTCAGCTGCTCATTTCTTGTTCAAGGAAGGAAATGAAAATTTTGGCTCTTGCCACATTGTCCAAAAGCTCCATGATTTGAGAATACTTCTCTCTGACAACTAGCTACAAGTTTCGTTGATCATCTTAGGACTCCAATTCCACTATATGTATGTCATGATGGATAGCCTCCTCATCCTGCAAATATAATCCCTGTTGTGTTAGTGTAGAAGGCTTGGCCCCTTCCAAAATATGTGGAGAAAACAAAAGCATGTTCCCTCTTTGATATGTCTTGGTTACCTTAGGTCTAATTGCCTCTGAAACCTTTGCCTGCTTGCTTGTTGAACCATGCTTCATAGACCTTGTGAACCTAGGCCTTGATGATGTTCTTTTGCTAGGAGAAACAATGGGACTAATGACAGGAGCAGTCTTTAATTTATCCAAAAATGTTTCCCAAGTGATTTGCTTGACTGAGAGCTGATGCATAACCACAATCTTGATCAGGCTATGGTGAAACAAATTTGTGATATGAGGTTGTCCTCCAGTGTGAAATTTTTGAATCATCTTCACCACACTCTTAGACAGAAAATTGCACAAATTAAGTGTTCTTGTAGAGGTGAAATGCATAAGTAACCTAACATGATACCTGTATAATCTAGAGAATCTACCTTCACATGTAAAATACTTCATGATAAGCTTCATTAGAGGGGCATACTTGTTAAGAAGATGTCTAAAAGGAAAAACATGTTCACAAGTCTCTCTGACATTAGGTTTTAGGAACATCTTATAATCATCAAGGGACAATTCCATGTCTTTGAACTAGGTGTCATCATGATTTTGAGTCCCTGTGGCTGAAGAAATAATACATGTTGAGACACTGAACTCAATACCTACTATGACAGCTTTATCTATGTTGAAATTTTAGGCAAAGATGCTTGTTAAAGGGACATGGGAAACAAACTTTGTAACTTGCTCACAAAAATTCATACAACTAACATTTCTGAAACATTTCTAGGCAAATGGAGAGGCATTGATTTCTCTCAGGTTGGATAGCTCAAACCTTGAATGATGTCCTCCCTTGTGCACTTTCTTTTCACTCTCTTGTTCACTCTCCATTAAATTTGTTGAATGATAAAACACAAGTCAAATGATGTTGATAAAACTGCAGTGGAAGTTTTTCTCAAGGTGAAAATGTAGTGGGAGGTTGGGGTTTGATGAATTCAATGGAAAATGAGTGGTGGAATTATAGGAGATTTAAATTTAGGGTTTTCTAGATGATAGATGATAGTGGCAAATCAGTAGAATCTAGGTTGATTCACCAAGAATTTGCTAGAGAGAAACCCTGAGAAACAATCAATTCATATTGAGAAAAATATTTGAAAGGATAGTGTAGATGCCCACTTATTGTTTGCAAAAGCTTTAAGTGTCCTTGAATGATCTTTGGGGATTTGAAGAAGTCGAAAATCTCCTTAAAAACAAGAAGAAAACCCCTGTGGGTCGATCTTGCTCAGAAAGGTCGCACTTCCTTAAAGAGTCACACTTCTGGAGGAAAAATTTTAGTAGTAGTGAGGATGAAGAGTTTAATTTTAGTAGTTAGTTATAGAGTTAGTTATTATTGTCAATGTTAAGTTACGCCATGAGAGACTGATGCTCCTTTTTTAACATGGCATATGCATGATGATATAATGCTTATTTTGCTAATATAATGGAAGATTGTTTATCTCATGTTTATCTTCCTATGGCATATTTGGATGATGTTTTCATTGGTGTCTTTTCTGTGCATACAAGTTCTATTTGTTTAAATTAATGTGATTAAAGGTTAACGAATTCACCGCAACAATTAAACCTTTAATACTTTGCACATCACTAATATAAAAACTATCAAACATTCCTTCGGTGAGACCACCTCCCTTGCAAAGGTTGAAATAGTTGACACAATAGACTACATCGTGCCTATTTTGGATGCTTTCTGTAGACCTTGAGTTTACCATAGAGCCAACAACATGGTTTTGTTACTACAACCATAATAAATGTGTAGGAAAGGAGATACACCATAGGTTGGAAAATATCGAGATTCAAAATTGGTTAGAAGTGAGAATTAATGCATGCCAAGAAAGTGCATACTTGGGAAAGATATTGCAATATTCAAAAATAAATATGTGTTTGAGTGTTTTGGATGAGATTTTCAAAGCTTGAATTCTTGGTGAACTTGCATGAATGGATGGAAAGACTTGCAAAGAAGAATCTACATTGTTTTCCATGGTCAATAATTGAGTGCACCACTAATAACTTAATAAATATCCAACGGTAATGGCCATAAGTTGACCCAAGATGTTAATTTTTTGTCTAACGATGTTATGAAAGGCTATGCTTTAGAGTTTGCAGTGAAATGACATTAGTCATTAATAAAGGCATTGGAAACTTTCAAGAGAGGACAACATAGAAGGTTGATTGAAGACATACCTATCTAGATAAAGATGTTCATGGTGGAATGGGGTATGCTACCAAGCCCCATTGAGATGAAAGCATAATCCCTACATGGGGTGTTGGAAGATCAATAATGGTCTAAGTAGTGGAGCTTGAAAGAGGATAGTAGAAACAACATTAAAAGTGTGTACCAAGATTCATTTATAAGATGGAACAATGCATAGGATGAGATAAAGAAAGGAGATTTGGCCAACCTTGAAAGAGATAAAAAAGATGTGTTGGTGTAGACAATTGAGGAGATTATAGAGTTGGGAGGAAAATTTGAGGAGTTGATATGGTCATTGAGTGATAACATAAGGGACACATGTTGTTGAATTATAGAAGTAAATATATGGCTTGAGGCTACTAACCCAAAAGTTGTTTTGGAAGCTATGGTGGACTAGGTCTACGAAGACACATTTTAAGATGCATTTTAAGTATACATTGTTTTGGTATTGTAACCCCCTGGAGAGTTATGCCAATATGGGAGTATGCCTAAATCATAGTGATGCTAGTCCATCCTACATCCTACCCCCTATTCCTTTTGATATTTTTTAGAATTTGGTGACCCTTTTTGCATAGAGTGCAAAAATGTGCTTAATTAGTCACAAACATAAACTTTCTATAGTGGCCTTGAATAGTGTAGATGTCACTACTAGATGCAATCAAGGTTTGTCTTTAGCATTATCTAGTTCTATAAGTGCATTTGTAGGATCCACTTCTATAGTACAATAACTTAGACCATTGGGATTTCTACTAACTAAGAGTCATAGCTAAGAATGCAAATATATTAGAATAGAGCATCATTATGGCTCTCTTTGTTTCATAGTTGAGGAAATGAGGACGAAGCGACAAAATTGATTCCTACACAATGAAATCTAAAAAGTGTAAAGGATAACATATGCATCATGGTCGATGGAACTTCAAACCACTTTGTGGGGAAGAGAATTGTAGTGGTATATGAAATGAAAATGTAGCGCATATGCTCAACATGGGGTAACTTTTCTTTTGTTGTGAGCTGGTTTATGAAAGAGTTTCAAAAGCCAAAATTTGAACACTTTCACAAAGCTAAAGGAAATTAAGAGAAAAGTTGGTGAAACTAGTTGGGAATATGATTGGTAGTTCAAGGATTTGAGGGGTCAACCAGTTATACAATCATGAAATGCAACATAAACAATGTTTCCTAAATGGCATATTACTCCATTCGAAGGTGTCATTAGCATAGCAATGGTTGATTGCACGATGAGAGGAACTAATTATAATACAACTACAATCCATTAGTGGAGTCAACAAAGAAGTCTATCGAATGGGAACCGTATCGAGTTCTCACTTTTTAGAGGTAGCAATAAATTGTCTGATTTTGAAAAGTGGTGATTCACAATACACATTTTTTTAGCATATTTTTTATACTTTAAATTTTCTTATGTATTAAGTATGCACATCCTTTTTTAAATGTTAGTGATTTTCATGCCAATTTTGAAAATTGTTGATTCGCATCAACCCTTTTTTTATGTTTATTTTTAACACTTTAAATTTTCTAATATTATTAGTTATGGATAATTTTTTTAAATTATTGTTGATTTTCATGCAGATTTTGGAAAACATTAACCTTCTTTTCTTTTTTTTTTTTTTTTTTTTGTGTATTTTTGTCACTTTAATTTTTTTTTTTTGTCTTAAGTATGCATTTTTTTTTAATGTTTGTTATTTAACATTTTTTTCAAGTTGTCTTCTACTTCTTCTTTTTTCTTCCTGGGATGGTTGTTTTTAAAGGGTTTTTCAAGTTTGTGTTTTTAAATTTTCTTTACAATTTTCTTTTGTCACAATTTTTTTATTTGTTTGCAAAGTTTAAAAAAATAATAAAATTAATATTTTGAAGTTAGAATCTTTTTTATATATTTATGTATCCTAAATTAATATTTTATTTGACAAAAAAGGGTACATTTTTCATATAGATATAATTAAAAAATATATATACACTTTGGACCTTCTCGTTAAAAATGACGTGTCAAAAAAATGACTTTTTATGGAAAATTTTGCAACAAAAAAATTGAAAAAAAAAACAAATTTAATGAATTTTATGTCTAAAGATCTTAATATTTGAATGGTTTTTCAAAAATAATGATTCACATAGAATTCTAAGTAAAAATAACAAAAAAAAAATTGTTAAAAAAAAAAAAATCAAAGTAACAAATTAAAATTAGAATAAGAAATTATATATATATATATATATTCACTATCTCAAAGTAAATCCAACTACATTACATTAAAGTAAAATATGAGTGTTACCACCAGTGAATATTTATCATTACATTATGTTAAATTATATAAATTATTTTAATATATATTATATAAAAATTTATATGGTTATATTATTTCTTATAAGAACAAGATTGCATGGTCAAATTCTAGAAAATATTTCCAATTTGTTTTTAAAATCTTCATCATATTAGAAATAGATTTTCATTATATTTTCAACATTCTTTTCAAGTATATTATCTTGAATTAAAATTATTTTAATTGATTTAATTTTATTAACAATATTATCTTAGATGGTTTAATTGATTTAAATTTTATTAATAAAAAAATATTTTATAGTATTTATAATTATTTATCTATTAATTTTTTGAATTATGTAAATTAATTTATTATTTAATATATTAAAATTTTATAAAATTAAAATTCATATCATAAAATAAAATAAAATATAACACAACTTTTGCCAAATAAGAAAAGGTCATACAATATAGTATAAAAAAAATGTACATGATCACATTCTAGAAAACATTTCCGATTTGATTTTAAACACTATCACTGTATCACAAAAAAAGTTTTGTTGTACAAGGTATTAGGCATTCGGTAATAGGTTGACCACCTATTACTTTGGTCAAACAAAGTAAACAATGTCGAATTACAAATAATAAAATATCTCAATTTGCCAATCACTAAACTCTAAATTGACTCCATTTTAAACCTAATTACTTTAATTTAATTTCATTTAACATTACATTAAGTTCCACAAGACTATAATGTGCTCAAAATTTGGTTCAATCTATTGAGTAAGACTAATGGTTAAGAGCATGTATTTCCTTTCAAAAATTCATAGGTTCAAAATCAAAAAAATAGAATATGTATATAGAGGATGTGACCTTAAAATTGGATATTTTGTTGATGAGCATCCTCATAACTTCGGAATAAAAAAGAGCAGATCTCTACTCATTTCCCGAACGAGGTCACCTAAACTTCTCGAGTTCGATTCCGACTGATTTCGTTGTATTACTGCCACGACCGTGTTTAAGAGTTCGCTATTTCTCGAGCCGAAGGATTGTTCTCGGACTGTTGTTTTCACTGTTATTTAGAATTCGATCTAGCCGAAGGATTGTTCTGGGACTGTTGTTTTCACTATTACTTAGAGTTCGACCTAGCCGAAGGATTGTTCCGGGACTGTTGTTTTCACTGTTATTTAGAGTTCGACCTAGCCGAAGGATTGTTCTCGGACTGTTGTTTTCAACTGTTATTTAGATATCGACCTAATGTTGAGTTTCCAGCAAAAATTGCGCAAATTACAGAAGAAATCTTTCAGTTATGAGTCACTAATTTTCCACTGTTCCTTAGAGTTCAACCTAATGTCGAGTTCCGAACAGAAATTGCGCAATTTACAAAAGAAATCTTTCAGTTATGGCTCACTAATTTTCCAGGCTCATGCCCTCACTTTTATGACATTTGATATGCATACTTAATTAAGCTCTTCTTCCGCGGCCGTGTCTAAGAGTTCACTATTTCTCGAGTCAAACGATTGTTCTCCGACGGTTGCTTTCCTGTTCTGTCGAGTTCCATGCGAAATTTGAGCAAATTACAGGTGAAATCTTCAATTATGGCTCATTAATTTCCCAGGTATAAGCCCTCACTCTCACGGCACTCCAGATGTACACCTAATTAACCTCTTCGTCAGTGAAAGTTATCTCAATAAATAGGTTGACTTTCTGATGAGAAATTCCAATTCTGCCAGAAAAATCGGGAAAGGCGACTTCAGAGTCTGCTTCAGGGTTTTGTTATGTAAAATTTAGCCATGTTCTGTCAAGGGATTATTAATTGAAGCATCTCCTGTTATATTTTTCTTTCATGCAATCCTACAGGTTGCAGCGTTTGGACACAAATTTTGGAATTTTGTATGGTGCAGCGTTTGGACCCTCTGTTTCGGAAAAAATTGATAGTTATTCAAGGTGGAAATACAAATAATTTAAATATGGACACTCAAGCCATTTATAGTTAAAGTTTTACATGACTGGTAGATTAGTTGATTTATATAAACCATAGTTTAAAGGTAAAATTTTAGAAGTTAAAGGTATGAGACAGTTATAAGGGTTAACTCTTTGAAGAGGTACATGTTTTTTATTATTATAAATGAGTTAATTAGTTGATAATTTTTATGTAAAGGTATATTATGATTCCTCTAAAAAATAGGTTATATTAATTAATTATATATATACATATGAAAATTTAAAAATTATTTATTCATATTTAAATATGTTTTTTAATAAATTTATTAATGTAAATTAGTGTATGTTATTTAAGGGAATTCAAAAATTAATTATTTGTTAATATGAACTTATTATATATCTAATAATATTAATATTAGTAATAATTAGTTCAATTTTTTCTTTTTTTGAAGTTAGGTATTTTATATTAAGTTAAAAGAGGATTATAGAACCAACAGTGTTGGTATGCCCAAAGGGAAACAAGACGAGTAGCATAAGTTCAGAATTTTGAGGTTATTGAGATCTCGTCTAACTAGAGCATCTTATAAACAAAAACTTATATAAATAGATTGGTTGTACCAAAACATTACATGTTGCAACATGGCAAAACAAAAAATATTGCTAGAGATGTAAACAAAAAACTAGTAAATCGTAGCATCTAGTGGTTAGAACCTCCACGCATTTGTAGCAGTTGGTCACCATCCCTAGTCAAGGAAAAGGAGATGTCAACCGATCTCCTAGACAGAATAGTCAATTTTTCATCTATACAGTCAATTTTGTCCTCCAACTCTGCTAATCTGATTGAATTCTCTTGTTGAGTGTTGACACGATCAGTGAGTACTCGCCCCATAAGTATTTGTGTGCTAGTAAACATTGACTGCTTGCATATACCAAGAAAATTGTGACGAGGCAGATGTCCCTATATTAGGGATTCTATGGCAAGCAACAACATCAACATGGGGGTTTGGAGTGAAATGCTAGTCATGGTGCACTTCAGCTTCCACTTGTTCAATTTCTTTCTTAACCAACTCTAAAATAATTTCTTGATATCGAAGCATGGAGTCATGAGTTTGGGCTTGAGCACGAAGCTAGAAGGTGGAGGCAACATGGTGATCCATTTGGGCAGATACAAAGGAGCACCCGCCTACCCCCTTTGCATCTAGTTGTTGGTTTACCGCGAGGCATAGTTGCATGAAAGAACAAGGTAGAGATAGGGGGATAGAGGAACATATCACATAAGTCAAAGGTGGCATGGGCGAATGACCAAGTGGGAGAGAAGTTGAGGTGAGATGGGTACATCCTGAAAGAAGTAGTTGAAGACATTAAAGGAGAGTGATGTGGGGATCCTAAAAGAGGAAAATAGTTGGTGGCTTGTCCAAAGTGGCAAGGAAAGGCCCCAATGAAGTTCTAGGTAAGCTCGAGAAAGAGGAAATTCGAGGTGGAAAGGTAGAGACAAACAATGCAAAATAAAGAACAAAGGACACGAGAGGAGAATATGCACTGAAAGAGGGTGAGAATCAATATAAGAATGTAGGGCACCAAAGATGGGGCCTTGCCATAAAACCTAGGAAAGAGATATGAACCCAAAAACTAATGAGCGCACCATTGAACCGACCTCTTTGAAAAAGAAATAGAGAAGAAACAAAGTTGAACAGAGATAATTGTTGCTAGATGCGGAGAGATGTCCATGGAGAGGTCGAGTTCGAGTGCTCTACTAGAGGCTAATGAGGAGAAGTTTGTGTATATATGCACAACTCTAGCAATACATGGCATGATTAGCTTTGAGAGCACTGCATATTTTGGATTGCAAGTTATTGCCAATGCCAAGAAACTAAGGACCAAGAAAGTGATAATTCATAGGCCAAAACCAACAATTACACTCATTTGGGAGACACTGAAATGGAAATTGGAGCCTAGAATGCCAGAGGGGTTGAATTATGCGTGAACCCTAAGAACAATTTAACTGTTTGGTGGAAATTACAATGGTGGGCTTCCTGCATTCCTGCATGCACAATAATAACATGAGTTTGGAGCATATATAATTCCAATTATGGTTTGAGCATGGAGAGAAGGCACTGTGAATGTCAATTGAGACTTCATTTACTCTCTTTTGCCTCCCATAGGGCTCAAATGATGTCTCCCTCGATACAATTTTGTGCCATTACTAGTGATATGACTAGAGCACATGCATTGTGCCAGGTAACGTGGGAAATTTCACACCCTTTCAATTACACTTTTATCATTTCAAGGCAAGGAGTAAACGCTTACTTCTGGCATGCTTCTAGCAAAGTCAAGTCTTTAAATTAAATTTTATACTTCATGTATATTTTTCTTTTGGTTATATTTTCAAAGTGAGTTAACTACTACACAAACACAACCTTTATTTTAAGTTCCACCCTGAATTACTTATTTTTTTCAAATAAATTGACACTAGTCATCCTAAAATGCATTTTTTGATCAAAACTTCCATAAATTATATGGAATTATAAATTATAATTTTTTCAAATAAGAAGAAGATAAATTAAGTTTTCCAGTTATAATTGTTTTTTTTAAAGAACGATATATACCTTGTGAAGTGTTGTCATCAAAAATATACAAAGCCTCGTCAAATTTCAATGCCAAATGTAATCATTTTTATCCCCTACAAATATCTCCCAACCTCAATCCCTCCTCATAAAATTTGAATTAATAACTAAAAAAAATAAACCCACACAAACCTACTAATTTATACCTCATAAATTTTCCCATTTTAATAAACATCAAATTTTTCGCCTCAAATTTTATTTTTTAACTTTACTCCAATTCCTTGCATTTCATAGTGTGGAAATAAATTTTGACACTCGACTGTGAAAACTCTCCGAGGGATTTTTGTTATCATGTATATAAAACAAATCAATCTTGATTCGTTTATCTTTCTATGTCAAGGATGTTTTATGTCTATTTTAACATAGGTCAAGGATGCTTTAGGTCTATTTTAACATATTGATATAGTGTTTTTTTCGCAAAGTAGTTCCTATTTTATAATTTAAAAAAACTTTTTTGAACCAGAAAAGAGAAAAGATAAGATTTTGGTGTCCGACTTGGTTTTTTTATTTTGCAAAGGTTAAATAAAAAATTATTCTCTTTCTTTCCATGTGTGCACTTTATATTTTGCTTTCAATGGCGCTTATTTTTGAGATCCCGATATTCATACTTGATAATAACTAAAAGTCAAACATGCTTTTAATATTTTAATGACTAAATTAGTTTGCATTTTTATGATTAAAATATATTAGATTAAGTTTATTGTAATCAATATAGAACTTAAATAAAATGTAAGATTCAAGCAAATAATTAAGATTAAAAAGAGTAAATTAGCTATTAATTTTAATTTAATTAACTTAAATGGATTTATATATTGATTTTGACCTGAGTGTGTATATTTTAAGGAAAAAATGGTATACATTATAAAGATTGGTTATTGTTACTCAAAATTTATATCAAATTTTGTTTTTTTTTTAATGGATTTGATAATGTTTTCAAAAGTTAATAGTCGACATTTCATAAAACAAAATGAAGTGTTAATATGGGTATAACATTAAATGTTAATGTCATGGTCTTTGGGGATTAACCCTCAACCAATAGTAATAGGGTCAAGAATGGTGTCAATCCATATCGAGCTATCATAATTTGGTTTAAGGGGCCTCACAACTTTAAAAAGGACACAAAAAAATCTTTAATGATGAATGGAGCTTTGTCTATTTCTTCATTACCTCTACACTCTTGACAACATTGAATATTGGTAAAGCCCAAAAATAATCACAGAATTTCCTAATTATGAAAAATCTAGTAGTAAATACGACTAAGATGGTGTTATATTCAATAGTAATTCAATAAAGAACCATGACATCACCAAATAGGTAATTTTGATACTCGCAAGTAATATATGATTCCATGGCACAATGAATACAATTTTAATGCACAACATACATTTGAAAGAGACAATAACATAATAATTAGAATCATAACTGACCAACACGATGGGATTTCTCTTGAGTAGCAGTTTGCCATCAGTTCGAACTTAGGGTCTCGTGTTTGGCCAAGACGCTACTATGGGTAATTCATACTAGGTACAAAAATATAAGCCTGGTAGTGTGCTTTATGTTGGTTAATTGTGGGTCGTTGTTTTCTAGTTCATCGAGGATCGGTAGGGTAGAGTGGTTGTATTGTAAGGTGCTTTTTGGCTTTCCTTTTCTATTTTTTGTGGGGAAGGTGGATCGTCTTATGGTTAGTTGGCAGGTAGGGAATCATTTCAAGGATGGTTTATGGGGTGTGAGCGTTCAGGACTCTGTTGCTCATCGGGCTCTCTACAATTTAAAGGAAGATCTTTTTGTGACTCTCTTGGAATGTTTTTTTTTTGGGGGGGGCAGGGGGAGGGGGGTATTTGGTGCTAGTGTTGAGCTATGTAGCAACATAGCGACCGCTCTTTGGCAATTATGGGTGTTCTCTATTGAGGGCCTCTTGGGCAAGTGGATTTGGCAAAGGAGAAAGTGGGTGGTGGTGACCCCCAAAGTGATAGAAGGGCACTTTAGGCCAGTTGCTTAGACCAACTAATGCATTCGCAATGGCTCCATTCCAGAATGCGAATGTATAAGGTGGGCTCTAAACATCCATCCTCAACATGGTTGGATGCACAAAGGTCGAGAAGTGAGGGGTGTTCTGGGTTGGCAACAACCATTGGAGCAAAGTCAAGGAGAAATTGTGGACCCGCCGCTTTCTTCGTCATTTTCATCAATGGGGGTTGCCTCCTCACTGAAATTTAATGTCAGTCTCATTCGGTAACTAAGTAGTTCTCTAGAGTATCTTAATTGAGATTGATAGGATGATCACAATGACACTCTTGATTTCATGAACCATATTCAGTGGAAATCATGGGAGATGCATGATAGATTGGCTAGCCTATGGAGAGGATAGTGACGCATCCCAAAGTAGCTTGATCGGTTGGAAACTCAACTGGGTCACATGGAGGGACATGTTCACTATGAATTCAAGCCCCCGCTATCCCCTAGCTCAGGTCTAAACCATCCTGCCTCGGTAAATTCTGATGATGTTTGATGTTAATTGGTTGTCTATTGGTTTTATGGGTGTTTTGGCATTTTTTGTCAATCAATGTAGATAAATCATTGTTATTATGCAAATTTTCTATGTATCTGGGTATGCATCGGTTAGCTAGTAAATCTAGTAAAATTGAGGCCAACCAACTTTTAAAAAATTCCATTAGATGATGTACTCTTTTAAATAAATAAAAAAATTGATTTAAAAAAAAATATTACAAAATTAACCTAACATATGAATATAGATATTTTAAAATGAACTGAAAATGGAAAAACAATCGTCCTCTGACACTTTGCAAGTTTGATAAACTTGGTCTTTAAAGGTAAAATTAGTTTTGCAACCTCTTCAAAGATGAGTGGTTAAGTTTACACATGAACTTAAAAGTGAAACAAATTCATATGCAACTCAATATGTTAAACATGCAGAGAAGAAACCAGCAAGTGATAATGGAGTTCACCCATCCTGGGCTATGTCTCGCCCATCCTAGGCTATGTCTCTGAGCCCTGCTCCAATGCTAGGCCGCTTTATTGATCTCAATAGAAAAAGAATACATTGCACATATTTGACTCTAAAGTGGCACTATTTCTCCTACAGAGAAATATTCTCCTACAGATAACTCTCACTCTAAAATATGACTCCCTACAACAAGTCATGATGATGTCAAAGAAAAGGACTCTCTCACAATAGACGTTTGTACTCAAGTTAGAAAAGGACTCTCTCACAATAGATGTTTCTACTTAAGTTGAGATTTAAAAACAAAAAATACAACTACTTCATAACGAAGTGTTGAAAAGGGTCTTTACCCATAAGAACACTGAGAAAATACTGAAAATAGTTTCTCTACTGAAGTAATAGTTGTTGTAGATCTAATTGGAAAGCTGGAAAACCCCTATCTAGGCTCTATCCATGCTCAACAAAGTCTCCATTTGGACTCAAAACAATCTTTGTCTATAGCACTAAAGGACTTGATGCTACAAAAAGTCCATCATACAGTGCTCAAATCATAAATTTGATGCTTCCATTGAGTTCAGGACACTTAAAAACCCCTATCTAGGCTCTTCTTGAGCTCAAAAAGGTTAAAAACTAAGCAATATGTGTTCCTTGGAAGTTTTTCCTGCTAACTATACTGCAAATTGGGAAAATTTGATATTCATTCTACGAGTCCCGCCAACCATCGAGTGACAGTTTCGCCCACAAACAGTGCAATTTGTCACCTCATTAAATTGACCAATATGGCCTTAGTGCTGAAATTTTATAGCCACTAAGGGCGTTCATGTGGGCACATATGGCCAAGGGTCAGGGCTAACCACCTGTCCCCGCTAGCTAAGCCCTCTCTCCGTCGGTCGTTAGTCAGGTGGCACGAATAAGATCAAGGGTCATGCTAACTGCCTGCCCCCTTAATTGTAGCTCTCACCCTATCCGTCATTCGTCATAACTGCCGCCGAAAACCGAGGGCTAAGACCTATCCACCCGCCCCCTCCGTTGGCTCCTTCGCTTAGTTGTATGGGTGTCATATGGCTCGAGGCCAAGGCTTACCCGCCCAGCCCCCAACTCCTTTCACGTGGTTATATGAGGGACGTAAAACCAAGGGCTAGGGCCATGTGCCACACCCCCCCTATCAACTATAACACAATTATATTATAATAATAAAATGTGTCACCATAGGGGTTAAGAACCATCATGTGGCATAACAGCATGACTCTTGGTTGGCTTGCTAGAGGTCCTAGGGTCAAACCCCACCGAGGCCAGTCGACCGACCTATAAAAAATTTAACCAACCACCGAGGTCCATGTGGCGCCCTCTAATTGGGCCATGTGGCGCCCTCTGATTCGGTCACATGGTGCCTCCTTATTAGCCACACCCAAACGCAAACCAACCAATAAAATTGTGCCACTTTGACCTATATGACTAGGCCACATGTCGAGCCCAAATTGACCCATCATCATTTGTACTCTACACAGTCAGTTGATGACATCACCTGTACGGCCTGCCCAGACAGCAACCCAGTCAACCCTATTGTTTGATTTTTTAGTTGTCTGGCCAAAACTTTAGAACGTGATAACTTGAGCATACGACGTCAAAATGAAGCGATTTAAGCGGCGTTGGAATTAGGACGATGAACACCACTATTTGGTGTTAGTTTTGAGAGATTCCAAGCATTTTCATTTTTGCGCCTATTTTTTATCTTTGGATCATACCTCCCCACTAGGAACTTTTGGACCTCCAAAAGTTTATCTTCACTCAACAAATAAGTGAGGAAACAACTCCTTCATTTTCTTGATCTCAATCCTTCTTGTTTTGTTTGAATTAGTGCCTTGAGCCTCGTTCAAGGTACTCAACATTGCCTTTGCGTGAAGTCCTTATCCTCTTGTCAAGAATTGTGGCATGTTGCAATTCTTCTAAACATTCAGGAACAAAATATGCAATGGATGGAATCTGCACATTTTCTTCATGACCATCTTTCTTTGGCGTCTCATATGATCTTCATCTTGCATTTATAAGAAACTCAATGCTTGTCATTCATTTCTTCATACTTTGCTTTATTGTCCTCAAGTTTGATCCAGGTGGGTGTTGGTGGCCACCCGCCTATCCCACTTGGACCCACACCACTGTCTCTTTTAGTTTTTCAGTTTCCTTAATTGTAGCATGATATACTATTTTTGGAAACTTTTCGGGTCCTAAACTTCCGGAGCCGTTTTGAGGCTCTAAACATGTTTTTTTTGGCAAAATGGCAATCACATTAATAGTTGTAGTCCTCTAAGAGATCTTTCCAATGAGGTATCATATGCGTCAAACAAAGATAATATGACCAAGTTACGACCCCAGGAAGTTGGCTGCCCAATGATCCAAGTGGATATTGGTGGCCACCCGCCAAGTCCACTTGGAACCCACCATTGTTTCTTTTAGTTTTTCAATTTCCTTAATTGTAGCAAAGTTTACTATTTTTAGTAGTTTTTCGGGTCCTAAACTTCCGGAGCTGTTTTGAGGCCCTAAATGACGTTTTTTGGGAAAACTGGGAGCAACATTGGTCCATGCATGGTCCATGGACCAAAGTTGCTCTTCCCAAAGTTGTAGTTCTAGGATAGATCTTTCTTACGAGATATTGTGCACGTCAAACGAAGATCATATGCCAAAGTTACAACCCCGGGAAGTTGATGTACATATAGGTCGAGCAAAAGTTTAAACAGAAGAAGCGAGACTTTGGAGCTGCGAATCTGAAGCAAGGCAAAGGTGCCCCCAAACCGCAGAACAAAGGACAAAGCCAAGGCGGGGCGACCCAAGACAACTTGCCAAATCTGCAAGCAAAGAACAACATCACAAAGCCGAAAAAGGACACGGGAAAGTGGTGTGAGTTACATAAGAGCTCCACTCACAACACAAGTGAGTGTCTAGCCAAGCAGTCACGGGTGACCGAGCTAAAGGTTTCAAAATAAGATGCATGTTCCGACTCTGAGTCAGAACTCGACAAGGGGAATGACAAAGGGAAGTAGGTTATCGATGCGGAGCCCAATGCCATCGTTGCCACCACAAAGATCCAAAAGGAGGAACCCGAAGATCCAGAGGAGGAGGAGCATCTCTTCCACTCCCAGATGTGGGTAAAGGGTTCCCCGCTGTAGTTCATTATCGACAGCGGGAGCCAAAAGAACCTCATTTCGGCAGAGGTTTTGAAGTGGTTTGGATTACCGACCACAACACATCCACAATCGTACACCATCGGGTGGCTTCACCAAGGATGGGATCTTCGCGTGAGCCAGCAGTGTTGCCTTCCATACAACATCAAGCCCTTCACGGATGAGGTATTGTGTGACATTGCTCCCCTTGAAGTTTGTGAAGTATTATTAGGACAACCATACTTGTGGAAGTGACATGTTATGTATGAATCAAGGCCCCGTGTTGTTATTGTTACTTTGGGAAATAAGTTGTATAGGATACCGGAGGTAGCACCACCTACCGCCGTAAAAAAATGCAATAAGCTCATTTCCAAAACTGGGAAATTTGTTTTCCTGATGATATGCCCTCAAGGAATGAAGAAGAAGGCGGCCATGACCTCCAGACAGGGCCCCTCCGCACGACAACTACAGATGGACAAGGTCGTGGAGGAGTACGAGGACATCTTCACCTCCCCCGCAAGGGTTCCTCTGCACTGTCAGGTCAAGCACTCCATCGATCTGACCCCAGGTGCGTCGCTGCCCAATGGACCAATCTATCGGTGCTCCGTTCTAGAGAACGATGAAATCAAGAGGCAGATTCAGGAGCTACTGCAGAAAGGTCACATCCGTCCGAGTTCATCACCCTGTGGGAGCCCGATCATGTTGGTACAGAAGAAGGATGGGACTTGGAGACTCTATATTGACTATTGGGCATTGAACAAGATCACTGTCCGTAATAGGTGTCCGATCCCATGAATTGAAGACCTCATAGACCAACTGAAGGGGGGGAAATATTTCAACAAGATCGATTTGAAGTCAGGATATCACCAGGTACCAATTGAACCCTCCGATGTGTGGAAGACTGCCTTCAAAGCCAAGGAGGGCCTTTTCGAATGGTTGGTTATGCCTTTCGAATTGACAAATGCTCCTGCAACCTTCATGAGTCTAATGGATGACATCTTGCGGTCATTCACCAACTCATTTGTAGTGGTATACTTGCATGACATCCTGATCTTCAGCCAAAGTTGGGAAGAGCACCTCCACCACATCCGACAGGTTCTCCAAACACTGTGGCAACACAAATTATGTGCCAATTTGGAGAAATGCACTTTTGGCATGACCCAGGTTCAGTCTCTGGGATACATTATTGATGAACAGGGAGTGCATGTGGATCTAGACAAGATCCAAGTCATTCAAGATTGGCCATCTCCAACCACTCTGACAGAGCTCCACAGCTTTCTAGGTCTTGCCAACTTCTACCGCAAGTTCGTGTTGGGATTTTATCATATCACTTGGCCCTTGAGTCAAGTCACCAAGGGAGGAGCGAAAGCAAAATTCTTTTGGTTTGAATCTCAGCAGAAGGCATTCACAGAGTTGAAATATCGCCTCTGCTCGACACCAGTGCTCGGATTACCAGACTTGCAACAACCATTTGAGGTCGAGACAGATGCCTCTGATTATGATATTGGGGCAGTCTTTACTCAACACGGGCATCCAGTGGCATATCACAGTGAGACACTTTCAGACACAGTCCGGAAGTATCCCACTTATGACAAAGAGATGTATTCCATTATGCAGGCCTACCGACAACGGAAGCGTTACATTTTGGGGAAGGAAATGGTTATCCACAAAGACCACCGACCCCTACAGTTCATACAGACCCAAGGGAAATTTCAGAATGATCGCCATCAGAAGTGGTCCACATACCTGCAACAGTTCCATTTGAATATCAAGTATAACAAGGGCAGCACCAATAATGTTGCAGATTGCCTCAGTCGACCACCGATCATGGCATTAACCACCATGCTCAACTCTTGTGGGCACGAGATTTCTGATTGGCCACTTCTCTGCAAAAGCGACCCAGAGTTTGGCCACACATACCAGATACTCTTCGAGGGTCAACATGTTCCATATTTTCACCTCCAAGATGCCCTGTTATGCCACCTGGGTCACCTTTGTGTTCCTTCAAGTGAGCATGCCAAGATGATTTGGGAAGCACACTATAGTCAGGTTGTTGGGCGTTTCGGGGTCAAGATAACGGTGGCAATACTACAGAAGTATTTCTATTGGTCGAATCTTCAACAGGATGTCGGGAAGTACATCAAGTCATGCGCTGCCTACATTATTTCCAAACCGACCATCAAGAAGCAAGGCCTCTATACCCCGCTGCCTACCCCTAGTTGACCTTGGGAATCCATCTACATGAATTACATGTCAGACCTTCCTTCCACTAAGCATGGAAATGACTGTGTTTTTGTGGTCGTCGACAGGTTCTCGAAGATGGCCATTATGGTGGCCTGCAAGAAGAATATCACAGCAGAAGCCACTGCTAAACTCTTCTTTGAACGAGTGTGGGTACACTTTGGGATCCCACAGTATATCATCTCAAATCGGGATAGCAAGTTCCTTAGTACATTTTGATCCAGTCTCTGGTCGATGCTGGACACCAAACTCACTAAGTCCACAACCTTCCATCCTCAAACTGATGGCCAGACAGAGGTTGTAAATGGGATGATCGTACACATTCTGTGCATGTACAACTCAAAACATCCATGCACATGGGACAAGAGCCTCCCCTATGTTCAGCACAGCTACAACCAGGCTCTCCACAGCTCGACTGGCCACAACCCTTTTCAGGTGGGCTTGGGATTCCAGCCATTATGTCCCATTGATGTGGCCATGCCCTTTGCAGCTACTCACACGGATTCGGCTCATGTCCAGTCCGAAATAGATAGGGCAAACAACTTCATGGAGCACATCCAACATATTCTCCAGCAGGTCCATGACATTCTAGACAAATCAAATTCCAAGTACAAGCAGCGACATGATCAACATTGGGTGTCACACAAGTTTCAGGTGGGCGACAAATTCTAGTTGCATTTGCAAAAGGAACGCCTTACCATAGCCTATCGGAAACTCAAACCACTTCGATATGGTGCTTACACCATTACCAAGGCTATGGGAGACAATTCATTTGAGCTCAACATTCCCCCATTCCTTGGCCTGCACCCAATGTTCAATGTGGACCGCCTTCGGCCATACTTTCCACCATTACTAGACACATCCGACATTGCATAACAGCTCACACCCACAGAGTTAAATCTAGATTGCATGGAACAAGCTGCAACTGATCGGATCATGGACACACAGATGAAGCACACTCGCTAGCAAAATATCCAACTGTATCGAGTTGTAAAAGCAGGCCAACTCCTTCACCAAGGCAAGTGGCTCACCAGGGACCAAGTTCAGCAAAAGTTTCCTCATCTCATGGAGGAACTCAATGCAATGGGGACCATTGCTTCCTAAGGGGGGAGGAATGATCCAGGTGGATATTGGTGGCCACCCTCCAAGTGCACTTGAACCCCCACCATTGTTTCTTTCAGCTTTTCAGTTTCCTTAATTGTAGCACAATTTACTATTTTTAGCAGTTTTTCGGGTCCTGAAATTCTGGAGCCGTTTTAAGGCCCTAAACGACGTTTTTTGGGAAAACTAGGATTAACATTGGTCCATGGACTAATGTTTCTCTTCCCAAAGTTGTATTTCTCGGATAGATCTTTCTAACGAGATATTGTGCGCATCAAATGGAGATCGTATGCCAAAGTTACGACCTCGGGAATTTGATGTACCAATTTACCCAAACGGGGCCCACAGTTTGGCGTTTCATCTTCTCGGGTTAGGTTTTTGGATGTTTATGGTTTTCCATTATTTCTAAACAATAAATAGGCCTTTGAACCTCATTGTAACACGGTTTAGAGGCATGTAGACGCCACATATCTTCTTAGAGATAAGCTACCATCGCCCTAGCTGGTTTATTTCCAATTCTATTTGTAAGCATATTTCAGTGTTTTACATTAATGAAATGAAGTATTATTTCCACTGCATCTCTGTGTTTATGATTATCTCTGTAATTTTTTGCGTTCCTATTTAAATCCAGATCGCCCTACTAACCCCAACGGGGCCCATAAACTCTTGGCGTTATATCTCCTCGGGTTAGGGTTTTGGTTGTTTAGGGTTTTCTCTTATTGTTCAATAATAAAAAGGCCCTTGAGCCTCATTGTAACTCATTTCGGAGGCATGTAGCCACCACATCTCTTCTCAGAGATAAGATACCATGGCCCGAGCTAGTCTTACTTCCATTCTGTTTGTAAGCATATTTTAATATTTGATATTAATGTAATGAAGTGTTATTTTTGCTACATCTTTGTATTTATGGTTATATCTATAATTTTTTTCTTTCGTGTTTAAATCTGTATCAGTGGTATTAGAGCGGTCTGCTCTTTCTCTGTTTTTCTTTGCATGTCCCCAACGAGGTCGGGATATAAGGAGTTAGGGCTTGAACTGGTCGAACCTTTGCAAGACCAGCCTCGCAAATCCCGACGGCCTCCCATGGCAGATGAAAATAAAGACAAGGGGGTAGGAGATCATATCAAAATCTTGCTCGAAGAAGCCCTCGAGCGAAAAAGGAGCGCAATGATGGACAAATTTTCCTAGATCCTTCAATGGCTACCTGGGGGCGATGCATCTACTTCTAGCAGTTACTCTAGAAGTGCCACGCCCTTTAAGGTACAAGTTAACTTTGACATTCTCATATTTGAGGGTCAAATAGACGCTGATGTCGTAGATAAATGGTTAAATCTGCTGGAAGCATATTTTTTTGTTCATGATTTTTCGAGCAGGGAAAATATCACTTTTTCACTTCTCAAAGTTGCCTCCCACATCAAGGACTGGTGGGAAACCTACTGCGAGCATAAGGATGAAAGTACGACCTCACTGTTTTCAGTCGCACCCACTTGGAATTCATTCCAGGATGTCATCAAGGAGCAGTACTACCCTGTCGGAAGCTACGAGGATAAATACATAAAGTGGACCACGTTGCGGCAGGGAAGGGACTAAGACGTGCTAGAGTTTACCAATATTTTTCATACTCTTCACACAAAGTTGGGTATTAAGGATTTTGAGTGGAATTTGGTACTCAAATATTGCGGTTGTCTACACAGGTACATCCAAGACGAGATGGAGTTCCTTGACATCTCCTCGCTTGGCATGATGTATCGATACGTTGTCAAGATCGAGAATAAATTTAAACAAAAGAAGCGAGACTATGATTCTACGAATCCGAAGAACAAAGGACAAAGCCAAGGCAGGGTGACTCAAGACAAACCGTCGAATTTGCAAGAAAAGAACACCACCACGAACTCAAAGAAGGACACAGGAAAGTGTTGTGAGTTCCATAAGAGCCCCACTCACAACACAAGTGAGTGTTGGACCAAGCAATCGCTGGTGGCCGAGTTGAAAGCTTCAAAATCAAATGCATGTTCCAGCCTTGAGTCAGAACCTAATAAGAGGAATGACAAAGGGAAGAAGATTATCGATGCGGGGCCCAGCGCCACTATTGCCACCGCCAAGATCCAGAAGAATGAACCTGAAGATCCGGAGGAGAGGGAGTGTATTTTCCACTCACAAATGTGGGTGAAGGGGTCGCCACTGCAATTCATTATCAACAGTGGGAACCTCATTTCAGCAGAGGTTGTGAAGGGGTTGGGCCTACTAACCATACCACAACCACAGTCGTACAACATCGGGTGGCTTCACCAAGGACAAGATCTTCGAGCCAGCCAATAGTGTCGCCTTCCCCACATCATCAAGCCCTTCACAGATGAGGCATTGTGTGATGTTGCTCCTCTCGAAGTTTGTGATTTATTATCAGGACAACCATACTTGTGGAAGCGACATGTTGTATATGAGTCTAGACCGCACTCTGTGATTATTTCTTTGGGTAATACGTTATACCGGATACTGGAGGTAGCCCCACCTACCACCACCTCTTTGATCTCTACTAAGAAATGCAGTAAGATCATCTCCCATACTAGGAAATTTATTTTCTTTCTGGTTCACTCTCAACATAAGGGGAAGATCGTAGCCACATCCATCTCCCCCGGGAAGGGTTCCTCCACACAGTAGAAGCGGGTGGATACAGTCGTGAAAGAATATAGGGACATCTTCTCCTCACCCACAGGGGTACCGTTGCACTGTTAGGTCAATCATTCATTTGATTTGACTCCCGTAGCACCTCTACCCAACGGGTCGATATATCGTCGCTCCATTGTAGAAAATTCCAAGTACAAGTAGCGACATGATCAACATCGGGTTCCATACAAGTTTCAGGTGGGTGAAAAGTATGTTTTCATTTGCAGAAAGAATGCCTTACAAGAGCCCATTGGAAGCTTAGACCACTATGATATTGGTCCTTACACCATTGCTAAGGTTGTGGGAAACAATGCTTTGGAGCACAACATTTCCCCATTCCTTGGCTTGCACATAGTGTTCAATGTGGACCACCCTCGACCATGCTTCCCACCATTACTGGACACATCAAAGATTGCAGAACATCTCACCAGGGACCAAGTTCAGCAGAAGATTCATCATCTCATGGAGGCACTCAACGCAATGGGGACCATTGCTTCCTAAGGGGGGAGGAATGATCTAGGTGGATGTTGGTGGCCACCCATCTATCCCACTTGGGCCCCCACCACTATCTCTTTTAGTTTTTCAATTTCCTTAATTGTAGCATGATTTACTATTTTTGGAAGTTTTTCGGGTCCTAAACTTCTGGAGCCGTTTTGAGGCCCTAAACGACATTTTTTTTTTTGTCAAAATGGAAATTATGAATTGCTATAGCAATCACATCAGAAGTTGTAGTCCTTAGAGAGATCTTTCCAATGAGGTATCATACACGTCAAACAAAGATAATATGACCAAGTTACGACCCCGGCAAGTTGGCTGCCCAACTAACCCCAACGAGGCCCATAAACTCTTGGTGTTACATCTCCTCGGGTTGGGGTTTTGGTTGTTTAGGATTTTCTCTTATTTTTCAATAATAAAAAGGCCCTTGAGCCTCATTGTAACTCAATTCAGGGGCATGTAGCCACCACATCTCTTCTCAGAGATAAGTTACCATCGTTCGAGCTAGTCTTATTTCCATTATGTTTGTAAGCATATTTCAGTATTTGATATTAATGAAATGAAGTGTTACTTTTGCTACATCTCTGTATTTATGGTTATATCTGTAATTTGTTACGTTCCTGTTTAAATCTGGATTAAAGTTGCACTTATAATCTTTAATGCGCATCATTATGTCCATCTTCTGCGCAATCTTTACCAAAGATCAAATCCAAAAAGACTTTGGCAAATAACACAAACAAGCTTCTCATGGAAAAACTTGTATAGATTAGTGCTTGACACAATTGTAGCATACTGAACATGATCATTGCTCATCCACAAAGGTTGGGATTCTTAATACAATGTCCATAAAGGAAATGCATCTTACAATATGGAAAAAAATTTACTCTTCGAATTCCATACAAATTGACTCATCAACAAGCCAACGTAGCATAACAATGCCCTAAAAAAACAACGTTTCACATAAGTGATCTATTTACAAACATCAGTTTTACAAAATACCCAACTATTGGTACATGAAACATGTGGAATACAAAATAAATGCAGTCTTTAATTATACAAATAGTACAACCATTTCTTACCCAACCATGCTAGGGAATTGTCTTTCTACACTTCATTTCCTTCTGGAACTGCTTCTGGAATCGTTATGGTGTGCCTTGCACATTCCTCTACCTTCTCCTTCTTAGGTGATTCCATTACCTGTTTGTCCTTCTTTGGATAAATATGTGGATGTATCTTCCAACACTTTTCAACCCAATTCCCACTTATGTTGCAATGAGTGCATAAATTTTTGTGAGCATTCCTTGGCAAAAATGCCTTTAAACTTGCATGGGAATTTTTGTTCTTGGTCTCACTTCTAATCGACATATTCCTTTTCTTGATTAATGATTTCCTCTTATGACACTTAGCTACACAATGGTTAGGTGCTTGACAAAAAATGCAAGGAACAACATTCCACAACATGTTATTCAAATCATCATGTTGTTTGTAATCATAAAAATCCTTTGAATAATCAAGACATGTATACCTCTTACGGTTGTTCTTTGGCTTATGAGTTTGGCAAGGAGAACTTGACTTCATTCTTCCTTTGAGGTACTCATCTCTCTTTGGAGATGTCTTGCCTTCAACATCATCATCATGACATGAGTCTCCTTCAACCTGCAAGGGTTCTTTCTTCACAATTTCACACTTGGAGAATTATTTGACCTTGCATCTTTGGAGCATTCTCCAACTTTATCTTAAACATATCCTAATCCTTAATGCCGAGGCTGTGCTCTCACCTCAATAGTATTAACAATTTCATGACTATAAAGTCCAAGTCCCTTACCTTTGTACCCCAATTTGGTCAATAATTTCATACCAATACCCTTGGTATGTTTCTCAAATGATACAAAAGAAGCATGTTCATTGTTTAGAGAATGAAATGAACAAGGAGTATCTTTTTCCTCCTTTTCTTCTTGTGATTCTTGGTCCTCTTCTTGAATCTTAACCATCTCCTCCTTCTCTTTTGTTGACGAAGTGGTAGATGCGGACTCAAGAAAATCACTCTTGTGATTTAGCATGTAAGAAATGTACTTCATATGGCAAAGGTTACAATCCTCAATCATTCAATGAAAACAAACTTGTTGAGTCTTGGGGTAAGCTTCTGTAGCTGAACATTCCCCAGTTTTCACTTCAAGAACATTCTGAAACATAAAGTGCAATTTCTTCTTTTCATCCTCTGGTTCTTCAAGCAATTTCTCAATTCCATGTTCTACACTTGGAGAAAAGAATTCATCTCCTCCAGTTCTAAGAGCCTTGCATGCTGCAAACTTTCACCCATACTTACAATCAGGTTAGAACCTGCTCTAACACCACGTCATTTGAAAACGGAAAATTGATCGTCCTTTGACACTTTGCAAGTTTGATAAACTTGGGTCTTTAAAGGTAAAATTAGTTTTTCAACCTCTTCAAAGATGAGTGGTTAAGTTTACACGTGAACTTAAAAGTGAAACAAATTCATATGCAACTCAATATGTTAAACATGCAAATAAGAGACTAGCAAGTGATAATGGAGTTACCTCTCCCGGGCTACGTCTCCGGGCTCTACTCCAATGCTAGGCCACTTTATTGATCTCAGTAGCAAAATAATACAATGCACATCTTTGACTCTAGAGTGGCACTATTTCTCCTTTATATAGAAATGTTCTCCTATAAAGAACTATTACTCAAAAATATGACTCCCTACAGCAAGTCATGATGATGTCAAAGAAAAGGGCTCTCTCATAATAGGTCCTTGTACTCAAGATGAGATCAAAAAAACATAAAGATACAACTACTTCACAATAAAGTGTTAAAAAATGTCTTTAACCATAAGCACACTGAGAAAAGACTAAAAATAGTTTCTCTACTGAAGTAACAGTTGTTGTAGATGTAGCTCGAAAGCTGGAAAACCCTTGTTTAGGCTCTCTCAATGCTCAACAAAGCCTCCATTTGGTTTCAAAACAATCTCTGTCTATAGCACTAAAGGACTTGACTATGTAAAAAGTCCATCATACAGTGCTCAAATCAGAAATTTGATGGTTCCATTAAGTTCAGGACATTAACCCCTATCTAGGCTCTTCTTGAGCTGAAAAAGGTTAAAAATTGAGCAAGATATGCTCCTTCGAAGTTTTTCCTGCTAACTGTCCTGTAAATTGGTAAAACCTACTATTTGTTCTACAAATCCTACCTTTTTGCCAACTGTTGAGCGATAATTTCTCCTACAAATGGTGCAATTTGTCACCTCATTAAATTGACCAATATGGCCTTAGTGCCAAAATTTTATAGCCCCTAAGGGTGGTCATGTGGGCATATATGGTCAGGGATTGGGTCTAACCGTCTGCCATGGCACGAATAGCTCTCGACCTGTCCATCGTTGGTCATAACTGTTGCTGAGAACCATGGGCCAGGGCCTTCGCTTCCCTTTGTTGGCTCCTTCACTTGGTTGTATGGGTATCATATGGCCCAAGGCTAGGGCTTACACGCCCAACCCCCAACCCCTTCCGCATGGTTATATGTGGTCCGTAAAACTAGGGGTCAGGACTTTGTGCCCTGCCCGCCCCTGCTAACTCTAAAACCATTATATAATAAATAAAAACACACCACCATAGGGGTTAAGAATAGTCGTGTGGCGTAATAGAAAGACTCTTGGTTGGCTCACCGGAGGTCCCAGGGTTGAACCCTGCGGAGGCCAGTCGACTGACCTATAAAAATTTTAACCAACCATCGAGGGTCACGTGGCACCTCCTTATTGGCCACACCCAAACACAAACCAGCCAATAGAACTGTGCCACTTTGACTTGTATGATTGGGCCACGAGTCAAGCCCATATTGGCCCACCGTCATCCTTACTCTGCACAATCAGTTGATGACATCAGCTATACAACCTGCCCAGTCAACCCTGTTGTTTGACTTTTTAGTTATTTGGCCAAAACTTCTAAACGCGATAACTTGAACATATGACGTTGGATTGAAGTGATTCAAGTGGAATTATCAAGATGATGAACACGGTTTTTATTTGTTCAGTATTGTAGTGGAGGCCACAAAAACTATATCTATATAAAGTATTGTATTTAATTAAAATTTATTTTATATTTTAATTTTAGATAATATTAATTTATTTTTACTGTTTTTTTATTGAAAACTATTTAAGATATTGTTTTTTTTTCAAAAATAGTTTTGTATTTCCTTAAAATTTTAGTTTTGTATTTCTTTAAAAATTTAGATTATATTTTTTCCATCATTAGCATTCAAATTATTATTGGTACAATCTGCTACTAGGTAAATCAGATTTGTTGACTGGTAATTTAAAGTCAAGTGTATCAAAATTAAGAGCCCAAGTCTAAAAACTACAAGAACTAACTACAATTGAGCCGTAAAGATAATCAAGAAAACTACAAAGAAACATATCATAAGATCATGAGCAAGGTCTTGTGCGCTTGTACGAGTTGGAACAAAGGGCTTAAGCTCTCATTGGATGTGACTTTCTAGGTGTGCCAGTTGGGCATCCAAGTTACCCAAACATGAATATTGCTATTACTACAGTTGTTTGATCTTGTTCAGGGAGGAAATGATGTCATTTTGATCTCCATGCTTCCCTTTTAGGACTCCGCTCAAAAGAGTTTTCATCTACCAATGGAGGGTGATGGATTTCAGGTTTTGGTTTTGTCTTCCCTTGGTATGACTAGGGTCAAGAACCCAATTAGCAACCTCCTCTGTAATCTCATAGTTAAAATAAGTCGGGTGGTCATTATCAGCATTGGTCTCAAGCTAGTGAATTTCCTCATGAATTTCAAGTGTTGTTGCCAAGTGGAATATAGAAGCGATCTCTTGGGATTGGCCCTAAGCATGCTGTCAACCTTGTTAATCATTTCCATCACCCACTTGCAGCTACACATGCAATACTTGGGCATAACGGGCCAAGAGGATTAAAATTGGTCAGGAAATCAATCTATAAACAAGTTCAAGCTAAAGCGGATAAGGCTCAAAAGGTCAAGAAACATAATGAACCAGAAGAAGCAAGACGTGTGAGACAACCCGGGGCCACAAAAAATCCAAGACCAATTCACCCCAGGTCCAAAAGGTATCATACCAACAAGAGCACCCACTTGCTATGAAATCCCCATACATATGATGCATTAAAATCTGAGGGAAATTAAGAGAAAATCACCATACTTATTCCACTCAAATACATGGAAAGAGAAACAAAGAACATAGATAAAAAAGAAGAGTTGATATCGAAAGAATTGTCTCGAAGAGTTTGAGTTGAGAAGGTTACAGGAATGGAGTACAAAATAACAACTTCGACAAGCTCTCGCTCCAACTCTAGTGAAACTCACCAAGTGATGCAACATAAATTCTTTGGAGACTCGATGTCTTGTTCAGTTCCATGAATCAAAGACCGAAGAAAACAACTATAACTAATAGAGGCAACCGTTGGGATGTCTTACATGCAATCCCTAGGTATTGTCCCTACACCCTCTGAGAGGGGTGAACCCTTCTTATGAAAAATCCAATAATCATGTCATATCGCTACAAACTTTCCTTCATGAATTGGCCCAACACCATCAAACAACCCAAAGAATAATCCCCCACCAACAACAGGGATGGATTTGTTGAAGAATGTAACTAGGTTTGGTCTTCATAATTGTATTTGAGTCATAATGAAATGTATTTATCAAAAGAAAGAAAAATAATTTATTATTATTATTATGACTTATTATAGTGTGAGTTTCTTTCTTGGGTCATCATATCTTAGGTCAAAGTCCCCATTGAGGACTTCTAGGTTTTGTCTTGTGTCATTAGAGTCATTGTCCATTTAAAGAGACACTTATTGGGCTTTTGAATCATGTAAAAAGAATTAATTTTGAGTAAAATAAGTCATTGTCACATCCACACCAAGTCGGCCCTTACCTGATAAAGTCGGCCTATAAGAGGGTAAATTGAACTCCAAAAAAGGGTATATATACAAGAAGTTTGAATTCATTTGGAGATAACTCACACAAGTTTGATATCCAAGAGAAGGAGCAGAAAAAGTGTGAAGTTGCAAAAGAAAGAGAAGAATAGTTGGAAGGTCAAATTTCTGGAACATCTCTCTCACACATGTGGATTTTCTGGGTTACTTCTAGAAGGTTGAAGATTCTTCTAGATCAAAGTTTTTGCTGGGTCAAAGTTTTGTTGGGCTAAATACTTGGTCGAAGTTCTGCTGGGTTGAAGTTTTGTTGATGCATCTAGGTCGAAGTTGTTGCTAGAAGGTTATCACATGTAGAAGAAGGGAAAGGTTAACTTGGTTGTTGGAGGAATTATGAGTCTAGGTTAATGAGCCTTGGATCATCTCATGAAATTATTAAGGAAGAGTTATTGACTGGGTTTTCCCCTAGATAAGGGTTTTTCCCTAGTTGTCCGCCTACATCGGGTGTTTGTGATCTTTGTATTATTGTTTTGGTAATTGCTTAATTAACTAAAGATAAGAGAAGAACGTAAGAAAAACATAAGAATATCACAAGTAATTATCAATATAAAGAAAATATGTCTGCCTTTCTGATTTCTAACATGGTATCAGAGCTAAGGTGAAGAAGGAGGAGAGAGGCATCTCAAAGATCTATTGAAATGAGAATAAGGAGTTTTAAGAGGTTTGAATAAGGGTCATGAAAGGATCATATAAGAAGTCAAGTATGTCATCTTCAAAGACAATGTCTAACTCAATGAAGGGAGAAAACAAATTAGAAGGAACATCCAACTACAGGGCATGGAAGAAGAGGATAGGCCTCATCCTCGAAAAGAATAAATTTTTGGATGTAGTCAAAGGAAAGGTAAAGAAGCCTACAAATGAGTCAAGTGATGTAGAAAAGGAAACATTTAGAGAATTAGAAATATTGGCCATGACACTAATGGTGGATGGAATAAAGGATAACCTCATCCCATATATATCCAACATAGATTATGCTCAAGAGATGTATGAGGCATTATCCAAATTATTTGCAGTAAATAATCTTGTTCAAATAGAAAGCCTTAGGAATGAACTAAGATCTATAAAGATGACAAAGGAAGACATTGTGGCATCCTTGTTTGTGAGAATATCTAGAATCATAGATGAACTCCATGTGATCGATGAGATAGTACCTGAAAAAGAGCTTGTAATCACTACACTTATAGAATTGCCAACATCTTGGAGTGCCTTTTCATCAGGTCTCAACAGTTGGAAGGAAACTCCTACATTCGAACAACTATGGAATGCATGCATTCAAGAAGAAGTCAGAATTTCTCTAGTAAGCAACAAAGATAATGAAGAAGTGAAAGTTTCAAATGCCTATTTCGCTCATCACGAGAATAAAGGATCCTTCTAGAAGTCTAAAGGTCCTAGAAGGAATATAGACCTATCCAAAATCGAATGCTACAATTGTCACAAGGTGGGTCATTATAGAAGTGATTGCCTTGAAGATTCGAGAAATAAGAAGAGAGAAAGGGAATATGCAAATGTTGTTGATGAAGGACCACCAAAGAAGAACAAGAAGGAATAATCCGAAGTCAAATATTTATTTTCTAGGGACTCCTATGGATTATATCCTTCTACTCTAAAATTTTTGAATTGTTTTGTAATTTGATTTTTAGTACTTATAGGTTTAACATGCTTTGGAAAAACATTGTTGAATTGTTTTGTTAAAGTTATAGGTATTCCTCGAGGTTGGATTAAGAGGGAGGCCTCACCATTTTCCAAAGATAAGTATCTTATTCCTTGTATTATCTTTCATATTTGGTTTTCCTTTTCTTATCTAGATGTGTTTATACTATATGCTAATAACATTTCCTTTTATATTTTCCTTGTTTAGGAAAAGATTGCTGATATGCTCAAGGGCTATGGAGAAGATCTCACAAGACAAGACATTGAAATTGATGTCCTATAAGATTAGTCTAAAAAGCAACTCAAAGGTATGTTTTAGATCATAAGTTGTGTTCTCTTCAAGATAAAAGTATATTCATTCATTCTAAGAAATTTTCTTTACGTTACTAACAAGTCTTATGTCTAGGACTTTGAATCTTAGAGATTCTTGTTTGGGTGATTAATCATTAGATTGAATCTACCCTCATTAAAATCATTATGTTTGTGGAACCCTAATAGTTTCTCTGTAAAACCCTTACCTAAGTATATGTTAATGTTAATGTGAAAAACCCTAGTCTACTTAGGGTTACTAATGAAATCTAGAAAATACTATTCTTTTGATGTTTAGGGTTTTGATGGTAAATCTTATGTTTGGAGTTTTAATATTGTTATGGAAACCCTAGTCCTTTATGGTTGGATGGTAAAGTGTTCCTAGACCTTGAGGTTTTGGTAAATTAGGGTTAATGAGTAAAACCCTTATATATCGAGTGTAAGCTCCTAGGAATGAAACCCTAGGTGTATGTTTGTCTATCTGATCAAAACCCTAGTCTAATGAAGATCACTATATATATGACTTTAAATGTATTGATATTTGTGTCTTAGTTTTGTCCTATATATGTTATGAATATGATTGTGCATGATTATGAAATCCTAGATATGTATATGTGCTAACCAAATTTCTAATCATTATAGTGTGCAAATTCTAGGGTTTGTAACAAAATCCCAATAGAAGTTTGATATTATAGCATATGGTGATATTGTTTCTATTATAAAATCTAGGGTTTACAACAAACCCTAGTAGAAGTTGGTCATATCGTTGAAACCTTAGATTATGTTGTGCTTGATTTTATTTGTTTTTTGACATCTAAAGCTTAGTGTCTCAAAGATGGAATCTAGGGTTTGCATTAAATCCTAGTAGAAATCTAACATAAGAATTCTAAAGTTGTTAGATGCATTGTAAGTGTACTTGTTTTAATTGCTTCTAGGGTTTGCAATATATTATAGTAGAGTATGTCATATCTCTGGAATAAATATTGAGACCCTATATATAATGAATATTGTTATCTTGATTGAGTTGCTCTAAGTCTTAGTGATGAAGTATAGGGTTTATGACAAAACCCTAGCAAGAAGTTGAAGTATAAAAGTATGTGTTTCTTGTTGTTTATGAACCTAACTAAGTTTAGGTATTTGATGTCTAAAGTCTAATGCTTCCATTATTATATTCTAATATAGTTAACTTCATGCTTCCATATGAATGTGTTTGGTTGCACTTGTTGTCTAAGCTATGCCTGTACATAATCTTCAATATGATGAAAATGTTCGTAAGTAAAGTTGATTTGATTGATAAGCATGATGAAGGAAGTTATATGAATTATAATCAATATAACTCTAATAAGAAGGATGTAATTCATGAAATATTCTACGATGTCATAGAAAAGAAGTTGTTCTCCCTACATTAAGAGGAAGTCGAGATAAAAGGCAGGATATCTCCTAAGTTGAGAGGGAGGGCACATTATAGTGATGATGGATACTTTGAAGAATAAATTAGAGAATGTATATTAAGGTGTTGCTGAAATAAGGAAAGTAGGATGTGGTTGTTGCATGTGAAGTAGGAAAAGGAAGTTGAATGATTGAGGAAACCTTTGTCAAGATTTGTATGGGAAGTCTCTAAGTCCTAAGAGGATAAATTGTGAAACAACATCAAGAGGTTAGAAGACCCCAAAGGTTTGTGTTTACTCATGAGTATTTGAAAGGTTGTTACTGATTAGGGTTGTGACTGTTGAGGTAAATCTCTCAAAATTTTTGAAAAGCATGCTTGAGGTTAGAGAGATTTGATGTGTTGAGGCATTGTGTGCGTGAAATGCCTGCGAGGACATCTCGCTGACATATATGTTGATGTCTGGTTCTCGAAGTAGAAGAGATGGTGGTGTTGGTCATAGAGCTCTAACCTTGCACTACGCACCTAGTTCCCTGGGTTGATGGTTAGAAAGTAAGTCTAATGGTACCTAGAGAGGCTAAAAGTTTTAGTCCATATTAGTCCCACCCAGATAGATTTTCCTAGTGAGGAATCTAGTCTGTGGCACCGTAAGTGCCTAATTTATTCATGGTTCATTTGTTTTGAGATATTCCATGTGCTTGTATATGTATGTATGAATACCTCCCTAGTTAAAAGGGAGTGTTGAAGAATGTAACTACAATTTGTCTTCATAATTGTATTTGAGTCATAATGAAATGTATTTATCAAAAGAAGGAAAAAGAAAATTTTATTATTATTATGACTTGTTAAAGCATTGGTTTCATGCTTGGGTCATCATGTTTTAGGTCAAAGTCCCCATTGAGGACTTCTAGGTTTTGTCTTTGTCCATTTAAAGAGACCCTTCTTGGGCTTTTGAATCATGTAAAAACAATTAATACTAAGTAAAATAAGTCATTTGTCACCTCCACACCAAGTTAGCCCTTACCCGATCAAGTCGGCCTATAAGAGGGTAAATCAAACTCCATAAAAGGTTATATATACAAGCAATTTGAATTCATTTGGGGAACTTACACAAGTTCAATATCCAAGAGAAGGAGCAGAAAAAGTGCGAAGTTGTAGAAGAAGGAGAAGAATTGTTAGAAGGTCGAATTTCTGGAATATCTCTCTCACACGTGTGGATTTGTGATCCAAGTGGATATTGGTGGCCACTCACCTATTCCACCTAAACCTCTAGTCAGTTTCATCAGTTTCCTTGTTCATAGCAACATTTACTATTTTTAGCATTTTTTGAGGTCCTAAACTTTTTGATTAGTTTTGATCCCCTAAACGACGTTTTTTTTTAGGTTTGCAGCAAGCCTATGGCCTTTGGCAAGGCCTATGTAAATCTTGTAGTACTTAAAGTGCTCTTTTCAAGGAGGTATCGTATGCGCCAAACGAAGATAATATGACCAAGTTATGACCCCGGGAAGTTGGCTACCCAACTAACCCCGACAAGGCCCACAAACTCTTCGTGTTCCAGATCCTAGGGTTAGGATTTTTGTTGTTTAAGGTTTCCCTTGTTGTTAAATAATAAAAATTCCCTTGAGCCTCATTGTAACACAGATCAAAGGCATATAACCGCCACATCTCTTCTCAAAGATAAGCCACCATCGCCCAAGCTAGTTTATTTCCATTTTGTATGTAAGCATATTTCAGTTCTTTGATATTAAGGAAATGAAGTGTTATTTCTGTTGCATCTTTGCAGTTATGGTTATATATGTATTTTGTTGAGCTAGATCTGTTTCTTCAACTTGTCCTGACGATGAACCACACTAGTTGGTTCGAAACGCGTCGACAAATGAGATTCCATGTGATTTTCGCCGAAGAATCTTTCTCTAAATTGATATGGATCACAGAAGCCTTAACTCTATTATGTATTTTGTTGTGTTCCTATTTAAGTTTGGATCAGTGGTATCAGATGTAACAACCCTGGTCAAAATTCCATGTAAAAGTTAATAAAGGAAAAAATAAGACCAAGGTCATGAGACACGTATTCCAAGCTTAATGTTGGGCAAAACATCCTAGTGGGTGTTCATTGGTTTATTATGGCTAAGGAAATTGGAAAAGGCAATGTTAAAGGCTTTAGAAAGGAAAAATGGCATTTTTGGAACATTTATTTATGAAAATAATGGAAATTAGGAGAAAAGGAAGGTGAAAGGTCACAAGTTGCATGTGAGGAGGAAATTGAAGGAAAATAATAGAAATTGAAGAAAATAGAGGCCTCATTGGTTGCTGGCGTTTTAACTTGTAGAAGTGTTTTTTTAAGTTTTATATTATCTTTCCCAAGTGTCACATTGGTTTTCCTTTTTTTGCACCAATGGTTGTCATTGCAACGACTCTCCTCACATACTTCATTTTCCTTCTGTTTGATTAATTGTTGCACTTTACTCACATGCATTTACTCACACTTAGTTAGATCTTCACTTAGCTTCACACTATCTCCTAGATCTACTCGTTTTCCACACTTCCCTTGGACGGTTTTCACTTTGCCCAGTTGGCACTGCGCAATCCTAAGGCTTAAGCCATAAGCTTGGCCCTCTGGAATTGCGTAGCACGCAGTCCAAGCTGCCTCCAATTGTGCACTACGCAGTTCCAGGAGCCAGCCTGTCATCCTGGCCACTTATACTATGCAATGCACAGTCTCTCCCAGGCCTTTGCCCAGGCTCAAGGCACAAGCTTCGACCTTGGCTGCTAGGACTGTGCAATGCAAAGTTCCCATAGGCAGCTAATCACTCTTGCCAATGAAAACTATGCAATCCTCCCCATTTGATGCCTAATTTGTTTCTTGAAATTTCCATGTAAGTTGATTTTCTTAACACTGATCGTTGCTTGCCATGAGTTCCTTTTCTGTCCCATATGTATAACAATTGTTGAGCACCTATCCAGTAGTCACAGTTACCATGGCACCTAAGAGAGTTGCTTCAAAAGAAACCACTAGGAGAAGTATTGGCGAAGCAGTTGATAAAATGTCAGTTGATTTGCTAGTGTATGCAAATACTCAGTCGTTTATAGAGAAAGGATCGTAACTGACATGGCAACAGGTTAAATATGCCTTTTCAAAGGAATTTGAGGCAAACTTAGAGGACCGACATGTTTATCTCAACATCCGATAGTTAGGGATATATAAGGTTGCATGCAGGTATCCAACTTTCCTGTGTGCAGATGTCATCAATTGGATTGTCTCACATATTGATGAGAAGACCATGACATTGACCAGTGTCAATGGGTAGAAGCTTGCCACCTTATGGGCAGAAGACTTTCAACAAATGTATTACTTGCCCGAGCCAGTAGAGCACATGGACTCACTCTTCTATGCCACCCATAACTATGTGAACACGAGAGACATTGTTAAAGACTAGGTGAAGGAGCCATCGAAGTTTCGATAGACACCCACCCATGTGTACAAGACAAAGTCCCTCAAGAAGGCTTACCGGCTATTGGTTATCTTCGCTTGCAAGATACATGGTCAATAGAGCACGTAAACCTTCCCTGAAGGGTGGGAAGTCTTATTGGACCAAGTGGTGAACGATGGGACGCCGTTCAAATGGTCAGATCTGTTGGATCAATAGTTGAAAGCCCATGTAGCATAGGCTCATAATTCTCTTGAGGGTGAGCGAGCAAGGTTCTATATGTCTGCATACTTACTGGATGCAATCTGTGCACGAAAATAGTTCTTTGGAAAGAATTGGACATGGACACCACAAGAAACTATCATGCACGTTTATTGCAAGTTGCTTTCAGAATGAAGTTATCGAGGATTAATGGTATGACCAACTAACCACTTCATCATCTCGCTTTACAAGATTATCTTTGAAGAAGATCCACCTTGCATGTCACTAGAAGCAATGGAGGCAATAACAGACATCGCAGATTGGACAGGTGACGCCTTCATTAGAGTGTTTGGCGAAGAGAAGCCTCAACATGTTTTACCAAGGTACGCCACTGAAAAACTTGTCATGCAATAAGTATCATACCATCTCGCCACAAGGTTGTCAGCAGCGCTACACAAGAAGAAGAAAGCACCATGGCCTACTCTTCCTTTGCAGATTGGATTATACGAGATCAAGAACTTGAAAGTCGTGGATGCCGAGGAAAAGGAGATAATGAAATTTGAATTTGACACTCGGAAATTTAATCTATATGATCCCTATGGTATTTGCAAGGACCACTATGCGAGAGTTTACTTTCCGTAGATTGGCGGAGCATTTCATTGGCTAGAGGAGGATCCTTGGAATTCATGAACCAGTCAGTTTAGCAGGGACTTCACAGGATGCTCCACAAATGGCAGCAACTCCAGAAGCAACAACAATAGAAGGCAGTAATCCCATGCGGGACAAGGGAATTGTTGATAGTCCAGAGAGAGAACAAAGCTACAAAATGAAAGCATATTGTTAGGCCCCTATACTACTAGTGTAACCCCTTATTGTTATTAGTACAACCCCCTTATTATATTATTATACCCATGTAGTCACCATATTGTTACTATTGTGCCCCATAGAAGCCCACTATTGTTATTATTGTGCCCTTACATTATTATTGTTATGTCGGCTCTGATTATATTATGACCCCTTAGACTCCTATATATAGAAAGGAGGTCTTGTCATTTGTATCATCTAAGAATTGTTCATATGTGTAATGTAAAGGAGGTTGCCCCCTCGAAGAGGCTTATTTCTAAAGCGTTCATTTATCTTTTCTATCTTTTTGTGAGTTGGTTTCATAACATTTGGTATCAGAGCTTTGGATTCTAGGGTTTTCGATGCTCCAAGCAGGTCATCGTGGAATTTTCACTATAACTTTTTTTTTTGTGACGTTTCAAAAGCTAAAAAAAAAACCCATTTGAGACGAAATCTCGCTAAACCTCAAGTCCAAATTTCAGAGCTTGTATCGCTATATTTTCGGAGATATGATCTGAGGAAGTTATACCTTTTGCAAGCTTCAAAATTTCATCTAAAACAGGTCATCGTGGAATTTTTTCTATAACGTTTTCGCTACGAAGTTTCAGAAACTAAAACAAAAACCCATTTGCGAAGAAATTGGTTTGAATATTGAGTTCGAATTTCAGATCTTGTCTCGCTATATTTTCGGATATATGATCTGAGGAAGTTACGATTTTTTCAGACTCCCGAATTACATCTTAAACAGGTGACCTTGGGAAAATCATCATAACTTTCTCTCTGAGCATCAGATTTAAATTTCGTAAGATGTTACAGAAAGAGGATGGACTGTAGTTCTTCGTGTGTATTTTTCATATCTGAAAGTCAAAATAGTGGCACGTGGCATGAAATACAAGTTCGCCATTCGGAAAAGGTGCGTAATCAAGTCATCTTGGGAGATTGTGCATAACTCTTTGTTGGAAAATCCAATTTTGATCAGACTGGTGGCATTGGAAAGAGGACGTAGAGGGCTACTGCAGGTTGCAATTTCGTAACTGGAAGATCCAAAATTATAGAGTTACAGTTGTTTCAAGATCGAGCTCCTAAAATCAAGAAAAAGCGAGATGAGGAAGTTTGATGGTAAGGATCCGGTAAAGTGGATACTACAGATGGAGAAATATTTTGATCTACATGTTGTACCACTATTACAAAAGGTATGTATTGCATCTAATTATTTAGAACTGAATCAGTTTTTATGGTATAAAGGGCTTTGTTCTCGTAAACCACTTGTCACGTGGTCAATTTTCACGGAGGAAATGATAGCACATTATGAGGATACAAAGAGAAACACCTTCTTTAGCCAATTGATAAATCTCAAACAAAAGTGTTCAATGGCAGAGCACATTGAGGAATTTCAAAAATTGAATATAAGGGAAAATGATATTCCAGAGAAGCAAAGGATTGATGTCTCCATATGGACTTTAAAGGATAACATTCAACATGAGGTTTGTCTTTGGGAACATGATTCATTGGAGAAGGCATTCAGGTTGGCAAGCAAAGTGGAAAGAAAAATTATGGAAACAAGGAATTCTACCCCTCATAGCCATAAACATGGAAGTGTTGTTTCTCCTAGCCTTCCACAACCTACAAGGGTGACACCACAATAATTAGAAGAAAAAAGAGAAAAAGGGCTTTGTTACAATTGTGATAGCAAATGCACTAAAGGTCATAAGTGTGCTCAGAAGAAATTATTTTACATAGATTATGAAGAGGAGGAAGAAAAGGATCAAGGAACATCAAAAGAAGAGGATATACACCAGGAACCAACCCTAGAGAAAGAAGAAAAGAATCTGACCATATCTTGTAAAGCATTGGCAAGAATTACCACTCCTCAAACTCTCAAGATAGAAGGACATATCAAGAAGAAAAAGTTTCAAGAAGTGAAAGATCACATCGAGAAAGAAGAAATGAATACAACCATATCTTGTAATGCATTGGTCGTAATTACCACTCCTCAAACTATCAAGATAGAAGGACATGTCAAGAAGAAAAATGTTCAAGAAGTGAAAGATCACATCAAGCATCAAGAAATGAATCCGACCATATCTTGTAAAGCATTGGAAGAAATTACCACTCCTCAAACCCTAAAGATAGACGGACATATCAAGAAGAAAAAGGTTCAAGCAGTGAAAGATCACATCGAGCATCAACAACAAGTTCTCCAACTTTTAAAGGATAAAGCCACTTTGGTGTAGAATCAAATGAAACAACAGGCAGATCAACATCGTAGTGAAAAATGTTTTGATGTAGGTGATTGGGTATTTTTACGGCTACATCTCAAGCAAGCCATTTATGAGAAGGAAATGTTGGCAATACTACATGCACTTAAGAAATGGCGACCTTACCCAATGGGAAGACACTTCAAGGTAAAAACGGATCATGATAGTCTTAAATACTTTTTAGAACAAATATTATCTTTAGAAGAACAAAAAAAATGGGTCACAAATATGTTGGGTCATGACTTTGACATCATCTATGGAAAAGGGAAGCAAAATTTTGTTGTAGATGCACTCTCAAGAAAGGATGAGGATGTGGAAGCATTGTTTTGTGCTATTTCTATTATCCAACCAGATTGGATAAACGAAGCAAGGGATGAATGGAAGAAGGACGAAGAAGTGTGGCCACTCATTCAAAAGTTGCAGAAGATCCCAATTCAAACAATATTGCCATAACTTGAAGAGGAAGGAAAAATCATATTGGAACCTGGAGCAGCCATAGAAACAAGAACCCGACAACTACGAAATCGATCAATTTCAGAGTATCTCATCAAGTGGAAGATGTTACCCACTGAAGATTCCACATGGGAGGACAAGAATTTTATACAGAAGCATCAAGAACTACTCAAGCGTTGAGGACAACACTTTTTGAAGGAGAGGGGCATGTTAGGCCCCTATACTACTAGTGTAACCCCTTATTGTTATTAATACAACCCCCTTATTATATTGTTGTATGTAGTCCCCATATTGTTACTATTGTGCCGCATAGAAGCCCACTATTGTTATTATTGTGCCCTTACATTATTATTGTTATGTCGGCTCTGATTATATTATGACCCCTTAGACTCCTATATATAGAAAGGAGGTCTTGTCATTTGTGTCATCTAAGAATTGTTCATTTGTGTAATGTAAAGGAGGTTGCCCCCTCGAAGAAACTTATTTCTAAGGTGTTCATCTATCTTTTCTATCCTTTTGTGAGCTGGTTTCATAACACATATCCTATTCTCATGAAAGAAACTTTGGTAGCAGAAGCAAAGAGGAAGCAGAGGATACAAAGAGTAGAGCATAGGAAGAGAGAAAAGAAGAGGTTGCAGGAAGCAAAACTGAAGCTCCAAGAGACAGAGCAGAAGCTGAAGGAAGAACAAGAGTTGAGGAGGAGAGAATGAGAAGAGAAGCAAAAGTAGGAAGAAGAACAAAAGCAAGGTGAAATGACAGAGGAAACAATGCTGATACAGGTTGAAGAGCAGGAACAGAACCAACCAAAAGCTAAGGAGGAAGGTGAAAAGATGCAGGATCGAGAGCTTGCTCATCAGATTGAGCAATTGATTGAAGTGATAGACATGGAGATGGAACAAGAGTTGCAGAATGAAGATATTGATCTGATGCCAAGTGCACCACAAGTCATCCCTCAGTCTCCACCATCTCCAGCAGTAGAGCCATCCCCAAGCAAGGGGATGTTGTTCCCTTGGATGATGATTCAGTAATGGATGTATACAATCTATCATTCGATGAGTTCCAAAGGAGGATTATACAAGCACAAAGAAATCATTTTCCAGATGATCACGCATCACTTGCATTCATTATAGAAAGGGTGATAGTGTCGGACACCAGGGAGCATCCAAATGCCATTGCTGAAGCCAACTTGGCCTATGCAGGAGCAACAAGATCAAACATTCAATATCTGACGACTAAGAATGAGCAATTTGTACAGAACATGTAGGCTGCTAGGCAAGAGGCAGTACAACTCCACGCAACAACGCATAATGCAGTTTTCGTACAAGTTTACTTGGAGGAAATGAGAGCAATGATACTTGCTAATGTATCAACACTTGGGAAAACCATGCAAAAGCTCTATGAGGGGTTTGTCACCATACATAAAGCAATTTTTTGTTCGCATGGCTTACAGAAGTAGAGAAAAGAGTTTGTTAAATTTCTCAAGAACATACAATATGTCATTGCCTATGTGCAAGAGTGGACAGTGCAATACAAAGGGGCACCGCTTGACTTAGTGAAGAAAATGAAGCCACATGCAAAGATGGAGAAAGAGAAGGTTTAGATGTTGATTTAGAACAACAAAAAACTCACGTCATTCATTGGTAGCATTCAAGCATCATATGTATGGTTTTTTAGTAGTTTGGATGTCTTGGTGAGAACACACCAAATCCCATTAGTTGGTTCACTCACCAAAGCCAAACCCAAGAACCAAGTTCGACAGGAGATCGAAGGGTACTTGGAGAAGCTGAGACAAAATTCCACAAGGGAATACTTGGAGTTGAACAAACATAACATGAAGAATTACATTGGTGGTCCCGTCCAAGTCAGAACAATGTTGCTCATGCTTCATAATGAAATGGACACGAGTTCCAAGACAATGTACCCAGATGCCATGGAAGCCAGAGTCCACTTCCAGCGAGAAACCATCACGCAGTTTGGGGACATCATCACACGATATCAAGCTTGGCACCAATATGTGACTGAGAAGAAATAAGTGGAGGTTGTTGAGCTAGACTTCTCCCAAACTCAAGCATCATAGTGTTATGTCTTGTTAGGCTATCAAGTTGTCTCTACCGTATTTTGTCTTTTATGGGTACAAGTGTAAAATGTAATATTATTTGTAATTATGTTGTAAGTGAAATTCCAAGTGCCAATATTGGAATATGAAGAGTCATTTTGTAAAGAAGTTGAAGAGTCATGAGGGTAGTCCAAAGGTCATAAAGGGGAGTTGAATTGTCATGCGGAAAGAGTCAATTTTGCGGACAAAACCGACCTCCCTAGAAGCTAAGGCTTTCTAGTGACAAACAAAACAATCAAGCACTATCTTTCCCTAAATATGCATTTAAAATAAAAGCAACCAGGTGTTCAAATCTTACCTTTAGTCCAACGCTGTTTGTAGCAGCCAAGCCTCTCCGATCCAGTTGAGCTCCTTCTCCTTGAAGCCTGCATTCACTAACAAGCAAACGATTACATAGCACCTGAATAACTCATATAATAAAACATATTCATCATAAAGACCAAGGAGTTTATGAAACAAATTATATATAACAACTTGTTGATAAAAATGAACTTAATTGTATTAATTGGAAACAAAAGAAACCTTACAACCAGTGCCTTGGTGTTGTGCAGGTCCCTTCCAGGGTCCAGCAAGAGTTCTCCTCTACTTTGATCAGCTCACCCACTTCCAAATGAAACTAAGAAAGGATTGGAATCTCTCCTCTCAAGCTCTATAAGGGAGTCCTAATTTCAGCAGCATCTACCCTTAGGAATGTTCAGCTTTCAACCTCTTTTGCCTCTGGCCCAATGCCTGTATTTATAATGCTTTGGAGGAAGTTAAACAGGTCCACCATCAATGGGATAAGTCCCTTTTTCAAAGGGATAGCTCCCCTCTTCATGGGATAAGTTCCTCTTTCATTGGGATGCATGAACCATCTGGAGGCGCTCAATCCACGTCAAACCATCTTCTAGAATGCTCTAGAATCGACCACAAGTAAGTTTTTTGAAGTAAAACTTGCGCCTTTTGACTTTTATAGGGGTACGCATCCAGTCCTTTATAGACAGAGCATACAAGTACGCAGGTATTATGTACTTGAGGTGCGTGCCCATAGGTAAGAGCAAGAGAAAGTGCGGAACCAGAGTCATATTGATCTTTTAAAGGCTTTCTCTCTTTTTTGGAGTTTGACATGAGGAGCAGAGGTATAAGACTTGCCAAGGAGGACAGTATGGTTATTGATGGAGCCATACTGACTGCAAATAGTCATGGTGACAAATTTTAGTGTAACAGATTGCCCCCTAAAGTGCGAGGTCTGTAGTAGATTAGGGTTTTATATCATCTAGGAAGGGTGAAGCACTTTATCATTTCGAGGATTATCTTGTGGAGAGCCCAGTTGGAACCTGCAAATATTCAACACAAAATACATATATGAGGTCATATCATCGCTGAGGTAGGCATTCCCATACTCAGATCAGAAACTTAACTAACAAACTAACTACTGCTCTGATATAGGAATGATTTCGCAATACATCATAATCATAGACACATGTAGACACAGTATGGACGCAGCCATCTGTTTATAATTAGTCTACTGTATAATGAATACAAAACTCCTCGCAGCCTGGATGGCGGAAACTAGATCCAGGGTCTTCATTTCTGCTTCCCGAAATAGTACGATTCTATCCATGCGAATAAATGAGTTGATGTCGAACATGGTAGAAACCACTTGATTACCAGTCAATGATGTAAACTGTTAACAAGTGTGAGAGAGACCACCAGTGATGTCAATGGCTCTCAAAGTACCCAGTACAATCCATGAGATGTGAATGAATGTGTTGATGTCGAACATGTCACAGAATCCCTTAATCGAAGGTCATTGATGTAACCTGTCGTCAAAGGCGAGAAACCTGCCATTGAGGCATGCAGATCCCAAGGTACTGATGATTTCTAGATCATCTTTCTAGATAATGAACTGAAGTCGATAGAAAGCGATCCGTTGCAAGCAAGCCCACAACACGAAATCATAGATCAAGTTGAAGAAATGTAGCTGTAAGGATTGACTCAGGGATGGTCAAGATGGATGACAGATATTTTGCAGATGAATGGTTTATTTGCAAGACTCCTCTTGAACACATAACGACACTACAGATGGTTTGGTGACAATTGTCCCAAAGTTAATACCCGGAAACCGGCTGAAGACTTTCAATGTGGTTTGATCAACTATTAGGCAAAGGATTTCCCAACCCAGGTGAATGAAAAAGTGTCGTGTTCAAGAGTGGTGATAAGGTTTTTCCGAGACAAAGTATAACAAATAGGCTCATTTTCCTCTCTTTTCCCCCACCATTTCTGGCAAGTACCTCTTTATTTTTTACAAGCTTGAGGAGGATAACATTTGCTTGATTATAAGCTCATCCTTCGGATGAGTCCAACTTAGTTTAGATTCGAACCCTAAGAAGGAGTGGTCTGTTCCTGTTTGTAATCGAACAGGTCCTTTACTGTGAAATTTTAACGAGTCCAGTATAGGAGAAACTCGACGTTTTTCAATTTTAGAGAGTCTGAAAAACTTAAGAAGACTCCGGGGTTGACCTTTTTCGTAAATTTGTCTCCCAAGCCCGAAAAAGTATAAAATAATACTTGAGAGAACCGCTTGATCTTTTACAACCAAGGAGTACTTTTCGTCATTAATGCCTTTGACCCGAAAAAGTAAAAACGCGATCAATGACACGTCGTTTTATAACCAATATCGAATTTGAAACGACAAAAATCCGACAATCTTTTCATGTTTTTACGGTCGGAAAAGAGCTGTAAGTGGACCGTCTTTTTAGTTCCGTTTTAACGAGTTTAAAAAGAAAAACTCGGCAATATTTTCATATTTTGAGAGTCTGAAAAGGGCTTAAAAGAGAACTCCAAGGATTCATTTTTTCGTAAGTTTTAACGAGTTCGAAAAAATGACAAAAATGTACTCATGGTTTTCACTTTTTCGTAAGTTTTAATGAGTTCGAAAAAATGATAAAAATGTACTCATATGGCCGACTTTCAATTTAATTTGAGCAAGAAAAGACGGAAAGAACTCGGCATTTTCATTTGTTTTACGAGAATGAAAGATAGCAAAATAATCTCGGTATTTTCATGAGTTTAACGAGTCTTGAAAATAACTGAAATTGACTCGAAATAGGTTTCATTTTTACAAAAGCTTGAAACAGAGAAAAACTATGCTTCAAAGTAGTTTCATTTTTACACAAGCTTGAAACAGAGAGAAAACTGTGCTTGATGCCCCCTAAGCATAATTGCTAGAGTGCATGCCCCCCAGCTTCATTTCATTCAACTAAGTACAAGCTGGATGGAATGAAGGTTCATGTACGAGATCATTTTTTAGTGAGGTTGACACAGGAAAAGAACTATCCTCAAAACCCTTGTTTCAGTAACAGGAACTTTCCTCGATTAACTGATTCATTTTTTAACGAGGTTGACACAGGAAAAGAACTATCCTCATAGCAATCTGTTTCATTTTTTAACGAGGTTGATACATGAAAAAACTATCCTCGTGGACACCTGTTTCATTTTTTAACGAGGTTGGAATAGGAAAAGGAACTATCCTCGCTTTCACTGATCATGGCTTCCAACTGGAAGAGAGACATGTCAATGGACACACCTTGATCATGGCTTCCAAGAGGTCTTCATCAGAAGGAAGAATAGTTCTCTGGAAGGAACACATGTCAAGGGACTCAAAAGGGATAAGAACATCGCGTTCAAATAATCCCATAGATTTTTCCATGTTAATTACCGGATCTAAATCAAAGGAAGATGAGCAAACGGTGAGAGCCTCACTTACATCGGTAACTGAAAACATGGGATCAGTTGCCACATAATTAACCCGTGGCGGGGTAGATACCACTTTAGAATCAGGAACATTTAGGGGTGTCGTATTATTGGTAGTTGAAACAAGACTAGGGAACGAAAGATGGTCTACAGTCACAATATTTCCATTGTGAGGGAAAGACATCACGCGAAAGAGTGTCGATACGATAGCTTTCATTGCATAAACATAGTCTTTCCCAAGGAGTAAATTGAAATCCAAGGGACCTCGAACTACCATAAGATCAATACAGATAGTTTTACCTTCCAAGGTAATGGAAAAATTAGGAAGGATCCCTAAAGGTTCACTAATGGTTCTGTTAAAAGATTTCAGACTTTGCGTAATAGGCGCAAGCTGAGGGGAACCCAAAGCTTTCCAAGCAGTTGAGGATAAAATACTAACAGAAGCACCTTCATCTACCTGTGTGCGATGCATGTCCCTACCACCAGCCTTGGCAATGATTTGGAAAGGGATGGAGGAAGGAAGACGAGGTTCTGTCAGTCTATTCCAATCAAAGGAAAAGACCTCAGTACTTGGAGGGGGTTCTGTAGAAACAGGTGAAATGCCCCCTGGCGTAGAAGAATCTGATGTAACAAAAAGAACCTGAGCGGTATGAAGTTCACTCTCTAAAGGGAAAGTGGGATCGACCGAATATGAAATTGAATCGACCATTTGATCAACTAATGGATCATCAACCTGAGTGACATGAGTTTCACTCTCCAATGGAAGAGTGTGATCGATTGGACTTGAAATTAGATCAATCACTCTGTCAGTTGACGGTAGGTTGGGAGAAAGTTTACGGTAACCAGTTGGAAATTCTTGCTGTGGAATAGTAAGGTTTTCCAACAATGTTGAGGCTTCATCCATGTGAGGGCAAATGTGAGTTTGATGACTCCCTTTGCATAACTTACAAGGAAACCTAACTTTACCCTTTTTCCCAGGAACCTGACTATCACTGGTTGATGGATCAATGGAAAGTTGATGAGATTTTTCTGACCATACTTCCAAGACCTTTGGAATACTAGGACAATTGATAAGGAAGTGGTCACCCTTACAAAGCCTGCAAGGGTATTTGGGTTTACGATGCATGTTGGAGGTTTCCTCAACACAACTAACACTTACAGCCATAGTTGGTTGGTTGACTTCTTTCTTATCTTGCTTCTTCTTCTTCTTCTTCTTCCCTTTCTTCTTCTTCTTAGCCACCTGGTTACTAGCATCGAGGCTTTTACCAAGCGAAGAGGAAGAAATGGAGGAAGAAAAATTAGGCGAATAAGGTAAAGGGTCAACAGAAGGTTGGTGATGTTGAGATGGTGAACTCTGTTGAGGTGAAGCATTCGGTTGAGGTGGAACAATTGGAGTATTTGGGGCCAACGAAGTTGAAAATAACCATATCGGTAATCCTATTGTAAATCCAGGTAATGACAAAGTAGCCATATAAGGAGGACCAACATTTCCAAAGAAAGGAAAAGCACTAGGATCCTCGTTAAGAGGGGTTCCTAGGTTGGTAAATTCCGGAACAGTTGCCATTGTATTCAACTTCAGTGAATTTTATTAACAATTTAAAACTAAAATTAACAATTCACAATTTACACCTGACAATTAAAATTCACAATTCACACCTATGGTCCCTAAAAGTAAAAACAAACAAATTAACATGCGCTATCAAATCTAGGAGTCAAACCACACACAAACAGTAACTTTCCGTACCGAAAACACTAGTTGGTGATGAAATCCAACCTCGCAAAATTCAATACAGAAATGGCGGTTGGAACAGTTACCCCGGCAACCTGCTTAATGAATAGACTGGCACAAGTTCCTCCACTTAACCATCTCGAGTGAAGAGAACCCCCCAGAAAATCCAAGTGAGTCTAGCCGACGTCTGCTCCAGGTATAGTGGGATCTTCCCACCACTGTCACCTCAGGAAGAATCCTAAAGAATATGGCCACTAAGGTTACCAATTGAAACAAATATACCTGGGGGAACAGTCTACGATCCGATACGCACGCAAGGGCAGAGTAGCAAGCTCAAACCCCTTGAAGGCTCCTTGACATAATCCAAGGTTTACCAACAAGTGACCCCAGGCTCCTTGACAATGGTTAATCCGAGGTTTACCGTTTTTAATACGTGAATATCTGGCGTCGTTCCCAATGAGGAAGGATTGATTCCCACACTGGTTCGGACACGATCTCGTGCTTCTCCTTTAAGAGGAGCTTTCCCAGAGCATAAATGCAACAGTTGGATTTCTTCCTACCACAAGATACAGCTACTTGTTTGTTTTACTGTCTTGGAGAGTTAACTAAAACCTATTCCAAGACACTAGCCTAAGCTAGATAGGTGGAAAGAGCCCTAAAAATGTAAAAATTACTAGATAAAATTTAATTAAGCGCTGTGTTATTAAGGTTGTTATTACTCAAATGGGTAAATGGATATGAAACCAATGGTGTTATAACCCGACCCAAAACTGAATGCAATCGAATATGATAATGTAATCTTTTCAATTCGATGAATCCTAACTAAAGTAAGGAGAGAGTTTCCATTTACTTCCAACAATGCAAAAATTGATCATTAAGAGAAAATACAACAAATTCTCTAATGCACTAATTTTATCAAGAAAAACTAATGCAAATCAATTTCAAAACATTTTTTATTTTTATTTTTATGTGTTAAAAACAAGCATAAAAATATGTAAATTCAAATCAAAGAAAGCTGATCTAAATCTACGATTGATTTTTCAGAATGTGAACTATGCAATTGTAATCTATGCACAATTCATTTGAAAAGTATGCAAATGTAATCTATGCACGTTTTTCATTCATATTCTGAAAATGAGAATTCTAATTATGCAAATGTGATCTATGCAAGAGAATTCTCAAACACAAGATGATTCTAATGTAATCTAAGAACCAATCAAGTGCAAGTCAAGAAAATTGGGTGAGAGTTCCAAAGATCAGAAATAAAAACACTCAAAGGCGATTAACACTCATACACAATTTAGCAAAAACAAAAGCAAAAAGATGCAAAATTGTGAAAAGACTGAGACAAACCTCCAAGTAATGACCAAAGGAAATCAAATTAAGAATTTCTCAAAAAAGAGACTCAAAACACCCAATTGATAAAAGCTTAAAGCAGGAATGCCAATGAAATTAACCAAGGAAAGTTTTTTGACAGGGAACAAGCAGGTCTGGGCAATGGCTAAAACCTATAAACAAATTCTAAACTGATAAAAAAGAGAAAAATTTAAAATTTTCCAAATTTTTGACAGGGTACGCAGGCAACCTGTTTACACAGGTGCGTCCACGCTCTGTGCACAAAGCAAAAGTGCGTACAAGTATGCACTGTGCTTAACTCAGAGGGTGCGTACCTCTCCCAAAACTATGAAAAATGAAAACTAACTCAAAATTAACTAAATTCACCCAATCCCACAATCATCAAGTCAAAAAGAGAAACAGAAAATACAGTTTCTCGGGTCAAAGTATAGACAAAGAAAACAATCAAATCCATGGATTCCCCAGCGGAGTCGCCATTTTGTCATGCGGAAAGAGTCAATTTTGCGGACAAAACCAACCTCCCTAGAAGCTAAGGCTTTCTAGTGACAAACAAAACAATCAAGCACTATCTTTCCCTAAATATGCATTTAAAATAAAAGCAACCAGGTGTTCAAATCTTATCTTTAGTCCAACGTTGTTTTTAGCAGCCAAGCCTCTCTGATCCAGATGAGCTCCTTCTCCTTGAAGCCTGCATTCACTAACAAGCAAACGATTACATAGCACCTGAATAACTCATATAATAAAACATATTCATCATAAAGACCAAGGAGTTTATGAAACAAATTATATATAACAACTTGTTGAGAAAAATGAACTTAATTGTATTAATTGGAAACAAAAGAAACCTTACAACCAGTGCCTTGGTGTTGTGCAGGTCCCTTCCAGGGTCCAGCAAGAGTTCTCCTCTAATTTGATCAGCTCACCCACTTCCAAATGAAGCTAAGAAAGGATTGGAATCTCTCCTCTCAATCTCTATAAGGGAGTCCTAATTTCAGCAGCATCTACCCTTAGGAATGTTCAGCTTTCAACCTCTTTTGCCTCTGGCCCAATGCCTGTATTTATAATGCTTTGGAGGAAGTTAAACAGGTCCACCATCAATGGGATAAGTCCCTCTTTCAAAGGGATAGCTCCCCTCTTCATGGGATAAGTTCCTGTTTCATTGGGATGCATGAACCATCTAGAGGCGCTCAATCCACGTCAAACCATCTTCTAGAATGCTCTAGAATCGACCACAAGTAAGTTTTTTGAAGTAAAACTTGCGCCTTTTGACTTTTACAGGGGTACGCACCCACTCCTTTATAGACAGAGCGTACAAGTACGTAGGTATTATGTACTTGAGGTGCATGCCCGTAGGTAAGAGCAAGAGAAAGTGCGGAACCAGAGTCATATTGATTTTTTAAAGGCTTTCTCTCTTTTTTGGAGTTTGACATGAGGAGCAGAGGTATAAGACTTGCCAAGGAGGACAATATCGTTATTGATGGAGCCATACTGACTGCAAATAGTCATGGTGATAAATTTTAGTGTAACACCTATGTGCAAGAGTGGACAATGCAATACAAAGGGGCACTGCTTGACTTAGTGAAGAAAATGAAGCCACATGCAAAGATGGAGAAAGAGAAGGTTTAGATGTTGATTTAGAACAACAAGAAACTCACGTCATTCATTGGTAGCATTCAAGCATCATATGTATGGTTTTTTAGTAGTTTGGATGTCTTGGTGAGAACACACCAAATCCCATTAGTTGGTTCACTCACCAAAGCCAAACCCAAGAACCAAGTTCGACAGGAGATCGAAGGGTACTTGGAGAAGCTGAGACAAAATGCCACAAGGGAATACTTGGAGTTGAACAAACATAACATGAAGAATTACATTGGTGGTCCCGTCCAAGTCAGAACAATGTTGCTCTTGCTTCATAATGAAATGGACACGAGTTCCAAGACAATGTACCCAGATGCCATGGAAGCCAAAGTCCACTTCCAGCGAGAAACCATCACGCAGTTTGGGGACATCATCACACGATATCAAGCTTGGCACTAATATGTGACCGAGAAGAAATAAGTGGAGGTTGTTGAGCTAGACTTCTCCCAAACTCAAGCATCATAGTGTTATGTCTTGTTAGGCTATCAAGTTGTCTCTATCGTATTTTGTCTTTTATGGGTACAAGTGTAAAATGTAATATTTTTTGTAATTATGTTGTAAGTGAAATTCCAAGTGCCAATATTGGAATATGAAGAGTCATTTTGTAAAGAAGTTGAAGAGTCATGAGGGTAGTCCAAAGGTCACAAAGGGGAGTTGAATAGTCATCCAACCCCTTGTTATAAATATAACCTCATAACTCATGTAACGAGCTTTTGGCTAGACTTAAGCTTAGAAATAGCTTGGGAGTATTGTGAAGAGTCTTAGCTTCTCTGTAGTGTAGAGCGAGTATAATTCTTTGGAGGGGCAGGTTTTCTTGACTGTAATGTTCCACTATTGGGGTTGGTGGTCGTCAATGGTGTACGTATGAATGGACCTTTCACTTATAGAGAGCCAACACACTTTCTTGTTGTATTTGCAATATATGTTATTTAACTTACGCTTATGATTATGAACTATTTCATTTGTGTTTGTATGAATCTTGTTGAATGCATGTTGTTGTATTAACTCATCACTTTAACTTGTGGACTATTTTGCATCTTATCTTGTGATGTCATTTCGCTCGTGTGTTCCTTTCAAGCTGCGTACTATTACAGGCTTCTAAGGGGTGCACTTCCTCTTCCCTTCATGTGTTGGAACCTTCATGCATTGTACTTGACTCTCCACAAGGTCACACACTTACTCTCACCCAAATTGATCACACTTCCCTCTGCGTGTTTCTGAAGTCAATGCATAAAATTACCACCCACTGCTGGGACTCCTACTCCAAACAATGTGAGGTGTAGTTGGGACTTCATATCGGGGAGATCCCCTGAATGTTGGTGGGTCCAGCACCATAAATAATACATAAAGTTGATCACGTTGTGGCAGGGGAGGGACCAAGATGTTCCAATGTTCACAAATATTTTTCATACCCTTCGCACGAAGTTGGGTATCAAGGATTCTGAGTGACATTTGGTACTATAGTATTGCGACTGTCTACACAAGTACATCCAAGACGAGATGGGGTTTTTGGATATCTCCTCGCTCGACACTTCCTGTTGATATGTTGTCAAGATCAAGCAAAAATTTAAACAGAAGAAGCGAGACTTTGGATCCACGAATTCAAAGCAAGGGGAAAGACGCTCCCAAACCATAGAACAAGGACAAAGCCAAGGCGGGGTGACCCAGGACTACCCACCGAAGTTGCAAGCAAAGAACAACACCACGAAGACAAAAAAGGACATGGGAAAATGGTGTGAGTTCCATAAGAGCCTCACTCATAACACGAGTGTTGAGCCAAGCAGTGACTGGTGGTCGAGCTGAAGACCTTCAAATCAAAAGCATGTTCCAACTATGAGTTAGAACCTGACAAGGGGAATGACAAAGGGAAGAAAATTATTAACGTAGAGACCAGTGCCATCATTGTCACCACCAAGATCCAGAAGGATGAACCTGAATATCTAGAAGAGGGGGAATGCCACTTCCACTCATAGATGTGGGTGAAGGGTTCTCCGTTGCAGTTCATTTTTGACAGTGGGAGCCAAAAGAACCTCATTTCAACAAAGTTCATGAAACGGCTAGGCCTACCAACAACAATGCATTCGCAGTCGTACGCCATCGGGTGGCTTCACCAAGGACAAGATCTCTGCATCAGCCAATAATGTCACCTTCCCTACAACATCAATCCCTTCATAGATGAGGTATTGTGTGATGTTGCTCCTCTTGAAGTTTGTGATGTATTATTAGGCTAACCATACTTGTGGAAGTGACATGCTATGTATGAGTCTAGGCCTCGCACTGTTATTATTAATTTGGGAAATAAGTTGTATAGGATACCGGATGTAGCACCACATACCACCATCTCTTTGATCACTATGAAGAAATGCAGTGAGATCATTTGCAAGACCGGGATTTTTTTCCTTATGATTCGTCCTTAGGGCAAGAAGAAGATTGTGGCCACGACCTCCAAACAGGGCTCCTCCCCACAACAATAGTAGATGGACAAGGTCATGGAGGAGTATAGGGAGATCTTCACCTCACCCACAGGGGTACCTCTACACTGTCAGGTCAAGCACTCCATCGATCTGACCCCGAGCATGCCACTACCCAATGGACTGATCTATTAACGCTCTGTTCTAGAGAACGATGAAATCAAGATGCAAAATCAGGAGCTATTGCAGAAAGGGCACATAAGGCCAAGTTCATCACCCTGTGGGAGCTCGACTGTGTTGGTACAAAAGAAGGATGGGACCTGGAGACTCTGTATTGACTATCATGCAATGAACAAGATCATTGTCCAGAATAGGTATCCAATGCCACAGATTGATGACCTTCTAGGCCAGCTCAAGAGGGGAAAATATTTCACCAAGATTGACTTGAATTCTGTTATCACTAGGTACCAATCGAACCCTCTGATGTGTGGAAGATTGCCTTCAAATCTAAGAAGGGCCATTTTGAATGGCTGCTCATGCCTTTCAGGTTTATGAATTCCCCCGCAACCTTCATGACGCTGATGGACGACATTTTGCGGCCCTTCACCAACTTGTTCATGGTGGTGTATTTGGAAGACATCTCGATCTTCAGCCAAAGTTGGGAAGAGCACCTCCACCATATTCAACAGGTCCTCCAAACCCTACAGAAACACAAGTTGTGTGCCAATTTGGAGAAGTGAACTTTTGGTATGACCTAGATTTAATATTCGGGGTACATCATTGATGAGCAGGGTGTGCATGTGGACCCAGCCAATATACAAGTCATTCAGGATTGGCCAGCACCAAACACTCGAACATATCTCCACAACTTTTTGGGTCTTGCCAATTTCTACTGCATGTTCGTGTTGGGGTTCTCTCATATCACTTGGCATTTGAGTCAAGTCACCAAGGGAGGAGTGAAAGTAATTTTTTTTTTGTTCAAATCCCAATAGAAGGCATTTGATGAGTTGAAGCATCACCTTTGCTCTGCACTAGTGCTTGCATTACCAGACCCACAACAACCATTTGAGATTGAGACAGATGCCTCCGACTATGCTATTGGTGTAGTTCTTACATAGCAGGGGCATCTAATGGCATATCATAGTGAGACACTTTCAGGCATAGTCCAAAATTATCCCACCTAAGACAAGGAGATGTATTCCCTTATGTAGTCCTGGTGAAAATGGAAGCATTATATTATGGGGAAGGAAACAATCATCCACACTGACCACTGAACCCTAGAGTTCATACAAGCATAAAGGAAGTTGCAAAATGATTTCCATCATAAATGGTCAACATACCTGCAACATTTCCATTTGAACATTAAGTATAAGAAGGGAAGCACCAACAATGTTGTAGATTGCCTCAACCGACCACCAGTCATGACGTTGACCACTATGCTCGACTCTTATGGGCACGAGACTTCAAGGTGGCCACATATTTACAAGAGCGATCCATAATTTGGAAACACATACCAAATGCTTCTAGAATGCAAGCAAGTTCCAAATTTTCACCTCGAGGATGCACTGTTATGCCACCTGGGACACCTATGTGTTCCTTCAAGCGAGCATGCCAAGATGATTTGGGAGGTGCACTACATTCTGGTCACTGGATATTTGGGGGTAGAGAAAATAAAGGTAGTGTTATAGAAGTATTTTTATTGGTAGAACCTTCGATAAGATGTTGGGAAGTACGTCAGATCCTGCACTGCCTACGCCATTACCAAACTGACCATTAAGAAGCAAGGCATATATACTCATATGCCTACTCCTAATTGACCTTTGGAATCCATCTCCATGGATTACATGTTGGGACTTCCTTCTACTAAGAATAACAATGATTGTGTTTTCGTGGTCATCGATAGATTCTCTAAGATGGCAATTCTGGCAGTCTACAAGAAGAGTATCACAACAGAAGCCACTGCTAATGACTGAAATTGATTTAAGACAATTAATAAGGTATTACAGACTCATGTGCATGGATGTGTCTATGTTATTTTATGCAACGGATCGATAAGATTGCGAAATACACAGACACTGAAGCAGTTAAAGAAAACACAACAGGCAAACATATAGCACAACAAGTTTAATAAGGAGTTCACCCAATACTTACGAGCTACGTCTCCTGGTCCAGCCTTCAGTGGTTGCCTCTCTATTATGTTTTCAAAGCAGAGTTTTTACAACAGTGAGCTCAATTTGAGTCTCACTCAACATATACAATTCGGCAAGACTGTGATTGGATCCCCCAAGTCTCTGGAGTACACAGATTCTCCTTACTGACTCTTGACCTCTACTAGTCACAATAGTATGAGTCCAATCTGAGACTCAATACATGACAAGCATATACAGAGGAGTTTGCTTGAATATCTCAAGCCTTCTCTAGAGTACACAAACTCTCTGACTCTCTCTGTCTTTGTCTTGACTTTGGCTCGATGCTGCCTTTGCTTATGCAGGTCAGCGCGGCTTCTTCTCTCTGTTCTCTGCTCTTAGATTTCTGCTCTAACTTACTACTTGATTCTCTCTCTGTCAGTTCGTGGCTTTAAAGCCAATCTGCTTCTTAATTGTTTGTTTCCGCTTCCCGGCTTTCTGATTCCCCTGCCTCTGTTCGTTTGAATCCCTCTGTCCTACGTCATCAATCACTATATAACGCCTCACAGGGAGGTGGCCACCTATTCCGTAATGGATGAGTGTCAGTTCTCTTGGACATACTCGAAACATTCGTTTTTACCGTTAACTCCAATAATGCCCGCGAAACACGATCTTCTGCGAACTCATCGTCCATATCGGACTTCAAATCTTATGCAACTCTGCCTGTTAACCTCGTCAAATCTAGTCATCCATCGGAACACATCTCTGCCGTTGATATAGGGGCCCCAGATCCTACAGTCATCATTCATATCGGGCGGCTAAGTCGCATGACGTTTACCCGTTCGATGTGAGCGGTTTTCTCTCTCTTTCGCTGGACGCGTGGCAACCATTGTGTGGCATTGGGTGGGACTCGGTTGAAACCGCCTACCGCTCGAAGCCCTTCCGATATCCTATCGGTTTTTGTGGGACCCCGCTTCTGACGGAATCGGAATGATATCCATTACATTTTATGATTTTTTGAGTTTGGGTGCTTGTGGCCTTTCCTTCTTTGATGGGTTTGCCCTGCGATATGCAATTAGCGACTTGTTGCTAATCGCATATCAGAAACTACCCCCGTTTCTCAAAATGGCTTCTACATTTGCTCATTTGCGATAAAAAGCGTTACCATGGGCCGACAGTCTGCGCGCTTGACCGACGGTCCTCTTTGCTCCGCGCTGACCACAAATTGCAAATGTTACAAGGATATCTCTGATAAGCTTGATCTTTATAAGACTTTGAAACTTTGGCATGATTTTTAAAGAGTTCATGAAATCTTAGAGAGTGTTCTAGGATCCAATTTGGATCATGGCCTTCCCACTGAAGAAGCTTTTGGACCACCAAAAGTTGGTTTTTAAGCATCAATCAAGTGAGGGTATAGATTCCTCACTTGCCCAATTTCTGTCCATTTCGCACTGCTTGGGTTTGAACCTTTGAGTCTAATCCTGAGGTACTCAATATCCCCTCTGAGCATACTTCTCACCTTCTTGTCTAGAACTGTATCTTCCTGTAATTCGTTGAGATATTCAGGCAACAGATCATCAATAGAAAGAAATTGGCTTTGCTCTTCGGGATCTTCAATCAATGAAGGTTCAAATAGTCTCAAATTTTCTGCATTAACTGCCGAATAGATGTGCATGTAAGATGGCAAATCAAGGCGAAAAGCATTCGCACCAATTTTCTTAAGTATCTTGAAAGGTCCATACCTTATTGGCTTCAACTTCTTATCTTCACCTTGCATTCTGTCTTTGCTGATATACAGCAAAACTTGATCACCAACTTGGAAACAATGCTCAATCTGATGCTTATCATGCCTCGTCTTGTACTTGTCTTAGCTCTTTTCCAGTTGTTCCTGTACTGCCTGGTGAATCTCTTGGATTTGTTCAATGAACTTGGCTGCCTTTTCCACATCATTGTGTCCATCAACCGCTATGTCTTTATGAAAGACAAAATCCAAGGGAGACCTTGGTGTGAAACCAAAATAGGTCTCAAAAGGAGATCTCTGTGTAGAAGAATGTTTAGCACGGTTGTAAGCATGTTGCACATAACATAAATGTTCATCCCAAAGCTTGGGATGCTTGCTACAATATCCTCTAAGCAACTGGATAACTGTCCTGTTGACCACTTCTGTTTGGCCATTTGTTTGTGGATGAAAGGCTATGCTCTTCTTCAGTCTGGTGTCCATCAATTCCCACAGACTCGACCAAAATTTCCCAACAAATCGGGAATCTTGATCAGATACAATGGAAGTGGGTAATCCAAAATGAACCCATACATGTTGAAAGAACAATTTTGTTGTTTGTTCAGCTATAATTTGTTTGTTACAGGGTAATAAAATACACATTTTGTTGAACCTATCCACAATAACATATAAATAGTCACGACCTTTTCTAGATTTAGGCAGTCCCCCAACAAAGTACATGGAAACACTTTCCCAAGGATGAGAAGGAACTGGTAATGGAGTGTACAAGCCTAGTTTTCTATTGCTGGGCTTGCTTTTAGCACACATGGTACACCCTCTTACATATCTAGAAACTGTTTCATTAATTTTTGGCCAATAACAAAATCTTTGCAACTGTGCAACTGTTTTACTTACACCAAAGTGACCTGATATTAGAGAAGTGTGTGCTTCTCGAATTATCTTTACTCTTTCAGTTTGAGGAATGCATAACTTTCCAAAATGATACAAGAGTTGGTCTTTAACATGATAATCCAATTCTTCTACTTGTTTGCCACGACTTAAAGTTGCATATACATCTTTAAAATCTATATCTTGAGCATATTGTTCAATGTAGCTTTCATGCAATACTGAGTTATGCTTAAGTATAGTAGATGCATTTATGATTGGTCTGGACAACATATCTGCAACTTTATTGTGTATGCCCTTTTATAGCTGGTGACAAGATGAATCTGTTGTAGAAAACCCATCCACCTATAGTGTCTTGATTACTACAACTTAGTTTGTGAGTGTAAATATTGAAGTGGTTGATGATCAATATGTATAACTATCTCTTTGCCCATTAAATAATGTTTCCACTTTTTCGCACTCTGTACTAATGCATACAATTCTTTATCATATGTGGGAGAATTAATTACTGCAGAATTAAATGTCTCAGAATGATAACATATGGGTCTACCGTGCTGCATCAACACTACTCCCATGGCATAGTCACTGGCATCTGTTTCAATCTCAAAGGGTCTTTGAAGATCGGGCAGTGCTAGTACTAGTGTTGTACTAATCTTTTCTTTTAAGGTGTCGAAGGCTTTCTGCTGTTTGCCTCCCCACTGAAACACCTTGTTCAATCATGTTAAAGCATGTAAGGGAGCTGCAATCAAGGAAAAGTTAGCAATAAACTTTCTCCAATACTGTGTTTCTCCTAAGAAGCTTCTAACTTCTGTAGCAGATTTGGGTTTAGGCCAGTTTACAATGACTGCAACCTTAGAGGGATCTATCTTCAATTCACAACCCCCTACAATATGACCCAAATAATTCAAAAATGTTTTGCCAAATTTACATTTTGAGAGCTTAACATAGAGATTTTTTCTTTTCAAAACATCTAGAGTCTGCTTTACATGCTTTAAATGTTCTTCCCATGTTTTACTAAATATAAGAATATCATCTAGATATACAATGACAAAATCATCAATAAAAGGCTTGAGTACATCATTCAGTACCTCATGAAAGTAGTAGGAGCATTAGTTAAGGCAAAAGGCATGACTAACCACTCATACAATCCCTGCTTTGTTTTGAAAGAAGTCTTCCATGCATCTTGTTCTGCAACTCTGACCTGATGGTAGCCACTATGCAAGTCCAACTTGGAAAAGTAAACAACTTCTTTCAACTGATCTAATAGATCATCTATGCGAGGAAGGGGATAACAATTTTCTATCGTTATATTATTCAGTGCTCGGTAATCAATGCACATTCTCCATGAGCCATCTTTCTTTCTCACCAAGAAAATTGGAGACCCACATGGTGATGTGCTAGGTCTTATGAACCCTTTCTCAAGTAGCTCCTGTACCTGCTTCTTGATTTCTACATTCTCTAAAGCGGACAACCTTTTATACCTGTGGCTGTGATTATTGTTTCATCTCCTGAGTCTGGCCCCAAATCTTTCTGAATAGCTGCAACAGTCTTCTTCTTTTTGCCATCAAACTTCTTGGGTCTTAGCTTCGGATGCAGAATCCAACAATGTTCATCCCCATCCTTCTTGCAGTGAGTGCATGAAGGTTTGGTCTTTTGTACAACATTTGTCTTCCTCTCTTTCCATTTCTGCTTTCTCTTTTCCTTGTTCTTGCTTGCAGTGGGTTTTGATGATCCCCCAACTTTTGGGTTCACATTCTTGCCTCTAGCTTCTAGATGTGTAGCCTGAACAGATACCTCATTTATGCTAGTGGGATTAAACATGAGAATGGTGTGCTTTAAATAGCTGTGTATACCACCTATATACTTCTGCAGAGTTTCAGGTGAGTCTAACGAAATTCCTAGAATCAAAGCTCTTTTTCTACATTCTTGGGTGTAACCTTGTACACTTTTCCCTTTTAATTGGCAAAGAGTTTGCCAACTCATCATAGCTTGCTACATATAAGCTAGTGGATAGAACTGTTTTTTAATTGCAGAAACAAATTCACTCCAGACAGAAAGTATTTTACCATGCTTCTTCATGTCAGCTTGTGTCCTGCCTTCCCACCATACCAAGGCATTGCCTCCAAGGCGTAGGCTAGCCAGCTGAATCATACTTTTGTCTAAATCAATGCTCTGCACCCTGCAATATACATCAATCTGTTTAATCCAGTTATCCAACTTCTCTGCATTCAAATCTCCATCATATACCGACAAGTCAAATTTAACATCTAATTTAATCAAAGATGTTTTCTTTTTATTTTCAAGGCTATTAGGAGGTGTGGGAAGCTTTTCTTCTTTCCCTTTGCCTTTAGAATGGTCATGGAGGAGAGATTCTTCTACTCCTTTATATTGTTTGGAGTTTGATGAATCTTCATCTCTACCTTTCTTAAATTCCCTATACATTTCTTCTACCATGGCTCTCATGGTCATGGAACTATCCATGAACTGGGAGTGTGATTCCAAGGGACTTTCTTCTACCATTTTCCTCTTAGGATAGACTCTTCCAATTTCTGGGTTAGCTTCAACCAATTCTCCTTCTCCTAATTTGAGCTTTGTCCTAGTTAGCATTCAACAACAAAATCCAGCACAAGCTTGTCTAACCTTAGCAACCTAGAGCTCTGATACCACTTGATCTGAAATTGATCTAAGACAATTAATAAGGTATTACAGACTCATGTGCATGGATGTTTCTATGTTATTTTATGCAACGGATCGATAAGATTGTGAAATACACAGACACTGAAGTAGTTAAAGAAAACACAACAGACAAACATAGAACACAACAAGTTTAATAAGGAGTTCACCCAATACTCCTGGGCTACGTCTCCTGGTCCAGCCTTCAGTGGTGGCCTCTCTATTATGTTTTCAAAGCAGAGTTTTTACAACAGTGAGCTCAATTTGAGTCTCACTCAACAGATACAATTCAACAAGACTGTACTTGGATCCCCCAAGTCTCTGGAGTACACAGACTCTCCTTACTGACTCTTGACCTCTACTGGTCACAATAGTATGAGTCCAATCTGAGACTCAATACATGACAGGCATATACAGAGGAGTTCGCTTGAATCTCTCAAGCCTTCTTTGGAGTACACAAACTCTCTGACTCTCTTTGTCTCTGTCTTGACTCTGGCTCGATGTTGCCTTTGCTTCTACAGGTCAGCTCAACTTCTTCTCTTTGTTCTCTGCTCTTAGCTTTCTGCTCTAACTTACTGCTTGCTTCTCTCTCTGTCAATTCGTGGCTTTAAAGCCAATCTGCTTCTTGACTGTTCGTTTCTGCTTCCCGGCTTTCTGGTTCCCCTACCTCTGTCTGTTTGAATCCCTCTATCATGCGTCATCAGTCACTGTAAAACGCCTCATATGGAGGTGGCCACCTATTCCGTAACGGATGAGTGTCAGTTCTCTTGGACATACTCGAAACATCTGTTTTTACCGTTAACTCCAAGAATGCCCATGAAACATGATCTTCTGCGAACTCATCGTCCATATCAGACTTCAAATCTTATACAACTCTGTTTGTTAACCTCGTCAAACCCGGTCATCTATTGGAACGCATCTTCGTCATTGATCTGGGGGCCCCAGATCCTACGGTCATCGTTCATATCGGGCGACTAAGCCGCATGACATTTACCTATTCGATGTGAGCAGTTTTCTCTCTCTCTCGCTGGACGCGTGGCAACCATTGTGTGGCATCGGGCGGGACTTGGTTGAAACCACTTACTACTCAAAGCCCTTCTAATATCCTACTGGTTTTTGTGGGACCCCGCTTCTGACGGAATCAGAATGATATCCATTACATTTTATGATTTTTCGAGTCTGGGTGCTTGCAGCCTTTCCTTCTTTGAGGGGTTTGCCCTGTGATATGCAATTAGTGACTTGTTGCTAATCGCATATCAAAAACTACCCCCGTTTCTCGAAATGGCTTCTACATTTTCTAATTTGCGGTAACGCGCGTTACCATGGGCCGACGGTCTGCGCACTTGACCGATGGTCCTCGTTGCTCCGCGCTGTCCACAAATTGAAACTGTTACAAGGATATTTCTGATAAGCTTGATCTTTATAAGACTTTGAAACTTTGGCATGATTTTTAAAGAGTTCATGAAAACTTAGAGAGTGTTCTAGGATCCAATTTGGATCAGCTAAGCTCTTCTTTGAACGAGTGTCAGTATACTTTGGGATCCCACAGTCCATTATCTCATATCGGGACAACAGGTTCCTAAGTACATTTTGGTCAACTCTCTGGTCGATGTTGATACCAAGCTCACTAAGTCCACGACTTTCCACCCCCAAATTGATGGCTAAACAAAGGTCATCAACAGGATGATCATACACATTCTAAGCATGTATAAATCGAAGCATACACACACATGGGATGAAATCCTCCCTTATGTCTAGCACAACTACAACAGAGCTCTCCATAGCTCAATTGGACACATCCCCTTTCAGGTGGGGTTGGGATTCCAACCATTATGTCCCATTGATGTGTCCATACCATGCAACTACTCAAGCAGATTCAACTCATGTCCAATCTGAAGCTGATAGGGCTAACAAATTCATTAAGCGCATTCAACACATCCGCTATAAGGTCCATGACATATTGGATAGAGCCAATGCTAAGTACAAGCAATGACATGATCAACATCGGGTGCCACACAAGTTCTAGGTGGGTGACAAAGTTTGGCTACATTTGCATAAGGAGCGCCTTGCTGGGCCCCACCGCAAGCTTTGCCCACTTTGATATGGGTCGTACACCATCATCAAGGATGTAGGGGAGAATTCCTTAGGGCCCAACATTCCACCGTTCCTTGGCCTACACCTAGTGTTCAATGTGGACCACCTTCGGCAATACTTTCCACCATTACTTGACACATTCGACATTGTAGAACAACTCACACCAATAGAGTTAAATCCAGACTGCATTGAATAAGCCACAACTAATGGATCATGGAAACATAGATCAAGAACACTCACCAACAGAGGATATATCTATATCGAGTTGTCAAAGCAGGCCAAATCCTTCAGGGCAAATGGTTCACCAAGGACCAGGTTCAACAAAAAATTCCTCCCCTCATGGAGGATATGCACGCGCACAATGGGGACCATTGCTTCCTAAGGATGGAGGATTGATCCAAGTGGATATTGGTGACCATCCACCTATTCCACCTAGATATCCAGTTAGTTTAATCAATTTACTTGTTTATAGCAACATTTACTATTTTTAGCAGTGTTTGGGGTCCTGAACTTCAGGAGAAGTTTTGACCCCTAAACGACATTTTTTTAAGGTTCACAACGAGCCCATAACGATAGGAAAGGGCTTGCAGTAAATCCTGTAGTACCTAGAGAGATATTTCCAACGAGGTATCATACGCGCCAAACAGAGATAATATGACCAAGTTACGACCTCGGGAAGTTGGCTGCCTAACTAACCCCAACGAGGCCCACAAACTCTTGGTGGTCCATCTCTTGGGGTTAAGGTTTTGGTTGTTTATAGTTTTCCCTCATTGTTCAATAATAAAAAGGCCCTTGAGCCTCATTGTAACACAATTCAGAGGCATATATCCACCACATCTCTTCTCAAGGATAAGCTACCATTGCCCAAGCTAGTTTATTTCCATTCTGTATGTAAGCATATTTCAGTTCTTTGATATCAACGAAATGAAGTGTTATTTTTGTTGCATCTTTGCATTTATGGTTATATCTGTATTGTGTTGCATTCCTATTTAAGTTCGGATCAATTTGTTGGTTACTTCTGGAAGGTTGAAGATTCTGTTGGATCGAAGTTTCTGTTGGGTCGAAGTTTTGTTGGGCTAACTGCTAGGTCAAAAATTTTGTTGGGCTACTGCTGGGTCAAAGTTTTGTTGTTGCATCTAGGTCAAAGTTGTTGTTGGAAGGTTATCATCTGCAGAAGAAGGGAAGGGTTGACTTGGTTGTTGGAGAAGTTTGAGTCTAGGTCAAGGAGTCTTGGATCATCTTGTGAGATTATTAATGAAGACTTATTGACTGGGTTTTTCCCTAGATAGGAGTTTTCCATGGCTGTCCACCTACATCTGGTGTCTGTGATTTTTGTGTTATGTTTTGGTAATTTCTTGATGAACTAAAGATAAAAGAAGAACATAAGAATATCACAAGTAATTATCAATATAAAGAAAATCTTTTTGCCTTTTTGATTTTCTAACAAGAGTCTTGGTGCGACATAAATTTTGGGCAACAACAATTCTCATTACAGGACAAATGAACCACGAAAGGTTGACCATCGAAATGAATGATGACTAATCTCACATACACTTGTATAGTTATAAATTGGTGCGATTGTTGTTTTGGAATAAAATTACTTGCAATGTGAAAGAATGCCAACAAAGTATTCCACAATCTGGGATTGAAGATTTGGGAGTGTTTTCCATCTAAGAATTTTAGGGAATTTTTGATGGGGATCACAATGCTTATAAGAAGATCTAGGGAAAATCGACAAATGTGAACTCTGAGTCTTTCCTCCTATTTGCAACACTTTTAGAATCTTTTGTCATTTGTCATTAACCCTTTGTAAATTACCAAATATCCCTTATATACAACCTATTGTTGAGTGCCATTTACCCTATCCACATGTCCTCTATGCTATCATTCACCTCAACCCCTATACTCTAATCCCATCCACCCATTCATCCTCCTCCAATGCCATTGTACATGTCAATACAATTACAACGAAGGCATGGGTTATGTTAGAGCCTAGTTAATGTTATTCTCATAAAAAGTGCAAAAACATTTCCCCATAAAACACTGAAATTTCCCCAAATATACATTAAATCTCGACAATTAAAAACCATTACAAATTTAAAGTAGTGGACTAGATAAACAATTAGAAAACCAATATTATAACTTTGTTACTTCATTCTTTCGGGTATTAATTAAACAATGTTAATGATATGGATGCATATACTATCCCAAACATGCACATTGATAGTTGTAGTAGCTTTAAACTCACAATTAGTCTTAATCCTGTCCAAGTGTCAAATAGTTGTAAATCAAATATTATATAGCACAATGGTGCTTCCTCATCATACTTCTTGCAAAATCATTGGATCATTTGGAACACTTGATCTATTCTCAATTGTGTTAAGGACACGAGCTTCTTAACACTAAAGAGCTTTGTGTTAGGTACACGCTTGATGATACACTAGTGAGATCTATACTAACCCCAAATGAATGAGAGCTTGTAATGGTAAATACACATACCTACTTGTATTATTGTCTCCCTATAGGGAGGTGCTCATAGGTCTTGAAAATTTCCTTTTTCCATGGTAATAGAGGAGAACACCACTATGTTTTTCATTTAGATGGAGAGAGACATGAGAGGGTTGTACTTGGTAGCATGTTGGAAGAGAGGTTCATTGGACTTGCTATCCAACTACGAAATATTTCCTATAATTGCTCATCCTATAGATCCATGAGGATGTTTTCAATATGTATTCCTCCATGAATCCTTGACAACTAATATCAATATGGAAGTGATCCCTATCACATAATACCATAATACACATCTAATATCCTTTGAAACTTTTTGCCAATGAGGCCAATGGGTAAATTTTCTGAATATAGAGAAATGCGAGATAAATTTCCAACTAAATGCTCCATAGAACCTAGATTTCAAGTTCTAGAATGCAACTCTCAACTTGAAATTCAACATTTATAACTGACAATGAAAAGAATTTTACCTTGGGAATGAGAGAAAAAATATGCCTAGTGACTTGCATCCTAAAATTAGATTTAGAATGTCACATGCTAGCAATATGATAATGTAATTTGTGCTAGAAGAAGGTGGCAGGTTCATGTTTCTTAGAGTGCCTCCACTAACTCCACCTCCTTTTACATGTGTTTCTTACATAGGGTAGGCCAATGGAAGGTAACGTGCACAAAGCCTAGAATCCCCTCGAGCCTCCTTCACTTACCCTATACATAATCCACCAATCGGTACTTTATGTGATCTAATCAACACGACCATTCCATGAGGTCAACCAAGTGATGTTTATAGGGCTTGACGCGTGTCCACATGTGGCATTTGACATTTCATTCCAAACCCCATGAAGGTTGTATAATTTATAATAACACACTCTCTCTTTATATATATATATATATGAATGAGAATATTAAACTATTTAATAGCATACAAAATATATATTACACATTATAAATAATTATGATAAATTCCTATTATCCATTTTTTATTGGGGCTTATCATTTAACAAAGTCTTGTAATTGTGAAAGAAAACTAGACGCATGGTAAGGTTTCATACTCCTAATTTATCAAAGTCAAGTTCTAGAAAAATATAGATTTTCATATTTAGAGACTTCCAAATTATAAATAAGCAGACTCCTCAATTTCCCACCCTTTGTTGGAAATTAGGTATATCCAATCTCATGCTTCCTCACTTTGACCAGCTAAACATTGTTTATTTGATATGATAAATCGATTATCGACATTTCATTACATTGCATTGGTTACTCATGAAGATGTCTCGAGACATCAAAATGATTCTTAATTTCTTACTATTCCAATGGTCCTTGAGAGATTCTCTTCACATGTCATTGCTTGCGAGTCCTTGCCACATCTTTTGTTTTTAGGATTTTTATTAGAATCTTGTACAACCTCAATTAGAAACCATGATTATCGTTGACTTGAGATTGAATTGGTGATGATTTTGTATCTCATACCCTTTTCCATCAAATTTTCCTACCATATCATTATCTTGCCCAAAACTCTTATTGACTATGGCGAAACGCATGACTACTAAGAGACATTAACTCCATTAGCTAATTATGTATAGTTAAAAAATTGTTCATCTTATCATTCACAATAATAATAACTGTTGGGCGTGTGATCCCCCCCAAGGCAAGTTTTGGGGCTTAAAGCCCAAGTTTTAACTAAGTCCATTGTAAAGACTCCGCGATTTGTGGACGCGGAGCGCGAAGATGGTAAATGAGTCAGAGGGTTGTCCACCCTCATTTTTGTAATGTAATGTCGGTTTGACAGAGTATAAATAGAGCGAGGCTATTATAAAACCAGCTCACAAAAGATAGAAAAGATAGATCAACGCCTTAGAATTCAGCCTCTTTGAGGGGGTAACCTCCTTTACATTACATAAATGAACAATTCTTGGATGATTCAAATGACAAAACCTCCTTTCTATATATAGGAGTCTAAGGAGTCACAATATAACCCAGCCGACCTAACAATAATAATATAAAGCCAAAAAAATAACAATAGAGGGATTCTATGGGGCACAATAATAACAATATGGGGACAATAGGGGCACAACAATATTAATAAGGGATACAACTACAATAGTAATGGGGTAATCACTAGTATTATAGGGACCTAACAGAGGCTCTAAGTGTTCTAAGGAATGGAAGGAAATCAATCCATGAAGTATTGAGATGAAGTGTAGAGTCTTGCCTTTGGGTCGTAGAGTAGGAAAAGGCTCTGTAGCTAAGTGCGCAGAGGCCTAGTAGTCCACAGTTGAGTGCACAGAGGCCTAGTAGTCCGCAGCTGAGTGCGTAGACCCCTGCAGTTGAGTGCACAGGATAGGTCGAGTCTGTAACCATTAGAAGCATTAATAAAGAGAAGTTTTACCATATTTCTGTGTATCTTTTCCTGTTTTATGCATTGAAATATATTGGGTATGAATTGTAAGTTTACTGTTTATTTACTGTGCGAACTTATATGAATGTGTTGAATAAGTAAATCTAATAGAAGGTATCTGTTTACGCGAAGATAACTAATTGTTATAAGAAGATAAGTAAGATCCATGGTGTGACTTGGGGAAATAGTGTAGATCACTACCCTAGCAGCGCAAAAGCCCCACAACCCTTGGTTAGGGTTGCGCGAAGGCGAATATAATAGGGTGCGAAGGCCTCATAGGTCAGGGAAGTGTGCGAAGTAACCTGCACAAGGGTATTCATAGTTAGACTAAACCAACCCCTCATGCATCTCAAGGGTGTGGAAACCTGGTTCCAGCATCCCCCCATACTGCTTCGGGTTAGACCTCAGTCCGCTCTCTGTGGACTGCTGCCAAAAGGGCCAGTAGTACAGGGATTTGTTTGGCTAATCAACTCTGAACCTGGGTCAGGCCCCAACAAGCCAACAAATGGTTCCGTTGTTGGGACCAGAATCTGCATAGAGATGTCTGATGTCATATCATTGGAATCCAGCTAAGAAAAAAATTGAAGATTGGTTGGATAGGAAAATTTATGAGTTCGCGGTGCAGGAGAACAGGAATCCGCGACTATCAAAGGAAAAGTGGTTAGACTGCTACCTGTACACGAAAATCCATGAAATTTTCTTCGCATCTTTCCCTACTGAGCTATACGAGTGGATCACGAAGCTAGCAGATAGCCAAGGGAGGTGAAAACTCGATAATTCTATTGTGTGGACTCTAGAGTTGGTGCACAGAGTGGAAGCATCGAAGGATAAGATCATGCACGCTGTTGATCACTGAATCAATCGGATTATAGGAGGATTCATTACTGAGTTCGCAGTAGACACTTCAGTCAGCTATAGCGAGGCAAAACGATTTTTTCTCAAAGGACCGTGAGGTAAGTACGTTAAGTCTATGAACACTTGGATTAAAATGCTATTGTGTGAAAAGCGGATTATGTGAATACATTGATGTTCATGGTTACATGAAGTGGGAGAATTTACAAAAACGAAGGTAGTACAAAACTAGAAACTAGCCCCTTAATTTCACCTCCGCGAGGGGATGAGGAAGAGCTCGCGAAGGTCTCACCAAGAAGTGTGATCAATTTGATAAGGCAGAGGATTCTGCACATACCACCCCCACCCACACCACCATCAATTTCACCACCTTCACCCCCATCTTTGCTCGTACGACCTCCACCACCACCGTGAGTCAATATGGCAAGCGCGATAAAGTTGTCGGTTTTCAAGGGAGTAGGAAATGAAGATTCAGACCGGTTTTGGTTCGTGATAAAAGCCCTATGGGAAGTGCAAGGAGTTACAGATGATAACATAAAGAAAGCAACGTTGGTCAGTGCTCTGCAAGATCACGCGTTGACCTGGTATATTAAGCATTCTAATGATAATCCAAATGCAGGGATCACATATATCCAAATTTTGTTGAACAAAGAATTTAGCACACCGAAGTCAGAGGCACAGTCGATCATTGGGTTCAAGGAGATCACAATGCTGCCAGGCAAGACTCCTTGGGAGTTGGATCAGAGACTGAAGTGCACAATTCGTGAAGCCAATATGACTTTGACGGATGGACAACACCGCGAATGGTTTGTAGCATCGCTAACGCCACATTTGAGGAACGCGCTGTCACAATAGAGGTTAACGACTCAGGCAGAGGCCTTGGAGATCGCGATGAGACTGCATGAGACCCCGATATAGGATCCTAACCTGGGAGTTCAACAGATCCACGCGCAGTTGAAAAACTTATGCCTTGAGATGCAGAGTCTGAAACAGGACAGGACAGCTCGCCCGGAAGTGTGTGAAGAAGTATGGTGCGTAAAGTGCAAGGGTCAAGGACATGACAAGGACCACTGCCTGGTGTTTGCGAATTACCTTGCGGGAGGAGGGTCGATGTCATTAAGACCAGAGACACAAGCAGGACCTAGCGCGGTGCCTGCTTTGTGGTGCACAATTTGTCAAATAGGAGGAAAGCATATTGCAGACAATTGTCATCTGTTGCAGAAGTACACGTAGAATTCGCATTAGCTGTTCTGTAATTTCTGTAGATCAGTGGGACATGATGAGCGTACCTGATCCGGATTTAAACCGAAATGCAACAAATTACACAGATAACCATAAACACAGAGATGCAGTGGAAATAATACTTCATTTCATTAATGTAAAATACTGAAATATGCTTACAAACAGGAATGGAAATAAACCAGCTAGGGCGATGGTAGCTTATCTCTGAGAAGAGATGTGGTGGCTACATGTCACTGAACTGCCTTACAATGAGGCTCAAGGGAATTTTTATTATTGAACAATAAGAGAAAACCCTAAACAACCAAAACCCTAACCCGAGGAGATGTAACATCAAGAATTTATGGGCCCCGTTAGGGTGAGTTGGATAGCCAACTTCCTGGGGTCGCGACTTGGTCATATTATCTCCGTTTGATGCGCATGATAGCCCGTTGGAAAGATATCTCCAAGGACTATGACGTAAAAGATGATTTTAGGGCCTCATAATGGCTCTGGAAGTTTAGGACATGAAAAACTGCTAAAAATAGTAAATTGTGCTACAATTAAGGAAACTGAAAAAGTGAAAGAAGCAATGGTGGGAGTCCAAGTGGAATTGGCAGGTGGACATCAACATCCACCTGGATCATTCCTCCCCCCTTAGGAAGCAATGGTCCCCATTGCGTTGAGTTCCTCCATGAGATGAGGGAACTTTTGCTGAACTTGGTCCCTAGTGAGCCACTTGCGCTGGTGAAGGAGTTGGCCTACTTTGACAACTCGATACAATTTGATATTATGCTGGTGAGTGTGATTGATCTCTGTGTCCATGATCCGATCAGTTGCAACTTGTTCCATGCAATCTGGATTTAACTCTGTGGATGTGAGCTGTTTTGCAATGTTAGATGTATCTAGTAATGGTGGAAAGTATGGCCGAAGGCGGTCCACATTGAACACTGGGTGCAGGACAAGGAATGGGGGAATGTTGATCTCAAATGAATTCTCCCATAGCCTTGGTAATGGTGTAACGACCATATCGGAGTGGTCTGAGTTTCTAATAGGCTCCGGTAAGGTGTTCCTTTTGCAAATGAAACCAGACTTTGTCACCCACATGAAACTTGTGTGGCACCTGATGTTGATCATGTCGCTGCTTGTACTTGGCATTTGATTTCTCCAGAATGTCATGGACTTGCTAGCGAATATGTTGGATGTGCTCAATGAATATGTTTTCCTTATCTGTTTCGGACTAGACATGAGCCGAATCTGCATGAGTAGCTACAAATGGCATGGCCACATCAATGGGACATAGTGGTTGGAATCCCAAGCCCACCTAAAAAGGGTTGTGGCCAGTCGAGATGTGAAGAGCCCAGTTGTAGCTGTGCTGAACATAGGGGAGGCTCTCGTCCCATGTGCGTGGATTCTTTGAGTTGTACATGCGCAGAATGTGTACGATCATCCTGTTGACAACCTCTATCTGGCCATCAGTTTAAGGATGGAAGGCTGTGGACTTAGTGAGTTTGGTGTCCAGTATCAACCAGAGACTGGACCAAAATGTACTGAGGAACCTGCTGTCCCGATTTGAGATGATAGACTGTGGGATCCCAAAGTGTACCCACACTCGTTCAAAGAAGAGTTTAATAGTGGCTTCTGTTGTGATATTCTTCTTGCAGGCTGCCATAGTGGCCATCTTCGAGAACTTGTCGACGACCACAAAAACACAGTCATTTCCATGTTTAGTGGAAGGAAGGCTTGACATGTAATCCATGGAGATGGATTCCCAAGGTCGACTAGGGGTAGGCAACGGGGTATAGAGGCCTTGCTTCTTGATGGTCAGTTTGGTAATGGCACGGGTAGTGCATGATCTGATGTACTTCCCGACATCTTGTCGAAGATTCGGCCAATAGAAATACTTTTGTAGTACTGCTACCATTTTCTCGACCACAAAATGCGTAGCAGCCCAACTGTAGTGGCTTCCCAAATCATCTTGGCACGCTCGCTTGAAGGAACACAAAGGTGACCCAGGTGGCATAACAGAGCATCCTGGAGGTGAAAATCTGGAACATGTTGACCCTCCAAGAGTGTCTGGTATATGTGGCCGAATTCTGGGTCACTTTTGTAGAGAAGTGGCCAATCAAAAGTCTCATGCCCACAAGAGTTGAGCACTATGGTTAACGCCATGATCGGTGGTCGACTGAGGCAATCTGCAACATTATTGGTGCTGCCCTTCTTATAGTTGATATTCAAATGGAACTGTTGCAGGTATGTGGACCACTTCTGATGGCGATCATTCTGCAATTTCCCTTGGGTCTGTATGAACTGTAGGGGTCGGTGGTTTGTGTGGATGACCGTTTCCTTCCCCAAAATCTAATGCTTCCATTGTCGGCAGACCTGCACAATGGAATACATGTCTTTGTCATAAGTGGAATACTTCCGGACTATGTCTGAAAGTGTCTCACTGTGATATGCCACTGGATGCCCATGTTGAGTAAGGACTGCCCCAATAGCATAATCAAAGGCATCTGTCTCGACCTCAAATGGTTGTTGCAAGTCTGGTAATGCGAGCACTGGTGCCGAGCAGAGGCGATCTTTCAACTCTATGAATGACTTCTATTGAGATTCAAACCAAAAGAATTTTGCTTTCGCTCCTCCCTTGGTGACTTGACTCAAGGGCCAAGTGATATGAGAAAATCCCAACACGAACCTGTGGTAGAAGTTGGCAAGACCTAGAAAGCTGCGAAGCTCTGTCAGAGTGGTTGGAGATGGCCAATCCCGAATGACTTGGATCTTGGCTGGATCCACATGCACCCCCTGTTCATCAATAATGTATCCCAGATATTGAACCTGGGTCATGCCAAAAGTGCATTTCTCCAAATTGGCACATAACTTGTGTTGCCGCAGTGTTTGGAGAACTTGTCGGATGTGGTGGAGGTGCTCTTCCCAACTCTAGCTGAAGATCAGGATGTCATCCAAGTATACCACTACAAATGAGTTGGTGAATGGCCGCAAGATGTCATCCATTAGCCTCATGAAGGTTGCAGGAGCATTCGTCAATCTGAAAGGCATAACCAACCATTCGAAAAGGCCCTCCTTGGCTTTGAAGGCAGTCTTCCACACATCGGAGGGTTCAATTGGTACCTGGTGATATCCTGACTTCAAATCGATCTTGCTGAAATATTTTTCCCCCTTCAGTTGGTCCAGGAGGTCATCAATCCGTGGGATCGGGTACCTATTACGAACAGTGATCTTTTTTAGCTCCTGATAGTCAATACAAAGTCTCCAAGTCCCATCCTTCTTCTGTACCAACACGATCGGGCTCCCACAGGGTGATGAACTCGGATGGATGTGACCTTTTTGCAGCAGCTCCTGAATCTGCCTCTTGATTTCATCGTTCTCCAGAACGGAGCACCGATAGATTGGTCTGTTGGGTAGCGGCGCACCTGGGGTCAGATCGATGGAGTGCTTGACCTGACAGTGTAGAGGAACCCCTGGGGGGGAAGTGGAGATGTCCTCGTACTCCTCCATGACCTTGTCCATCTGTAGTTGTTGTGCAGAGGGGCCTTGTATGGAGGTCGTGGCCACCGTCTTCTTCTTTCCTTGAGGGCGTATCATTAGGAAAACAAATTTCCTGGTTTTGGAAATGAGCTTACTGCATTGTTTTGCAGTAACCAAAGAGATGGCGGTAGGCGGTGCTACCTCTGGTATCCTGTACAACTTATTTCCCAAAGTAACAATAACAACACGGGGCCTTGTTTCATACATAGCAGGTCGCTTCCACAAGTATGGTTGTCCTAATAATACATCACAAACTTCAAGGGGAGCAATGTCACACAATACCTCATCCATGAAGGGCTTGATGTTGTATGGAAGGCGACACTGCTAGCTCATGCGAAGATCCCGTCCTTGGTGAAGCCACCAATGGTGTACTGTTGTGGATGTGTTGTGGTTGGTAAGCCTAGCTGCTTCACGACCTCTGTTGAAATGAGGTTCTTTAAGCTCTCGCTGTCGACAATGAACTGTAGCAGGGAGCCCTTTACCTACATTTGGGAGTGGAAGAGACGTTCCTCCTCCTCTGGATCTTCGAGTTCCTCCTTCTGGATCTTCGTGGTGGCAACAGTGGCATTGGGCTCCGCATCAATAATTTGCTTCCCTTTGTCATTCCCCTTGTCGGGTTCTGACTCAGAGTCAGAACATGCATGTGATTCTGAAACCTTTAGCTTGGCCACCAGTGACAGCTTGGCCCGACACTCACTTGTGTTGTGAGTGGAGCTCTTATGGAACTCACACCACTTTCCCGTGTCCTTTTTCGGCTTTGCGACACTATTCTTTGCTTGCAGCTTTGGCGGGTTGTCTTGGACCGCTCCGCCTTGGCTTTGTCCTTTGTTTTGCGGTTTGGGGGCACCTTTCCCTTGCTTCGGATTCGCAGATTCAAAGTATCGCTTCTTCTATTTAAACTTTTGCTCAACCTTGATGGCATATCGGTATGCCGTGTCGAGCAAGGAGATGTTCAGGAATTCTATTTCTTCCAGGATGTACTTGTGCAGGCAGCTGCGGTATTTGAGTACCAAATGATGCTCAATATCCTTGATACCCAACTTTGTGCGAAGAGTATGGAAAATATTGGTAAACTTTGGCACATCTTAGTCTCTTCCCTGCTACAGCGTGGTCCACTTTATGTATGGATCCTCATAGCTTCTGACAGGGTAGTACTGCTCCTTGATGGCATCCCGGAATGAATTCCAAGTGGGTGCGGCTGAAAAAGTGAGCCTATACTTTCATCCTTCTGCTCTCAGTAGGTTTCCCACCAATCCTTGACATGGGGGGATGCTTTGAGAAGAGAGAAAATAATCTTTTCTCGACTAGAAAAATTAGGAACAGAAAAATAACCCTCTAGCAGATTGAACCATTTATCGACGACATCTGTGTCTATTTGACCCTCGAATATGGGGATTTCAAAATTAACTTGTACCTTAAACAGTGTGGCGTTTCCAGAGTAGCTGTTGGAAGCCGATGCGTCGCCCCTGGGTAGTCGCTAAAGGATATGGGCAAAGTTGTCCATCATCGCGTTCCTTTGTCGCTCGAGGGCTACTTCGAGCAAGATTTTGATAGGATCTCCTGCCCCCTCGTCTTTCTTTTCATCCGCCATGGGAGGTCATCGGGATTTGCGAGGCTAGTCTTGCAAAGGTTCGACCAGTTCAAGCCCTAACTCCTTATATCCTGACCTCATTGGGGACATGCAAAGAAAAACAGAGAAAAAAAAACAGACCGCTCTGATACCACTGATCCGGATTTAAACAGAAACGCAACAAATTACACAGAGATGTAGTGGAAATAATACTTCATTCATTAATGTAAAATATTGAAATATGCTTACAAACATGAATGGAAGTAAACCAGCTAGGGTGATGGTAGCTTATCTCTGAGAAGAGATGTCACGACTACATGCCTTTGAACTGCCTTACAATGAGGCTCAAGGGCCTTTTTATTATTGAACAATAAGAGCAAACCCTAAACAACCAAAACCCTAACCCAAGGAGATGTAACACCAAGAGTTTATGGGCCCCGTTGGGGTGAGTTGGACAACCAACTTCCCGAGGTCGCGACTTGGTCATATTATCTCCGTTTGACGCGCATGAAAACCTGTTGGAAAGATATCTTCGAGGACTATGATGGAAAAGATGATTTTAGGGCCTCAAAATGACTCCGGAAGTTTAGGACCCGAAAAAATGCTAAAAATTGCAAACTGTGCTATAATTAAGGAAACTGAAAAACTGAAAGAAGCAATGGTGGGAGTCCAAGTGGAATTGGTGGGTGGCCACCAATATCCACCTGGATCAGTACCTGTAGAAGCTATGAGATAATGATGTATAGGACTCCCACCTACAGAGTTCAGATCGAAACACAACCCCTTGACCAGAATGCACAAATGGCGCGGATCGGATTTCAGGGGCACGAACGAGGTCGAGGTGGAGGAGGACCTGGAAGAGGTCGCAGACAGCTGATTTGTTACAATTGCGAGTGGCCAGGACATTGTGCCTGTGATTGTATGAATCTAACACGTCCATCATGTCTGTATTGTACGTTATTTGATCATGAGACAAAGGATTATCCCACATTGATAGCTAGGCTGCGCGACAAGGGAGCGCTCCAACCTCCCCCGACTCAGAACCTATAGATGATGAGGTATGAGTCGTGTGAGGAAGACCCCAACATGAACATCGTGCTCCGAAGTGGAATTACGACATGAGATGATAAAGGCAAGCAACCTGAAGATAGTTCTTGGGTTCGCAAGGCTCCGATAAAGGAACCAAAGTTTGATTTGGAGCGCGCTAAGGAAACCTTCATGGAAGCTAGGAAGAGCTTCGCTGATGTCTCCACTTCAGGAAGCAAAGACAAACCAGAGCCAGAAGTGAACCCATCAATTTTCACGACGTTCCTAGAAACATGCATGAAGCTACTGCGTGACAGTAAGGCTGTAAAGGGGTTGCAAGAACTCATTAATAGATGTGTTGGGACCGCGCCAGGAGAATTGCGCGTAGTCCAGAAGATTGGAAAGCATGTGACGAGGACAGGAAGAGAAATGAGGTTGACCGCACAGTTTGGAGAATATGAGATGGACCAAGTGATTCTGGACCTAGGATCAAACACAAACGTTTTGCCGAAGCAGACATGGGAGCGCATGGGAAGGCCTACGCTGCAATGGTCTCCTATCTAGCTGCGAATGGCGAACCAACAAAAGATCATACCCATGGGAAGATTGCAGGGAATCACTGTGGATATTGAAGGGGAAAGTGCGCTAGCAGACTTTGAAGTGATAGAGATTGTTGATGATAGCAATCCCTACCCCACGCTCTTAGGAATCGATTGGGCCACTGACATGAACGGGGTGATAAACCTGAAGAAGCGCAAAATGATTTTTGAGAAAAAGTCTCTGTGTGTAGTCGTACCTTTGGACCCTGCTGAGGGATCGCGCTACACGGAGCCGGTGCGCGACTATGAAAGCGACGATGACTTGGACTGCATCTACAAGATAATCGTGCGAGAGCAAGACTAGGTAAATCCCACTGCGGATGGACGAATCTCATGGGAGTGTGAAAGCTCTTGTACATTGGATTCGGATGAGGAAATAGAGCGATGGAAGAACCGGTTACATGAGGTAACCATGTTGAACTGTAACATGATGACGAGCTCATTGCGCTGCGTATCAACAGAGGTAAGTGATCTGCCTACTTATGATGGGTTACTGAGGTAGATTCTTTCTTGAATAGATTTGAAAGAGAGGTGCCAGAACAACAAAGTTTTGAGGCTTTAAAATGGGTACTGCGTGCTATGCCCGCGAGGTGGTGGGGCACGCACCAAGGAAGCTTTGAGGACTAGAATGAATGCATGAGAATGATGCGCATGCGTTTTGGAAGCCTTAGATGCGATTAACAGACATGAATGCTGGACGGAACGATCCACACGCGCACCTGTCCAGGTGGGTACAGGCACATGTTAAACAACCTGCGTGGAAGCACACGGACTTCGTGTTAGGGGACAAGTTCAATAAGCAGGTGTGGGCGAGGCAATTACGTGAACGACCCCTCCAGTTGGGACAATGGACTATGGAAAGAATGAGTGTGCAGAAGGTTATCCATGCAGAAGCCTTTAATGAAGTGTGCGAAGCACTAAACAAGGTATATGATGCTGGCGGAGTGATTGGGACCTGCACGTACCAGCAGTTCTATGGGCTTATGGGACAACGTGCAAGAGACTGACGAGGCAGACACCTTTGAGGCTGGCCTATGGAGCAAATGTTGTAGTCCCAATAGAGTATAATATGCCTAGTCCGCACATAGCAGCGCCAGTGGATATGATGGCTCGTAGAGTTTTGGAAGAAGGAATAACACAATTGAACGAAGGAGAACGCTTGGACTTGAAGAAGAAATCCGATAGGGTGATCTTAGGCTCCAAAAACTCATGAAAGAAAGAGTGCGATTATGGGAGAAAAGCGCTCTGGTAGAAACATAATTCAAGAAGCTTGAGGAAGAAATAAATAAGGATTTTCTTGATAAGAAAATCAGGGTGATAAAACAGGGTGCGCACGACTACGGTGACTATTGCTGAGAGTTGATAAGCTTGATGCCTTGGATTGGAACATATATTACTAAAGGGATCACCCATGATGGCGCGATGCAGATGGTGAAGAGCATGACACAGACAGTAAAACCAAAAGATGGATTTGTTCCAGGAAAAGTGATGGATGACCAGTTGGAACCTTATACAACTGGCATGGCCACCTGACTAGTTGTGGGAAGTATAGTCTTAGCGCTCCAGGCAGTTGAAAGGAGGCGCGGGACTATAAACTACTATGCTCGGGAGTTGCGAGGTGTCAGGGCTGCGCGCAGGAGCAAAGTGTCACAAGGTCTGCGACTGCACAAGGGGGGCTGCGCTGCTGCGTGGGTTGGCTAGAAAGTGACCGTTGTAGTCACTATTCATGATGTGATGCTTGACTTGAGACCAAATGGAGTGGCGACATGCATTTAAGACGAGCTTTATGGGCAAGATTTGGGAAAATCTACCGCCAAGGAAGCACTAATGGACCGGATTTGGGGGGAACGGTTGGATTCAAATTCAAAAGGCGTTATAAATTACAAAGGGCTGCCCAACAAACAACACTTGGTCATTTTCGAATTGAGATGTCGAGCGCCCTGAGTATTCCGAATCGAGACCTGTTTGTCCTGTGGAGAGCGTTGGTTGAGCACCTGAGTGAACGGTTGAGAGCTTTCTGGATGAACAAGATGGCAGTGTCTGAAGAAGCTAGGGAAATTGCCGAGATGACCACCAAAGAAGCCACGCAGGCCATGACCATAGAAGATGCCCTTGAGGGCATTGGGATTGTTGCGGAAATCCCTAAATCACCGTGTACACCGAGACCAAAGAAAGATAAACAATCAATGATTCTGGTGCATGTGTCCGCTCGAAATCGGCTACGAACCAAATTAACAATGGAGGAAAAAGGGAAAGCAGTTAACCTGGAAACCGATAAGGAGGAAGAAGACCTTGAGGATCTCATAATTGAAGAGACGAGGACGAGGGCATGGAGGAAGAAATCGAGGCTGCGCACCCTCCAACAAAGCTGCCTGCGTATGTCCCCCCATGGAAGGGGAAGGCAAAGGTGCCCAAGGACCTCGATGAGAGCAAGAGCTCTCTACAGACTCCGCTCCTCCCAGACGATATCATTTTTGAAGGAACGCACCTGGGACGGGTGCTAAATTGAAGTTCGAAGATTGGGATCTCGCCAACCCTGAGAAATTCCCTTACTTGGCGATCGCAGAGCTCATGAAGTCGAAGCAAAACATCACGACAGGAGTTATGGAATTGGAGCCGCGCAAGTGGTTACGCGAAGTCGAAAAGGAAGGGTTGTTGAACCTGCTTTGGGTACCGCATTACCATCGTGCCCTAGTGACTATCTTCGTCATGAGGCAACTTCTCTACCTAGTGCATGGTGGGTGTTTATGGCTGGAGGAACCCATCCCCATCACAGACCACCTAATCCATCGAATTACCCGGCTCCCGTGTAAACGAGAGGACCCCGCAGACATTTATGAGGGCAAGAGCAGTGATATGGCCATCGCGGAGGCCATGAAAAATAAATACAAGCTGGAGAAGAAAAAGAGGGGCTACACAATCTCCAATATCAACAACAAAGCAGTCAGAGTTGCGACTCAGATACTGGCAGGTAAGCTCATGCAAAAGTGCCACGCAGATGAGGTGCCTGCGCCGGTGGTTGCACTTGCTGAACAGTGCGTAGAAGGGGTCCAGTTTAACTAGTCTGAATTTTTGTGCAAGGAGTTCCTGGAAAATTGCCACGAGGCACAGGAACAAGGAAAAACCTTCCACTATGCATGGCTTCTACTATCCATAGTGCTGGTGGCTGGGGAATTGCCTGAAGACAACCAGTTCCCCACAATTGCAAGGGATCTCCTAGAGGCCACGAAGTACGCTTCGTTGTGGGCCACTAAAGACGCGAACCGGATCCACGACAGTAAAATATTCTAGGTGTTCATGGAGATGAACATCAGAATGGGGATTAACCGCAAGCTGCGGTTATCACCCACTGTCTACAACAGCCTACAAAGTTTCGCAGAGTTTAAAGCGGACTTTCATCACATCTACCTCAGGGCGTGCAAGGACCCTGCAAAGAAGTGGAACGAGCTACCATATATGGCCACAGATGATGTGATCTTCGACGTACTGGAGATGTGGCCGCCGGAGTGGCGCGCTCCAGACATCTCTGCGCTGGAAAAATCTGCTGCGCAGAAGAAGAAGGAGGAGGCCAAACTGCATGTGGCACAGTTGGCGGAAAAGAGAAGGAAAGAAGCAGCAGCAGCAAAGGCGCAAGACGCACGGGACGTCGCGCAGACAGAAGCAAAACAACAAAAGGCCGCAGTAGCAACACAGAAGGCAACAAAGAAGGTGCGTGAGGGCCAGAAGTCACCTTCACCGGAGCAGGAGCAAGAGATGAAAACATAGGTAGAGGAATGCGGTGTGGACCCACAGACAGTGTCGACACTATTAAAGCACTAGCGCCCGAGCAAGCAGATGGGGTCACGCAAGAAGGTAAAAACATCAAAGCTATCTATTGACCCATCACCTTTACTGAGGGGGATCTGCACGATATAGGAGAGACGGTGCGCGACGTCACCACAGAGGCCCTCCAGAACTTTGTGGAGGAGAATCAGATTGTATTGGGGGTAGTCCGAGCGCAAATTCAGGAGTTGCAGGTGTGCACTCCTCAAGCAGGCTGGTACTCTCTCGACTAGCCTCACAGTAGGGACAACCGCAGTCGAGGAAATGTTACGCGCTCGTATGAACAACATAATAGTGTTGCCAAAAGGGGCACTGGTTACAACAAATGATGCCGATAGGCCTACGGTCAGTACATTGAAAGGTATAGGGATCAACATGGCTGTGCACCCGCGGGAGACGCTTTATGTTCTGTGAGATGGGATTGCTGCAGAACTGCGGGCTAGGGAGAGCTGTGCGTTGTAGGTGCTAAGTGAGTAGAAGATCAACATGAAGTAGTTGAGCTTGCAGCGCGACGAGGTCGTGTCTCAAAACAGGCAGATGGTGCAGGTACTTAAAGAAGCCTGCAAGATGGTCCCTGAGTTGGGCATCCTAATAGAAGCACCAGTAGAGGCATGCATCCAGATATTAGCAGCAAGGGTGCGCGAGGCGTGAGAAGAAATGGCCAAGGTTCAGCTGGAGTTGAACCTTCAGATAGTAGAGCTGCGGTTGAAGGCGTACCCTTCAACTCCTCCAGAGGTAAGGGAACAACGCGTTAGTGCCATTACATCGGGGATGGGGGAGATCAACTGTGCAATGAGGGACTGCACCAGAATGCTGGAAGAATCATTCAATGTCCTCACCAATCTGTAGGAGGACCCGAACATACAACGCTTGGAAACAGAGGTGCGTGAGCTACAACAACAGTATGACAACGTCAAAGGGACTGCACATACTGTGGTCCTCACACAGAGGCTCGCGCGAATGCAATAGACAAAAGCGCTTAAGGAGCAAGGAGACGCAACGCGACATAGAGAAGCAGTTTTGAAGGCACGCGTTCAACCTTGGATTGACGAGGCCTTCGTAACCATCGCAACAATTGAAGGCAAGCTCGTGCATATGCAGGGGATGCATGAACAAATACAGGGGAGCAGTTCTGACACCGCGGTCTCGGAACAACGCATACAAGAGATACATCAGGAAGCCGCTGAGTGCGTTGCCGACCTTGCATCCGTTCGAGTAGAGTTGGGAGGTCTTCACGCGAAGATCTCCGCACCGATAGAGTGACTCAAGGGCGAGTCACAATGTTTGTGTTGGGGGCCTGTTGGGCGTGGGATCCCCCCCAAGGCTAGTTTTGGGGCTTAAAGCCCAAGTTTAAACTAAGTCCATTGTAAAGACTCCGCGATTTGTGGGTGCGGAGCGCAAAGATGGTAAATGAGTCAGAGGGTTGTTCGCCCTCATTTTTGTAATGTAATGTCGGTTTGAGAGATATACCTATGGTCCGCGGACCATGGGATTGTATAAATAAAGTGAGTCTCTAAGTGTAAAGAGACATCTAAGGAATGGAAGGAAATCAATCCATGAAGTATTGAGTTGAAGTGTAGAGTCGTGTCTTTGGGTCGTAGAGTAGGAGAAGGCTCTACAGCTAAGTGCGCAGAGGCCTAGTAGTCCGCAGTTGAGTGCGCAGAGGCCTAGTAGTCCGCAGCTGAGTGCGCGGACCCCTGCAGCTGAGTGCGCAAGGTAGGTCGAGTCTGTAACCATTGGAAGCATTAATAAAGAGAAGTTTTACCATATTTCTGTGTATCTTTTCCTGTTTTATGCATTGAAATATATTGGGTATGAATTGTAAGTTTACTGTTTATTTACTGCGCGAACTTATATGAATGTGCTGAATAAGTAAATCTAATAGAAGGTATCTGTTTACGTGAAGATAACTAATTGTTATAAGAATATAAGTAAGATCCACGGTGTGACTTGGGGAAATAGTGTAGATCACTACCCTAGCAGTGCGAAAGCCCCACAACCCCTGGTTAGGGTTGCGCAAAGGCGAATATAACAGGGTGCGAAGGCCTCACAGGTCAGGGAAGTGTGCGAAGTAACCTGCGCAAGGGTATTCATAGTTGGACTAAATCAACCCCTCAGACATCTCAAGGGTGCGGAAACCTGGTTCCAGCATCCCCCCATACTGCTTCGGGTGAGACCTCAGTCCGCGCTCCACGGATTGTTGCCGAAAGGGCCAATAGTACAGGGATTTGTTTGGCTAATCAACTCTGAACCTAGTTCAAGCCCCAACAAGTCAACAATAACTAGCACAACCATATGCATTAAATGAATGGTAAATTTCGATAGACATCAATCCATGATAAGTATGAAAACACTTACTACATATTACATCTCACATTGCTAAAATTAAAAAATCATAAAAATTAACTAAATTATAACTTTATCTTAAATTATTATAATTAATAATTATAAAAAATATTAATATATAAGTTAAACATATATATATTTAAAAAAACATGTAACAAGATATTTAACATTGGAAATGCACCCCCACTTTACCTTGGGGATTCTCAAACAATAAATAAATTTTGTTACAATACCATGGGCCAATGCTATAATTCATCAATACCACATGCCCAAAAAACTCATGTGACATTTTTTCAATTAATGAATTAAAAGGGAAAAAAAAACATAACTACTTTGAAGATAAATTTCAACTGTACTACTAAGAATATACTAGAATATTTCATGGAGGTTATATCCATACCATCCACTCCCCTCCACAAGATGATTTGATTGCAAAAATCTATGAAGGTGTGTAGCTAAAGTTTATAAAGATATGCATACTAAAATTTATAGAGGTATAAGCCCCCAAGGGTGCGGCTTGTTGGCCAGTGAACGTACTGGAAAGGCGTTCATGCCATTGTGTAGGTAACAGGTTCAAACCTCGTCTTACTCGTTGACTGTGCTTGGGGGTGGTGCAATTGCACCTGGAGGTTATAGTGATAGCCATCGGGGATTGACCTTGTGTCACCCGAGTAAGAGAGCTGACGCGTTACCAATTCCACTAGTCACAAATAAAGAAAAAGAAGAAAAAGAAGAAAAAGAAAAGAAAAGAAAAGAAAAAGAAAAAATAAAAGAAAAGAAATAGAAGAAGATGTTTATAGAGGTGTACATCCTTTACCCCTCTCTAGATTTGAACTTGTGACATGAGGAAATGTATGTTCTTAATCACCAAACTCACTCAAACTATGCCATTTTATTATCCCCACTTCAAAATTAATTAGATAATAAAAAATGAATAATCAAAAATATTTTTTATGGAGTTGTCTAAACATGGTATGTTTTGGAGTTTTGGCTGGAACTATTTTTTTGGGTCAAATCTTAATTTTTGTTGTTTAAAATGATTTTTTCACTGCATACAAGGATTCAACACCTTGAAAACCCCGAGACACTCATATTGTGGAGAGTTTACAACTAAACTTGTGATTCCAAGAAATCTTTACCAGATTCTAAACAATTTAAACTAGAAAACTTTCCAAAAGATAAAATAAATAAACTATTACATTTTATTATTATTATTTTTTTGTAGAAATTTTGAATAATATAACACTTATTCATAGAGATTATCCTGATTATACACTATTTGCGGAATGCATGCATAATACATAACCTCCTCTACGTTGATCATCAATTTGCGGAATAAAAAACAATCGCATGCGCTCATTGAAACATCAATAACACATATCAACACAATATGTACTGGGGAAAGCATACAGCTGAAAACCCCCAACTATCTGTATATTATAATGATAGAGAACATGTAACAATACATAGTACAATACTCCTCACAAGTACTCAGTACTATCTCCACCTGTTACACACAAACTAGCTCAGATCCGAACAAGTCACTGGTTCAAATCTCCTCCGCTGTTTGCCTGCCTCTACTGCGCAATCCAAAGTGAGAATGATTACTTTCCAAGCTCGTTTTCCCTTGGCTTGTACTGCGCAATCCTCATTGGCAATCTCAATCATTGATTGTGCAAATCTCATGCACAGCTATAGTCACAACTGATAGTAGTCTCCACCTCTAACACCTATCTCCACTGAACTGTCCATGCACTGAGTCAACTGATGTATTCTTTAGTTGCTTTATGAGTTAATAATTAGTGAATTAATTAATAATTAATTCACATCACTCATCACTAGTGTATTCTGCAGTTAGACTAAATACAACTAGTTCAACTAAGTCAAACTGAACACAACTCCATCAACTCCTCAATCAACTCCACCAAACTCAACCACTTGAGTTCTAACTGAAGTCCATCATGCAATAGCTCAACCGACCCATAAGAAAAGTGTATTTCCTTCTGGCAGTTGCATGTGCCACATCCGTAGCTTGAACTGAAGTGCTCCAAGAGGATAAGATAATGTTTATAGTCCAAATATTATTAAGAGCTAATAATATTCGACTGTTCTATTTTTAGACTGGCAGTCTAAAAATAGACTCCGCCCATATGTCTAAAAATAGAAGTCTATCTTTTTTTACCAACATGACCAATCATTCATAAACAACATCCTGCAACTCATAGACCATGATCCATATGTCTAAAAATAGTTGGCTTGCAGGCCCACTTAGTAAAGGCGACTTATTTTCACTAAGCTCCATCATCTTGTTGCATTTTCAACATTTTTTACTAACAAATAAAAATAAATAAGTTATTGATTCATATATAAATATTTGTTATAATTAATATAAATAAAAAACTCATAACACCAAAATTCCACAAATTAGTTATTGACTTCTTCCTCCAAATGAACCATTTATGACACTTTCCCCCAAAATTGACCACCAATACTTATTATGCATTTCAAATATTCTATAAACATTTTGACTAAATCAAAATAAAATAAAATAAATAATTAATAATTATAATTATTAGTAAAATATTTCGATTAAATCAAATTATATAAAAATAAAAAAATTAATAATTATAATTAATTACAATTAATAATTAAATGATTCTAGATTATTTTAATACATGATCTGTACCCAAAAAATAAAAATAAAAATCCATCACAATAAATCTAGTTTTATTTAGGTTTTATAGTGAATTAAAACAATCAACCAAAATCCTTAGGTAATAAACACATATTTTAAATCTTTTTCCATAAAAATGATCACGATGAACTTTTAAATTAAAAAATAATGGTTTATAATGATCCTTTAAAATACTTTTAATAAAATTTGTGGATATCTAATTTTAATTTTATATTTATATATGAAACTAAATATTAAGTTTATTATAATTTAATATCTTACTCATAATATTCGGATATTAAAAAAATAAACTTCTTACTCGTGATATAAAAAATATTTTTCCATGAAGTGATAACATGCATACAGCCGGCCTAAAATACCGTATCTTAATTGTGAAAAGATTCCTTTATTTAATCACAACTTTTTTTTTAATGAATTAGAACACCATGCCGATGGTGGTTCTAACGTTAACTAGAGATTAGAGGAAGATAACATAAGCTAAATGGGAAAAAATTTATTCCTTTCTTTAGTATTTTACTTTTTTAATGAAAAAGAACACCATGCGGATGGTGGTTCTAAATTTGACACAGGGATCACCAAGGGGCGCAGTTAGATGCTAACCAGGGTTAGAATGTTATTAAGCTGCAATGCGTTGCCTTACAAGATTGAAAGCTTACCAGAGATGCAGAAACAGAAAATTCAAATCCCCTCTTGAGCACACTACCTCACGATTTCCCTCATATCGATCGATGGGAATACTCTTGCACTGATCGAGCCCCGCCCTTAAATATGGTGGAGGCACCCAATATGGTTCCGCGAGCGCACAATCTGCTGAAAATTGGGACTAGTCCATTGCAGAAATCTTTGCTTCTTGGCATCCTCATGGCTTCATGAATTGGACGGAATAAGGGAACGAAGATATATATCCATCTTCGAAACGAAGTCACCTGAACTTCTTGAGTTCGATTTCGAGTGACTTCGTTTTATTACTCATATGCCCGTATTTAAGAGTCCACTATTTCTTGAGCCGAAGGATTGTTTTCTGACAGTTGTTTTCACTGTTCTGTCCGGTTCCAAGCGGAATTAGAGCAAATTACAGAAGAAATCTTAAGTTAGGGCTCATTATTACAGGAATTTCAGGTATATGCCCTCAGTTTTCATGCATTTGATATGTGTACTTAATTAAGCTCTTCTTCAACGAAATTGATCTCAATAAATAGGTTGGCTTACTGGTTTAGAAATCTAATTTTGCTGGGAAGATTTGAAAAGGCGACTCAAGAGTCTTCTTCAGGGTTCTTTTATGTAAAATTTAGCTATATTCTATCGGGGGATTATCAGTTTGAGCAACCATGCTCTGTTAAAGAAAGTAATTTTGCTTTGAACTTCAGTGCATGTTTAGGTGATTTTAATTTTCGAATTTTGGACATGCAGTCCTTCATAACATTCCTGCGTGGTGCAGGGTTTGGAATCTATGTTTTTTTGAAGAAATTGGCACCTATATTACTGGAAGGGGGAAGCAAATAACTTCCCTTTAGTTTCCTATCATCGTTTGGACTTTGGACCATAAGTGAATTTAATGGGAAGACTTGAATTCATATTGCTTCTTGGTGCATTCTGTGGTGAAGCCAGTTTAGGCATTTTTAGTGGATTCTCTAAGGTTTGATTCGCTGTTGTTCAATCGGGTTGGAATCATTCCTATTTGGGGTTTTGTTCGAGCTGTATATCGCATTTCCAAGGGATTTGAGGTTGCAGTGGTGATATTCATATTGCTTCTTTTGTGCATTCTGTGGCGAAACCATTTTGGTCATTTTATCAGTTTGCATCCGATTATCCAAAGCAAGTTCTGCAGTTGTTCAATAGGGTTGGAATAACTATTGTTTGAGGTTTTGTCGACTTGTATATCGCACTTTTGAGGGATGTGAGCTCAGAGTAGTGATATTTATATTCCTACTTTAAGATGACAGTAGTGTTACCTCGATCTGTTTTTTTGTGTGGTTTTTTTTGTTTTTTGTTTTTTGCTTTTTATATTTTATTTTGGGTTGAAGATATTTATGCAGCCTTGAAAGGACATCTCTATTTTTTTCTTGAAATTTTAAGAGCCTTTTGTTAACTGTTTGGAATATTTCATAGGTATCAGTTAGATTTAATGTTGTTGGACACCCTTTTGCGATGGAAGAATTCAAGAGGACACTTTGTTTTCCCAAATTAAGTGCAGCTCTTTTACTGCAATGCATTCTAGTTGCCTGAAATGAGTGCAAAGGACTGGGGATTTCATTGTTCCCATGCCCGATTTTGTCAAAAGAAGCATTGGTTCTAATTTTCATTCTTAGTTCTTATTTTCTTTTAGATTTTAAAAGCCACTTTGAATGACTTGCAGGCCTTTTTCATTCGACAAAATGTCTATTTCTGTATGTTCGTCATCTTCAGACTATGCCTCCAATTCTGCCGATGGCAAAATTGTTATTTTGGATTCCTCAGATGATGAAGGACCTTCAGAAGTAATGAGTGTTCGAAGGAGGAATGTACAAGCAGAAAGTTCTTCCATGGGACGGTTTAATAATTCCCAAAAGGATAAGGGAATATGGGCTCTGAATGGAGCAGGTGAGTTTCATAAAACAAGTGGTGGAAATGTTGTGACTCCTAAGAATTTAGAAGCAGAAAGCTCTCAGATGGCAGGGATCAACAATCTCCAATTCACGATGAGTCGTCGAGAATTGACTGAAGCACAAGGACCTGAAATGGATGAGATGATAGCGAAACTTCTGGTTGTGTTTCCATGGCTTTCTCCTGAACAAGCACAGTCCCAACTTTTGAAGACCTGGGGACAACTGCCAGGGGAAATGGTATTGCAGTCTGCCATTGACCATTTTTTGCAACATGGAAGCTCTGAACTTGTAAAGGATGAAGGGCAGGCTGAAGTTGGTGTGGAAGGAACAGACCTTTTAGTTCAAGTGCAAATGGACAATACAAAGATTAACTTGAGTGAAGCTGGTCCATCTTTTAATTTAGAAGAAGACAATGATCCTGCACTCTCACGGTCATATCTTTATCAAGAATGGTGCATGTATAGATTGTCAGAAGAGTTTCCTCTTGTGAAGATGTCAGTCTTAAGACATGCTTTTAACGCTCACAATAAAAACTTCACTTGTACATATAAAGCTGTTCAACAGGCTTGTAAAGACATGCAAGATTCATTAAAGCGTCCTGCCAAGGAAGGTCAGTAATCTTGCTTTGGTGTTTTAACCTTCTGCCTCACTGCCCTCTTAAATCTTCAATAATTTTCAATGGTTTCTATGTCGTCTGGTATATCATGTAAGTGTATGGATTCATTTATTTTAGTGTTTGGTTCTCATGGATATTTGCACTATGTTCATGAATTTGGCAGTGGTAGGTTCAAGCGCTGTTTTCCAGAATGTGAATTGGATTCCTGTAGGTGGGTTGAAATTCATGAAAACCCCAAGGCCCATGAGAAATAAACCAGACATCATTTGCTCCAGATTTGAAAAGGAATGGGCTGCATTGCAGAAAGATTTCTCGAAACATTTAAAAGGCTCTGATGAAGTAGCAACAGAAGGTACAAACCAGGAAGGCCAACCCATAGTAAGGGATATCGAATGTGGGTGTTGCTATTGTGAATTTTCATTTGAAGAGATGGTACAGGTATGTGTTTTAATATATTAGTATTTATGACACTTGCATGAATGTTTGTTTGGTAGTCTTGTTATTAAATTGCTTTTCCATTGTTTCAAGCACTTTGCTTCTTTTTATCAAAATAGATGGCACTTTGAGTTTATGTAACATTGGTAGGTCATTTAATATCTTATACAATTTTGAATTTTTTTATTTATTTTTTAATATGGTTTATGTTATGCAATAAATCTAGTTGTTAGTTGTCACATGGAAAGTGGTCTCCTGAATTTGATAACACCAGAAATTAAAAATGATGCCATATTAATCCAGCTTGATGCCTTGATTGCCTAGTTGAGAATGGGCTAGTTAGTCATAAACTATAATTTTTTTGAATCATTCTTTTATGTGCTGCAGCTAGTAGAGGTGGTTAGATAGATCTCCATTACAAGTGTTAGAAATTTAAACGACCATTATATGGTTGTTGCTTTTGTTACCTCTCGCAAACTAGAAGTTTTTCAATTAAAATAAGTCACTTGCTTATGGAAAATAGCTCATGGTTGAATAGGCTATTGTTCTTTCGTGCCCTTTTCTCTTTCCTTTGTTGTAATATTTGCCTTCTAGGTGGCATTTTATGTTTACTCCTAATATAAAAATTTATAAATTCAATCTTCTACAGTGTGCAGATGGGCATCTATTTTGTTCTCGTTGTTTACAGAAGCATGTAGAAGAAATCACATTCGGAGGCTTCAAATCACATGCCTTTATACCTTGCATGGATACTGGTGGCTGCAATGAGTCAATTCCTTTGTCAGAGGTTTGCATTTATGAAGAAATACACTGATTTGTTGTTGATGATACATGGGGAAAATGAGAGATAGAGAATGGAGTAATTGAACAAGATATTTTTTTTTCATTTTGTAGGTTCGGAGAGCTCTTCCGAGTGATATCATTGAGAGATATGAACAGCGCCAAGCTCAAGAAGCTATAGTACAAGCCAAACTTGAAGACTTGGTGAGTGCCAGTGATTTTGCCAAATTGTGGCCTTGTGCAAGAGTCTGTACTCTTTGTCAGCTTCGTTTGCTTTATTAGTGTTTTAGATGTCTCTTTTACATGTTTATTTTATATCTTATATTATCAAAATTTTGAAGGTTTTTAGAAGGTTTCTTTGAGCTTTAATAGGCATGCTTATATAAAGGAAATATAGAATTAAAGGATTTTTGTATGAGCACATAATGGAAGAGTTGGAGATAGAGATGTATTGCTGTGTGTGTATATGTGTGTCTTACCAGAAACATCCCCTGAGGGGATGCACCACATATCATGGATCTCCTTTGGTTTAGATGCCATGACTGAGGGCTATCTATTCCACCAAATTCATTGAGTACTTGCACTCAGTCTTCTCCCCTTTTAACGTGCTATTTGGGTGGAGCAGAACACAATGAGAGTGGAACCTTGGTGGACAGCTCAATATTTTGTTAGCTTCACCAGTGAATCAAGGCTATAATACATATTTCTAATATATATGTTTCAACTTGCAAAATTGTGGATAAAGGTAAGCCCAATACAAAAGGTAAAGCCTTGAATATATAGCTTGTCCTCAACTCCTAAAGTAAACGTAATGTCCTAATATAATATTTTTAACACAGGGATGCTAAAAGTAATTTGTCTAAAAATGTACAATTATTTATAAAAGTAATGGCCAAAAATAGACTGGACCTATGTCTCATCAAGCTTACCCTAAACAGCTAATGCAGATGTTGATCTAAAGCTAAATGGCTAATAGGAAAAATATGCAGCCTCTCGTTAATAAGGTATCGAATTGCATCAAAGGAATTAGTCATATGCCATCATCCTAAAGTACCTATGAGGGTAATGTGGGGTACCTAGGGAGATACCTAAGGGGAATAATAGTAGAGCCAATGTAAGTGCTGATGTTGATTCCCCTTTGAAGATACCCAAACTCAATAGTTGGCTGAAAATGGTGCTCCAAATGCCTATCCTGATCACGTGGATCCAAATATATAGATCCGTTCATATTTGAGAACTTGTTCACATAACAGATTACAATGGGGGAATAAGCAAGCTGAAAACATGCAGCCATGACCAACTGTTGTTGTCCATCTATTTGGATAGCTGTCATTCCCAAAAATGACAGCTATCCAAATATCAATCATTACAAGCATCCTTGAGATCACGCCAAGAATATCTTTCTTGATTATATTCTTCCTTGATGTAAGGGTATGTGAACCCTATAATAGTTATCTCTTGACATTTAGTGATTGACTTTTCATATCTTTGATTGCCTCAGATCCTTGACGATAATGCCATTTTCCACTTCATGAGGGTTAGGGGGTGAAACTTGCAATGGTTGTAATGTACTCATTACTCATATATCAAATTGAATGGATGAAATATCCTTTGCAGTGGTGCTAGTCTGATGGTAACAGAGGTCTCTGTCAAAAGATATGAGCTCTGCAGTCTGTGCGGCCATCATGAAAAAACCTTGAAATTGCTGATTTAAAATTAGTGATATCTTGACCTCCTGAACTTCAATTGAGATGTGTTTTTTTTTTTTTTTTTAAATCTGGGTATTTATTGTGAGGATTTCAGATCTGCAATCTACTGCAAATTCAGTCCATAAAGCTACAGAAATTCATTTAAATGTCATGGCCCTGGTTTTTTTTTCTCCCATAAAAAAATCCATGAAAAAGAAAAAAACTCCTACTTTGGCTTAGGAAAGGGCTCTAATATGAAATGTTAAATACCAAAAATCTGAATATAAAATAATATGCAAAATATTAAGAACACTTAACGCTTAATGATACGAAAACTTGAGGTAGGGCAACACCTTACAAATGATCCTTTTACAAAAGGAATCGACTCCTTACATCCCGTAAGGAGTTCTCTAATTTGTAATTATCAAGAGAACTCTAGAAAAATCTAATCACAACAAGCTCCTAACCTGTAAGGATTATGGTGTTGGATATGAATTGCCACGAGGAGAGTCCAAGGGGCCTTGGAATATGAATCCAATGTTCACAAGAAATTGTATTTATATGTTGATCTTTTTAATGAAATGCATTCATGCTTATTCTTTCATCTTTGTTCTACAACCCAACAATGGTATTAGAAGTTGCAGAAATGTGCCTTTCCACTTAGAAAAGAGAGTTAGGAGCTAGTGGATGTGCGTGTGTGTGTTCGCCAAATATAATGCTTTATAGTTGCCATAATGGTTGTTCCCTCATGCCCTTGCTCTCATGCTCTTGAGTTGCTGCAGAGCTCGTGCCCTCGTGCCATTGCATTCTCATCTTGGTTTCTCCTCTTGTTCACAGCTACTCGATGTCGAGCCAACTTGACCTTGGCTACTTCCCTCCCCCCAACTTGTCATTTTTTGAGGGATAACCTCCTAGTGAGCTAATGCTCCAATTACAATAATCTTCCACACACATCCCATAAGGAATTCCTCAATTATTAATTTGTAATTATGAAGAGAACTCTAGAAAAATCTAATCACAACAAACTCCTTGTTAGACACATAATTTGTAAGGAATATGGCGTGGAATATGAATAGTCATGAGGAGAGTCCAAGTGGCCTTGGAATATGAATCCAATGGTCACAAGGAATTCTATTTATATGTAGATCTCTTTAATGAAACGCATTCATGCTTGTTCTTTCATCTTTAGTTTAGAAGTGTAGAACCCAACAATGGTATCAGAGCCAGTGGAAATGCGTCTTTCCACTCAGATCAAAGCATAAACCACAAGTAGATCCACTTGAAAAGAGAGTTAGGAGCTAGTGGATGTGTGTGTGCGCCAAATATAATGATCTATGGTTGTCATAATAGTCATGCCCTCATGCCCTTGCTCTCGTGCTCTTGAGCTATTGCAGAGCTTGTGCCTTTGTGCCCTTGCATTCTTGTGTTTTCACTGTCGAATTTTTGTCGAACTTCAAGGTCGTCAAATTCGAATTCAAATTGGAACTAGGTGACATAGTGTTGGACCACCCTTTTCTTTAATAAGGGTGATCTTCACATCTTTGCTTCCCTTATTCGATAGAGGCTCCCACTTGAATCCTCCTTCTCACGCCTTGATTTGGTCAATGCCAACTATACTTATCTTTCTTTTGCCTTTTGGGAAGTTGCTTTTCAATATCATCCCCATCACCCCAAATCCTCCCTGCGCCCCTTAAAAGCTAGATCTTGTCCTATGAACAAATGTTATGACAACAATTGTAAAGTACTCCATGGCCAACTTTGTCATGTCTTTTCCCATACCCACCCGTCCTATCCTCATCTCAAAGCTTCCTATTGTTGTTTGCTTTGACATGAAAAACACCTCTTCATCTTCTAACAAAGGCGTGAATTGAGGGCTTTTGTTATTGGCTCCCCAAAATTTTTTGGTGTACCTTCTTCCCTCCCCACTCTCCTCTCCCTCCTGATCCTCAATCCATGTTTAACCATACTTCCTCCTTGTATGTTCTTAGATAGCTCATCATCCAAGTTCCTCAAGTCAACAAAGGATATGGTTCCCTTGCTCTTCTTGAGAGACTATTTCCAGAACTACTTCCAGGACATATCGTCCAAGATGCCACTCTTAAGTACTCTAGTTTGGCCTACTGTCCTATATGGCTCTAAGGTGTGGGGTCATATATGACTAGAGTTAGATTGGTCTTCAATAGAGAGTACATATCACCCTTCTTCATCGCATCATCAAGTGCAAGTAGTTAGCCCCCCCACCCATCATTTTTGCAGAGTTTGGAGCTTATCCCTTTCGACTCAAGACAATGTTTGGCCTTGTCTCACTCTTGCACCACATTGGAGCTTAGCCAATATTGCAAAGGGACGAGACTGGTAACCATACTTGGCCTATTGCTCCTTGGAATCCATTGCATCCATTAGTTTGCAAGCTTGTTCTCCATGTTGCTATGCTAGTGTCTTAGATCTTCTAGCATCCATTGGTATTATGATGGATCACCTCCTCCCTTTTAGATACTCCTTCGATGCACATGGTCACCTTCTATCTACACGACAAGAGCTGAACATGATCATCAAAGAGGACATTTATAGGCAGTTTATGAGGGTAACTTCGATCAACCGAAGGGGGTTATGCCCAAAGATGGCCTTCTTGGTTGAACACTACATGGTCATGAGAGATGGACTTACTATCCGAGCTCCTTGTACATCCAGCCATTGGATGCATGCTCTTTGGATATCCTTGGGCTAGTTTAGAGTTGGGTCTTATGGATTACGGATTGAGACTAACATCTCGATTAGCTGTGTAGACAAGATTTGCTAGTTGTGCCATCTCCAAGAGGTAGAGACTAAGGAGCACTTCATCTTTCATTGTCCAATTTATTACGAGATCCGAGGGTGGCTCCACTATCTTTTTTTGTGAGATAAAGACATTGGATCAATTCTTTAGATACTCCGATTAGAGATGTTTGGCCTTATATATGTAGGAGTTTCTTTGTTTCTGTGCTTGCATCCTTCATCCACATCCACTCCAGGAGTCTAGAGATCATCTTCTACTCGATAGGTTGCCTCCTCCCAATGTAGGGCATCAAGTGGTGGATGGAGATGGGTGATTCTAGATTAGTGATGACATGGGGTTTTATTCTTGTGTCTGTGAGATCTGAGAGGCTCCCCTAGACTAACCTTATTCCATCAGTTAGTTTAGTCGCACGTTGAGATTCTCTAGACCTTAGCAATTGGACCCTCCATTTGGCCTTATATATGTAGGAGTTTCTTTGTTTTTGTGCTTGCATCCTTCATCCACATCCACTCCAGGAGTTTAGAGATCATCTTCTACTTGATAGATTGCCTCCTCCCAATGTAGGGCACCAAGTGGTGGATGGAGATGGGTGATTCTAGATTAGTGAAGACATGGGGTTTAATTCTTGTGTCTGTGAGATCTGAGAGGCTCCCATAGACCAACCTTATTCCAACAGTTAGTTTAGTCACACGTTGAGATTCTCTAGACCTCAGCAATTGGACCCTCCTTGCAAATAGTCGCACAATATTCGCTTAAGCCCCCTAGCCATTATTCTTCAAGACATGCATCTATGCTGAGTTTTCTCCATTTGGCCTTGAATGTTTGGAGACAGTGCTCTAGTGATCCAGGATCACCTCTTACGATTTGTACCATAGGCCAATTAGCCACTCATCTTGTACATCCTTCTCCTAAATTGCCTCTTTATTCTTTGGAGTTGGCTGTCTAGGGTTTTAGATTAGTATGCTCTTGTACTTCCTGTTCTTTTTCTCTTATAGGATCCACTTTAGCTCTCTCGCTTTGTATCGACATCATTGTACCTAACACAATTCCATTGACTTACTTTTGTGGTCATTGGTTGTACATTAATACATTTATCTTTATCTTATTACTTGTCGTGTGCCGGATTTTGTCTACTCTGCTTAATAGAGATTCTCAATTGTTTCTTTGTTTATGCATCCATTTTGTGGTATTAGAGGGTTTTTTCAAGCATTTCATCTCCTATCTTTTGTAGAGAATCCTTTCTTCTTAGTTTTAGTTTTTTTGTTTGCATTGTGATTGTCAATTGAGAATCTGAAAATTGTCATTGATCATAGAAAAGTCCCATGAAAAACTCATGTCATCCATTTCAATTAGAGTGGTCATGGATTTCAATGAAATGAAGCCAACAATGACAATGCACAATAGCCATCCCTGAGTTATGTATTTGGGCTCTATATTCCTCCTGTGCAACTTGTAGATTTGCATAGAATATTGAGTAGCCTTGAAGGGAACATTTCTGTTAAAATTGACAACTAGGGCCAAAATCCATGTGGGTCATCTTATTAATGGCAACTGATATTTTTCTTGGATCCCTCTCATCGAGAGGTGTAGGATTGATCTAAAGATCATCTGATTCTAATAAGTATTCATGGAGATAGGAATTTATTAGTGTTATGGGACAATTCGTTAAGGTCATCCAACAACCATATAAACCCCAATTGTGCTCAATGTTTTAGTATAAATAGAGGTGGCCTTCAAATCATTTCTACACACACTTGGGATCTCTTCCTCTCTACTTGTCTTTGGGTTTTAGTAGGAGAAGAGATCCTAACGGATAACGTTGCCCTAATGGAGAAGCCCTAACGTAGTTAATCAAAGAAGGCTCTACGCAGTCAAAAGGAGACCCTCACCGCTACTCCCTCGCTGTCCTATAAGGGTTTACTATATGCCCTAAACTGCTATGCGTTCAAGCCGTAGCCCTAGCCGCAGGTCTAAAGGGAGATCTCTGTTTTGAGGCCACAACATGGGAGGGTAGGGCAGCATGGGTTGGAGGACTGTTTCATGGGTTGAACAAAGTCCGAAGTTTGTTGTAGGAAGCCGTGATGCTTGTTGTGCTAGGCCGAGGCCTAGGCCTTGGGAGTTGAACGCTAGCTTGTTTAAAGGCTAACAGATGGTTTGTATCATTGTTGGAGGGTGTTGTGAGCAGTCGTAGTGTTGTGTGGTAGGCCACATGCCATACCACTACAACAAACCTAGTGTGGGTAGTTTTGAGGGCTGTCTTGAGCCCTTACCTTTAGCGTGGAGGAGGAGCATCTCTCCTTGCCTAGTCCGTAGTTTTTGAAGGGATGTTCGAGGACTGTTGAGAGGAACTTAGGGCTGCAGCAGTATGGCCAAGTGCCCTAAACAGAACAGTCAGGAACAATAAAGTGTCAAGCAGATTTGAAGCAGTGTTAGAGGTGCATTGGGTCAAGAATATTGACTAGATTTGGATCAGACTTGGAACATCCTGTGGGAGCCACATGTCGGGTCAACATGGAGTGTTATATACCCCAAAGGAGTGCAGCCTGATGTGACGAATGCTGTGACATAGACAACATAGTATATGACAGTTGTATACATAGTACAAAATAGTGCTATCAACATACAATGATGGGTAGCAATGCAACATAATGTAAAAAGTGTGCAGCATGGTATGATGCATAGTACAACACTATGTATGATGCAACTACATGGTTGGATGTTACATGTCTTCATGCAACAGTTAAATACATCGAACTTATACATGGGACAACTGCAATGACACTAGGACAGCTGCAAGCTTGGTGACACATGGGACAACTGCAAGCATGGAGAATCATGGACATCAGCAGCATGGTAAAGCATGGACAGTAGCAAGTATAGTGCAACAAGTACATTGGAACATTGGTCAACATGGTGCAGTAGTGGCACTATGTACAACAGTGCTAAACACTGGGACAACAACAACATGAGGTCCAACATTGTGATGATGGGTGCAGCATGGTGCAGCATGATGATGAGATGCAACAATATGATAGGTGAAGGAGTCACCTTGGAGAATCAGTTGAAGCAACATGTCTTCAATTGATCTCATGTATCATCATCTATGTTACACAGGAACCGCTCCCGAGAGGTGGGAAACTTGTTCCAATGGTTCCGATGTTCCCGGGAACTTTGGAACTATATGGGAACGTTACCTTTTCAACGAGAGCTTCAATGGGAGCTTGGGAAAGTTTTGGGAGCTTTGAAGACTGTTTTTTTTGGAGTTCCGGTGTTCGCTAGGGTTGGGGAATGCAAAGCCTATAGAGAAATATGCTGAACTGCCCAAAAAACATGAGCCTATGTTGAAACATTCGCAGGAAGAAAGGCCAAAGACATCTTTAACATCGAGATCCTTAATTGAGAAATTGGAGCAATCTCTTGATGGGTTAAGGAAGCGTGTGGCACCTCGACGTAAGGGCGATATTTGGGATGTCAAGCTGATGAGTATTTCTTTTGTTGTTTATGTATATATATCGCAGAAGATTGTGTGTGCATATTGTATGTGGCAGTCAATGCTTAAACATTAGAGTTGTTTTTTCTCGTAAGAATAACTAGAGAAACATGTCAGAGAACTGATAATGAACTTGACATTTTATATATATAAAAGGGAGAGACTCAAGGAGAGAGACACCCAGAGAATATATTTATATATAAAAGAGATTATATATTTATTATTTATATATTTAAATTGATTTTAATATTTGAGTATTTTGAATCAATATTAATTTTGATTATTATATAAATTATATAATTAAAAAAAATTTTTAAATTTTTTTATTATATAATATAATATTACCGCTCCCAATTATCCGTTTCCTGTAAATTTTGGGGAAACCTCTCGCCATTCCAAAAACCCATACCCAAGTTCCCAACATTCCCACGTTCCAAAAACTCATGCAACATAGATCATCATCCTAGGAGATGATCTATGCCCTTATCTAGATAAGTCAAAGTGTTGACTTCTGTTGTAAATTTACTATCTCTATCTCTCTCTCTCTACTGAACTATTGAAGATCATATAAGAAGAATTGACGAAGGGTTTCCCCACATTGGGGTTTGTCCCTGGCTAGCGCCACACCTTGTGTCATGATCGTCTTGTCTTGGCTTGTCTTCTGTGATTTATATTTATGTTCTATCTGCAGTTTACTTCAGTGTTGCACTAATTGCGATTATATCGTAAATTCGCGAGTCTTTGAAATCGGCGATATTATCAGCCGATAAATACATGTATTTTTTTCGGCTATTTTTATGAAAAAATCGAGAAAAAATAAAATAAAATAAAATAATAATAATAATAATAATAATAATAATAATAATTATTATTATTATTATTATTTTTATGAGGAGGAGAAGGTGGCACAACCTACCCAAGCTACCCCTGTCACCAGTAGAGGACGTGGTCTACCTCCTATAGCTCCTAGTTCTTCAGCTTCTAGAGCACAGCAGAATCCACTGCCAACTCCACTGACATCTACATCTAGAGGGGCAAAGGAAATCAGTAGTATTAGACTTTAGTTATTTGGTTCATTTCATTGTATATGACATTATGACTCATGATATGATATACATTATTATATTTTTTGTTGATATTTTGAGGCTGAGTTGGGAGTCATGAGTCAGGACTTACTATTCAGGACATGATTCACTGTTATGTGTGATGTGGCACTAGAAATGATATTAAACATCTTATATATTAGTTCTTTTATCATATTTATGTGTCAATGTATTTATTTTATGTTGTAGATGCTTTAGATATTAAAAAAATTGAAAAAAATGAATATTTTTGTATGTTACAATTTTTTCTGAATTTTTTCCCCGCGCCGATTTAATCCCGATAACGTTAATGCAACATTGGTTTACTTTAATGCTGATGTGATTGCTAATCTGGAAAAGATATTGAGCTAACTGTGAAAATTGAAATAAATTGCTCTAGCATAGAACATATCTAAATTTAACAATTTCTGTTGCACAAGATACAAGGCCAATTTTAGGAGATATTCTGAAGCTTGAATTAGTTCTGCCATATCTAGAACAGTTCTTTCTGGAAGAACAACTTGCACCCTATTTGCTAGAGGGTACATGGACTCGTGAAACTTTCTTGGAACTACTGGAAATCCCTCAGTTCCATTAACAAGTGAAAGCTTTTAGTTATGTTCTCTGATAGGCCAAGTTGACTTGTCCCAGTTTGGGATTGATCCTAGCAAGTATAATTTCACTGTGGCATCATTTTTGTAGGCCTTAGATGATATAGTTGTAAAGAACCTATAAACAAGTGACAACTGGCTTGGAAAGAAACATAAAGTGGTGGCCATATAAGGATGAGCTTCTTCATGTGATTCTCCAATTGTTTGATGAGCAATATTTGGTCTGTTCATGTGAACATGGTTGGCAGATTCTATTTGTATTCATTACAGTGAAAATTTGTTTCTTGTATTATCCTTGCTAGACCCAGTAGCATTTTCTTATGTAAAGAAACATATCACTTATACTGGAATGGTGTGGCTCTAGGGGAATCTGGCATTGTTTGTATATTCATGTCCAAAGATCAATTCACATTTAAAATCAAGAATATTGGTAACTTATAAATAGTTTTTTTGTAAGTTTATTAGTTAAATTGCATTGTTAATGGGTGCATTTTCGATAGAAGCCAACACCTTCATCAAGTTTGCCACATGGAAGATCATAGTTTTTTCGATCTTTATCCTTGTGAGCATTGTAGAAAGATTTTTGTCCTTTCACAGTGAGGCTTCTAATTTTGAAGCCCTATCAGTAGTATGTACAAATGAGCCTAAGCCATAGCTAGAACCAAAGCCTCAAGCCTGAGCCACAGTTAGAGTTGTAATTAGAATCAAAACCATAAGCGTGATTCAGTTTGTGGTCATTTTCAAATCCACATCAGTTTGTGGTCATCTTCAAATTGCCATTTGTGAGCACTTATAGTTAGCATAAGACATCAGCTTCTAGCTAAATCAGTAAATGTTTTGGGAATTGGTGAGCCTTAGAGCCAAGTTCCAATAGTTTGCAGTCGTCTTCAAATCACCATTTGTGAGCACTTCTAGTCAGCAGAAGAAATCAACTTCTAGCCAAATTTGAAAATGTTCTGGGAATTGCTGAGCATTAGAGCCAAGTTCTAGAGTTGGTGGTTAGCCTAAACCACCATTTAGTTGAAGACTTCAGCTTCTGATACCCATTTGGTTTATGGTCTTCCTTAAACCACCAAATTCAGAGAACACATTTAGCCATTATCAGCTTTCCTCATCTCTCTACTTGGACTCACATACACCCCTTCAAATTGTTGGTTTGGGGGGATGTTAGACACCTAATCTGTAAGTGTTATGGTGTGGAATATGAACTGTCATGAGGAGTCCAAGGGACCTTGGAATATGAATCCAATGATCACAAGAAATTGTATTTATACATATCTAATTCACACTTATTCTTTCGTCTCTTCTCTGCAGGCCAACTCTCCTAACTACCTAGCGGACCTTCTTTAATCAAGTCCAATACATTTATTCAATATTAACTACCATAGTGTGCCTTATTTAATAATATAGTGGACCTAGTCCACCTTACATTGAATGGCATTCACTATTATTATTCTACTACTATTTCCCTTGGGTACCTCCCTAGTCACTTCATATTACCCCCTTAGGCACACTACATTCCACCCCTCTTATTAAAGGGTTCCATATTAATAAAGTGAGAAGAATTTCCATTTTATTCTTGGATGTTTCTTATTTGATTCGATGTTCAGATATGGTACTTAACATGAAGAAACCTGGTACTTGTTTTAGTAATACACTTTTTCCATAGTAGGGTTTTTGGAATAGAAATGATGCTCCATGTAATTGCATGTAGGGGAAAATTGATTAGATTTCAATATTGAGTGTTTGGTGGTTTTCTTTTATTAGATCCGAGGAATTTCTTCCTTTATAACATCATGATGCTTTATATGAGCGTTAATACTTATTCATTAATGGAAAACAACTTCTTAATTGTCATTTTTTCATTTCTAAATGACTTATAAAACTAACTTCTATAATTATGACAGGTTTATTGCCCTTTTTGTAACTTCCCATGTGAAGTGGACAAGGGTGTACATGTTTTGGAATGTCCAAACCCAAAATGTTTAAAGGTATGTTAACTCATCTTCTTCTAGTTATGGAAGAGGGATCTCTCTTTGTTTATCATATATATGTAGTTTGATATTTACATCCTTTGAAAATGGTTGGAACTTGATTGTGAAGTTCTTGGTTATTGGTTCACTAACCACCTTTTTCTTTTCCAAAAATGTTCTATGACTAAGGAGAAAGCATATGCATTGCATATGATTTATGCTCTTACATTTCTGTATCTATGCTTGTATGCTTTTAGGATTCATGTACCCAATGCAAGGAGGCAAGTCACATACCATTACGCTGTGAAGAGGTTGAGAAGGTATGGCACTTGTTTTCTTTTGAATATTTGTTTATATTTAATTGAGTAACATAAGGATTTTTCTTCAGTTATGCCTGCCAAATAAACCTTTAATAATTAAAGGTAACCCATTATTCAACTGCAATAGCCATTGCCTTATTAAGCAACCATTTTATTTTTATTATTTTATTAAAAATGACATTTTTATTAGTTGGGAAAAGTATCAGTAAGCATTCTTAGGTTTTCTCCCTATTTTCCAAGGGGTCCAATAGGATAAGCACACACCGGTAAAAGCCATGGAATGAGAACAACTGCGGTTCCTCAACTCCTTTGAATCTTGACATCCTTCACTAGTTCCCTACTATTTTTTTTTTCCTTCCAATCTGTTTATCATATCTAATTTATTTTCCTCTTTTTGCTGGATTTCCTCTTGAAATCTCTCGTGCTAATGCCTTCCCCATTGCCTCTTCTTAATGTATAATAATATAACTCGTGCCCTGGGTTATCCCAATTCATCCATTCAAGTGAAGAAGAGTTCATATTGACAAATATAGCAAGATTAATGATACATAAAATATAACAAAGAAGCCAAGATAGTTTAGGGCACATGGATCCGAGGTTACTGAAATAATTGTAAATCATATTGCTCTGAATTTTGAAGCGGAATATTTGAACTTGGACACAATATATCCTAAAGAATATTTATAACAACTTTGTTGAAAACTGTAGAAAGTAGTTACCACAAAAGCTTTGATTTTTTTTTTTAATAATAAAAACATGCTTCAATGATTCCCCTCTATTATAGAGGATGAAAATGGGGCTGGACCAATTTATCTGGTACTAATGAAGATCATTGATTTGCCATGGAGAAATACTCAGTCTAAGTCCATAATGCGAGTAGGGAACATGCGATTTCCTTGAAGTGTTTTAGAAACAGCATGATCTTACAATCAAATCGTCTCCATAATAAATTAACAGTGCAATATTCATTTGTCTGATGTAAGTAGTACTAGTTCATGGCAAATGATTTCCATGAGCTGGTTTTTTTAATGAACTTGAAACTCACAATTACAGTTTGGATGTAATAATATATATGGTTGCAACTCGACTGCAGTTTATAAAGCTCAGTTTCTTTTAGGTTTTGGTGAGGGAGTTGTTGTCAGAACCAAAATATGGATATTGTAAACAGTAAAATAATCAAACTAACAATAACAGTAACTGCATGCACATTTCAACCCAATAACAGATCTGAACGTTTTGTAGAAGACAATAGCGGGAGAGTGAATGTCTAAGCTATTACGCCATGCACATACATAAAATTAATAATGACAGCGTATACAAAGAACAGAACTTTCATTAAAAATGTTGAACACCAACAGAGTCACAGCACAAGGTGTGCTTCTAAATCACTAACTCTACTCCAGACTGTTTTCAGGACTCTTGCCTCTAAGAAATTTTAATGTGTGGTACATGTGTTTATACGTTATCTTTGCTCTTCTCTTATTCAATAGCCATGTTTAACAACCATATTTCAGTGCATAACTGTTACCAGAGTAGTTTGTATTTGTGAGATTAAGGAACCCTTTCCTCACATGAGATCTATAAATAGCTACGAAGGTATGGTGGTTGCAGATAAACATCTTCACATCCCTAGTAATGCAAACCATTGTTGAGATATAGTTGATTTGACCATTGTCTCTTAATGCCTTGTAATATGTATACTACATACCAAATACATGGGGTTCAATAAATTGATTTGCACTGCTTAGTACTTACAATCTAATTAATTGACAAACGTGAGTTTACTATTTTGTGTCTAATGTATCTGGGCCGTAGTTGGAAGGGCAATGTGTACTTTCAGAGTTTTTTGTAAATGCAGATTTTTTAAGGATAAATGTTGGCTTACTCTTTAGCTATGGAGGTCTCTCCTATCACTAGAGATTTAAACATCTTGTCAAGCTGTAGCATCCTTGACAATAGTTAAAGGCTGTTTACTGTTCATGCCTAATAACCCAGGGCCCCAGTTAAAACTGTGATGCATAGCAGATCAATGGAAACTAGTAATGGAGGTTGCAGAGGCTAATACATAACAAATTTAGTATTTGAAATCCATATTGATAAATTAAGAAGGAAATTCAATTACACCATTTTAAAATTCATTTATAAATTACTGTACTAAAGCATTTGGCGTAATGCATGACATGCAGGTATCTGATACCGCACTTCGGAGAAAAGTTGAAGAGGTAGCACTATGCATTGATTACTGGTTAAATATTTCAATTTGTGCCAGTATCTTACTCGCTGAAATGCGTTTCTTAGCTGTCACTCTATATTATTGTTGTTTCATTCTGTAGGTGATTCGCATTTTCTAGATTAAAATATGCACATAATTGCATTGTAATGCTGCACTTCCTGAATATTAATTTGCATCTAGTTTATTTGATGTCCCATGAAGGTGATTTTTCCTCTGTCAATGGTATCTGACTGTTGTTTGTGTTTCTTTTTTTCTAATTACATTATAATTTTCTTTTGAGACAGATGATGTCAAAAGCCGTGATAAGAGAATGTAACTCTTGCAAGGCCGAGCTAGTCAAGACAGATGGCTGCAATAAAGTGTGTTTGGCCAAAAAACTGTTTTCTCTTGAGATCTATTGGATTAGGTTCTAATGCTGCCATAAATTTTTCTTGTTAATGATTGATTGTTTATGCATTACAGGTGACCTGTAGGTGTGGAAGCACAATGTGTTATGTTTGTCGACAGACCATTCCACGCAATTATTCACATTTTTGTCAGGTACATTCCTTCATTAAATGAAGTCATCACATTGTCTCATGTGAGCTAAATTTCTATGAACGTTTTGAATTACAAAGAAAATGATTAACGTGATATTGTGCAAACACTCGTCATAGGCATATTCCAACCCCCCTTAGCTATCCTTTGTTTCTAGGCTTGACAGGCCCACGGTCTTAACTACCTTTTGAAGGATAACAAGCTCTTGATATGGTACTTTCCAACTTTCTGTACAACTTACTCAACAAAATGCTTAGTGATGATATTTTAATTTCCAAGGAAAACCTTGCGGTGAAAATCAAGGGCTGTTTTTCCAGCTTTGTGCATAGCTTCCCTTGTAAACCTGTTGGCATAGATTAGTGTGCCTTACATCTGTATTTGAACTGGGTACTTGCTGGCAGGGAACTAGCCAGATGCCCAGCAACGTTGGTGACAACTGGTTGGACTAACCTACTGGGCATAATGTTTCAGTCTTCAGAAACACCTTTTCTACCTTCAAGCACTTGAGCGAGAGTGAAAATGCTGGTAGCTTGTCAGCTCCAATTGGCCCACGAGGGGCAAACACATCATGAGCAGGATTTGAAGCTGCATGGGGAGGATAACAACTTCTCATCCTAACTGCCCAAGCTAGACATACAAGAACACAATAACACAGGTCTATAAAATTTTAAGATCAACAATAAGAATTTGAATTTTGAATACATGCCAAATTAAAATATAGTAATGAAAGGGTTCATATCTGCATGTCTTCAGGATCCTATACTAGAATAGTGGACTGTACATCCCCTCTTTGCCCACAAAACTAGACCTGTATCTCCTAGCTCCACTTAGTGATCCCTTGTATGGTTCTTTCAGGATATACAAACTTTTTTCAGTTTCTGAAAGGGTGCCCCATTTAATTTGGCGGTAGGAAAAAGAGGTACCAACAATTTCTGCAAAAGAATTGGCAGCAAAAGAAGAGTGCGTTTGCTGTAAAGAAGGTTAACCCTAGAAAGAGTTGCTGCCCTTAAATCAGCGTCTGAATTGAGTGAGGTTGACCTTTGCTTTGATATCAGGTTGTGATTCAGAAGTGATAGCAAGAGAATCATATGGAACCAAAATGATCCAAATGCTGTGATGAAGAAAGAAATAAACAACACTAGGTCAGCGAAGAGAGGTGCAGCCATAGAGAGAGAAATAACCCGAGCACAAGATATATCAAACCAAGAATGAGAGAGTTCAATGTTTTATGGTGCTTTTAGGGTTAAATGACTTTTATAAGAAAGAATAAGTGATCACAGTGTGTGAAAATACAAATAAGAGTTGTGTATTTAATTTTTTTTACATGACTTAAGAGGTGGGGTGCTTTCCCAATAGGGGTTATTGAGCCTGCATTGAGTTGACTAGATTGTCCTTACCCAAACCTAGGAATATGATAAAATTACAAATAATTTTGATGCAGCCAAATGTGAAGATTACACCGTTAATTTCAACAGTGTTAGGTTTGACTTTTTTAGCTAACCATCTCTCAGCACTATCAATATATTGCACACCTAGTTTGATTAACGTGGTTAATCCCTATAACCCCTAACCTAACTTTATAATGTAACATTGGTCATACCCATTGATAAAGTGATTTTACATAACACATTATCTTTATGTTTTTGTGTTATATTTGAACAAGAATATTGTTATGAACCCTGGAAACGCAGTAACTGTTTTTTCTGTCAAAGCAAAAATTATAGTTAAATGTGATTTTGACCGAGTATCCAATAAAAATGTGGTTCATGGAAATACATTAAATACCTTTTCTTCAACTAAAATTACAGCTTAATTTCAATTGGACAAAGGAGTATATACTTCAAAGGTTGCCTTTCTCAAATAATTTAATTAATTATTAAATAAGGCTTCAGGCTTTATATATTCACAGTATTGGCTTTTTTTTTTCATAATTGTATGTAAAAATGATTGTCCGTATGGCATAAGAATATTTTGCGAAGTTTGTCTAAAGATGTTCTCTGCTGTGTTTTTTAAACAAGGTAATGATGTAACCCCATCCTCGTGAAGCTTTTAGAACTTTAGTTCCCGTGTAATGCCTCTTTTTGTTAGTGTTCTGTTAATGGTTTTCATAGAAGTGTTTGATTGTGAGTTTGCCCTAGTATTAAGTGGTATTTTTTTCATAATGAAATATTTCAGGATTTGCTAATTTTTTGCTTTGGACGTGACCAATGTTGCAACATGGCATTTCAGATAATACTCAAAATTGCATGTGCATTTCAGAACTATCATTACCCTTTGTGTTATTAACCTTGTTTTCGTTGATGAATAGCATACTCGAGAACCAGGGAAACCCTGTCAAACATGCAACCTGTGTAGTTTGTGGGAGAAGGTATTTGCTAGATTAGAACATGTTTAAGATTTTGTCATTGACTTACCTACACTATTTTTGTTTCATATAACACGTGATTATTGATTTTGTTTCAGGAGGTAGAAGATAATGTGGCTCTGGCTGCTAAGGAGGAAGCATTAAAAAAATTGACAGAGAAAGAGCCAAAGTTGCTCGATCGGAAAATTGGTCCTCCTCTCAAAAAGCAAAGACAACCCACAGAAGGCCATATTCAACCTGGAAATGTTCCAGCTGTGCAGATGTTCCATGCGCATATGCAACCTTTTCCACCTATTATCGGAAGGGGTGGTTTAGATAGGGATGCACCTAATCTACTTTTGCGATTAGCCCAACCTGAAATCGTACATCCTGCGTATAATCAAGGGATGTTTCAACGTGTACTACATAATAATTTACAGCCACGGCAAGGAAATGTAGTCAGGGCTGTACCTCCACCACAATTCTTTGAACTTGAGCAGTTTGGGAACGTAGCTGTACCTCCACCTGATTTTTTAAGATTTGATCAGTTTGCAAACAGGCATTTACAAAATATACAACAAATAAATGCAAACAGGGCTGTACGTCCACCACAGTTATTCGGATTTGGAGATCAGTTTGCAAATGAGAGGAATTGACAATTGGCATATTAAATTTATGAGCCCAGCATTCCTCACTAGTACACCATTTCTTAGAGGGGCTCGGCATGATTCTTGGAGTAACATCTTTTTTCTAAAGCATTATTTTAGTATTTCAAATATGAGAAATATACAGATCATAAACCATAGTTATATAGAGTTTTTTACCTGTAAATTGAGGCTGCATTTTTTGGTGAACTTGTCTATACACAAAACTGGTGCTTTATTCTCAAATCAAAGACGTAAAGAAATTATCCAGTCTTGTGAAATGTTTTGTTTATTTTGCTTCCAAGAATTGTTATATTGGTCTCAAATCTTTGGCATACAGATGTATATTTTCCAGCGGAAGTAATTTTAATATAGATTAATGTTGTCTGCTCAATTGCTGACATTATTTGTTGTTCGATTCCTTGTTGAACTTTATGAGGCAATGGATGTTGCACACTAATTGTAAAAATAGAAGTAATAAGGCTAAAAGGAAATAGGTTCTTCATTATGAGCAATAAAATTCTACGCCTACCTGCCGATGAAGTTGGATCATCAACATTAGCAGAGGTCATTTAGAGACAAAAATATTTAAGGAGAGCCCTTTGCCACCACTGTAGTTTGTTTGACATGATAATGGAAACTGCAGTTTTACCATTTTATCTTCTAACCAAAATGACTATCTACAGAATTTTGCATCAGTGATGCCACCCTATATGTTTTTCTGCTTGCCCACTGTGGATTGTGACCATGCCTCTGCAATTTCACCTATTTTTGCCTATTGTTTTGCCCATACGGGCTGCTATTGCTTTTGGTCAATTTCTGTGTCTTGTTTACCACATCCTTTCATCCGTGTTTTCTTGGAAAGGGAACACACAGTATGGGTGAAGGGATTAATGCGCTCTACATATTTTTGATAGATGGAGTATTGTAGTCCTACGAATGCCTATCTTCTATTCTTGTTGATGATTAGGTGTGTTGAGATGAGATATTTCTGGGTTCTTTCAGCACCTTTGGTGACCACAATTTGTATGAAAACCCTGAAGAAGGCATCAAAGCTGAAGTTATCTGGGGCTCCAACGATAGTACAATGTAACTGTTCTAAGAAAAGATAGATACGAGAAGGCATCTATAAGACAGGCTGGAAATCTGAGAGCTTTTCTAATTGATAAAATTAAATTGAAACAGCTAGCATCTCTACGCTAACAGTCAATAGTAAGCTGGAAAGGATAAAAATATTGGTAAAGTTGACCGTGAAAATAATAACAGCAGTTGGTGAAAAGAAAATAGTGACAAGGGGTTTTTGTTTATATTTTCGAAAAGGTTTTTGTTTTCTGGTTTTTAGCAAATGGTAACTAAGGGAATGTGATGGAAAGCACTGGAGAAGTACTCTGTTGTCATCATGATGGCACGTTCTGTGGCTTTGCTATTATGAGCCCACGTGAATCCAAACGAATACAAGGGTTCTTGATTCTGTTGTTATAGGGGTGTCATTCTTGGGTTTTATAATGAGCTGTATTTGGTTTAGTAAAGAATGCATTCATGGTTTGCTTGAAACAGCACAAGTCAGAATGGCCAGAGATTAACATGTAACGAATACGAACAGAGAAAACACGCAACAAGTGGTGATGGATGATGTGCTGAATGACGAAAGAATGATGTAACAAATCGAAAACAGAGAACAGTCAATTACAAAGAAAAAGAAACTCAACAAACTGGCATGGAATATAGTCGAATAATTGTAACATCCCCATTTTATTTTTCTATTTAAATTGTAATTAATCATGTTTGATGCTGTTTTATATTAAAAGCATTGTCTATACCTGTTTGTAGATTCCTGTGATTGGTGTTGGTAAAATTTTGATCCAGATGATAACCTACGGTTTCCATCATTTTAGTGATCGACATTTAGAATCTAAATCAAGACAAATCATCAGGATCAGTTGTGGAATGAAAAGCTGCAAAGGTGAGCCTATATCTCCAGATTGAGTGCAGAGGTAACACTTTGGAAAGGGAACATCATTTTAGTGATCGACATTTAGAATCTAAATGAAGACTCATTATCGGGATCAGTTGTGGAATGAAAAGCTGCAAAGGTGAGCCTATATCTCCAGATTGAGTGCAGAGGTAACACTTTGGAAAGGGAACATCATTTTAGTGATCGACATTTAGAATATAAATGAAGACTCATTATCAGGATCAGTTGTGGAATGAAAAGCTGCAAAGGTGAGCCTATATCTCGAGGGAACGCTTAAAAATACATTGCTAAGGAAAAAAATGAAGAGAAAAAAACCCCAAAGGAGAAACCCTAGAGAATTAAGGATATAATAATACAAAAATAGAATATAAAAGTTCTATTCTTAAACTAAATAGAAGTTAATACGATTATTTGAGTAATAGTATTAATTACACTATTAATTAATAAAATTATATATAGTTATTATTTTCACATATAATTTATTTATCTTATCAAAGTAATATCAATATAATAAAATGTCAAGTTTTGGATATGTTCTATGCTAGAGTAATTTATTTAAATTTTCACAGTTAGCAATCACATCAGCGTTATGATAAACTGCAGATAGAACATAAATATAAAATGTAGAAGACAAGCCAAGACAAGAGGACACAAGATGTGGCGCAAGCCAGGGACAAACCCCACAATGTGTGGGGAAACCCTTTGATCAAATCTTCTTTTATCTTCAAAGTTCAGCAGAGAAGGAGAGAGAGAGAGATTAATACATTTACAACAGAAGTCAACACTTTGACTTATTTGGATCTGAGCATAGATCATTTCCTATAATGATGAGATCAGTTGAAGATATTCTGCTTCAATTGAATCTCCTAGGTGACGACTTCACCTATCCATTTCGTTCATTTGCTGCACCTTACCGTGTAGCACCATCATGCTGCATCATGCATCTTCATGCTTCATGCTGCCCATGCATCATCGTTATCATGCTGCCTGTGCATACACTGCCCTTGCTAGTATGAATCATAGTCATCATGCTGCCTGTGCATCATCATGCTACAACACTATAATACTGTTATCAGCCTTAGCTGCATCTTTACTTCATTCGTTTCGCTGAGATCATCATGTTGCACATTCATATTAGAGTCATCGAGATCATATTCCTTATATACTTATTGATCACCAAGTATAAGTAATATCCCTACAGATGCAGTGATCTTCTATGCTATAATAGTTATGCAGAGAACGTAGTCCTTCTGCTTCAAACCCTAACCACTGCTGCCTTGCAGGTTCCATACATGACTGTGTTCTTCATATATGACCTGCGTTCCACATATAAAATGCAGGCTTCATGTATTATCAACGTTCCATATATAATTCAGCGGCGAGCTTCATGTATTACCTGCGTTCCATATATAAATTGCAGGCTTATATAATTCAGCTGTGGGCTCCATGTATTACTTGCGTTCCATATATAAACTGCAGGCTTCATGTATTATCAGCGTTCCATATATAATTGAAACTGCAAGCTTCATGTAACTACTGCGGTTTTCATTCGTTAATATTGTGCAGCGTATATGTTAGTGCTATGACTGTGTATACATACATATTATATCAATCTCTCTGCGGCTACATAATAGCGTGTATGTAAATGCCATGACTGTGTAAGATATCAGACTTTGTGTATACATAACAACATATTCATAACATCGTTGAGTTTCCATGAGAGCGTTGAACTGCGTGTAACTATGGCTATGACTTGCGTTCCATTACAGCGTATGTATCTCTGATTGAACAGCGTATGACCAGCAAGTATATATATGTGCCATCGCTTGCGGATATATGCATTGCTACGTTTTAACCTGCATATATAAATATATTGTTGCGGATAGGTCACAGCATATCACTGTCAGCATACATTGTTCTTTGATCAGCATCGACCAGCATATACATACATCGTATCACCCCAGCACATGAACTCACGTATTGCATATAAGAGTTGTGCTGCCAGATCCACTATAGATTAGGGCCTGCGTGCCTCGTATCCGACTCTGTTTGCTGCTCATCCTCATGTGCCTGCGGTTTCCTGCGGTTTGGGCATCACCCTTGGGCCAACATATCTTTTGGTTCTCTCCTTCCAAAAACCCAGACGTGGAGAGGAGATCACTTTAAGAATATGTGTACCAATTGACATCAAAGCTCTTCTATTTATACTAAAGCGAGGATGATGAATAGACACGTCGGTGGGCTTCTAGAGCCTACATAATAGTTGGTCGGCTTGATAATAACAAAATAAATTTGTATCTCCATAAATACTTATTGGAATCGGATGATCTTTGGATCAATCCTACACCTCTCGACGAGAGGGATCCAATAAAAATATTAGCTGCCATAAATAAGCTGACCCACATGGAGTTTGGCCCTAGTTGCCAATTTAACATAAAATAAATTAAAAACATCGTAGAAGGACAACATTATATGCAAGAGATTATATATTATATAAGTTTAAGCATTAAATATATGATTATGTTAAGAATGATATTAATATATATTCTATAAGGAAATGCATGATTATGGAACCTAAATAACGCCAAAAATTCACTTACAAAAGTATTAAATTATAGATCAAAAATTGAAAATAACAGCTAGTCAAATATAAAGGCACACCAAACAATAGGAACAAGGAGATCCAAACTTAATGCATAACAAACAATAGTAACAAGGAGATCCAAACATAATGCACAGTGAGAAAGGTGAAGGGAGAAAAATGTAAACAATATGCAATATGTGGGAGAGAATAAAAAATAAACATACAAGGGAGGAGGGCATGTATGTATATTCATAAGAACAAGTTAAGAAGAACGCTGTAGAGAGAGGAAAAAAGAATAGAGGGGAAAAAGGAAGGGCAAGAGAGGAACATCTTGAGAGAGGGAGAAAGAAGAGGGGAGGGAGAAGTAAAAGAAGCAAAAAAAAGAAGAAAAGAGAAAGGGAGGAAGAAGAGGGGAAGGAGAAGTAAAAGAAGAAAGAAAAAGAAGAAAAGAGAATCACATAAAGGGGAAAAACAACATAAGGAATCATATAATATAAAAGACCTAAAATATAGTAGGAATATCATAAGGAATCATATATTATAAAAAAATAAAAAACAAAGAACATAACAAGAACAAGGCTAACCTAACCAACAAGACAAAGCAAGAACACAACAAGAACAAAGGCATACCAATCCAAGGAACAAGTGGACCCAAACAAAGCCTATATAGGGAAGGTTAAATTAAAATATGGTAAAGACAAAGTAATAAGGAAGATAGAGCGGGGTCAAAAACAATAAGACAAGGAAGGGTTTCAAAGTGATTGAATATATATATAGGAACAAGAAGAGTGATAAAAAGAAGGGTGAAGAAAAGGAAGAGGAGTAGGGGGAAGAGGAGGAACATGAGGAAAGGGAGTGAAAAAGGGGGGAAAATGAAGAAAAGAGAAGAAACGAGGAACAATTTTGGGGACAAAGAAGAGGGAACTCAGGGTGGGGAAGGACATATCAAAGCATAAAGTCACGAGGTTTCCTGAGTAAGGGGAGCTAGTTGCTACTAACCTCTAGACCACCACGAGGTTTGTGAATATTTTATCCCATGAGCTGAGCAAGATTAAATTAAGGTCTTGAACAAATGCCTCATCTTTGCAATGGAACCCATAAACATCCCATTAGAAAACATTATATGTTGTGTTGAGGATGGGTTTATAAGCTTACGATGATAAGGAGCAAGGAAATACCTTGCTTACATTCTTAGGACAACAAAACCACCCAAGTGCAACTTGAATACTAAACAACTTGGAGCAATAAAGAATCTAAGAAACAATGATAACACTGTAATCTTAAAAGATGACAAAGGTGGAGTCGCTGTAATTATGGACAAGGAAGAATACGTCTTAAACAGGAACACCTCAACAATAGCGGAAGTTACAAAAAAGCTAAAAGAAAACCCTATCTCCAAGATGATTAAAGAGTTTAAGAAAGCCATCAAAGAATCCAACTATGATGAAGCACTAAAGAAAAGGCTTCTTCCTAGTTGAGATATTACACCAAGAATCTAAGGCATCCTTGAAATTCAAAAAGGTGTCCCACTAAGACCAATAGTTAACACCATTAGATCCCCCATATATGGTCTAGCATAGTATGTGGCTACCATTCTTGGTCATTTACTTGAGAACACAAACTCTTATATTAAGGACTCCAACCACTTTGTCAATCTCATCAAAGAAGAGATCACTAATTCCAAGGACATGGTAGTTAGCTTAGACGTGGTCTCTCTTTTTACTAAGATCCCTCTAAGTGAGGCCATCCAAATTGTTTTACTAAGATCCCTTTAAGTGAGGCCATCCAAATCATCAAAAAGGTTACTGACCTTGAGAAAACATGACTTGCTAAAGTTTGTTTAAGGTCTACATTCTTCAGCTTCCAAGAAGACCTTTTCGAGTAAACCACTAGTATCGCCATGGGGTCTCTGCTCTCATCCATTATGGCTAACCTATTCATGGAAATGTTCGAAAGGAAAGAATTAAACTCATATCCCTTAAAAAAATAGGTGGAAAAGATACATTGACTACACTAATGTAAAATGCCACATGGGAGTTACGAGATACACAGGGTCTTGAACACCTTAATAATATCTCAAAAGACATAAAGTTTACTCTGAAAACTTTAGACAATAGCATCATCTAGTTCTTGGATCTGCTTCTTGCTAGAAATGAAGATGGAACCTCAGGACACCAAGTATATATACAAGAAGAAGATACACACTAAAAGCTATATGCATGCAAATTTTCATCATCACTTGGCACAAAATATGGGGGACCCTTGTAACCAAGGCCTTAAGAATTTTCGACAAAACATTTGCAACAAAATTTTGATTACTTATCCCAAATTTTCCAAGGTGTTATCTATGATAACCCTAAATAATTTTTTTAGTTTGATTGGTCATTATAGATAGGGTTTTTATGTTTAGGTTCATATGACACCTGTTATAGGATTCATTCAATGTTTAATAGGGTCATCATAACGAGAAAAGGTCACAATTCCATCCATTTTGAGGTCATCATTTCATATTAGATTGGTCTGACAATTTTACAAACTTTCGCAGCAAATGCAGTTAAGCAAACCCAGAATTCGCTACAAAAGTCCCTGACAGTTCCGTAGCAAAACGGTCCACTCCGACACTTGTCTCGCTACGAAAGTTTGTTGTTGTATAACGGTTTTATTGTAAATGATTGTTAGTGATGCCGAATGTACTGAGTCGTTATACATCTTGATTCCTGTGTCCTCCACTCCTTTTCATTCACCTTTACCTCTCCCTTTTCCCTTTATACCATCTGCTCCTATCAAAAAGGTTCACAAGTGTTGTCATGGAATAGGGTTTGCGTTGTCAAAACAAGCTTAGTCGTGGTTTAAGTGAGGTCTAGGTGTTCTAAATTTGGTTTGCAGGTGAAGAGGAAGCAACTCACAAGCAACTCTCGATGTGTTAACAAGCATGGCCACCATAAAACACTACAAAGGAGGGGTTGTAGTACGTTATGAGCCCACATACATGAAACTTCTTGAATAAGACCCAACTTTTACACAGTCATTTGCCAGTGTGGGATGTATTCGATTTTGTCAAAATTGCAGGGTTTTCATGCGCAAATCACTAAGGAATTCACCCTCAATTTCACAGGGATTGGCACGAAAGTCGGCATCCTAAGTTTGAATGTCTCTCTAGACACCATTGCTCATGCTACTGAAATCCCAAGGTCAGGGGAAACATGGTTTAAAGTTCAGAAGTTCTAGCTGCAGAATTGTGATGAATTCTTGAAGGAAGAATATCAAGGGATTGATATGACAATGGGCATCCCTAGAACTTGCCTTAAAGAAAATTATTCCAAATTGCTGATGGTTATTCAAAAGTATTTTACATGTGAAGGAAGTTCCATATGGTCTACCAATACCACTTTAGGTCGTTGCTTCACTTCAAAGGTAAAAAATCCTTAGATATCCCTTTCTATCTCTTTAGAAGTTTAAGAAAAATCGCTGACAAGGTTCAAGCTTAACCAAATGCAAGTAGTACCTCTATTTTTCATTATTGTCTTATCAAATTGTTAGTAGTTGAGGAGTTAAATAGATTGAACAATAATTGGGTTACCTTTTTGTTCCTAAGTGGATATGAACTAGATGTTGCTACCCCCTCTAGAAAAACTCCAAAATCCAAATCTACAACCCCTAGAGTAGAGCAACAACCTAGAGCATAGCAACAGTCAATAACAGAGCAAACTATAATTGATTCTTTTACAAGTACTAAGAGGAGAATGACCAGAAGACAGAAGAGAGAACATGAACATAGTACAAAGAAAGGCAGATTGACTGACATTCTAGAAGTTATAGACATTGAAGAAAGCCTAGTTGAGCAACTTGTAGAAGTGACCCCAACTGAAACCAAGAAGAAAAGCAAGAGAGCAAATAAATTAGATTTTACTCAAGGAGAATAGGGTTTCATTTTTAGGTCAAGGAAATATGTCACAAGATCAATGCAACAAGTTGAGAAGATACCTGATGAAAAAAACATAGCTATCAAAGAAACCATCAAAACAAAAGAAAGGCAAGGACGTTTTTCAAGAAAAAAGTGAAATAGAAGTCCTACAAGAACAATTAAGGGAGGCCAGACAAGAAGTGATCAAGACCAAGCTAGAATTTAATGAATACCAAAATGAAGTGTTAAAGAAAATAGATTTTTATGATGAAATTGCAGAGAAGTCTAAGAAGGTGATAAAAAGGACTCTGCCTTTACATAAAACGCTGGAACATATGTATAAAAGAAATAGCTGGTTACAGGCATATAAGAAAAGCCTACAAGACAAGTTACAACACTAGAAAGTCAAATTGTAATGATCCAGGCTAAACTCAAGAAGCGAAACCTCAAGATTGTTGCTGAAGTAAGTGCTACTCCATGATATGGCAAATTTTTCAATTTTGTCTTCATTATACCTAATTTGGTCAACTCAGCCATATGTATACTAAATATGATATTAGGAGTCATAAGGAGGCATTAAAATCATGGAAATTAGAAAAACTCGAAGTTTAGGAACTTTCGTAGCAACTGCCCATAGTGGAGCTGAGAATTTGCTACGAAACCGCTGTAGCTTTCCATGGAGGTTAAGGTTGGTTTACAGTTCAAAAAAAGTCATTCTAAAGGCCTATGTTTAGCTCATAAACATCCAAAAAGACCTCAGAACCAACAGACGGAGAAAAAGGGTAGCATAAGAGTGTTTTTTGGATTTGCTACCAAAGTTTGCTACGAAACTGTTGAAAACACTGTTTTTGCTACGAAATCATAAAAAACTCTGTTTTTGCTACGAAATCATAAAAACTATGTTTTTATGCCTTTATGAATATTTTTGATATCAGACATCCAAGCTCCAGGTGGATTTCAGATGATAAAGGGTCTCCACTTCATCATGATAAAATCCTATTTTTCAGCATGCCAAGTCAGCACATGGGCCAAATCTACAAAATAGCCATCTCATCAAGACAGTCATCAAAAAGGGAAATTAAATTGATGCCTATCAACATGTAGAAGATGTAATGACACTCTAGTGAATCTAGCATGCAGTTGGCTTTAGTCATCTACGCAAAAAAAAAATGGTTATGGTTTTAAATCTAGTAGAGTCCTGGTTGAATTTTAACTATTGTAAAACAGAAAATCCCTATGAGGACTCTGTTAGTTAGAAGAAAAGTAGGAATAGGTCTCTAGAATAGTGGATCGAATTTGGCCCAGGTGGGAAGAGGAGTAAAGAGATATTTTCTCTATAAATAAGTAGGTTTTCGACTTTGAGAAAGTTTGATGAAGAATGTGAAGCACTGACCTTTTGTAATTTTTTAATCCTTTAATAGAAAATTTGCAGCAACTCTGTTCATGTACCTGAGATTCATGTCATGGATTTTATGGGTTTTTATCATGTTGTTTTAAGTTTTACATGTTATCTTGATTACTTAGGAATCTTATCAAATTACTCCAATTTCATTCATTTACTATGTATGACTGTAGATGTTCATTTGTGTCAGTTTAAAAGCTATGGATGCATCAACTTCCATTAAACACTGTTGTTGACCATAATTTTTTTAATTTGATTCCATGCCCAATGGTAGCAGTCATCATATTTTTCTTCACCTATAAAATCATAAAAAGAGATCAGAGTTAGTCATCTCACCGTTTTAATTGTTTCAAGAAGATTTGATAAACATTTGAGAGAGCCCTCTCAGATTGGAAGGGCTAAGTTCCAGTTCAAGTGGTCTGAAACAGTTACACTAGGTTAAAGGTTGAAACAACCCAATTCTTTCTAGCCCACTGATAACACAAAGCATTGGCTACAAGAAGAAGGACATGTGTAGAAGCACAAAGAAGAAGACATTCCTCCTCTCTCAACTTGCAACCTTGCAAAGGAAAAACATTCTTGCCTATATAAGAGATGTCACTGAGAAAATTGCTAGAGTCCTAAGAAGGAAAGACTTTGTATCCTCTTTCAAACCTCTTAATACCATTCAACAAAATATGAGATCAGTCAAAGATACAACGGCCACCTCCAACTCAAAGGGGTTTATAAGGTGGTCTTCTCATGTGGGAAATGTTACATTGGAGAGATAGGTAGGTCATTCAGAGTCATGATGAAAGAGAATGGAGCATATATAAGGAATGGAAGAGTTAGATCCTCATCCTTGGTTAGAAATTCGTCTAAACTAAATATCATATATGCTTGGAAAACAAGGAAATCATGGACAAATAATGCCAATAGTACAAAATCCGATAAATGGAAGCTTTGGAAATAATGAAACACCCATACAATCTCAACAAGGATGGTGGTATGGAGGTCAATAACCACTGACTCCCCTTCTTCACTCAACAACCCTCTTGACTTTATGCTTTGATATGTCCTTACCCACTTTGGATTCCCTCTTCTTTGTCCCCAAAATTGTTCCTCATTTTCCTTATTCTTTTTCCCATCCCTTTCCTTGTGTTCCTCTTCTTCCCTCTACTCCTCTTCCTTATTTTCTTCACCCTTCTTTTTATCACTCTTATTGTTCCTATAATTTTGTATTCTCTGACTTGATGTTTTTATGTAATTAATTGTGTATATGCATGTTTCCTTTTTGAATGTTTAAGTCTAAAACACGTGTGAAGAATTTAATTATTAGTAATTTATCACTGATGATGAGTGATTATCAATTTGCAATTATGATGTTTTATTTTTTATAAATAAAGAAATCTGAAAAATTAATTTTGGAGTACATGTGGCCGAAAGAGATGAGGTTGCAAAACTTTTGGTGAATATTAATTACACATCAATAAGCCCTAGACATCTAATCTGGATGATTAAATTTATTGAAAAGTATTGGAATTGGCTAATTAATTGCTTCCCTAAAAGACATGATGCTATTTTTGGGAATGAGAAACAAAATCTCATTAATGAGCTAGTAATTACTTGCCACCTATTGGTGAGGTGGAGGTAGTCATCAACCACCAAAAAAGTGGTAGATGGGAAATAGAAAAAATATCTTTTTGTCTTCTTGTTGAAGATGCTCAAGTGGTCTAGGAGAAAAAATGTGAGAACAAAAAGTGAAGAGAATAAGCAAAGATAATTTGCAAGCCTGTTATGCTCGGGGGATACTAGTTGGATTCAATATCAAGGTTGGGAGGAGAAAAGTACTCAACTACTAATTTTCCAAACATATTGTTCAAGCTGGTACCCTAGATTTTTATCTGCGTTTAAATATAATGTAGTTGGAGAATTGCTTTAATTTTTGTTCTTTTTATTGGAAATACGGAAAAGAAAACTAAATTATGAATATTTGAAAGCTTTATAGAAGTAAAGATGATCTCTTATTTTTGTATTTACAGTAAGTTGAATAAGAATGGTACATAAAAAAATGCCGATGGTACATTAATATTATAATACTAAGTATAGGAAAAGAGAAAGTGATATTCTATATAATACAAAAATGTTGACAAATGAAACACATGTTTTATTTAAGGAGCGCAATAATTCTATATATGTGATTCAATGCCAAAAGACAGGATTGGTAAGGTAAAAGTAATACTAGAACTTTAGAATCAATTTCCATGAGAGCATCTAAATAATTGTTATCGATTATCTTTGGAGATCTAATGACTCATAGAAATGTTGATGGATAGAATTAAAGTGAAGGGTGTCATTTACCATAAAACCAAAATAAAGTATATTATAAAGGTAACCATTTAAAGGGATTTAAACAAAACCAAGAGTAGAAGTTTATGAATAGAATACAAATGTAAGAAATTACAAATGAAATGTTGATGGATAGAATTAAAGTGAAGGGTATCATTTACCATAAAACCAAAATAAGTATATTATAAAGGTAACAACTTAAAGGGGTTTAAACAAAAGCAAGAGTAGAAGTTTATGAATAGAATACCAATGCAAGAAATTACAAATGAAAAAGAGATATTATAATTGTGGTGACCACTTCATCATACTAAATATTTTTTCTAGGTATGAATGTATATTTATATATTAAAAAAAATCAATTGTTAGAATAGGCATATTACAAATTTTAATCCTCTTAGACCCCTTCCTTGTTTTGTTGTTTTTGATCATGCTCTATCTTCCTTATTACTTTGTCTTTACCTTTTTCTTTTAACCTTCCTTGTATATGATTTTTTTGGGTCTCCTTTCTCCTTGGATTGGTATTCCTTTTTTCTTGTTGTGTTCTTGCTTTGTGTTGTTGGTTAGGTTTTCCTTGTTCTCGTTATGTTTTTATCTTGTTTTTTTAAGGTTTCATAGTATATGATTCCTTATGATACATTTTTACTTTATTTTAGGTCTTTTATATTATATGATTCTTTATGATACCCCCCTACCCTCACCCTTATCTGATCTTCTTTTCTTCTTTTTCCTACTTCTCCTTCCCCTCTTCTTCCCCCACCTCTCTCAAGGTGTTCCTCTGTTCCCCCTCCTTTCCCCCACATATTTTCTTTTCTCCCCTTATTTGTAGCATTCTTCTTGACTTGTTCTCTCTCTCTCTCTCTCTCTCACACACACACACATTCAATCCCCACCCTCTTTCCCCAGTCTTCTTGTTTTTAGTTCTCTCCCACACACTGAATATTTATTTACATTTTTCTCCCTCCACCTTTCTCACTATGGGTTATGTTTAGATCTCCTTTTCCTATTGTTTGGTGTGCATTTGTTTTTGAATGGTTCTTATTTTGAATTTTTGGTCATTAATTTAATGCTTCTATTGATGAGTTCTTGGCTTATTTAGGTTACACATTCCATTACATTTCTTATTTTTATAGAATATATGTCAATGCCATTCTTGACATAAGCATATATTTAATTCTTAAACTTATATAATCTCTCACATATATGGTTGTCCTTTCATGATATTTTAATTTATTATATTGTATTAATATTACTTTGATAAGATAAACAAATTATACATAAAAGTAATAATTATATGTAATTATAGTAATTAATAGAATATAATTATTACTATTACTCTATTTATAATCTTATTAACTTCTATTTGATTTTAGATTACAACTTTTGAACTCTATCTTGTATTATCACATCCTTAATTCTCTAAGGTTTCTCCCTTAGGGTTTCCCTTCCCTTTTTCCTTAACTGATGTATTTTTAAGTGTTCCCTCTCCACTCAACCTATAGATATAGGTTCACACTTGCAACTTTTAACTCCACAATTAGTTGTGATGATGAATCTTGATTTAGATTTGAAACGTTGATGATCATTAAAATGATGGAAACTGTGGGTTATCATCTAGATGAAATTCTATCACCATTGTTAATGTTTTCTATTTTAATTAATGAAGACACCGAATTACTGATTGAGGCATGAGTACCTACAAGGAATATGATACCATAAGCAGAGAGTAGTGAGGGGGTTTTAGAGGTTCAACTTGTAAACAATTTCAAGTCATCATTGTTACACTGTAAGGAGGAGTTGCCTAAGGGTTTGTGAAGTTGCAAAGGGGAGCTCGCTTTTGTGTGGTACTAAGCTAGTAAGAGAGGTGCCTATAGTTATTGAAGTATTGAGAACCAACAAGGAGATTCCCTATGAATTTTATCCTTGAAGAAGTTATCCAATTTCCCATAATTACTAAGAATTTTTCAAATTTTCCCTTGTGGTATCACACTCTGATTAGGGTGTGGCCAATGGTAGAAATTCAAGGTGAAAATGAGCCTACTATTGGGTGTGAAATTTCCCATTTTAATTCAATGGGTTGGATTGGAATCCATTTAAGATAAGTGTTAAATCTTGCCTTTTGTCATATATGTTTTTATGTCAAGTGAATTCATGAATGTATGCATGGGCTAAATTGTATGTGTCTTTGATTTTGATATTTCATGGAAGAATAAATGTGCATGCAAAGTTATTGTATGGAAATACACTTCTTAATTAGAAACAAATCATCCTTAAAATCATGTTGCAATGTTTAATTAATGTAAACCTTGAATCATGAAGACCTAAGATTTGCACTGGATATAGGTTGTAATATAATCACTACAACATTGGATGAATCTAGATGAAGTGGTAACTTCGTGACTGTTAAATTAAAAATAAATATTTAGGCTATGTTTTGACCTATTAATAATCAATGGTAAGCTAGAACCAATATTTGTTTGAATTTTTAATGCCTAGGAAATTACCACTGGATATAAGATGTAACATAATCACAACATTGGATGAATTTAGATGAATTGGTATCTTTGTGGCTATTGCATTAATCATAACTTTGTAGGTATGTTTTGACCTATTAAATAATCAATAGTAAGCTACAACCAAGATTCATTTGATTTTTAAATGTCTAGGAAATTACCTTTAATATGATTGCCATGTGCATTTCCTTTTTAGTCCATATGCCAACAATGAATGTAGGATGCCATTTCTTGGGTTAGTAATGAAAGGTTGTATGAGTGACGAGATATTTTGGTCTAAGTTTAAATCTTGAAAAGGGAGATGTGTCGAAATTGAACGAAGTATTTACTTGCCATGAGGATCCCTATGTTAACCAAAAGTCACTTTGTGAACCTTGCTTTTGAATTATAGGTAATTGTAGGAGATCCATACTTTCTAGAATTTTCCCATTTGAAGTGAGAAAGATAAATTGAGGGGAAAGTTGAGGTAATCCATCCTCAAACTCTCCACCTCCTTTTATCTTGGAAATAAAAGAGTTATTGTGGTGAGTTAAGGTGATTTTTTTACAGATTCTAAGTTAGAAAAACGTTGAAATTGGGTATATTCCAGTGAGGCATAAAGTTCCTCAAGTTGAAAGGGCAACTTGGGTATCAAAATTAATGTAAATTTTGTTGAGAAAGTTCAAGCTCTAAGGGAAATTTTTAGGGTCCTTATACCCTTTGGCTTTTAGGCTAGTTTTTGAAGGCTATCTACATTTACAATTATAATAATAAATCCTTGGAATATGACCATTCTTCTTGAATGCAAGCCTCTTATGCATAATCTTATCATTTTACTCTTAAGTTTGAGTCAGAATATATCTAAGGCTTGGAGCTCCTTTGATGCCTTTTAAAATATGAAAGAGAGCCTCAAGGGAGTATTTTGAGCTGTAGGGAGCACTTATATTTTTTTCGTATTTTTCTTATTGAAATTTCATAGTTTTGGGTGTATCACATGAATTTATTTTTCATGTGATACAATCCCAGTGACATGCCGTCAAATCCAAAGGCACGACCTTGTTTTTTCGCCAAGCCTCAATGTATTTGATGTATGACACCAAATTATTTTTCATGTGATACACCCCATATTGCATGAAAAATAACTTTGTGCAATACATTGGAGACCTTGAGGCTTGGCGTGAAATCCAAGACTAGGAGTTGGATTTGATGACATGTTGCAAGAGAACGTCACACCCTTGAACATTTTTTGGCATTTAAGATGAGGATAGGGTTCAAAAGGTTGAATTTTCCATGGAGGAAATCTTCAAGGGTGCGACATATCATGCCACAATTTTTTGGGCATGATATGATATAGGCCCAAGCATTTACAAGGATGTGATAAATGTAAGGGAGAAATAGAGATAAAGAGAAGAAAAGGGAAGAGGGAAGGGAAGGGAGAGGAAACCATGAAAGAGGAGAAAGTTGTTGTGATAAATGAAACATTTGTGCAACATGATGTATTGCACAAAGATAAACTTCATGCAATACACTACATCCTTGAATTTTTTCAAAATGTGATATGGTGGGGCTGAAGAGCAATGGTTGGCATGTCGTATGAAAGATTTCTTTTAGGGTGCGATATATAGTGTCGATTTTTTTTTTCAATGCAATTTTTTGCATGGTTATTAAACTTTGAAGTTGCAATAGAGAGAAAGACGAATGATAGAAGAGGAGAAAAAGTGAAGGAGAATGTTGCATTAGGAGAAATTATGTAGATATGATGACAAAAATGCTTTTTGTCAACATGATATCATTAGGGAGAAAATATTCTAAGTTTTGATGCATCACACGGAATAAAATTTTGGGGCATGATAATAAACTTCTTGCAGATATGCAATGACACATGAAATAATATTTTCTGAGTTGCAACAAGCCAATTGAGATAGAAATGCCTCGGTAGCTTTGAAACTTAGATGATACCGACAAAAAAGTGACTCGAGACTATACATTGTTGATGTGTCCCTTGTATGGATGATGATGTGCTAGGAGAGAGAAAGACATTAAGCAAACTTTAAAGAGCCATAACTTTGTGCAAAGATCTTAAAATCTTCTCAACACCATATATTAAAGTTTAAGAGGAAAAAACAAATCAAATATCGCACCTCCTTAATGCTACTTAGGGGATCGGGTCTGTTACAAATGGAGTAGTGCAATTAATTCAAAATAGAGGGGAAAAATAAAATAGTGATGGATGATATAGATGAATGAAAAAGGAATAATAAAAGTCACAATGACAAATTTTGTGGTTGATATAATGCATAATGAAATGTGATTTTTCTAAGCTTTGTGAGATACATTTTGCAAGTTAAAATTATTTTCATTTGCTATGAACTTCTGTTTGTCTAAAGTCGTACAAGGTTGCTTGTAACATGATAAAATAAAAGTACTCTTATAATGGTGAATTTTATAACATATAGAAACAATATATTGCAAATCAAATATAAAGAAATATCTAAAACTAATCTCCTTCACATTCTTATAATCAAATGCCAAATGAAGCTCATAGATTTGAATTTTGTGTATGGTTATGCAGTGAATGGAACAATCACAACTTGGTGTGAAAATATTGGACGACAAGTCCTTACATGGGCTGAATAGGAGTTTGTCACACACATAACAAGTAAAAAATTGGCCATGGAAAGTGCAAGTCCAGGTTGTTGCTTAGTTAATTGAAAGATTGGAGTTCATTTTTAAGTCAAAAAGTTTTTATTTAATATGTCTCGGGGACCCATCCCTCCCTCCCCTTGCAAGAAAAAACCATGTACCCATTGTTTAGGTGTTTTAGGGACTTGGAACCTTAGGAAACATCCCCATACTGTTGTGCCCCACCGCCCTCAATAAAAAAAACCATGTACCCATTGTTTCAATGTTTTAGGGACTGAGTCTTAGGAAATGTCCCCATATTGTTGGGGGTTTTAATGGGGACTTAGGGTGATCCAAAATGGATCTTGGATAAACCTCTAAGTCTAAAAGACTTCATAAAAGTGGTAAAGGGTGCTAAATGGCGCAAATCACATATAATCCGAGTCAGATAAAGAAAAGGGTCAAAGGCGGAGTTATATATAAATATCGCATCGGAAGGGTTCAAAGGGAGGACTTAACCGCAAGCCTTAAGAATCCCCAATTGAAATCTTCGACATATCACATTGGAGGTAGGCTGCCATGCGATATCGGAACTGGGCGATCCGATAGAGCGAGTGCGATCAGCGGCAAGCAGCGATCGACGATTAGTGATGTATATCGCATCGACACTATCCATTGGCAGAGGAACAAACCTCGGTCTGTTGCGACTTGCGATATGCGATGTGCCGATAGCACGATCGGTGATTGGGATCGCGACAATACAAAGGGCCAATGCGCATGCGATGGATCGATAGTGATACGCCGATGCGATCGGCGATTGACGACCACAACAAAATCCCTTATGTCAATGCAACTTGTGATATGCGCGGACCTAGCAGGTTTATAGATGCGGCTGCATAAAATTTGAGTTCCGATATACGTCATTTTGTCGGGATTTCTATGTATTCCTTGGTATTTTCGTTATGAACAAAATATGCGTTATTTCACAGATTTTGTTCTGGAAAAAGGCCGCTGGTTCATTTCCATTGGAAATGATCCATCGTACCTGTGCCATGCTATAAGCGAGCGTTTATGTAGCAGGAATGCGTTATGAAGCACGTAGAACCAAAGGGCCGGATGTAGAGCCAGAGAGCTAGAGAGCCAGAGGGCCAGACGCAGAGCCATAGAGGAATGATTCCTCATGATTGCACATAGAGGAACAGATGGAAGCTACAAAGTCGGAGGATTCCTCAAAATCCAGAGAGCCAAGCGAGAGAGCAGACTCTCTCCCTTCGAAGAGCTCTTAGAAGGGCTCAGAAACAAGAGCGAGAGCTAAGAGCTGAGAACCAAGGGCCGAGAGCCAGAGCTGAGAGCTAAGAGCCGAGAGTTAGAGCTGAGAGTTAGAGCCGAGAGCCAAGAGCTGAGAGCCAGAGCCGAGATCCAAGAGCCAGATCCGAGAGCCAAGAGATGAGAGCCAGAGCCGAGATCCAAGAGCCGAGAGCCAGAGCCGAGAGCCAAGAGTAGAGAGCCAGAGCCGAGAACCAAGAGCCAAGAGCCAAGAGCCAAGAGCCGAGAGCGAGAGCTAAGAGCCAGAGTTGAGAGCTAGAGCCGAGAGTCGAGAGCTGAGAGCTGAGAGCCAGAGTCGAGAGCCGAGAGCCAGAGAACAACAAATAGATCAAATGATTAAGCTATTGCTGATGTCTGATGTGTGCTAAAGATAGAAGAAGGAGTTCCAGAGACAATTAACAGAATTCTGAGGGAGTTGGTGCAAGCCAGGAGCTCAAGATAACCCGGAGCACTGATTGAAGGAATCTAGTCCAGAGAAGCCTAGATCTATCTGCAGAGTATGGACAACCAATGAGATAAGATGGTATTCTAAACCCATAGGTTCAGTTGTAAACCAATGGAGTTGAGTGTGGAACTTGTAAAAGAATTTAAGCCATAATCCCAAAGAGCCTAGTTGAGTTGACTAGAGCTCATGGAGACGTAGCCCAAGAGATTTGGGTGAACTCATAATTATATTGTTGTTATGTGTATGATGTTTATTTGCTGCATTATTTCACTGTTATATGCTGCATCTCAGTTTAAGAAAATAAACTTAAGGCATTTGGTCAGTTAAAGGCAAACTAAAAGCATACACCTATTTCAAGTTCTTTTAATTCCGTAATTTATCAATCATAAACATAGATCTTGGGAATATATAAGCTTTAGAGTGGGAGAGGTTCTTGTAAGCATGACAAGAAGCATTTAGTGCCCCATTTCAGATCAGGTGGTATTGTAGCTTCAGGTTGATTAACACCACCTTCAAAGAAGGTGGTATCAGAGCTGGTTATATCATAGTAAGTTATACTAGAGCAGGTTGTATCATGAAGCAGGTTGTATCATGATGCAAGTGGTATCAGATCAGAATGCTTGATTGACAGAGCAATCTATATGCTTGTTTGACTTGAAAGGTGTTTAAATAGTCAAATTTAGACTGTTTGATTGTTTGTACACTGGCCGTTGTTTGAGTTGCAAAGGTTTAGGGAAAGCTATTGAGAAGCTAAGTCCAGGAGAGGACAAGAAGGAAGAAGGGCTGAATGCATTCTCCTTATCCTGAAGGACCTCAAGAAAATCATTGAAGCATATGAGGTTTGTTGCAAAAGGATGCTTGTCTTTTGATTTATTGCATTTCTTTGCTAATGAGATGCAAGTTGTAGGATGGAAAAAGTTGAGTAGGCAGATTCACTTTATTGCTGCAAACATTATGTTCATTTCAACTTCGAAAGTATAGTGTACTTAAGTGAAAGTTGAAGGATGAAACATTATATTTCATTTCAGCTTCGAAAGTACAATGTGCTTAAGCGAAAGTTGAAGGATGAAATGCAATGCATGAGAATGATGTGTATGAACACATGGATGCTGATGATTTCCTTGTATTTGAACATGTATGTTTGATTAACTTGAAGGGTTGATTAATTTGTTTTTAAACATGCATGTAATATAATGTCGACTTGGAAAAGTTGATATGGTCTCCAAGATGGAGATAATGATGAAGTGTTTCACCTTTGAAAAAGAATCCTAAAGTTCTTTTTCTACATGCTTGACTTGAAGGGTCAATTGTTTTAAAAGCATGTTTTATTGGCTTGTTATCTAGTCAATCATTTGTATGCAAATGTAAAGACATGGAGGTGTTCACAAGATGTGAAATCTGTTTATTTTGTTGAAGCAAGAGTTTAGGCCATCCAATTGTTTTCTGTAATTCTGTTGTTGTTAACAGTTGTTGTTGACAATATGTCAAATAGATACAGATGAAAATTTTTGTGAAGAAGATGTAACTTCACATTTGTTTGAGCCACCTTGGATCAATGATCGAGGAAGAGAAGTTCAAACTACCTTCTGTAACCTTCTCAGCAAGAGTTCTGCATGAAGTCAAGGAGGAAAACAGTTCTTCCCAAGAGGACAAGCACATCCAGGAAGGAAAGTGTTCAAAGGCTTTGGTTCAGAGGCACTATGCAAGGAAAGTGCATGAAGGCTGAAAGAAGAGGGTGCTCTTACTCTCATCTACTGTTTAGATCAGTATATCAGACTTTTGGAGACCAAAAGCTTTTTAGTGGGGAGGTGTGATCCAAAATGGATCTTGGATAAACCTCTAAGTTTAAAAGACTTCATAAAAGTGGTAAAAGGTGCTAAATGACGCAAATAACATATAATCTGAGTTGGATAAAGAAAAGGGTAAAAAATGGAGTTATATATAAATATCGCATCGGAAGGGTTCAAAGGGAGGACTTAATCGAAGGCTTTAAGAATCTCCAATTGCGATCTCCGACATATCGCATCGGAGGTAGGCTGCCATGTGTATCGGAACCGGGCGATCCGATAGAGCGATTGCGATCGGCGGCAAGCAACGATCGACGATTGGCGATGTATATCGCATCGAAGCCATCCATTGGCAGAGAAATAGATCCCGGGCCATTGCGACTTGCTATATGCGATGCACTGATATCGCGATCGACAATAGGCGTTCGACGATCTGGATCACGACAATATAAAGGGCCAATGCACATGCGATGGAGCGATAGCGATACGCCGATGAGAACAGTGATCGATGATCAGAACAGAAGCCCTTATGCCAATGCGACTTGCGATATGCGCATACCCGACAGGTTTATAGATGCAACTGCATAAAATTTGAGTTTCGATATAAGGCGTTTTGTCAGGATTTCTATGTATTCCTATGTATTCCTTGGTATTTCTGTTACGAACGAAATATGCGTTATTTCGCGGATTTTGTTATGGAAAAAGGTCGTCGGTTCATTTCCATTGGAAATGATCCATCACATCTGTGCCACGCTATAACCGGGCATTTCTGTAGCAGGAATACGTTATGAAGCACGCAGAGCCAGAGGGCTAGATGCAGAGCCACAGAGCCAGAGAGCAAGAGGGCCAGATGCAGAGCCACAGGGGAATGACTCCTCATGATTGCACACAGAAGAACGGATGGAAGCTGTAGAGTTGGAGGATTCCTCAGAGAGCCAAGTGAGAAAACAGACTCTCTCCCTCCGAGGAGCTCTCAGAAGGACTCAGAAGCAAGAGCGAGAGCCGAGAACCAAGAGTCGAGAGCCAGATCCGGGAGCCAAGATCTGAGAGTCAGAGCCACGATCCAAGAGGTGAGAGCTAAGAGGCGAGAGCCAGAGTCGAGAGCCAAGAGCCGAGAGCCAAGAGCCAGAGCTGATAGCCAGAGCTGATAGCCAAGAGCCGAGAGCCAGAGAAGAGAGCCAAGAGCCAAGAGCCAAAGCCGAGAGACAAGAGCCGAGAGCCGAGAGTGAGAGCTAAGAGTAAAATCCGAGAGCTAGAGCCGAGAGCCGAGAGCCAAGAGCCGAGAGCCAGAGCTAAGAGCTGAGAGCCGAGAGCCATAGAACAACAAAGAGATCAAATGATCAAGCTATTGCTGATGTTCGATGTGTGCTAAAGACAGAATAAGGAGTTCCAGAGACAGTTAACATAATTCTGAGGGAGTTGGTGCAAGCCAGGAGCTCAAGATAGCGCAGAGCGCTGATTGAAGGAATATAGTCTAGAGAAGACTAGATCTATCTACAGGGTATGGACAGCTAGAAGGATAAGATGGTATCCTAAACCCATAGGTTCAGTTGTAAACTAATGGATTTAAGTGTGGAACTTGTAAAAGAATTTAAGCCATAATCGCAAAGAGCCTAGTTGAGTTGACTAGAGCTCACGGAGACGTAGCCCAAGAGATTTGGGTGAACTCCTAATTATATTACTGTTATGTGTATGATGTTTATTTTCTGCACTGTTTCACTGTTATATGCTGCATCTCAGTTTAAGAAAATAAACTTAAGGCATTTGGTCAGTTAAAGGCAACATAAAAGCATACACCTATTTCAAGTTCTTTTAATTCCGCAAATTATCAATCATAAACATAGATCTTGGGAATATATAAGCTTTGGAGTGGGAGAGGTTCTTGTAAGCATGACAAGAAGCCTTTAGTGCCCCATTTCAAATCACAGGGACTTGTCGAACATTCCCAAGATGATTTGGTCATATTTTAGGGATATTTTTGACAGAGTTAGGGGATGTTTTGGGTAGATTATGAGAATATTTTTGGCATGTATGTTTAGTTTTGAAAATGGAAATTGATGATTGGACAATATGATCATCTTTACCATCCTTTTTTTTGTCTAACACTGAATCTAAATCTGTTGCACAAGTTTCAACTCAAAACATGGATTTGTATGATAGTTTTGATTTTGGTGTTTGGTGATTTAAATATTGTATTTTCAATGACAACATTACAAAAAGAAAAACCACCATGTCAAAAAACCAGGAAATGCAATTTCAAGTGGCTAATGCTTGTGATTATTATTCCCACTTTTATTTTTATGGTCATTTTAGCACTTACATATTGTACATGCATTTCCAAGAATATTAAGTTCAGTTAGACTTAAGTTTCCTAATGCTAAATTACATTTTGCTTATGTTTAGCGGAAAACGCTGGAATGCCACTTGGCATTTTTTTTTTTTAAATTGTAGGTTCTTTTTTTAGAATTGGCTAGTGTAACTGCTATGCATAAACAATGTATAGTATTTCCTATTATGCTTACAAGAAACTACAATTTTTTATGATGAATTCTTAATTTTTAATATACATATTTTTTCCACAAAAATGAGTTATTTTATTAGAGATCAACAAAATTACATGAGCATAATATCTCTAAGGTTATTTTCAACATCTTGTTAGGGTAAAAAATAAGGACTGATAGGTCTAAGAGTGGACCAAAATTTTCTAAATGAAAATAACAATGAGAAAACATTTCAATATTTTTTTTTTCATCATTATTTATAATTGGGTTATCTTGCCTCCCTTTTGAAAGCCATAAATAGAGAAATATTAACACTTGCATTTAGATGAAAAGGAAAACTTATCTAAACATTTTTCTTGAAGCATGCCAAAAAATACTTGTAGGAATTCATCTCTAAAAAATATATGGTTCTAAAGTTAAGATTCATGAATATAACTAAAAATGTGTCATTGTTGGGAGGATCTCAACTTTCTTGTGGATCAAGGGCATCCTTGCATAATTTATTAGCTTCCTTATTGATTTCCTTAAACATGAGAAAAAAATAGTATGAGTAAAGGATGATTATATATGTTTGATGTCTCATAAGAGGGGTTGTAATAAGGAATTTCTTAAATCTGCTTCTCCTTTCACCCATTGGATCATAAGGAGGGAATCCCCCCAAGAGTTGATGATGAACGATTCCTTTTTCAGTTGCGTAAGATCAATTTCAGGGTTATAAAATCACTTTAATTGTTTGTTTATTGGATGGTGCCAACTTTGATTTTTTGGAATGATTTTGATAGAGGAAAATCACTCCCCTTACTCATATTATACGTGGGGCTCCCTAATATGCTCCTTAAAAAATGCCCATGGGTATTGAGTGTCAATGACTAGATCAAACTGCCTCACATGTTGATGAATTGGTGAGAATTGAGGGAAATATCTCAAGATGGTCAAACTTTGGGATGCACATTTGAAGGTTAGAGTGTCCTTGTCTTCAATTCATTTTTTTCAATTCAAACTCCCCAAGTGATGGTGAAGGGAAAGAATTTGAAATATTATGTTTCTTCATTCTTATGTTGATTTCTTAATTCCTCTTCAATAAAGATTCCTTTTCCATTTTCATTTCAAACACGAGTCCTTTTTCTTTTCTCTAGACCAATGGGATAAAGGTGAATGAGAAGTATATTTTTTTCAAGATTAAATTCACATAGACTAAATATTCTAGGTACCCCATAACTTCTTTTTAGAAGATCTCGGGTTGGATATCTATTGCTGAGTAGTAGCGACATAAATACTTTGGATTTAGTATGGAATATGAATTTACAGAGCACTTTTCACCACTAGAACGAGAGCTCATCGAATACTTCTATGGTTGTGTACATGTCTAGGTTTATAATCACTAGTGGGGTTTTCCATTTGGAGAAGTTACTCCTCTTCTCCATTGATTTATACATTTAATTTTCTAAGACAATTAGTGAAGGAGGTACAAACCATTATATATCCCTCATTTAGGCTCAAGTCTCTCCAAGTAAGCCATTATTTTTGTCCTCAGTTCAGAGCTTTCCCTATTGCAATTTGGCATAGGGTATAATATCCCTTTTATCTGAGATCTAGGATGAAGGTATGGGAAAGTGATGTTGATATTTTATTACAACATAATGGCCATTTGATATGAGATATATGATGAAGGTATGGGAAGTTGATGTTGATGTTTTATTACAACCCAAGGGCTGAGGCCATGTTGGACCTATTATCCTTTTATAATCCTCCAAATTATCTATTTTCCAATTTGAGAGAAAGTCGTGGTGGTGCTATTCCAAATGATGGAAGAGGACTTAGACGTTTTTGTTTGGGAAGAAAACTTAGCCTTCCATATATAGATGGTTGAGGTAATTTTCCTTTATGATTTGTGCGAAGAAACCATTTCCTTGAATAAATATCTAAACATTCTACATTTATAGGGATTTGGAGAAAAGGAAATGATTTTTGAGTCCCCAACTTCCTTTACTTTCTAGGAATTTCTAGGTTTGCCTAAGAGACTAGGGACATGCCCTTCGTTTTTAGTTTCTTACCCAAATGAATTGATAAAAAAATTGCTGATTTTTTCCCAAGATCCCTATTAGGATCCAAGCCAAATACATCCAGTTGATCAGGATGACATTAAGGATAGATTTTACTAGAACAATATGACCACCTCGAGATAGCCATATGTTGCACCACATGTTCAATTTTCTTTGAATATTGGTTATGGGACATTTCCAATCTCTCTTTAGGTAAAGGTTTTCATTTAAGTGGAATCCAAAATAATTAAGACCATTCTCAAAGCAAGAGGCCATAAAGAGAATATTTGGGTTAAATAATGCTTTTCATTCTTAGAAAGACCCCAACTTGTAACTAGAGACTTGGATGAGTTTATTACCATTCTTGTGGCTATGCAGAATAGGTCAATGGTTTCTTTAAGTTTATCCATCATATGTTTTGAGTCATCATATATAATTAGGACGCCACTCACAAAAAGTAAGTGTGAAACATAGCAGAGCTTCTAATTATAATACCCTTAAAGGAGTCGTTCATTATATTTTCCTTGAGCACCTTCATTAAAATTTCTGGGATGAAGAGAAATGGGGAGATAAAACATCCTTTTCATATTCCTTTTCTATATTTGAATAAATATGCGGCCAATCCATTGATTAGGATTGCGAATCTCATTGAAAAAATGCAAGCCATAACCTAGGGAACAAAGTGTAGTCTAAATCCTAGATGGATTAGTATGAGATGGAGGAAAAGTTACCTGCATCTATCAAAGTTCTTAGATAGGTAAACCCTGGATATCACAACCTTAAAATATTTTTAAGTATGTAATCCTTCTTGGGTGACACCAATTGCCTACTATATTTGGTTCCCTTCATGGAAGAATTTATTTGTAGAGACCCGCTTAGAGAGAGTTTCTTTGAACCCACAAGAGATGATTTTGGATATATATATATATATATATATATATATATATATATATATATAGTTAGATATTTTGGTATAAACATGATGAATGTGGTGTTGAAGGTAGATAGTACTTTCCTTGAGACAAAATTGCTTCCACCACCCTATGTGGATCTACCTCCATAAACTCATAGAAATTGATAAAGAACTTAGTAGGAAGCCCATTTGGACTTGGGTTCTTATTCTTCTAAAGTTTGTTAAGGATTTTGAGAAATTCATCTTTCCCTACTTCTTTCATGAGATGTTGGTTATCTTTTGAACCCATGAATTTTGGGAAGATGTAAATTCTAAGAATTGCATCCATTATGGATTTTTTGTTCTCTTTGAAAATATTTTGGAAATGAGATACCTTTCTAACATGTTGTGCCCAACAATACCCTCTTGCCTTCATAATTAGCAAGATCAAGCAATCACATGGGGTCCCTCTCCTCCTTCTCCATTGTATTCTTCCTATTAGTCTTAGGATGCAAGTAGTCACACCTGGTGATGACATCCTTCACATAAAGCTACACAATGAGGAATCAATCCTTTATATCTTGGCTACTTGTATAAGAGATCAGAAGCCTTTTGTATTCATGCATTAAAATATACCTTACTGAATCTGACGCATGGCAGCCTGAAACAAGGCGACCCGCGTATATCCAGTCTTCACACCTCAATGGTTAAGGACCTTTTCTTAATCTCTTTATTGCAATTGCAATCTTCTGCGGTCCATCAACATTCCTTTATCGCAACCAATATGTGATAAATTTACGGACTTCAAATGCTAAACAATTGCGCCCCTATAACCCCATCGGGTCCACTATAATATCACAAATTGCCATTTCAAATCGCACTTGTTAAAGGGCCGATACATATCAGATATGCAACCAACACTCCAGACTTCAAATAACATGAACCTGCGTTCATTCTCTTGTCGGGTCCTCTCCCATATCGCATATCGCGATTCTAAAGGCCCAAAGGTTAATTCATCAATGGGACGCTAAGATACGATATTTGTTTAAACTCCTCCACAGTTGATCTGAGCCTTGATCCAACGGTCAGCGATGTTATCGCGCATCACTATCGCAAAAGGCTTGAAGCTTTCCTCTGATGCGATACCACTGGTTCCCCTCGCTGCGACTTAATCCTGGCCGTTGATCGTAAAGATCCAACGGCTAATGAGCGTCGATCTTTCACTTCTCTGCTATCCTCTTCAATTGGGTTTTACGCTGTTCCTATGTTTTCTCTGCGGTTTTTGGTTATTCAATGGTTTCGGTCTTCATCCTCCGTTGTTCTGCTGCGACTCCCTCCTAAGCTTAACCTTTGTGATTTCTTTATCACAATCGTTCAAGAGTATTATTTGGGTTCTTTGTGTTGGTTCTACAGACCTTTACAATCATCTGTCCTCCTTTCCTCTCTGTGTATTCATTGAATGCTTGCATACCTATAGATTATGCAAATCTCTGATACATTCAATTTATCAGTCAATACATCGAAACACACACTAACACAGTCTTGAATTAAATCTCTGTATATTTATAAATATGAACCACAGGTACAAAATGAGTTCTCTGTCTCTTTCTGGCCTGATTTTTCTAATTTGTGGCCATTGTTCCACATTCTTCCATAGGCTTACAATCGCACTCTAATCCGGCTAACCCCTCCTACCTTACTCTTTTTTTTCTTTTCAATACATTATTAGTAGTTTCTTTTACAGTTGAGGAACTGTTCCTCAATTATTTTTCAGTTTCTCAACAGTTTCTTCAAATAGTTCTTAACTAATCCTAACTTAATCTATTTGCCTAATTTAAGAACTAAAAATGGCTGAGTCAACCTTAATTTTAAATGAAACAAATTAAAACAAAACAAAAATATTTCCCATTTGTCGCATCTTCATTCGGATGCTCCTGCATCAGGCTCCTGGGGTAAATTAAATTCATGGCTCCTGTCCATAAGCTCTTCAATAAAGTACCCGATGCTCTGAATCTGGCCAACATCTAACCAAGAACTATCTTCAATAGGATGACCCTTCCACTTGACTAGGTATTGCAAATATTCCTTCCTCCGAGTCCGTCTGGCCACCTGGGTATCTAGGATATGTTCGATCTCTAGACGCTTTGCTGTGGGCATTTGTTTAATCCATGAATCATTCTCTTTCTGGGTGTCCCGTGTTCGTCTTTCCGAACTGTCTTCATCATCACCTCATTGTACGGGTACATATCTGCTACATTGAAAATGGGTGAAATTCCGATACCTGGGGGTAACTGCAGTTCGTAAGCATTCGGAGAAAAATTCCGAAGAATCCTGCAAGGTCCAATTTTTTTCCATTTCAACATGTTGTATTCTCATGTAGGAAACCTCTCCTTGCGCAGGTGTGCTAATACCATGTCTCCTACGATGAATTGTACCTCCTGCCTTTTCAAATCTGCCTTCTTCTTGTATCTTTGGCTGCTGTTCTGTAATTTTAATTTCACTTGTTCATGAATATCGTTGATTTCCTTTGCAAAGTCTTCACCATCAACACTCCTGTGCTCCAACTGTCCCAAATCCCGTAACTCATGTACTTCACGTTGGTGCATTCCGTATAGAATCTGGAAAGGACTACTGCCCGTGCTTCAGTTGGGCGAATCGTTATAAGAAAATTCCGCTTGTGCAAGCACACGATCCCACTATCGAGAATTTTCTCCAACCAAACTCCTCAATAAATTTCCCAGACTTCGGTTCACCACTTCGGTTTGACCATCGGTCTGCGGATGATAAGTTGAACTGAAGTTTAGTTTGGTGTCTAATTTCTTCCATAAGGTTCACCAAAAATTCCCTGTAAATTTAACGTCTCGATCCGAAACAATAGACTTTGGCAAACCATGTAATCTGACTATCTCGACAAAGAACAAATGTGTTATATGTGTGGTGTCATTGGTTTTCCTACATGGAATGAAATGTGCCATTTTGGTAAAATATTCCACCACCACCATGATGGAGTCGAATCCCCGTTGTGTCGTTGGTAGACCTAAGACAAAGTCTAAACTGACTGAGTCCCATGGTCTGTTCGGAATGGGTAAGGGTGTATATAACCCTATGTTTTGGCTATGTCCCTTTGCAAGATGACACACTTTGCATCTAGTCACAAACCTTTGTACATCTTTGCACATCTTCGGCCAGTAGTAAAAGTGGCTCAACTGATCCAAGGTCTTGTCTATGCCAAAATGCTCGGCTAAACCTCCATTATGCTTTTCCTAGATTAAGTTCTCTCTCATAGAACATTCCGGAATACACAACTACCCTCCTTTGAACAACAACCCTTCCTACATATTATAGTCCAACCATGAACTGTTATCTCTCAACAACGGATTTTGGCAAGCTTCATAAGCTTCCTTAAAATCTGCATCTACCTCATACAAGTCCTTAAGATGTTCAAATCCTAATACTTGTATCATACTTTTCTATAGGATCAAATTCCTCTTGCTTAACACATCTACCACTTTGTTGGCTTGACCGTTGATGTGTTTCAACGCAAACATAAAACTCTGCAAGTACTCCACCCACTTCACATGTTTATGGTTTAGCTTATGCTGCTGCATAATATACTGCAACGTAGAATTGTCTGAAAACAAGACAAATTCATTGGCCAACAAGTAATGTCTCCAATGCTTCAGCGCTTGAACCACTGCGTAAAATTCCTTGTCATAAGACGTGTATTTCTACCTACTTTCATTTAGTTTCTCACTGAAATAGGCTACTGGCTTGTCCTCTTGACTGAGCACTGCACCAATGGCCGTCCCATTGACATCACAACGAACTTCAAAAAGTTTGTTAAAGTCTGGTAACCTCAAAATTGGGTTTTCAGTAATTTTCCTTTTGAGCAGCTGAAAACTCTTCTCTGCCATTTCTGTCCAATGGAAAGTCTGATTTGTCTTCTTAATGGTGTCTAGCATGGGTGCACAAATCCCACTGGAATTTTTAATCAATTTTCGATAAAAACTCGCCAATCCATGGAAACTTCGTACCTCAAACAAACTTTTGGGAGACGGCCAACTAACTATGGCTGCAACCTTTTCCCGATCCATTTTTAGTTCATTCTCAGAAATAACAAATCCCAAATAAATTAACTATTTCTTGAAAAAAGAACATTTCTTCAAATTTATCAGTAATTTATTCTGCTGCAATTTTTCCAATACATGCCTCACGTGTCGAAAATGTTCTTCCTTCGTCTTGCTGAATATAAGTATATCATCCAAATACACAATCACAAATTTAACAATGAATTCCTTTAGCATCTCTTTCATCAACCGCATGAACATGCTAGGGGCGTTTCTCAATCCAAATGGCATAACCAGCCATTCGTATAAGCCTTCATTAGTCTTGAAAGCTGTCTTCCACTCGTCACCTTCTCGAATTTTGATTTGGTGGTAACCGCTTTTAAGGTCTATCTTTGAAAAGTACGCTGCTCCACTCAAACAATCCATCATATCATCCATCCGAGGTAAAGGAAAGCTGTACCTGATGGTAATCTTGTTAATGGTTGGGAATCCGTGCACATTCGCAACTCACCTCCTTTCTTGGGAGCTAAAACAGTCGATACTGCACAAGGGCTTAAACTCTCCTGAATCAGTCCTTTGTCCAACAACTCCTGCACTTGCTTCCGGATTTCTTCATTATCCTTTGGACTCATCCAGTAGGTAGCCTTGTTTGGCAAATTGGCTCCGAATAAAATCAATATGGTGACTAATACTTCGCTTTGGTGGTAATTTGTCCGGTAGATCGTCTACCACAATATCACTAAATTCTTGTAGCGTGTTTTGTATCTCCATAGGTAAATCAGTAAGGTTGGTGTGTACTAACACTGCCCTTGGTCTTCTCACAACTGCATAACCCAATTCACTCTCCTCAATCTGTCACAGAAACTCCTTTCCTCCTAGCAGCAATGCTTTCGTTCCACTTGTTTCTGTTGTCTCCTCTTCTTTCATGGGTACCAAGGTATGCTTTATCCCATCTTTGACAAATCTGTAACAATTTTTCACTCCGTCATGGACTACCTTTCTATCGTATTGCCATGGTCTGCCCAGTAGAATATGGCACACGTCCATCGGCATTATGTCGCAAGTCACCTTATCCTTGTACTTGCCTATCTGAAAATCTACCTCGCATTGTTCATCAACTAACAATTGGTGTCCCTTCTGCAACCACGACACCCTGTATGGAGTTGGGTGTTTTTCTCTCTTCAAACCTAGTTTCTCCACCATCTTCGTAGCTACCAAATTATCAGTGCTCCCGCTATCAATAATCAATTTACAACATTTTCCGTGTGACTTACATACAATCCGGAACAATGCTTTCCTCTGTGTTTGATCAACTACTTCCTTAGCTGGTTTTAATAATACCTTGTTCAACACCAAGGCTTCCCCGATTTCTGGCATATTTTCCACCTCTTGTGGCAGTGCCTCCGCTTCATTAGGCTGAGCGACATATGCTCCCCTCTTCCTAATTTGTTAATTTTTAGGACATTCAAAGGACTCGTGTCCCCACTTGTGACACTTGTAACACTGATAGACATTTCCTCTGCCTCTGCCATTACCTCTTCCTCGCTGGTATGTCCTTCATCCTCTAGTTTTACCTTCCTTTTCACTCTGTCTCGAAGTCTTCGAGCTACTGCCCTCTTCATTGCTGTTGGCAGTCCTACCTCTGCCAAAGGTCTGTCCCCGACTTCTACCAGAACCACGTTCTCTTCTAGCATTTTGTTTTCTAGCAATCTTTTCCTCCACCTTTAAAGCACTCTGATAAGCTTCCTCCATGGTCCTAGGGGAAAGAATGCTAATCTTGTCTAGGATCTCCATCCGTAGACCATTTACAAACCTCGCTGTTTTCTCAGGGGTATCTTCTACATAACCAACTCTCAGGTTAATTTTATAAAATTCTTCAGTATATTCCTTCACAGTCATCATTCTCTGCTTCAGGTTCTGTACCTGTCTATAAAGGGCAATTTGATAATCTTTAGGCAGAAACTTGCTCTTCATTCTAGCAACCATCCTGTCCCATTTTTTAATCAATGGTTTGTTTAATCTCCTCCTTTCCGCCTGTACACTGTCCCACCATAATGCTGCATGTCCCTTCAATTTGGTGACAACAAACCTGACCCTCTTATCTTCGTTGATTTCTTCATACTCAAAATATTTATCTAATTCACTTATCTAGTCTAACAAGGCCTCTGCGGACAAACTGCCATCATAATTAGAGAGCTCTGGTCTTGGATTGCTGCTAGCCAACAAAACTGACCTCAATAGCTTAATTTCTGGTCCTTTGTCATCTGACCCATCTGTCGTGGCTATGTTTTCCTCCTCACTGTCATCCCCACCTTCCGGATCTCTACGCCTCCCTGCTTCCATCGCTGCCAAACATGCAGTTAAATTTCTAATCTCTTCTCGTAACCCTTCATCTGTTGCTCTTTTGACAACTCTTCCTCGACCCCTTCTTCCTACCTCCATCTTTACTGAGAGAAAGGAAAAACCTGATCTGATACCAAAATGACATAGGGCAACTTGAAACAGGGAGAGCCGCGTATATCCAGTCTTCACACCTCAATGGTTAAGGCCCTTTTCTTAATCTCTTTATTGCAATCGCAATCTTCCGCGGTCCATCAAAATTCCTTTATCACAACCGATATGTGATAACTTTCCAGACTTCAAATGCTAAACAACTGCGCCCCTATAACCCCATCGGGTTTGCTCCAATATCGTAAATCACCTTTTCAAATTGCACTTGTTAAAGGGCCGATACAAATCTGATATGTGACCAACACTCCAGACTTCAAATAACATGAACCCATGTTCATTCTCTTGTCGGGTCCACTCCCATATCGCATGTCGCAATTCCAAAGGCCCAAAGGTTAATTCATCAATGGGACGCTGCGATGCGATATTTGTTTAAACTCCTCCACGGTTGATTTGAGCCTTGATCCAATGGTCAACGATGTTATCGCGCATCATTATCACAAAAGGCTTGAAGCTTTCCTTTGATGTGATACCATTGGTTCCCCTCGCTGCGACTTAATCCTGGCCGTTGATCGTAAAGATCCAACGGCTACTGAGCGTCAATCTTTCACTTCTCCGTTATCCTCTTCAATTGGGTTTTACGCTATTCCTATGTTTTCTATGCGGTTTTTGGTTATTCAATGGTTTCGGTCTTCATCCTTCGCTGTTTCGGTACGACTCCCTCCTAAGCTTAACCTTTGTGATTTCTTTATCATAATCGTTCAAAAGTATTATTTTGGTTCTTTGTGTTGGTTCTACGGACCTTTGCAATCCTCTGTCCTGCTTTCCTCTCTGTGTATTCGTCGAATGCCTACATACATATAGATAATGCAAATCTTTGATACATTCAATTTATCAGTCAATACATCGAAACACACACTAACACAACCTTGAATTAAATATCTGTATATTTATAAATATGAACCACAAGTACAAAATGAGATCTCTGTCTCTCTCTGGCCTGATTTTTCTAATTAGTGGCCATTGTTCCACATTCTGCCATAGGCTTACAATCGCACTCTAATCTGGCTAACCCCTCCTACCTTACTCTTTTTTTTCTTTTCAATACATTATTAGCAATTTCTTTTACAGTTGAGGAACTGTTCCTCAGTTATTTTTCAGTTGCTCAATAGTTTCTTCAAATAGTTCTTAACTAATCCTAACTTAATCTGTTTGCCTAATTTAAGAACTAACAATGGCTAAGTCAACCTTAATTTTAAATGAAACAAATTAAAACAGAACAAAAATATTTCCCAACTGTCGCCTCTTCATTCGGATGCTCCTGCATCGGATTCTACAACATCGATGATGATTTAGAGTTCTTTACAATTTCCATTCCATTGCACTTTATATTGGAGTTCAGAGATAAAAAATAAATAGGTCATGTCACTTCTCATCTATTTAATCCTTATGACTCTTCGATACCGACATCATATCAGAGACTTCTTCCCCATCCATCTCTAGGGATTTATTTATTAGATGTTAGATGTTGGCAAGAAGTACCATGCAAATCTTATTATATGCGTCTTCAAATTACCGACACCAAAACGATAATAGAAGTTTGAGTTCAAGAGGATTTTGGAATTTTTTTCATGTGCTTCCATTGTCCGTCTATTGTAAATATTGATGCCTGCACTTGTACGATGTTGATCTCAATATTCTACTACTAGTTTTCTCGATTGTTTAATAGACTTACTTCTACGACATTCGTTCCCAAAAGGAACGATCTTACTTTTGATTAAGGCACACCAATAGGTTCTCTCTTCCAACCCATAGCCATTCAACCATCACATGGATACTAAGATCTACCAATCATGCATCCATGATCCCCAAACAGGGTCAATTTTATTGCATAAAATTTAGTGCACTGGCTTGTTCTCTTGACATTAACAACTTTATGGCTTACTTCAACACCCATCTCGATTATATCAAATCCTCCATTGATTGCATTAATGCTACATGGGATAACATTAATGCCTTCCATGAGAAGTCTTATCTCCTTATAAAAAAATATTCGAGCACCTTCTGTAACTTATTCTGAGCTCCATGTCTGTACTCTATTACTACTATTCGTTTTATATGCCCAAATCCAACCCCAAGCTCAAGGGACTACTAATACATGTTTAAGGTCCACTCAAAATGAGAAATTGTATTTTTGAATTTGCTTTTGGTTACATAGAGGATGTATACTATGAAACTCATATTGGTTGTTTCTTAAGTGTCATATAGGCGTGAATATGTTGAATATATAAGAGCGACATGGTGTTTGAAGCATGCAAATGCAAGGGAAAGAATCTCAAGATCACTAAACCTATCGTGCTAGGTACTCCTGCGAGTGAGGTTTTCTATGGAGATATTAGAGCCTTTGATGGAGGCAAAATATACCCTAATTAGGGAGAAATATATGGCACATATGCTAACTCCCAGTTTTATGCAAATGACCAGGATTAGGAAACCATGTGAAATATAAGGACATTTAAAATATATCAGGTAGCCACAAGAATTCCCTTAATGCCATACAATGACATGACCATATGGGCCATGTCATAGGTCAACTTAAGGCAGGAAACCATGTTAAAAATATAGGAGAAATTGTGGCCTCTTTGAAGGTAGATGTATTCAGTCAGATGTAACACCTCAATCCTCCCTAAATTAGGCTAAATAAGCAATTTACCATGCAACACTTGAGAGCACCATTCCGACATATCACAATAATGAATAACATGATATATGGTGAGTTTAATGCCTCTCTTTTCAAAATTGAATGGTGTACTTTAGAAGCTGAAATAGTTTCAACTGATCATGTGTTTAATTGTTCAAATATTTTGTCAAACAATTGTTGAAATTCTTTATAAAAGTAAAGGAAACCCCAACAAATCATAGTGCCTCATTCTTTATGTTGGCTTGCTTAATAAATGTTCTATGCACTACCATTGAGTTTCTTGGCATGAATTGGAAATGGAAACCTGAGTTGCTACCTATACTTATCTATTGTTAAGAATTTTGGGCAGACCCTTACCCCAATTTTTTCTACGAAATTTCTGGCCAAGTCCTAGCCTAAACCCATCATATTCTATTTGTTTTCTAGCCCTTAGAGTATCCAAAGAAGTAAGAAATGCTCTCAAAGGAATAGGAAATTTGTAATGTGAATAACACTCCACTTGCATCCAAATTTATGAAGGTTCAATGCCCCCTTACTTGATGCTACAAATGGTCCCAGACTGACTTATGTTAAGGGAAATTTCCTATCAGATTATGGGGGATGGTATAACATTGAACCTAACTAAAAACAATAAAAGGTCATGACCAAGGCTCCCTATTAACATAGGCCATTATGCTTTGATGAAGTTCCTTGCGGTAATAAAAAAGGCATATAATATTAAGGATCTAGAACTCGTCACATGTGTTTTTAGAATACATGGTCTCCACAATATTGTAAAATGAAAATTGAAAGTCTGTGAAAATTTCACTCACATATGAACACAAGTCCCTCCCCAATGACCCAGTGTTACAATACATCATCACTTATGAATAAGGGAAGTAGAGAATGGAAGAATGAAAGCAAGTCAACATGCTTTCCATTCATTTTTCCAATGAAACACGAAGATAAATATAGAGGCAGAAATGCTCTTCAGACAGACAAGTGGTTAAAAATATTAGAGACGAAGAATAGAAAATCAAGGATGAGGCTTTGGAAAAGAAAATGATTTAAGTTGAAACGAGGAATGAATGAGAAATATTGGCTTAGGTAGAAGCCCCGACTGTTGAGGAAATTACTATTGATGATGAATAAATATAGGAGAAGGTGGATAAAGGGTGCCGATAAGGGGAAAGAGCCAGAGCATCTCCCAGAATCATCCTGAAAAAATGAGGTTGTGGAGGAAAGCAATATGATGATTATCCCGGTACCAAGTCCTATCATCCCACAAAACTTATTTTCATTTGTCCTGCCAATTGTTAAACAAACAAGAACTACACCCTCTATTGACCCTCCCAAGGACCTCAATGATGAATTCACTTAGCTGGTAGGGTATTACTACAATAAATCCAGGAAGGAGGTCATCTGTAATGTCGCTAAGAGGATGTAAATTGAAGCTACCAGGGAGGAAGCAATTATTTTGGAGGCCTAGAGAAAAGGATAATTTGGAGAGTTGTCATCCAAAGAACTCAAAATGTCGTAGTGGAAAAGGCCTCTATTCTAGGAGCCTTGGCCACAATGAAAAAAGCTACAACTCAAAGTATGTCAATGGATGTAGAGCAACTAACTCAAATGGTAACATCAATACAAGAACAATTGAAAGAGCCAAAGAAACAGATGGACACTGAGAGATAAGACAATCTAGAAAAGCAGTGCATAACACTGTCAGAGTCTTTTAATACCAAATTTGAGAAGTAGATAACACATATTACGGAAACTCAGCTTAATGAGTTGAAGACATTGAATGAAAATAATAGGTAAGGTATTAGTGTGAAAATTGAATATGCTGAGAAGAATCAAATTGACCTCCAGGTATTGAAAATACAAGTTATTAAAGTTAACAATGATTTAAAAAAATGCAAAATTATTTCATAGAGAAGTTGGAATAGCTCTAGAGCTACTTCGTGCAATTGGAAGATATTGTTGATTTGTGGTAGCATCGGATGTGCTCTAGCCACGAAATTTGGTGGAGAGGTTGGGGCACATGATATCTCCAATACCTAGAAAGGGTTTGGGAAGATTCTAAACAATTTAGGAGATATTAAAATAATTAATATTTTTAATGGAGTCCCTAAGTCTAAACTTAGGGAAATTAAAATATTAATGTGGATTAATATAAAACTGTGTTACAAATGGTCCAAAACACATGGATCAAGCTAGATCTAATCTTAGCCGTCGATTAGAGACTTAATCTTGGCCATTGATATGTCAACGAGAAAAGTATAAGAGGGGGTTTGAGGGTCACTTGGAGAGTACACCAGATGATCAGTGATTCTATTCTCTAGAGCGAGGTTTGCTAAGAGAGATAGAATCAGTGATCGAAGTTTTAGCTTAGGGCCATTGAGTATAGAGAGACAAAGAGGTAGAGATAGTGCTGGGAGAGCAACACAGGAGCTAGAGAGAGTGACGCAGTAGGAGCCAGGGCTCACGTAGGGCCATGCAGAGCAGCGAGGAGCTGTGCAATGCTTCAAAGAGGCCAGCGTTACTGACGCAGAGGGCCAGAAGGCTGACGCAGACCCATTCAGGGTGATGCAAGGCCAATGCTGGGAAGAGAGGGGCTGATGCAGTCTAGAAAGGCAGACGCTGGGGGTTTTGGGGCAGATTGGAGCTGAGGAGCTGCCAGAAGGTTTATCTAGGGTTTCAGTCGGGACATTTGTCTCAGACTGAGAGGAACTACTGCCAAGGAAATAATTTGTTGGGTAAACCGGACTTGGCACCCAGATTGTACTCTGAAATTGCTTAATAAGAAAACCCTCAGATAGTTGTACCAGTTTTCCTACATTGGGTTTTTCCGGGGACATTGGTCCAAAAATAACAGTGTCATTTGGTGTGATTGTTTCTGTTTCCTTCAGTTTATGATCTGTAATATGTTGAGCATGCACTAGTGTTTATTTTCAGTATTTACATTATAAATAGCTTGTTAAGTAACGGAACAAGTAGGTAGGAATAAATCAGTAAAGTGCATGGAGAGTTTATAACTAGTAAACTTAGAAACTTCAACAGAAATAGCTGGCAAAAGTGACACCCAATCATAACCCCATAATAAATCCAATGAATCTATCAATCATATTCTTGACTAACAAAAGAATCATTATGATCCTCTAGAATCATTACCACAATTGGGAAAAAGGAAAAAGATGAAAGATCGATCCTTGATCGATGTGTGGAAGTCAGAGTGTCAAGAAACTATAACAACATTAAATGAAGCCATTGACCATGATAATAAAATGTGGGATGTTTTCATTGAAATGATGGAGGAATGGGAAATTGGGACCATAAAAAATATATCTAAATCTGCCTCCATTGGATTGAAGCTCCAAGAAATAGCTAAAGTCAGGGCCAACATGGTCACTGAAATTGAGTAGATCCAAAAGGTAGACGAGGAATCAATAGATAAATTTATTACCATTCCCAACAAAAAGGAAACACAACTTAATTTCTATACCACCAATATGAAAATAAACGTGAAGACGCTGGATGACTAAGCACTTAAGGGAGAGCAACAATTACTAAAGGTAAATAATCCCAAGATTTCCAAAATTCTAAAAGTCCACATCGCTTGGAGGATGTATTGACAATAGATGATCCCAAGGAAATCTTAACACCACTATTGCACTAAGGGTGCTACTAGTTGAAAGCCATTTTTGTAATTGAAACTCATGTATAAATAATCCCCCCGTGCCCGGTCCCTCATTGTAAAATGAGGGGAAGGGAGGGGGAAGGAATGTACGTTATAAGACTGAATGCTATACTGAAAATTTGTTCTGCGATATTTTGCGTTGAAGGTTTTTTTGATCAATACAATGTACTTATTTAGGATATATATTTTCTTTCATATATAATTATTTTTAATGTTGGAAATGCATTAGTTTAGTGCATTTTCATATATGTATGAGAATGACTGTATTCTATCATTTCTAATTGGACAACATTAATGTGATATAATGCGATTTGTGTTTATTTTTTCGTTTTGTGGTTGTAAAAGGCATCATTTTGGTAAGTTACAATCATAAATGAGAGAGAGAGAGAGAGAGAGAGAGATAAGTTACATATATATATATATATAGAGAGAGAGAGAGAGAGAGAGAGAGAGAGAGAGAGAGAGAGGTAAGTTACAATCATAAATTATCTCTCCATGCTTCCATGAACTTATGGGGCTCGCACCTTATATTTACGATATGATATATATATATATCATGGGAGAGAGAGAGAGAGAGAGAGAGAGAGAGAGAGAGAGATATTTTGGAACTAAGTTACAATACATAATATTATCTATATATATATATATATATATATATATATATATATATATATATATATATATATATATATATATATATATATATATATATATATATATATATATATATATATATATATATATATAAAGAGAGAGAGATTTAATGTCATTCTCTAGTTCCATTCAACCTACTGATTATGTTTCCTTGATCTTCGAAAATTTATTATTCACTATAATTGAAGATAATTGCAAAGGTAAGGATAGGAAAATTGCGCTAACCATAGATATAATTTGTAGTTCACAGAAAAATCTCTTACCCCAAAGCGGAAATTGAGCCCACATACCAGTTAAATATTACCATTAAAAATGAAAGCGAGTCTAAATGAGACCCATGATTGGATTTTCTCCCTTTGTTGATGATTATTTTAGTGGTAGTCACATATGGGTCATCAATAAAAATGGTGCTAGAAGGAGGGCTCCTTCGTAAAAGCATTATTTTTTTGTTTGTAATAAGGTGCGAGCCCCATAAGTTCATGGAAGCATGGATTGGAAAGATATGAATGGACCATAAATAAATTTTTAAAACTCCAATGCCAAATTCATATTCTTCTTTGTGCACACTAACAAACCCTTTTCCTAAAGTTGAATATCAACATCCGTTGAGCCCCCTGGTAGTCTTTGTTCAAAAACCAATGTAGAACTTATCAGGTAACTCTCATAGTCTTCTGACAAGGCCTATAAACCCTCATATTTCCAACATTCTTTAGAATAGTAGATGAACCACCTATTGCATTGCACATGGCCAAGGGATAGTTCCTTTAGAATACACTTGGAGGGATAGACAAACATGACCTAGTCTATTTATTAGATCTGAATCTATCAGGAGAGTGACACCTCAAATTAATTTTTGGTGAGCTCCCCAAAGGACAGTGAATAATTCACTGAATAAAAATTATGGATTTAATTACTAAGTGATTTAAGGTCCCTACTATCACTATCTCATTCCTTACTCTCATGATCATGCCACTCACCCAAATATGACTTTTTGTTTAAAGACTCTATGCCTCATTCTATGACCAATTGTAAGCAAAATCCTACAAACCAAAACATGGCTAATATGCCTTGGATAGCTTAGGATGTTGTCACAGTGCTCGGTCTTTCTCATTTATTACCCAAGCACCCAAAGCTATTCCTCTTGAAGTTTGATCTTGACAAAAATGATGCTCTTGACGATCGTATCAATAAATTTATGTTGTTTGTGCAACTTATGAATGTAGAACATGAGGATGTAGTTTTCCACTTGTTCCCATATAGATTAGAAGGAAAGGCCTCCTTGTGGTACTTGTCCTTGACCTCTGGGTTAGTCATGAGTTGGGGTGCTTTTGAAACACCTTTTCTTGAAAATTTTGGTGATGATAGGAATCTTGCGAGTCTTCTTCAGGAGTTATCTAGAACAAAAATGGAATCTAATGAAAAGGTAAAGGATTTTAATCAAATATTCCCACTTCACCGAAATAAAATTCCCGAGGATTCCTGGCTTATAGAAGAAGTGGTAAATGAATTTTACACCTACAGGTTTCCACAATCAATGGCCATGTTCATAAAGTAAGTTGAGAAAATCACAGTGCAAGAAAATTTTGAGGGGGCCAATAAAGTTGAAAAGGATCTATTGACAATTCATGGGAAAATGAGTATTGATGAGGATAAACCATTAAATTTTGTTAAGAAACAATGGAACCAAGCAAATACCACTAAAAGGAATCATCATTCCTTAACCACTCAGATTTGACCAAAATCATAAAGAATTTGACAAACAAGGTCACTAATTTGGAAAGGGAAGCTAGAGAAGGGAAATATAGATATGACAATAAACCTCCTTTTAAGAAGTATAACCTTCCAATAATTAAAATGAGTGCTCCCCTTAATGTAAATCAAATGCAACACATATTTAACACCTTGATATCCTTAGAAATCAATTTGAACCCTAGATAAGAGAATCACAAAGGGGATGAATCAGGAGTAGAAGAACAAGAGCAAGGGTCAAATAGGAGAACATCATTCATTAGTAAACAAGTTATGGGATATAAGGCCTTCTCCAAGTCAAGTAACCAAAGAAGTTAGACCATACAACACCAAAAGTAATGCCCCTATCTCAAGGGATAAAGCCCAATCATCTGATACTGCGACCCTAACTATTGGTTCTTATTTTTCAAAAGCAAGGACAAGTGTTTCCATGAGAAAATCACCATTTGGATATAATTTCATCGATGACCTCAAAAAGTCCAAGGCCAACATATCATTGTATGATTTTCTTTCCTTGAATCAACATAAAGTTTTGAAGATAATTGAAAACAACTTTAAGAGCGGTAAGCCAAATAATTCATTTAATAATGTTCCTTAAGCTGAGAACTCTATGGACTATTAATTTATCATTGATGATGCTTCTCTGATCAGACAAAGGTCCACTTCTGAAACTTTGCCCTTTCTTCTAACCTTTGAATTTTTTTTATAAAAATGTGCACAATTTTATGGTTGATTTGGGAGATTTAACCAATGTCATGCCCCTCACTATCACAAAGAAAATCAACTCCCAACCTTAGAAGTGTGATACTCACATCATCGAATTGGTGTTGTAATATTACAATGTTAGGGATACTCCCAAATGTTTTCATTAGACTAGCATCTAACCTGAAGGTATTCTAGACCATTAACATATTCGTGGTGGATATACCTGATCATTGTGATTTATTCCTAAGCTGTGCCTGGTCGTCGAAATTGAATGGATATTTTTCTACTGACTTGTATCATCTATAGTTACCTTATGAGGGATAGGAAAATAAGATACAACTAGATCAAGAGAAATATATGAAATATGTAGTGACTAACTTAGAAACACCCAATGAACCTCTATTGTTCAGTGACACCACATTTGGAAATTTTTACACAGATACCTTTTTCAAAGACTTTCAAGTGGACTTCTCTCCATATGCAAATTTGTCAAGATAGTCAGAAACAGTTCATTGTGTGCAGTATTCATGTACAAATTGTCTCACACTAGATTCAAATGTTCTTGATGTGAGATTAATGTCGACTTTTGGTCCTTATGCTTTGATGGGTCAAAATCTAAGGAGGGTGCAAGTCTTGACTACATTCTTGTCAATCCAAAAGGTAATACAACCCTTATTTCTTGAATATTGGAGTTTGAGTGCATGAATAAAACTATAGAACACGAGGCCTTGATTCAAGGACTCAAAATAGTGGTGGATATAAAAGTATAATTTTTGAACGTATTTGGTGACTATGAGATTGTAGTTAAATAGGTACATATGTTGATTCATTGCATCTTGAGCCACTTACCAATATGAGGTATGTAGCTTGATCAATCATTTTTTTGCATTCAATATATGTTCTATTCCTTGCTTTCAAAAGTTTGATGTTGACTTGTTGACTAATGTTTCCTGTAGACTAATTCCTTTTGAAAATTTATTTATTGATTCTTTCTATGTGGATTAGATCTACATGCCTGAAATCCTTGATAATTTTACAATTTGGGGAGTTTTTAAGGATTTTCCTTGTATCTTAAACTTCCTCCACATGGAGGGGCCTTCAAGGACTCAATCATTGATGAAGAAAGACACAATCAATCTATATAAAAGACATCATGCACTTTAGACAAAATTTAAGAAAATCCAATACCAAGGTCAATGGGTAAATTAGAAAATTTCTAGGACCTCCAAGAAAAATTCAAGCGGGTAACCAATTGCAAGATAAACAACCCCATTGTGCAATATGAAGTCATAAATTTAGGGCCAAAGAATGTCCAAGGAACGTAAACTTAGGAATAGGTTGCACTCTTACGGAAAGATCAAAATTCATTTGATTGTTCAAAGAATATGGTGATATCTTTGCATGGACCTAAGATGATCTAAAGACATCGGATACCAATATTATTCAACATGTCATTCTTACGAAGGAAGGTGCTAAAACATTTCAATAGAAGTTGTGGAAGATGCAACCTTCCCTAGAGCCAACTATTAAGAATGAACTAAATAAGCCAGCTATTAGGAAGGAACTAAATAAACTTCTAGCTACGAGAATCATATTCCCTATTAGGCACATGGAATGGGTAACTAATCTAGTCCTTATTAGGAAAATGAATGGATATATCTGATTATGCATAGACTTTAGGAATCTCAACAAAACATCAACAAAAAATAATTGTCTTGTCCCACCTGTGGAGCAAATCCTTCAGTCTGTTGTAGGTTCCTAAATGCTCTATCTGCACGATGGTTTCTTAGGATATATTCAAATCTTAATTTTTCACCCCAATTAGCTCAAAATCGATTTTAGAATGAAGTGGGGAACATATGCATATAGAAAGATGCCTTTTGGACTTATTAACATAAGGGCCACTTTCCAAGGAGAAATGGATATAACATTCATATGACTCATCAACCAAACAATAGTTGTGTACCTTGACGATGTGACAATCTATTCTAGAAAGAGGGATGTGTTGGAAAATGTAACTAATTTCGGTATTCATAATTTGTACCATTATGTATTTTATGTAAAAAGCAAAAGAAAAGAAAAAGAAGAATTATTATTATTTTTCTAGACAAGCATGTTCTTCAACCTTTTAGGTTTTTGAGTCAAATTCCTATTTGGACCTATTGTAAAAGAAAAAAAAGAAGAATTTTTAAATTTTGAGTCAAAAACCCCTCTAGGTGCCAAGTCGGCCCTGCCCCAATGGACGTGCCTATTCACACCCCCTTTGAACTATATAAATAGAGGGAAGATAGAGCTTATTTGGACACACACACTTAATGGATTATGGCATGAAATATCGCAAAGAGGGTAGAGAAGAAGTAGAGGATGAATTCTGAAAGAGAGGATGTCTTCTTGAGCTAAAGTTTGTGGAAGGTATGTCTTAGTACATCTCTTGTTACTGATTTCTTGTTGATGAATCTGTTGGAAATAAAAAAGATTTGAATTGGCATCTAGACTTAGAAGTTTCTGTGGTTATAGGTCTTGGATATCTCATTTGATCTAATTCTATAAAAAGAGATGTACTAACCTGATCTCTATGATGCAAAAGTTTAGTCCTGTGACTCAACTTTTCTTCTGAGTGGTTCGAATGAATATATTCTGTAACATCACAGTGATTTTTGATATTCGAATCTACGTCTCTGGGCTTAATAGAGACTCGCATATGACGAATATGTATCACTTCACAATGATTTGTGATGACTTCAATTCTCTGTGAATTATATGTATATATCATATACACTAAGTGACAATCGCACCTGTAGATCACAATGACTCGTTACAAAGATCCGTGACTCCTTTTAAATGGCTCGCTATGTCATGTGATCATTACCTTAGACTTTTCACAATGACTCGCTGTGTATGCTCTGCACCGTGATTCAGATCTTTGGCACCCATGGATCGTGTATAAATCATTGTACCTGTGGCTCAAAACTGTGATTTGATCTATAAATTGGCATCATTTAAACACCGATATCATTCACATTGACAATATATATAAATTGTATACAATGAATCAGAGTCGTTGAAGAGAGTAGCATACAATGGTCTGCATTCATGAACAATGGTCGTATGTGTGAGGCTCGCTTCTGCTATGGCACGATGATTTCACTCCATAGACTTTGGCATGAACTTGTATGACTCTCTATGGATTTGGTATTCAGACTCAGTGGTTCGTATGGCTCTACATGTTTGAATTAGTTAGCATCATCGCAGTAACTAGTTTGATATGCAAAGCTCACACTCATTTTTGCGACATTATGCATCATGTATTTCGTTGTATAATCCCGATGGCTCGATAACAACCATGACTCGTCGAAGTTAGGTGGTTTTCTGTTTGACCACTTACAATTAGGTGTGACCAGTTCCATGACATCAACATCGGCATTACTTGAATTTGTGATGTATGGACAACGTCTATCGTTTTGCAAGACACATGTAACAATGTGAAGAGCGAAACTATGACTTACATAGAAAATGATAACATAAATCGTTGGTATGCAAAAAAAAAATTAATATGACAGAGAACTATTGTTAACATTAGTGGCTTATAAACCATGAATATCGACTATGGGAAGCGGTTTTGGTTTTCATGAAACCGACCTGAAAGAAGACAATGTTTGACTCGTCAATAATCGATGGATACAAGACTGAGTGAATTGGTTTATCCTTACAATTAGAAGCAGTCTCGAATTGATAGACGAAGCTTGAAGATCAACATGAGAAAAGATCACCTGTTGAATAAATGTTGACAAGGACCTAGATCTCGCAAAGAAGATTAAGTGATAGAAGATGTTTTTGAAGAAGACATGCCTTGGTAACTAGATGAAGTTCGAATACCTCTTTGATGCAATTCTCGATAATCATGAAATATAGAGGTATGCAATTTTCGAGGTATGTCTATTGTATGGTGGGGAATTTCAATTAGTTTTTTTTTTAAATGATAAATAATTATAAAGTTGTTAGGGTTTTTAGATATGTGTAATATTGAAGATCTTTTGTATTTAGATGGTCTAAACATTAGTTTAGATTGAATTAACCATAGGAGTGAAAACCTTAATTGGTTGTTCCTTTTAAGATATATAGGGTTTGCAAAGGATAATCTAGGGTATGTGGTAAAACCTTAGCTAGGGTTGAATTGAATAAAACCTAGGGCCTGAAATTTAAATCCCTAGGGATGATGTTTCCATTAAAACCCTAATAAGCTTTAAATCAGTAATTTCAGGGTTTTTTTATCTAGAACCTTAGAAGTACACCTTGTGAGAAACCATGGAAACCTTAGATTGAAAAAATTAAAAATATGTTCTTGTCCTGGTATATATTGCTTGGTTGTACTTGTTGTTGAGAATTGCAGGCACATAATGAAGGCTATCAAAATTATGGAAGCAAGATGAGAAAGATGGAAGAACAAAGTGAGGCAACACTCATGCTTATTGATGTTTCCTTGAGCATAATGGAAAGTGGGAACTGTAAAAACCCTGATGCAAATGATGTTGAAGCTTCCAACTAATGAGTTCATTACCAAAACACATTGATGATTGAAATATGAAGCAAAACCTTGTTGCGATATGAAGACATAACATGCAAAGAAATGTTGACTTCAGAGGGAGCAAGTAGCATATTTTGGCATGAAATTCTAACTAGAGGATGTTATAATTTGGCAAATATGACGTTGATGATATGTTTGGGATATGGCTTGGCTCCCTGGTAAGGCATATTGCAAAATTAAGAGGTTGGAAGAGAGTTAATTTGATGATGTTGATCAACATCAGATATGGTCTCTTGAACAAAGAGAGAGAATTGACAACGGCCACTCCAAGAAAGAAGATATTGTAGCTTGTTGATTAGTTCGGTCTATGGACAATTTGATTAAAAATGCATGGAGAAGGATTCTTGTAAAGTATCGAGATAAGATCATATGGGAGAATTTTGATCTTAAGAGAAGCCAGTAAGCAGAATTTGATATTTTAACAAGAGGCCATCATGTTGAGGTAATTATGATATTGATGTTTTGATATTGGTTATCTGGTTAGTATATGGTTCTGTTATCTAGAAGAATGTTGCAGAAATGCATAATGGAAATTGTGGCAAGTTTATCTACAACTCCTTTTTTTAACTCAATTCAATGAATACATGGATTGAGTGGATGGATTTGGTAATCCTTTGAAGATTTTGTGGTCAATATGTCTATATCATATTGAGATGGAAAAGTAGCAGTACAAAAAGATAACCTGATGTTCATAAGACGATGAAGATCTTTCATGATTAGAAGAAGCTATGTCTAGCTATACTTTAATTGGCTTAATATAATTCCTTTGTTGATATAGGAAAGTGATATGAAAGGTTGATGGCCTGAATCCCTTCACAGTATGGTTCAAGGAAATGAAAGCTCAGTTTGCTGAGATGCGAAGAAAAAGGAGGATTCGTGCAACTACTCAAAGATCTCCATGAAGAACTAGTAGCTGATGTATTAATGAAGAAACACTAAGAGAACTTGTGACTATGACTTCCCAATTAAAAGGAAGTAAGGAATCTCCTCTATGTTTAAGGAGTAAGAAGTCTCCTTAAATTTTTGAAAAGGAGCAAGGATCTATTCCATGATCAAGAGGAGATGAGGATCTCGTCTTTGGTTGACAGTGAGATGGACATTATATTCTCTTCTTCATGTGTCATGCACTAGGCCAGAACTAACAACAATATGTCTAGTGAAGGCCATGTAAGGAGAATGGGGTTTGGAGGATTGGATACGCATCTGAGACTAGTACTCCTTGAGGATTAGGAATCCAAGATATGAAATAGTCTTATAGACCGACACTCTTTGATGATTGGACATGTATCCAAGACAATCGTGGTCAAAGAGGATTGATATTCTTTGAGGATTGGGAATCCAAGATATGAATAGTCCTAAAAGGACATACTTAGTGAAAATTTGGATGGGGTATTGCCTTAAGAGGTAGTGTGGTGTCTCACGTAAAGCCTCCAAACATTGTGCTCCGATATAGTGGAAAGGTAGAGCTTGTTAGTCAAGGCCTTACTATGTTGTCAATGCTAGTTATGATATTGATGCTTAAAGATGGCTTATCAATCTGAATCTTCTTCTGAAAATATTTTAGTTTGAGAGTATCCATGTACTGGGTGTACAATTATGATTACCTCCCTAGTTAAGTGGGAGTATTGAAAGATGTAACTAGTTTCGGTCTTCATAATTTGTACCATTATGTATTTTATGTAAAAATCAAAAGAAAAAAAGAAAAGAAAAATTATTATTATTATTGTAGACAAGCATGTTCTTCATGCTTTTATGTTTTTGAGTCAAAGTCCTATTTGGACCTATTGTAAAAGAAAATGAAAAATAATGTTTAAATGTGTAATTTTGGGCTAGAAATCCCTCTAGGTGCCAAGTTGGCCCTGCCCCAATGGACATGTCTATTCACACCCCCTCTAAGCTATATAAATAGAGGGAATATAAAACTCATTTGGACACACACACACACTTAATGGATTATGGTCCGAAATATCGCAGAGAGGGTAGAGAAGAAGTAGAGGACAAAGTCTGAAAGAGACGATGTCTTCTTGAGTTAAAGTTTGTGGAAGATTTGTCATAGTACATCTCTTTTTGTTGATTTATTGTCGATGAATCTGTTCGAAATAAGGAAGGTTTGACTTAACATCTAGAGGTGGAAGATTTTGTGGTTATGGGTCTTGGATATCTCATTTGATCTAATTCTATAAGAAGAGAATTTTCTGGGTTTTCCCCTTGGAGGGGTTTTTCCCTGGCTTGGAGCCTACATATTCTGTTCTTTTATTTCTGTGATCTTCATGTTCATGTTATGGTAATTGTTTGATGAAAGAATTTGAATAAATATTAATAAAAATGCTAAATAAATTCACAAACAATTACTATGGAAAGGAAAATCTAAATAATTTTACAGGCCTCTCGATTTTCCAATAGGATGATCATTTGTGGAACTTAAGGAAAAATTTCAATAGATTTAGGAAATATGGGTTTTCTTTGAACCCTAAAAAATCCATTTTCATGGTCACTGATGAGCCTCATTATCGAGTAATTATATGGGCCTTAATTGGCCTTAATTCACCTCCTAGCTTAGTCAAACCAACTATTCTCACAACTTATTGCATACTTTCGATTATATTTTGTTTTTGAAATGAGTTAGAGTTGGATATTTGGCTTTTTGGTCTAATGTGCATATAATGCAGGAATAAAGGATAAAAGCAAGGAGAAATGCAGGTATAAAGGATAAAAGCAAGGAGAAATGCAGGTATAAAGGATAAAAGCAAAGAACTATAGCAAAGACCTTGGTCAAGACTCGAATGGGACAAGATAGAGGAATTATAGGAGGTTAATCCTCCTCATGTACTACCCCTCCATTCGAATATTCCTCCATCGGCTCAGAGTGCAAACAACCACATCATGAGGACTAAAAGACAACCAATCAAGTGAAACAGACAGAAAACAATTTATTTTGAGTTGGGAGCCAAACCACCCTAATTTGGAAGGAAGTTGTTGGAGACTTCATATATATAAATAGAGAGGCTTAGGACCTCACTAGGATTCAGACTTCATTGGTAAAACTGTTTTATTTCTGAATTGCAAAGACTTGTGAATTTGCTCTGTAATCCATGGTTTCTGTAATAAAGATGAGTTTTGTTTAAGCCAGCTCTGAGTTAAACTTCGAGGGCTGAAGCTCTTGGGTTAGGGCCCGACCCAAGTAACCACAACTCCTCTTTACTGTACTATTATGCTAGCATAGAGTTATGTTCTGTTTATTTGTTTAAGTAGTTTCATGGTTTGTTGATTCATTTGCTTCAGTAGTTTCATGGTTTGCTAATGCATTTTCTCAAGAAGTTTCTGGTTCTGATTCATTTGATTAAGCAGCTTTCTGGTTTTATTCATTTATTTGAATAGTTTCCTGTTTCTGTTCATCTGTTACAGTAGCTACATTTGTTGTAGTTTACTTTCATTTGTGTTTTTAATTCACAGGTTAGTTAGAGGAAAATATTACTATCAGGTTGTGCGCAGGTGTCTCGGCCTCATCTCCTCCCTCTGGGACCATGACTTGAGGCAGAGACCCTCCAGCAACCCCAAAAACACAGTCTCTGGTTCTCGCATGGGCTATGGAGTTCGATGTTTAAATGTAGTTAGCTGTTTACCCGCACTGGTTTTTTCTGTTGCTTTCCTTTAAAAACCGCCTCCAGCACATTCCTCATACATCGCTTCCTCGCCATCCAATCACCAACAAACCTTCACAATCACCGTCCAATTCACTCTTTTCTCCAACCGCTGCCCCGCGTGGAGTCCACCACTTAATTTATGAACTTTAAGTCCCCACTGTTGATCTGCCTTACCTGATCTGACGGTTGTTGCTTTACCCAATCGCCAACTAGCTTGGTCGATCTCCACCGTTGATCAGCCCCGCCTGATCCAACGGCTGTCGCGCCATATCGCGTGGATTTTTGTCTGATCATTATCCGCGCGAGAGCACATGAAATGGGTGGTTTCCCCATGCTACGTGTCACCCAGGGAGGCTAATCGTGTAAAATTTGAGAAAACCACTTACAGCTTTGAGGGCACGCGATAAACAACTTACCGCCCTCTAAACCCGCTCCACCATTTCCGCACGTTCTTTTGCCTGCGATCTAATCTCCGCCGTCCATCTACCGACTAACCTCATCTGTCCATCTCTTGCCTTCACCCACGCGATAAGATCTTATTCGTACATCATGCTGCCATACTCATATCATCATGCATCATTTGCTGCCCATGCTCATATCATCATCTTGATTATTATGCTGCCCATGATCTCATACATCATGCTGCCTTCCTTCGGAGACAAATGCTCCGACTGTTTCAGTAGTTCCCGGTAGTTCCAGCTTTTCTGGCAGTTCTGGATTTTCCGGCAGTTCCGACAGTTCCAGCGTTTCCGGCTTTTCCGGCATTTCTAGATTTTCCAGCTTTTTCGGCTTTTCTGGATTTCCGGTATTTCCGGCTTTTCTGGAAATTCCGGCTTTTCCAGATTTTTCAGAAGTTCCAGCAGTTCTGGCTTTTCCGGATTTTCAGGCAGTTCCGGCTTTTCCGGTAGTTCCAACTTTTCTGGCAGTTCCGGCTTTTCCTTAGGATCTCTCCTCCTAATAAAACCCAAAGACAAGTAGAGAGAGGAAGAGATCCAAGTGTGTGTAGAAACGACTTGAATTCCTCTTCTATTTATACTAAAACGTAGAGGTTGAATAGACATGACTGTTGGGCTTTTGAGCCTGCATAAGTTGCTGGCCGACTTAACAATTTGTCCATAACATAGATAAATTCATAAATTCATAAATACTTATCAGAATCGGATGATATTTTGATCAATCCTACACCTCTCAATGAGAGAGATCCAATAAAAATATCAACGGCCATAAATAATATGACCCACATGGAGTTTGGCCCTAGTTTCTAATTTTAACACTCCCTCTCAACTAGGGAGAACTATATCTGCTGATCCATATGTCCAACTGTACTATCTCTGTAATGAGTGCCCTGCACTCCTCTGCTAAGCTCTGCTAGCTCTGATGGATCTGCTCTACTTTTCTCAGCTCTGCGTTGCTCAACTTTGCTGGATTTGCTCAGATCTGCTGGCTCTGCTCAGCTCTGCTGGCTCTGCTCAGCTCTGCTGGCTCAGCTCTGCTCTGCTCAGCTTTGCTGGCTCTGCTCTGCTCTGCTCAGCTCTGCTCAACTTAGCTCTGTTGAACCATGAAGAAGAAGAATTGATTGAGAATGTCTCATACCATTCTCCACTGACCCGAAGTCAGTCTCAGAGTGTGTACCACTGGTCCCAGACCAGTCCTCAACCAACCCGAAGTCAGTGTCATAGTAGGTACAACTCCTAACACTGGTCCCAAACTAGTACTCTACTGACTCGAAGTCAGTCTCAGAGTATGTACCCTGGTCCCAGACCAGTTCTCAACCGACCCGAAGTCAGTGTCATAGTGGGTACAACTCCTACAACTGGTCCCAGACCAATACTCTACTGACTCGAAGTCAGTCTCAGAGTATGTACCACTGGTCCCAGACCAGTCCTCAACCAACCCGAAGTCAGTGTCATAGTGCGTACAACTCCTACCACTGGTCCCAGACCAGTACTAATTGATCCTAGATCAATGAAGGTCATCCTAGCATAGGGAGTACGGTAGATACAACGATGCGTCCATTAGTACTACTATGGTCCCTATCCTAATTTCCTCGCTTATTGATCAGATGAGAGGTACTTCCCATGAGTCCCAGACTGCATGGGTAGGATGCCTCGATAGGAGAACTTAATCAATCCTGTCCTCATAGGATAACTAATCATCCTGCTACACAATCGCCATGGAGAACACATCATCCAGGCCTCACAGGAGAACTAATCATCCTGCTACACAATCGTCATGGAGAACACATCATCCAGACCTCACAGGATAATTAATCATCCTGCTACACAGGAGAACGAATCATCTTGTCCCACAAGAGAGCGAATCATCTTGTCCCACAAGAGAGAAAATCATCTTGTTCACAGGAGAGTGAGTCATCCTGTCCACAGGAGAGCGAATCATCCTGTCCCACAAGAGAGCTAATCATCTTGTCCACATGAGAGCGAATCATCCTGTCCACAGGAGAGTGAATCATCCTGTCCATAGGAGAGCAAATCATCCTGTCCCAGTGCGCACCACCAGGGGAGGGTGAGTCACCTTGTGGTCATATGTTGCTCCAGTAAGAACCGAAAGCCCCCAGAGCTCTGAGAGCTCAATGTATGCAACATGCAGGACCCTTTTACAAGGGTCTCTCGATGACTCCAAGTCATTCAGGAAAATCACAAATTTGATCTTTCCCGGGGGCTCTGACAAAGTGTAGCGACCTGTACATCATCTCAGTGTGAAGGAGCCTCCTTACTCATCGACTTACCATATCCAAATAAGGCAGTATCTGATGTCTATCTACTGGAGAAATCATTGAATATGGGATTCCTCAATAATTGAATCCCACCTCTAGTTGTCACAGAGAATCACAGTGGTATTCATCATGTGTACTCACTGAAGAGTTTCCACAACCAGGAAACTTCATACGAGGTCATACTCGTAGTTATGTATCTGGTCTCGGCGGTACTTATAACAACCGATTTCTACTTCTTGCTCATCCATGATATCAAAGCAGAATCCAAAGAGAACCAACACTGAGAAGTGCTCTAGTGATCCTCCACACTACTTTCCTAGTCAGCATTCGAATAATCATGCAATTTTCATATTTTTGGCAGTGTATCTCAGTCCATGAGAGATTGTGCCCCGAAGATATCTCATAGGATTCTTGGCACCAATCCAGTGAGGCTCAACCAAATATGATCTCACCATGCTAACTGCAAAACATATGTCCGGACGGAAGTTCACCGAGAACATCAATGTGATTGAGTTTATAAAACTCAGAGGCATTTCTCAAATCTGGTCCGACATCACTACCATATAACTTCTGAAAGTTAATATCCTCGAGGTAGTCACAGGTTTGCAGTTTATCATTCCACATTCGGAATCCAACTCCCTCTTACTTCTGCAAATGAGAGGGTCTGCACCTGTTAGAAATAGGTCGTCCTTATGAGGTGCCAGAATGAGAGGTCTATCATCCACAACCTTCGAGTAATGGTTTGGATCAGTTTCACTCCTAGTGAATCTCAGCTTCATCAAACAACTATCAATCCTCTCATACTACGCCCAGGGTGTTTTGCTTCAAGCCATAGAGGGCTTTCTTCCACCTGTATACATGAGATTCCTGTTCATGAATCTCAAACTCCACAGGTTGTTCCAAACCTGTGGACCTGCTACATGAGGGGAATGGTCCCCTTCTAAGATTTTCCTTCGGTACATCTCTTCATGCTCTTTTTGAATTCAGGCATCTTGGTCACCATCTGACTCACAGACCTCCGGTGTTGAGTCAACGGACATGGTCCCTAGTGGACTTGATACAACCCTGAACTCTAAAACATCTTTGAAAAATCTATTTTCAAACACGTACCTTTCCATTGATGAGTGCCATCCTGAAACCTTAAAATTCCATTTCCGAGATGGACACCAGGTTCTTCTTGCGATCAGGTACATAAAAGAGATTCTGGGGTTCCTTGCTTTCTTTGAAGAGTCAACCATTTCCTTGATGAAATGCATTACTTAGCATTCCTCTGATGATTGAAGATGTCCCTAGAATGATTGTTATCTTCATCAAGAGATGTGTCTCTACTATTCGGACACTCCTTTGCATGATGGCCAAACTTATTGCAACCAAGGCATCTGCCTTTCCTTCCACCCTTAGATATGAACTTCCCAATGAAGTGATCTTCCGCTGTGCCATTTTAATAATATTCTCTTCTTCCACTTCACCCTTAGTGAATTTAGAAGAGAGATGTGGAACTCATTGATCCTTTTGTCTTAACCCTATTGTCTTTGGTGATTTCTCTTTCACTCTTGCTTGGGCATTGTCTTCTCTTCAACTCAGATACCATGTTAATTTTAGGTATGTTATATGCTAGAGCAATTTATTTCAATTTCTTTTCTACATTAGCAATCACATCAGCATAAAGTAAACTAAACATAGAACATAAATATAAATTGTAGAAGACAAGCCAAGACAAGAGGACACAAGATGTGGCGCTAGCCAGGGACAAACCCCATAATGTGGGGAAACCCTTGATCAATTCTTCTTTTATGTTCTTCAAAGTTCAGTAGAGAAAGTGAGAGAGATATTACATTTACAATAGAAGTCAATCACTTTGACTTTTGATATCGGCATGAGATCAGTTGAAGACATATTGCTTCAACTGATTCTCTAAGGTGGCTCGTTCACCTATCATAGTGCCGCATTTCATCTAGTTGCTGCACGTTACCATGTGACACCTTGTTGTACTGTCACATGTGTTGAACCTTGATGACTAAGCTGCTCTCATCTTCATGCTGTTCATCATGTTGCATATTCCATGGTCTTATTTATCATCAAGCTACCCATGCTCATGATCTCATTCATCATTATGCTGCCCATGCTCATATCATGCATCATTATGCTACCCATGCTCATATCATCATGCTGCTTATTATGCTGCCCATGATCTCATATATCATGCTTCCCATACTCATATCATCATGCATCATTATGCTGCCCATGCTCATATCATCATGCTGCTTATTATGCTGCCCATGATCTCATACATCATGCTGCCTTCCTTCGGAGACAGATGCTCTGGCTGTTTCGGCAGTTCCCGGTAGTTTTGGCTTTTCCGGTAGTTCCAACAGTTCTGGCATTTCCGGCTTTTCCAGCTTTTCTGGCTTTTCTATTATTTCCGGTGTTTCTGACTTTTTGTTTCGGCTTTTTCTGGCTTTTCTGGTAGTTCTGGCTTTTCCGGTAGTTTCGGCTTTTCCGGCAGTTCCGGCTTTTCTGGCTTTTCCTTAGGATCTCTCCTCCTACTAAAACCAAAAGACAAGTAGAGAGAGGAAGAGATCCAAGTGTGTGTAGAAATGACTTGAAGTCCTCTTCTATTTATACTAAAACGTAGAGGTTGAATAGACATGACTGTTGGGCTTTTGAGCCTACATAAGTTGCTGGCCGACTTAACAATTTGTCCATAACATAAATAAATTCATAACTTCATAAATACTTATCGGAATCGGATGATATTTAGATCAATCCTACACCTCTCAATGAGAGGGATCCAATAAAAATATTAGTTGCCATAAATAATATGACCCACATGGATTTTGGCCCTAGTTGAAAATTTTAACAGAAAACCTCTCTGAGGCAGCCTAGGTATTTTTCAAAAAAATAATAACAATAAAAGAAAAAAGAAAAAAAAAGAAAAAAAGACATAATTGTTCTTTGCAGGTGGGTGATAAAGACAAGTAAGGAGCAAAGAGAATCCAAAGGGAACCCTACCTCACATACATTTCATCTCCTCCACTCCTTACCAATGCATCTCTCCATCAATTCTATTGTTTTTTCACTTCATTGATTCCACTTAGGTGAATATTTTGTTTTCTAACAAAATCACCTCAACCATTACCATCATCACTGCATCCACATACACTCCTACTCCCTCTGTCCATTCATTACAACATCCTCATAGCACCATCCAACAACATGATCAAGAATTCTAAGGGAGACACCAAACATTGCCAAGTGGTAATCCAGGAGCTCCACAGCAGCAACAACATCAAATCCAAGAGCTCCATAACAGCAGCAACATCAAATCCAAGAGATCCACAACAACAACAACATCAAATTCAAGAGCTCCACAACAACAACAACAACATCAAATCTTTAGTTACAGACACCTGCAAAAGCTAATAAACCATCAACAAAAAACAGAGGAGGAAGAAGAATGACCATCAACAACACCTCTGGTCTTTGAAAACCGCAGCATGGCATCAAGACCACAATTAGGTATCCTATTCACTCACTCATATGCATCATTTGATCAAAAGTTGTAAAGGTTAAGATATAGTTGGTTTATAAGTGAAAAGGTGGCAAAAAGGAAATTCTTTAATAAGTCAAAAGAAAATGCAAGAGTCCATAGATACAGTGTTGTTATGGAAACCATTTGAGAATGCTTGAAGAATTAAGATTTGGGGTAGAAACACTAGTTCAACAAAGACTCAGCATACCCTATTTCTTGATACAATCACTCATAGACTCCAGCAACAAAGTAAAGGAAGGAAATTCCCAACAGTTGGTTCACCATGGGTTGATCAGGATCCTCATTAAGGATTCCCTCCAAAGCCTCAGGATCCCCATAACATGGTCAGTCTTTAGAAACTTACCAGCAGAAGATGAAATCAAAACCCTCACCTATGATGTTAGTCCTTCTGTCAGTGAGGAGGAGGAAAAACAAGAAGAAGAAGATACAGAGCTAGATGGGGATGAGATGGGTGAAGAAGAAACTAATACAGAGGAACATGCTAAAAGAAGACAAGGAAGATGATGCTGAAACAAGAGGAGGAAACAAAGGAAGAAACTGATGGAGATGCGAAAGAACAACAAAAGGAAGAAGATAAGAAAAACAGAGAGGACAGCTGTAGGAAAAGGAAAACCAGCTAGCATGTATGGCCAGCCTCTCCTTGGAGGCCATCTAGTATAGGATGCCAACTAAATCCTATGCTCTTTACCTCAGAGAACAATCGCTGCAATTTCAGATTAAAACACTAGCAAAAAGAGCACCATGCCATTTTAGGACTGCAGATAGTTTATCGATCTTTGTGATCAAAGTGCACTAGAGGATAGGGCCAAAATGGCTGAGTTTTACTTGCATGACATGGCCCTCACAACAATGAATATTTGGGATCCTAATGCAGAGCTAGGAGATCTACAATTAATGGCTTTGGCATCATGGATAAACCATGAGAAGTCAAGGGCTGCAGAGATGAAATAATATTGGCTAAACAACAAAATGAACCTCTTTTCATCAGAGTTGAACAATCAAATCCCATGGCCCTAGTCATCACCCATAATCTAATTGCAAATGATCCTCAGTTGGCACTTAGATATCTTGCTGCCCAAGGGCAAGAAATTTCACATTTTGAGGATATATTTAAGCTGCTAAGAGATGATAATATACATGCCTGCTAAAATGGAACACACTACCACACAGTTTGAAGATCAAAGAAAAGAAGAAGAGGAAAAGAGGCAGGGGGAAGAAACAGAAAGGAAAGCAGGCTTCTATGAACAAGAAGAAGAGACCACAATAGAAGCATGGGATGTTAGAGAGGCTACCAGAGCCACTAAGTTGCCCAGAGGATGAGAAACACTTTCAGTAGGGGGGTGATGATGAGCCTCATTATTGAGTAATAATGTGGGCCTTAATTGGCCTTAATTCACCTCCTAGCTTAGTAAAACCAACTATTCTCACAAATTATTGCATACTTTTGATTATATTTTGTTTATGAAATGAGTTAGAGCTGGATATTTGGCTTTGTGGTCTAATGTGCATATAATGCAAGAATAAAGGATAAAGGCAAGGAGAAATGCAAGTATAAAGGATAAAATCAAAGAACTATAACAAAGAACTTGGTTAAGACTCGAATGTGACAAGATATAGGAATTATAGGAGGTTAATCCTCCTCATCTACTACCCCTCCATTTGAATATTCCTCCATCAGCTCGGAGTGAAAACAACCACATCATGAGGAATAAAAGACATCCAAGCAAGTGAAAGAGACATAAAACAATTTATTTTGAGTTGGGAGCCAAAACCACCCTAATTTGGAAGGAAGTTGTTGGAGACTTCATATGTATAAATAGAGAGGCTCGTGACCTAACTAGGATTCAGACTTCATTGGTAAAACTCTGTTTTATTTCTGAACTGCAAAGACTTGTGAATTTGCTCTGTAATCCATGGTTTCTGTAATAAAGATGAGTTCTGTTTAAGCCAACTTTGAGTTAAACTTTGAGGGCTGAAGTTCTTGGGTTAGGGCCCGACCCAAGAAATCACAACTCCTCTTTATTGTACTATTATGATAGCATAGAGTCCAGTTCTGTTTACTTGTTTAATTAGTTTCATGGTTTGCTAATGCATTTGCTCAAGAAGTTTCTAGTTCTGATTCATTTGATTAAGCAACTTTTTGGTTTTGTTCATTTATCTTAATAGTTTCCTGTTTCTGTTCATCTGTTACAGTAGCTGCATTTGTTGTAGTTTACTTTCATTTGTGTTTTTAAATCACAGGTTAGTTAGAGGAAAATATTACTATCAGGTTGTGCGCAGGTGTCTTGGCCTCATCTCCTCCCTCTGGGACCATGACTTGAGGCAGAGACCCTCCAACAACCCCAAAAACATAGTCTCTGGTTCTTGCATGGGCTATGGAGTTCGATGTTTACATGTAGTTAGCTGTTTACCCGCACTGGTTTTTTCTGTCGTTTTCCTTTAAAAACCACCTCCAGCACGTTCCTCATACATCGCTCCCTCACCACCCGATCACCAACAAACCTTCACAATCACCATCCAATTCACTCTTTTCTCCAACCGCTGCCCCACGTGGAGTCCACCACTTACTTTATGAACTTTAAGTCCCCACTGTCGATCTGCCTTGCCTGATCCGATGGTTGTCGCTTCACCCGATCGCCAACTAGCTTGGCCGATCTCCACCATTGATCAGCCCCGCCTGATCCAATGGCTATTGCACCATATCGCGTGGATTTCTGTCTGACCGTTATCTGTTCGAGAGCACATGAAATGGGTGGTTTCCCCATGCTACGTGTCACCCGGGGAGGCTAATCGCTTAAAATTTGAGAAAACAACTTACAACTTTGAGGGCACGCGATAAACAACTTACTGCCCTCTAAACCCGCTCTATCATTTTCACAAGTTCTTTTGCCCGCGTTCTAATCTCTGCCGTCCATCTGCTGACTAGCCTCATCTGTCCATCTCTTGCCTTCAGCCACAGGATAAGATCTTAGCTGTTCATCGCTCCTGTCAGCCTCGCCCATCCATCTCTTTGCCTCACCTGCACAATTAAATCTCAACCATTCATCTCCTTTTCTCCCTTGTTCATCCATCTACCTACGTAACCTCCTGTGATCAAATCCTCGTCGTTCATTTACCTTTCACCCAACTGATCCAACGGTTCTTATGCACTATTGCTCCCTCACGTACTCCTCTCATTGATTTTGACCTATGACTGCTTTTTTCGCCTGAAACCTGATTTAGCCTAAGTTCCTTTGTTACCCCTTAGTCTAGTTTTAATGTTTTTACTTCTGCAACATAGATAATTAGCATTAGTTTAATGTTAAATTAGCAATTTTGCTTAGCATAGATGTTTGATTGATTAGTTACGTTATGGTGTCAATTTGTCATTTCATGTTGTTTTCTTCATTACTGTAGTAGAAGTAGCTCTCTTTTAGAATAAGGTTTGCTCTCTTTCCATCAAAGAATTAAGCTTCTTCTGACTCTATAGAATTTTGGATTGGAACCCCTGGGGTATCTTGCTAGATAAAAAGTGACAACAGGCAAGACCTTCACTTCTACTTGTGCATATAGCACTGTCACCTCCAAGTTTGTACGAACCCCGGGTTGATAAGTAAAGCTGGTAGCCTTGGGAGTTGCAACATTATTGTTGCAATACCTAGGCCCATCAGTCACTAAAGGCCGTATTTTAGGATTTATCATGTCCAAGTTAGGAGTAATGATTGAGCTCGAAAGAACTAAAGAAATCTCCAAGTTAGAGATCCCTTGTAGTAAGAAGGAAATGCAATATTTTCTGGGAAAAATCAATTTGTTAGAAGATTCATCCCCGAATTTGTTGAAATAGTAAATCCCTTGCGCAAAATGATAAAAAATAATGTAGAATTCAAGGGGAATCATGAATAGAAAGAATCATTTTAAAAAATGAACAAGACAATTGATGATGCACCAGTCCTTCTAAGCCCAAACTATACCCAAGATTTTACTCTCTATACCTTTGCTTCAAAGGAATAACATGTTGTAGTTTTGACTTAAAGGGATTCAAAAGACAATGAATTCCCAATTGACTTTATGAGTTCGGGATTTAAGGAGTAGAACTTTGATATTAAGAAGTAGATAAACAAGCCTTTACAATATTTAAAGCAATAAAGCATTCCAAATCCTATCACCTCAAATAAAAATCCAAAGTAATTATTCTCTACCCCGCAGTGAGGAACTTGCTTACTCAAAAGGACCTATGTGAGTAGAGGGAACATTGGATGACTTCGTTATAAGAATATAATTTAGAGACAAAACCTTCCAAGATTGTTAGAGGATAAGGTTTATGCTAGTTATTGACATAAATTGACGATAAAAAACTACTGATAAGGAAGGGGTAATGAGGCATCCTTAATTGAAAAATACTATTGTTATGTTCTCACTTTAGTTGATTCTTGGTATAATAGGCTCAAACATTACTTGAATCTTGGTTCAACTCCCAATAATCTCAACTTGAATCTTGGTTAAACTCCTAATCATCTCATGCCTACACAATGAAGGGCCCTTAGGCTTAAAGCGACCTCATACCAATTAATCAATATAATTATTTTTCACCAAAATTATGATGGTATATTACTTCTATGCTTAGAGAAATACGATGCAGAAAAGGTCCTCAAGTATTTACATGAAGGCTGTTCTAGGGGACACTTTGAGGGAGATACTATGGCATATAAAATCATTTGATTTGGTTACTATTGGCTAACCTTATTCAAGGATGCACACACATATGCTCTATAAATGCGAAACGTGCCACAAAACTGTAGGATGAGAGAGGAAAGCCACACTCCCTCTCTAGCTGGTAGAAGTAGAAAGACCCTTCCAACAATGGGGAATAGACATAATAGGTGATATAACACTTGATTCGTCCTGAAAACATAAACACATTCTTACTGTCACAAATTATTTTACAAGATGCAATGAATTCATGCCTCTTAAAAAATAGATGAAAATCAGGTGAAATATTTTCTTGCTCAGAACATCATCACTAGGTTTGGAATTCTAGACTCATTAATATTTGACAATTCTTCTTACTTTTTGTCTCTTAGGCTTACTAATTTCATGCAACAGAAAATGGAATAAGAATTAAATACTTGGATAACTATTACCCCTGGGGGAATGGTCTACCTAAGTCCTCAAACAAGAATCTGGTGAATATCCTTAAGAAAAATTTCACACAATGTCACATAGATTGGCACATCATGCTCCTAAATTCCCTCTCAAAAGATAAAGTCACCCCCAAAACCTCCATTGATAATCCCCTATTATTTGTATTTATGGTCAAGAAGCCATCTTTCTTGCTAACATTTTCTTTCCATCCTTGCAGTTGACCCAATATGCTAAGGAAGTCTCATCCCTTTCCATGCTGAAAATAGAAGAACAATGCCATAGGGCTAAACATAGAATCCATGAGCATTAAGCCATAGTGAAATTATGGTTTCATAAGAAAATCATAGGTGATAAAAGGTTTCAAGTAGGAGACTTAGCCTTAAAATGGGACAAGGCTAGAGAGAAAAAAGGAAAGCACACCAAGTTTCAAAGCCACTAGCTTGAACGCATTTTTATGAAGCAACAACTCAACCCTAAGACCTTAAGACTCGAAACCTTGGATGGGAGGTTGAAGGATCTCTTTGCTAATGGTGAGATATTAAAGCACTATTTTCTTGATCACATGTGTGGTCTTATAGTCATATACATAATAGGTTTGTTTTTTTCCTTTTCATAGCTATAAATATAATATGTTTCTTAGAAGTTTTCCTTAGTGAATTAATTATACAGATACCTCTTGAGGTTAAACCTTGGCACTCAAAGGGTCTTCAGCTAGGAGAAACTCATCATGTAATCTTGATTATCCCAATGAATAATACCTAAAGGTAAATCCTTGTTTGTTGAAACTGGTCCTAAATTTTGTATCTATTTTGTGGAACATTTGCCAATTCCGAGGATCTCCAATGATGAATAAAGTTGATTCACCATTGGAACCCTTTTAGTATTATTTGAGAACCTGTACTAATTCATAAAAATCAAGAAAAATGAAGACAAACCTTGCACTCCAATATTTTTCCCATGAGTGCAATGGATAGGATTGGACGCTTTCAAATCAAAGCAAATCCAAAATACTAACCATCCCATGCCTTTAAGGGGATTCTAGATATACCCCCCCACCTCACTAGGTGGTATTCCATAACAGATAATAAAACCTCATAAAAAGATATATATATATATATATATATATATATATATATATATATATATATATATATATATATATATATATATATATATATATATATATATAGGGTTGCACATATAGTGACTGAGACACGAGTCCGGTTAAAATGGGTTTAAGGAGCAACCCTATCTAGGGAAACACATTCCTATGGGTAAGAGGGCTCCACTCATGGAACTTTGGAGATGAGGAACACACATGAAAATCCTACCATGAAAGCGCTATGATTTATCTCTTGGGTAAAGATTAAGATTGCTACATGCTAGCTTGAAAGAAAAAAGAACTAATGAATCCCACATTCTGCTTCTCAAATAATTCTATAAGGGTTAGTTGGTGGAAAGTTAGCTATAGTTAAAATATTTCATGAAAATTTACACTTGGAAATGTGGGACACAAAAGGAAGAATGCTTGAATTGGTAGAAGCCTATTTTTACCCCAAAGGTACTTAGTTTAAATACCAGGCTAAAGTGATGGAAGGAATAACTATGTTTCCCCCAGCAAGTCACCAATTAATAAAGTGATTGTATTTCATATTAATCACATCATTGAGTTTTGGTCAACTTTTCGAACCAACTAATGTGGTTCATCCTTAGGCCAATTTATGTGCCCAAAAATCCACCCCCTTCATAATTAGCAAGATCAAGTAATCGTGTGTCCCCCCCGCCCCCCCTCCTTCTTTATAGTATTATTCCTATTAGTCTTAGGTTGCAACCAATCAGACCCAATGAAGACACCCTCCACATAAAGCTATGCATAAGGGAATCAATATTTTATATCATGGCTACTTGTATTAGAGATCAAAATATTTTGCATTCACACATTCATATTTTCCTTTACCGATTCTCCATCATCGATGATGCTTCAGAGTTCTTTTCATCTTCCCTCTTGCTTCACTCTATATTGGAGTTCATATATTGGAAATAAATAGGTCATGTCACCTAGTTATTTAATCCTTCCAACTCTGTGATACCGACATTGTATTAGAGACTTCTTCCCTATCCATCTCCAGGGTTCACTTTATCAAACTTCCGATGTCGGTAATGTTAGCCCCCTAATTTGCTCTCTTTTGACCATTTTTCCCTTCCTAAATTATAACCATTTACCACTGTTTTACCTCTCTTATACACCCTCATCTTGCACTAGTCCAAGAACGATGACATATTTCACATGAACTTTATATTTCATATTTTTAACTTAACTTAGCATTAATTAATTATTTATTACATGATTTCTTGCTTAGAATCACTCTTGTAACTTATCGATATCTCCAATGTTTATTTGGTAGTCAAGTGCTTACCGTGACCGCTGATCCTAGTGCAGGATTGGATCTTGCACCGTGTTAGTGTCAGTCTTTGCAGCCTTCCTCCAGTGATCAAACATGTTCTTACAAAGTGATTTTAATGTATCAAGGTCAAATTTTGTCATTTCAGTTAGTCTTCAAGCAAAATTTGGTCACTGGGCATTGGGTCTAGGGTTTGATTTTACCCTTGTCAAAGTTGTCCAAATGTCGGTCCATGTAAATCGTTCAGCTGAGTGTACCATCATTCATAGAGTTTTCATTATCATGTCAAGTCCCACTGGGTCATTTTACACCTTGTTCATGCTTTAGTTGCGCCCAGGTGAGGTCATTTCCCTCTCCTAGGGTTTTGAAGGCAATTTCTCATGGATGGCCAAATCATTGGCAAAACTTGTATCCTGATGTTCATACACCTTCCCCTATCCTTAAAGTACCTTATCAAATACTTCCCATCACTGAGATCCCCCAAATTCCTCATTTTAGCACAAACCCTAGTTTCTTGCTACAACCTGGCAGTTTTCTAGGTTGGGCCTGTGTTTTGCCTTTTTGGACCCCTTCTCCTCACTCAATTTCAGAGATTCCACTTTCCCCTACTTCCTAACATCCCTCCCTACTTCCCAACATTTCCTCAAGAATTTAGAAGCTCCCTATCCCCTTCATTTCGCTTCATTTCGACAAATCCCTTGTTCCACACATCGGGATAGGTTTCACTCAAATGATATTTCTGAGCAATAAAAGATGAATTTTTGAACAATGAGAGAGTTTTTTGTCCACAACATTCCAAGGAAGAAAAAACTCCTTCACTTTTTACACAGGTGTCATGGTTTTGGAGAAATATAAAAAATATAGTCGCCTCGGGAGAAATGATGCACCTCTAAAGCGACCTTGGGAAAATCAATTTTTCTCCTAGCTAAGTTGGCCAAATGACTTGCTTGATGAGTCAAATGATAACTAGACACAAATATCTTTCCAATGAGCTATCATGAGCTCAATTTGGAGTTGAGGAAGGCATTCAAAAGTTGACTGTAACAACACTCTGCCTTGAGGCAGCCTCACTGGGCACATTTTGACCAGTCTTGGGAGATTTGATTTTTGACAGGGCAAATGAACTCCAAATTGAAAAATTCCAGTTGGGTTGGAAAGTAGACTCAAAGAAATTTCCAACGAGCTATCTTGCGCCCAATTTGGACACCGAGAAGGCCTCCAAAAGTCACCTGGAAAAGAGCGCGATGCACAGAGGGAGCGCGGCGCACTGGGAGAGATTTTCCAGTGTAAAATTTACACTGGCGCGATGCACACAGAGAGCGCGGCGCACAGGGAAAAAAGGGCCTGAAATTGTGCCAAATTGCCTCAAATTTCTTGTGAAGCCCATCAAATTGCAAGGTAGGCTCCATAAACTCACTTGTGCATCAAATTTGATAGAGATATGATGGTTTATTGCCTGTGATTGAATGCAAAAAGTTTCATAAAGCAAACACAAGAAGACATCAAAGAAAGACTGTTCTGCTAGGGTTTTTGCTATAGTGTTGTTGCTGCCAAGTTTATTCTTCCTACCCTACCCCTACTCCTTATTCCCCTATGCCATTGTCCCCATAATCATTACCCTAACATTACCAAGATCATACTCCCTTTCCCCTCCTCCTATTGCTCAATAAACACAAACCCTACCTTACAAACCCTAAAACCTTACCTTGCTAAAAACCCAAACCCTACCCTATCAAGATACCCCAAAAGCCCCTGTATATCCCTAAACAAAATTATCCTATAAACCCCTATTCCCATTATATTATCCCCATCCTAATGCTCCCTATTAAATTGTCCCCTTGGTGGCAGATTGTCAAAGCAACTTCTAGCTTCATTTAAATCAAAGGGAAGCCGAAATTCAACTTTTAAAACAACAGTCATGGCATCCGAGGTTTCATCAGAATATGAGGAGGAGACCCACAGTGACACAGCTTCAGGAGAACAGGCCCACAGGAGAAATCAATGAAAACAGGGAGTTTTCGCTTGACAAAGTAAATTTCCATTTAAACAATCTTCTTAAGAAGGTCAAAAGAGCTAATAAATTTCAAAGACGCATGGCTACTCATTGCTACACAAGGAATCAGGTCTCCAAAATCAAAATCAAGCAGTTGAAGAAAATACTCCAGGAAACCCTAATCAGGAAAAAAGAGAAGGTTAAGTTGGATTTGCTTGCTGATGCTCCCCTCAGAGCAATACAGGATAAGGACAAGAAACCTATGCATGATGAGGGGCCATCAGGTGAACAGGAGGCTGATTTCATCCTCATTCAGGATGATGATGCAGATGTGGAGAGCGCCCGACTTAGGATGACTATTCAGGAGCAGAACACGGAGATCCAAGACTTGTCACTCAATGTGGAGAGGGCCAAATGGATCATCAAGTATTTGGAGCAGAGAAACAAGTAGCCTGAGGACCAGCATGAGATCATGGAGCTGCAAAACATCCGTGAAGACCAGCAGGCTGCCCAAAGAAGCCTAAATGAGAAGACACCTATTCAGCAGGAGATAGAGGCTGATTGAGAGATTTGGCTCAAGAGGATCCACATCCACTTAGAGAAGCTGTCGACGAAAGCACACAAGGACAGGGACATGCTCAGGAACATGAAAAACCACTATTGGGCACAGAACAAGGTTTGCAAGGCACGAATAAGGAATTTGAAGGCAAACCTAAGGAAGGCATCAAAAAGGGAAAAACGGGCAAAGGAGAAAGATAGACTTAGAATCTTGGCTGAGGCTTCCTTGGCTCAACATGGCACCCCATAAGGAACCTCTAGCCCAAATTTCAGCAAATTTGGGGAAGTTTTGGTCAAATTTTGATTTTTTGGACAAAAAACAGGAAATTTCTCCCTGTGCGCCGTGCCACTGGCGTGACGCTAAAATTCTAGGGCTCCAATGGAGAAACTGCTTGCATATTTGGATTTAGCATAAAAAATTACGACTACTGGTGTCTGAGAAGGAAATTTTGGCAAGGTATGAGTCTCCAAAAGGTCAAAAAACACCCAAAAATGGCCTCTCTGCCACTTTTTTGACACACAGGAAGCAGTCTTGGGAGAATGAAGATTTGGAGGGGAAAATGAGCACAAAATTCAAAAATTCCAGTGGGGTTAGAAAGTAGATAGGACATGCTTTCCAACAAGCCCACTTGGATACATTTTGGACACCTACAAGTGCCCCAAAATAGGCTCCAAAGTGGCACGATGCAGAGAGAATTTGGCGCGGCGCACAGAGGAAAAAAACTGCCAATTTTCTCCCGTTTCGCGAAATTTCGGGTCGCGACTTCTCCAAGTGGGCCCGACCATCTACACTTCGTTTTTTTGGCACCAAAGGCGGCCTTTAAAGAGTTTTCTCTCCAGATGGGCATCTATCCAAGTGGCAAAAGAATGCAAAGGGTCACCACAGCCAAATGTCATGCTTGAGAGCACTGCACCTATAGCTGATGGTTGGCTCTCCATCTACTTTTCGAAATGATTTGAGTAACTTCCAAACCCCTGGGTGTTCCATCTCTTCTCTAGACTTTCTATATATTGTATGCAAGTTATTTGCAAAGGGTGGGCTGGCTTGTAACTTCTGGGAGACTGTGGGAAAGAAACTCTGTTTCTGCACTGTGTATTTTTGACAGAGGATTAATGAAAGGCAACGACTCTGTTTCATGAGATTCTTGTGGTCGTGAGTGTAGCAAATGTGTTCTTATGTTCCATATGTATCTTGTTATGTTTCATATTTCATTTCATGCTTCATTTCAGTGAAATTTTTTAAGTGAGATTAGGTAGAATTCAATTTATATTGCTCTGCCTGTGGGAAAATTTCATGTGTAGTGTTATTCTTCTATTGAAAAGGATTCATGCGACCATGCCCTTTTCACTCTCTTCAACAATCTTTCCATTCCGCGTTACCTTAAGCTGAAATTGCTGCTCTTGCCGCCTACCTTGCCTTACGGAATAATCTGTGCCTTCATATTCGATTCTCTGTACTTTGCTGTGCGCCAGTCCCATATACATCCCAGAAGCTCGGTCACTTCATAAAATCTTTTCCAAAATCCATTTTCACTTACTAGCCTAAGGTAAATATTGCTTTGTAAGTCATCTTAGACCATTTTGCCTATCCATTTGCTGAGCGTGACTCGGAGAAAGCCCTCTCTTGCTCTGGTAGGGCTAGCTACCAGACTGAGCGTGGTTTGTGGTTACCCTAATTTTTGCCTTCCTTCAGCCTAAGGAAGATTTAGGTGCTAACACACCAGTGCCAGCACAACGAATCCTTGCAGCAGATCCGAACCTCCTTGATCACCGCCCTGTTTTGCGCAGCTTCAGTAACGACATCAGGATAGACCTGAAGGCAACTGCGCTTTAGTCACGAAAGCAGGATAGATCTGAAGGCAGCCGAGCTCCAACCACGACAGCAAGGTCGATCAAAGGTAGCTGAGATCGTGTTGGGTCCCTATAATACTAGTGATTACCCCATTACTATTGTAGTTATACCCCTTATTTATATTGTTGTGCCCCTATTGCCCCCATGTTGTTATTTATGTGCCCCATAGAATCCCTCTATTGTTATTTTTGTGGCTTTATATTATTATTGTTAGGTCGGCTGGATTATATTGTGACTCCTTAGACTCCTATATATAGAAAGGAGGTTTTGTCAATTGTATCATCAAAGAATTGTTCATTTATGTAATGTAAAGGAGGTTGCCCCCTCGAAGAGGCTGAATTCTAAGGCGTTGATCTATCTTTTCTATCTTTTCTTGAGCTGGTTTCATAACATTTGGTATCAGAGCTTTGGATTCTAGGGTTTCGCTGCTCCAAACAGGTCATCGTGGAATTTTCGCTATAACTTTTTTTTCTGTGACGTTTCAGAAGTCGCAAAAAACACCCATTTGATAAGAAATCGCGCTGAACCTTGGGTCCAAATTTCAGAACTTTTCGCCAGATATTTGTGGAGATATGATCTGAGGAAGTTGGTCTTTTTGCAGACTCCTGAATTACATTCAAAACAGGTGACCTGGGGAAAATCGTCATAACTTTCTCTCTGGGGATTGGATTGAAATTTCGTAAGAAAGTACAGAAAGAGGACAGACTGTAGTTTCTTGTATGCATGTTTCAGATCCAAAGGTTGAAATAGTGACTCGTGGCATGTCGTACAAGTTCTCTCTACTGAACTAGTCTAAAAGCAAGTCACTGTGGGAGATTTCACATAACGCTTCCTTGGAGAATCCAATTTGGGTCAGACTTGTGGCATTGGAAAGAGGACGCAGAAGGCTACTACAGGTTGCAACTTCAGAACTGGATGATCCAAAATTATAGATTTACATCAGATTCAATATCAGGCTTCTATAAAGTGAAAAAAGGTGTGTAGTTTTTTTTAAAATTTTTGTGTAAGCTTGGTTTAACAGAATTCAAAGGGCATAGTAAAACATTATTATCGGTAACTGATGCCCCGAGGAAATAAAATGCAAACACCTAGTAAGGAACCTGAAAGCTCTAGCATGACTCATGAAGAAGAGGAAGAAATTCTACATGACATATCAAAATTACAAGAACAAGTGCAACAAATGTCACGCTCACAAAAGCTAACAGAAGCTAAGATAAGTGGCGTGGAATCTAAGATAAATGGCGTGGAATCTAAGATAAAGGGCATGGAAGCTAAGATGGAGGATTCAAAGACATATTTGAAGAGAGACATGGCAGATTTGAAGACAGACATGGTAGATTTGAAGATAGATTTAAAGACAGATTTGAAAACAGACATGGCAGATTTGAAGACAGATTTGACAAATTTTCTACAAGAAATACTTACTAATGGTGAAAAGGTTGTAAAGGAAACTCATGATGTGGACAAAAGTAATGTTAATCATGATTCCATAGACTCTAATGTTGGATCGAAGACCCACCATATTCCAAAAATCGATATGAGGAAGTTTGATGGCAAGGATCCCGCCACATGGATATTACAGATGGAGTAGTTCTTCGATCTCAATAATGTGCAAAACACACAAAAGGTACGTATGGCAATTGTATATTTGGAACCAAATCAGTTTGTATGGTATCAATGGCTTTGCTCTCATAAAAAAATTATCACTTGGGAAATTTTTACGGAAGAATTGATAGCACATTATGAAGATACAAAAAGCAACACTTTTTTTAGACAATTGATAAGTCTCAAACAAAAGGGTTCAGTAATGGAGCACATTGAGGAGTTCCAAAAATTGAACATAAGGGTAAAAGATATTCCAGAGGAGCATAGGATTGATGTGTTCATAGGGTCTTTAAAGGATAATATCCAACATGATGTTCGCCTTTGGGAACCTGATTCATTAGAGAAGGCATTCAGGTTAGCAAGAAAAATGGAAAGCAAAATTATGGCAACCAGGAAGCATACCACTCACAACTATAAAGACGGAAGTGTTGTTGCCCCTAGTCTTCCACAACCTATAAGGTTGACACCACAACAATTGGAAGAAAAAAGAGAAAGGGCTTTGTTACAGTTGTGATAGCAAATACACTAAAGGTCATAAGTGTGCTGAGAAGAAATTATTCTACATTGATTGTGAAGAGGAAGAAGAAAAGGAGCAAGAAAGGTCAAAAGAAGAAGATATACTCCAGGAACAAAGCCTAGATGAAGAACAAATAAATCCGACCATATCTTGTAATGCATTGGCCGGAATTACCACTCCTCAAACCATCAAGATAGAAGGACAAATCAAGAAGAAAAAGGTAATAGTGTTGATTGATTCAGGAAGCACCCACAATTTTATTCATTGTAAGGTAGCAAAAGAATTGAATTGCTTCCTATATCCAGCACCAGAGTGTCAAGTGATGATTGCAAATGGAGGAACAATAAATTGCCCTGGAAGGTGCCATAATATCAAGCTATCCATGGGAGAATATGTATTGACTAGCCCAATGCTTTCCATTCCAATGGGAGGTGCTGATGTTGTACTAGGAGTCCAATGGCTACAATCCTTGGGTACAATAGCTTTTAATTTTCAAGAACTTTTCATCAAATTTTCTACGGAAGGAAAGGAAGTTGAATTAAGGGGTATTGCAGGGAAACCAGGAAAGATAATCAGCTCTAATGGTATGACAAAGCTTCTAAAAAAGGAGCAAAGAGGTGTAATTGCACAATTATGTTCGCTAGATGTTTCCACATCGGAATCATCTATTTCTCCAGATCTCCAAAAAGTCCTGGACAATCATTCCAAGGTATTTGAGACTCCCAAAGGTCTCCCACCTATGCGTGATCATGATCATGCTATTCATCTGATTCCAGGAAGTGTTCCTCCAAACATCAGGCCGTACAGATATCCCTATGTCCAAAAAAGTGAAATTGAACGTATGGTTGCAGAAATGCTAGAGGCTGGTATAATTCAACCAAGTCAAAGTTCTTTCTCTGCTCCAGTAGTATTGGTGCACAAGAAGGATGGATCATGGCGCATGTGTCCGGATTATAGGGAGCTCAACAAGCTCACTATTAAAGATAAGTTCCCCATTCCTGTCATTGATGAATTACTGGATGAATTGCATGGATCAATTTACTTCACCAAGTTGGATCTTCGTTCGGGATATCATCAAATCAGAATGAAGATTGAAGACATTCCGAAAACGGCATTTAGAACTCATGAGGGTCATTATGAATTTTTGGTCATGCCTTTTGGCCTTACTAATGCACCTTCAACATTTCAAGGTTTGATGAATTCAATTTTCAAACCATTCCTTAGAAAATTTGTGTTAGTATTTTTTGATGATATACTAATCTACAGCAAGTCTTGGAAGGATCATGTTGAACATGTTGACAGGGTGCTACAACTATTGGAGGAGAAACAATTATATGCAAAAAGATCCAAATGTTTCTTTGGAGTCCAGGAGGTGGAATATTTGGGTCATATTGTATCTCATGAAGGAGTTAAGGTAGACCCTAGCAAAATTAAAGCCATTAAGGAATGGAAAATCCCCACATCCATAAAGCATCTGCGAGGATTTCTTGGGTTGACAGGGTATTATCGCAAGTTTGTTAAGAATTATGGGAGAATAGCAGCACCTCTAACAACATTATTGAAGAAAGATGCATTTTCATGGACTCCGGAAGCAACAAAGGCCTTTGAACATCTTAAAGAGGCAATGTGCCAAGCACCGGTCTTAGCTACACCAGACTTCACAAAAACCTTTATTGTGGAATGTGATGCTTCAGGAAATGGAATTGGTGCTGTTCTAATGCAAGATGAAAGACCCATTGCTTTTGAAAGTCGTCCAATCAAGGGAAAGTTTTTAAGCAAAGCTATTTATGAGAAGGAAATGTTGGCAATACTCCATGCACTTAAGAAATGGCGACCCTACCTAATGGGAAGACACTTCAAGGTAAAAACGGATCATGATAGCCTTAAATACTTTTTAGAACAAAGATTATCCTCTGAAGAGCAACAAAAGTGGGTCACAAAGATGTTGGGTTATGACTTTGAAATCATCTACAAAAAAGGGAAGCAAAATGTGGTGGCAAATGCACTCTCAAGAAAGGATGAGGATGTGGAAGCATTGTTGTGCGCCATTTCTATTATCCAACCAGATTGGATAAACGAAGCAAGGGAGGAATGGAAGAATGATGAAGAAGTGTGGGCACTTATTCGAAAGCTACAACAAGATTCCAGTACGTCTGATACATTTAGCTGGCAAAATGATTCATTATGGTACAAAGATCGCTTATACCTCTGTAAGAATTCCCAGCTAAAACAAAAGATTCTTATGGAATTGCACACTTCTCCCTTAGGAGGGCACTCAGGATTTTTAAAAACTTACCACAGGGTTAAGAAGGAATTTTTTTGGGATGGCCTTAAATCAGATATTCAAAAGTTTGTGGCGGAATGTTTGGTTTGCCAACAAAATAAAGTTGAAACAATTAAGACACCGGGTCTATTACAACCTTTATCCATTCCAAGCCAACGTTGGGAGGAGGTTTCAATGGATTTTATCACAGGTTTACCCAAGTCTGAGGGAAAGAGTGTCATCATGGTGGTAGTTGACAGACTTACCAAGTATGCACACTTTTGTGCATTATCACATCCATTTAAAGCCAGTACAATTTCTACTGCATTTATGGAAACAATTCAAAAGCTACATGGAAACCCAAAGATTATTGTAAGTGACAGAGATCCCATTTTCACTAGAAATTTTTGGACAAAATTATTTTCTTGTCTTGGTACTCAGTTAGCTCATAGCTCATCTTATCATCCTCAATCTGATGGGCAAACTGAGATAGTAAACAAATGTTTGGAAGGATATCTTCGTTGCTTTGTATCTGATAAACAGACACAATGGGTCAAATGGTTGCCTCTGGCTGAATGGTGGTATAACACTTCCTTCCATACAGCAACAAAAATGACCCCATTTATGGCACTTTATGGGTATCAACCACCATCCATCACATCATATTTAAGAGAAAATTCTAAGGTTCAGGCAGTGGAAGATCACATCGAACATCAACAACAAGTCCTCCAACTCTTAAAGGATAACCTCGTGTTGGCACAAAATAGAATGAAACAACAGGCAGATCAACATCGCAGTGAAAGAAGTTTTGATGTAGGTGATTGGGTATTCCTACGGCTACAACCATATAAGCAAATGTCCCTAAAGCAAGCTAAGAAGGATAATAAATTATCACCAAAGTGTTATGGTCCGTACAAGGTGTTGCAAAAGATTGGTACTATGGCATACAAATTGGAGCTTCCTGCAGCTTCTCGATTGCACCCAGTTTTCCATGTTTCATGTTTAAAGAAGGTTATAGGCGACAAGCTCCCAGTTCAAACAATATTGCCAGAACTTGACGAGGAAGGAAAAATTATATTGGAACCGGAAGCAGTAACAGAAACAAGAACTCGACAGCTACGAAATCGATCAATTTCAGAGTATCTTATCAAGTGGAAGAACTTATCCGCTGAAGATTCCACATGGGAGGATGAGAAATTTATGCAGAAGTATCCAGAACTACTCAAGCGTTGAGGACAACACTTTTTTGAAGGAGAGGGGCATGTTGGGTCCCTATAATACTAGTGATTACCCCATTACTATTGTAGTTATACCCCTTATTTATATTGTTGTGCCCCTATTACCCCCATGTTGTTATTTCTGTGCCCCATAGAATCCCTCTATTGTTATTTTTGTGGCTTTATATTATTATTGTTAGGTCGACTGGAATATATTGTGACTCCTTAGACTCCTATATATAGAAAGGAGGTTTTGTCAATTGTATCATCAAAGAATTGTTCATTTATGTAATGTAAAGGAGGTTGCCCCCTCAAAGAGGCTGAATTCTAAGGCGTTGATCTATCTTTTCTATCTTTTCTTGAGCTAGTTTCATAACAGATCGAATTTATGAAGAACGAACAGCTGGAGATTGGATACAACTAGTTTTGTTAAACTGCCTAACTTTGAAGGTCGAAAGATAAATTTCTGCATATCGGTTATGTAATTGGTTAAACGATCCTTTTGGCCTTCGGCCAAGGATCTATATAATGAGGAATGTAAATAGGATGAGATAGTTTTTCTTAACAGAAGTTTGTATAGAATAGAGATATAACCAGGGAGGCGGTAACATGCTTGTATTTTATTATCGCCCAAATCTGGGCTGGACTATGTATTCACGCATGTATTTGCCTCAGTGAATTAATAAGAAAGGGAGCTCCGCCTTATGTTGCATAAATCACATTTCTGTGTTTAAAAGCTGATGAATAGATAAAGTGTTGAGAAACATTTCTATTTGAAAGGGAAATGCGTTGGTTGGCTAGGGCCCAGCCAACCCAGCACGTTTACCCTATTTCGTGTTTCTTGTAATTTATGTTTATATATTGACAACTGTGATTTAATTTCCAGCACATGCATTCCTGTCTGAGTGAAAGTGGATCCACTGTGTGAAGTAGTTAAATTTCATTTCCCTGCATTTGATTTCAGATTGGTTTTCCTGCATGGTCCAAGCAGGAGAAATAAACCTGCACAAGTGCACGTTGGTGTGCTATTCATTTTCCTGCACTTGATTTTAGATAAGTTTTCTTGCTTGGTCCAAGCAGGAGAAATAAACCTACACCAGTGCACGTTGATGTGCTATTCATTTTCTGCAGTTATGTTTGATTGGTTTCCCTGCCTAGTCCAAGCAGGAGAAATGAACCTGCACCAGTGCGTGTTGGTGTGATACAACAAGCCTTTCTAGTTTACTTCTCGCAATTTCCTTGCTTCCATTAACACTTTATGACAAGATAGATTATTTGGATTGTTTCTTTATTTCTGCACTCTGTTAAAATCAGAAACTTTCATTTTTATGTGTGTAATTTGATAACACTTGCAGTAGTTAAACACTTATTTCAAGAATTAAATACTAAGTGCAAGAAGCTCTGATATGGTGCAAGAACTAGTTTCTTGCCACGGATCTGAGTGCTCTGAACCTGAAAAAGTTCAAGCCCTTGCAAGAAGTAAAACACTTTTAGTAAAGACACCATTTATACCCTTTGCATAGATCTCTGTCCCTGCACCAGTGCAAGCAGACTGCACTAGTGCAGGACATATTAGTGCAAGAAGGAAATCTATACATAAGTAGGTTTGAAGGGCCCATCTGATGAGACTGCTAAAGTGTCTCTGCTAAAGAAAAACAAACACTCAGTAGTTGATCAATAGTTAGCTAGAGTGATTGCCCCTTTATTTCTAAATCCATTTTGCAAATGCATTCTTCCTTGTTACAATCTTAGATTATTTTGATGGTTCAAGTTGCCTTTTTCTCTTTTTAGTTTGATTATGCAATCTTTCCTATAAAGAAAGTAGGGATTGACACTAGAAATATTCATACCATCTCTAGCATTGCTTGTGCTTCGTCTCTAAGTTTACGAATCCCCGGGTTGACAATTTAAGTGTTGAGGAGTTTTCTTAAGTGTAATTCCTACACCCAACATTTTGGCGCTGTTGCCGGGGAGGCGATTTGATTTGGTAAGAATTTTCTGATTATACAATAGAGGTAATTTTTCCTTCATTTTTGCAGTATTTTTTGGAAAAGCTTCCATGAAGGAATTTGATTGGTGTTGATTGATTTCTGACAGCATTTTTATTAGAAATTGTTTTGTTATTTTTCTTTCTTTTTTGAAATGAATGCCTAGAAAAGGTAGGGGTTCAAAGCCCACTAAGGGCCGAAAGAATTCTGAAAACAATTCTCATATTGGGTCTCCTTCTGTGAGCAGGAAGCCCAATCCAATTCAAACCCATCACATAGGAACAGTCCACCTGGATTCTGGTGAAAACAACTCAGGTGTGGTTCAGTCTGTTGGGAGAAAAAGGGAAATAATGGCAGACCGTGAAGATCATGGGGAAAGGACTGATGAAAACCAGGTAAGTGGGGAGCAATCCTCTTTTGTGTTTCCAATTGTGGACCCTGATACTATGGCGCAGATGAAGAACATTCCACCATCAACTCTCCCTCATTTCCATGGTAAAGTTCATGAAGATCCTGACTCTTTTCTATTCGAGTTTGATATTTTGTGTAGAAGTTATGATTATTCAACTGATGCTTAGAAGCTAAGATTATTTCCTATTACTCTCAAAGACTCAGCTTTACGTTAGTTTATGGGGTTAGGAGGAAACACTATAGCCTCTTGGGATAAGATGAAGAGAGTGTTTTTGTCTAAATATCAAGAATATTGCAAAACTCGGGACATGCAGGATGAGATTTTTACAATCATATAGGATGACGATGAAACTCTTGAAGATTATCTAGAAAGATTTCTGTATATTTTACAAAGGTCGAAACTTAAGCTTGACTCCAGTACTATTAGAACCTTGTTCTTAAGAGGACATACTGATAATGCTAGAAATAATTTAAATCTGCTAGGACAAGGTGATATTTCTCAGCAAAATTTCAAACAAATTTGTGAATTATGCAAGAAATTTTCAAGAAACCAGTATAGATCCAGTAGAGGAACTCGAAATAGAAATAGAAAAACCGAATCCACTGATGCTATGATTATTGGACTAGAAAATAAAATGGAAAACATGAAAATTGACATAATGAATATTGTTACCAAACAATTGGACTCTTTAAAATTTCAACAAAAACTCATGAAGGAACAAGAGTCATTAAGTATTTTCTGTCTTAAATGTAGAGACAAGCATCCTCCTAAAGAGTGTCATCTTAATTTGAAATAAGCTAATAAGTGTGCTATTTGTGCAGAAGATCATGTCATAGAAAAATGTCCCTCTATACCAGAACTTAAAGCTGTATTTACGGGGGGACATCCAGAAGCTGAATGCTTGTATGCTATGGGAGCAAAAATAAATTGGCCTCAGGTAGGTGCAGGTATGGCTCCTGAATTTTCTCCACACTATTTTGGTTATAATTCACATGCATATTCTTATTCTAACACTAATCAGCAGTGGCAGTATGGAAACCAATATCAGCATGGGCAACCTTCTCAACCACGGCAACAAGGTTGGAGAGGGCCAACTCATTCTCCATATTCCTACTAGCCACCCGTGTAGTCATATCCATCTACACATACACCTTATTCAATGCGTCAACCTCCGAGTCAGTCTACTCCACCATTACCTTTACCTCCACCTGTTCGACTTCCTCAGTTGCCTGCTCAACCTATGCCCAATCCTAACAATAATAAAGTAGTGCAAATGATCTACGTAACAAACCCACCTTTATTCGAGTATCAGTCTATTCTAGTTGGGGTTCATGATATTCAATTAAGATCGGGAAGCACTGTAACATCAAAAAATCATAAGCAACCTAGATTGATTGTTGAAGAGAAAGAGGAAGAGGAAACTCTTAATCATTCTCCGAAAGCTGTCACTAAGAAACCCTTACCCTCTGAATTGTTGCCATCTTCTTCCAACCAGCCTCCCTTCCCAGAGAGGCTAGTAATGGAAAGAAGTGAGCCTATTTCTGAGACTAGCTTGGCATCAGAGCTTCAGAATCTTTTCATTAAGATACCTCTGCTCCAATCCATCAAAGAGATCCCCATTTGTACTAAGATTATTAAGGAACTCTTTCTTAAGAAACCCGAGAGGAAGAGATTGGAACCCCAAACCATTCAATTTGTTGGTAGGGCAGCAGAGTTGATGACGGGATGTGTGTCTATGGAAAAATATACTGATCCCGAAAACCTTGTTGTCTCAGTTCAGATTGGTAATGTCCTTGTCTCTAATTTTCTTATAGACCTAGGGGCAGCCATTAATCTCATGACTAAGAAAACCATGGATCATCTTCGCCCTACTCCCCCTGTGTTTGAATTAGTGGATAGATCTAAAATTAAGCCAGAAGGAGTATTGGACGATGTGATCATCTCATTAGATTCTTGGGAATATCCTGCTGATTTCATTGTGCTTCAACCAAAGAACCCAGTAGGAGGACATCCCTTGATCTTGGGTCGACCATGGCTTGCTACAGCCGATGCATATATTGGATGTCGCTCTGGTGATATGTATATTTCATATGGAGATTCTAGGAAGAAAGTTACCTTATACCCCCCTGCCGGATCCATTCAGGACCTTCGAGATAATTTATGGTTGGATCAAAGTAGTGATGAGGAGACTCAACCCATTTCCCTTATTCATTAGTATGCTGGGTCTTCACAAGAAGATGAGATTCAAGATTTCCTGAATAATCTAGACACTATGCCTAATTTTGAGCTATTGAGCCATATTTTCAGCCTAGATTTTCAAGTTAATCATGATTCTCATGCTTTTGTACCGCTACATTTGACCAACCCCTTGAGTACTCCTGAGCCTGATACTACTCTTATTGAGATCAACCCCGGTAAATCCTTGTATATTAGTTCAGATTTGGACTCATCTCAGCGAGAGCAGCTTGTGAATTTGTTGCAAAACCATTTTAGTGCCTTTGCATGGGGTTATGAAGATATGAAGGGTATTCCTCCTTAAACTTGTACACATCATATCTATATTCAGGAAGGAGCCCGACCTGTCTGACAACCCCAAAGGTGAATGAATCCAACTCTAAGAGATATTGTGAAGGAAGAAGTACAAAAACTCTTGGATGCTGGTTTTATCTATCCTATTTCCGACAGTCAGTGGGTCTCTCCATTAATGCTAGTACCTAATAAAGATGGAAGATGGCGTATTTGTATTGATTATCGAGAATTAAAGAAAGCCACTCTCAAAGATTACTTCCCTCTCCATTTCATTGACCAGGTGCTTGATACCCTTATAGGAAAGAAATATTTTTCCTTTTTGGATGGCTTCAGTGGTTATAACCAGATACAGATTGCACCCAAAGATCAGGATAAAACTACTTTTACATGTCCATGGCTACATTTTCTTATAGAGTGCTCCCCTTTGGTTGATGTAATGCCCCGACTACCTTTCAAAGGGTAGTCCTGGCCATTTTTGCTGATCTAGAATTTGTAGAAATTTATATGGATGACTTTTCTGTGTTTGGTGATTCTTTTCAGAAAGCTCTCAAAAATCTGGAAAAAGTACTTCTTCGTTGTCAGGAAGCCCGTCTCGCCTTGAGTGACAAGAAATGTATATTAATGTGCAAAGCAGGAGTGGTACTTGGCCATTTGATTTTTGGTAAAGGTATCCAGGTTGATGCAGCAAAGATCGAAATCATTTTGCATCTTCCTGCACCCAAAATTCAAAGGGAAGTAAGAGGGTTTTTAGGACATGTTGGTTACTATAGGAGATTCATTGAAAATTTTTCGTAGCTGCTCCTGTTTTCCGACTTCTAGCTAAGGATAGTGAATTTTCTTGGACCACAGCTTGCCAACAGTCTTTTGAAACATTGAAGGAAAAGTTAGTACATGTACCAGTTTTAAGAGGTCCTAACTGGTCTCTTCCTTTTCATATTTCCTCTAATGCTTCAGATTTTTCTATTGGTTTAGCTTTAGGAGAAGAGGAAAATAAACAATCCTATGCTATTTATTATATTAACAAGAATTTGTCTTCCACTGAATTAAATTATACAGTTACAGAGAAAGAGTTTTTAGCTGTAATTTTTGCAATTAATAAGTTCAGGAACTACATTATAGGATATGAAGTATTTGTACATACTGATCATTCCGCGATTAAATATTTGATGAATAAACCATTAACTAGCGCTAGAGTGACTAGGTGGTTACTATTGTTGCAGGAATTTAATATACTATTGTTGATAGACCAGGAAAATCTAATGTTGTAGCAGATTTTCTTTCTAGATTAGATAATCTTGGTGAAGCAACTCTTGTTAATGATGATTTTCGAGATGAACACCTTTTTTCTGTCAACAGATTCCCTATGGTTTGCTGACATTGCTAATTACTTGGTTGCTGGGAAAACACCACCCCACTTGTCTGCTCGTGAAAAGTGGAGTACTGTTCAGAAAAGTGCTGCATATTCCTGGATTCAAGGAGATCTCTTTTACACTGGTCCAGATCTAATTATCCGTAGGTGTGTAAGAGAGGAAGAGGTGTTTGACATATTGAAATCTGCTTATGATGAACCTTGTGGAGGCCACTTTACTGATAAGCGGACTGCATATAAAGTATTGTGTGCTGGTTACTTTTGGCCTTCCTTGTTTAAGGATGCCAAACAGTATGTCAGGCATTGTGATAGCTGTCAGCGAATGGGCTAGCCTAATCAAACCAACGAAATGCCTTTATGCCCTCAAGTTATGATTGAGCCATTTGAAAAATGGGCTATTGATTTTATATGGCCAATAAATCCAACATCATTAAGTAAAAAACATATCTTGGTTTGTACAGAGTTTGTTACGAAATGGGTAGAAGCTAACTCTGTTTCTTTTGCTACAGAAAAAGTTGTTGTTGATTTTCTTTTTACTGAAATCTTTACTAGATTTGGTGTGCCTAGAGAAATTGTTTCTAACAATTGTCCGCAGTTTGTTTCTAATCTGGTACAAGGTGTGAGGGAGCAATATAAGGTCCGGCACAGGAAATCCACACCATATCACCCGCAAGCAAATAGCCAGGTGGAATCCATAAACAAAGTGATCGAGTCCATTCTGTCAAAGACAATAAATATGCATCAGAAGGACTGGGCTGAACGATTACCAGAGGCTTTGTGGGCATACAGAACCACTTGGAGGAATAGCACGAGACGTACACCATATGAGCTGGTATATGGCAAACAGGTTTGGTTACCAATTGAATTCCAGATCAAAACTTTCAGAACTCCAGTTCAGTTGGGACTAAATCTCTCTGAGGCACAACAACAACATCTTCTCCAATTAAATGAATTAGATGAATTTCGTAGGGATGTTGTTCAGCAAGACATACTAATTCAACAGCAATGCAAAAGATGGCATGACAAGTCTATTCAGAAAAAGCAGTTCCAACCAGGTGATTGGGTGCTCCTTTATTATTCTAGATTTAAAATCTTTAAAGGGAAATTTCGTACACGTTGGATGGGACCTTATGAAGTGATTCGAGTATTTGAGAATGGAGCAGTAGAAGTTAAAATTATTGATGGACAAAATTCAGTATTCTTGGTAAATGGACACAGGTTAAAGAAGTATTTTTAGCCACCTATCAGGAAAGATTTTACACAACAAGTCCAACAACGATTTGGGACGGTAGAAGTGAATGGTAATACCAACCTTTTGAAAACATGAATTCTCTTTCTTCTTAAAAATAAAATAAATTAATTAATTAAGAAAAAAATTAAAGAAAAAATATTTTCCTGTAATTATGAAAATCAATTCGCCAACATGATTGCAGAAGGATCAACCTAAAAACTAGCTTGATGGCAGGGACATCAAAAATTTCTAATAAAAAGAAAATGTTGCTTGATATTTAGATATGCTAGCAACCACCAAGTAAAAGCAGGTTCAACAGAACCAACCTTTATACAGTTGGGGTAATTAGCATGGATATTTTTTCTTAAGTAACGCTTAATTTTCGCTACAGTTATTTTTTCTTGCACCAGTGTAGGCAGACCTTCCAGAACATTTTCTGCCTTTCTTCATATTCCACGTTCGTAATATTCCCTCAGTTTTCTTTTTCAATCCCATAATAATTAACCTTCCCACATTCTTCTAAATTTACCTGTCCGCTTCGAAAAAATCCCACTTTGCCCTTGGAATTTTTTTCCCTATCCCACTTCTTTTTATCCCCTATTTTGGTACTATTCCTGGAATCCCTATAACAAAATTCCTTCCCATTCTGAAAATTCCCTTTTCCCACTTCTTTATTCCCTCACGAATTTATTGCAGGATCTCGCATACAAAGAGAAAAAGGATATGCTCTAAAGCATCAAGAAAGGGCGAAGCAAATTTTCAGTATAAGTTGAGGAAGTCATGTGGAAGTCCAGCCTATATTTTATTTAAATTCTCTGTTTTTAGATATTATGCTTGCACTAGTGCAAGCGTGTTGTCCTATATGATAACGTAAGCGGAATGGTACCAACAAAATATTATAATTTAAGTGGTGCAAGTAGATCAGTGCAAGCATGCACCTTGTCAACAACATAGTACAAATTATTCTTGTCATAGCATACGGCATAGGAAAGTGGTCATCATGAAAATTTATATGAAGTCCTTTCACTTAACCGATGAAGTACTTATGCTATCATACCGACTGGGAGAAAATTATTTAAAGTACAAGGTGTTTTAAGTTAGAAATCATGATCATTTTTTAATGAATGCTAATGATCCAGATTTAAACAGGAATGCAAAAAAATACAGAGATAACCATATACACAAAGATGCAACAGAAATAATACTTCATTTCATTAATGTAAAATACTGAAATATGCTTACAAACAGAAATGGAAATAAACTAGCTAGGGCGATGGTAGCTTATCTCTGAGAAGAGATGTGGCGGCTACATGCCTCTGAAATGTGTTACAATGAGGCTCAAAGGCCTATTTATTGTTGAGAAACAATGGAAAAACCTTAACATCCCAAAACCTAACCCTAGAAGATGAAACACCAAATTGTGGGCCTCGTTTGGGTAAATTGGTACATCAATTTCTCGGGGTCATAACTTTGGCATACGATCTCCGTTTGACGCGTACAATAGCTCGTTAGAAAGATCTCTCCGAGCACTACAACTTTAGGAAGAGCAACATAGGTCCATGGACCCATGTTGCTCCCAAATTTCCAAAAAAACATCGTTTAGGGCCTCAAAACGGCTCCGAAAGTTTAGGACTCGAAAAACTGCTAAAATAGTAAATTGTGCTAAAATTACAGAAACTGAAAAATTGGAAGAGACAGTTGTGGGGGTCCAGTGGGATGGGTGGGTGGCCACCAATATCCACCTGTATCAGCTAAGTTCTTTTTTGAATTATGAAGGAATGCGGAAATGTTTTAACCATTGCTTGGACATAATTACCCCTCTCCGCCATAATCCTAGACGTCCTTCACTCATAATGATTACCTCACCTAGCGTTAAACCGCCTCTGCAAGTACCAATCTGGCCTGACCTCAAAATTGCCATGCATCTATGGCGAATGAACAGGTGATAAGGCGGAAAGGGTGGTGGACAGTTGGGTCTCTATTTATAAGAGCCGATTACCCCGGTATTGCATGTAGAATTCTTCACTGTTCATAGCCGTTAAGCAGCGATGCCACCTGTTCGGAACAAACCCTCGTCTCTTAGTAAAGTAGAGCAGATTTTCGAGTATTGCAATAGCCTTGCGCTATTGTGAGACTCAAGTTTTCTTCAATTTTTGTAGAAGTTTGATGGGCACGATAAAGAAGTGGCTTTACAGTTCGCAAGGAGTTTTAGAAACGGCCGAGTGAAAATTGGGCCTCTCAAATTTAAAGTCACAGAGGAATTTATAGCAGCAGCAACAGGCTTGGAGAACACTGGTGAACAGTGGTTCAAGAATCAGAAGCTAGAAAGGAAGCGCTGGCAATGTTTCGTCATTGATAAGAAGATAGAGGTAGACTGGAAGGTAGGAGTTTCGCGCAGTGCCCTGTTGGGACAGTGGAAAGACCTCCTTTTCATCTTACAAAAGTTTGTGACCTGCGAGGGAAGATACACCCGCACCTTGGTATATCATTTTAGAATGCTGCAACATTTTGAAGCCGGCCAACACGTCTGGTGGAGGATGAATTTCCCTTATTTTCTGCTTAAGAGCTTGGAGAAGATGGCTAAAAGTGTGCAGGACGGACGGGCAAACCAGGCTGACACAAGACTATATCACCATGGCCTGATAAAAATTTTGGTCCTGAAACAGCTAGAAGTGAAAGGTATGACATGGGAGGCGCTGTTAAAATAGCTGCATGAAGGGACAGCTGCTGGAAAGGAGATAGAGGACCCCGCCAGCACAAGCAAGGGCCCGAGTAAAAATGAAAAGGGGAGTCCTTCTTGCACCAGTGCAAAAAGGAAACGAGCTGAAAAAGCAGAAAAGGCCCCATCTTCAAATAAGAAGATAGCTAGTGCACCAGTTGAAGAGACTCCTTCTACGCCACCAGTATAGACACAGACCCCCAAAAATGACAACCTGTCAGTCCTTGCAGACGCAACAAAGATTGCAGAGGTCGAAGACGATGCTCTGTTGGCCGATTTCATCAAAAAGCCCCAGAAAAAGAATAAAGTATCTGATGCAGGAAAAGAACCACAGTCCCCACAGGGCGTGGAATCCCCTCTTGCACCAGTACAAGAAGAAGCACCAGTGCGAGAAGAAGAACCAGAGAAAGAAGCATAAAACGAAGAAGCAGAAAAAGAAGAGATAGGAGGAGAAGAAGCAGACGATGAAGAACCAGAAGAAGAAGAACCAAAGGGAGAAGAATTCGAAGAAAAAGAGGTGGAATCTGAAGAAGAAAAGGCAAAATCCGAAAAAGAAGAGGCAAAACCCATAGAAGAAGAAGCAACAGAAGAAGAAGAGACAGGAGGAGAACCAGACGAAGAAGAAGCAGAAGAAGGAGAGGCAGGAGAAGAAGAACCAGAAGAGGAAGAACCAGAAGAAGAGGGACCAGAGGGAGAAGAGTTTCCTAATGTAACCATGGTGGATATGGAGGTCCCTGAGGAAGACAGAGCCCCTGCCGAGACAGAAAAGGAAAAATATTTGGTAACTCCTGCTGCTTGGGTAGTTGAATTAGAGCTTCAAGTGCAGAACTTAGAGTAGCTTGTAGCCAAGGCGCAAGAGGATAAAGAATAGAGTAGAGGAGAATTGACGTCGGAGATCTAGAAAAGGAAAAGAGAAGTTAAAATCTAGAAGTACCGAGCTACGCCATGTTTCAGACGACTTAAAAAGGTGACAAAGAAGTTAAAGAACATCAGAAAGAAGAGGTCTGAAACATTGCAGGATGATGACAGTATCCCAGAGCAGGATTGAGTTGGAATTCTCAAAGTTTTGAAGTTTTTTGCAGAGGTAAAGAGTTGTGTGAGGACACACAACAGTTTAGGTATGGGAGGATGTTAGCCCCCCAATTTGCTCTCTTTTGACCATTTTTTCCTTCCTAAATTATAACCATTTACACTGTTTTACCTCTCTTATACACCCTCATCTTGCACTAGTCCAAGAACGATGACATATTTCACATGAACTTTATATTTCATATTTTTAACTTAACTTAGCATTAATTAATTATTACATGATTTCTTGCTTAGAATCACTCTTGTAACTTATCGATATCTCCAATGTTTATTTGGTAGTCAAGTGATTACCGTGACTGCTGATCCTAGTGCAGGATCGGATCTATTTGAAAGGGAAATGCGCTGGTTGGCTAGGGCCCAGCCAACCCAGCACGTTTACCCTATTTCGTGTTTCTTGTAATTTATGTTTATATATTGACAACTGTGGTTTAATTTCCAGCACATGCATTCCTGTCTGAGTGAAAGTGGATCCACTGTGTGAAGTAGTTAAATTTCATTTCCCTGCATTTCATTTTGGATTGGTTTTCCCGCCTGGTCCAAGTAGGAGAAATAAACCTGCACAAGTGCATGTTGGTGTGCTATTCATTTTCCCGCACTTGATTTCGGATTGGTTTTCCTACCTGGTCCAAGCAGGAGAAATAAACCTGCACCAGTGCACGTTGGTGTGCTATTCATTTTCTGCAGTTCTGTTTGATTGGTTTCCTTGCCTGGTCCAAGTAGGAGAAATGAACCTGCACCAGTGCACGTTGGTGTGATATAGCAAGCCTTTCTAGTTTACTTCTCGCAATTTCCTTGCTTCCATTAACACTTTGTGACATGATAGATTATATGGATTGTTTCTTTATTTCTGCACTTTGTTAAAATCAGAAACATTCATTTTTATGTGTGCAATTTGATAACACTTGCAGTAATTAAACACTTATTTCAAGAATTAAATACTAAGTGTAAGAAGCTCTGATCTGGTGTGAGAACTAGTTTCTTGCCATGGATCTGAGTGCTCTAAACCTGAAAAATTTCAAGCCCTTGCAGGAAGTAAAACGCTTTTAGTAAAGACACCATTTATACCCTTTGCATAGATCTTTGTTCCTGCACCAGTGCAAGCAGACTGCACTAGTGCAGGACATATTAGTGCAAGAAGGAAATCTCTACATAAGCAGGTTTGAAGGACCCATCTGATGAGACTCCTAAAGTGTCTCTGCTAAAGAAAAACACACACTCAGTAGTTGATCAATAGTTAGCTAGAGTGATTGCCCCTTTATTTCTAAATCCCTTTTGCAAATGCATTCTTCCTTGTTCCAGTCTTAGATTATTTTGATGGTTCAAGTTGCTTTTTTCTCTTTTTAGTTTGATTATGTAATCTTTCCTTTAAAGAAAGTAGGGATTGTCATTAGAAATATTCATACCATCTCTGGCATTGCCTGTGCTTTGTATCTAAGTTTACGAATCCCTGGGGTTGACAATTTAAGTGTTGAGGAGTTTGCTTAAGTGTAATTCCTACACCCAATAGGTAAGAAGTGTCATGCAAACCTTATTATATGTTTTTCTAACTTCCCAACATTGAAATGGTAATAACAATCTGATGCCAAAAGGATTTCAATAAGTTTTTCATGTGCTTCCATTGCCTAACCCTTATAAATATTGAGGCATACGCTTATCTGGCATTGATCTCGGTATTCTACTACTACTGTGCCACATCATTAAATTGAGTTACTCCTACAAGGTTCCTTCACAACAAGAATGGTCTTACTTTCGATTAGGGCACTCTGACACGCTCTCTCTACCAACCTGTCGTCATCAACCCACCACATGGATACTGAGATCTATCAATCACACATCCATGATCCCTGTATGAGGACAATTTTATTACATAAAATCTAGTGCATTGGCTTATACTCTTGACATATTAATAAATTTCTTCCTTACACTATTTCCTATATTGATTATATCAAAGCCTCCCTTGATTGCATTAACACTATGCGAGATAACATTAAAGCCTTCCCTGAGAAGTCTTAAATACATATAAACAAATATTTAAGCACCTATTATAATTTATTATGAGCTCTGTGTATGTACTCCCTTACAACTATGTTCATTCTATATGCCAAAAACCAACCCCAAGCTCAAGGGACTAATAGTACATGCTTCATGTCCACTCAATGGGAAATTGCATTTTTGAATTTTCTTTTGGTTAGGTTGTATACTTCGAAACTCATATTGATTGTTGCATGCAAGTTCCAAAACTATAAGAGTGATGGATTTCTAAAACATGAATTAACAAAATATCAACATTGTGGAACCCATAATTCTAGATCCTCCTATAAGTGAGATTTTTTACAATAAAATTGGAGCTTTTGTTGGAGGCGAAGTATCCTTGATTGGGGAGAAATCTGCCGCACATATGCTAACTCCCAATTCAATGCGTCTGACCAGGATTATGCATCCATGTGTAATATAAAGAAATCCAAAATATATCAGGTAGCCAAAAGACAGACCATAATGAAAAAAAAACAACATGAGCAGATGGGTCATGACGTAGGTTGACTTAGAGTATGAGTCCATCGTTAATATCAAAGGTGAAATTGTGGCCTCTTTGAAGGTAGATTTATTCAACGAGATGTACCACCTCAATCCTCTCTAAACCATGCACAACACTTGAAAGCAACATTATGAAATTAGTGATCAACTGATTGTATGGTGAGTTTAACACCTCTCATTTCAAATTGAATGGTTTCCCTTAGCGGCTAAAATAATTTCAATCGATCATGTTTTTAATTGGTCAAATATTTTGTCAATCAATTTATTGAAGTCCCTTGTTAAGTAAAGGAAGCCCCAACAAATCAGAGCGCTTCATTCTAGATGTTGGCCTAGATAATAGATGGTTTTTCCACTGCTAATAACTTTCCCTGCATGGATGAGAAATAAACACTTTAGTTTTCACTTATATATATCTATTGTCAAGAATTGGGGGTAGACCATTATCCCGTAATCTTCTACGAAATTTGTGACGACTTCCTATCCCAGATGCATCAAATTCAATTTGTTTTTTCCCCCCAGAGTATCTGATGAGGCAAGAAATTTTCTTTGAGTAATAGAAAAATGGTACTGACCTGATAATGAGATCTTAGACAATTATTAAGGTATTACAGACTCATGTGCATGGATTTGCCTATGTTACTTTGTGCAATGGATCGATAAGATTGCGAAATACATAGACAATGAAGCAGTTAAAGAACATAATAGACAAACACACATAAACACGTCAAGTTTAATAAGGAGTTCACCCAACTCTCCTAGGTTACGTCTCCTGGTCCAGCCTTCAGTGGTGACCTCTCTATTATGTCTTCAGAAGCAGAGTTTTTACAAAAGTGAGCTAAATTTGAGTCTCACACAACAGATACAAAAAAACAAGGCTTTACTTGGATCCCCCAAGTCTTTCTGAGTACACAAACTCTCCTCACTAACTCTCTGTCTCTGTTTTCTCTTTGTCTCAGCACTGCTTGCCTCTATCTTCTGTCTTCTATGGCTTTAAAGCCAATCGGCACTGTCTGTTCATTTCCCCTTCTCGGGCTCTCTAGCTCTCGACCTTTGTCCACTCGAATCCCCCTTTGAGCGTTAGCAATCATTGCTAAATGCCTTCAGGGATGGTGACCACCTGTTCTGTAACGGAATGGACCATTGGGCCTTTGAAATCCTCGAAATAGTTGTTCTCTATTTACACAGAGAAATACATTCAAACACGGGAAAAATTTGCCAAAACACTATTCATATATCCATAAATCTGCCCTATACTTCTATCGGATCCACCTTTTAATTGCTTGTCGCATCTCCATCGTTGATCTGAGAGATCTAGATCCAATGACTGAGGTTCATTTCGGGTGGCCCATGCGTACGGGGGTTAACCACCTGAAAAGGGTGGTTTTCTCTCTCCGATGCTTGGACACGTGGCAGCTAGTGTATGGGCTTGGGCAGAGCCCGGCCAAAACCACTTACCGCATATGCCTGCCTGAAATCCTGCTTGTTTCGTGATTTCCATTTGTCTTTAAAAATACATGAAAACATTGAAAAACCCCATAAAATGGCTTTAGATGGACTTGAAATATTATATATTTGCATTCATAAACCCTTTCAGGTCCGGTTTCATCACATCGGCACATTTCCTTCATATTTCATTTATTTAACGAAAAACGCAAATACAAAGGAAAATGTTGTTTTCCGGATCTCAAAATATATGAAATATCACCTATATCTCCATCGGGTCCAGCTATCGCGAGTTATGTTTATATCGGCCCCGCTCCATTGTAATGCTCCGATGCGATGTTGCGATGCGATTGATCGCAATCACATATCGCACATACCCCCGGGCCGTTTGTAAGTGCTCCTCTGTGGTTTGCCGACGTGATATTGCGATTCAACTTGGGTTGTCGATCTGTGCGCTTGATTGACGGTCCTCGTTGACCCCGCTGATCACTGTCGCATATTCCATGTGGTCTCTGCCGATAGCCTCTGGTTGCCACCGCCGATTGCAATTTTTCGATCGAATCTGGACCATTGATCGGCCAAATCCAAGGGCTCCTGTGAATTGTGCCTTTGACCTCCGATAGGCTTCATTTCACTGTTTTATTTATGTTTTTGCCTCCCGATAGTGTTATTCGAATTTTCTAAAAGTTCTTCTCATGTGATAGTTTTAATCTTTAAAATACTTAGATGGTTTTCTAGGATCCATTTGGATCACACCTTACCACTGAAAAGGATTTTGGACCACCAAAAGTTGGTTTTTAAGCATCAATCAGGTGAGGATGCAGCTTCCTCACTTGCCCAATCTCTATCCATCTTGCACTGCTTGGTTTTGAACCTTTGAGTCCGATTTTGAGGTACTCAACATCCCCTCTGCGCGTAGTTCTCATCTTCCTGTCCAGAACTGTATCTTCCTGCAAATCATTGAGATATTCAGGCAACAGATCATCAATAGAAGGCAACTGAATTTTCTCTTTTGGATCTTCAATCAATGAAGGTTCAAATAGTCTCAAGTTCTCTGCATTAACTATTGAATAGATGTGCATGTAAGCTAGCCAATCAAGGCGAAAATCATTCTCACCAATTTTCTCAAGTATATTGAAAGGCCCATACCTTATTGGCTTCAGCTTCTTACCTTCACCTTGCATTCTGTCTTTGCTAATGTACAACCAAACTTGATCACCAACTTGGAAGCTATGCTCGCTTGGCTCTTTTCCAACTGTTCCTACATTGCCTAGTGAATTTCTTGGATCTGTTCAATGAACTTGGTTGCTTTGTCCACATTAATGTGTCCATCAACTGCTATGTCTTTACTAAAGACAAATTCCAAGGGAGACCTTGGTGTAAAACCAAAACAAGTCTCAAAAGGAGATCTTTGTATAGAAGAGTGCTTAGCACAATTGTAACCATGTTGCACATAACACAAATGTTCATCCCAAAGCTTGGGATGCTTGCTGCAATAGCCCCTGAGCAACTGGATCACTGTCCTATTGACCACCTCTGTTTGGCCATCTGTTTGTGGGTGAAATGTTATGCTCTTCTTCAATCTGGTGTCCATCAACTCCCATAGACTAGACCAAAACTTTCCAACAAATCGGGAATCTCGATTAGATACAATAGAACTGGGTAACCCAAAATGAACCCATACACGCTGAAAGAACAACTTTGCTGTTTGTTCAACTGTAATCTGTTTGTTACAAGGTATTAAAATACACATTTTGCTGAACCTATCCACAATAACATATAAATAATCATGACCCTTTCTAGATTTTGGAAATCCTCCAACAAAGTCCATGGAAACACTTTCCCAAGGATGAGAAGGAACTGGAAGTGGAGTGTATAAAGCTAGTTTTCTATTGTTGGGCTTTCTTTTAGCACACATTGTACACCCTTTAATATATCTAGAAACGGTTTCATGCATTCTCGGCCAATAACAAAACCTGTGCAACTGAGCAACTATTTTACATACACCAAAATGACCTGATATTAGAGAAGTATGTGCTTCTCGTATTATGTTAATTCTTTCAGTTTGAGGAATGCATAACTTTCCCAAATGATATAAGAGTTGGTCCTTAACATGATAATCCAATTCTTCCACTTGTTTTCCATGACTTAAAGTTGCATAGACATCTTTAAAATCCACATCTTGAGCATATTGTTCAATGTATCTTTCATGCAATACTGAGTTATGCTTAAGTATAGTAGATGCATTTATGATTCGTCTAGATAACATATTTGCAACCTTATTGTGTATGCCTTTCTTATATATGATGACAAGATGAAACTGTTGTAGAAAACCCATCCACCTATAGTGTCTTGATTGCTGCAATTTAGTTTATGAGTGTAAATATTGAAGTGGTTGATGATCAGTATGTATAACTGTTTCTTCGCCCATTAGGTAATGTTTCCACTTTTTCACACTCTGTACTAATGCATACAATTCTTTATCATATGTGGGATAATTAACTACTGCAGAATTAAATGTCTCATAATGATAGCATATGGGTTTACCATGTTGCATCAACACTACTCCCATGGCATAGTCAATGGCATCTGTTTCAATCTCAAATGGTCTTTGAAAATCTAGCAATGCTAGTACTGGTGCTATACTAATCTTTTCTTTCGAGGTGTCGAAGGCTTTCTGTTGTTTACCTCCCCACTGAAACACCTTGTTCAATCCTGTTAAAGCATGTAAGGGAGCTGCAATAAAAAAAAGCAATAAAATTTCTCCAATATTGTGCTGCTCCTAGGAAGCTCCTAACTTTTGTAGTAGATTTGGGTTTATGCCAGTTCACAATGACTTCAACCTTAGAGGGGTCTATCTTCAATTCACCACCCCCTATAATATGACCCAAATAATTCAAAGATGTTTTGCCAAATTCACATTTTGATAACTTAACATAGAGATTTTCTCTTTTCAAAACATCTAGAGTCTGCTTTACATGCTTTAAATGTTCTTCCCATGTTTTACTGAAAACAAGAATGTCATCTAAATATACAATTACAAAATCATCAATAAAAGGCCTGAATACATCATTCATAACTCTCATGAAAGTGGCAGGAGCATTAGTTAGGCCAAAAGGCATAACCAGCCATTCATACAACCCTTGCTTTGTTTTGAAAGCAGTATTCCATGCATCTTGTTCTGCTACTCTGACTTGATGATAGCCACTACGCAACTCCAACTTGTAAAAGTAAACAGCTTCTTTCAGGTGATCTAATAGATCATCAATGCGAGGGAGAGGATAACAATTCTTGATCGTTATTTTATTCAGTGCTCTGTAATCAATGCACATCCTCCATGAACCATATTTCTTTTTCACCAACACAATTGGAGATCCACATGGTGATGTGCTTGGCCTTATGAACCCTTTATCGAGCAGCTCCTGTACCTGCTTCTTGATCTCTGCATTCTCTAAAGAGGATAACCTGTACATTCTGATGTTAGGCAATGGAGCATCTTGCTGCAAATGAATATCATGTACTATTTCCCTTTTGGGTGGTAGACCTTTAGGTTCTTGAAATAGGATATCATATTCTGAAACAAATTTTTCTAAATCAACTTTCTGTTTAGCATCACAGCCTTCAAATGCATTGGTTTTATCAGGGGTCTTTTCGTTTACAACCATTAGTAAAAATTGCTTGCATGAGTTTACAATTCTTTTTGTCTGCCCTGAGTTTGTGAGAGTGCAGTTATTTTTGAGCTGATGAGCTCTTACAATATATTCTATTACATCTTTTGTGAGTTGATACTTATTTTCAGTTCTAAAGAAAATGGCTTTTCTATCATGCAAGTAGGGACTTCCTAAAACAATACCACATATATCCAAGGGAACTATATCTAACTCAACCTCATCTACAAAAGTTGACCCAATAGCAAACCTAAGTTTACATTGTCTAGTCACTTGTAGCTTTGCTTTATCACATACCCAACCTAATGGATATGGCTTCTTGTGAGGTGTTGTTAGTAAGCCCAACTTCTTTACAATTGTTTCAGAAATCAAGTTTACTTGTGAACCACTATCAAATAAAGTATCAATCTTTTGATGCTTGGAAATAACTCTAATATGAAAAAGCTCATGTCTTTTCCTCTCATTGTCTGTATTATCAATAGATTGTGCAAAATTACTAGTAGATGCTTCAAAATTTTTACCTTTTATACATGTCGCTGTGACTGTTGTTTCATCACTTTAGTCTGACCCCAAATATTTCTGAATAGAAGAAGTAGTATTCTTCTTCTTACCACCGAACTTCTTGGGTTTCAACTCCAGATGCAAAGACTAGCAGTGTTCATCATCATGTTGAAAATGCAACAAGATGATGGAGCTTAGTGAAAAGAATTCGCCTTCACTAAGTGGGCCCGCAGGCTATTTTTGGCGCAAAGTTTATTTTTAGACTATGTCTATTTTTAGACATATGGATCATGGTCTATGAGTTGCAGGATGCTATTTGTGGATGATTGGTAATGTTGGTAAAAATAGATGGACTTCTATTTTTAGACATATGGGCGGTTTCTATTTTTAGACTGCCAGGCTAAAAATAGAACAGTCGAATATTATTAGCTCATAATAATATTTGGACTATAAACATTATCTTATCCTCTTGGAGCACTTCAGTTCGAGCTACGGATGTGGAAAATGCAACTGTCAGAAGGAAATACAATTTTCTTATGAGTCAGTTGAGCTATTGCATGGAGGACTTCAGTTAGAACTCAAGTGGTTGAGTTTGGTGGAGTTGATGGACTTGTGTTTAGTTTGATTTGGTTAAACTAGTTGTATTTAGACTAACTGCAGAATACACTAGTGATGAGTGATGTGAATTAACTTTTAATTAATTCACTAATTATTAACTCATAAAGCAACTAAAGAATACATCAGTTAACTCAGTGCATGGACAGTTCAGTGGAGACAGGTGTTAGAGGTGGAGACTACTATCAGTTGTGACTATAGCTGTGCATGCGATTTGCACAATCAATGGATTGAGTATTGCCAATGAGGATTGTGTGGTCCAGCCAAAGGAAATACGAGTTTGCTTCAGCCATTCTCATCTATTCTCATGCAGGATTGCGCAGTGGAGGCAGGCAGACAGCGGAGGAGATTTGAACCTGTGATTGATTCAGATCTGAGCTAGTTTGTGTGTAACAGGTGGAGATAGTACTGATTACTTGCGAGGAGTATTGTACTATGTATTGTTACATGTTCTCAATCAATATAATATACAGATAGTTTGGGGTTTTCAGCTGTATGCTTTCCCCGTGATATACTGTGTTGATATGTGTGATTGATGCTTCAATGTGCGCATGCGATTGTTTCTGAATACTGCAAATTGATGATCAATAGTAGAGGAGGTTATGTATTATGCATGCATTCCGCAAATAGTGTATAATCAGGATAATCTCTGTGAATAAGTGTTATATTATTCAAAATTTCTACATGGTATCAGAGCAGAATTGATCATCAGATCTATTATTCAGAAAGTGATTACATTTTATTTCTTCAGGCAGAGTCTGTAATCGGGCCAGGTAGCCTCTGGATTCATCCTTCTTTTGGAAGGTGAGATATCCGGTAAAAGCCCATACAGTCAATCTTTGTACGAGAAATACTTTGTTCTCATGAATTTTAGATCAGAAGCGGTTGAGTTTTGAGCTAGTGGAATTCGAATTTGCAGTAGTGTTTTCTTGGTGTCAAAGTTGAAATGTCTTTCAACGGATTGCGATTGGAGTATGCTATTGAGGGCAGCTCGAATTGCATGGAAAGACAGGATGGAGGCGGTGTTAGATGAAAATGGGCTGAAGGAGTTCATAGAGGCTGAAGTCCCAAAACCTATTGATGCTGCTGAAGCTGCGGCTTGGCAAAAGAAGACAACAAAGTGTCGAAGGATTCTGTTGGAGGGTGTGAAGGATCACATTATATCCAGCCTGCATGGAAATGCTTCTCCATACTTGATGTGGAAAGCGTTGACAGATTTATTCCAAAGCAAGAGCGACCAGAGGAAGTTGGCGCTCAAGGATAAACTCAAAAACATTAAGTGTGAGAATGGAGACAGTATGCCCAAGTATCTCACGAAGTTCACCCAATGCCGGGATGAGCTGGGAAGTGTGGGGGTGACTGTCGATGATGAGGACTTGGTGAGCTTGGCTCTCCTTGGTCTTCTGAAGAGTTGGCATTCCTATCAGGACTCTTTCAATGGTTGGGAGAAATTGCCAGGATGGGAGAGACTTTGGTCAGATCTTGTGCAGGAGGAGATCAGGCGGAATACCAGGGACGGATCTTCATCAAAGGCATCCGATGAAGAAAATTGTGCTTTGGCTGCCAAAGCAAAGAAGGGGAAGGAGAAGGGTTCTCTTTTCGAATCAAGTTCTTCCAATGATGGGAAGAAGGTTGAAAAGTCGAAGGTGAGATGCTTTCGTTGTCATGAGTTGGGCCATTTTGCTACTAATTGCCCAAAAAGGAAATCCAAGAAGGGATCCGGGGAAGGATCTGAAGGTGAGGCACTTGCTTCATAGTTTGAGTTGGACTTCACACTCTTCGCATGCATGGTTTCATCCATGGTGGGAAGTGGTTGGTTTCTTGACAGTGGAGCTTCTTTCCACATGACCGGTGACAAGAGTTTGTTCAGTACTTTGGAGGAGAAAGATCTCCAGATACTCATAGCGATGGGTAATGATGAGAAGTATAATGTCTCAGGTGTAGGCACGGTTATTTTTCAGAGGGAGCATGGAGCTCGCCTTACCTTGACCGATGTCAAGTATGTACCGGGACTGAAGAGAAACTTGGTGTCATTCGCAATGCTGGAAGACAGAGGCTATGATGTAGTCTTCAGTAAGGGAAAGGTTTTCCTTAGACACATCATCACTAGATAGGTGAAGCAGATTGGTTCACGGGTCAAGAACCTGTATGCTCTTGAAATTCAAGATGCATGCAAAGCCTTGAGTAGCGAGGCAACTGATGGAGACTTGGTGGTTGAGAGGGAGCGTATATTACCTCTCAACATGCAGAGCCAGAAGAAGTCTCAGACGATTGTGGAGGAGCCACGATTGGTGCAGCAGCTTCAGGAGGTTGTGGAGAAGCCAAAATAAGGGAAGCTGAGAGGAGATCAAGTAGAGACATCTACTCATGCCGAGACCTCCAGTAGGGGGAAACTTCGAGCTAGGTGGGCTGAGGGATCGCATGCAGTCATACCTCCAGGTAGGAGGTGGGGTGATGTGGATTGATCGTCCCAAGGAGGAGGGGCAGGATCCTTGAGGCACCCAACCTCTTGGATGAGACCGTGCTACGGGAGCCCCAATGTGGAGTAGCAGGAACTAAATGATTGGGTAGAGACAGATGCGGATGGAACGGCAGAGAGAGCGACAGTGTAGGGAATCCCAAGGCAGCGCATGGCTAGCAGGCTGCAGTAATGTGAGAGGCACAAGTGTTTTGCACAGTGCCAGGTGGCACAAAGAAGTGTGCAATGGTACGAGATGCATGGAGAAGTTGCAGTAGCGCAGATGTAAGAGAGGGAGCACTTGTCAGCAGCAGGTAGAGCTTCAGCATCAGAGTATGTTCCTAGCCCAACAGAGTGGTCAGTTGGGAGTGTTTTTTTGTTCCAAGTGTTGTTGGAGCAAGAGGACCGGGAAAATGTGTTGCATGCAGAACAATCCAGAGTTGCAGGATAGGGGTTGCAGATAATCCATATCTTGTTGAGAGGGAGTGTTGAAAATGCAACAAGATGATGGAGCTTAGTGAAAAGAAGTCGCCTTCACTAAGTGGGCCCGCAGGCTATTTTTGGCGCAAAGTCTATTTTTAGACATATGGATCATGGTCTATGAGTTGCAGGATGCTATTTGTGGATGATTGGTCATGTTGGTAACAATAGATGGACTTCTATTTTTAGACATATGGGTGGTTTCTATTTTTAGACTACCAGGTTAAAAATAGAACAGTCGAATATTATTAGCTCATAATAATATTTCGACTATAAATGTTATCTTATCCTCTTGGAGCACTTCAGTGCGAGCTACGGATGTGGCACATGCAACTGTTAGAAGGAAATAAAATTTTCTTATGAGTCAGTTGAGCTACTGCATGGAGGACTTCAGTTAGAACTCAAGTGGTTGAGTTTGGTGGAGTTGATTGAGGAGTTGATGGAGTTGTGTTCAGTTTGACTTGGTTAAACTAGTTGTATTTAGTCTAACTGTAGAATACACTAGTGATGAGTGATGTGAATTAATTGTTAATTAATTCACTAATTATTAACTCATAAAGCAACTAAAGAATACATCAGTTAACTCAGTGCATGGACAGTTCAGTGAAGACAGGTGTTAGAGGTGGAGACTACTATCAGTTGTGACTATAGCTGTGCATGAGATTTGCACAATCAATGGATTGAGTATTGCCAATGAGGATTGTGTGGTTCAGCCAAAGGAAATACGAGTTTGCTTCAGCCATTCTCATCTATTCTCATCTATTCTCATGTAGGATTGCGCAGTGGAGGTAGGCAGACAACGGAGGAGATTTGAACCCGTGATTGATTCAGATCTGAGCTAGTTTGTGTGTAACAGGTGGAGATAGTACTGAGTACTTGCGAGGAGTATTATACTATGTATTGTTACATGTTCTCAATCAATATAATATACAGATAGTTGGGGGTTTTCAGCTGTATGCTTTCCCCGTGATATACTGTGTTGATATGTGTGATTGATGCTTCAATGTGCGCATGCGCTTGTTTCTGAATACTGCAAATTGATGATCAATAGTAGAGGAGGTTATGTATTATGCATGCATTCCGCAAATAGTGTATAATCAGGATAATCTCTGTGAATAAGTGTTATATTATTCAAAATTTCTACACATCATGCCCATCCTTCTTGTGGTGAGTGCATGAAGGTTTGTCTTTCTTTACAGTGTTTGTCTTCCTCTCCTTCCATTTTTGATTCTTCTTTTCCTTGTTCTTGCTTGTAGTGGGTTTTGATGATCCCCCAATCTCTGGGTTCACATTCTTGCCTTTAGCCTCTAGATGTGTAGCTTGAATGGATACCTCATCTATGCTAGTGGGGTTAAACATGAGAATGGTGTGCCTCAAATAGCTGTGCAAACCACCTATATACTTCAACAAAGTTTCAGGGGAGTCTACAGAAATGCCTAGAATTAAAGCAATTTTTCTAAATTCCTGGGTATAGCTTTGTACACTTTGGCCCTTTAATTGGCAAAGAGTTTTCCAACTCATCATTGCTTGCTGCATATAAGCTAGTGGATAGAATTGTTTTTTAATGGCAAAAACAAATTCATTCCAGGTAGAAAGAATTTTACCATGCTTCTTCAAATCAGCTTGTGTCTTGCCTTCCCACCACACTAGGGTAGTTCCTCCAAGGTGAAGGCTAGCCAGCTGAATCTTTCTCCTTTCTGAATTAATGTTCTGCACCCTGCAATATACATCAATCTGTCTAATCCAGTTATCTAGCTTTTCTGCATTTAATTCACCATCATAAATTGGTAAATCAAATTTCACATCTAATTTAATCACAACAATTTTCTTCTTTTTCTTTTTAGGGCTAGTTTTATGTGAAGAAGATGATGAGGATGGTGATGATGGAGTAGATGGTGGAGAGGGCCTCTCTTCTTTTCCTTTGCCTTTTGGATGGCCATCTAGAAGAGGTTCCTCTGCTTCTTTTTCTGTTTGAGGTGCTGAAGTGCTTTCACCTCGGCCTTTCTTAAATTCTCCATACATCTCTTCCACCATGGAACTCATGGTCATGAAGCTGTCCATGAACTGAGAGTCTGACTCTGATGAGGTTTGTTCTACCATCCTCCTCCTAGGATAGACTCTTCCAATTTCTGCATTAGCCTTGACAAGTTCTCCTTCTCCTAGTTTGAGCTTTGATCTAGTTAACATTCATCAATCTAGCACAAGCTTGTCTAACCTCAGCAAACTTAAAGCTCTGATACCACGTGATCTGATAATGAGATCTTAGACAATTATTAAGGTATTATAGACTCATGTGCATGGATTTGCCTATGTTACTTTGTGTAATGGATCGATAAGATTGCGAAATACATAGACAATGAAGCAATTAAAGAACATAATAGACAAACACACATAAGCACAACAAGTTTAATAAGGAGTTCACCCAACTCTCTAGGTTATGTCTCCTGGTCCAGCCTTCAGTGGTGACCTCTCTATTATGTCTTCAGAAGAAGATTTTTTAAAAAATTGAGCTCAATTTGAGACTCAAACAATAGATACAAAACAACAAGGCTTTACTTGGATCCCTCGAGTCTTTCTGAGTACACAGACTCTCCTCACAGACTCTCTGTCTCTGTTTGCTCTCTGTCTCAGCACTTCTTGCCCCTGTATTCTGTCTTCTGTGGCTTTAAAGCCAATCAGTGTTGTCTGTTCATTTCCCCTTCTCGGGCTCTCTGGCTCTCGGCCTCTGTCCGCTCGAATCCCCCTATGAGCATTAAAAATCATTGCTAAATGCCTTCAAGGATGGTGGCCACCTGTTCTGTAACAGAATGGACCATCGGGCCTTTGAAATCCCCGAAATAGCTGTTCTCTGTTTACACAGAGAAATACATTCAAACACGGGAAAAATCCGCCAAAACACTGTTCATCGGACTTCAAATATCCATAAATCCACCCTATACTTCTATCGGGTCCGCCTTTTAATTGCTTATCACATCTCCACCGTTGATTTGAGAGATCTAGATCCAACGACTGAGGTTCATTTCGGGTGGCCCATGCGTACGGGGGTTAACCACCCGAAAAGGGTGGTTTTCTCTCTTCGGCGCCTAGACACGTGGCAACCAGTGTATGGGCTCGGGCGAAGCCTGGCCAAAACAACTTACTGCCTATGCCCGCCCAAAATCCCGCTTGTTTCATGATTTCCCTTTCTATTTAAAAATACATGAAAACATTGAAAAACCCCATAAAATGGCTTTAGACGGACTTGAAATATTATATATTTGCATTTATAAACCCTTTTGGGTCTAGTTTCATCGCATCGGCAAATTTCCTTCATATTTAATTTATTTAACAAAAAAGGCAAACACAAAGGAAAATGCCGTTTTTTGGATCTCAAAATATATGAAATATCACCTATATCTCCATCGGGTTCGGCTATCGCGAGTTATGTTTATATCAGCCCCACTCCATTGTAATGCTTCGATGCGATGTTGCGATGCGATTGATCACAATCGCATATCGCACATACCCCCGAGCCGTTTGTAAGCGCTCCTCTGTGGTTTGCCGATGCGATATTGCGATTCAACTTGGGCCGTCGATCTGCGCGCTTGATCAATGGTCCTCGTTGACCCCGCTGATCGTTATCGCATATTCCATGTGGTCTCTACCAATAGCCTCCGCTTGCCACCGCCGATTGTGATTTTCCGATCGAATCTGGACCGTTGATCAGCCAGATCCGACGGCTCCTGTGCATTGCTCCTTTGACCTCCGATAGGATTCATTTCACTGTTTTGTTTATGTTTTTGCCTCTCGATAATGTTATCCAAATTTTCTAAAAGTACTTCTCATGCGATAGTTTTGATCTTTAGAAGACCTAGAGGGTTTTCTAGGACATTTGGATCAGGTACTATGAAGAACACTACATTTACATATGAATTTATGTCTTTTAAGTGCCCCCTCACTTGATGAGCCTACAGTTGGTCCATAACCGGCTTGGGATGGGATAACATTCGTCCTAGCTAACAATAATAAAAATTCATGGACAAGATTCCCTATCAAATTAGGCCATTATGCTCCAACGAAGTTTCCCCCAAAGATAAAAGAGGAAGATAGTATTAAGGAGTTAAAACTATTCATAGGTTTTTTTATAAGACATGACCCTAACAATATTATAAAATAGCATTGCAAGTATGTGAGGCTTTCACTCATATACAAACATGAATCCCTTGCTGATGACTCAATGTTCCAAGACATCCTCATTTATGAAGAAGGGAAGTAGAGAATGGAAGAAATAAAGTAAGTTGACATTCCGCCCATTCAATATCTCAAAGAAGCAAAAAGATAAAGGAAAAGGGAACAACAGTCTTTGGAGATGGAGGCAGTTTAAAAGGCCAGGGATGAACAAGAAAAAATGAAGGCTAAGGCTGTAGAAAAGAAAAGGCCTAAAGATGAATTGAGGAAGGAATGTGAAATACTGGCTCAGGAAAAACCCTAAACCATGAAAAAAAAATCTATTGATGATGAATAACTATAGGAGGAATTAGGTGCATTAGAAAAGGGTTCCGACAAGGGGAAATAACCAACGCATCCACTGAAATCATCCCAACAAAAGGAAGTCTTGGAGATAAGCACTTTGATGATTATCCAAATACAATGTATTATCATCTATAGAACCTGATCACCTTTGTCCCACCAATTGTTAAATAAATAAGCGTCACTACCTCTATTGACCCTCCTAGGGACCTCACCAATGAAGTTTTTTGCGTTGGGAGAATATTACTACCATAAATACAGGAAGGAGGTAATTTGCAATGTCCCCAGATGAGGAAAATTGAAGATACCAGGGAGGAAGAAATTATTTTGGAAGGCCTAGAGAAAATGATAATATAGAGTGTCACCGACCAAAGAAATCAAAAGGACACAATGGACATGACCTCTATTTAAGAGCCCTAACCACGATGAACAAAGCTTCAACTCAAAGTCTATTAATGGATATAGATAGTCTAACTAAAATGGTATCATCACTACAAGTACAACTAAAAGAGTAGAAGGAAGAGATGGACATGAAGAGACAGGAAAAGCTATAAAAACAACACCTAAGATTATCAGAGTCTTTGAAGACACAATTGGAACAAAATATATCACAACTTAAGGAAGCCCCCCTTAATGAGTTGAAAACATTGAATGAAAATCATAGGAAATATATTATGTGAATATTGAATAGGATCATAGGACTCAAATTGACGTTTAGGTATTAAAATAATGTGTTATTTAAGTTAACAATGATTTTCAAAAAATGCAAAATTCTTTCATGGAGAAGTTGGAACAGGTCCATTGCTACTTTTCATAATTGGAACAAATAGCTCGTGAAAGCGACACCTAATTAGAATCCCATAATAAATCTAGCGAAGCAATCAATGAGATTCTCAACTGACAAAAGAAGCATTGGGACACTCCAAACTCATTAGCACAATTGGACAATAGGAAAAAGATGAAATATCAATCCATGATCAACATTTGGAGGTCAAAGTGTGAAGAAACTAATGCAGTAGTAGATGGAGCCATTGAACTAGATAAGAAAATGTTGGACTTTGCCACTGAATGATGGAGAAATGGGAACTTGGGACCATAGAAAATCTATCTATATTTGTCTCCATCGGATCAAAGCTCCAAGAAATAGCTAAAGTTAGGGCCAATATAGTCACTGAAATCAAGTAGATCAAAACGGGGGATAACGAATCGATAGATAAATTTATTATCACTCCCATGAAATATGCAACTCAATTCAACCACTATAATGCTGGTATGAAAACAAATGTGAATAGGCTAAAATATTAAGCACTAAAAGGAGAGCGATAGTTACTGAAGGTAGACAATCCTCGGATTTATGAAATCTTGAATACCAATGCTACCTGGAAGATGTATTGAAAATAAATGATCTGAAAGAAGACTTAATGCCACTACTATGCTGAGGGCATTAATAGATGAAATCCATTTTTTTAATTGAAACTCATGTATAAATAAACTCCCCCATTGTGAAATGGGGAAGTGGAGGGGGAAGGAAAGGTTGTTATATGACTGAATTCCATACAAAAACTTTGTTCTACAACATTTTGCATTGAAGGTTTTGTCGACCAATACAATCTATTTGTTCAAGATATATACACGTCTTCCATGTATAGTTATTATTAATGTTTGTGTTGGACACCTAATCCGTTAGGGTTGTTTTGGAGCAATGCCAATAATAATTGAAGTCCAAGAGACCTCTTGGTAGGTGAAAAACAAGGGTCATTAAGAATTGTATTTATGTGTATCACAATTTTATTTGAAGGTATATCACACATTATTAAATCTATGTTTACATTTACATGAGTGATTAACATGGTATCAATGCAGGTGTACTCTTTCCTTGCTCAAAGTTTGTGAATCACAATTTTTTGGCCTTCATAGACATGGACACTCCTCCTTATGCAACATGGGTTCTATTCATCGGTATAATGTCATTTTGTGATTTGTTAGAGGCCCATTACCTCTTCATACTCTATAGTCTCATTGACCTTGACAACTCTTCCTCTGCGTGCTTGTTTGTAACCCATCAAGAGAGTTTTGAAATTTTTATATGTGTTTCTTCTTAAATCCATCCCTAAGCATTACCATTCTCCTACAATGACCTCTACCTTTATGGCATGCATAATGCACAATTCTATGTCTTTTCTTACCTGTCTCAATGCATGGCTCCTTTTCATTGCTAACAACCATTACATTCAAGTATCTATTGATTCTCCTCATCAATGTAATGCATGTTTTCTATCCACATCTTCCGTAATTGAAGTATAAAGGAAATTCCTAGAGTCGATACATGAAGACTATGGTCCACATCTATCTTCTATTCACAAGGTTTCCTTACCATTTAATGATTCCATTGACAAAATATTATTTGAGGGCATACACTTCATACACATCATACCAAGATAGCTCACCAAACATTGGATTGTGTGTTTGATGATAACCTGACTATTATCATGAATATATTTCTTATATCACATCGATTCATATTGAAATCAAATCAATCTTTTTTGATAGTGCTAGACCTAGCATGAATTGTTGAGTAGAAGATTTGAAGGCTTGATGTTAGAAACCTGCAATTCCTGCAATCACACCATCAAGCTATAGTTATGGAGAACGTTGAGGGAATGAGTACACCATCACATTGACATGCACATGAACATTGTTAAAAACGACAAGAGATAAGTTATCATTGCTATAAACAATAGTTGCAAGGGACATCAAAGAAGAAAACATCTTAGGGATTTTTGAACTTCATTTCTCATTTATGGGTTGCCAATTTTAGAATCCCATGAATAAGAGAAAACTTATTCCTCTATGGATAATATAGTTCAACAAATAATTGTTCATAATCACTAGTTGTAATCAGTGCTAATTAATTTTTTAGAATCACTGTGTATGTTTGAGGATGGGTGCAATGAGCTTGACATGTGAAACAAATATTGAAGCCAATAAAGTGTTTGTGGGAGAGGGAAGTGGAGCAAGTCTACTTGAAAGTCACACTATCACCTTCTTGGAGGAAATTTTCTTTGGAAAAGCATATTCATCCTGTGGTAAGCACATATATTTAGCTCTTATTCCAATAATAATAGCATAACCACCATGTTTTAGATGCGTCGGAATCAAAATTGAGGAAGAACCCCTTTTAATTTCCCTCACTTGATGACAAGTCAAATTCCACATCCAGTGAAATATTTCTGAAAAACTACATCGAGATGACAATTCAATTTAGTTTCCTAGATTGATCAACATTATTAGAGTAAGGAAGAGGATATAAGAATGGTAGCAATTCTCCAAGGAAATAAGTTATTGATTAGTTATCCTATAAGCACTTATCTTCCCAACAATGGTATCAATCATTCAACATATAAAGATTATATTGCTTATGGGAAAAAAGCTCCTAAAAAAGCTATGTATTATGTAGAAAGTTGATCAATGGTGCAAACATTAAAAGCCAATTAATTTGTATTGGCAGAGTGGGTTATGAAATTGGCCTAAATCTTCTAGGAACCTACAACACTTGATATTTTAACTGACCTTGAATACTCTACTCCGTTTGTTCATTTTTTATTCAAGTTTCAATTACTCGTAAAATTGTTCCTTGTAGAAGTTTTAATAGAGATTGTGAAGCCATATGCTCAAGAACACTTCTTTTATGTGATCACAAATACAATTGGTCCAATTGATGATTTTATTGCAAGATATTTGTACTAGTGGATAGATCCTGCTGGAGCAATTGTGTTGGCTTTCTACACAACTAGAACATGGTCAAACACAATTTTGGAAAATGTGAATTTGTTGGTTAAGAAAACAAATCTTATTGATTATTTGTAAAAGTTGGCACATCTCTATTAGAATCATCTCAAAGAAATTTGGTATATTGAAATAGTGAGAGCATACACATTTGGTTGAGGGAGACCTAATCTCATGACGTTGGAAAAGCACTTCAGGAAAAACTAGAATCTCTTCCTAACATAGAATGAGATATTGTGCATTTAGACTGTTAATATAGTCACAGACCTGAGCATGGGAAAAGGTTACTCGTAATTATGTATGTGCGTGTCATTTTATAATTAAAAATTGATAATCTACTTTTGAGTTCTCCTTTTAATCTCTCATTGCTAACATTATCATCCTAGGATGTGATGGTAAAGTGAAACTGTGGGACTTGTAGATTTTTCTCTGAGAAAATTTCATACAGAAATCAACAATGAATGTATGTTGAGACTTCCTAACAATTAGATTTCTAATTTTTGTATTGCAGCTGATGAATTGAGTTGCAAGAAATATTTTGAGTTTTTAATGGCTTGAATTGATAATGTATTAGAATTACTTAAGACTCTAATACTCTCTTCTATTGAAAATATGGTCACAATTGACAAAGGCACTCTCACCAATGTATGGACTTGTTTACAAGATTCATAGGAAAAAATCAAGTTTCTCCAGCTCAAATATTAGCTCTAGCAAGATGAACTACAATAAAAGAGTCATCATTATGAATTTGTATTTGTTTATAAAAAATATCTTTTTGAGTTTGAGAAATATTCCCATTAACAAAAAACACATGATCAAATCCCTGAGGCCATTTTAGGAGCAGATTTGGATGAAGACGCAGAGGTTCAACTTGTACTTCTCAAGCCCATTAATAAACCTTGGGAATAACTTATTAACAATAAGAAAAAATCGATCTTTAATATGAAATGATGCATCCTTTCACATTCTATACTATTCTAAACCCATCAAGTTTCAGATTGTTGGGTTTCTTTAGGACGGTTCATCTTCAACTATTCCACATCCTACTCCTCTTCCAAAACCACTTCATATTGTTAAATGCGAACATTGTTATCGAGATGGCTACACGAAAGGTCAACGCTTTGATCTTCACCCTTCTGAGCATTATGGTAAACATACTCATCATTCAAACAAATGTTCTTGAAGCAATAATACTCCAAGAGCTAAGATTCACCTTGGATGGATCGCTTCTTGGCAATGATATTTAACAACTAAGAAGATATATCAACCATACCTTAGAGTTCATTCTCATGTATTGACACATCTTGTAGTATAGATATCTACATCTTCTCACCTTGTATTTGACAGGGGGAATTGATGATCAACTAACAAATTTGAAGAAATATCAAGCGAATCTGAGCCACAACATGAACCAGAGATAGCTGCTAGAGCCTAGAGCTAGAGTCAACCACAACTAGATTTAGATTTGTATCTAGACACATATTATTTGATAATCAACTACCAACTTCGGAGAAATATAAAGTGAACTTGACCCAGATCTTGAACCAATGGAAGTTGTTAGAGCCTATAGCCAGAGTTAACTATATCCAAATTCAAAGTTGTAGCCAAAGGCATATTCATGCTCCATAAACATGATTTTTGGTGGCTAGACTTAAACCACAACTTGTAGAATACTTTAGCTTCTATAACCAATCATTAGGGAGCACTTCCACTTCGTAGAAGACTTCAACTTTTAGTTATATTCAAAATTGTTCCAAGAATTCTTCGAGCCTGGTTCCAAGTTTGGTGGTCATCCTTAAACCACCACTGGTAGAAACATCAAGTTATGCTACCTTTGGTTTGTGGTTTTCCTTAAACCACCATTTTAGAGTGAAAATCCATCCATTTCCTACCATACACTTTTGTATTTCAGCTCTCTTCTTGGACTCACATACACCCGTTCATGTTAAGGGAGGAATGTTGGACACGACCTAATCTGTTAGGTTTGGTGTGGAGGTCAATAGTCATTGAAGTCCAAGAGACCTCTTGGTAGATGAAAACCAGGGGTCATTAAGAATTTTATTTATGTGTATCATATTTTTAACATAAGGTATCTCATGCATTATCAAATCAATGTTTACATATAGAAAAGTGTTTAACAGCTCGCAATGCATGAATCTAGTACATTTGCATATATGTATGAGAATGACTAAATTCTATCATTTCTAATTGGTTGGTATTAATATGACGTGTTTCTAATTTTATGATTGTAAACGACATCAATATTTTGGTAAGTTTATAGTTGTAAAATATCTCTCTTATATTTAAGATAATAATTCTTTTTTATCATTCTCCAATTCGTTTCGGTCTAATGATTATGTTTCCCTGATCCTCAAAGAATTCTTATTCCCTATAAATCAAGATAAGTAAATAGGTAAGGATAGGAAAATTGCACAAACTATAGACATAATTTGTGGTTCACATAAGAATCCCTTACCCCAAAGTAACAATCGAGCCCACATATTGGTTGGATATTACCATTCCAAATGAAAGCGGGTCTAATTGGGACCCATGATCAGGTTTTCACCCTTTATTGACAAATATTCCTATGGTAGTCATATACGGGTCATCAACATAATGTAATTTCCTTGAAATTTTTAGCCCATGATCTGTCTCCTTTGTCAATTCTCTTAACCAAGTTGGATTTTTTCTTTCCATTTTTTAAATGTTAAATAGATTTTATGTTTTCATCTCTAGACTCTACCTATATTTCCTTTCTTTTTAGGCACAACTCATTTTATTTCTATAGCGCCTCATCTAGTTAACCCAAGATAAAAAAATTTAGTCTTACTTTGACTTGGCATCGACACTTTTAGTCTTACTTTGAATTTTGAGAGAGTGCCATGGCTTATCCTTTATTCTTTGAGGACATCAGATTTTTATGATCTGTCTATAATTTATTATTCCATGTGATGATGACTCATGATGTGTTTATTCTGATTTGCAGTATAGACTATGATTTATGGTATTTGTTATTATTGATGATTTTGAAGTTTCTTATCATGCTTATAATTTGATGATTATATTTATGATCAAATGTTATTGAAAATGGTTTGAGTGTGGAAGGAAACCACCTTGGCACACATGTGCGTTGTGATGTAGAAATTCTAGTTTGGTCTTTTGAGTACAATTGATGTTGAAAATTTTAATTTAGAAATAATATGTTGTTATAAAATAATAATGATAGGTCAATGATTGTAGGCATAGGTCAAGTTCTCGATCAAATGACTCACACATGGGTGATGGGATTGTATGAAGAAGATTGAATATTCATGGGAGGGGTGGGACAACATCCTTGATTTCACCCAATAACACTCCCACCATGGCTTGGGCTGGAAGGTGTTAGAATACCTTTGTCTTGAAGTTCATGATGTCATGAGGGTTTAAATGTCAATTCACTCACTCATGAGGCTTTACTGAGGGGTGGGCATCAAGGTGAAATCCTTGATCCTTATCACTATTATTCTCACAACATAGGAAAACCTTGGAATTAATGATGGCCTCCATCGTCATGCCCATTTATCCACTATTAGTAACTAATACTTGAAGGGAAAGTGTTGTTTCACCCTTGAAACTTCGAGAGGGAGTTATTGAAGGGCATAACTAAGTTAGAACCTTTGGTATCATATATTAGAAAGGAATAGAAAGTCAAATTTCTTAAATTAAAACACTAAATCTAAAGAGGCCAATTAAAAAGAGAATTAATGGTAATTATATATAAAATAGACCTTAGGACTTCAGTTAAATATCTCAATCAAATACTTTCACACTTAGAAAAATGTAGGGCTAAATAAATCCAATTAATATGCTAACTATCCTAAAACATGTGAAAGAAATTGTTCTAAATGAGAAAGAATAACAATGAAATGTGGATTAGCATTAACCATAGAAGAGAAGGGGTGCATGAAATTAAAAAAAAAAACAATTTAAAAATGTAGAAATTTTGATTCATGAGACAACCTCCATGTGGATGTAGATTAGAATAAAATTCTCCAACTAAGATTGTAATTGAGAAAAAGTTGGGGTGGTTAGGGATATAAAATATGGTACCTACTTGTTAATTCTAGTTGACAAGACTCTTAGGCACCAAAACATGGGAATCTGATTTAGGATTAAGAAACATATAAGAGAAGAAATAGGGAAAAATTAGTCTTTTAAAAGAAATTAAAAAAATAATTTCATGAGATCCTTGATTTTTTTTTGACACATGGATAAGTGACCAATCCAAATTTTGAATTAAAGAAAATAGCCATTTTTGCATGAAGAGTAGGTGGAAACACTAATACCTTCTATAAAAGAAGATCGAGCTGTGAGGAACTCACCTTTTTTCACCCTCTTGCTAGAGGGATGTCCTAATGCTACTTTTCTTTTGAGTGGCTATTAGTGTTCTTTTTGTGGTTTTGGTGTGTGTGGAGTTTCCTTGGGTGGGAACCTCTTGAGTTGAATATCTCACCCCCACACTACTAGTGTATTCATCTTCCATACAACCCCATTGTAGCTTAGGGGTCCATGGGGAAGAAGAGTACCGAAGGAGCAAGAAGGGAGGATTACCGATGAGCCGGTAAAGTTCGGTTAAGCAACATGGATTGTGCAATTGCAAGGACCTTCTAACTTGGAATTTCTACTTCAACAAATCAAATCTTGATGTTGGAATCCATTCAAGCATAGTATCACCCGCCAATGATATATCGATGTTGCACAGTTTCAATTGTTATGTTGTAGAAGTAGAATTTATGTTCTAATAATTCTATGTATTGATTTGGTTAGTTCAAATTTGAAATTATAATTCAAATTTCAATGTGAATGGAATTTATTGAATTATTTGTTATGGAAATGAAATTTATAATAAAAATGTGATTTTATTAAAAAAATACCTATATATTATATATCATTGTTAACATATTTATTATATTCTTGTACTAATATAAATGACTATTTTTGTTATATAATATCTATACATACACCTATATATAGATTATCATACGGAGGAATGGTATTTACACATGCTAAAATTTCGTCTAAGAGTATTATGTGGTGCAATATTTTGGGTCACGACATTAGGAAATCCTTATGCATATATTATGGTGATAGTGCTACTTGTATATGTTTATGTTTGTTTCTAAAACATGTCTTATTGTAGGGTAAGTGACTCTTGTGGTTATCAACGTATTGAAATCTAAGCAATCAATTGTTGCTTAAAGATTTGCAAATGCAATATATATAATGACCAAAAAAAAGGTTTATATATATATATATATATATATAATGAGAAAAAAAAGGTTTATATATATATATATCACCCGAGTATTAAATAATTTCATTCAATTGTAATAGTTATGGCCACAACAAAAACAAGTTATGAAGATAATACATAATGGCAGCCAAAAATTTAAACCTTTTCATAAAAAACCGATTGTTATAAATTTGATGTTAACATTATGAAATTTTTCATTAAAAAACTATATAGTAAATCTAATCCAGGAAAAAATATATACATATAAAATCATCATAATGATATTATAAACTTGTAATTTTTAATGTAGTATATAACCTTTGATAACTATCAAATAAACATAACCATATAAGTTATAGCCAAATTGTTTTAATAGTAAATCCTTTTTCCAACAAAATTAATTTGAATAGCTCAAAACTCTACATAATATTGTACTTATGTAATAACCAAAAAAGCTAATAGTTCATCGACAAGGAACCAAAGAGGCACTGTCTTTTTTTAGGTTGCGGTTCACGGACACCCTGGTCAACAGGTGGCGCTACGTCCACAGAAAAACCTGGGCTGATCAACCCCAAAGGGAATCTAGCCCCACGGCCCACTAACAAGGCCTGACCCCAAGGGCTTCGGTGAGATTGGACCCTGTGACCTCCCGATGGCGAGACACTGATTTTGACCAACTGAGCTAACCCTTGGGGCTCCCAAAAAGACAATGTTAGTTCAATACACTCAATAAATTAACTGAATGGTTACATGATAGTTCATAATTTTTTCTTGTGAGAGGGTCATGGGCACATTATGCAACCCCTTAAACCAATATATATATATATATATATATATATATATATATATGAGGTTTGAAGTACATGTTAATGTAAAATAAAATAAATTTAATGCAAATATTCTGTGGTTCATAGCATATAGGAGGCGCCTCAAGTTGAAGACATGGCTCATACCCCCTTAAATGAATCTTAAATAAATCTTCTATGGTGAACACTAGAGGTAAGATGCATAAATCATGGATGCACTACAAATCTCGGGCAATGCTACTGGAGGTACTGAAGGACATGAGATTAAAAATAAAAAACCTTGATCTTCAACTATAATTGGAATGTAATATATTAGGGGCAAATTGGAATCTAATATATTAGGGAATGTTGCCTATGAATATTGGAGTAAACTTGCAATTGGAATCGACACTTGCGACTATTGTGATGAATTAATCTGGAGAGTCAAAAGGAAGTTTGTATAAGAGAATAACTAAACCAGAGTCAGGTGCTGCGTAATCGTAGAACTAGGTTGGGAATTAATTTTGAACTCTAAATGAAACTCATTTCCGAGAGTTTTAATATATTATTTTTATGAAAAATACTCTTGTTTTTAGAATTTTGATGTTTGAAATCGATTTACAAGTAATATTGTACCATTGCCTACCAAAAAAAAGTTAACTCTGTGTTATATTAAATGAATGATATGGAAATTCCTTGTCATATGCCTCTTACAATATGTAGTTCACCTACAACTCCACTATTCACCAGTTAAGCGATATGCCTAGAGTCTAAGATTGAAACTCTGGTCAGGAAACTATAAGACCTGAGATTCTTAAGGGTTAAGTAAAATCAAAGTTAATTATAATATTTTTGTTACAATAGTTAATAATAATATTTTTGTTACAATAATTTTTTTTGTTATATATTTATCAACGATAGATAGAAATAAAGCCTTTGGCTATATCAGCCACATTAATATTTTTAAAGTGGTTGTGCTAGTTTATACAATTCTTTGTATAAAGTTGGGTAAGAGTAAAAATGTAAATATGTGGTTTTATAGAGGTTAGTTCCCACCCAACTATATAACTAAGAAGGTTGTAATCTTTTTATCGGGTTAAGTTCCTCTTAAAGAAATAAAGAAAAACATTAAAAAAAAATCTTGAAACAAGATCTAGGAATAATAAAATCTTTTACACTAACCTTTTAGAGTTTCCAAATTTTGATTTTATGACCTCATGATTTGAAAACTTAGTGATTACATATTCAATTAAATATTCAACTTGAGTGGGCCTAATGATTAAGAACATATGTTTCCTCCTAAGAGGGGGGTAGAATGTGTATGCCTTCCTAGACTTAGGAGTCAAATCACTACGCGGAGGTGGGTCCCTTGTCCCACAAACAAGGGGGTCTCATATTCCATTATAAAATACTAAGGAATTAAAAATCTAAGTCGAAGACATTCCTTGATAGTTACACATCTATTGTTTAAAAAAACTAAAATAAATGTTGTTAGATTTGTAATGGTATTATGGGTGTTACATTGTGGTATCAAAGCCCAATTCACACATTGGGCCCTTGGAACAATCATAACTTTCTACATTGTTATTTATTATTTGGTATTGATGTAAATTTCTTTTTGAGTGAAAAAAATATTAATGCTACAAGAGGAGTTGGAAAGAATGGCGCTGCAAGAGGGCATGACATGGCACCACCTTTGTAGCCAACTATGGTCACCCCACCTAATGAAGGGGATCATATTGCAACATAGGAACAAATCCCTGCTTCTCTAAGTTTTGAACCTAATGGGATCCTTTCAACAAATGTTTGAAGATTTAATGAATCATTTAGGGAGAGAAATTACGCTTTAGATGAATATTGATAAGAAAAATATTCCATTATAAAATACCAAGGAATTAAAAATCTAAGTTGAAGACATTCCTTGATAGTTACACATCTATCATTTAAAAAACAAATAAATAAATGTTGTTAGAGTTGTAGTGGTATTATGGGTGTTATATTGTGGTATCAAAGCCCAATTCACACATTGGGCCCTTGGAACAATCATAACTTTCTTCATTGTTATTTATTATTTGGTAAACTGATGTAAATTTCTTTTTGAGTGAAACAATTATTATTGCTACAAGAGTAGGAAGGAATGGGCCTGCAAGAGGGCATGACAACTCTTGTCACCCCACCTAATGAAGGGGACCATATTGCAACATAGGAACAAATCCTCGCTTCTCTAAGTTTTGAACCTGATGAGATCTTTCAACAAATGTTTGAAGTTTTAATGAACCATTTGGAGAGAGAACATGGAGGACCCTCTGCTCCAAGTGAAGGGTCCCATGGTGCTACAAGAAACAATATGCATCGAGAACTAGAAAAGATAAGTTTTTTAAATATTGGGGTTCCATGGAGGGACAAGCCATAAAAGCATGGCTAGAAAATATGACCATATGTTTCACGTTGGGAGACTACACCTCTAATCTAAAGGTGAGGATGGGGGTGGTTCAACTTAAAGGAAGTGATTTATTGTGGTGGAAGACATTCTTACCTCAGTTGGATATGAACATTTCATACATAATCTAGGAGTTGTTTGAGGAAAATATCTAAGAATACTACTTTTCTGAGGAGTTCATTGAAAGGAATTTGAATGAGTTCAATCCTTGAAGCAGGGTGGTTAGTCAATACTTGAGTATGATGGTTGATTCATGGAGCTATTTAGATTGCTCCACATTTAAGCACTAAAAATATAAGAGTGAACAAGTTTTTTTATGAATTGAACTTCAACATCCATTCCAAGGTAAGAATTTGATGCTTCATACATCGCATGAGGTAGTTCAATGAGCCATCACCATTGAAGAAGAGATTTTGAGTAGTCGTCAGAGTAGGACACCAATGCCTATGGTTTTAAGAGCACCTAAGAGGAGTAGGTTTGAGCGCATAAACTAGCAGAAATAACCAATCTACAACAATCATAGGTAGTTAGCAAGGAACTAGAGGCCACCATATCAACCTCTAGCATAATAGTCATGATCTACAACATAGTATTTGTGCCAAACACAATAGTGTCACAACACATCAAAATTTTGATTTTCACCTTAGTAGTAGTTGGAAAAATAATTTGGTTCTTACCAATAGAGTTCTAGGCTAACATTTCATTCAACCAAGAGTGGCAAACAGACTCCTAAGAGGGGTGTTGGACTTATGGAGGTCCACACTATGAGGGAGATTTCCCTTAGAGATAAGGGAAGCCTAACTTGACACAACAATAGACCACAGTGGGAAACCTATGAAGGGCTCATCAGATACATGCAATAGTGAAAGACCACCAAGCTTAGAATTGTAGAAATTTTGAATAATATGACACTTATTCACAGAGATTACCCCGATTATACACTGTTGCCGAATACATGCATAATACATAACCTCCTCTACGTTGATCATCAATTTACCAGCATTAAAAACAATGAAACATCAATCGCATGCACACATTAACACAGTATATAACCCGAGAAAAGCATACAGCTGAAAACCCCACACTATCTGTATATTATAATGATTAAGAACATGTAACAATACATAGTACAATACTCCTCACAAGTACTCAGCACTATCTCCACCTGTTACACACAAACTAGCTCAGATCTGATGCCTCAAATCTCCTCCACCGTTTTCCTGCCTCCACTGCGCAATCCTGCATGAGAATAATTATGAATGGCTGAAGCAAACTCGTATTTCCTTGGTTAAATCACGTGAGCACAAGCTACAATTGCCTTGGTATTGGCCCAAACTGCGCAGTCCTCATTGGAATAACTCAATCCATGCATGTGCAAAATCTCATGCACAACTGATAGTCACAACTCACCCTTTCACTTACCTCTAACACCTGTCTTTGTTGAACTGTCCATGCACTGAGTTAACTGATGTATTCTTTAGTTGCTTTATGAGTTAATAATTAGTGAATTAATTAATAATCAATTCACACAACTCATCACTAGTGTATTCTGCAGTTAGACTAAATACAACTAGTTCAACTAAGTCAAACTGAACACAACTCCATCAACTCCACATCCAACTCCACAGAACTCACATGCATGAGTTCTAACTGAAGTCCTCCATGCAATAGCTCAACTAACACATAAGAAACCACGTGATTCCTTCTGTCAGTTGCATGTGCCACATCCGTAGCTCGAACTGAAGTGCTCCAAGAGAATAAGATAATGTTTAGAGTCCAAATATTGCTAAGGGCTAATAATATTTGACTGTTTCTGTTTTTAGCCTGGCAATCTAAAAATAGACTTTGATCACTCCGCTATGAACCAAAAATAGAAGTCCATCTATTTTTCCCAACATGACCAATCATCCATAAACAGCATCCTGCAACTCATAGACCATGATCCATATGTCTAAAAATAGACATAGTCTAAAAATAGAATTTGCATCAAGAATAGCCTGCGGGCCCACTTAGTGAAGGTGACTCCTTTCCACTAAGCTCCATCATCTTGTTGCATCTTCAACACTCCCTCTCAACAAGATATGGATTATCTGCAACCCCTATCCTGCAACTCTGGAATGTTCTGCATGCAACACATTTGCCCGGTCCACTCGCTCCAACAACACTAGGAACAAAAACACTCCCAACTGACCACTCTGTTGGGCCAGGAACATACTCTGATGCTGAAGCTCTACCTGTTGCTGACAAGTGCTCCCTCTCTGACATCTGCGCTACTGCAACATCATCATGCATCTCGCACCATTACACACCTCTCTGTGCCACCTAGCACTGTGCAAAACACTTGTGCCTCTCCCATTGTTGCAGCCTGCTAGCTATGCGTTGTCCTGGGATTCCCTACACTGTCGCTCTCTCTGCCGCTCCATCCGCATCTGTCTCTACCCAATCAGTCAGTTCCTGCTACTCCACATCAGGGCTCCCGTAGCAAGGTCTCATCCAAGAGGATGGGTACCTCAAGGATCCTGCCCCTCCTCCTTGGGACGATCAATCCACATCACCCCACCTCCTACCTGGAGGTATGGCTGCATGGGATCCCTCAGCCCACCTGGCTCGAAGTTTCCCCCTACTGGAGATCTCTGCATGAGTAGATGTCTCTACTCGATCTCCTCTCATCTTCCCTTGTTGTGGCTGCTCCACAACCTCCTGAAGCTGCTGCAGCAATCGTGGCTCCTCCACAATCGTCTGAGACTTCTTCTGGCTCTGCATGTTGAGAGGTAATATACGCTCCCTCTCAACCACCAAGTCTCCATCAGTTGCCTTGTTTCTCAAGGTTTTGCATGCATCTACATGTAATTGATAAAGGTTCCTGACTCGAACCCCTATCTTCTGGGTTTCTCCAGTTGTCTTGCTCCACAGGAAAGCCTTTCCCTCGCTAAAGACAACATCATATCCCTTGTCTTCTAACATCGCCACAGAGATAAGATTCTTCTTCAATCCTGGAACATGCATCACTTCCTTCAATTTGAAGGGTTTACCAGACTCCCTCTCAAAAGAAATGGTACCGATACCGGGCGCACTGTATCTACCATCATTGCTCATCTCGATGTGCACTCCACGATCTTTCTCATCCAGATCAGAAAACAAATCTCGACCTCCTGTCATGTGAGAAGGCGCACCACTGTCCAAGAACCATATCGATCCCATCAGACTTGATACCAAGCATGCGATTAGTGAAAAGTCCAGCTCAAACTGCGAGGCTAAGGCCTCTCCCGCTGCAGATCCAACAACTTGCTTATTTTTCTTCTTCTACGGACAATCTGTGGCATCTCCATTCTCAGCTTTGATGTTTATGAGTTTATCCTTGAGCGCCATTCCACCAGCTCAAAACTCAACCGCTTCTGATCTAAAATTCATGAGAACAAAGTATTTCTTGTACAGAGATCGACTGTATGGGCATTCACCGGATATCTCACCTTCCAAAAGAAGGATGAATCCAGAAGCTACCTGACCCGATTACAGAATCTACCTGAAGAAATAAAATGTAAACAATTTCTGAATAATAGATCTGATGATCAATCCCGCTTTGATATCCTGTAGAACTTTTTCTACAAATCAGCTAGCTCTGATACCATGTAGAAATTTTGAATAATATGACACTTATTCACAGACATTATCCCGATTATACACTATTGCGGAATACATGCATAATACATAACCTCCTCTACATTGATCATCAATTTAGCAGCATTAAAAACAATGAAACATCAATCGCATGCACACATTAACATAGTATGTAACCCGGGGAAAGCATACAACTGAAAACCCCACACTATCTATATATTATAATGATTGAGAACATGTAACAATACATAGTACAATACTCCTCACAAGTACTCAGTACTATCTCCACCTGTACACACAAACTAGCTCAGATCTGATGCATCAAATCTCCTCCACTGTTTGCCTACCTCCACTAAGCAATCCTGCATGAGAATAATGATGAATGGCTGAAGCAAACTCGTATTTCCTTGGTTAAATCACATGAGCACAAGCTACAATTGCCTTGGTATTGGCCCACACTACGTAGTCCTCATTGGCATAACTCAATCCATGCATGTGCAAAATCTCATGCACAACTGATAGTCACAACTCACCCTTTCACTTACCTCTGACACCTGTCTCTGTTGAACTGTCCATGCACTGAGTTAACTGATGTATTCTTTAGTTGCTTTATGAGTTAATAACTAGTAAATTGATTAATAATCAATTCACACAACTCATCACTAGTGTATTCTGCAGTTAGACTAAATACAACTAGTTCAACTAAGTCAAACTGAACACAACTCCATCAACTCCACATCCAACTCCACAGAACTCACATGCATGAGTTCTAACTGAAGTCCTCCATGCAATAGCTCAACTAACACATAAGAAACCACGTGATTCCTTCTGTCAGCTGCATGTGCCACATCCGTAGCTCGAACTGAAGTGCTCCAAGAGAATAAGATAATGTTTAGAGTCCAAATATTGCTAAGGGCTAATAATATTTGACTGTTTCTATTTTTAGCCTGACAATCTAAAAATAGACTTTGATCACTCCGCTATGAACCAAAAATAGAAGTCCATCTATTTTTCCCAACATGACCAATCATCCATAAACAACATCCTGCAACTCATAGACCATGATCCATATGTCTAAAAATAGACATAGTCTAAAAATAGACTTTGCGCCAAACATAGCCTGCGGGCCCACTTAGTGAAGGCGACTCCTTTCCACTAAGCTCCATCATCTTGTTGAATTTTCAACAAGAATCAATCCATTATTCTCAAGACAACAGGCACCATGGATGGTATACATTTTTTCATTTTAATAGATCTAGAGCACTACTGAATCCTTTATTTCTTATGTTGCATTATAAAAAATTAAGAATAAAGAAATAGAACATCATGATTTTAGGCATGTAGAAAGGACATATGGGATGAAATAGAACAAAGAAAGGTCAATAAAGTAGTGTGAGGTCTATTTAAGCATATGCAAGGCTAAAATATATTTATATACTATGGTACTAGGATCCTATGATATTTTCGTAGGAATAAACTGGTTTTCGTAGGAAGCAATTTTAGAATGTAAAGATAAGGTGATGCATTTCATTAACGATGATGGTTAAAGAAAATCCTTGGTGGGAAAAATTGAGGAGTGTCTCTAATTTCCATCCCATTGATGTAATTGATGAGATGTATATGAAAGGGGCATTGATTATATGCAATTACGTCATGAAACAACAAAAAGGATTTTGAGGATATGGAAAGGTATCCAATTCTTGTTGAATTCAAGGATGTGTTCCCAAAAGAGTTACGTGAGAGGGAGATCAATTTCACTATTGATCTTAAACCTGGTAAAAAACCTAAAGTGGAAGTACCATGCCATATATCAACTCTCAAATTGAAGGAATTATATATTCGGTTAGAATAATTATTAGATTTAGGATTCATACCTCATAGTGTATCACCGTGGGGAGTGCCAATGTTTTTTTGTTAAAAAGAAGGATGGATCTAGGAGGTTATGCCTAGACTATCATTAGTTAAACAAGGTGATGATCAAAACACAATTTCCTCTACCTAGGAAAGATGATTTGTTTGATTAGATGAAGGGAGAAACTATGTTTTCTAATATAGATATGAGATCTGGATATCATCTTTTGAGATTTAAAGAAGAGGATATCACAAAGACAACTTTTAAGATGATATTTGAGCATTTCGAATTTGTAGTATTTCCATTTGGACTTACCAATCCCTCAAGTGTGTTCATGGGTCTAATAAACATAATATTTCAAGAGTATCTAGGCAAGTTATTCCATTACTTTATTGATGATATTTTGATCTATTAAAGGACCTTAGAGGAACATATTGAACATGTAAGACTTGTCTTGTAGTGTCATAGATAAAATTGGTGATATGGGAAATTATATTTCATTTTATTAGCCTGAGATTCATTATCTAAGACACATTATCTCCAAAGAGGGGATTGTAGTGGATCCTATGAGGATTGAGGCTATTATGGATTGGGTAGCACCAACACATGTTCATGAAGTACACAATTTTATGGGGATGGTAGGATATTATTGTAGGTTTGTTGAGGAATTCTTGATGATCGCAAACCCCATTACTAAAGTTCAAAGAAAAATGAAATTTTATTTGGATAGAGAAGTGTCAAGAGACCTTTAAGAATCTAAATGGATTATTAACAACTTCACCGATTTTGAAAGTACTTGACATAGAGTAGGAATTTTGGTATGCATCGATGCATAAAAGAAAGGATTATGATGTGTACTTATGCAAGAAGGTAGTGTGATCACATATGCATGAAGGAAGCTTTGATCGCATGAGGATAATTATGCAATGCATGATATGGCAATGGAAATTGTTTTACATGTATTAATTTTGGAGACATAACTTATTTGGAAAAAAAATTGAACTACAAATTGATAACTGTGGGTTACAACACATTTTCACGCATGACAATTTAAATGCAAAATAAATAAGGTGGTTGAGATTAGTTAGCGAAAATGATTTCAATATTACATATATAAAGGGAATAATGAACGTTGTGGCCAATTCCAAAAATTGAAGGCTATTGACTTTTTTTACTATCCCTTAGAAGAAAAATTTAAGAGAAATATTGTTTGGATTGATTGGTACAAGGATGTTAAATTGGAATTAGAGAAAAATGAAATGAGGATTTTGAAGTATGAAGGATATGAATTGAATAGTGATGGTCTGCTTCTGTTTCATTCAAGGATTTACGTCCCATTGAATGGAGAAGTATGCCAATTGATTCTAAGTGAAGCTCATCCAGGCGTCTACATGGAACATCCTAGTGTTAAGAAGACGAGTGCGGAATTCAAACAACTATTCTTTTGCAAAGGGATGAAAAAGGATATTGTGAATTATGTGGCAAGGTATTCAAAGTGTTAGTGAGTAAAGGCTAGACATAGACATCCAATAAGACTATTGCAACGTCATGCAAAGTCAAAATGGGAGGTTATATTGATGGAATTCATAGTGGGACTTCCGATGACAATAAAAAGGCATGATTCCCTTTTTATGGTAGTGGAATTTTTTAACCAAAAGTGCTCACTTCATACTAGTCAAGAATACCTATAAGGATGTTGATATGGCTCGAGTCTTCATAGATGAAATAGCGAGATTACATGGAGTACCAAAGAATATCATCTTAGATAGGGGAGTTGTGTTTACTAGTAGATTTTGGACTAGTTTCCAAGAGGCAATGTGGACCCAACTAAACTTTAGCACAATCTTTCATATCGAGATAGATGGAAATACATAGAAGACTAACCAAATCCTTATATATATGTTTCTATGTAATGGATGAAAAAAGTGTTGAAAGTGTTGTTGGTGTATTATTTTCATTGATGTCAAAGATAGGGGGACACTAGTTATGTCCAAGATAAATATTGGAAAATGAAAATTGTTGGAAATATTGTTTTTGGACTTCTTATGCCCCAATTGAATACACAATCTTTGAAGACATTTTTACTGCAAGTACTTAGCTCAAATGGAAGCATATTATATATGGTTGGAAATTATTCAAAGACCTTTTAATAGGTATATGCTACTCCCTATAATTCCATAGTAATGAGGAGATATAAAATATTTTGTCAAGATGACTCAACCCAAGTACAAGTAGGATCCATTAAGATGACCTATCATTGAAGGGATTTTTACTCTAATTACCTAGATCAAATAGGAGCATAGGATATATGGTTGGACATATTATTCTAAGACTTTTCCAATGGTATATGGAATTTTTTCTAACTCCATAGAAATGAATAGATATGCAATAATTTTTCAAGATGACTCAACCAACGTACAAGCAGGCCGACCCAACCAAGTTTACAAATCATATGCATATATGAGCATGAAAAAACTATAAGGGAATATTAGTTATTTTTAACAAAAAATCATCAAAGAATAGTTCTAAGGTCATAAGAGGAGTTGAGAAATAAAATTTTGGGTGATTCTTAGAGTCTAAAGGTGGAAGCAAAAATGTGATTTATGGAGTGAATGTGTCATCTTGGTATTTTTATTATATATTTTTGTCTGTGATATTTCAGGCTGTGAAACACAAAGGAGATAAAGAGAAGATCTTCATATACCGTGGTTCAAGTTTCAAACCTGATTAGTTATAATTTTGGAGATACGACCTAAGGAAGTTAGGCTTCCTTAATGCTCTTGAAATCTTCTTCAAATAGGTTAGCTGAAATATTCACTATAACTTTCATTCTGTGATGTTTTAGACTGTGAAACTTGGAGGAAATATAGAGAATATCTTCATGTGCTTATAGTTCAAGTTTTAGACCTTGTTTTGCTACAATTTTGGAGATATGACCGAAGGAAGTTAGGATTCCTGAATGCTATTAAAATATTCTTCAAATAACAAAAATCAAGAAGTTTTGTGAGAGGTAGACTTGGTGAAGGGAGAAGAAATAGGTACACCTCATGAAAGTAGAAGCAACTAACAAAGCTAGTGTAGGTAGAGGCAACAAACATAATTGGTGAAAGCAGAAGCAACTAACATATATTGTAAGAAGCTAACAAGTAGGTTGATGCCTACAAATCTTGTAGCAGAGGGGATTGATGTCTCATCTAGGTTGGTGCCTACAAAGTAGTAGAAGAAATTTGTGTCTCCTATAGGTTGGCACCTACAAGGAAAAATATGGGGTTGGTCTATCATATAGGTTTGTGCCTACAAAATAGTAGAGGGGATTGGTATCTCATGTAGGTTGGTTTCTACAAAATAATAGATGGGATTGGTTTCTCCTATAAGTTGGTGCCTAAAAATTGATCTAATAGTAGGTTGGTGCCTATAATATCTTTCATATTAAATTTTTTTATGGTTTTCTACCATAATGGTTTCCACGTATATCTTGTGTTACTTGTTTAGTTTACGAGTGATCTAGGTGGATATTGGTGGTCACCCACCTATTCCACCTAGACCCCCGGTCAGTTTCATCTATTTCCTTGTTCATTTCAATATTTACTATTTTGAGCAGTTTTTCAGGCCCTGAACTTCCAGAGCAGTTTTGACCCCCTAAAAGGCGTTTTTTGGGGTCCGCGGCAGGCCCATAGCCATAAGCAAGGGCCTATGGAAAAACTTGTAGTACTCAGTGAGACCTTTCCAACAAGGTATCATACGTGCCAAATAGAGATAATATGACCAAGTTACGACCCGGGAAGTTGGCTGCCCAACTAACCCCAACGAGGCCCACAAACTCTTGGTGTTACATCTCCTGGGGTTAGGGTTTTGGTTGTTTAGGGTTTTCTCATGTTTTCCAATAATAAACAGGCCCTTGAGCCTCATTGTAACACAGTTTAGATGCATGTAGCCGCCACATCTCTTCATAGAGATAAGCTAAAATCACCTGAGCTATCTTATCTCCATTTTGTTTGTAAGCATTGCAGAAATTCCCACTGTATATCAACAAATTATGCAATATACTAAAACACAATACAAGATCGACTTCTACAACACTTTACAGAAGCTTAATCAAATTGAGCAAGATCAAGAGAACACATATAACTGAGAATGAGAAATCAATCACACATAACACAAAAGAAATAACCTGAGGAAAGCCTCAGCCTAAAACCCCAATCTTTGTATTATCATACAAGTGGAAATCTTGTTCAAGTTACAAAAAGAATCAGCTCACAAGCTATCCTGCTCTCTCTGCAATCAAACAATACAGCTCACAGACTGAATAGACATAGTATATGTCCTCCTCAAGCCCTCCAAGCCTCCTATTTCCTTGCACAATTTTTCTTGGGGTCCAGTGAAGCCACATGTGTGAATTGGCCTCATCACACTCACAAAACCTGAAGAAGTAACTGCGCAATCCTCAAGGAAAGAATTCCTTCTGCATGCAAGGAATATTCACAATGGAATATTCTAGCAACTGATAGTACACTACCCCTCCATCTGATCTCAACTGGGTCTCTGTCTGAACTGACATGCATGAGTTATTTATGAGAGAATAGATCGATCTATCGATGCTCTGTTTTGGAGAACGTTGAGATCAAGAGGCAGATTCATGAACTATTGTAGAAAGGGCACATCAAGCCAAGCTCATCACCTTGTGAGAGCTCGATTGTATTGGTACAGAAGAAGTATGGGACCTGGAGGATTTGTATTGACTATTGGGCGCTGAACAAGATCACTGTCTAGAATAGGTACCCAATCCCACGGATTGATGATCATTTGGACCAACTCAAAGGGGCCAAATGTTTCAGCAAGATTGACTTGAAGTCAGATTATCACCAGGTTCTTATCGAACCCTCTAATGTGTGGAAGACTACCTTCAAATACAAGGAGGGCATTTTCAAATGGTTGGTCATGCCGTTTAGATTGATGAATGCCCCTACAAACTTCATGAGACTGATGGATGACATATTGCAACCCTTCACCAATGCATTCATGGTGGTATATTTAGATGACATCTTGATCTTCAGCTAGATTTGGGAAGAGCACCTCCACCATATTTGAATGGTCCTTCAAACCCCGCGACAACATAAGCTATGTGCTAACTTGGAGAAATGCTCCTTTGGCATGGCACAGGTTCAATATCTAGGATACATCATTGATGAGCAGGGTGTACATGTGGACCCATCCAAGATACAAGTCATTCGGGATTGGCCATCCCCAACCACTCTAATAGAGCTCTGCAACTTTTTGGGTCTTACCAATTTCTATTGTAGGTTCGTGTTGGGGTTCTCTCATATCACTTGGCCTTTAAGTCAAGTCACCAAGGGCGGAGTAAAAGAAAATTATTTTTGGTCAGAAACCTGTTGAAAATGCAACAAGATGATGGATCTTAGTGAGAAGAAGTCGCCTTCACTAAGTGGGCCCGCAGGCTATTTTTGGCGCAAAGTCTATTTTTAGACATATAGATCATGTCTATGAGTTGCAGGATGCTATTAATGGGTGATTGGTCATGTTGGGAAAAATAGATGGACTTCTATTTTTGGTTCACAGCGGGGTGATCAGAGTCTATTTTTAGACTGCCAGGCTAAAAATAGAAACAGTCAAATATTATTAGCCCTTAGTAATATTTGGACTCTAAACATTATCTTATCCTCTTGGAGCACTTCAGTTTGAGCTACAGATGTGGCACATGCAGCTGTTAGAAGGAAATACGCTTTCTTTGTGAGTTAGTTGAGCTATTGCATGCATGACTTCAGTTAGAACTCAAGTAGTTGAGTTTGGTGGAGTTGGATGTGGAGTTGATGGAGTTGTGTTCAGTTTGACTTTGTTAAACTAGTTGTAATTAGTCTAACTACAAATAGACTAATGATGAGTTATGTGAGTTAATTATTAACTCATAAAGCAACTAAAGAATACATCAGTTAACTCAGTTTCATGTCAGTGCATGTACAGTTCAGTGGAGACAGGTGTTAGAGGTTGAGATTGCTATCAGTTGTGACTATAGTTGTGCATGAGATTTTGCACAATCAAAGGATTGAGTACGCCCATGAGAATTGCATATGCCCAGTGATATAGCATGTGCTCACATGATTTCTAGTGTGAGTGATTCTCCAAGGTAAATAGAACTTGGAACGAGTTTGGATTCAATTCATTGTCTTGCAGAATTGTGCAGTGGAGGTAGGAAAACAATGGAGGAGATTTGAGGCTTCAGATCTGAGCTAGTTTTGTGTGTAACAGGTGGAGATAGTACTGAGTACTTGTGAGGAGTATTGTACTATGTATTGTTACATGTTATCAATCAATATAATATACAGATAGTTGGGGGATTTCAGCTGTATGCTTTCCCCGGGTACATACTGTGTTGATATGTGTGATTGATGCTTCAATGTGCGCATGCGATTAATGTTTCATTGTTTTTAATGCTGCTAAATTGATGATCAACGTAGAGGAGATTATGGATTGTGCATGTATTCCGCAATAGTGTATAATCAGGATAATCTCTGTGAATAAGTGTCATATTATTCAAAAGTTCTACAAAACCCAACAAAAATAATTCTTCGAGTTTAAGAATCACCTTTGTTCTGCACCAGTGCTCACATTACTAGATCTACAACAACCATTTGAGATTGAGACAGTTTCCTCCGACTATGCTATTGGTGCGGTTCTTACTCAACATGGGCATCCAATGACTTACCATAGTGAGACACATTCAGACATAGTAAGTACCCCAACTGTAACAAATAAATGTATTCCATTGTGGAGGCTTGCCGTCAATGGAAGCATTACATTATGGGGAAGGAAATGGTCATCCAAATAAACCATCAACCTCTACAGTTCATACAAACACAAGGGAAGTTGTAGAACAATCACCATCAGAAATGGTCCACCTATCTACAATAGTTCCATTTGAACATTAAGTTTAAGAAGCGCAACACCAATAATGTCATTGATTGCCTCAGCCGACCACCGGTCATGGTGCTGTTCACTATGCTCGACTCTTATGGGCATGAGACATCGAGGTCGCCACATCTTTACAAGAGCGATCTAGAATTTGGCAGCATATACTAGACACTCTTGGAAGGGAAGCAAATTCAAAATTTTCACCTTCAGGATACATTATTATGCCACCTGGGACACATCTATGTTCCTTCAAGTGAGCATGCCAAGATGATTTGGGAGATGCACTACAGTCAGGGCACTAGACATTTCAGAGTAGAGAAAACAATGGTGGTATTGCAGAAGTATTTTTATTGGCTGAAACTTTGTCAAGATGTTGGGAAGTACATTAGATCCTGCACCACCTACGCCATTTCCAAACCAACCATCAAGAATAAAGGTATGTATAATCCTATACATACTCCTAACTGACCTTGGGAATCTGTCTCCATGGATTACATGTTGGGCCTTCCGTCTACTAAGCATGACAATGATTTCATTTTCGCAGTCGTCGACAGATTCTCTAAGATGGCCACCATGGCGGTCTGCAAGAAGAGTATCACAACAAAGGCCATTGCTAATCTCTTCTTTGAGCGAGTGTGGGTGCACTTTGGGATCCCACAGTCCATTGTCTCAGATTAGGACAATAGATTCCTAAGTGCATTTTGGTCAAGTCTCTGGTCGACGTTGGATACAAAAATTACTAAGTCCATGACTTTCCATCCCCAAACTGATGGCCAAACAGAGGTTGTCAACATGATGATTATACACATTCTGCGCATGTACAACTCGAAGCATCCACGCACGTGGGATGAAAGTCTCCCCTATGTCCAACACAACTACAACAGAGCTCTCCACAACTCAACAGGCCACAACCCCTTTCAAGTAGGGCTGGTATTTCAACCATTATGCCCCATTAATGTGGCCATACCATTTGTAGCCACTCAGGTAGATTCGGCTCACATTCAGTCCAAAGCTGAAAAGGCTAACAACTTCATTGAGCGTATTCAACACATCCACCAATAGGTCCATGATATATTGGACAGAGCCAATGCTAATTACAAGTAGCGCCATGATCAATATCGAGTGTCGCACAAGTTCCAGGTGGGCAACAAAGTTTGGCTACATTTGCAGAAGGAGCGCCTTGCTGGACCCCACCGTAAGCTTCGCCCACTCCGATATGGGCCATACACCATCACCAAGGCCGTCGATGACAATGCCTTCAAGCTCAACATCCCACCTTTCCTTGGTTTGCACCCAATGTTCAATGTAGATAGCCTTCGACCATACTTTCCACCATTATTGGACACATTTGACATTGCAGAACATCTCACACCAACAGAGCTCAACCCAGACTGCATGCAATAAGCCACAAATGATCAAATCATGGACACACAACTCAAGACCACTCGCCAACAAAGGATACAGTTATATCGAGTTGTCAAAGTAGACCAACTCCTTCACCAGGGAAAGTGGTTCACTAGGACCAAGTTCAACAAACATTTCCTCACCTCATGGAGGCTCTGCATGCAATAGGGACAATTGATTCCTAAGGGGGAAGGAATGATCCAGGTGGATATTGGTGGCCACCTGCTTATTCCACCTAGACCCCCCAATTAGTTTCAATTGTTTCCTTATTTTTTTTTAGCGTTTACTATTTTTAGCAGTTTTTTGGGTCCTGAACTTCCGAAGTAGTTTTGACCCCCTAAATGGAATTTTTAGGGTTCTGCAACAGGTCCCTAGCTATAGTCATGGGCCTACGGTGAAACCTATAGTACTCATCTAGACCTTTCCAACAAGGTATCATACACGCCAAACAGAGATAATATGACCAAGTTACGACCCTGGGAAGTTGGTTGCCCAACTAACCCCAACGAGGCCCACAATCTCTTGGTGTTACATCTCTTAGGGTTAGGGTTTTGGTTGTTTAGGCTTTTCTCATGTTTTCCAAAAATAAATAGGCCCTTGAGCCTCATTGTAACACAGTTCAGAGGCATGTAGCTGCCACATCTCTTCTCAGAGATAAGCTACCATTGCCTGAGCTATCTTATCTCCATTATGTTTGTAAGCATAGTTCAATATTTTTCTATTAATGAAATGAAGTGTTTTTATGTTATATCTCTATGTTTATGATTATATCTATAAGTTGTTGCATTCCTGTTTAATTTCAGATCAACGTGATTGATGTTTGAATGGAATCAAATAAGTAAAATTATCATTATACGGATTCACCCCACCTCTTAGTATAATTGTGAATTCCAACAATTGAAATCACAATGGGTTCCTTCAAAAGTAGTCTAACCACTGGAAGGTAGATCTGAAAGGGACCATGGTTAGTCAGGATGCATCTTACAAAACCAAAATTCCATTATTGGATGGATGATATTGTAGAAATTTTGAATAATATGACACATATTCACAGAGATTATCCTGATTATACACTTATAAGCGGAACATGCATAATACATAACCTCCTCTACGTTGATCATCAATTTACAGAAGCGGAAACATTCACAGGTGCACATAGAAGCATCAATCAAACATATCAACACAGTATTTTCCCGGGGAAAGCATCTCGCTAAAAACCCCACACTATATGTATATTATATTGATTGAATCATGTAACATTACAAATTACAATGCTTATCACAAGCAATCCAATACCATCTCCACCTGTTACACACAATACAGCTCAGATCTGATCTCCAAATCTATTCCACTGCTTGCCTGCCTCTCCAGCTCAATACCTGCTCAAAAACTGATGAGAATGGCTTACCAAACTCGTATTTCACCTCAAAATAATCACTCACACTTTGTTGGACGCGAGAAAAGGCTACAATACTGGGCAAATACGTGAGCAAACTCATTGGCATACTCAATCCCTTGATTGTGCAAGATCTAGTGCACAACTATAGTCACAACTGATAGCAATCTGATTCTCTACCACCTGTCCCTGTTGAACTGAACATGCACTGACATGCAACTGAGTTAACTGATGTATTCATTAGTTGCATCATGAGTTAATAATTAGTTTAACAACTCATCATTAGTCTATTTGCAGTTAGACTAATTACAACTAGTTTAACTAAGTCAAACTGAACACAACTCCATCAACTCCACAATCAACTCCACCAAACTCAACTGATTGAGTTCTAACTGAAGTCATGCATGCAACAACTCAACTGACTCATAAGAGAAGCATATTTCCTTCTGACAGCTGCATGTGCCACCTCTGTAGCTCAAACTGAAGTGCTCCAAGAGAATAAGATCAAGTTTATAGTCCAAATATTATTATGAGACAATAATATTTGACTTTTCTATTTTTGACAGCCAGTCTAAAAATAGACTTTGATCACTCACACTTTGATCAAAAATAGAAGTCCATCTATTTTTTCCCAACTTGACCAATCATCCATAAACAGCAACCTGCAATCCATAGACATGATCAATATGTCTAAAAATAGACATAGTCTAAAAATAGACTTGCGCCGAAAATAGCCTGCGGGCCCACTTAGTGAAGGCGACTCTTTTCACTAAGCTCCATCATCTTGTTGCAATCTCAACACTCCCTCTCGACAAGATATGGATTATCAGCAACCCCTATCCTGCCTCGGTGGTACTCGAATTTTCTCCTGGTGAGAGCCTTCGTCAGAATATCAGCATCCTGATCCTCCGTTGGAATGTATGAAAGCAACATGATCCTCCGCTGCACACAATCTCTGATATGATGGTACCTGATGTCAATATGTTTAGATCTATCATGAAATACAGGATTAGCCGAGATTTTAATGCGACTCTGGTTATCACAGTAAATCATAGTAGGATCCAAATGAGAACTGAACAAACCAACCAGGATCTTCCTCATCCATATAGCCTCGCATGCAGCCAAACTTGTTGCCATATACTCGGCCTCCGCTGAATTGAGTGCCACGGATCTCTGCTTCCTGCTGTACCAAGAAACTGTTGTCGATCTGATACTGAAGACCCCTCCTGATGTGCTCTTTCTGTCCGTTGGGCTCCCTGCCCAATCTGCATCCGTGAAGCCACATAGCTTCACCTCATCCTCCTGTCTGTACCACAAACCATATCCCGATGTGCCTCTCAAGTAGCGCAATACATGCTTGCCCGCCTTCCAGAAGAGCTTGGTAGGCTTAACCATAGCTTGTGAAAGCTGGTTAACTGCATAGCATATATCAGGTCATGTATTGACCAAATACATCAGCGACCCCACCAACTGTCGATAAACAGTGGCATCCACTTCTTCTCCCGAAGTGGCATCCTCCTTCCTCCAACCTCCAGGAAGAGGAGTATCAACAGGCTTGCAGCCATGCATGTTGAACTTCTCCAGTATCTCCCGAGCATACTTGCCCTGAGAAACAAACAGCCCACCACTGCGCTGCCATATTTCCAATCCTAGGAAATAGTGAAGGAGGCCCAAATCCTTCATCTCAAACTCTGTAGCAAGATCCTTCTTGCATGAGAGTATCAACAACTCATCACCCGTTAGAATCAAATCATCAACATACAGTACAATGATAAGCAACTTACCCTCCACCACAATCTGGTATAGATTAGGATCCGCCTCGCTCTTGGAGAATCCAAGTCCTGTGAAATAGCTGTCTATCCATGTGTACCAAGCACGTGGTGCTTGCTTCAACCCATACAACGCTCTCTTGAGCCTGCACACATGCGACTCGCTGCTGAAGACCTCAAAGCCTTCGGGTTGCTCAATGTACACCTCCTCCTCAATGACTCCATTGAGGAACGCAGTCTTCACATCCATCTGATGAATGTGCCATCCCATCTGTGCTGAGAGAGCAAGAATCGTCCGTATGGAAGAATACCTTGCGACAGGTGCAAAGGTCTCCTCATAATCGATCCTCTCTATTTGTGAAAAGCCTCGGGCAACAAATCTTGCCTTGTACTTCTCCACACTCCCGTCAGCTGCCTGCTTGACCTTGTAGATCCATCTCGAACCCACCACTGATTTCCCTTCCGGTCTAGGAACAATCTCCCATGCACTGTTTCTGACAATAGAATCATACTCTCCCACCATGGCATTTACCCATGCGGGATCCTCCATAGCTTCCTCGAAAGAGGATGGCTCAGTCACAACACACTTGCTCATAAGAGCCATGTATCCAGTGTACCGATCAGGTGACTGTCTCTGCCTGCGTTGGGCTGTAGGTGGTCCTACAACTTTCTCTGCATCTTGAGCCAGTCGCTCAGCTTCTGTCAAGCGCTTTCGCCCTCTGATGGTTGGCACTACATGAGTGGACTCTTCCACTCCATGAACCTCATCCTGTGGCTGATCAACATCCTGAAGCTCATCCTTAGGAACTAATAGCTCCTCATTTGCATGCAAGTGTAGCTCCCTCTCAAGCGAACACTTCATGGCTTTCTCCTCCTGAAATTTTATATCCCGTCGCACAACAGGTTTACCACTGTCTGGCAAATACACACGATAGTTGTGGGGCGTATCAGTGTACCCCACAAATATCCCAACCTCTGCGGTCGGATCCAACTTCTTCCTGGCATCCTTCGTCACATGCATGTAAACGTTAGCACCAAAAATCCTCAAATGAGAAAGATCAGGCTTCTTACCAGAATAAGTCTCCTCAGGTGTACTCATGCCAAGTATCCTATGAGGACAACGGTTCTGCACATAAACTACTGTATTGCATGCTTCCGCCCACAAGTGAAGGGGTAGGCCCTGATCATGCAACATTGCCCGTGCAGCACCCACAATCGTTCTGTTCTTCCGCTCAGCTACCCCGTTCTGCTGTGGGTTATGGGGAGCTATGAGCTCTCTACGAATCTCTTCTGCCTTGCAGAAATCCTTGAACTCGTCCGAGATGTATTCACCACCATTATCGCTCCTAAGAGCCTTCACCTTCTTCCCCGACTCTTCTCGACCAGTGCTTTGAATTCATAGAACTTTGAATATGTCTCGTTCTTCTTCTGCATGAAGAAGATCCAGCACTTATGAGAGAAATCATCAACAAAAATCACATAATACCTGTGTTTTGCTGTCGAAGCAACTGAGAAAGGTCCACACACGTCTGTTTGAATTCTCTCAAGGATTGTCGTGGCGCGACTATCCTTCTCGTGAAAGGTGGCTTTCACAAACTTCCCCAAAGTACACCCCTTGCACTGATCTGACTGCGCAAGTGTGCCTTTAGGAAGCCCTGTAGTGATCTGCTGCAGTATCTTCAAGGCTCCATGGTGAAGGTGACCCAATCTCCTGTGCCACAACTCGCCATCATCCCGGCTCACCAATCCTTCTGCCTTGCCCGCCATTGCTGCGCATCCATCTACATGCAACTGATAAAGGTTCCTCACTCGAACCCCTATCTTCCGAGTCTCACCAGTTGTCTTGCTGTGCAGGAAAGCATTTCCCTCGTTGAAAACAACATCATACCCCTTGTCTTCTAACATCGCCACTGAGATGAGATTCTTCATCAATCCTGGAACATGCATGACTTCCTTCAATACGAAGGGTTTACCAGACTCCCTCTCAAAGGAAATGGTACCGATATCGGTCGCACTATATCTACCATCATCGCCCATCTCGATGTGCACTCCAAGATCTTTGTCCTCCAGATCAGAGAAAAAATCTCTATCTCCCGTCATGTGAAAAGACGCACCACTGTCCAAGAACCACACTGATCCCATCACACTTGAAACCAAGCATGCGATCAATGAAAAATCAAGCTCAAACTGTGAGGCTAGAGCCTCTCCTGCTGAAGATCCAGCAGCCTGCTTGTTCTTCTTCTTCTGCGGACAATTAGTGGCATAGTGTCCGTGCTGGTGACAGTGAAAACACTTCACCTTGGACATATCCTGCTTCTTGCCTTTCGCACCAGACTGAGAAGCTTTCTCGTTCTTCCCCTTCTTTACTTTGGCAGCCAAAGCACAATTCTCTTCATCAAATACCTTTGATGAAGATCCATTCTCACCTTTATTGTTTTTGAGTTTATCCTTGAGCGCCAGGTCACTCTTTCTTTGGAATAACATTCGCAATCCGTTGAAAGACATTTCAACAACACTGCTGCAAATTCGAATTCCACCAGCAACCAACTCAACCGCTTCCGATCTAGAATTCGTGAGAACAAAATATTTCTCGTACAGAGATTGACTGTATGGGCATTCACCGGATATCTCACCTTCCAAAGGAAGGATGAATCCAGAGGCTACCTGGCCCGATTACAGACTCTGCCTGAAGAAATAGAATGTAAACACTTCCTGAATAGTAGATCTGATGATCAACAACTCTGATACCATGTAGAAACTTTTTCTACAATTATCTAGCTCGCTCTGATACCATGTAGAAATTTTGAATAATATGACACATATTCACAGAGATTATCTTGATTATACACTTATAAGCAGAACATGCATAATACATAACCTCCTCTACGTTGATCATCAATTTACAGAAGCAGAAACATTCACAGGTGCACATAGAAGCATCAATCAAACATATCAACACAGTATTTTCTCGGGGAAAGCATCTCGCTAAAAACCCCACACTATCTGTATATTATATTGATTGAATCATGTAACATTACAAAGTACAATGCTTATCACAAGCAATCCAGTACCAGCTCCACCTGTTACACACAATACAGCTCAGATCTGATCTCCAAATCTATTCCACTGCTTGCCTTCCTCTCCAGCTCAATACCTGCTCAAGAACTGATGAGAATGGCTTACCAAACTCGTATTTCACCTCAAACTAATCACTCACACTTTGTTGGACGTGAGAAAAGGCTACAATACTGGGAAAATACGTGACCAAACTCATTGGCATACTCAATCCCTTGATTGTGCAAGATCTAGTGCACAACTATAGTCACAACTGATAGCAATCTGATTCTCTACCACCTGTCCCTGTTGAACTGAACATACACTGACATGCAACTGAGTTAACTAATGTATTCATTAGTTTCATCATGATTTAATAATTAGTTTAAAAACCCATCATTAGTCTATTTGCAGTTAGACTAATTACAACTAGTTTAACTAAGTCAAACTGAACACAACTCCATCAACTCCACAATCAACTCCACCAAACTCAACTGATTGAGTTCTAACTGAAGTCATGCATGCAACAACTCAACTGACTCATAAGAAAAGCGTATTTCCTTCTGACAGCTGCATGTGCCACCTCTGTAGCTCAAACTGAAGTGCTCCAAGAGAATAAGATCAAGTTTATAGTCCAAATATTATTATGAGACAATAATATTTGACTTTTCTATTTTTGACAGCCAGTATAAAAATAGACTTTGATCACTCACACTTTGATAAAAAATAGAAGTCCATCTATTTTTTCCCAACTTGACCAATCATCCATAAACAGCAACCTGCAATCCATAGACATGATCAATATGTCTAAAAATAGACATAGTCTAAAAATAGACTTGCGCCAAAAATAGCCTGCGGGCCCACTTAGTGAAGGCGACTCTTTTCACTAAGCTCCATCATCTTGTTGCAATCTCAACAGATATTATGTTTTTTGGAAGATAAGAATGAGGGTACATCTAATATCTCTTGGTGTTGACGTTTGGTGCTCAATAATAAAAGGTTATAAAGTTCCAAAAATTCCTCCAACATCTTGGGTGTGGAGCTTGATTATCTTCCTGATTGTTCAACGGTTTTTTGTGTCAGTCACGTTGGATCCCTATTCTTAAGGGGGTGGAAACACCCCTCGTTTAATCGCTGTCAAGGGGATCCAAGGGGGGCAACAACGAATTTTATGAGCCCGCCCCCCCCCGCCCCCAGCGGGGGTTTTGGGGCAGTGCCCCCAAAGCTAAAAATAGATGAACAATTATCTTGTAAAACACTGTATTTTCATAGTTAATATAGGTCGTTCATTAGGCGGATGATCCAACGGTAAAAGTTATGCTAATTTAGGGTTTTTTTCCCTAGAAGAAAACCCTAGATTTATATGAGGGAATTGTATTGTAGATATGTATTACTTTTTTGAGCGAGAAAGATCGAGGAGACTGTGTGAGAGAAAAGAGGAAATTACAATGGATCTGTTATAGGTTCTATCTCTTTATTTTTCCGAATAATATATAAGGAAGGACTAGCTGTTTCTGCATGGACGTAATCCAAATTGGGTGAACCACATATATTTGTGTCTCTCTTGTTTTATGTGTTTCCATATTTGTGTTTCCACAATGTTTTGTGTATTTCATTGCTCTGTTAATTAATTTATAACACAACAAATCGAGAAGACAAATTATGTAAATAATTCTAAATCAACAAATGCCATTTTGAATGGTTTTGATAAATCTAATTTTTTCAAGGTAATGCACTTTTCCTCTACTAAAGAAGTTTGGGAAAAGATTCAAAGCATTTGTGAAGGAGATGTAAAGGTAAAAAGGGATAAACTTCAAATTCATAGAATACAATTTGAAAATTTAAAGATGAATGAAAAAGAAATTAGAGATTTTTTCTTTCTAGTAGATGAATTTGTGGACACTATTAAAGGGTTGGGTGGAAATATTAAAGAATCAACAATTGTTCAAAATTTTTTGAGATCTCCCCCATTGAGGTCCAATCCAAAGGTTTCATATATTTAAGAAATGAGATATCTCGAAAACTTGAAGATGGATGAACTACATATTACTCACTGTGTATGAGATGAGAACATGAAAAGAGAAGTACAAACTAAAGGAATGAACCTTCAAAGAATTAAAGAAAACCAAAGGACACAAGGACCATGATCACTCTAACCTTGAATCAGATGAAGAAGAAGCTAAATTTGTGAGAAATCTAAAAAGAGGATATCGAAAATATAAAGGTAAGCTACCATTAAAATATTTTATGTGTGGTAGAATAAGTCATTATGCTTCAAAATTTCCATATGGAAAATCAAAAGATAAGGGTGGTGAAAAAGAACATAGAAATAGAGGAAAAATTGATAAAAAAGGGAATATCTCTTAAGAAGAAAAGTTTCTATTCCAATGAATATTGCAACTCATCATAATATAGTGATGAAGATGCATCTAATGATGATCACAAATAATTCTTACTCATGGCCTTTAGAAATTAAAAAGAGAAATAATATGTAGTGCATTCTCAAAAGGATCCAACAAAAGAAAAGGTAATCTTCCACTCTGTTTCAGTTGTGGTAATGAAGGTCATTTTTCTTCTAGATGTCCATATGAAAAATATGAAGGAAATTACAATGAAGATGATTTTCTAGTCACGAATGCTCAAACTATTGGTCAACAAAATAAAGATAACTATGAAGAGAAGACAAATGGAGAGAAGGAAATTGAAGATAAGAAAGAGATTAAAGATGAGCTCTTTGTTGCCTTAGAAGCTATATATAGACTCACAATAATAATAAAAGTCAAAAGGAGCCATTGAAGGAATATGAAAATAAGGATGATGATGAAATAATGAAAATGGTTTTCATCCTTAAAACTCAATTAGAAGAAGCAAAGAGAATGAAAGAAGTGGTGATAAGCTAGTTGGAAGAAAAGGAAGGACATTGTGAGAAACTATAAGCTAAGATTACTTGAGAAATGATATTGAAAATGGAAATGATCAGTTGAGGTTTGGAGGAAGTTCTAAGATCTTGGATAATTTACTCAGTAACTAGAGATCCACTTTTATTAAAACATATATTAGTTTTAAAGAAGATAACGAGTTGTATAAGGAGAATCAAACTCAACGAAACAAGAAGAAGAAGAACCTAAAAGCTATGTCAGTGTGCCAAAAGGATCAAGAAACAATGCAAACAAAGTTAGAGATGAAGCTAAGGATCATCAAAAACATGATCCCATTGGCAGTGCAAATGGAAACAAGAAAGAAGGACAGGATAATATATATATATATATATATATATATATATATATATATATATATATAATTCTCAAATGAAAGAAAGTAGCATCAGGAAAGGAAGTAAAGACCAACTAAGACCTAGGAATAGATTCATAAGAATTTATCCACCAAGAAGGCTCATCACATCTAAGTATCAAAATTTATTCTATGGGTATTACTTGTGGTCCAATAATTTCAGCATAAGGAAATAAATTGCAGAGCCTATGTAAGAAATGGATATATGAGAAATAGAAGCATGGGATCATAAAAGATATCAAGGAATGATTCTATGAGAAGAAATTCAAGTAGTTTTAATGAGAATGTTGTCAAAAATTACAATTCATTTTAGCCCTTATTGGATCGTACTGAATGTTTCAAGTGCAACAATTTATGACATAAATATTGTGATTGCGAAAGCAGTATATTAAGGTATCAAGATCAAAGAAAAAAATAAGACATCATCATCAATAGGAATAGAAGTATGAATATATGGAGAAGAAAGCAAGAGTAACATGAATAATGTAACTTAGATCTATGTGTTCAAGACAAAGAAAGCCAACAATATATAGATAGTGGATGCTCAAATCATATGATAGGCGATAAAATAAAATTCCTCTCTCTCAAGGATGTTAAAGGAGGTAGTGTCATCCTTGGGAATAATGATAGAGGAAGGATTCTTAGAAAGAGAGAATTTAATATTAAATATAGAAGGACAAAAACTTCAAATGTTTTTCTTGTTGAAGGATTGAAGCAAAATCTACTAAGTGTAAGTCAAATAGTTGATCAAGGGTATGATCTCATATTCAATTCCAAAGGATGAAAAATAAAAAAACCAGGTTCAGGAAGATTAGTAGCAAATGCAATAAGGTCTCCAAATAATGTGTATGTCCTCAATGAAATTGAAAGAAAGACAAAATCCTCTTTGGGAGTAATATTCCTAATATCTCATTAATAAAAGGAGTAACATCCAACTGTAGTTCACAAGGTGCATTGTAGAAGAATAAAGTGTTGTTCATACACATCACAATCATAGGGGGAGTAGTCTCAAAAGCACAAAATAAGAAATGTTGCATATAGAAGGATATATCCTTGACATGGAGAAGTCAAAAGATAAATCCATGTCTGTTCAATGTCCAAAGGAGAATATGCAGACATAAGGAGAAATTGAATGAAATGGGAGTAGTTGTAGACACCAAGAAAAATTTGCATACAAAAGAAGAGTTACATATAAGGAGAAGCATAAGTTCAAAGGGATAATCCCTTTACTATTTATGTCAAAGGGGGAGAATTATAGATAAAGGGAGTTCTATAATATTATTGTAGAATTGAATAAGGGTTGCCATTAATGAAAATGGGGAGATTGTGGGAATATTGCTGTAATTGATTTCAAATACAAGGGGATGCTACTTATGTCCATTAAGATAACAGTTGGAAAATGAAGATTGTTGGAAATATTGCTTTTGGACTTTTGATTCCCTAGTTTGATACCATATATTTGAAGGAATTTTTATTGCAACTACTTAGATCAAATGGGAGCATATTATATGTGGTTGGAAAGCTTATTAGAATACATTTTCAATGGTATATTAAACTCTCTCTAATTCCATAGGAATGAGGAGATATGAAATGTTTTTTCAATATGAACCAACCAAAGTACAAGCAGGCCTGATTGGATAACATTTGTTTTAAGGATTTTTTACTCCAATTTCCTAGCTCAAATAGGAGCATAAGATATATGGTTGGAAATATTATTCTGGGACATTTCCAACGGTATATGGAACTCCTAATTCCATAAGAATGAGAATATATGATTTTTTTTGTCAAGATGACCCCACCGAAGTAAAAGTAGGTTGACCCAACCAATTTCACAAATCATCTGCATAAGTGAATGTACAAACACTATAAATAAAGGGAATATGAGTTAATTTTAACAAAAAATCATCGAAGAATAGTTCTTAGGTCATAGGAGGAGACAATGAACAAGTTTTGGGTGATTCTTAGAGTCTAAAGGTGGAAGCAAAAATGTGGTTTATGACGTGAACAAGTCATCTTGAAATTTTCGTTATATCTTTTGATTTGTGATGTTTCAAATCATGCAACTCATAGGAAATATAGGTATATATTTATATACCTATGGTTAAAGTTTCATGCCTTGATTCACTATAATTTTGGACATATGGCCAAAGGAATTTAGGCTTCTTGATTTTCCTGATTACTCTTGATATCTTCTTCAAACAGGTCAATTAGGCATTTTTGCTATAATTTTTTTCTATGATGTCTCAAACCATGAAACTTGGAGAATCTATATATAATATCTTCATGTACATATGTTTCAATTTTTAGAGCTTGATTCACTATAATTTTAGAGAAATGGCTGAAGGAATTAATGATTCCTAAATTCTCATGAAATCTTCTTCAAACAAGGTAATACAAGAAATGGAGAAACACATGTTTATGATTAAGGAACAATGAAGGAAGCTCAATATAGGTAAAAGAGCTATGTGAAACTCATTGGATTGAGAAAAGTTATGATAATGGAGATAAGGTATTTTTAAGAGTAAGACCACAAAAGAGATCCATCAAGTTTGGAAAGGGTGTGAAGTTGTCTCCACAGTTTGTGGGACCATTCAAAATCATAGAAAAGAAGGGACCAATAGTGTACTGACCTGCATCACAGACATCATTAGCATGCATGCATGATGTGTTTCATGTCTCTATATTATGTGACTACACTTTTTATCCTTTGTGTGTTATTGACTTGAGTAATATGCAGATCATAGACAAGGGGACAATGATGGATGAGCCGATGCACATATTGGATCAATGAAATCTACAACTTAGACATTGACTAGTGAACCAAGTGAAGGTCTAGTGGGATAAGTTGAGTCCTAGTTTAGCTACCTGGGAGGATGAAAAGGCCTATGTGTCATTGTTTCCCCTTCTTGTATTTAGAAATCAGGTGAAGTCTAGATTTAAGAGGGGTGTATATAATGCCATGCTTTAGTTTACTTATGATATACACTGCTATTCTTATTTTGAATTCTCAGAAGTTACCATGAATTATAGTTTATTCTTCAAGGAAATCATATTTTGATGATCCAACTATTGTTATTCACTGTGATGATGAATCGTGATGTGTTTATTTCGATTTTCATTCTAAATTATGATGATGATTATGACATTTTTGGTTATTGGTGATTTCAAGGTTTCTTATCACACATATATTTTGATGATTATCTTTGTGATTAGGTGTTACTCATATTAGTTTGAGTGTGACAAGAAACCACCTTGGCACACATGTGTATCGTGAGGTAGAAAATTTGGTTTAGTATTTTGACTACAATTGACGTTGAAAATTTTAATTTAGTAAAATTTGTTGTTATAAAATACTAATGATAAGTTAGTGGTTGTAGGAAGAGGTCAAGTGCTTAATTGAACGACTCACATGTAGGTTATGGGGTTGTATGGAGCATATTGGATATTCATGGGATGGGTGGGACAACATACCTAATTCCACCCACTAGCACTCCCACTATGGCTTGGGTTGGAAGTTGCTGGAACACCTTCATTGAAGTTCACGATTCCATGAGGGTTGGACAAAATATTCGATCACTCATGAAGCTTTACTGAAGGGCGTGCATCAAGGCAGAATCCTTAATCCTCAACACCATTAGTTTCGCAACAAATGATGTCCTTGGAGTTAATGATGGCCTCCATCGGCATGCCTATGTTCCCCTTTATTAGTCACTAATACCTGAAGGGAAAGTTTTGTGGAACCCTTAGAACTTTGAGAGGAAGCTCGTGAAGGGAATAATTGACTTGAGACCCTTGGTATTGAATATTGAAAAATAATGAAATGTCAAAGTTCTTGAATTAAAACACCAAATCTAAAGAGGCAAAATAAAAAGGGAATTAAGGGTAAAGCTCTAAAAAAAACCTTAAGAAATTGATTAAATATCTCAATTAAATACTCTAACACTTAAAACATGTAGAAGTAAAATAAATCCATTTAATATCCTAACTATCCTAAAACATGTGAATGAAATTCTACCAAATTAGAAACAATAACAATAAATGTGGAGTAGTGCTAACCATAGAAGATGAGTTCATGAAATTAAAAAGAACCAATTTAAGAATTTAGAAAATTTAGATTCACAAGGAAACCTCTATGTGGACGTAGAATAGAATAAAAATCTCCAACTAAGATAGCAATTGAGAAAAATTAGGGGTGGTTAGGGACATCAAATATGATATGTACTTTTTAAATCTACTTGATGAGACACTTAGGCACCAAAATTGAAGAATCTAATCTAGGATTAAGTGATGTCTAAGAGAAGAAATAGGGAAACATGTTTTGAGTGAGGGAAATTATCCTTTTAAAATAAAATAGGAAAAATAAATTCACGAGAGCCCCTCGGGGGTAGCTCAATTAGTGATGGATGTGAAAATGAAGTATTATGTTCAATGAGATTTCGGGTTCAAATCCCCTAAGTCTACCCATGGATGTGTCCTTGGGGTGGCATGGTTCACCTAAGGGTTATAGTGGTAGGGATTAGAATCAACCCCATGTCACACAAGTCTGAGACCAACTCAGTTGTTGATTCCTCTAGTATAAAAAAAATAAAATAAATTCATAAGATCTTTGACACATGGATAGGTGAATAATCCAAATTTTGAATTAAAAAATAATAATAATTTTTGCATAAGGAGTCAAGTGGAAACACAAATGCTTCCTATAGAAGAAAAGAAAGCTACGATGAACTCACTTTTTGCACACTATTGTTAGACATATATCCTAACACTACTTTGCTTTTGGGTGATTACTAGTGTTTTGTTTGTGATTTTGGTGTATGTGGAGTTTCATTGAGTGAAAACCTCTTGATTTTGAGAGCTTTCCTCCCTAATACTAATGTATTGATCTTCCATACAACCCCATAATAGCTCAAGGTTTGTGGGAAAGAAAAGTATCCAAGGAGAAGAAAGGGAGGATTACCAGTGAGCCAACCAAGTTTGGTTAAGAAGCGTGGAGTGTATAATTGCCTTACAATTTCCTCTAAGAGAATTATCTGGTGCAATATTTTGGGTCATAGAACTATGAAATCCTTATGCATATACTATGATGATAGTTCTACTTGTACATGTTCATGTTTATGCCTAAGAGATGTCTGAGACTTCCTAACATAAAAATTGCTATAATTTTTAACATATTGAAATCCAAACCATCAATAGCAAGTAAAAGAAAATCTTTCACAAATACATTAACTATAATAACAAAAACTTATATATATATATATATATATATATAATTCAAATAAATTGCAATAGTTATGACCATGGAGTAGAACAAGTTATAAAGATAATACAGAATGCCAACCAAGAATTTGAACTTATCATAGGAAGAAAAATGTATATATATGTATATGTTGTAAAACTTATTGCTTGCATTCAGTCATAACCATATAGGTAATAGTCAAATCGTTTCTATAATGGAACCCTTTCTCTAATGAAATTAAATTGAACAGCTCGAAACCTGGAGTCTAACTAGAGACTAATAGTTCACCGACGGGGAACCGAAGGAACAAGGTTATTCGGATAAACTACATAGATTAATTGAATGGTTACATGTTCAGAAAATTTTCTCGTGTGGGGAACTTGAGCTCGAACTATGATTGGAATCTAACCAATTAGGGAATGCTATCTCTGAATATTGGTGTCAACACCCACAACTGTCATGTTGAATTACTGTGGAGAGTCAGAAGAAAGTTTGGATTAAAGATTAGCTAAACTAGACTTCGTGAAGCCAGTCAGGTGTCACGTAATTCACGTAATTGTAGAACTAAGTGTAATGTTGAAATTTAATTTAGAACTCTAGTTTAATAACAACCACGAAATGTTCCATTGAATGTAATTATGAATCTTCAAGTGTTTCAACATGTCACTTTTATATTATTCCCTATGAAGAATAATTTGCAGCATTGAATTGAATATTACATGGTGTTTACTCAAAGAAATCAATCATATATTATAAATAAAGGAATTTTATATATTAATTTGGTGTTTGGTTTGATTATGATTTTAAAATTAGATAATAATAATAATAAATGATATGGTAATAACAAGTTATATGCCTTTTACAATATGCAGTTCATCTATAGTGATAGACCTATAATCTAAGATGAAATCGAGAGTTTATTTGTATTGTCTTGTCAAAGATAGAGTTATAGAACTTCGAGTGAAACAAACCCTTCTGCGAACAAATAGATTCCTTTCATGATATTAACCTTCAATCATTACGTAGTGGATGATTAAGGAATGGATTCATGACTAAGCAAAACTTTTAGTATGTTGAACTACAATTAAAGTTTAAGGATAAATTTGTATCTTATTCTTCCATTTGTATTAACAAGAAATTAATAGAAGTTTGACCAAAAATCAAGTCCACGTCTTAAAGTTTACTATGCAAATTTACCACATAATTCAAAGTTATCCATAATGATATATAATAAAAAAACACAAAAAAAAAAATCCTAAAAAACCTTAAAATTAAAATCAAAGAGAAAAAAATCATGAAAGTAATTATTCTTATAATGTTAAACTAGGGTAATCATGTAAATTAAATGGCTGGAATACCATAGCCATCAATCTAAGAGTTACTTGGGAAATATTTACTAAGAGTTTCTATCCACCATAATTTATGCAATTCTTTGTATAAAGTTAGATAGGAGTAAAAAATGTAAATATGTAGATTTACTAGGTTGGTATCCACCAAAATATATGCAAGTTGTGGCACAAACTTTAGTTAGGAGAATTATTGATGTTCTGATTAGAAAGAACCCAACTATGTGACCAAGAAGGTTGTAATATTTCATAGAGTTAAGTCCCTCTTAAAAAAAAAAAAAAAAAAAAATTCTTGAAACAAGATCTAGGAATAATCTTAACTTTTACACTAACCTACATGAGTTTCCAAATTTTGATTTTTATCACTTTATGATTAGCCAACTTTAATGATTACATATTCAATTAGATTATATTTAATTCATGATCACTACAAAATCTAATGAAAGAGATATATATTAGCACATGTGTATATATTGTATAAAAATGGGTTATTCATACCCACCTATATAAAGCTAATTACAAAAACTACGTATAATGGAAGTTAGATTGAAAATCAAGAATATGGGATTAAATGTACAAGCTACCAATCATTAAAAAACACATGATAATTTAAATGTATTATATTGGAAATAATATTATGTTATCAAAGAATGGGAAGTTTAGATAGAAATGTCTCATTACGTAAATAAAACATGTATTACATTAGGTATTACAGTCTAGATGAGCATTGATAAGAAAACCTTTCCATTATAAAGTACTAAGGAATTAAAAATCTAACTTGAAGACATTGCTTGATAATTACATATCTACGTTTTTCAAAAAAATGTTGTTAGAGTTGTGGTGGTATTATGGGTGTTAGATTGTGGTATCAGAGCCTAATTCACACATTGAACCCTTGGAATCATCATAAATTTCTACATGGTTATTTATTATTTGTTAGGCCCCCATAATACTAGTGTAACCCCTTATTGTTATTAGTACAACCCACTTATTATATTAATGTACCCATGTAGTGCCCATATTGTTACTATTGTGCCCCATAGAAGCCCACTATTGTTATTATTGTGCCCTTACATTATTATTGTTATGTCGGCTCTGATTATGTTATGACCCCTTAGACTCCTATATATAGAAAGGATGTCTTTTCATTTGTATCATCCAAGAATTGCTCATTTGTGTAATGTAAAGGAGGTTGCCCCCTCGAAGAGGCTGAATTATAAGGCATTGATCTCTCTTTTCTATCTTTTTGTGAGCTAGTTCCATAACATTTGGTATCAGAGCTTTGGATTCTAGGGTTTCACTGCTCCAAATAGGTCATCGTGGCATTTTTGCTATAACTTTTTTCTGCGACGTTTCAAAAGCTAAAAAAAAACCCATTTGAGAAGACATCGCGCTAAATCTCGGATCCAAATTTCAGAGCTTTTCATGCTATATTTGCGGAGATATGATCTGAGGAAGTTGGTCAATTTGCAAACTCCTAAATTACATTCCAAACAGGTGACCTAGGGAAAATCATCATAACTTTCTCTCTGAGCATCAAATTGAAATTTCGTAAGAAGTTACAGAAAGAGGACAGACTTTAGTTTCTTGTATATCTTTTTCAGATGCAAAGGTCGAAACAGTGACATGTGGCACTTCATACAAGTTTTCTATTCTAGAAAGGTCTATAATCAGGTCATCTTGGGAGATTGTGCATAACTCTTTCTTGGAGAATCCAATTTGGATCAGACTGGTGGCATTGGAAAGAGAACACAGAGGGCTACTGCAGGTCACAATTTCAGAACTGGATGATAAAAAGGTACAAAGTTACAGTCGTTTCAAGATTGAGCTCCTAAAATCAAGAAAAAGCAATATGAGGAAGTTTGATGGCAAGGATCTGGTAAATTGGATACTTCAGATGGAGCAATATTTTGATCTACATGCTATACCACTGTTACAAAAGGTATGTATTGCATCTTCATATTTATAACCGGATCAATTTTCATGGTATGAAGGGCTTTGTTCTCATAAACAACTTGTTACGTGGTCAATTTTCACGAAGGAAATGGTAGCACATTATGAGGATACAAAGAGCAACACCTTCTTTAGAGCAACACCACAACAATTGGAAATAGTAAAAGGGCTTTGTGACATAGTGGAAAGTAAAATTATGGAAACCAGGAAGCATACCCCTCACAACTATAAAGATGGAAGTGTTGTTTCTCCTAGCCTTCCACAACCTACAAGGGTTACACCACAACAATTGGAAGAAAAAAGAGAAAAAGGGCTTTGTTACAGTTGTGAGTGCTGAAAAAAAATTATTCTGCATAGATTGCGAAGAGGAAGAAGAAAAGGTGCAAGAAGTGAAAGATCGCATCAAGAAAGAAGAAATAAATCTAACCATATCTTGTAATTCATTGGTCGAAATTACCACTCCTCAAACTATCAAGATAGAAGGCATATCAAGAAGAAAAATGTTCAAGAAGTGAAAGATCACATCGAGCATCAAGAAATGAATCCGACCATATCTTGTAGAGGATTGGAAGAAATTGCCACTCCTCAAACTCTAGAGATAGAAGGACATATCAAGAAGAAAAAGGTTCAAGCAATGAAATATCACATCGAGCATCAAAAACAAGTTCTCCAACTTTTAAAGGATAACGCCACTTCGGTGCAAAATCAAACGAAACAACAGGTAGATCAACATCGTAGTGAAAAATGTTTTGATGTAGGTGATTAGGTAATTTTACTACTACATCTCAAGCAAGCTATTTATGAGAAGGAAATGTTGGCAATACTACATACACTTAAAAAATGGCGACCTTACCGAATGGGAAGACTCTTCAAGGATGAGGATGTGGAAGCATTGTTTTGTATTATTTCTATTATCCAACCAGATTGGATAAACGAAGCAAGGGATGAATGGAAGAAGGACGAATAAGTATGGCCACTTATTCAAAAGTTGCAAAAGATCTCAATTCAAACAATATAACCAGAAATTGAAGAGGAAGGAAAAATCATATTGGAACCTGGAGCAGTCACAAAAACAAGAACCCGACAGCTACGAAATCGATCAATTTTAGAGTATCTCATCAAGTGGAAGAACTTACCCACTGAAGATTCCACATGGGAGGACAAGAATTTTATACAGAAGCATCAAGAACTACTCAAGTGTTGAGGACAACGCTTTTTGAAGGAGAGGGGCATGTTAGACCCCCATACTACTAGTGTAACCCCTTATTGTTATTAGTACAACCCACTTATTATATTAATGTACCCATGTAGTGCCCATATTGTTACTATTGTGCCCCATAGAAGCCCACTATTGTTATTATTGTGCCCTTACATTATTATTGTTATGTTGGCTCTGATTATGTTATGACCCTTTAGACTCCTATATATAGAAAGGAGGTCTTTTCATTTGTATCATCCAAGAATTGCTCATTTGTGTAATGTAAAGGAGGTTGCCCCCTCGAAGAGGCTGAATTATAAGGCGTTGATCTCTCTTTTCTATCTTTTTGTGAGCTGGTTCCATAACATTTGGTATCAGAGCTTTGGATTCTAGGGTTTCGCTGCTCCAAATAGGTCATCGTGGCATTTTCGCTATAACTTTTTTTCTGCGACGTTTTAGAAGCTAAAAAAAAAACCCATTTGAGAAGACATCGTGCTAAATCTCGTATCCGAATTTAAGATCTTTTCATGCTATATTTGCGGAGATATGATCTGAGTAAGTTGGTCTTTTTTCAAACTCCTGAATTACATTCCAAACAGGTGACCTAGGGAAAATCATCATAACTTTCTCTCTGAGCATCGGATTGAAATTTCATAAGAAGTTACAGAAAGAGGACAAACTTTAGTTTCTTGTATATATTTTTCAGATCCAAAGGTCGAAACAATGACACGTGGCACTTCATACAAGTTTTCTCTTCTAGAAAGGTCTATAATCAGGTCATCTTGGGAGATTGTGCATAACTCTTTCTTGGAGAATCCAATTTGGATCAGACTGGTGGCATTGGAAAGTGGACACAGAGGGCTACTGCAGGTCGAAATTTCAGAACTGGATGATCAAAAAGTACAGAGTTAAAGTCGTTTCAAGATTGAGCTCCTAAAATCAAGAAAAAGCAAGATGAGGAAGTTTGATGGCAAGGATCTGGTAAATTGGATACTTCAGATGGAGCAATATTTTGATCTACATGGTGTACAATTGTTACAAAAGGTATGTATTGCATCTTCATATTTATAACCGGATCAATTTTTATGGTATGAAGGGCTTTGTTCTCATAAACAACTTGTTACGTGGTCAATTTTCACGGAGGAAATGGTAGCACATTATGAGGATACAAAGAGCAACACCTTCTTTAGAGCAACACCACAACAATTGGAAATAGTAAAAGGGCTTTGTGACATAGTGGAAAGTAAAATTATGGAAACCAGGAAGCATACCCCTCACAACTATAAAGATGGAAGTGTTGTTTCTCCTAGCCTTCCACAACCTACAAGGGTTACACCACAACAATTGGAAGAAAAAAGAGAAAAGGGGCTTTGTTACAGTTGTGAGTGCTAAGAAGAAATTATTCTACATAGATTGCGAAGAGGAAGAAGAAAAGGTGCAAGAAGTGAAAGATCACATCGAGAAAGAAGAAATAAATCCAACCATATCTTGTAATTCATTGGTCGAAATTACCACTCCTCAAACTATCAAGATAGAAGGACATATCAAGAAGAAAAATGTTCAAGAAGTGAAAGATCACATCGAGCATCAATAAATGAATCCGACCATATCTTGTAGAGGATTGGAAGAAATTGCCACTCCTCAAACTCTAGATATAGAAGGACATATCAAGAAGAAAAAGGTTCAAGCAATGAAAGATCACATCGAGCATCAACAACAAGTTCTCCAACTTTTAAAGGATAACGCCACTTTGGTGCAAAATCAAACGAAACAACAGGTAGATCAACATCGTAGTGAAAAATGTTTTGATGTAGGTGATTGGGTAATTTTACTACTACATCTCAAGAAAGCTATTTATGAGAAGGAAATGTTGGCAATACTACATGCACTTAAAAAATGGCGACCTTACCAAATGGGAAGACTCTTCAAGGATGAGGATGTGGAAGCATTGTTTTGTATTATTTCTATTATCCAACCAGATTGGATAAACGAAGCAAGGGATGAATGGAAGAAGGATGAAGAAGTATGGCCACTTATTCAAAAGTTGCAAAAGATCCCAATTCAAAGAATATTGCCAGAAATTGAAGAGGAAGGAAAAATCATATTGGAACCTGGAGCAGTCACAGAAACAAGAACTCGACAGCTACGAAATCGATCAATTTCAGAGTATCTCATCAAGTGGAAGAACTTACCCGCTGAAGATTCCACATGGGAGGACAAGAATTTTATACAGAAGCATCAAGAACTACTCAAGTGTTGAGGACAATGCTTTTTGAAGGAAATGGGCATGTTAGGCCCCCATACTGCTAGTGTAACCCCTTATTGTTATTAGTACAACCCACTTATTATATTAATGTACCCATGTAGTGCCCATATTGTTACTATTGTGCCCCATAGAAGCCCACTATTGTTATTATTGTGCCCTTACATTATTATTGTTATGTCGGCTCTGATTATGTTATGACCCTTTAGACTCCTATATATAGAAATGAGGTCTTTTCATTTGTATCATCCAAGAATTTCTCTTTTGTGTATTGTAAAGGAGGTTGCCCCCTCGAAGAGGCTGAATTATAAGGCGTTGATCTCTCTTTTCTATCTTTTTGTGAGCTGGTTCCATAACATTATTTCTTAAACTGATGTAAATTGATTTTTGATTGAAACAAGTAGCATGGAAAGAAGAGGAGCAAGAAAGAATAGGGTTGCAACATGGCGCGAAATGGAACCACCTTTGCAGGTAGCTTTAGTCACACCACCTAATAAAGGGGAGAATATGAACAAATTCTTACTAGATAAGTTTTCAACCTATTGATATCCTTTCAACAAAGTTCTGAATTTTTAATGAATTGTTTGGAGTGAGAACAAGAAGGATTCTTGTTGCAGCCAAAGGGTTTCATAGTCATAGAAGAAACAATATGCATTGAGAACTAGAAAAGGTAAAGTTTTCAAAATTTTGGGGGTCCTGTTGGGTGTGTAGTCTGATTATCTTCTTTATTCAGAGGTATTTCCATGTGAGACCCTAGTTCCTAACTGGGCAAAAACGCTGCCCGTTTAATTGCCATTAGGGGTGTCCAAAGGGGGGCTAAAAATAGATTTAAAATTGCCTTGTAAAATATTGTAATTTCGTAGTCAATCTAGGCCATTCATTAGGCAGATGATCTGACAGTAAAAATTATGTTTAATTTAAGGGGTTTTTTCCCTACAAGGTAACCCCTCGATTATATGAGGAAATTGTATTGTGGCTAGGTATATGCGTATTCTGAGTGAGAAAGAGAGAGGAGACTGTGTGAGGGTGAAGGGAAAATTACAACAGATCTGCTATAGGTTGTATATCTTGATTTTGTTGGATAATATAAAAAGAAGGACTGGTTGTTTCTTCATGGATGCAACGCAAATTGGGTGAACCACGTATATTTGTGTCTCTCTTGTTTTGTGTGTTTTCTGTGTTTGTGTTTTTGCAATATTTTATGTCTTCCATTGCTTTGTAATATATAATTTTCTAACAGGTCCATAGATGGACAAGCCACAAAAGCATGGCTGGAAAAAATGGCCATGTGTTTCAAGTTGAGATACTACACCTCTAATCTAAAGTTGAAGATGGGGGTCATTCAACTTAAAGTAAGTTATTTACTAAGGTGGAATACACTCATACCTTAGTTGGATATGAGCATTTCAGAAGTAGCTTGCAAGGATTTCATCAAAAGGCATTTGGAGGAGTTCATTGCATCTTGAAATGGGTTGGTTGGTTAGCACTCGGATATGAGGCCTAGTTCATGGAGCTATTTAGATATGCTCCATATTTAAACACAAAAAAGTTGTGGGTAAACAAGTTTATTTATGAATTGAACTTCAACATCCATGCCAAGGTAAAAATTTTGATGTTTTTTACATTGCATGAGGTAGTTTATGAGCCACCATTTCTAAAGAAGATATTTTGAGTAGTGGTTAGAGTAGGCCATTGAGGCTTATGGTTTCATGAGCACTTAGGGGGAGTAACTCCATCCATATAAACCAACAAAAAGGATTGGTATACAAAAATAAAAGGAACTTAATAGGGAACCAAAGGCCACTGTATTATCCTCTAGCACAATAGTCATGGCCTACAACATAGCAATTGCACCAGACACAACAATATCATACCACACCGCAATTTCAATCTACATCTTAGTAACACTTGACAAAACAATCTGATTCCTACCAACAAAGCTCCAAGCCATAATTCAATTCATCTTGGAGTGGGAGCCAGACTCCTAAGAGTGGGTGTTGTACTTATGGAGGTCCACACTACAAGAATGATTTCCCTCAACGAAAATAATCCTAACTCAACACGATAGAAGAGCATAGTGGGATATCTAGGAAGGGTTCATCAGGTACATGCAACAATGAATAACTGCCAAGCTGAGCACCAAACCACTATTCTCGAGACAACATGTGTTATTGATGGTATAAATTTTGTTGTTTTAATATATCCAAGAATATAGAACGAACTTGGAGTTAATGATGGCCTCTACCATCATGCCCATGTTATCCTCTATTAGTCACTAATGCTTGAAAGGAAAATGTTGTTGCACCCTTGGAATATCAAGATGGATTTCTTGAAGGGCATAACCAACTTGGCACCATTGGTATTAGAAATTGAAAAGGAATGGAAAGTCAAAGTTCTTGAACTAAAACACAAAATCTAAAGAGACCAAGTAAAAATGGATTTAAGGATAAATATATAAATTAGACCTTAGGAAATTGATTAAATATCTCAATTTAATACTTTTACACTTAGAAAAATATAGAAGTAAATTAACTCCATTTAATATCCTAACTATCCTAAAATGTACGAAGGAAATTGTCCTAAATTAGAAACAATAACAATAAATTGTGGAGTAGTACTAACCATAGAATAGAAGGGGTGCATGAAATTAAAAAGAACCAATTTAGAAAATTTAGAACATTTAGATTTATGAGAAAACCTCCATGTGGATGTAGAGTGGAATAAAAATCTCCAACTAAGATTGTAACTAAGAAAAATTAAGTGTGGCTAGAGACATAAACTATGATATGTACTTGTTAAATATAGTTTATGAGACTCTTAAGCAATTAGATAAAGAAATAAAATTTAGGATGAAGAGACATCTAAGAGAAGAAATAAGGAAACATCTCTAGGGTAAGGGAAATCAACCTTTTAAAATAAATTAAGAAAATAAATTCATGAGATCCTTGACAAAATTTTGAAACATAGATAGGTGAATAATCCAGATTTTGAATTAAGGAAAATAATCATTTTGTATGAGTAGCCAAGTGGAAACACTAATACTTTCTATAAAAGAAGAGAAAGCTATGATGAACTAACTTTTTTACACCCTATTATTGGATGGATGTCTTAATGCTATTTTTCTTTTAAGTGACTACTAATGTTCTATCTATGAGTTTGGCATGTGTGGAGGTCCATTGAGAGGGAATCTCTTGAATTTGAGAGATCACCTCCACAGTGATAGTGTATCCATCTTCCACACAACCCTATTGTAGCTCAGGTTCCATGGGTAAGAAGAGTACCCAAAGAGTAGGAAGGGAGGTTTATTGGCAATCGACGACGTTGGGTTAACAAGTGTGGATTATATAGTTTCCATACAATTTCCTTTAAGAGTATTATGTGGTTTAATAGTTTGGGTCACTGAAATAGGAAATACTTATGCATATACTATGGCGGTAGTTCTACTTGTATATGTTGATGTTTGTGTCTAAAATATGTTTGAGACTTCATGGTGTAAAAATTGTTATAGTTTTCAACGTATTGAAATCCAAGCACTCAGTAGTTGTTGAAAGAAAATCTTTCACAGATGAAATAATTGCAATGACAACAAATTCTTCACACACACACACACACACATATATATATATATATATATATCATCTGAGTACTAAATAATTTCATTCAAGGAAATTGCAATAGTTATGGCATGGAGCAAAACAAGTTGTGAAGATACTACATAATAATAGCCAAGAATCTAAACCTTCTTATAAAAATTGATTGTTACTTACTAGTAACCGAGTTACAAATTTGATGTTAACATTATGAATTTTTTCGTTCTAAAATGATATAGTAAAACTATTTTAAGGAAGAAGAATGTGTATATATGAAATCATCACAGTGATGTTATAAAACTTGTAGCTTTTGGTCTACTATACACCCTTTGATGATTGTCGAATAGAAGTAACTATATAGGTTATAACCAAATCATTTCAATAGTGGAACCCTTTTCCCAATGAGAATAATTGAACAATTGTAAACTCCTTGTATATGATTTTCAACTTATAATACTTATGCAATAAACCTTGAATCTAATTGGAAAATAATAATTCCTCATCAAGGAACCAAAGAGATAAGGTTATTCTCATAGACTAAATAGATTCATTGAATGGTTACAAGATACTCCATAAACTTTTCTTTTGTGAGGTTCGTTGGCACAAAACCATCAAGGAAATTGCATTGGATTAGAATGAGTTATGAAGATAATACATAATGCTAGCTAAGAATTTGAACATTTTCATAAAAACATATTATTACCTACTAGTAAACGAGTTACAAATTTTATGTTAACATTATGAAAATTTTCGTTCCAAAAATATATAGTAAATCTAGTTCTAGGAATGATATATATATGTGTGTGTGTGTGTAGTCATCACAGTGATGTTGTAAAACTTGTAGCTTCTGGTCCATTATCTAATGAATGTCGAATATATAGAACCATATAGGTTATAGCTAAATAATTTAATAGTGGAAACATTTTTCCAATTACATTAAATTGGATAGATCAAAACTCCTTGTATATAATCGCCGACGTATAATACTCATGCAACAAACCTTGAATCTAGCTAGAGACTAATAGCTCACTGACGAGGAACCAAAGATACAAAGCTATTTTGATAGACTAAATAGATTAACTAAATGGTTATAGGATAGTTCACAAACTTTTCATGTGTGAGGGTTGTTGGCACAATACCCATCCCTTAATCTATATATATATATATATATATATATATATATAGATATATATATATATATATATATAGGGGAGGTTTGTAGTACCGAGTTAATGTCAAATAAAAAAATTCAATACGAATATTTTTTGGTTCATATTGTATAGGATGGGCTTAAAATTGAATACATGGGTCATACTCGAAATGTATATAGGGAATGCTTGACGCATATCCCTAAAATAAATCTTCTATGGTGAAGACTAGAGGTAAGGTGCTAAACCATAGGTACACCATGATATCATGGATGCAATACAAGTATGGTTCCCATAAAATAACATCACAAACTTAAAGGGGAGTAATACCACACAATACCTCATCCTTGAAGGGGTTGATAATGTAGGTTTGATGACACTATTGGCTGATGCAAAGATCTCGCCCTTCGAGGAGCCACTTGATGGTGTATGTGTTGAAAATGCAATAAGGAAACATTTTTCCAATGACATTAAATTGGATAGATCAAAACTCCTTATATATAATCGCTGATGTTTAATACTCATGCAGCAAACCTTGAATCTAGCTAGAGACTAATAGCTCACTGACGAGGAACCAAAGATACAAAGCTATTTGATAGACTAAATAGATTAACTAAATGGTTATAGGATAGATCCCAAACTTTTCATGTGTGAGGGTTGTTGGCACAATACCCATCCCTTAATCTAATACACACACACACACATATATACGTATATGTATATATGTATATATATGTGTGTGTGTGTGTGTATATATATATATATATATATACACACACACACATATATATACATATATATATATGTGTGTGTGTGTGTGTGTGTGTGTGTATATATACAACTAGAGGGGAGGTTTGTAGTACCTCGTTAATGTCAAATAAAAAAATTCAATACAAATATTTTTTGGTTCATATTGTATAGGATGGGCTTAAAATTGAATACATGGCTCATACTCAAAATGTATATAGGGAATGCTCGACGCATATCCCTAAAATAAATATTCTATGGTGAAGACTAGAGTTAAGGTGCTAAACCGTAGGTACACCACGATATCATGGATGCACTACAAGTATGGTTGCCATAAAATAACATCACAAACTTAAAGGGGAGTAATACCACATAATACCTCATCCTTGAAGGGGTTGATAATGTAGGTTTGATGACATTGTTGGCTGATGCAAAGATCTCGCCCTTCGAGGAGCCACTTGATGGTGTATGTGTTGAAAATGCAATAAGAAAATCCTAATTTAATTTTGTCCTTGAATTAAATTAGGAATAAAATTGTAATTCCACATCACAAGACAACTTGTACGAGTTAACTAAGTTAATTTGACTTATTTTCCTCAATTAATTCGAGTTGAGGGTCTAACTAGAGTCATGTAGAGTGTCTCTTATATTATAGGAGCCCTGGCTGAGTTTATTTTGAGTTGTAATTAAATAATTAATCTAGTTTAATTGAGTTAAAGTCAGTTAAACTAGTTCCAACTAATGGAGGAACTAGTAGGAGTTTAGATAGTGGGGTGTTGCTTCATGTGTTCAACCAGTTAATTGATGATTCAGTCATAAAAAACTCATGCATGTCATATCTTAGACTTTTCCCAGTTGAGATTGGAGTTCAAGGGAAGTGTATTATTAGTTGTATAATCATTTGAATTGTGCAGGTGGTGCATGCAGTTAGAGGAATGCCTATGAGGCTTGTGCAATTCATATTGAGGAATTTCCCTAATTAATAGGGGGCTAATTCCCAAGGAAACAATGCAAGGAAATAGGGACTTGGGCAAGCCAAAATATGGTGAAGTATTGGCCTGAACTTGTCTAGGGAGTAGTGAGACAGATAGAAATAGTGTAGAGGTTGCTCAGGCTTGAGCAAAGCATTGTAATCTTTTCATATTTTTTGACTAATGTGATATACAAATTGTAGGGGTTTTTAGCTGTGGCTTTCCCCAGGAAATTGTTGTGTAATGTGTTGATTGAATTCTTTCTCTTGTATCTTCGAGATTTCACGATCATTTAATTGTTTCCTCTGATGAGTAGAGTAGATTCAAGTCTATTGTTTAAGTAAAGTACAATTAGCAGTTTGAATCTACAAGGAATTTTTACATGGTATCAGAGTAGAAATCACTCTAGAAGAGGAGAATACAAGTTTGTCTTTTGCAGGGGAAATTCGAATTTGCAGTACCATTCTTCAGAGCCAGCATGATTTCGTTCTACGGATTGAGACTCAAATATGGAATTGAGGTTAGTTCAAACTATATTTCTTGGAAGGACAAGATGGAGGAAGTGTTGGAAGACAATGGGCCAAAGGAATTCATAGACAAAGATATTCCTAAACCTCCAGCAACTAATGCTCAAGATCTGGAAGAGTGGAGGAAATGTGTTGCAAAGGCGAGAAGGAACATACTAGAAGGAGTTTGAGATCATATTATCTTGAACCTCCACGTGAAGGAGACTCCATATGCAATGTGGAAGGCCTTGACAGGTCTGTTTCAGAATAACAGTGACCACAGGAAGCTAACACTAAAGGAAAAGCTTCAGAAAATCAAGATCGAGAAGGGAAACATAATACCACAATACTTGAGCAAGTTCACCCAATGTCGGTATTAGCTTGGGAGTGTTGGTATTACAGTTGTTGAAGATGAGATGGTCATCCTAGCACTTCTAGGCCTTTCCAAGAGTTGGAACAACTACTAGGATTTTAAATGGGAGGAGAAGCTACCAGAGTGGGAGCGTTTGTGGTCTGATTTGGTACAAGAAGAGATAAGGCAGAGCACCAGAGATGGGACCTCATCCAAGCATGATGAAGAGGATAATTGTGCCTTAGATGGAAAGGTGAAGAAAGGGAAAGAAAAGAAATTCCAATCCAAAGGAGATTCTAGTCAGGGTGGAAAGAAGGACTTGTTGAAGATTAAATGTTTTCATTGTCATGAGTTGGGACACTATGCCACAAAGTGTTCGCACAAGAAGGCCGACAAGAAGCCCTCAAGAGGAATGGCAGGTGAAGCTCTTTCTTCACAAATTGAGTTGGAGTTCACCCTCATTTCTTGCATGGTGACATCGTTGATGGGTAGTGTGTGGTATCTAGATAATGGAGCCTCATTCCATATGATCGGAAACAAAGAATTATTCGGTGACTTGGAGGAGAAGAACCTTCAGATACACATAGAAATGGGAGATGATGGAAGGTGTAGTGCGACCGACATCAGTACTATTACTTTTCAAAGGGAGTATGGTTCTCATCTCAGATTAAAATATGGCATGTATGTTCCGGGTCTGAAGAATAATTTAGTTTCAGTTGTTATGTTGGAGGACCATGGATATGATGTGATCTTTAGCAAAGGAAAGGATTTCCTTCTTCACATAGCCTCGAGACAAGTGAAACGGATCAGGTTTCAGGTGAAGAACCTCTACAAATTGTATGTAGAATATTGTGCTTCCTTGATCACTAAAATAGAGAAGGTAAAGAGCTGAGAAATTGGTGAATTGTGGCATAGAATATTGGGTCACTTGTACCATGGAGCTTTGAAGATCATGCAACAGATTTCTACAGGACTTCCCAAGGGTACACTAGAGCAAAGAGATACATGCAAAGGGTGTATATTGGGCAACTACACCAAAGCCACCTTTCATTATAAGGATAGTCGAGTGCAAGCGATACTTGTATGTGTTCACTCATATGTGTGTGGACCATTCTCGATAGCCTCCACGGCCAAGCACATGTATTATGTAATATTTGTAGATGATTTCTCATGTAAGTGTTGGATTTTCTTCATGCAGAAGAAAGATCATACATTCTCTAAATTTTGTGAATTTAAAGCACTTGTTGAGAAAGACACTGACATGAAAGTGAAGGCTCTTATGAGAGATAACAGTGGATAATATGTGTCGAATGAATTCAATAACTTATGTGCATCAGAAGGCATTCGATGGGAGTTAATAGCACCCCATAACCCACAACATAATGGGGTGGATGAAAGGAAGAACATAAGTATTGTGGGAGCTGCACGGGCAATGTTACATGATCAGGGCCTACCATTACACTTGTGGGCTGAAGCATGCAACACAATTATATATGTCTAGAACAAGAGTCCTCATCGGATTCGCAGGATGAGTACACAAGAAGAACCTTTTTCAGGTAAGAAACCAGATGTGGCACACTTCAAGATCTTTGGTTGATCATTTTATTGTCATGTTACCAAGGATGCAAGGAAAAATCTAGAACCAACAGCTGAGTTGGGCATATTTTTGGGGTACACTGATACACCTCAAAACTATTAGGTGTACCTTCCATCTCACAGTATGACAGTGGTTCGTAGAGATGTCAATTTTTTTGAAGAGAAGGTCATGAGATATTCCCTTGAGAGGGAGCTTCAGTTGCATGCATATGAGGAGATTTTAACTCCAAAGGAAGAACCTTAGGATGATGTGGAACAACCACATGTAGAGAAGAGAGAATGGAAACAACCACTCATGCAGATACTTCCAGAGATGGGAGGAAGCCCAACAGAGAGGCTGACAGATTGATGCATGATGCTAGAGAGAATGTGGGAGCACCCATATCATAGCGCATGCATAGAAGGTCACCATATCAGTACACTAGCCACATGGATCTGATGAGAGAAAGTGTAGAGATTGAGCCATCCTCATTTGAGAACGTAATGTAGCAACCAATATGGGTTGATGCCATGGTAGAGGAGTATGACTCCATTATCAGAAAAAATGTTTGGGAAGTGGTCCCAAGACCAACAGACAAGTCAGTGGTGACTTCCATATGGCTTTACAAGGTAAAGCAAGTAGCATATGGGAGTGTGGTTAAACAAATGGCTAAATTTGTGGCCAAAGGGTTCTCTCAGGTGGAGGGATTTGATTACGAGGAGACCTTTACTCCAATAGCAAGGTACTCTTCAATTAGATCTATTCTAGCACTTTAAGCACAGATGGGATGGAATATACATCAGATGGATGTGAAGACAACATTCCTCAATAGAGTGATTAAGGAAGAGGTGTACATTGAGCATGGATTTGAGACCTTCAACAGAGAGTCGCATGTGTGCAAACTCAAGAGATCGTTTTATGGATTGAAACAAGCACCCCGTGCTTGGTACACTAGGATTGACAACTATTTCACTAGGTTAGGCTTTACCAAAAGTGAAGCAGGAAACCTTTACCATATTGTTGTTGAAGGTAAAATTTTTATTATAGTATTATATGTCGATGATTTAATTCTAACACGTGATGAGAAGCTAGTCAAATATTGCAAAGAGAATCTTGCAAGAGAATTCAAGATGAAGGACCTAGGACTCATGAATTATTTCCTTGGTATGGAAGTATGGGAAGGAGATGAGGATCTGTTTGTCTCTCAAGGCAAGTATGCCAATGAGATACTGAAGAAGTTTCACATGAAGAAAAGCAAACCCATGAAGACTCCTCTAGCATGGATTTGGAGGAAGGAAGATGTTACTTCAAGTGAAGTAGTGGAGGCTACTATTTATAGGTAGCTTGTGGGTTCACTTATGTATTTGGTGAACACATGACCAAACATATGTTTTGAAGCTAACTAGCTTAGTCAAGCAATGGTTAAGCCAACCAAAATCTATTGGAAGGCAGCCAAACATGTGTTGAGATACCTCAGAGGCACCACTCAATTTGTCTTTGGTAAAAATAGACAAAGTGAGTGAATCTTCAAGGCTTCATAGATGCAGACTGTGCAGGGAGTCCATCTGACATGAAGAGCACATCAGGGGGAATATTTAGTATTGGGTCAGCGACAATTTCTTGGTACAACAGGATGCATAGATCAGTTGCACTCAGTTTGGTGTAAGTAGAGTACATGGCTTCTGGTCAAGCAACTTATGAGGATATTTGGATGAGGAGATCCTCGTTGGGTTATTTAGTCAGCAGATGGATCCTACAATGATTTAATATGACAATAAGAGTTGTATCAAAATCTCTAAGAATCCATTTTTTCATGATTGGTCCAAGCATATCGACATCTGATATCACCATCTACGAGATTGTGTGCAAAGGAGAATCATATTGTTGGAGTACATTCTTATAGAGGAACATGATGCATACATCTTGAATAAATCATTTTCAAGAGGAAAATTCGAGTTCCATAGAGGTAGGATTGGGGTATCTGATAATCCCTTTCTTGTTGAGAGGGAGTGTTGAAAATGCAATAAGAAAATCCTATTTTAATTTTTTCCTTAAATTAAATTAGGAACAAAATTGTAATTCCACATCACAAGACAACTTGTACGAGTTAACTAAGTTAATTTGACTTAGTTGGCTCAGCTATTTCAAGTTGAGGGTCTAACTAGAGTCATGCAGAGTGTCTCCTACATTATAGGAGCCTTGGTTGAGTTTATTTTGAGTTGTTATTAATTAATTCAATTTAACTGAGTTAAAGTTACTGAAACTACTTCCAATTGATGGAGGAACTAGTAGGAGGTCGGACAATGGGGTGTTGCTTCATGTGTTCAATTAGTTAACTGATAATTCGCTCATAAATAACTCATGCATGTCAGATATAAGAGTTACCCAGTTGATATTGGAGTTCAACGGAAGTTTAATATCAATTGTATAATCATCCGAATTGTACAGGTGGTGCGTGCAGTCAAAAGAATGCCTATGAGGATTACACAATTCATATTGAAGAATTTCCCTAATTATTCAAGGGATAATTCCCAAGGAAACAACGCAAGGAAATAGGGACTTGGGAAAGACAAAATTTGGTGAAGTATTGGACTTGGATTTTCCAGGAAGTTGTGAGACAGATAGAGATAGTGTAGAGGTTGCTCGAGCTTAAGCAAAGAATTGTAATATTCTTGTATTTTTTGACTAATGCAATATACAGATAGCAGGGGTTTTTAGCTATGGCTTTCCCCAGGAAATCATTTTGTAATGTGTTGATTGAATTCTTTCTCTTGTATGCTTCATGATTTCGCAGTCATTTAATTGTTTCGTCTGATAAGTAGAGTAGATTCAAGTCTATTGTTTTAGTAAATTACAATTAATAGTTTGAATCTATAAGGAGTTTCTACAGTATGGTTGCGGGTGTGGTGTTGTTGGTAGGCTCAACAACTTAACAACCTCTATTGAGAAGAGACTCTCTTAACTCTTGTTATCCACAATGAAATGTAGTTTAGCAACATTCACCAACATTTACTAGTGAAAGAGGTGCTCACATTCTTCCAAATGTTAGGGCTCCCTTTGTTGGACCTTGGTGGTGGCAACAGTGGAACTAGGTTTTGCATCAATGATATGTTTCCTCTTGTTGAGGTCTAGCTCAAAGTTGGAACCTACGTTTGACTCTAAGGATTTTAGCTCAGCCACCAATGAATTCCTTGCGCGATATTCATCGATGTTATGAGAGGAACTCTTGTGGAACTCACATCACTTTCTCGTGTCTTCCTTTGTCTTTCTATTACCATTCTTTGTTTGTAGTGTAGATAGATTTCATAGGGTTTTCCTCCCTAGATATATCATTTTTTCTATGATTTGGGGATGCCCTTGCGTTATTTATGCTGTGAGGTATTTGTAGATCAAAAGTCTCGCTTCTTCTATTTAAACATTTGTACCAAGTGATTAGATGTCCAAGAACTCCATTTATATTTGGATGTATGTGTAGACAACCAAAATATTTGAGCACAAGATGTCACTCATAATATTTGATACCCAACTGGGTGTACAGGGCATGAAATACATTTGTGATCTCCAGCAATACTTAGTCCCTCTCCGGTCATAGTGTAGTCCATCTCATGACTAGTCTTCGTAGCTTCCAACAAGGTAATATTGTTCTTTAACAACATCCCAAAAAGAGTCCCAAGTGGATGTGACTGAAAACATTGCAGATTCCTCCATGGCATTTTACTCATGGTAACTTTCCCACCAATCCTTGACATGGGGGTCAACCTTAAGGAGTGTAAAGGTAATCTTTTCTCTATCAAAAAATTGTGGACCAAAAAATACCCTTCTAGAAGATTTAACTATTTGTCTAGAGCATCCGCATCTATATGTCCTTCAAATATAGGAATATCAAAATTAACTTGTACCTTGATAGGGACGGTTCCTCCAAAGTGGTCACTTGATGAATATGCGTGACCTATTGACATCCATTGAATGAATTGGGAAAATTTATCCATCATCTCATTCCTTTACTGGTCGAGGGATTACTCGAGAAAAAGTTTACGAAGATATCTTGCTCCCTCATATTTCTTTTCTTCTGCCATGGAAAGCCATCAGGGTCTATGAGGATGATCTTGCAAGGGCTCAAGTAGTTCAAGTCCAAAACCCTTATACCCCAACCTCGTTAGGGACATGCATAAAAAAATAGATAAAGAGAAAATTACTTTGATACCACTAATTTGAATTTATGAAGGGAATGAAATGATATATATATTTTTAACCAAATTACAAAGATATAGTGAAACCTGAATTCTATTAATGAATGGAAAGTGTTGAAATTGTATATATGCAGAATGAAGACAAACTAGCTTGAACAATGTAAGCTTATCTTTGAGAAGAGATGTGACGACTATGTGCCTCTTCTAGACTGTGTTACAATCAGGCTCCAAGGCCTTTTTATCATAAAGAAGCAATTAGAAAACCCTGAACATCCAAAAACCTAACCCTATGAGATGAAGTGCCAAAAGGCTTGTGGTCCCCTATAGGATAAGTTGGAATGTCAACTTACAGGGGTTAAATTTGGAATACGATATCCATTTGGAGCACTTTGTATCCCATTGGAAAGGTCTAACTAAGAAGTACATTTTTTGACTATTGTTGATGCTTGTTTCATTTAAAATACCATTTAAGGCGTCAAAATGACTTCAAAAGTTCAGGACCAAAAAAACTATTGAAAGACTACCACGATAGAAACTTGTGATGTGAGCTATTGGAATAGGTGGATGTCTATCGATATCTACCAATATCACCTTGAGTATCTCCTTAGTGAAGTTTCCTCTAAGACATCATATATAGCTTGGAGGTGGTAAATTGTAAGAAATATCATTGTGTAGTTGAGCCTAAAATTGGCTGAATAGTGGCTCACCCTTCCTATGTTACGTATAGCTTAAGTATATCAAATAAGTCTAATTACATCTTATGAATGAAATGGATTATTATTCAAGGCTCATGAATATTGTTATAATGGTTCTTATGCTTGCTAGTAAAAATGGACTCATATAAGTTGTGAATATCTTATAGATGTGTATGATTTGAATATTGTTTAATTACTTCAAAAACATGTCTAGGCTAGTTCTTACATATAATGAAACAATGAGATGAGAAAAGATATACTATATTGGGCCTCTAGTTGCTATTTCATCCCATGGAGAAATTATGTGCATGGAAGTATACCATGAGGGCATGTTGTTTGTAAAGAATAACATAATATGTATGATTGAAAACAATAATACAAGGATAATTTGGAGCCTAACCTAGATAAAATTATGGGATGGAATTGCAGAGAATGCATCATTGATGAGTGTGAGAAGGCTTGAAGATATTCTTCTTTCGAAGGGACTTTGGTTTCTTTAGGAGAAATACCAAACCACCGGTTACTTGTGTATAGGAAAGATAAAAGTATAAGGTGGGTAGTTTCGTGGTTCAGTGAAGAAGGATAAGTTATTTACCTAAGTAGAGTTGAATATGTGGATTATTTCTATCTTCTTCTAGGAGATGCTTGGCTGAAATTAGTGCACATGAGAGGCTTCCTAGTTTGGCCAAGCTTGTTGAGTTACAAGAGCCCTTAACGTAGTTTTTTGGTCTTATCCAAGTGAATTTCAAACTTTTAGGATGGGTTAGGAGGCTCTATCAGACCTTAGAGAAATTTAGGATTTTCCCCTTTTAAATTCAAGATTAACCATTTTATTTTTGTTCGAAAAGATATTTGGAGTTTGGAAGCATAAGCCTCAACCCCTAGTCATATGGACGATAAGAGGGGTTGTGACCATGAGCTACTAGAAAAATGGTCTTATCGAGTACCCAACTAATGGTACTAGGAAGGAATTAACAACAACAATCACCACAAAATGTTGGTACAAATTGAAACCAAAACCATGTTAGTTAACATAGACAAAGAGTCAAGATGTTAAAATATGTGGATTGAGTCATCAGGAAATTGAGCATCAATTGATATTAAACCCATATGAACTCTCGATACAAAGAGAAGTCAATAGTTTTATCAATTAATGAGAATATTCCTATCAATAAGAGTTCGTCAAGTAGACATTGGGTGTCAAGATACTGAGAGGAGGACATTGTGCACCAAGTTGATCCCCAGTACTAACAGAACCCAGAACCATGTTTATTGCCAGAGAGGTAATTTTTTTCAACTAATGTCAGGTAATGATATGTGACAGGGATTGGGTGTTAAAGTAGAGGCAAGGATTTTGGGGAATTTCCCCTGAAATGTCCAATCCTGATAAGGGGCCCTAATGTGGAAAAAGATGACATGGTGTCAACATGGAGATGATGTGGCATTGATATTGATTATGTGGAATTGATATTGATTATGTGGCATTAATATGGAGATGGTATGGTACTGACATGGAGATAACATGGCTATATGAGGTGGAAGGTGATGTGAAGATCAATATATCTACTTATTGATGTATCGAATGTCAGCATACCGGGAGGTTTGGATCTTTCATATCAGGATAACCCCGTAGTACTAACAAAACCAAAAAATTATGTTAGGTGATGGAAAGGAAGGCTCCTTTTATTGACATACTATTATTGGATCAAGCTAATTAGAGGTAAAGTTTGAATGTTTGTCCCAGGAAGGCAGGGGATCAATACTAATATAACCCGAAAGTTTGTCAGGTGATGAAAATTGACAGAGAGGTCAAGCTCCATCAATGGATAGCCTAATTTCAGGTCGAGCGAAAATAGGTTATGTTTGTTTAAATGATAAGAATTAAATTTGGGGGTCGAAGGTCAATATACCTGCCAATGGTCTAGGTTAGCAGACGCGAAACTATGCAGGAATAAAAAGTGGCCAAGGGTTGCCACATGTCTTCCATGTTGTGTTATACAGATGTTGATATGGCCTTAAAGATTGAGTCTAGATATATATTGAAACATTAATCAAGCAATAGGGGGTTGGGTATGTTACAAATGATATCAGATCCAAAGGTTCAACAGTTAGATTGAATGGGATCAAAGGAGAAAGTTTAAATTGAAGTTTGTCATTATTAGTTGATTATTATAGTATCTTTATTCAATTAAGTCTTGAAGAATTATATAATTCATATGCGATTTTGCGATGCAACTACAACATAAATTATATTTGAAATAAGGTCAAAGCTGGTGTAATCAAGATATATATATATATGATGAAAGGATGTTATTATTATTTAAACTAACAATTATGTGTAATTTCAACACATAAGAATATTTTCCATTAGTAAAAGCGAGCAAGAAATATCTAGTAGATGAGTCAAATGAGAAAAATGCAAGAGAAACCACTCTTGACTAAATGCAAACTCTTAGAAGCTTGAGGGATGAAATCAGATGCTACAAGCCAAACAATGAGAGAATCATTGAAAGCCCAAGAAAAACAAGAATAAGTGAACATGGTGGTGTTGCAAAGACTATCAAACTTACAGGGGCAAAGGCATCATAAATCAACTATTAACAATATGGATTGATACAAGTCCAAACAAGTTCCCAACCCATTTGAAATTCAAAAGTATGAACCAAAAACCAATAAGGAAGAGGGAATAAAGTCGAGGAAGATGCACTAGAGTGCAAGAGAGGATACAACCAATAAGGATACTTCACTAGACACCTTAAGGGTGGAAATCACAATTTTAATAAGTTTTCTTGCATGACAACTAAATCAGGGATGCATGATAAAAAAGAAAAAAGAAAAAAAAAAATCGGATTGTATTACCTAAATAATTCGAGAAGGAAATTCCTCCTACCTTGGATGAAGAAGTAAAAAAGAATGAAGAAGTTGAAGCATGGCTTTTGGGTATGAATAAATATTTTAGAGTGCATAATTACTTTGAAAATACGAAAGCCCAGGTATCTATATTTAATTTGAAGGGAAAAGTTGACATATGGTCGAAATATATTAAGAACATCAAGGGCATTTGGGAGACAACGCTGACTTGGAATTAATTTTAGAAATTCGAGGAGAAATACCTATCCAATATTTATTATGATGGAAAAATAAAGGAGTTCCTTGAACACAAATTGGGACAACCCACTATGGAGGCATATGCAAACCAATTTATTGAACTACTGAGGTATGTTCCCTATATCATAAATGAAAAAGTGAAGATACATATTTTTCTCAGTAAGTCACCACAACCATATCAAGATACAATAGAGTTCAATGAGTCAAAGATGCTTGAAGAAACCATAATAAAAAAAGCAAAATATTATTATGACTAATCAAAGATTGAATTCCAAATGGAATGGAAAAGGAAGGAAAAGACTAACTTCAAGAATAAAGGGCCAAAATCCTCATGCTACATGAAGCCTATAAAAAGTGTTGAGTTTAGCACACCCACTAAAAGTGATTTTTATTAGAGTTTCTTAGCCCCAAGTGGAGATCGATTAGCTAGGCCAATGAATACGGGGGAAGAAAAAACAAAGAAAAATATGTTGAAGTGATAAGGGTGTGATGAAGAACACTTATTGAAGGAATGACCACACAGATAATAATATAGTATAAAGGTGTACAACATCCAAGAGGCCACAACTCTCAACAATTTTGCTAGAAGCATGCCCCATATTTGTGTTGTAGTAGAAAACATGAAAGAGGACCACCAAACCTTAGTAGTATGGATGGAAGGTATAATTTCTAAACATCATGTTTCAATTTTACTTGAACCTGGCTCTGATCTTAGTTATATTACCCCGCAATTAGTCAAAGCATGTGTTTTATAGAGAAAACAACAGGGGTCATGGCTAGTTCAGTTAGCCACCAAAACCAAAATAAAGGTAATTAATGTTGTTGAATCATGCCAATTCGGGATGAGCATCCTATATACACAAGACACTTTAAATGTGTTGTATTTGGGGTCGTATAACCTGCTAATTGATATGGACCAAATAATAACACACAAGGCCAAGTTGAATTGTCATAATAAAATCTTGGAGTGCACGGATAATGGAGGAGAACAAAGGTTAGTGCAGGGGATATAGAAGTCAATTTCCATAAGGTATATTTCCACTATGTAATTGAAAAATTGCTACAGAAAGGCATGCCCTATATATACCATACAAGTGAAAAATGAAAGAAAAAATGACAAGATGAAAGTAAAATACCAACTTGTTGTAACATTTTCTTATCTCAAAAAATACATGCCAATTTTATTTTATTTTCAAAAATGATTTTATTTTCTTTTACACTTTGTATAAATAATCTATATCCTATGTTATAAAGAACTATATTTATATTTTTACAACATGATTAATGTTTAATTTTCAATAACCTTTGATTGTAAATAAAAACGCACATAACACTTGTGTACTTTTGCACGCGCTTATATCAATGGTAGAAGTTACGTTTTGGGCCCCCTTGCATGTCAGATGTTTTTCACGTAGCGGGGGGTATAAAATATTTTGTATTAATAAAACCTCCTTTATGACGTGGAGGCTCTGCAGTGATTTCGGAAACCCCCCCCCCGAAATATAGCTTCAGTTTTAGTCACATCAAATATTTGGGTACTGACGGTAATCAATTTCAAAAATTCAAAAGTGGGGTCATGTGCAATAATACAACACATTTTCATTTTCCTATTATTAAGCCATTTCTTCTATTCAACATAGTCAATCACAACAAGTGGAGAATTCACTGTGGGGTTTTTCCCTTTGCCCTTCACTGCTTCCTTGAAAGACCCTTTGCTTTATGAGCTAGTTCCAGAGCTTTCGGCACCTCCTCATAATCTCATATTGAAAATGATTGTAGAGCCTGACTTGATGTTGTAATCTTGCATGGTTCTGCAATCCTGCAGCGATCTGCCCTCATTTAATAGGTGTTGTTTCTCAGCCGAGTAGCCAGTCTGAACGGCGATGTTGTTCTTCAAATCTGAAACCTTGTCGCTATCATAAGTCCAGATCAGGGTTGTGTTTCCTTTTGGCATCTTAACAAAGATTTGAAAACCAGATCTGGTAATCTGGGGTGGCTCGATTCTTATCAGATCAGAGCCATCTAGATCCGTATTCGATCTGTTTAAAACCTTGATCTCATGAACAGAGCTTTGGATCTGCCTTGCCTTGAGGAGATCCTCTGCGTCTGAATAGGGATCCGCGGTAATTTTTTTTTATTTTTCCCAGATCCATACTTTGGCTCTGCTCGAATCCCAAAATCTAATCGCCCGTCTATGAAAAGCTTCGATCTAACCCTTTGAGGCTCTTCTTCAAACGGCACTTCTCAGTCCAAAGATCCGGGATTATTACCTCCCCTTCACTGGGCTTCATTACTGTGCCGCCGATCTTGGAACCGAGACTCTGTGATGGGTGCTTCTCTATAAATTACAGCAGCATCTCAGATTCCAAAGTACCGACAATTTCATCTCCGTTTGCTTGAGCCGCTGAGCAAAAATCCGATCGCCCGATCCGCAGTTCCCTCCTTTGCAGGCTCGCTTCATTAACTCCGATCAATGCATGTTCAGCACGGGATTCCAACTGAGGAAGGCCGGCAGTCAGAAGAGTCATCTAGGTTTCCAGATCTGGTCATTTTAGCAGCTCCAGCTTCAGCATTAGGTTCAGCAGCCCTACTCTTGACGACGCATCAGATGTCCCTGAACTTCGTGCGGGATCAGGCTTTGGATGAACGAATTCACAGTGATTTTTAGGGTTGCTAAAAGCCATTGGCACTGAACCCCCGGGCAGTACATTGTAGATCAAATTCTGGAGAGCCCATCTATCTCCATCGATATACCAGAGGTAAATAATATATATTCAGAACTACAAAAATATGCAGTTATTTGTAGATTTAATGGCTTTTGGCCCAGAGCTGATGTATTGTATCAATGGATCCATTCGGTCTGGACAAAAAATTGCCAAATCTACCTATACCCTAATGGGTTTTTTATAGTACGTTTTCACACAGAAGAAGAAAAGGAAACAGTTCTCAACCAAGGGCCATGGTTCTGGGGCAGTGCTAGACTTTTTATTACCCCTTGGTTTCCCGACTTTGATGCCAATACCATGGTGGTATCAAGGATGCCAGTATGGGTTAGGCTGCATAACCTCCCTTTACATTTTTGGTATCAAAAGGCTCTAACACCTATTGGAAATAACTTGGAGAGAATTTTAAAGATAGATGCAGAGAGACATCTAAAAGGAATATTTACTTTTGCCAAAATAGATCTGAGCCGAGGACTACCTGAAAGCATAATTCTGAATTTCAATACTACACAGTGGAAACAACCCTTGGACTATGAGAACACAGCTTTCAAATGCTGGGGATGTCAACAAACAGGTCATCTGTACAATGTGTGTCCAAGCCCCAACAAGAGCAAGCAACAACAAAGGAAGTCGAAAGGATGGCAGAATATAGATGATGCATTAAAGAAGGCAACTATAGCAAAGAAAGAAGAACATAATACAGCAAAGGATAAAGCTCAAGATAATAAGGAAAAAGAGAATAATTTGGAAAAGGAACAAGAACTCCAGCTGGAAATAAGTGGTACTAAACGAATTCACAGTCCTGAAGGATTGGATTCAGATAAGGAACAACCAATGAACACAGAGGAAAACCAGCTTGCCATTTTTGACTCCACTCACATCACTGATGGTTGGCGAAAAGTGGAGAAAAAGAAGGGCAGGAAGGCTTAGGCCAGCTGGATTTTTTGTTATTTTTTTGCACTCTTGATAACAGGAGCGGCACATTCTTTTTTGCTTTTAGGCAGGGCTGTATCCTGTGGGCTATATGGTCTGCTTTCATACAGCCAAATTGAATGCTTAATGCATATGCTATGCAACTTTTTATTTTAATAAAAAGTTCTTTTTTTTATTTGGAAAAAAAAAAAGAAAAAAAAGTGGAGAATTCATAACAACGAGAGTACAAGAATTTTCACTAGATCAATCAATGGCCAAGTATTTATCATTTTTTATCCTCTTAATCCTATTCATATTTATTTTAGCCATTGGAAATAAATAAATCCAATCAATTAAAACTAAAAACAAAACCCCAATTTCCTCTGTCTCAGTAAAATTAGGTGAAATTCCATTAATTGACCTAGAGGCAAAATTTATGGAAGCATGATGCAAATTGACCTCTATGAGCTACAGAATTGGGAATTTTATAATTTCTAAGACAACCACGCTGAATTTTCTATTTGGGAGTCCCTTTTTCCCCAATTTGTATTCCCGTAGACTTATCATTTTCTTGAGTTTGTAATATGGTGTTCAGAGAGGTATCTACCAAGTGAAAGAGCCATTATTGATAAACAAGGAGAGCCTTTGTTGTATATCACCTCTGAATCAATTCTAGAGGCTCTTCAAGTTATTATTCCCAGCTCGCTTCATCCATTTTCTAGTGAGTTCTTGTTAGAAATTAATCAAAATATGACCCCTCAACAAAAGACCTCCATACTTAAATCCTTTTTACTTGAAGAAGCCACTATTCCCCAACAAAATCCTCCTTATTCTCCAACCATTTTCCCAAATATCTCTAGAAATTTCATATTCGTGTTATATTGCATATTAGGGTATGAAAGTGATGAAGTGGTAGATGAGATAGTATTAGGTTTTTTGTCGGTTCTTTCACCAGGAAAAAAGACTTCAATTCTCTTTAAATTTAGTCAATTTCTTTCAGATATTATTCATGACTAATTTTTGAAGTTTGGAATTGAAGAATAATTCAAACATTAGTCAATTTTGGTTTATTTGTTTCTATACCATTAGTCATAAAATTTTTCTCAAATGTAGTTATAGAAATAAGGTATGTAGGGTAAGAAATGGCCAATTTTACATTGGCCTTCTTTAGTCAAGAGACACTCAAAAGCATTCTCTTTTACAAACTTTGTGGACCAATATCTACAAGTCTGTTTCAATTTGATGAATAGTGATAAAATCCAAAGAATTCTACCATAGGTCAAACATTATTTACATCTCAGCAATCAAACCAAATTAGGTGACTAGTTTTTATGTAAATTTTTTATTAAAATAAGAGTATATGGATGTGAACTCCCTCCATATCAGTTGTCATTCTTCCTCCTAGTTAGATTGTTTTCTCTTGAATTCATTAGACAAATGTTGAATGTAGACCAAGTCCATTTTGTGTCAAAAAATAAAGAGGCTATTTTCAAGCTCAAAGCACAAGCAGGGCCATTTGTTGTAAATACCAGAGTTGTTGATCAAGATGTTGAGTTTTTGTTAGCACAAATGAAATTCATGAAGGGGACCAGTTGGAATTATGATCTGATTGGGAGAATATCATCAATTAGATTTAGACTTAATTATACTCCTTATGCTCATTTTTCAAAAATATATATTGAAAGACATGATAATAAAGAAACATGTGAAGAAGGCACCCTAGAAGAAGTTCTAGGAGAACAAGAAGTAGAACAACCAAGAAAGCTAAATGTTTTGTCAACTCCTCAACAGAAAGAAAGGGAGCTCAAAAGGGAAATTAAGAATGTCTCAGAATCAAAGGGAACTAAATTCAAAGTTTACAAAAGATAGAAAATAAAGGATTTAGAAGATGCACCGTTAGAAACTAGATCCTCAGATATATCTTCACCAACTACAATCGTTCTTTCAAGTGAGCCTGTTTTCAATTTGCAACAAGTGGAAACAACATTTGGACAATCTTCCTCAACTCCTACTATTCAAAGTATCTTTTCTAAATTTATGGAGATTAAAAATAAAAATTAAACTTTGAATTTAATGGCTTACACTCAATTCTAGAAGAAAACTTCTTCTACAAAGAAATAGTTACTTTCAACCCTAGATGTTGAAAAAGGAAAGTTTCAATTAGCTTTACTGGAACCAAAAGTCTTAGGTGCTAATGCTGCAAAATATTTTAAAGCATCTATATTTTATTTCAATACATCACAGATCCATCCAATTGATTAGATAGCTCTCCATAGAAAAACAAGGGAGATGTCATTTATTCTACTTTAACTAGTTCTACTATAAGTTTGTCTAAATTGCAGAATTCATTAAATAATCCTATCATTGAGTTAAAAAAGGAAAGAATGTCTTCTCTTGCCAAAGACGCTAGAATCAAATCATTTGAGGATGTATTTATTAAGTTGGGGTTATATCCTCATGGTATTAATGCTACTCAGGAGATTATATATAACATGAATGCAAATATTCAAGATTTGTGCAAGAGACTAAAGATGCCAATTACTGAACATCCACAAGCACAAGAAGTTGGAGAGCTAGAAAAAGAAAAATAATTACTCTTGTCAATGGTGACTAAACAAAATTTACAGATACAAAAAATGGAAACACAAATGGAACCTTTAATTAAGGAAAAAGAACAAGCAATAATTACAGTGCCTTCTACATCTCAAGTGGTCTTGGAAAGAAATGATGCAATATAGGAGTTGACAGAAGCATTATCATCTTTAAGTTTGAAGAATGAATATATTGGTAAATTAAATAAATCATTAGAAAGATCTCAACAAAATAAAATTAACTCAGATAATGCATTAGTTGTTGAAATGAAAAAGACTTCCAAGTTAAAAAAACAACTTGAACAATATTTAAGTCAAGTTGATAGTGTGCAATGTCTAATTCAATCCAAGGAAAGAATCTAGATGGAAATCATTTCTTCAGTATATGATATTTGGTCATCAATTGAAATCATAGTTGAACAAGAAGAGCTACTGGAATGAGCAGAAAAAATCATAAATGAAATAAAAAGTGAGTTGGGAAACAAACCCAACCAAGCAAGAAAAATCATTATGTAGGAACTAGAAGAATTAGGCGTTGATGGTTGCACTGATTCAATTTTGTAGACTAAGAAGGTTTTAGCAAAGAAAAACTTGATGTTGCAAATGAAAGAGAAATGTAAAATTATGCAAATGCAGGTAAATAAATTTTACAGAAAATTATTTATTTTACAACAAAAGTGTTTTCCTTCTTTTAAAAATTCACAAGGAAAAATTATGACAGAAGAGAAATAGCAAAGATTATTGAACAAGGTAGAAATGGATAAATCAAATTTTACTGGAATAAAGGGAGGATTAAGTGGCCAAAATCTACTTGAAAAGATACCTGATCATTTATTTATCTGTCATGAAATCAAATATTTATTCATAGTTAAACCAACCTTTGATAAATATACGTAAGTGGATGAAACTTTTAGAAAAAAGTTGCTTTAACTTATCCAATGGAGGAAGAATGGGAACAAATATTTAATCTCATTTCCTAGTTCAGATAATCAAGGAAACATCTTAGGAGAAGACTATATGTTAGTAGATAATCATGACAGTTCCAGATTTTGAGGAACCAAATGAGAACAAAGTTGGTTATTTTGGGATCAAATGCAAAGATCAAGAACAATTGAAAATTTCAAGGAGAAGACTTTCTATTTTGATCGAATTGTTATTTAGGTTATCTAGATTATTTTCGATAAAAACTATTTTTATTGTAATCTTTAGAAGGACGATTTTTGTAAAAACTCTATATATATCATTTTGATATATTTGGAAAGGGGTTATTCCTTTACCAAATTTGGAGATTTTTTTGTAATACCTTTATATTTTTGAATTTAATCAAGGAGTTATGTTTTCATCTTATGGAAACAACGTTTTTCATGTGAGTGTTTCGAGTATTTCATCATATTGTTCTTCAATACATATTAGATTATGTGGATAAACAAGAAAGGTTAGGCTAAGGATTAGCCTCCTTGGTCTCCCTTGGAAAAGTTATGTTCAACACTGAGTTAATTAAGCAAGATACTTGTTTTTCTAAATTACTCTGCAATAATTAGATTGTTGCTTATGTGCAATTTATGTATGTATTAATGCCAATTGTGGGATATTTTTCGATGCGCTTTTTATTCATATTTGATCATTAAGTATTCAAATTGAATGCATATAAATAAGATGTTTCCTTTATTATTCTATCATCGTGTTTAAGAGATTGCATATTGTTACTATCGGAAATGAACACTTTGATTAATCTTAAAAGACTATGTATAATTACTTAAATAAGGGTTTTATCCTTGAACCAACCATTATTAAAGCACATCAACTTGATAGATGCTTTGACACAGTTCTTTAACAAGGAATCGTCAACAAAGGACAACACATCCCATACTACATGGATACAATTATGTATTTTTCAAAGAGATAATAGGACTAACACCCAAGAGGGACATCTATTTCTCCATAGAGCTCGCACCAAGAGTTTCCCCCATATCTAGAGCATCATATAGAATGAGCACACCTAAACTAGTAGAGCTAAAGATTTAGCTAAAGGAAATATTGGATAAAGGGTATATAAGGCCTAACATATGTCCCTAGGGAGCCCCAACTCTATTTTTAAAGGAGGAGGATGGTACTCTTAGTATATGTATGATTACAAGTAATTGGACAAGGAAACCATTAAAAACAAGTAACAGTTGCCAAGGATTGATGACTTATTTGATTAGCTGACAGGAGCCATGGTGTTTTCAAAAATAGATCTAAGACCGAGATATAAATAACTATAAATCAAAGATGAGGATATTTAGAAGACTTCTTTTAGAAAACGATATGAACACTATGAGTTAGTTGTGGTGTCATTTGGGGCTAACAATTGCACTAGACACTTTTATGTGTCTTATGAATAGCATTGACAACAAATACTCAGACAAATTCATGTTAGTTTTCATTGATGATATTTTAGTATACTCAAACACTAAGGAGAAGCATAAATATCACCTCAAATGTGTATTACAAGTGCTACTAAAGCACTAGTTGTATGCTAAACTCAACAAATGTGATTTCTTCCCATCACAAGTACAATACTTGAGTCATTTTATCTCAAGAGGAGTGACAATTGATCCTAAAAAGATCAAGGCGATAATGGAATGGCCTATCCCTATAAATTTACCAAAAATAAGATCGTTTATGGGACTTGCAAGGTACTATGGAGGATTTATTCAAGGATTTACGAGATTTTAGCAACCAATCACAACATTTCAAAAGGAGTAAAGTTCAAGTGGATGTCAAAGTGCATACTGAGATTTGAACAGTTGAAATGTCTTCTAAATAATGTGTCCATCCTAAATATTGTAGACTCAGAAAAATATTTATTAGTGTTCACAAATGCTTACAAGGAAGGGCTCGATGGAGTCCTCATGCAATAAGGGCATGTAGTTGCAACTCCAAAAAGCTAAAAGAACATGAGCATAATTATGTGAAACATGATTTGGATTTGGTAGGAATACTGCACACTCTAAAAATGGGGAGAAATTATTTTATTAGAACGAAATTCACGTTGATGACATATCACAGTGGTTTGAAATATTTATTTGACTAGTCCAAGTTGAATGCTAAACAAGTGAGATGGCTAGCCCTTATTAATGAGATTTATTTTGAAATAAAACACATTAAACGTAGGAAAAAAAAGTGGCAAATGCACTCAACAGAAACTTGCAAATGATATAGTTAATGGTGTTGGACCCGCCAACATTTAGGGGATCTCCCCGATATGAAGTCCCAATTAGACCTCACATCATTTAGTGTAGGACTCCCATATGGATACGACCCAGCTGTTGGTGCAGTGGGTTTTAGTGTTGTGCCTTGGCTGCAATAACGCATAGAGTGATGTATAGTGACTTTGGTGAGAACAAGTGTGTGACCCTATAGAAAGTCAAGTGCGATGCATGAAGGTTCTAACACATGAAAGGGAAAATGAGTGAGCCCCTTAGAAGCCTGTAATAGTAGGCAACTTGGAAGGAACATGCGAGCATACATGACATCACAAGCTAATATGTGAAATAGTTTAGAAGTTAACATGATGGAATTAAATGACATCATGCATTCAATGAGATTTGTACCAATGAAAACAAAATAGTTCATAATCATAAGAATAAGTTAAATAACATACATTGTGAACATAACAAGAATAGTCCTACTATATTTACAACATATGCATGAAAACAGGTCAGCTTTGAGCTTTTATTAAATGAAAGTTCCAATAATACATACACCATTGAAGGACCACTATCCCCAATAGTGGAATGTGAAGTCAACATCACCTTCTCCTCTAAAGAAAGATACTTCCTCTATGCTATGGAGAATCCAAGGCTCTCATAATCTCCCAAGCTCATGATTCTAATCCTAAGCCTAGCCAAAAAGTTGGATCCCCAAAATCCCCTTTACATGAGTTATGAGGGTGTATTTATAACAAGAGGGGGTGACTCTTCAACTCCCCTTTGTGACTCTTTGACTTCCCTCATGACACCTCAACTTCTTTACAAAATGACTCATTAAATTACATTGTGACTCTTCACATTCTAATATTGACACTTGGAATTCCACTTACAAATTAATTACAAAGTAATATTACAATTTACACTCGTACCCATATAAGACAAAATTAGGTAGAGCCAACTAGACAACCTAATAAAACAAAACATATCATGCTTGAGTTTGAGGAAACTACAGCTCAACAACTTCCACTTGATGTTTCTCGACCACGTAATGGTGCCAAGCTTGGTACTGTGTGATGATTTCCACAAACTATGTGATGATGTCTAGATGGAAGCGGACTCTAGCCTCCATGGAATCCGGGTACACTGACTTGGAACCAGTCTGTACCTTTGTCTTGAGTAGGATCAACATTATGTTGATTTGGACAGGGTCACCAATGTACTTGTTCATACTCTGTTTGTTTACTTTAATATATTCCTTGATGGTAACTTGTCTCCATTGTTCCAAGTATTCATCTATCTCCTGCCTCACCTAATTCCTACGCTTGATCTATGTGAGTGAACTGGCTGATGGGATCCTATGATATTTCATCAAGAAGTCCATATTGTTGTATAATCGTGCATACGAGGCTTGAATTTACCAATGAATGAGGTGATGTGTTTGTTTTTCCATATCAACATATGAACTCTTGCTTTCTCTAGCTCCGCCTATTGCTTTGTTTTCTTTCCCAATTCAAGTGGTTCCCCTTTGTATTGCATTGACAATTCATGCACGACAACGATGGAGATTGTTACATTCCTGAGAGGTTTGACAAAATATTTACACTTCCGCTGCAAGCCATGCAAGTGGACAACTACCTTAGGCACAGTAACAAGCTCCTCATAAAGACTTCGCACCGGTCTCTCCTAGTGTCAATACTTCATTGAGTATTGTTGCCTTCAGTTCTTCCAAATGGACATGTGTGGAAGCTGCATTCTGAGATGTTGCTTGGAGTTGTTCAACCTCTTGCCTAACAACCTGCAAGTTCTTTGCCAATTGTTTTTTCTCAACCCGCAAATAATTTTTATTTGACTTTGAAGCACCTGTGAAGGCCATGTTGGCTGCGACAACGACACCTAGATTTCTTCTAGTGTCAGTCACGATCACCCTTTCTCTGATGAATGTAGGAGATGGGAGGTCGTTCGGAAAATGTTTCTTCCTTGCTTGTATAATATTTTTCTGAAGCTCGTCATAGGTCATATTGTATGTATCCATCATCGGACCATCATCGAGAGGAACAATATCCTCTTCCTTGCTTGGAGCTTTCTCTGTTGGAGGATGGGGAGATTGAATATTGACCTATTGTGTACTTGGCATTAGGTCGACATCTTGGTTCTACGTTTCTAGTTTCTCCATGTCTTGAATTTCGATCAACTCCTCTATCTCTTGAGCGAGCTCTTTATCATTCATATGTTTTCTATCCTCTTCTAATTGTCAGTTTTGTTCTATCTCTTTAGCTTGTCTCTGCATTGTTTCTTCTGTTATTGCCTCTTCTCTTCACCTTTCTTCTTCTTCTTTCTTCTACTTCTCTTCTTCTTCTTTCTTCTACTTCTCTTCTTCTTCTTTCCTCTTATGTGCTTTACCTTTCCTTTGCTTCCATTCTGCTTCATGCACCCTATATTTCCTCTTCTTATTTGTTGCTAAAGCCGCTTTCATAATGGTTGGATCTGCATTCATCTTGTAGCTTCATTCTCCCCTTGGATTGTGCACAACCTTCCTCTTTCCCTTCTCGCGTACTGGGTTGTGCACTTCTGCTGGTGGTACCTCTGGAATGCCTGCCTATTTTGGAGCAACTTGTGAAGTTCCTATCAAACTGATCAGTTCGCGGGACTTGGATGCATTGTAACAATTCCTCCATACATTCTCCTCCGAGCAGTGAAAGGTCCCTCTTAGCCACTAAAAATGGATTCTCACACAGTGGTATTTTCAAATACTCCTTGGATCATACAAATTGAAGTCCTGAGTACTGAATGTAAATTTCTCTATTGCCTTCCCTTCAGTATCTGCAACTTTTAATTTATTAATCTCGTACAATCCTATTTGCAAAGGAAGGATAGGCTAAGGTGTTTTCTTCTTCCTATACAGATCTTATTATAATTGTGTGGAGATATGATACAAACCTATTGCATGACTAACTTGTCGGTAGCATACCTTGATAAAATATGCGGTGACATCTATCTGTTGAATACCCTAAGGAAAGTGTCATTTGGTGAGGCAAACCAATCTGTTATCTCCGCTACTACTTCCATTGCCCCATGTGACATGCAAGGTGGCTCTTCCTCAAATATAATCTTATACAACGAAATGAGGAAGTGACTAGTTAGCTTCTCAATTACTCCTTTGTGACTGCACTTCGAAAGAAACTTACAATAAACATACACGGTAGGCTCCCATGGTGTCCAAGTCAAATTCATGCTAGGGAATGCATTTTTGCACATATTGCATCTAGTATATATGCAAACATATAAAATCTATCTCGCCCACCCTTAGGAGGACTAAGGGCGTTAGACACATGCATCCGCAACTGCTAAGCCAACAAATCTAATGAGTTGAATGGTTTCCCTTCAATCACAACCTTGTCCAATAAGAAATCTAAATGTTCAGGAAAGGTGTCAATGCTTTGAAGATTGTATATTCTGCAATAAGATGATCAACAACCGATAGACCATCCTGAGAGATTTTTTCTTGTATGCGTTGGTGGGTGTCTGATGAAACTTTGATGGCTCTTTCACCTAGCCTTTAACAACCTCCTTGGTGCTCAAGTGGCTAGTATTTGCATAGAAGTATGAATCCATGAGATATTCTGGCTCAGGTAGGTGGTATATGAGATGATAGTCTACAGTGAGAAAAGAAGAAAGCCTCCGTCCGTTGGTACTGCCAAGAGTCATAGTCTTTGGATATGTGAGAGACAATATCAAGCTAGTAACATATGCACATGAGAATGTTGGGTACATGCATGCAACTCTATGTAACTTTGATTTCTGGACATTAATGTACACCTGTTGGTCTTCCAGATCTACTTTGAAGGCCCTTGTTGGGAAAATTTCATTCACCTTGTGCCATGTAATATCTGATTCCTTTTGCACAAACAGTTGAGTGTATGATTATACTAGAAAGTAAACTGGCGTACTCTCAACTGCCTCCCCAACACTGCTCTCTATTGTATCGTTTGAAGCAGTTCTCTTGGGTGCCATTATAACAATGACTGATGAAGATAAACTCCCAAAACCTGCAATACTTGTGAGAGGAAAAGCACTCATCGAAAACATAAATTAACTTCAGCAAATAAACTTCTAGAGCAAGATCAAGCAACAAATCAATGAACTAATAAGGAGGATTGTGCAATTTCTGAGGTGTAGGAGAGAGACTGGCTTAGGGAACTGCACATTATGCAGTCTCAATAACCAGTGATGTAGCTTGAGGCTAGAGATTGCACAATGCGCAGTCGAGCCTGGGCAGACTGTGGGAGAGACTGCGCATCACGTAGTCTAAGTGGCCAAGGGTGAGGGCTTGAACCCTGGAACTGTGCAATGTGCATTTGGGTCAGGGTGTATTGTGAATTGCATAGTCTGACTCACGTAATGCCTAGCTAGACAAGGTGAAAACTAGTGAAGGGAAGGGAAATATGCCCAGTGAGAGTGTGGGAAACAAGCATATCTGACTGATGGTGCATGTTAAAGTGAAGATATAACTAATTATGGATAGATCAGTGCAAAACAAGTGCATAATATTAACATGCAAAAGGAAAAACAAACATTCAAGAAGAGCCCCTGTAACGACGACCATTGATGGGCAAAAATAAGAAAACTAATGTGACACTTGTGAAAGGTGAACGACGGACCGAAGCAACACTTGTACAAGATAATATACATTAAAATACCAGAAACCATGAAAATAAACAAGAAAAACAAGACCATAGAATCCAAACGACAAAAAGCGAATGAAAAAGCAACAAAAGATGACAAAAGCAAAACTCACCCGAAAAAGTGCCGCAAACTCCCCCGAAGGCTCCTTGATCTGTTAGGTCCCTATACTACTAGTGTAACCCTTATTGTTATTAGTACAACCCCCTTATTATATTTTTGTTCCCATGTAGTCCCCATATTGTTATTATTGTGCCCCATAGAAGCCCACTATTGTTATTATTGTGCCCTTACATTATTATTGTTATGTCGGCTCTGATGATATTATGACCCCTTATACTCCTACATATAGAAAGGAGGTCTTGTCATTTGTATCATCTAAGAATTTTTCATTTGTGTAATGTAAAGGAGGTTTCCCCCTCGAAGAGGCTTATTTTGGAGGCGTTGATCTCTCTTTTCTATCTTTTTGTGAGTTGGTTTCATAACATTTGGTATAATAGCTTTGGATTCTAGGGTTTCGTTGCTCCAAACAGGTCATCATGGAATTTTTTCCATAACTGTTCTGCTATGAAGTTTTAGAAACTAAAAAAAACCCATTTGAGAAGAAATCGGTCTGAACCTCAAGTCCAAATTTCAGATCTTGTCTCACTATATTTTTGGAGATATGATCTGAGGAATTTAGGGTTTTTGCATCTCCAGAATTTCATCTCAAACAGGTCATCGTGGAATATTCGCTATAAATTTATTTCTACGAAGTTTCAGACTCTGAAATTAAAACCCATTTGATCTGAAATATTGGTGAATCTTGGGCCCGAATTTCAGATTTTTCTTCTCTATTTGTGGAGATACAATCCAAGACATTTATGGTTTTTGCAAGCCCCTGAATTACATCCCAAACAAGTGACCTTGGAAAAATCGTCATAACTCTCTCTGTGAGCATCTGATTCAAATTTCGTAAGAAGTGACATAAATTAAATGGACTGTAGTTTGTTGGGTATAATTTTCAGAACCTAAGGTCAAAACAGTGACACGTGACACTTCATACAAGTTCGATCTATTGAACAAGTCTTTAATTAGGTCATCGTGGGAGATTTGACATAACTCTTCCTTGGAGAATCAAATCTTGATCAGAATTATGGGGTTAGAAATAGGACTCAGAGGGCTACCATAGGACGAAATTTCAAACCTTGGAGATCCACAATTTTAGAGATACAACAGATTCAAGATCGAGGTCCTAAAAGCATGAAAAAGAATGACTTGAATCAAGAAAATAGAAACACCTAGTAATCAAAATTGGATGGATGATTTGAAGAATGCGATCGAAGCTAAGATAAATAGTTTTATCTATTCCATGGAAGTTGATATCGATGATATGAAAGCATATTGGAAGAAAGTCATGGAATATTTGATGAAATACATGGAAGGTTTGAAGGAAGATGGGACAAAGCTGCTACAAGAAAGGCCTCCTAATGGCGAAAAGATAGTAGAGGAAACTCATGATGAGAACAAAAGTAATTTTAATCATGATTTCATAGAATCTAACATTGGATTGAAGACCCAACATATTCCAAAGGTAGATATGAGGAATTTTGATGGAAAGGATCCCGTAACAAGGATACTATAGATGGAGAAATATTTTGATCTACATAATGTGCAAAACACACAAAAGGTACATATTGCATCTTTATATTTAGAACCGAATCAATTTGTATGGTATAGAGGGATTTGTTCTTGTAAACAACTTGTCACCTGGTCAATTTTCACAGAGGAAATGATAGCACATTATGAGGATACAAAGAGCAACACCTTCTTTAGCCAAATGATAAATCTCAAACAAAAGGGTTCAATGGCAGAGCACATTGAGGACTTCCAAAAATTGAATATAAGGGTAAATGATATTCCAGAGAAGCATAGGATTGAAGTCTTCATAGGGACTTTAAATGATAACATCCAACATGAGGTTCGCCTTTGGGAACCTGATTCATTGGAGAAGGCATACAGGTTGGAAAGAAAAATTGAAAGCAAAATTATGGCAACAAGGAAGCCTACCACTCATAACTATAAAGATAGAATTGTTGTTGCTCCTATCCTTTCACCACCTACAAGGTTGACGCCAAAATAATTGGAAAAAAAAAAGAGAAAAAGGGCTTTGTTACAATTGTGATAGAAAATACACTAAAGTTCGTAAGTGTGCTGAGAAGAAATTAATTTACATAGATGGGGAAGAGGAGCAAGATGTTATGAAACCAACTCACAAAAAGATATAAAAGATAGTTGAACGCCTTAGAATTCAGCCTCTTCAAGGGGGCAACCTCCTTTACATTACACAAATGAACAATTCTTGGATGATACAAATGACAAGACCTTCTTTCTATATATAGGAGTCTAAGGGGTCATAATATAATCAGAGCCGACATAACAATAATAATGTAAGGGCACAATAATAACAATAGTGGGCTTCTATGGGGCACAATAATAACAATATGGGGACTACATGGGTACAACAATATAATAAGGGGGTTGTACTAATAACAATAAGGGGTTACACTAGTAGTATAAGGGCCTAACATGCCCCTCTCCTTCAAAAAGTATTGTCCTCAATGCTTGAGTAGTTCTTGATGCTTTTGTATAAAATTCTTGTCCTCCCATGTGGAATCTTTAGCAGGTAAGTTCTTCCACTTGATGAGATACTCTGAAATTGATCGATTTTGTAGCTGCCAGGTTCTTGTTTCTGTGACTGCTCCAGGTTCCAATATGATTTTTCCTTCCTCTTCAAGTTCTCGTAATATTGTTTGAATTGGGATATTTTGCAAATTTTGAATGAGTGGCCACACTTCTTCGTCCTTCTTCCATTCATCCCTTACTTCGTTTATCCAATCTGGTTGGATAATAGAAATAGCACAAAACAATGCTTCCACATCCTCATCCCTTCTTGAGAGTGCATCTGCAACAAAATTTTGCTTCCCTTTTTTATAGATGATGTCAAAGTCATAACCCAACATATTTGCGACCCGTTTTTTCTGTTCTTCTAAAGATAATATTTGTTCTAAAAAGTATTTAAGACTATCATAATCCATTTTTACCTTGAAATCTCTTCCCATTGGGTAAGGTCCCCATTTCTTAAGTGCATGTAGTATTGCCAACACTTCCTTCTCATAAATAGTTTGCTTGAGATGTAGCTATAAAAATACCCAATCACCTACATCAAAATATTTTTCTCTGCGATGTTGATCTACATGTTTTTTCATTCGATTATGCACCAAAGTGGCGTTATCCTTTAAAAGTTGGAGAACTTGTTGTTGATGCTCGATGTGATCTTTCACTGCTTGAACCTTTTTCTTCTTGATATGTCCTTCTATCTTTAGAGTTTGAAGAGTGGTAATTTCTTCCAATGCTTTACAAGATATGGTCAGATTCATTTCTTGATGCTCAATGTGATCTTTCACTTCTTGAGCATTTTTCTTCTTGATATGTCCTTCTATCTTGATAGTTTGAGGAGTGGTAATTCCGGCCAGTGCATTACAAGATATGGTTGGATTCATTTCTTCTTTCGTGATGTGATCTTTCACTTCTTCAACCTTTTTATTCTTGATATGTCCTTCTATCTTGAGAGTTTGAGGAGTGGTAATTCTTGTCAATGCGTTACAAGATATGGTCGGATTCATTTCTTCTTTCTCTAGGGTTGGTTCCTGGTGTATATCCTCTTCTTTTGATGTTTCTTGATCCTTTTCTTCCTCCTCTTCATAATCTATGTAAAATAATTTATTCTCAGCACACTTATGACCTTTAGTGCATTTTCTATCACAATTGTGACAAAGCCCTTTTTCTCTTTTTTCTTCCAATTGTTGTGGTGTAAGCCTTGTAGGTTTTGGAATGCTAGGAGAAACAACACTTCCATGTTTATAGTTGTGAGGGGTAGAATTCATTGTTGCCATAATTTCGCTTTCAATTTTTCTTGCCAACCCGAATGCCTCCTCCAATGAATCAGGTTCCCAAAAACGAACCTCATGTTGAACATTATCCTTTAAAGTCCCTATGAAGACATCAATCCTTTGCTTCTCTAGAATATAATTTACCCTTCTATTCAATTTTTGAAAGTCCTCAATGTGCTCTTTCATTGAACCCTTTTGTTTGAGATTTATCAATTGGCTAAAGAAGGAGTTTCTCTTTGTATCCTCATAATGTGCTATCATTTCCTCTATGAAAATTGACCACGTAACAAGTGGTTTATGAGAACAAAGCCCTTTATACCATAAAAATTGATTTGGTTCTAAATATGAGGATGCAATACGTACCTTTTATAATAGTTGCACCTCATGTAGATCGAAATATTTCTCCATCTGTAGTATCCAATCTACCGGATCCTTGCCATCAAACTTCCTCATCTCGCTTTTTCTTGATTTTAGGAGCTCGATCTTGAAACGAATATAACTCTGTAATTTCGGATCTTCCAGTTCTGAAATCACGACTTGCAGTAGACCTCTATGTCCTCTTTCCAATGCCATCAATCTGATCGAATTTATATTCTCCAAGGAAGAGTTATGCCAAATCTCCCACAGTGACCTGATTATAGACCTTTTCAGAAGAGCGAACTTGTATGAAGTGCCACGTGTCACTGTTTCGACCTTAGGATCTAAAAAATATAAATAGGAAACTACAGTTCGTCCAATTTCTGTAACTTCTTACGAAATTTCAATCTGATGCTCAAAAGAAAAGTTATGACTATTTTCCCCAAGTCCCCTGTTTGGAATGTAATTTGGGAGTCTGCAAAAATGCCAACTTCCTCAGCTCATATCTCCGCAAATATAGCACGAAAAGCTCTGAAATTTGGACCTGTGGTTCAAGACGATTTCGACCCAAATGGGTTTTTTTTTAGCATCTGAAACGTCACAGAAAAAAGTTATAGTGCAAATGCCACGATGACCTATTTGGAGCAGAGAAACCCTAGAATTCAAAGCTCTGATACCAAATGTTATGAAACCAAGTCACAAAAAGATAGAAAAGATAGTTGAACGCCTTAGAATTCAGCCTCTTCGAGGGGGAAACCTCCTTTACATTACACAAATGAACAATTCTTAGATGATACAAATGACAAGACCTCCTTTCTATATATAGGAGTCTAAGGGGTCATAATCTAATCAGAGCCGACATAACAATAATAATGTAGGGCACAATAATTACAATAGTGGGCTTCTATGGGGCACAATAATAACAATATGGGGACTACATGGGTACAACAATATAATAAGGGGGTTGTACTAATAACAATAAGGGGTTACACTAGTAGTATAGGGGCCTAACACAAGAAAAGGAACAAGAAATGTCAAAAGAAGACGATATACACCAGGAACCAATCCCAGAGAAAGATGAAAAGAATATAACCATATCTTGTAATGCACTGACAATAATTACCGCTCCTCAAACTCTCAAGATAGAAGGGCATATCAAGAAGAAAAAGGTAATTGTGTTGATTGATTCGGGTAGTACCCATAATTAATTCATTGTAAGATAGCCAAGGAATTGAATTGCTTCTTATATCCAACACCAGAGTTCCAAGTGATGGTTGCAAGTGGAGGAACCATAAATTTCTCTGGAAAGTTCCATAATATCAAGCTATCCATGGGAGAATATGTATTGAATAGCCCAGTGCTTTCCATTCCAATGGGTGGTGCTGATGTTGTACTAGGAGTCCAATGGCTACAATCCTTGGGTATAATAGCTTTTAATTTTCAAGAATGTTTCATGAAATTTTCTTCAGAAGGAAAGGAAGTTGAATTAAGGGGTATCATAGGGAAACAAAGATAATCATCTCTAACAGAATGACAAATATTCTAAAGAAAGAACAACGATGCGTAATTGCACAATTATGTTCGTTAGAGGTTCCCACATCAAAATCATCTATTTCTATAGATCTCCAAAAAGTCTTGGACAATCATTCCAAGGTATTTGAGCAGTCACAGAAACAAGAACCCGACAACTATGAAATTGATCAATTTCAGAGTATCTCATCAAGTGGAAGAACTTACCCGCTGAAGATTCCACATGGGAGGACAAGAATTTTATACAGAAGCATCAAGAACTACCCAAGCGTTGAGGACAACACTTTTTGAAGAAGAGGAGCATGTTAGGTCCCTATACTACTAGTGTAACCCCTTATTGTTATTAGTACAAAGCCCTTATTATATTTTTGTGCCCATGTAGTCCTCATATTGTTATTATTGTGCCCCATAGAAGCCCACTATTGTTATTATTGTGCCCTTACATTATTATTGTTATGTCGGCTATGATTATATTATGACTCATTAGACTCCTATATATAGAAAGGAGGTCTTTTCATTTGTATAATCTAAGAATTGTTCATTTGTGTAATGTAATGGAGGTTTCCCCCTCGAAGAGGCTTATTTTGGAGGCATTGATCTTTCTTTTCTATCTTTTTGTAAGCTGGTTTCATAACATGATCTACTTGGGAATGCTACATCTCCAATATCGAACGTACAAATGAGATCTAAGGGCATCTATTAAATAGATGTACATTGATGATGTACATGCCTAAAATCAAGGAAAAAATGACACATGGAAAAAAGTTCCAAAAATAGTGAGTGTGCTACCTTCATGAAACTAATTAGTGAATCCCTATTTTCTAGGGATGATTTTTGTTTTTTTTTGCTTTTTTATTTTTCGGGAAACTTGCATGAAATTACCAAGAAGGATTGTGCAATTCCCGAGGAATGGGCAACTTCTTGACTCAGTGCATTGCGTAGTTTCTGAGCTCAAGGGATGGTTTGCACATTTTCGATCATCAAGGCTAGGTTGCCATCCAGAAATGCGTAGTTCTCAAGATCAAGGTTGGCCTGCCAAGAGGGATTGTACAGTTTCTAGAGGTAAGCCTGGCCTGCCTTACTAGATTGCACAGTTTCTGGAGGCAAACCCAACAATGCTGCAAGGTCAAGTCATAAGGTTTCTTGTGGCTACAAAATTTCAGATCAAGGTAAAAACAAGAAAACACTAGCACATCATCAAAAGATAACTCTTTATCTAAACACAAATACTTAAGGATAGTAAGTGATGAGCTCCTTTGGACAGAAGGAAGGCTCCAAAATCAAAGCATGGGCAAAATTTTGGAGGGTGGTTGTAGTAGCTACAACACTTGGTGACACACTGGTAGAACTCCAACTCTATTTATGGGTCTTGTCTCATGCAAAATAGGTCTAACTCTTCAGGAAGTATTGTTCAGTTCGTTGATGGCCATAACTTCTTCACTTGGCTTGCGTTAAAGATATAGTTCCTACCATTCTCTTCATCGAAGACACACTTAACCAAGCCAAGTCAAATTAAATTGTTTTGATTGGGGATGGGGAATATATAGATACACAAGTCAAACCAATTGCCAGAGTCTTAGTTTTCATCTATGTGTTTCTCCATTGCTAGCAGGCCTGGACAGTGCCCTGACAGAGTCACTTTAGGAACACAAACATTTCTCTGTTTTTAGCGAGCCTGGAGTGTCACCCGACAGAGTTGCTTGCTTCACCTCTCTACACAGAAAGCCTTTCCCTTATTTCACCTTTATTTTATTTTTTCATTTTTTTCATTTTGTTCATAGAACTGTGCATAGGCACTTATTTATTTAGTGAGGCAGAAGAGGGATCCCGACTTATTGAGAGAAGAAGAGGTTGTCCCTCCAAAGAAGGATATTTATTATGTAGCTCTAACATACTTGTTAAGGTTTTCCTCCCCTCCTTACTCTACTCGATTTAGCTGACAAGGAATAATTCAAAATTATAAAAGATCAATTAAAGTAGGTGCTACTAGTTATAGGTTCAAGCATCATGATTCCACTATTGTTTTCTTTGGTAAAGAATGTATTTTCCATCAAAGTAGCATCGACAAAAAATGAAATATTCACGCAAAGAGAGGGAATAAATAGATAACCAAGCATTGATAGTAGAAAAAATTCCTCACAAATTCACCATGCTTTCTTCGGGAACCAAACATGGTCTCATGCAGAAGCTACCCTACCACCAAAAAGAACATAAAAGAGTGGGGTGGAAAGTAAATCAAAACAAAACAAAATGAAATAAAGAAAACAAAAATGTAACACCCTCCTCCCACATCTACCCAAGTAACCACCCAACCAGGGTAAACATGTGACGAAGAGTTACTATGATATGATTCAACTCCCCATGTGTCAGTTAAGGAAGTGGAACTGATGGAAAACACATAAAGACCTTCCAAACGTACTACAGAACCCCCATGAGCCATCTAAACCTCCTAGGTGACTAGCCCCTGAGACGAATTGACCTTTTACTGCATTAAATGCTAAGTCACTCCCATAACATAGTCATGAGTGCGACTGGGACCCTATAGTCACTGCCACAACATGGGCATGCATGTGACTGGGGACTTTCCCAGGTAGTTATGTGCCACTTTTTTAGGGCCAAGGCTCAGGTCACTGCCCAAAACTCCATGAAACTTCCAGAAATGAAAGATAACATCAAAACAATGATACAAATGTAATTAATTGAAAAATGACTTAACTGGACCCCTACTAGCTATGATTGGAATTTCGTCAAACATGTCACAAAGATGCAATCTATAGGTTTAAACAACAGATCTGAGCATAAGGGCCTCATACTTATCTGAGAATCACTAAGAATCATTGATGCCTCATCACAATAACTGCATTACCATCTATTAAGCCATATATTCATTGTACATTCAGTGATGAACCAAAACATGATGAGGTCCATACATTTCCATTGTCATAAAACTCATTCATAACCAACATATAACCAATCGAAATATCAAGGGTATAACATCCATATAAACCACATATAAATAAGTATATCTACCAAAAAATACCAAGGAGAAAGAGAGATCTTGTTGATTATTTCATAGGCTGACCAGGTATGGGACTTCCACGAACCACTCGACCATAGACTAGGGTAAACCAAATATTTCTTTCAGCCAGTCACCCCCATGACATATTCCAAGCATGAATGTGGGATCTCACAAAACAAATCAGTCAAAACCATTCAAGGCTTCCAAAGGCCAAACCACCTCAACCCTCAACCAGTGGTTCCACCTCACGGTCATACATCACTAACCATCACCAGGTTGATCTCTACCCAAGTTATCCAGAGCTCCAAAGCGTTTGTTCCAACCAGGGCTTCTAGGACTAGTAACTCAAACCACAGCTGTTGTCGGGCTTCCAGAGCATTTTTCCAGTCAGGGGTTGGGTCACTGATTTGTCATCATTTTCGCTTGTCTTTGTCACTCATTAATCCATTACTTCCAACCATCAATTACACCATTTCACTCATTTGCCACCATTTTCACCATAATTCTTCATGATGTGTCTCTATTTGTGTAAGTGGTTAATTAACAATGTTTTCCTTTATTTTTATTAGATTAAGAAGAATTTTGCATGGTTTTAACTACTGACAGTTTAGCAAGGTCAAGTTTCTGCAATTTTGTCAATTTTCCGTAGCCACCTCCATGTTTGAGGTAGTAGCACCGCTCTAGAAGGAAATATGTCACATGGACATTGTTTTCTAAAGGTTCCAATATGGATTTCTATTGGTCAAATAACACCCAGCTCGCATGTGTGGACCTCCAACATCAAATCAAGGTAAAAACACAACATTTTTTACCAATCAACTCAAACACGTTTTCTGAGCAAATGAAAGCGCATTTCGGGAAAAAAAATAATAATATGGGTTTTGTTCAGAATGGACCCAATTATGTTATCTTAGAGAAATGTTCTCAAATTCGTTACCATTTGAGAGATTTTTGAAGATCATTGGAGCCTTATTTTGCAGATTATGTGGATATACGTTTTTTTTTTTTTAAATGTCATTTAATGCCCAGTCAATAAATAAGCCAGAATGAGTTGTTCTTTAGCAAATTCATGGGAATAAGATCATTGTGATCATATTTGGGCTCATCTTTTATCCTAAAATCCTTCTCAAATTGATTTGTTGAGATCTCATGGCAAAATTTATGCAATGAAATTCTGAATTTCTAGTTGCTTCAGAGATCTATAAAACCACTGTAATTTATTTGATAAGGGAGAGATTATTGTTCCAAAAACTCTTTTGCAATTATAAACTTTTTTTCTTCTTATTTTTCTATTGTGCGATTCCAATGCATGGTTAATCATCTTATGAAGACATCATAGTGTTACCTGCTTCTCGTAGGAGGCCCCCCTCAAGACAAGAAGGTTTTCTTTTGTTAGAATTTCATTTTATGTTTCCTATAGATTTTTATCAGTTCATTTGATCATTCAAGTTTTGATTATTATATACAATTTTAAGATTGTTTTGCAGCGAATTATATAATCATTTCATTGTTTAGGTGAAGAGAGATTTCAAATGCATATGGATAAAGTATAATTTAACATAGAAGTAGAAGTATAAGCTTTACATTGCGATGATATAGATAAGATTTTCATTTCTAGAGCTAATCTTTCTTTCTTTTGAAGCAGATTCATTTATAAGTGTGATTTTATTGTAGGTGTAATTTTGTTTATAAGAAAGAGTGATTCCATTTGAATGCAAGTGTGATTTTATTGATAAGAAAGAGTGATTTTCAAGTGTGATTTTATTTATAAGCAAGAGTGATTTCGTTTTAAAGCAAGTGTGTGAGTGATCTTATTTCAAGCAAAGTGTGAGTGTGATTTTATTTTATTTGTGAGGCAAGTGTGAAGTTTATTTCAAGAAGAGTTGATCATTATTTTAAGCAAGAGAAATAAAATTGCTTCCATTTGTACGAGTGATTTATTTACTTACATAGCTATAGAGAAACATGTGCATTTCGATAACTTAGATTAACTTAGAAATTGTATAAGTGACAAAGACTTCTAGCACATACAATACACATACTCTTAATCAGTTTACTAGACTTGGTTGATAATTCATGTAATTAATTTAACACCAATTGAATTACCAAACATTTTGGTGTCACTGGCGGGGAAGTGTATATAGGAGTCCTTTTCTTTTCATTAAAAAAAAAAAAAAAAACTTCAATCACCTACCACCCCCACTCTATCACTTGGTGCGGTAAGAGCCACACATCCACATCATGAATTCTTATTTTTGCATGTAGAAGAAGAGGTAAAAAAGAGGTTGAAGAAATGAATGGAAATGATGACAATGAGAGAGATCCTTTTGGCTTTCCCATTTAAGAAACTAATGTCAATGCTCATATGAAGAACATCCTTCCATTCGTACTTCCTAACTTCAACGGTATGAGATTATAAGACCCAGAAACCTTTCTTTTTGAATTTGAAATAATTTGTAGATCTTATGGCTACTCATTACACATTCAAAAATTGAATTTGTTTCCGGAAACATTGAAGGATAGAGTTCTTAGATGGTTCATGACTTTAGGAAGAAATTCTATAAGGACATGGGACGATATGAAAAAGAGTATTTTTGGAAAAATATAAAGATTATTGCATACACCATGACCTTAGAAATGAAGTCTTTAAGATGAACCAAAAACAGGATGAAAGCCTAGAAGATTTAGTGGAAAGATTTACATATAATATCAAAAGATATAAATTGCATAATTTAGTACCAAACACATTAAAAACTCTCCTACTAAATGTTGTAAGAGATTAATGGATTGATCTTATTAACCTGGTGGGAAAAGGAGATGTCTCTCACTTGTCGTTTCAAGATATTTATGAATTGTGCAAGAACATATCAAGAGGAAAAGCAAAGTATGTAAGATCCCCTCAAGATCCATTTATGGCAAGAGTAAGTAAATCAACATCGGGATTGGTAAGTCAAGTTAAAAATTTGCTAGACATTCTTGGTAATTTAAATGAACAAATTGATATGCTAAGAATGCAAAACAAGGAAAAAGTTGATATTGTTGCTTCATTTATATTTTTCCCCAAATGTAGAAATAAACATGTTTTGCATGAATGCCCACTTGATAGCATTAAAATTTGTGAAATATGTGTAGGAGCACATACTACTAAAGATTTTCCTGTTGGCATTATGTTTCTGGTATGGCTATATGTTACAGATGTTGTACTTGATGGCAACTCCCGTGGCAAGGATCTCATTTTATTGAAAATTAAGAAGGACGCAGGAAATCAGTTCATAAGGTGCGTACCCGCAGGTACACCATGCAGGGACCGCGTCCCGAGACGCAGGCCAGCCGTTCAGGAGGTGCGTCCCCCCAGTGCACACATTTCAAGGCAGAGAAAAGCCACGTGGGGGTTTCTTGTGTTTTACTCTTGGTATCTAGCCGACGGTATTATGTTATTATGGTGTCGGCTCGTGGTATTGTTCCATGATTTGAGGAGGAGCTTGCCTATATAAAGCAAAGGAGATCATTTGGCTTGAGCATGTCTTTGGTTGAATATCTTATGGGGTGAGATCTGGTCTAGATCTAAAAGGCGAATCTACTGAAGGACTAAGATCTCTTTGGCGCAAGATCAGATCTGTAGATCTGACTGTTTGGGTTACTTCTGAAGTCTTGAAAGCCCGGAGACGCAGGTTCAGTAAGGGTTCAGGTGCGCCGGGACGCAGGCGCAGAAGGGTTCAGGTGCGCCGGGACGCAGGCGCAGAAGGGTTCAGGTGCGCCGGGACGCAGGCGCAGAAGGGTTCAGGTGCGTCGGGACGCAGGCGCAGAAGGGTTCAAGTGCGCCGGGACGCAGGTGCAGAAGGGTTCAGGTGCGCCGGGACGCAGGCAGTTCAATAGACTCAGAGCGAGGGACGCAGGCTAGCAGTTGAGCAGAGTGCGTCCGGGACGCAGGCTAGCAGTTGAGCAGGGTGAGTCCGGGACACAGGCTAGCAGTTGAGCAGGGTGAGTCCGGGACGCAGGCTAGCAGTTGAGCAGGGTGAGTCCTGGAAGCAGGCAAGCAGTGGAGCAGGGTGCTTCCTTCTCTTAAAATCTTTGTTTATCATTGTTGTGTTCTGGGTTTGGTCCTATTACTGTTGATCTGGTTACTATAGTTGATTGGGTGATTCTCTCATACTTGATGATCCATTGATGCTTATGGATCCAGTTTGAAAATTTATGAAAAGTGGTCCTTGTAAGAAAAGAAGTAGGGGGTTGTAGCTCCCTTCCAGGAGAGACTGGAAAACGAGAGAGAGTTGTAGCTCTCTGCAGGTTGTAGCCTGCGTACTGGTAAAGGACTGCACCAGTACAAAACCATTGTAAAAGAAGTTTCTAATTTGAAAGAAGATAGAGACATATTGCAGCAGGTGGTTTTCACCCACATTGGGTTTCCACCTTACATCTTGTGTTCTTTGGTGTGACTATCTGTTTTCTTTGTTCATGCACATTATTTTATGGTACTGACATGCAAATATAATTCAAAGATCAAATAAGGAAGGTTCATTAAAAGAATTAGAAAATACTGATTCCCCCCCCCCCCTCTCAGTATTATTTCCAACATTTCCATCATTACCAGGGTTAAACACAATTTACCAGGGAAAAAATCAAACATTGGAACAATCTTGTTATGTAGCTCCAAGAAGACCATGGCAACCTCATCAACCTAGTATGATGCAAGATTTCATTTCACAATTTCAGGGTTATGCACAAAAATCATAAAGTAATTGGAGAACACCCTTGCCTTGGCAACCTTGGCCATCTCAATCCAAATCTCAAAACTAATCTTGGCAACAAGGTTGGAAAGGACCTTACAGAGGAAATCCTCCATATCCTCAATCTTTCCCTCACTATCCTCAATACCAATATCAATGTTGTCCATACCATTCACCTCCACCACAACATCAATTTCACCATCAATCAACCTCAATTCAAACTTTGTCATTACCAACCACACAAGCACCCCAGAGATCCATTCCCACTCCACTACCTGCACAACCATTTCAAATCCCCAACAATAAAACACCTCAATCCATTTACAATTTTGAGGTATTACAAAATGATTATCTAGCTGCAATTGAAGAACAACAACCAGAAGAAGTCGATTCAGATTAGGTCTAAGAATCATGGATGCCAGTTAAAGAAGACCAGTTGTTGGAACCTGAGATTGAAAATTGTATTGCATGCCTATCACTATATTCTATGAATGGGGATAACTTCTCTAATGACATACATGGCATGATAGTAGGAAGCCAAGGAAGACAAGATTACATTGAATCTTGGTTCAATACATTCATTAGATCCCAGAACTCCATTCTTCAGTATCTTCTGACATCATCTCAATCAGGGCAGTTGGTCTCTCATATACTAGTACATATCAAAGAGTATATTTCAAACCTGCATATGAGTTTATCTATCATCTTGTTACACACATGGTTCCAATGTAAATATTCATAAACTCGAACGAGATTTTTTTTCAAGTAGAGTAGGACATATAAAAAATAAAAAAAATAAAAAAGTAAAGAGAAAAATAAGTCCTATTGTGAAAACTAGCTTGTTGACGCAATTGGACATGAGCTTTGCTTGAAAACCAGGGAACTGGCAAGAAAAGTTCACAATAAGTTCTGCAATTTTATGATGGTTTCAATATTTTCTTATGGTCCTTCAAATCATTTTTGGTTCTATGCTCGAGTTGGTTGATGTGGGATTCCTTAAAGTCCACCTTCCAACAAATCTTGTCCCATTGACCTCAACACCTTATATGGGATCAAGATCAAAGCTTATTTGGAGTGCCTTGGAACTTTTATACATCAATGGCAAGCCTCCTCATTGAAAACAATGGAAATACAATAATGTCTCTTGATTGTCAGATCTTGCAGGTGACTTGAATTCAACACATTCATTCATCCCTGTCAAGATGCACTTGGGTACCTTGACACTCATTTACATTATTGGTAAGTTGTCTCGCATTGATTAATGATTTTCATTAGTGATCGATAATCCAATGATTTCTTTCCATGCTCGACTTCAACACATTCATTCGCATGATAAGAATTGTACCATGAATTTTGGTTTTGATGAAGACTAATGGTTTTATGGAATCAACAACAACTTGCAGTAGTACATATTATTGGTTTCTTGTAGCATAATTTTTATCTTTTTTTTCAACAGCAACATGATGGCACCATTACAACTCTTTTTCATTCATTTCCTTTTCAAAGAAAATCAATAAAATTGGGCCTATTTCAGTGAATATGCATTATGTTTCATGGTTTCTACTTCAGCATGCAGTACACAATCCAAATCAGAAATTCAAACTCAGAGAAAACAACTTTCTATAAAAATTGGCATTTTCTACAACTACGGAAAGTTGCAGTTTCTGTAGCTATTGTTGTAACATATTGTTTTTGTTGTAGCAGCTTGTTCCAGAGGTAGTTTTGGCACAAATATTGCAAGAGATTGGAGTAGAAATAAAAAAATTATGAGCTTCTGGGTTTTCTCAAAATATGGTAAATTGAGTAAAACGCGAGCAAAATTCCAAAAAAGTGCAATTTTCCAGGAGTTTTTAGCAGGTTTTTAAGGCAGATTTTCATTTTTCACCATTGTGGACAGATTAGGCCAAATTTCGGTATTTTTGCACATCATCTTTTCTTCATCAAAATGGAATTTTGAAGGCATGAGGCAGTAAAAAAGGTAAAAATACACCATTTCCTTGAAGCACTCAATTTGACCTTAAAATGAGTTCGTGGCATATGTTTTTGTGCAACGCTAGATGGCATGAAAATTCATTTTTAGAATTCTCAAAAGCCCAAGATTCAAGAATCTATTTTCCAGTATATGTATTTATTCAAACATATATAGCCCCTACTTCAACATTTCAAGTTCTTCAAGAGGTAAAACTTGAGGTAAAAAACTTGCATAAGGCTTTTTAGTTTATTAAAAATTTAGGAAAATATGATGAATAACCACTTTTCCATTAACCATTACTAGCCACCATATCTTTCATTTTGTAGACCACTCATACCATCAACCATCCCTTTCACTTTTACTCATTTTGATTAAATTTTCCTCTGTTCAAAAGAAATATTTATGACAACAATATAAACTCAACATACAAGGCTGCAATAGATGAATTCAAAAGTTGGGAAATGAAGACAATTTCAAGAAGTAGCTTGGCAAGTTTTTCTTGCTAAAAGTTGATTATGGAATCAATAAGGAAAGTAAAATCAAGAATATGAAACCATAATACAACCTATGCTTATGGTTTTGTAAGATGCATGGAAGAGGCTTGGAAATTATTCAAGTGAATACAAATTTTTGTTCATGAGGCATTAAGGCAGGTTGTCACATCAAAAGTTAGAAGAGATGCCGACATCAAGATGCTCTTTCTAGCAATTGAAGGCAATCAAGCAACAAGTCTTGAGGACCAAGCTTTGATTACTTTGAAGACTAGAGGTATGGCATAATTAGAAGTTGAATGGGTAGTTGAATGATGTGCTTCATTAATGAGGACTACTGGATCATTTCATGGGTATTATAATTTAGTTGTACTACATATTGCATTTACCTTTGAGAATGAAGTATTGGAATGGTTTGAGGTTTTTGGAAAGAGACACATTTATACACTTGAACATTAAGTCCAACATCATATATCAAGTATAAAAAAGCTTCAGCAACATGATGATCAACAACATCAAGGCCACTTACATCAAAGACCAGTTTTGTAAAGATCTTGTCAAAAGAAAAAAGGTAACATTTTATTTGTTTCTTTGAAGTAAACTACAAAACATAGAATATATGGACATTGAAAATATATCTCACTTATGTTGTATGGCCTTTCTGAATCTATCATAACCCATTAAAACCTATTATATCTCATGATATCCCGTTTTTCAAATGATGAGAAGGCTACAAGGGTGAAGAATTCATTTTTTTTTTCACCTTGTTGACTTGGTTTTGATCCTTTTTCTTGACTTCATAAAGCCACTCCATCCATCCATTCATATCAATAATATTGTCATTTGTGCATACACCTGTTAAATGAGAAAAATTGTTACAAGAACCAGGCTTCTAATTTAGATGTCCATAATTCTATTTTTTTGTATGTTTCTTCATTGAACAAGTTGAAATGTGTTAAGTTGCACAGTTTGACATTTTCTAGCAATCTCCAAATTCTGAAGTGAAATCACAGGTTGATGAACTTTGAGTAGTGGCCTATCAAAACTAGAAGATGGAGAATGTAGCAAAAAGGTTGAGAAATGATATCTACCATTCAACATAACAAAGAAGCACTCTTGTCACTCTAATAGGTCAGTTAATGCCTTGGCTAGTGGCAGCGAATTTAAGTGACAAAGCATACTAGACAACTATTCAAGTTTGCTAAGAAATGGTGTAAGAAATTTAAGTCATTCCCAAAGATACATTCTGGAACAAATACGTTGATCAAGTTTTTTTATTTGCATGAGGACATGAAAAGATCTCAGTGTGGGGAAGATGTTGGGTCACTGATTTGTCGCCATTTTCACTTGTCTTTGTGTTATGCTCTTGACCTACTAGAAGATGCTAGAATACCAAATATACGAAGAAGCACAACCCAGAACACAGAAAAAAAAATGAGAAATAACAACATGTATTTTATTATTCAGAGATGAAAGCAATGTTCACTTGCCTCTTCGAGGGGGAAACCTCCAATAGAGCAAGGCTCGATTACAAAATAAGACATGATGCTCCTCAATGGGGAGTCTCTATCCTTTATATAGGATTCATACATGCAATACCATGGGTCAGTACCATGGTTCTCTTAATACCATCTATCTAATACCATGGCCCGTTTGCAACTAACTATGGTCCCTTTATTTTAATGCGGGTCAACCACTTACAATTATTAATATGGGCTTTATTGACTCTTTACTAACTATAATTATGACTCAAACCTATTACATAAATAAGGGGGTTAGGGTTGGACCCTAACATTCCCTCCCCCATAAAAACAACCTTGTCCTCAAGGTTGAAGCTGCGGAAATTGCTGAAGAATAGTGGTTGGTTCCCAGGTTGCATCTTCTGGAGAGGTGTCTTTCCACTTCACGAGGACTTCCTTGATCATGTGGCCGCGCAGGTGTCGTTCTCGCGTGTCAAGGACCTGTTTAGGTTGGAGCCAGATTGAACCTTCTTCATCCAATTCAGGTAGACTGGTTTGAATTCTACAATTTTTCCCCACCACTTTCTTGAGGCATGATAAATGGAAGACGGGGTGGATTTTTGCATTGGGTGGCAAGACCGGCTTGTAGGCTACTTCTCCAATGCGCTGAAGTATTTGATAAGGTCCATAGAATTTTGGAGATAATTTCTAATGACCCTTGTCTTTGAGTGATGTTTGCTTGTATGGTTGCAGCCTCAAGAATACCTGATCCCCTTCTTGAAATGTGTGCTCTTAACGATGTTGGTCTAATTGTTGCTTCATGTGATTCTAAGCTTGATGGAGCTTATCTTTGAGGCAGGCTAGCATGGTTGCATGGCTCTGTAGGAGTTGATCCACTGCTTTCACCTTAGAGCATCCAGGGATATAAGAAGTAGGTGAAGGGGGGAGTTGACCATAAACTGCTTCATATGGAGTCATCTTGGTGGCGACATTATAGTTAATATTATACCACCATTCAGTTAGAGGTAACCACTATACCCATTAATGTTGCTTTTCTGAAGTGAAGCACCTGAGGTAGGTCTTCAAACATTTGTTGACTGCTTCAGTTTGTCCATCATTTTGGGGATGATAGGAAGTAATTAGTTGGAGTTGGGTGCCTTGTAGGTTGAAAAGTTCCTGCAAAAAGTTACTAGTGAAGAGCGGGTCACGATCGGACACAATGGAAGTGGGCATGCCATGTAGTTTGAAGATATGTTCCATGAAATATTGAGCCACCAAAGTAGGGGTAATTGGGTGGGGTAGGGAAAAAATGAGCATACTTAGAAAGTCTGTCCACAACCACCATGATGACTGACTTGTTGCCTAACTTCGGAAGACCAGTAATGAAATCCATAGAAACATCCATCCATATTGAGGCAGGGATGGGCAATGGTTGTAAAGTGCCTGGGGACTTGATTGTTTCTCCTTTGTGGCGCTAGCACATATCACATTTGGCCACAAAAGTAAGAATGTCAGTTTTCATGCCTGTCCAAAAGAATGAATGAAAAGTGCGAGCATAGGTCTTCTGAAAGCCTGCATGGTCTGCAGTGGGAGATGAGTGCAACTCTGCCAAAATGCGCGTTTTGAGGGTGGATGTCGGTGATATCACTACTCTATCCTTGTATCGAAGAATCTCATCCTTCCAAGAGTAGTCCACTGTGAAATTAGGATCTGCTCGCAAGTTATTAATGAGTTGGGAGAGCGAAGGATGTGAAAACCATTCCTTGCGGGCTTCTTCAATCCAATCTGGAATGGGAAGAGAGATTGCTAGCAGGGTGATGTCCTCCTCAAATTGGCGTGTTAAAGCATCTGCTACGAAATTTTCACGCCCTTTCTTGTAAATTATCTCATGATAATATCCCATCATTTTGGCTAGCCATTTATTTTGTTGTGGCGAGGACAGTCGTTGCTCCAGAAAATATTTGAGGCTTTGATGGTCTGTGTGGATTTGAAACGTCGCCCCAATAAGTATGGTCATCGGGTATCCACTGCATGTAATATGGCCATCATATCCTTCTCATAGGTAGATTGTCCTAGATGTTTCACACTTAGTTGTTGGATGGTGAAGGTCAAGGGTCGACCTTCCTGCACTAAGACAACCCCAATACCCGTACCTGAAGCATCACATTCAATCACAAAAGATTTGGTGAAATTGGGTAGTGCCAGTACTGGAGTGGAACACATGGCCTATTTGAGAGCCATAAACTCCTATTGTGCTTCCTCCATCCAGAGGAATGAAATTTTCTTGAGAAGGTGAGTGAGGGGTCTAGCAATGCGACCATAATTGCAGAAAAATTTGCGATAGTAGTCGGTGAGACCCAGGAATCCTCTCAAACTCTTCAAGGTCTTTGGTTGGGGCCAATCCTACATTTCCTGGATCTTTTTGGGATCCACCCTAACACCGTCACACCCCATAACGTGGCCCAAATACTCGACTTATTCCATGCCAAAAGAGCACTTGGATAATTTGACAAATAATTTATGCTTCTAGAGCAGTTGCAAGAGCAGGTCTACATGCTGAAGATATTTTTTCCAGGTGAGGCTATATATGAGAATGTCATCAAAGAAAACGAGGACAAATTTTCTAAGATATGGTTTGAGCAAGTGATTCGTGAGGCTCTGAAAAGTGGATGGGGAATTACAAAGACCAAATGGCATGACCAGGAATTCATAATGACCTTCATGAGTTCGAAAAGCCATCCTGGGAATGTCTACTTCTTTCATGCATATTTGGTGATAGCCGGAGCGAAGATCTAACTTAGTAAAGAATTGAGCACCATTTAGTTCATCCAACAAACCATCAACAACTGGGATAGGGAATTTATCTTTGACCGTAAGCTTGTTGAGGGCCTTGAAGTTTGGACACATGCGCCATTCCCCATCTTTCTTGAGCACCATGACCATAGGTGATGAATAAGGACTGATGCTAGGACGAATGACACCAACTTCCAGGAGTTCCTTGATGATTTTTTCAATTTCATTCTTTTGGGCAAAAGGGTATCTATATGGGCGCACATTCGGTGGTTGTGCCCCTAGGACCAAAGTGATGCTATGATCATGTTCCCCTCTAGAGGGTGGAATCTCGTGAGGTTTGTCAAATACCTGTGGGTGGTTGTTTAAGACCTATTGCATCTCAGGATGAATATGAAGAGTAGTGGGCTCAATGGCCTGGATGGCATTAAATTGGGTGATAACTCCATGATGGCCCTTTTTTAACAACTTTTCCATTCGATGCAAGCTGATGATAGAAGGATTGCCTGCCTGCAGTCCACGGAGGGTATGCATGTGGTCATTATGCTTAAAGCTCATATATAACTCCTGGAAATCCGTTGTGATGGGGCCTAGTGTGCGGAACCATTCAGCACCCAAGACAATGTCACAACCACCCATGTTGATGGCAAACATGTGGGTCTTTAGGTGGTAATCTCCCATATGCAGTTTGATATTTTCACAGCGGCCTTCACATTTCATTGTCCCCCCATTAGCAATCTAGACCTGGAAATTATAGATTGCTCTGACAAAACAATGAACAGCTTCTACGACTCTATGATGGATAAAGTTATGCGTGCTGCCACTATCAATCAATACTACTACCGGGCTATGTTTAATAAAACTTCTGAGTTTGAGAGTTTGGGGAGAATAAATGCCTGCCAAAGCATGGAGCAAGATAACCGGTTCTTCTGGTGTAGGTGGGAGCTCATTGTCCTACTAGTTGTCCTCATCTTCCTCCTCTGGTCCCTCAAAGGGTGGGGCTTCCTCAAATGAACTGTGATCAGTAGCATCAATTTGAAAGAATTTGGGTTCCTTGCATTTATGCCCTGGGGAGTATTTGTCATCATAGTAGTAGCATAATCTTTGCTTCCTTCTTTCAGCCATTTCTGCGGGGGACACATTTTGAACCTTAAGCGTTTAGGTAGTGCCTTGAGCCTAGGTGGGGCGTCCCTTGGCTATGAAATTTGGACGAGGCGATTGGGCTGCTAAAGCACGTTCCACTTTGATAGCCTTTGTGCAAGCTTCCATCCATGTGGCTGGGTGGTGCATCCGTACATGGGCTTGGATGGCTTCTTTGAGACCACTTATAAAACATTCCAAGTAGAATTCATCTCCCAGACCTGCTATGCGGAAGGCCAATTTCTCAAAGTCTGTAATATAGTTGTTTACTGTGCCTGTCTATCTGAGCTTAGTAAGATGACCCAAAAGATTAGATTCGCGGTCAAAGCGGTCACAAATGGATTTTGTAAACACCTGCTAAGTAATTGTCCTTGGATAGCATTTATGATGCCACTGCCACCATTGCCATATTTCTTGGTCCAAGTAAAGGCCTCCACACGTAGTTTAGTTTCATCATGTACAATGTGATTCAGAGTGAAATATTGTTCCATTTGTGCTACCCATATTGCCAAATTAGAGCCATCAAATTTGTACATGTCCAGCTTGGGAGGTCGAGGGTGGGAATGTTGGTGATTTCCATGGAAGTGAACATGATCACTAGATTCTCCTTCAAGGTCTTCATTAAAACCATCTGCCTCTGATTGTAATGTCGACTTGCCCTTTGTGACTATTTCTGTTAATGTCTTCAGCTGATCTATTATCCAACCCAATTTTTTTCAATGGTCTCGATCTTCTCATTGGCCATGGCTTGAGCTCTGGTTTCTACCATACACAGATCCGGGTCACTTGTCGTCACTTTGAAAAAATTTGGGACCACCCGAAAATTGAAGCTGACAAGTGAATGGTACCACCGCATTCAACTCGTCGTCCTAATTCTTATGGGTGAAATCTCTTATAAGCGTCCCGGGCAGGCCTCAATATTTTTTTTTTTTTTTTAAACTCTCAACGGAGTTTTACTCCCCGCTTATCAATATTGTAGTAGCCAATTTCCAAAAAAGTTAATCTTGCCCAATGTCGTGCGAGAATCACCCCAGGGTATAGGAGCCACAAGCCTCCCTGCACAAATGGTCAATTCTGTCTATGAAACCCTCAACTGTTGAATGTGAGTTGGACTACGGCAACGACCGAACCCCTGCTGCTAGATCTGGATGGTATTGTGGAGGTAGACCCTAAACTACTGGATCTGATTGTTGCGACGGCGACAGAACCCCAACTGCTAGAACTGATATGGCAAAGAAGATGATGGGCAATCTACAGAGAGACGAGGGAACTATGGTCTCAAGGAGTGTCAGGTGCTACAGATCACAATATACATAAGGGTCCAATAGTAGTACTCATCCCAATCTTTCAAGGCATTAACTAAGGAGGATCAACTGTACCCTTAGTCATACTACCTGACTACCCTATTGCACGCGCGAGTAATCTCCCCGAGTGCTGTTCTCGGTGTACTATAGCAACAAGACAGTTGTTGGTTTATCTATGGTGAGGTTTCAGGTGAGCCTAGGGGCTTCCGATATACCCAGAGGGTACATGGAAGACAGTCCGTGTGCGGTTTTGTCTAATGCGCTACTACTTGAAAGGGTACCCACAAGGGTTACAAGGGAGTCCAACAAGCGTGACCACCTCTTGTATTTCCTGCATGCATGCCTCCCCAAATTCGCAGGTTTATGCGCTCAAAAATAGATCCTGTGGTTTAAAGACGCCGAAACACGTCTCTAGCCAAAAAAAAAATCTGCTAAAAATGGAGATACCACTAGCCCTGGAAAGCGCTTTGATACCACTTGTTATGCTCTTGACTTGCGAGAAGATGCTAGAATACGAAATATACGAAGAAACAAAACCCAGAACACAGAACAAAATGAGAAATAACAACATGTATTTTATTATTCATAGAAAAGCAATGTTCACTTGCCTCTTCGAGGGGGCAACCTCCAATAGAGCAGGGCTTGATTAGAAAATAAGACACGACGCTCCTTAATGGAGAGTCTCTATCCTTTATATAGGATTCATACATGCAATACCATGGGTCAGTACCATGGTTCTCTTAATACCACCTATCTAATACCATGGCTCGTTTGCAACTAACAGTGGTCCCTTTCTTTAAATACGGGTCAACCACTTACAATTATTAATATGGGCTTTATTGACTCTTTACTAACTATAACTATGACTCGACCCTATTACATAAATAAGGGGGTTAGATTTGGACCCTAACACTTTGTCACTCATTAAGTCATTACTTCCAACTATCCATTGCACCATTTCACTCATTTACCACCATTTTCACCATAATTATTCATGATGTGTCTCTATATGTCTAAGTCGTTAATTAACATTGTTTTCCTTTATTTTTAGTAGATCAATAAGAATTTTGCATGGTTTTAACTAATGATAGTTTAGCAAGTTCAAGTTTCTGCAATTTTGTCAATTTTTCGTAGCCACCTCCATGGTTCAAGTAGTAGTAACACCGCTCTAGAAGGAAATCTGGCACATGGACATTGTTTCTAAAGGTTCCAATATGGATTTCTATTGGTCAAATACCACCCATCTCGCACGTGTGGACCTCAAGCACCAAATCAAGGGAAAAACATAGCAGTTTTGACCAGTCAACTTCAAACGTGTTTTCTGAGCCAATGAATGTGAATTTCTGTAAACAAAAAACATGGGTTTTGTTCAACATAGGCCCACTTAGGTTTACCATGATAAGTTTTCTCAAATTCGCTACCATTTGAGATGAAGATATTTGGAGCCTTATTTTAAATTGGATATATGTTTTTTTTTTTTAAATTGTCATTTAATGCACAGTCAATAAATAAGCTAAAACGATCCATTTTGAAAACCTCTGCTTCACGCACACAACAGCCCTTGGTGCGATCTGAGTGCTCCCTCCATCGCCATGGCCCCAGGAGGGGGCCCTAAGGCCCCTCTTCCACCAGAGATCCTTTCGTTCAGGAAGCTGATCGATGGTAGTAGTAAATGCCCAACAAGGGAAACTCAACGCAAGTTTGTAAAGAACTTGACGACATCCCCACAGTCGCCCTACCCATTGAAGATTCTTGCAGATCTGGTTTGAACATAGCTGAAAGAGGGCTCATCGATCAATTTACAGGGCTATGGCCTTCCCCCGAGGCTGTCAAGGCATGAGTACAAAGGAACTAGTGACCACTAGTAAAGGAAGGCATCAGAAGTTTCCTGGTTGGTAAGGGATTTTTTGTCTTTGTTTTTCATTTAGTAGAAGACAAAAATATCATCTTTAGGAATGGACCATATTTCATGGGACCTCAGGGTCTGTGTCTAAAATCATGGTCACCACATTTCAATCCGACACAAGATGTTCCGTCAGTAGTTCCAGTGTGGGTGCGCCTCCCTCATCTTCCACTGCACTGCTGGAACACGAAGTCACTAGAAACAATTGGTAACACCCTGGAAAAATACATAGATAGAGCAAAGAGAAGGGATCAGTATTCATGTGCAATAATATGCGTTGAAGTTGACTTGGAAATAGGGTTACCGGAAGCCATAAAGTTAACAATAGCAGATTGGTCTTATATCCAAGAGTTAGAATATGAGTCGCTACCATTCAAATGCAGAAATTGCCATTAATATCGGTATTTCGTAAGATACTGCAAAAAAAAAGGAGGAGGAATATCTAGAGAAGTCGAAAGGCGAAAAATGGATTCAGGTGCAGAAAGCAGTCCAAGCCAAGGTGAGTAACAGGAATAAAGGGAAAGAGGTACCGATGGAGTCTGGAACTCCCTTAACAGGAATGGTTCAAACTGAAGGAAGAGGAGAACAGCCAAAAACAACAGCCTCAATAAACCCATTCAAAACCCTCATCACTTCAATCGAAATTCCAGAAATAGAGATAGAGGAGATTGAATCCCAAGTTCCTTCACTCGAAGAAGAAAAGAAGAACATAGAAGTAACCCAACTTGACTCCCCAGCAGAAACCTCCTCCTCTCCTACATATGTAGAAATGACAAGGAAAAAACCCCTGGAAACCTCTGGGTCATTGGAAGATGAGACATTCGAGAGACCATCTAAAAGAGTTGGAAGGAAATCTCATAAGGAATCCAGGGAAGAAGAGTGTTATGAAACCAACTCACAAAAAGATAGAAAAGATAGATCAACGCCTTAGAATTCAGCCTCTTCAAGGGGGCAACCTCCTTTACATTACACAAATGAACAATTCTTCGATGATACAAATGACAAGACCTCCTTTCTATATATAGGAGTCTAAGGGGTCATAATATAATCAGAGCCAACATAACAATAATAATGTAAGGGCACAATAATAACAATAGTGGGCTTCTATGGGGCACAATAATAACAATATGGGGACTACATGGGTACAACAATATAACAAGGGGGTTGTACTAATAACAATAAGGGGTTACACTAGTAGTATAGGGGCCTAACATGCCCCTCTCCTTCAAAAAGTGTTGTCCTCAACGCTTGAGTAATTCTTGATGCTTCTGTATAAAATTCTGGTCCTCCCATGTGGAATCTTCAGCAGGTAAGTTCTTCCACTTGATGAGATACTCTGAAATTGATCGATTTCCTAGCTGTCAGGTTCTTGTTTCTGTGACTGCTCCAGGTTCCAATATGATTTTTCCTTCCTCTTCAAGTTCTGGCAATATTGTTTAAATTGGGATATTCTGCAACTTTTGAATGAGTGGTCGCACTTCTTTGTCCTTCTTCCATTCATCCCTTGCTTCATTTATCCAATCTGGTTGGATAATAGAAATAGCACAAAACAATGCTTCCACATCCTCATCCTTTCTTGAGAGTGCATCTGCAACAAAAAATTTCTTCCCTTTTCTGTAGATGATGTCAAAGTCATAACCCAGCATATTTGTGACCCATTTTTTATGTTCTTCTAAAGATAATATTTGTTCTAAAACGTATTTAAGACTATCATGATCCATTTTTACCTTGAAGTGTCTTCCCATTAGGTAAGGTCCCCATTTCTTAAGTGCATGTAGTATTGCCAACATTTCCTTCTCATAAATAGCTTGCTTGAGATGTAGCCATAAAAATACCCAACCACCTACATCAAAACATTTTTCACTGCAATTTTGATCTACTTGTTGTTTCATTCCAGTCTACACCAAAGTGGCGTTATCCTTTAAAAGTTGGAGAACTTGTTGTTGATGCTCGTTGTGATCTTTCACTGCTTGAACCTTTTTCTTCTTGATATGTCCTTCTATCTTGAAAGTTTGAGGAGTGGTAATTTCTTCCAATGCCTTACAAGATATGGTCAGATTCATTTCTTGATGCTCGATGTGATCTTTCACTTCTTGAACAATTTTCTTCTTGATATGTCCTTCTACCTTGATAGTTTGAGGCGCAATAATTCTGGCCAATGCATTACAATATATGGTTGGATTCATTTCTTCTTTCTCAATGTGATCTTTCACTTCTTGAACCTTATTCTTCTTGATATTTCCTTCTATCTTGAGTGTTTGAGTGGTAATTCTTGCCAATGCTTTACAAGATATGGTTGGATTCATTTCTTCTTTCTCTGGGGTTGGGTCCTGGAATATATCCTCTTCTTTTGATGTTTCTTGAACCTTGTCTTCCTCCTCTTATTACTCTGTGTAAAATAATTTCTTCGCAGCACACTTATGACCTTTAATGTACTTTTTATCACAATTGTAACAAAGCCTTCTTTCTCTTTTTTCGTCCAATTGTTGTGGTGTAACCCTTGTAGGTTGTGGAAGGCTAGGAGAAACAACACTTCCATCTTTATAGTTGTGAGGGGTAGAATTCATTGTTTCCATAATCTTTCTTTCCACTTTTCTTTCCAACCTGAATGCCTTCTCCAATGAAACGGGTTCCCAAAGACGAACCTCATGTTGAATGTTATCCTTTAAAGTCCCTATGGAGACATCAATCCTCTACTTCTCTGGAATATCATTTTCCCTTATATTCAATTTTTGAAAGTCCTCAATGTGCTCTTCCATTGAACACCTTTGTTTGAGATTTATCAATTGGCTAAAGAAGATGTTTCTCTTTGTACCCTCATAATGTGCTATCATTTCCTCCATGAAAATTGACCACGTGACAAGTGGTTTACGAGAACAAAGCCCTTTATACCATAAAAATTGATTTGGTTCTAAATAATTGGATGCAATACATACCTTTTGTAACAGTGGTACACCATGTAGATCAAAATATTTCTCCATATGTAGTATCTAATTTACCGGTTCCTTGCCATCAAACTTCCTCATCTCGCTTTTTCTTGATTTTAGGAGCTCGATCTTGAAACGACTGTAACTCTGTAATTTCGGATCTTCCAGTTCCGAAATCACGACTTGCAGTAGCCCTCTGTGTCCTCTTTCCAATGCCACTAGTCAGATTCAAATTGGATTCTCCAAGGAAGAGTTATGCCAAATCTCCCACGGTGACCTGATTATAAACTAGTTCAGTAGAGTGAACTTGTACGACGTTCCACGTGTCACTGTTTCGACCTTTGGATCTAAAAAATGTATACAAGAAACTACAGTCTGTCCTCGTTCTATAAATTCTTACAAAATTTCAATCTGATGCTCAAAACAAAAGCTATGACTATTTTCCCTAGGTCACTTGTTTGGAATGTAATTTAGGAGTCTACAAAAAGGCCAACTTCCTCAGATCATATCTCTGCAAATGTAGTGCAAAAAGCTCTGAAATTCAAACCCGAGGTTTAGCGCGATTTCTTCTCAAATGGGTTTTGTTTGTCGCTTCTTAAACGTCGCAGAAAAAAAGTTATAGCGAAAATGGAAAGATGACCTATTTGGAGCAGCGAAACCCTAGAATCCAAAGCTCTGATACCAAATGTTATGAAACCAGCTCACAAAAAGATAGAAAAGATATATCAACGCCTTATAATTCAACCTCTTCGAGGGGACAACCTCCTTTGAATTACACAAATGAACAACTCTTCGATGATACAAATGACAAGACCTCCTTTCTATATATAGGAGTCTAAGGGGTCATAATATAAGCAGAGCCGACATAACAATAATAATGTAAGGGCACAATAATAACAATAGTGGGTTTCTATGGGGCACAATAATAACAATATGAGGACTACATGGGTACAACAATATAATAAGGGGGTTGTACTAATAATAATAATGGGTTACACTAGTAGTATAGGGGCCTAACAAAGAGGCGGAGAGGCGAAAAATGCAAGGCAGCCAGTCCACCATTGAAATGTCTATTGGGGGAAACACCAAAACAAGGCCCTCTAAGGGGGGATCAACTCACTCCAATCCCATTAAATAATGAAACTAATCCCTTGGAATTTCAAAGGCTTGGGGAACCCTTCGAAAGCTGAAGCAGTCAAAGATCTTCTGAAAATAGAAACTCCTGATATCCTCATGCTCCAAGAGACTAAGATTGAAGGGGAAACCCTTATTGAGATCCGCAAATTAAAATGGGGAAAAAATGCAAGAAAGGCCATTAGTGTAAGAGGTTCCTTTGATGGCCAAGCAACATTGTGGTCGGAGGACAAGTATCAACTAGAAAGCTCCTTTGAGACCCAACATTGGATATTCACCGAACTTCGGCACCTCTCTAGTAAGATCTCCATCTCTCTCTTCAACCTTTATGTTCCATTCCACCTTATAGAGAAGAAAGAATGCTGGTAGACCTTGCCTTATTTCTTAGACATTTACTCGCCTAAAAATATAATAGTGGTTGGAGATCTCAACCTCGTCATTGATCCAAAATAAAAGAGAGGTGGAAATAGTGGTAGGGACCAAATTCTTCCATTAGTAGAGGAGCTAATACTTCATTGGGATCTTCTTGACTTCAAGCCCAAGAAAGGTCTTTACACCTAGACAAACAATAGAGCTTGGGCAGAACACATCTCTGCTCGCCTAGATGATTTCCTAGCGCAGAGCTCTTTGTTGCTAGGAAAAAAACTGATCTCCTCGAATATTCTCCCAAAGCTAGCCTCAGATCACAAACCTATTCTCTTACAACTGGAAGAGGAAGAAAATTTGGGCCCTATCTCCTTTAGATTCAACCTGCTTTGGTCAGGGAAAGAAGGGTTCATGGAAATTGTTCTGGAGGCATGGTCCATACCCATGACAGGATCTCCCAGCTTTTTGTGGGAGCAGAAACTAAGAATAACTAAGAGAGCTCTGAAAAAATGGATTAAAGAACCCTCAAATTCTCCTACTAGCAATAGAAAGGAGACAGTTCAGTTTTTATCAGACCTGTAAATGGATTTGGAAAGTAAGGATATCTCTACTTCAGATTTAGAAAAAGAACAAGCTGCCCAAATCAAATCATTCCGCGCTTTCCGCCATGAAGAAGAGACTTGGAGGCTTAAGTCTCGTAGCCTATGGCTTAAATCTGGAGACCGAAATACCTCTTTTTTCCATAGGCAATATAGAGCCCGGCTATCTCGAAATCATATCTCTGAAATCACTTGCTCAAATGGGACTGTGCTCAAAGGTCAAGAACAACTAAAAAAGGTAGCAGAAGATCATTTCCAGAATCTATATAAAGAGGATGGGAATGGGAGTGAAGAATTCATCTCAGAATTTCTCTCCTACATTCCATCTTTGGTAACCAAGGAGGACAACGCTAGTCTTACGAAACCTTTCTCCGAGGAAGAGATCTGTAAAGTAATATGGTCCATGGAACCAGACAAGGCACCAGGACCTGACAACTTCTCAATTCAGTTCTATAGAATCTGCTGGGAAATAATAAAAACTGATATTCTGAGGATGATTAAAGCTTTTCATCAAAAAGCCAAAGTGGGAGGCAGTACTAACTCAACCTTCCTTACATTAATACCAAAAGAAGTGAATCTGGGCACTTTTGACAGGTTTAGGCCAATCTCGCTCTACAATGCATCATGCAAAATTGTTGGCAAACAGAATCAAGCCATTGCTTTGGAAACTAATTTCTCCCACCCAAGGAGGCTTTGTCAAAGGGAGACACATACTAGACAATGTAATATAGGTGCAAGAACTCATACACTCTAGTTACCTTCGGCAGGAGCAAGGTATGATCATAAAGCCCGACATGGAAAACACATTCGACTGGGTAAATCTTTCTTTCTTGTACAAAGTCCTCCTTTCCTTTGGTTTCAGCTCTAACTTTGTCAATTTGATCAAAGCTTGTACTGAAAAGCCATGGATAGCACCTTTAGTTAATGGCAGACCAGCAATCTATTTTCAAGCCTCGAGGGGGAACAAGGCAAGGTTGCCCCCTCTCCCCTTTCTTGTATATACTGATGGCAGACTAGTTAAGTAGAAATATGGCAATTGAAAAGAAAGCAGGGACAGATCTAGGAGTCAAGTTGACAAAAGGGCTAGAGCCTCTCAACCATGCATTATTCGCAGATGATTCTCTTCTTCTAGGCGGAGCCTCCATCAAGATAGCCAAAGTTTACAGTGGAATCCTTCAAAAATACTGCAGCATATCAGGAGCTCTTATAAATAAAAGGAAAAGTGCAATATACGGGTGGAATGTGGATCAACAAGAAATTCAGAGAATAGCCTACTCCTTAGGCTTTTTGGGATATGCTTCTTGGGATAAAATCAAATATCTCGAGTTACCAATAACCCTAGGCTCTAACAAATTATCACTGTGGAAAGAGGTAATAAGCAAAATTAAGTCCAAGATTACAGCTTGGGGAGGGCAATGGCTCACCAATGCTGGCAAACTCATCTTTATAAAATTTGTTTTGTCCTCCCTGCCAATTTATCAGGCCTCCTTTCTGCTGGCTCCAAAGAAGATCACAGAACAAATCTCCAGAATGATCAGGGATTTTCTGTGGAGAGGAGGAAGAGGAAATCAAAGAAAATTCCATTTAGTGAATTGGGATATAGTTAAATGTCCCATCTATGAAGGAGGCCTGCAAATAAGAGACCTAGGCCTTGCAAATCTGGCTCTTGGAGGCAAAATACTCTGGACCCTCTTCTCAAACAGCAAACACCCTATCAGTCAGGTCATAAAAATAAAATATCTAAAAGGCTCAACGCTAAGAAACATTCAGATAGATAACAACATCAAAGGGATGTCGATATGGCACCTCTGTCGCGGGGGCTCGAGTTCTTTCAAAATCACTTGTATCGCATCCCAGGCAATGGAAAAAACACGATGTTGTGGCAAGACAGCATAATGGGACAGTCACCTCTGAGCAAAAATGAAGCAATCAAAGAAATCAGGAACTTCCTCATGCAGCAAGGAATCCTCACCCTGGCAGATATTTTGACTTGGGACGACTCTAGAAAATGGAGAAATTGGGAAATTCCACGAGTTCCTGAACAACTGCGCAGTCAAAAGACTCTCCTGGAAGAAGCGCTAACGGGCCTGGCACCGGTTCACATGCGTTTGATGGATAAATGGGGATGGGGAAAGACTGGAATTTACAAGGTAAGGCATGGATTTGCCTCTCTTCAAGCACAACAAGCTTCGAGCCACACTGCATCGGTGTGGAAATAGATTTGGGATCCTCTTGGGCTTCCCAAAATAAACTTCTTCACCTGGGTATTAATGCATGGGAAAGTGCTAACTGGTGACAATCTGAGTAAAAGAGGCATTCACAGGCCACATTGGTGTTCTCTCTGCTACAAAGCTCAGGAAACCATGGAGCATGTGTTCGTGGATTGCACTTTTTCTCAAGAAGTCTGGGACTACATCCTTCAAGGCCTCAATGTCTCTGCCCCATCGCAAGTCAAAATAGCTAACCTTTTCAGCACCTGGAGAATGTGATATCCTCATAGGACCCAAAGAAAGACAGCATGGAACAGAATCTGGAAAGAAGTTCCTAAATACGTCTGCTAGAAAATATGGCTCACCAAAAACGATAAGATCTTCAACAGCATTTCAAATTCCCCATTGAAGGTGACAGCAAAATCAAAAGCGCTACTCCTCGAGCCTGTGGCCAATCACCCCCTTAAAAATGATGACACGCTTCTCCCTGAAGAAAAGAAATGGATGGGAACATATATTTTTCGAGACAGGATAAAGAACACCACTTGCCCCAGTAAAACTCTTTTATGGAGATTATGAGAAACAGACTCATATTTTCAAGATTGGTGGAGGAAACAGGGTAAAACAACAATCTTTTTTTATGGTGCCTCCAAAGGAAATCTAGGGATAGTAGGAGCAGGCGGAGTGATCAAATCCCCGGAGGGAATTCGAGAAGATAGCTTTAGTTGGGGCCTTGGATAGAGAACCAACAACCAAGCAAAAATCCTTGGGATGCTAAAAGCCTGTCAGATAGCACGTGAAAAAGGAAATACAAGTATTCGGGGACTCATAAATTTTGATAAAGATATTAAACTCGGAGGACCACTTCAGTAATTTGGTGCTCAACAAGACACTTCAAAGGCTAAGATACATGCTCCAAGATTTCTCCTCCTACCTTCTTTTCCATATTCTACGTGGCTCAAATAAGGAAGCAGACGCAAAAGCAAACCAGGCATACCTTCTGCCACAAGGAGCTTTCAACAAGAATGATGAAGAATCTACATGGATCCCAATCTTGTAATCTAGAGTAAATCTACACCTATGTAAGGAAAGGATAGCTCCAACTAAAAATATTTCTGAATATTATAATGATGGTTGTTTTTGGCCTCGACCCAACCGAGTTTAAATAATTAATATAACAGTTATAGTAAAAAACAAAAAAAACAAAAACAAACAAACAAACTAACTAACTAACTAACAAACTAAAACGAGTTGTTCTTTAGAAAATTCGTGGCAAGAAGATCATTATGATCACATTTGAGCTCATACTTTATCCTAAAATCCTTCTCAAATTGATTTGTTGAGATCTCATGGCAGAATTCGTGCAATGAAATTCTGAATTTTTAGTTGCTTCGAAGATCTATAAAACCATTGTAACCTATTTGATGAGGGGGAGATTATTCTTTCAAAAACTCTGTTTTGAAATTATAACCTTTGTTTCTTCTTATTTCTTTTTTGTGCAATTCCAATGCGTGGTTAATCATCTTGTGAAGGCATCATAGTTCTACCTTCTTCTCGTAGGAGGGTCCCCTCGAGACAACAAGGTTTTCTTTTGTTAGAATTTCATTTTATGTTTCCTGTAGATTTTTATCAGTTCATTTAATCATTCAAGTTTTGATTATTAGATATAGTTTTAAGATTGTTTTGCAGCAAGTTATCTAATCATTTCATTGTTCAGGTGAAGAGAGATTTCAAATGCATATGGACAGAGTATAATTTAACATAGAAGTAGAAGTCTAAGCTTTACATTGTGATGATATAGATAGGATTTTAATTCACAGAGTTAATATTTCTTTCCGTTGAAGCATATTCATTTATAAGTGTGATTTTATTGTAGGTGTAATTTTGTTTATAAGAAAGAGTGATTCCATTTGAATGCAAGTGTGATTTTATTGATAAGAAAGAGAGATTTTCAAGTGTGATTTTATTTATAAGCAAGAGTGATTTCATTTTAAAGAAAGTGTGTGAGTGATATTATTTCAAGCAAAGTGTGAGTGTGATTTTATTTTAAGTGTGAGGAAAGTGTGAAGTTTATTTCAAGAACAGTGTGATCATTATTTTAAGCAAAATAAATAGAATTGATTCCATTTTTATGAGTGATTTATTTACTTACATAGATATAGAGAAACATGTGCATTTTGATAACTCAAATTAACTTAGAAATTGTATAAGTGACAAAGACTTCTAGCACATATAGTGCACATATACTTTATCTGTTTACTAACCCTAGTTGATAATTCATGTAAGTAATTTAACACCAATTAAATTACCAAACACAGGGCTTCCAGGACTAGTAACTCAACCCACCAAGGGCTTCCAGAGCATTTGTCCAACCAAGGCTTCCAGGACTAGTAACTCAACCCAATCTGTTAGAGGGCTTCCAGAGCATTTGTCAAACCAAGGCTTCTAGGAACTAGTAACTCAACCCATAACCAAAGTCACAAGAAAACCAACCAAAAAACAAAAGTAAAACCTACAACACCATGGCTATCCGGGAAATGGAAAGGCTAAGCAAATCCACTATCAATCCAGTCAATCCTCCATGCCAATGACAAATCACAACCAAGAAACCATATGCATGTGCCATGCATGCCAGAAATAGCAAGGAAATCCTACATGCAACTCGGTACCTGCAAGCAAACCCGTTGTAGTTGCTACTCTCTATGTCCTCTTGTGATTTCCTGCTCTTCCTTTGCCTTCTTTATCCAAAAATCCAAGTATGCCACACTCCAAGAGTGCTCTAAGAAAAATCTAAGTGTCCAAGAGTATGAGAGAGAGAGAACAGAGAGAGAGCTCCTAAAACTGAACTGAAAAAAGGTTACAAACTGATCCTTGGAATCCTTTTTATCAATGAGACCTCTATTTTCTTCATTTTCCATTATTTTCCTCATTTTCCTCCTCACATGCAACCTGTGACCTTTCACCTCCCTTTTCTCCTAATTTCCTTTATTTTCACAAATAAAATGCCAATAAATGCCTCATTCCTTTCCAAAACCTTTGACATTGCCTTTTCCAGTTTCCTTAGCTATTAATTAATCACAAGTGATCCCCATCACTATGTTTTTGCCCAACATTCAACTAGGAATATGTGTCCCATGACCAAGGTTCTACTTTACCTTTATTAATTTTTACATGGATTTTTTACAAAGGTTGTTACAGGACCCTCCCCCTTGGGGGAACACCATCCTTAATGTTCAATGACAACTACAACCATAAAATTGTTGTAAACAAAACATACTACCCATGGAGCTTTATAACTTAGCTCGTTGCAATATTTGCAATGATCAACCTGTTGAGAAGCAAACCAACATAACAACATGACAACCATAATTACATGACACCCATACCGCTTATTGGAGCTTTATAACATATCTCATGGCAGTATTTACATCCATATACATATGTATATATGCCAAAACATATATCGAAATAGATACCAAAAACATATGTCGAAAAAATCGCTCACCCAGCGAATAGAGAAGGATACATAGACTGCATCTGATCCGCCATCTCCCATGTAGCTTCATTGGGCCCAAAGTGTTTCTACTGCACTTTAACCTTCTCAATTGCTCGGTTTCAGAGCATAAGCATCTTCTACAAAATTCACTAAGGTTCTGACTGAATTCTCCTTCTGGCTCCACCTGCAATAGAGACTAGTAAATCACATTATCAACATATTTAACATACTTCTTAAGTAATGAAACATGGAAAACATCATGGAATTTCACCGTTGGAGGCAGTGCAAGTCGATAGGCTACTGACCCAATCCTCTCAAGAATCCTGAAAGGTCCACCAAAATCGGGTGCCAACTTGGCACATGATCTAATACGCAAGGAGCTATTCTTCAGTTTGATGTGCAATTACACATACTCCCCAATGTGAAACTCCTTAAACAACATGTTCCGGTATGCATAGAACTTTTTCATATCTTGTGTTGCTTTCAAATTCTTCTTGATTACCTGCATTTCCTATGCCATTTATGCTAACATGTCTTCTCCAAACAATACTCTGATAACTAGATCACTCCAACTAATAGGAGTATTACAACTCTGACCATATAATGGCTCAAACAAACTTATCCTCAAATATTCTCGATACCCACTGTTGTAAGCAAACTTTACTAGTGGAAGATACTCTTCCCACTTTTTCTACTGATGCATCACATACATCCTCAACATATCTTTCAATATCTTGTTGACCCTCTCTGTCTGTCCTTCTGTTGTGGATTATAAGTTGTGTTGAAGGCCAACTCTATGCCCAAACCTACAAATAAATCTTTACAAAACCTAGAAGTAAACTTGTCATCCCTGTCTGACACAATATTCTTCAGAACACCATGCAATCTCACCACATCTCCCATGAAGACTTGTTCTACATCATTAGCTGGGTATGTAGACTTTACTAGAATGAAGTGTGCTACCTTCATCAACATGTCCACCGTAACCATGATGGAATCATGTTGTCTAGATTTTCTCGGCAAACCTGTGATAAAGTCCATGGAAATGACCTCTCATTTCCACTCTGGAATTGGAATCGGTTGTAGTAGTCCACCTAGATATTTACACTTTGCCTTCACTTTCTGACAATTCAGACACCTAGCCACGAAATCTACCATGTCTCTCTCCAAATTCAACCAATAGTAAAGCTTATTCACCACCATTAGTGCCTTCTGATATCCTGGTTGACCTGAATACGGTTTCGCATGAAACTCCCTCAATATCTCCTTCTTGAGCTCACTGTTGTCTAGCACATATAACCTGTCTCTAAACCTGACCAATCCATCTGTTGTGAGACAATTGTCCACATCCTGAGTACCTGTACATGTACATGTACCTGTACCTGCACCTGTACATGTACTTTGTTGTAACCTGTGCCTGAGATCCATGTACATGTTATCCTGTTGACCTACCTCTTAGTTCTGAGCCTGTAAATATGTCCCATAAGAACACATAGCTGCTATGTGGTTCACCTGTATCTACCTGATACATTAGGGGAATTTTGAGGTCTAAAATGGGCCTCCTAAGGAAATTATAAAATAATAGTGGAAATAATAAAATAAGATTAGATTACATCATCAAATTTTAGAGGGAAAAAAGAAAAAACTATTTTTCAACTCATATTTTCAACTTATCTCCCTATGGGTTTACTCAAAGTTCAAGTGACAACATTCATTGGATGTAGAATTTGATTCCTCATCCACGGAGTACCCATGTTGCATACTTCCGATGGACCCTCTACACGACAAATGAGAAATACATGAAAAATGTTATTGCAGTCACATTTTTTCATGTATTTCTCATTTTTCGTGTAGTAGGGTCCATCAAAAGTATGCAACATGGGTACTCCTTGGATGAGGAATTAATTTTTTCATCCAATGAGTACTCCCACTCGAAATTTGAGTAAAATCTTATGGAGATAAGTTGAAAAAGTAGTTTTATTATTTTATTATTTTTTAATATTTTTACTTTTTTACTCCAAAAATGGTGAATCATCCCCAATGGTTGACATCATCATCTTGAATCCTATTGGTTCTTATAGAGTTTATTTTGGTTGTACATTTTTCTTAGGAGGCCCATTTTAGACCTCAAAAGTCCCCTAATGAGAGCATCTGCAACCCTATTCTTTTTACCTTTAACATACCTAATCTCAAATTCGAACTCATTGATCATGTGATCCAGGTGGATGTTGGTGGCCACCCACCTATCCCATTTGGACCCCCACAACTGTCTCTTTCAGTTTTTCACTTTCCTTAATTATAGTGCAGTTTACTATTTTTAGCAGTTTTTTGGTTTCTAAACTTCCGGAGCCGTTTTGAGGCCCTAAACGACGTTTTTTGGGAAATCCACCGCCAGCGATTGTTTTGATAAAAATCGTCTTTTTCGTCATAGTCCTCGGAGAGATCTTTCCAACGGGCTATCATGCGCGTCAAACGGACATAAGACGACCAATTCGCGACCCCGGGAAGTTGGCTGTCCAACTCACCCCAAAACGGGGCCCACAATTTGGCGTTTCATCTTCTAGGGTTAGGTTTTGGAATGTGAAGGGTTTTCCATTGTTTCTCAATAATAAATAGGCCTTCGAGCCTCATTGTAAAGACAGTTCGAAACAGTTCAGAGGCATGTAGCCGACACATCTCTTCTCAGAGATAAGCTACCATCGCCCTAGCTGGGTTATTTCTATTTGTAAGCATATTTCAGTATTCTCCATTAATGAAATGAAGTATTATTTCCGTTGCATCTCTGTTTTTATGGTTATCGCATCTCTGTATTTATGGTTATCTCTGTAATCTATTGCGTTCCTATCTAAATCCGGATCAATGGTATCAGAGCAGGTTATGATTCCATGGGAATGAGGGTTTGATGCATATTTCAGTTTCAAATTTTGCAGCAATATTCAACAAACTTGAGGCATGTGCTACAACCTCCATAGAGCACTTTCTTGGGTCAAGTAGGAAGAATTTTTCTTTTTTCATTTTTTTGCAGGATTTTTTTTTGGGCGGCGACTTTGCAGATCAGATCTGAAAAATTTGATACAAAATTTATAAAAACAAATACCATATCTGGATTCCTCTCGAAAAATCACCCAATTTCAAAAAAAAATTGGGTCGAATCGGAGTTCGGATGTGGGAGATATCGTTGATTTAAAATTAGCTATTTTATCAAAAATTTTGTGACGGCGGAACTGTTGCAGCGCGAATCTGAGATCTCAGAGTGTCCAAATAAGGATTTCCAACTCATGGGAAGATGCAAAATGATCCTTCTACTTTTAAAAACAGGTTATAATAAATATTCTGAGTAATATTGGCCGAGTTATGCCCATTTTAATTCTGGAGCAGCATTCGGAGTGGGTTCCCATTGGAGACTTGCCCTCCCACCCCACTTTAGTAGGCACCTGCTTCACATTCATCAGTTTTAATATAGCAGCATTCGACTTGGGTTATTTGGAGACGCTCCCTCCCACCCCAGGCTATGTAGGCACCTGCTACTTCATCAGCAACCAACATCATGGTTATGGGTCAACCGCATAAAATCCTTGTTATTGAAGTCCATTTGCTAGGCCGCACACTGTCAAAATCACAGTTGGTCACAAGCATTACAGGGTATCTCTATCCTTGGATCTTCGTTTATCAGGGATTTGGGTTAACCACATAAAACCCTTATCTTTAGTGGCTCTTCATATTCCACAAAGGCTTCGCAGGAGGGAACTTTACGCAATGGGGACCATTGCTTCTTAAGAAGGGAGGAATGATCCGAATGGAAAATGGCATCAACCCATGGTACTCATCCACCCATATTATTCATCGACCCATGGAATTTACCCATGATATTGTAAATGGCATCCGCCCGTGTTATTGTAAAATCCACCCATGGTACTCATCCACCCATATTATTCATCGACCCATGGAATTTACCCATGGTATTGTAAATGGCATCCGCCCGTGGTATTGTAAAATCCACCCATGGTATTCATTCACCCATGGAATTGACTTGTGGTATTGTAACTGAAAAATACTATAAGTAACAAGTCACATTTTGTAAAAGGACAGATTGTCCGCCACAATGTAGCCTTTACAGTTCAGAGGCATGTAGTTGCCACATCTCTTCTTAGAGATAAGCTACCATTGCCCTAGCTGGTTTATTTCCATTACTGTTTATAAGTTTTACAGTTATTATTGGTTTTAATAAAAAGTTTCTTTGTGGTTTTGTTTCTTGGGCATTCTCCTAATTTTCTTCTGGCAATGCAAGTTTTCAAATCTTGGGGGTCTCTCCTCCCAAGATCCATTTCAATCTTTCAGATCTTGGGGGTCTCTCCTCCCAAGATCCATTTCAATCTTTTAGATCTTGGGGGCCTCCTCCTAAGATCCTATCTAAATCTGGATCATCGTGGCCAACCATCTAGCTTGCCTAGAATTTAGATTTTGTTGGTCAAATAGATACCACAATCCATTATGATCACTCATCAATACAAATTGTCTGCCAAGAAGATAGTTCCTCCACATCTTCAATGCATGAATGATCACTGTCAACTCAAGATCATGTGTCAAATAGTTCTGCTCGTGCTCATTTAGTTTCCGTGACTCATAGCACACTACTTGTCCTTCCTGCATAAGGACTCCACCAAGCCCTCTCTTGCAAGAATATGTACATACCACAAACTATTTTTCTGGATCTGTGATCTTTAACATTGGAGCATGTGTTAACAACTACTTTAACTGCTCAAAACTAGTTGCACATTCCTCTGTCCATTCAAACCTCTTTCCTTTCCTTTGCAATGATGTGATAGGATAAGCAATCTGCAAGAAGTTCCTGATGGACCTCCAGTAATACCCTACTAACCCCATGAAGGATCTCACCTCGTCCACATTCCTAGGATTTACCCACTCCATGATATCTCTTACCTTTTCTAGGTCCACTATGATGCCTTCCTTGGAAACCACATGTCCCAAGTAATGTAACTTAGTCTGAAAGACACTACACTTGCTAATATTAGCATACAACTAATGCTCTCTCAACAATCTCAATACTACTGCTAAGTGTTCGACATGCTCTTCTTCATTTTTATAATATACCAATATATCATCAATGAACATAATAACAAACTTGTCCAAACAAGGATGCAACACACTATTCATCAAGAACATAAAATTAGCTGGAGCATTAGTCAAACCAAATGGAACTACAACAAACTCATAATGTTTGTACTTGTTCCGGAAAGTTGTCTTGCGAATGTCATCTTTTTTAATGTGTACCTAATGATATCTAGATCTCAAATCAATCTTCGAAAACATTGTTGCTCCCTTCAGCTGATCGAACAAATCATCAATCCTCAGTAGCAAATACCTTTTATTGATGGTCACTTTGTTCAACTACCTGTAATCAATGCACAACCTGAGAGTACCATCCTTCTTCTTCACAAACAATATCGATGTGCCCCATGGTGATACACTTGGCCTAATGTATCCCTTTTCAAGTATTTTCTTCAACTGCAACTTTAACTCTACGAAATCTGGTGTGCTCATCCTGTAAGGTGCCTTAGATGTTGGTGCTACCCTTCGTACCAACTCAATAGAAAATTCTACTTCCTTGTGAGATGGAAACTCTGAAATCTCTGCGGGGAATACATCCTGAAATTTCTGTAGAACTAGGTACCTACTCAAAACATATGCATCCTTAACTTCCTTACCTTTGTCACTAGAAATATGCACTACGAATAACATACACCATTTCCTGCAACTACCCTTGGCCTGCATAGTTGTCACCATTCTCCCTGATGTTGCTTTCTTCATATCCTGCAAGACTCTTTGTTCCCCATTGTCATCTAGGCACTCAATAGCCTTGTCATAACAATCCACCTTAGTCCTATGAAGATACAACCAGTACATACCCAATAACATATTGTATGATCCCAACGATAATACATTCAAATGTGTTGATGTAGACATACCATTAAACTCAAATGCACAAGCTCTTACGCAATGATTGTTATGAGACCAGATCACAAATAAATAGATCAACGACTTAAAAATTATCCTCTTCGAGGGGCAAACCTCCTTTACATTACATAAATGAAGAATTCTTAGATGAAACAAATGACAATACATCATTTGTATATATAGGGGTCTAAGGGATCACAATATAATTATAGCCTACATAACAATAATAATGTAAGGGCACAAAAATAACAATATTGGGCTTCTATGTGGTACAACAATAATAATATGGGGGCTACATGGGCACAACAATAACAATAAGGGGGATACACTAGTATTATAGGGACCTAACATGCCCCTCTCCTTCAAAAAAGTGTTGTCCTCAATGCCTGAGTAGTTCTGAATGCTTTTGCAAAAATTATCATCCTCCCATATGGAATCTTCAGCAGGTAAGTTCTTCCACTTAATGAGATACTCTAAAATTGATCAATTACATAGCTGTTGGGTTCTTGTTTCCATGACTACTTCAGGATCAAATGTGATTTTTCCTTCTTCGTCAAGTTCTGGAAACACTATTTGAACTGAAAGCTTGTCACATATAACCTTCTTTAAGCATGAAAGATGGAAAACTGGGTGTACTCAGGAAGATACATGCAGTTCCAATTTGTATGTCATAGTACCAATCTTTTGCAACACCTTGTAAGGACTGTAGTACTTGGGTGATAATTTATTATCCTTCTTAACTTTCTTGAGATACATTTGTTTGTATCATTATAGCTGTAAAAATACCTAGTCACCTACATCAAAACTTCTTTCACTATGATGTTGATTTTCCTGTTGTTTCATTCAATTATGCGCCAAAGTGAGGTTATCCTTTAAGAGTTGGATAACTTGTTGTTGATGCTCGATGTGATATTCCACTAATTGAACCTTAGAATTTTCTCTTAAAAGTGATGTGATGGATGGTGTATGACATCCATAAAGTGCCATAAATGGAGTCATTTTTCCTGTAGTATGGAAGGAAGTGTTATACCACCATGCAGCTAGAGGTAACCACTTGATCCATTATGTTTGTTTGTCAGATACAAAGCAACGAAGATATTCTTCCAAACATTTGTTAACTATCTCAGTTTGTCCATAATATTGAGGATGATAAGATGAGCTATGAGCTAATTGAGTACCAAGTCAAGAAAATAATTTCGTCTAAAAAATTCCAGTGAAAAATGGGATCTCTATCACTTACTATAATATTTGGATTTCCATGAAGCTTTTGAATTGTTTCCATAAATGCAGTAGCAATTGTGATGGATTTAAAAGGATGAGATAATGCATAAAAGTGTTCATACTTGGTAAGTCTATCAATTACCACCATGATGACACTCTTTCCTTCAGACTTGGGTAAAACTGTGACAAAATACATTGATACCTCTTCCCAACAAACTTGGAATGGCTAAAGGTTGTAGCATACCCGAGGTCTTAACTATCTCAACTTTATTTTGTTGGAAAACCAAACATTCTGCCACAAATTTCTGAATATCAGATTTAAGGCCATCCCCAAAAAATTCCTTCTTGACCCCGTGATAAGTTTTTAAAAGTCCTGAGTTCCCTCCTATGGGAGAGGTGTGCAATTCCAAAAGAATCTTTTGTTTGGGCTGGAAATTCTTACAAAGATATAAGCGGTCTTTGTGCCATAATGAATTATTTTTTAGCTAAATGTATCAGATGTACTTGGATCTTGCTTCAGATCTTGAATGAGTGACCACACCTATTCATCATTCTTCCATTCATCCCTTGCTTCAGTTATCCACTCAGGTTGAATAATAGAAATGGCACAAAGCAATGCTTCCACATCCTCGTCCTTTCTTGAGAGTGCATCTGCAACAACATTTTTCTTCCCTTTTTGTAGATGATTTCAAAGTCATAACCCAACATCTTTTTCACCCATTTTTGCTTCTCTTCTTAAGATAATCTTTGTTCCAAAAAGTATGTTGGAAAAACTAAGAGGGGGGGGTGAATCAGTATTTCTTTTAAATTGTTACTTTTACCAGTTAAATCAATTATATTTAGAACACAAAATGCGCAATAGGAATAAATGTTTTTATTAATATGATATTTATAATGAATCAAGTACAATGTATATAGGGCTCCAACCCTTGATGAAGACACTGATCTGCAATCTCTCAGGCTCTAACTTGTTGCCAAGCACCAACTTGGACTTTTGTGAGACTCCAACCTCTAGGGCACCAACCCTATCTTCTCAAGGCATTGACCTTGCGTTTAGAGGCTCCAACCCCTAGGGCACCAACTCTTCTCTGGTACAAGTTCCGACCTGGTTTATTGAGGACACCGATCCTCTAAGGCTCCAACCCTATCCTTTAAGGCACCTACCTTGTTTGTTTCAACCCTTTGTTCTAACTGTCGTGATCACTGCTTCAGGAGTACACTTTAGGAGTACTTTAGAGGTGTGAACGTCATGGCTTCACGTTGTGCGTTCAATTAGAAACAAACCTGGATTTAAGACCTCTATGGTTAATATCTTGTAACTTAGTAACCAGAGAACCCACAGTAAAAACCATTTTTTGTCAACGTTTCAAATCCCAACAGGGATCCATCATCAGGACTATTTTGAATGTTGATAGAAGAAGAGCTCAACATTCAAAATAGTCCCGATGATGGATCCCTGTTGGGATTTGAAACTTTGACGAAAAATGGTTTTTACTGTGGGTTCTCCGATTACTAAGTTAGAAACAATCCTATTTATGCAATCCTTCTAACAAATCTCGGGCTATGCTTTAACGAATTCATCATAGGTATGATCCTTTTAATGAATAACCCAGTCAACAGAAGCTATACCTTTGGCTTTCTTCTTCCTCTGCTGGACCTCCGGTTTCCTTCTTCACTCGCTTGTTCAACCTTCAGCTTACATTCACTATTTTTCTTTTCATTCGTCCTTCAACTTCCTTCGATTTCACGACTTGTGAATTGTTTTTCTTCTATGTTATCGATGTCGAGATTCTTTATGTGTCCAATACCCAAGATCAATCCACACTCGAGGTGAAGCGTTTAACTTGTATATATACGAGTCTTGTCAATAATCCAAAAACATGTTCATTGGAGGAGAGGTCGACTTGTGTATTGGGTCGCATATTAGAATTATATTAGAGGGGCCCCCTTTTTTTAATATTCATCCAATTATATTACAAAATGGTTTATTTACGAAAATCCACATTAATAGAGGTCTCCACATGCCACTTCATAGCTTTAATCACAATCGTAACTTTCGTTGGTTTACACATAACATATCTGATTCCCCGACTGAGTGGATGCCATATGATATTAAACAGTTTTTAATGATTTCGTCGGGTCCACAATTCTATCGCAATCGGTGGTTTGCCATCGTGGCATCCATTAAGACTTGTGATATGACTCCCGATGAGGCAGACACGATATAACATAATGGTGTATTCTAATGGAGCAGTCGGGTCCGAATATATATCGCAATCGGCGGATTTGAACCGAACATCCCTTTATGGCTTGCGATTATGCGACAAATGCGATATTATATAGGGTTTTTACCATAACCTATTTCGGGTCCGCAGTGCATATCACATCGGGGGTTTTGGGTAGTGGCACATAATAGATCCATCAATGAATATTACCAATATTGATTTCTCCGATGTGCTGTGAACTTTTAAAGGGTTTACATGGTTTATTCCTTCCTTCGATATTTCTCCTTAATTCCTTCGATATGGCTCTTACTCTTGGGTTCTCACTCCTGTGACTTATCTTCACTCTTTCGCTCTTTCGATAGCTCTTCTTTCGATGATGTGTTCCTCTTTTTGGCTCTTTCTCCGCTGCGTGTTCCTCTTTGCTCCTTCCGATGAATTTCTTCCTCTTACTCTTTGGCTTTCTCTTTTGATGGCTTTCGATATCTTTCCTCCTTGGTTCCACTGTTTCTATTACATTTGTAATCAATCCTTGGATCCTTCATGGAAAACATTATAATCACAATAATTTTCCATCACAAACACTTGCATATTGACATCAATGACAACCTTGATTAACAAAGTATTTAAGACTATCATGATCAATATTTACCTTGAAGTGTCTTCCCATTAAGTAAGGTCATCATTGCTTTAGTGCATGTAGTATTTCCAACATTTCCTTCTCATAAATAGGTTTGTTTAAATACTTTTCTTTGATTGGACGACTTTCAAAAACAATGGGTATTCCTTCTTGCATTAAAACAACACCAATTCCATTTCCTGAAGCATCACATTCCACAATAAAAAAAATTGTGAAGTCTGGCATAGCTACAACCGGTGCTTGGCATGTTGCATATTTAATATTTTCAAAGGCCTTCGTTGATTTTGGAGTCCAAGAAAATGCATCATTCTTCAATAATGATGTTAGAGGTGTTGTTATTATCCCATAATTCTTAACAAACTTGCGATAATACCCTTTCAACCCGATAAATCCTTGAAGATGCTTTATGGTTGTGGGGATTTTCCATTCCTTAATGGTTGTAATTTTGTTAGGGTCTACCTTAACACCCTCATGAGATACAATATGAACCAAATATTCCACCTCATGTACTCCAAAGAAACATTTGGAGGTTTTTGCATATAATTGTTTCTTCACAAATAGTTTGAGCACCCTGTCAACATGCTGAACATTATCCTTCCAAGACTTGTTGTAGATTAGTATATCATCAAAAAAACAAACACAAATTTTCAAAGGAAGGGTTTGAAAATGGAATTCATCAAACCTTGAAATGTGGAAAGTGCATTAGTAAGGCCAAAAGGCATGACAAAAAATTCATAATGACCCTCATGAGTTATGAATGATGTTTTCGAAATGTCTTCATTCTTCATTCTAATTTTATGATAACCTGAACGAAGATCCAACTTGGTGAAGTAAATTTCTCCATGTAATTCATCCAACAATTCATCAATGACAGGAATGGGAAATTTATCTTTAATAGTGAGATTGTTGAACTCCATATAATCTAGACACATACGCCATGATCGATCCTTCTTGTGTACCAATACCATTGGAGCATAGAAAGAACTTTGACTAGGTTGAATTATACCAACCTCTAGCATTTCTGCAACCATACGTTCAAATTCACTCTTTTGGGCATAAAGATATCTATAAGGTCTGATGTTTGGAGGAACACTTCCTGGAATCAAGTGAATCGCATGATCCTAATCACGAATAGGTGGGAGGCCTTTGGGAGCTCAAACACCTTGGAATTATTATCCAAGACTTTTTGGAGATCTACAAAAATAGATGTTTTCAATGTTTGAACCCCTAGTGAGTATAATTGTGCAATTACGCCTCGTTTTTCTTTCTTCAGAAGCTTTTTCATGCCATTAGAGTTGATTATCTTCACTGGTTTCCTTGCGATACCCCTTAAGTCAAATTCCTTTCCTTTCCAAAAAATATTCAAGAAAAGTTCTTGAAAATTGAAGGCTATCATCCTCAAAGATTGTAACCGTTGGACTCCTAGTACAACATCAACACCACCCATTGGAATGGAAAGCATTTGACTATTCAATACATATCCCCTCATGGTTAGCTTGATATTATGGCACTTTCCAAAGCAATTTACAGTTCCTCCATTTGCAACCATAACTTGACACTCTAGTGTTGCATATAGGAAGCAATTCAATTCCTTGGCTATCTTACAATGAATAAATTATGGGTACTACTTGAATCAATCAGAACTATTACCTTTTTCTTCTTGATATCTCCTTTTATATTGAGAATTTTAGGAGTGGTAATTCCTACCAATGCATTACAAGATAAGGTTGGATTCATTTCTTCTTTCTCTAGGGTTGGTTCCTGGTGTATATCCTCCTCTTTTGATGTTTCTTGTTCATTTTCTTCCTCCTCTTCACAATCTATGTAGAATAATTTCTTCTCATCACACTTATGACCTTTAGTGTATTCTCTATCGCAACTGTAACAAATTCCTTTTTCTCTTTCTTCCTCCAATTTTTGTGGTGTCAACTTTGAAGGTTGTGGAAGACTAGGAATGACAACACTTCCATCTTTATAGTTGTGAGTGGTAGACTTCCTTGTTGCCATAATTTTTCTTTCAACTTTTCTTGCCACCATGAATGTCTTCTCAAATGAATCAAGTTCCCAAAAGGTGAACCTCATGTTGGATGTTATCTTTTAAATTCCCTATGAAGACATCAATCCTATGCTCCTCTAGAATATTAGTTACCCTAATATTCAATTTTTGGAAGTCTTCAATGTGCTCCTCCATTGAACCCTTTTGTTTGAGATTTATCAATTGGCTAGAGAAGGTGTTTCTCTTCAGATCTTTATAGTGTGCTATCATTTCCTCCATAAAAATTGACTAGGTGACAAGTAGTTTACGAGAACAAAGCCATATATACCATTCAAATTGATTGGTTCTAAATATAAAGATGCAACACGTAACTTTTGTGAGGGTTGCACATCATGTAGATCAAAATATTTCTCCATCTGTAGTATCCAAGTTACTAGATCCTTTCCATAAAAATTCCTCATATCTATCTTTGGAATTTTGTGGTTCTAGAAATCCACATTGGAGTCTTTAAAATCATAATTTCTATTCCTTTTGCCTTCATCGTGATTTTCATGGATTGCCTTGTCACCACTCAGACGCATTTCTTCTAGCAACTTTGTCAAACCTTCCTTCAACCCCTTTATCTTGACATTCATCCTTGATTCCATGTCTTCTTTTAAACCATAATTCAAGACCCCCACATCCCATTCTATACCATCTATCTTAGCTTCCATGTCATTCTTCAAACCATCCATCTTAGCTTTTGTTACTTTTTTTGAGAGCGAAATTTGTTACATTTGATCGCGTAATTTTGATATATCATGTTGCATTTCTTCCTCTTCTTCATGCATCATAGTAGAGATTTCTAGTTGCTTACTAGGTGTTTCTATTTTCTTTATTTGCGGCATCAATTAAGGATATTTATTCTTCACTATTCCCTTTGAATCACTTCAAATTAAATTTTCAAACAAAACGTTTGCAAAGTTTAAAAAATACACACATTTTTCTTGCCTTGTAGGAAATTGATATTGAATCTGTTGTATCTCTGTAATTTCGGATCTCCAAGGTCTGAAATTGCATCCTTTGGTAGCCCTCTGAATCCTCTTTCCAACCCCTTAAGTCTGATCTAGATTGGATTCTTCAAGAAAGATTTATGCCCAATTTCCCACAATGACCTGATTATAGACTGGTTCAGTAGAGCTAACTTGTATGGAGTGCCATGTGTCACTGTTTTGACCTTCGACCCTAAAAATGATACCCAAAAAACTATTGTTCGTCCTAGAGAGTTATGACTATTTTCCCAAGGTCACTTGTTTGAGATGGAATTTTGGAGCCTGTAAAAACCCTAAATTCCTCTAATCATATCTCCGAAAATTGAGCGAGACAAGATCTGAAATTCGTACACGAGGTTCACCAAGATTTTGGCTCCACGTGGCTTTAATTTCAGCTTCTGAAGCTTCGTAGAAAAAAATATTATAGCGAAAATTTCATGATGCCTTGTTTGAAGCAGAGAAACCCTAGAATCCAAAGCTCTAATACCAAATGTTATGCAACCATCTCACAAATAGATAGATCAATGACTTAAAAATTATCCTCTTCAAGGGGGAAACCTCCTTTAAATTACATAAATGAATAATTCTTGGATGATACAAATGAAAATACCTCCTTTGTATATATAGGGGTCTAAAGGGTCACAATATAATCAGAACCTACATAACAATAATAATGTAAGGGCACAAAAATAACAATAGTGGGCTTCTATGTGGTACAACAATAACAATATGGCAACTACATGGGCACAACAATAACAATAAGTGGAATACACTAGTTGTTAGGTCCCTATACTACTAGTGTAACCCCTTATTGTTATTAGTGCAACCCCCTTATTATATTGTTGTGCCCATGTAATACCCATATTGTTATTATTGTGCCCCATAGAAGCCCACTATTGTTACTGTTGTGCCCTTACATTATTATTGTTATGTCGACTCTAATTATATTATGACCCCTTAGACTCCTATATATAGAAAGGAGTTCATGTCATTTGTATCATCCAAGAATTGTTCATTTGGGTAATGTAGAGGTTTCCCCCTTGAAGAGGCTGATTTTTAAGTCATTGATCTATCTTTTCTATCTTTTTGTGAGCTGGTTTCATAACATTTGGTATCTGAGCTTTCAATTCTAGGGTTTCGCTGCTCCAAACCAGCCATCATGGAATTTTCGCTATAACTTTTTATCTATGATGTTTCAGAAGCTAAAACAAAAACCCATTTGAGTAAAAATCGTTCTGAACCTCGGGTCCGAATTTCAGATCTTGTCTCTCTATATTTTCGGAGATATGATCTGAGGAAGTTAGGATTTTTGCAAGCTCTAAAATTCCATCTCAAATAGGCCATCGTGGAACTTTTTCTATACTTTTTGTTCTATGAAGTTTCAGACTCTGAAATTAAAACCCATTTGAGCCGAAATCTTGGTGAAGCTCGGGCCTGAATTTCAAATCCTTTTTCGCTATATTTTTGGAGGTACAGTCCAATACATTTAGGGTTTTTGCAGACTCCCTAATTACATTCAAAATAGGTGACCTTAGGAATATTGTCATAACTTTCTCTTTGAGCATCAGATTGAAATTTTGTAAGAATTTACATAAAGATGATGGAATGTAATTTTTTGTATATTTGTTTCAGGTCCAAAGGTCGAAACAGTGACGTGTGGCAAGTCATACAAGTTCTCTCTCCTAAACCGGTCTATAATCAGGGCATTGTAGAAGATTTTGCATAACTCTTTATTGAAGAATCCAATATTGATCAGATTGGTGGGGTTAGAAAAAGGAATCAGAGGCTAACACATGCATAAATTTTAAAACTTGAGGATCTGAAATTACAAATTTACTGTCATTTAAATATTGAGCTCCTAAAAGCAAGAAAAATAATGACTTGAATCAAGAAAATAGAAGCACGGAGTAAGCAAAACTGGATGGATGATTTGAAGAATGTGATCGAAGATAAGATAAATAATTTTATATGCGCCATGGAAGCTAATATCGATGGTATGGAAGTAGATTTGAAGAAATGCATGGAATATTTGAAGAAAGACATGGAAAGTTTGAAGGAAGGTGGGACAAAGATGCTACAAGAAAGGCCTCCTGATGACGAAAATGTAGTAGAGGAAACTCATGATGAGAAAAATTAAATCTTAATCATGATTTCATAGAATCTAACATTGGATTGAAGACCCACCATATTCCAAAGATCGATATGAGGAACTTTGATGGCAAGAATCCCATAACATAGATACTATAGATGGAGAAATATTTTGATCTACATGATGTGCAACTGTTACAAAAGGTATGCGTTGCATATTTATATTTAAAACCGAATCAATTTTTATGGTATAAAGGGATTTTTTCTTGTAAACCATTTGTCACTTGGTCAATTTTCACAGAGGAAATGATAGCATGTTATGAGGATACAAAGAGCAACACCTTCTTTAGCCAATTGATAAATCTCAAACAAAAGGGTTCAATGGCAGAGCCTTGAGGACTGCCAAAAATTGAATATAAGGGTAAATGATATTCCAGAGAAGCATAGGATTGATGTCTTCATAGGGAATTTAAAGGATAACATTCAACATGAGGTTCGTCTTTGGGAACCTGATTCATTAGAGAAGGCATTCAGGCTGGAAAGAAAAATTGAAAGAAAACTTATGGCAACAAGAAATCATAGCCTTCCACAACCTACAAGGTGGAAACTACAACAATTGGAAGAAAAAGGAGAAAACGGCCTTTGTTATAGTTGTGATAGAAAATACACTAAAGAACATAAGTGCATTGAGAATAAATTATTTTACATTGATTGTGAAGAGAAGGAAGAAAAGGCATCCCGCTCCCAACACAGCCCAATTCAGGTTATGTAGCTCCCTGAACAGGCCTGTCATTACCGCTACTATTTCCATCCTCTTCACTGAAGAAAACTCTCAGACGGCCTCTCAGGTTGACAATTCCAACTTGCCGTAGGAGGACGCTCCCAAATATAGTAATTGCAGAGATACTGGTAAGAATAGGATGGACGAGAGCCTCTTCACCTCGCATGGACAGAAATTGGGTGGCAATCAGCATGCTGAAGGGGGCAGCTCTGCTGTCACGCACCCCTCTGGTGTTTCGATTCATGACGGGTCTGCTCGGTAGGTTTCATCTGGTGATAGGGGAGAGCCTCATGACTGAGGTGGAGAGCCACACGGTAGCGTTTCCAAGGACAAGGCGGATGAGTGGGCATGCCCAATCATCGAGGAACCCATCCCGGATGAATTCATCTAGGCTGACGTGGCTTCTAGGTGGCTAGACGGGACAGCCAGAGATATGGACGAGGCTATCAGGGGTTCGAACGTGGCTGTCTGGTGTTAAGACGTGGCTAAACGTGGCTGCCAAAGTATTTTCTATCTGGTTTTTTTTGTTGTTGTTTTTGCTAGTTTTGGATGGAATCTGGTATCCTATCTAGACTATATGTCAAGGCATCATCTTACTATTTCTTTTGTGGGTTCTGGACTCAAGAATTGATACCATTTTTGGCTTTTATGCTCTCGGTGGACTAGTTTCCCCAATGTTGGGGCAGTCCAGATTTTGTTGATGCTCTATGTTAAAATTGGTCGAGGCTTAGTCCTCTTTGTATTTTTCTGTACATATTAATAGATTACCTTTACTTAGAAAAAAAAAAAGGAGGAAGAAAAGGATCAAGAAACGTCAAAAGAAGAGGATATACACCAGGAACCAACCCCAGAGAAAGAAGAAATGAATCCGACCATATATTGTAATGCATTGGTAGGAATTACCACTCCTCAAAATCTCAAGATAGAAGGACATATCAAGAATCGAATGAAACAACAGGCAGACCAACATCGTAGCGAAAGAATTTTTGATATAGGCGACTATGTATTTTTACAAATAAAACCATACAAACAAATGTCCCTCAAGCAAGCTAAGAAGGATAATAAATTATCACCAAAGTACTATGGTCCTTACAAGGTGCTGCAAAAGATTGGTACTATGGCATACAAATTGGAGCTTCCTGCATCTTCCCGAGTGCCCCCAGTTTTCCATGTTTCATGCTTAAAGAAGGTTATAGGTGACAAGCTCCTAGTTCAAACAATATTGTCAGAACTTGACGAGGAAGGAAAAATCATATTGGAACCTGAAGCAGTCATGGAAACAAGAACCCGATAGCTACGAAATCGATCAATTTCAGAGTATCTCATCAAGTGGAAGAACTTACCCGCTGAATATTCCACATGGGAGGGCAAGAATTTTATGCAGAAGCATCTAGAACTACTAAAGCTTTGAGGACAACACTTTTTGAAGGAGAGAGGCATGTTAGGTCCCTATACTACTAGTGTAACCCCTTATTTTTATTAGTGCGAACCCCTTATTATATTGGTGTGCCCATGTAATCCCCATATTGTTGTTATTGTTCCTCATAGAAGCCCACTATCGTTATTGTTGCTCAGCTTTTAAAGCTTTGTAGAAAAAAAAAAATATAGTGAAAATTCCATGATGCCCTGTTTTAAGTAGAGAAACCCTAAAATCCAAAGCTCTAATACCAAATGTTATGCAACCAACTCACAAATAGATAGATCAATGACTTAAAAATTATCCTCTTCAAGGGGGAAACTTCCTTTAAATTATATAAATGAATAATTATTGGATGATACAAATGAAAATACCTCCCTTGTATATATAGGGGTATAAGGGGTCACAATATAATCATAACCTACATAACAATAATAATGTAAGGGCACAACAATAACAATAGTGGGCTTCTATGTGGTACAACAATAACAATAAGGTGGCTACATGGGCACAACAATTACAATAAGTGGAATACACTAGTTGTTAGGTCCCTATACTACTATTGTAACCCATTATTATTATTAGTGCAACCCGCTTATTATATTGTTGTGCCCATGTAATCCCCATATTGTTATTATTGTTCCCCATATATAGAAGCCCACTATTGTTATTGTTGTGCCCTTACATTATTATTGTTATGTCGGCTCTGATTATATTATGACCCCTTAGACTCCTATATATAGAAAGGAGGTCTTGTCATTTGTATCATCCAAGAATTGTTCATTTGTGTAATGTAAAGGAGGTTGCCCCCTCAAAAAGGCTGATTTTTAAGTCGTTGATATATTTTGTCTATCTTTTTGTGAGTTGGTTTCATAACACTAGTATTATAGGGCCCTAACAATGATGAACTTGCTTCTTTGTACCTGTATCCGACTTCACCAACCAAGACTCTACATGTAATTCTTTATTCAAACCACACTTATCCACCAAGTCAGAATTAACATAACTATAATTAGATCCAGGGTAAATCAAAATAGAAAATAGATGTCTATAATAGATCACAAAGCTTACCATCCATCTCTATAATAGATGTCTGGTAATCTACCTGCATGTTATCCAATGATTCATAGATCTTAGTAATACTTTGTCCAACATCTCCCTTTGTCTATGCCTCCGTATCACTGTAGATATGTGGTCTACCACCCTAATGTTGTGGACAATCTATCTTGCGATGCTCTCCTCCACATGTCCAACACTACAAAGGATTCCAGCCTTCATCCCTATTCTTCTCCTCTGATCAAATTCCCTGTCCTTTATTAGATGCATTGAACTTCTTAGATGGTGATGCATTCTATTTATTACCTATATGGTGAGGTCTTGCTCGCTTCTTGTCCCATTTTCCTTTATTCTTTGCATTACCTTTCCAGTCTGGCTTAGTCTCATATATGCGCTTTGATTGCTCGTAACAATGCTTTAGCTTATGGATGGCCTCCTCCAATGATCTAGGCTCATCAAACTCAATCTTGTCTTTGAATGCTATCGACAACCCACTAATGAATCTCTAAATCTTAGCCTTCTCCTCCTTGAGCTAAGGCGCATACCTCAACAACTCCATAAATCTGCAAGTGTACTCCTCATCAGTCATAGGTCCCATCTTTATCTCATAAAAAAAAAATCCCTGTCGTCATAGTACCTCTCTAATAGATACTTCTTCTTGAATAGTTTCTTGAATTCACTCCATGTCAACTCCTAATAAATATCTCAGATGTTCTTTACATCTTCCCACCAGATATCTACTTTATCTTTAAGGCTGAATGTAGTTATTATATCCTTCATGATCTCTGAATAATCATGCAATCTGAAGAAATTATTCATTCCAAGCAACCATGCTATGCATCTTGTGACTTCTTCATCTCTCCATCAAATGTAGGTTGCTTTGCTTTCTTAAACTCGTCTAGAAAACATCCCTTGTCACTCCTCCTGTAAGGATGATAATGATAACGATTATGATACTTGACAGAATCAAAATTAGAATAGTACTTGTGTCTATCACCTCTCCTATCTAGAGTGTCCAAGAACCTGTCATCTTTGATCATGTCATATCTATCTAACCTATACCCACCAAGAGACCTACTACCGTATGCCTCATTCATTCTTTCCTCCTATTCATGGTTGATCTGAAGTGGTCCCTTTCTCTTCAAATATGACAAACTCTGAAGGATTACTACATTGACTTCTGCTTGTTTATCTTGTGCTTGAATGATTCTATCATTTTTTGCTTTACAACTCCTTATTTCTACCTTCAAGCTTCTCAATGTGTTTTCTAAGTCAGAAGAATTACCAACACCATGATGCTCATCTGATTCATAAGGATAATCTCGTGAATTGTAGTCTACAATCTTACTAGTCATATTGATCTCTTTCCTACAAGACATCTTATGTCAGCTAAAACAAATCATAAACAAACCAACATACCTTAGCATAATTTGGGGAGGATACCTCATCTGAAAGATCAATCGATTTAGTGTGATACATGTATAAACATAATCATAACAACATATAGACATATAGCATATATATATATAACAACATATAGACATCATTCTCACTATTGTCCAGTCATCAATGCATGACCATATCAACTACACATCATGACCTCATGTATGACAACTGTTAGTGTCAGTCTATGCAGCCTTCCTCAAGTGATCAAGCATGCTCTTACAAAGTGATTTTAAGGTGTCAAGGTCAAAATTTTGTCATTTCAGTGAGTCTTCAAGCAAAATTTGGTCACTAGGCATTGGGTCTAGGGTTTGATTTTACCCTTGTCAAAGTTGTCCAAATGTCGGTCCATGTCACGGTTCAGCTGAGTGTACCATCATTTAGAGAGTTTTCATTATCATTTCAAGTCCCACTGGGTCATTTTACACCTTGTTCATGCTTCAGTTGCGCCTAGGTAAGGTCATTTCCCTCTCCTAGGGTTTTGAAGGAAATTTCTCTTGGGCGGTCAAATCATCGGCAAAACTGGTATCCTGATGTTCATACACCTTCCCCTATCCTTAAAGTACCTTATCAAACACTTCCCATCACTGAGATCCCCCAAATTCCTCATTTTCGCACAAACCCTAGTTTCTTGCTACAACTTGGCAATTTTCTAGGTTGGACCTGTGTTTTGCCTTTTTGGACCCCTTCCCCTCACTCAATCTCTGATATTTCACTTTCCCCTACTTCATAACATCCCTCCCTACTTCCAAAAATTTCCTTAAGAATTTAGAAGCTCCCTATCCCCTTCATTTCGCTTCATTTCGACAAATCCCTTGTTCCACACATCGGGATAGGTTTCACTCAAATGATGTTTCTGAGCAATAAAAGATGAATTTGGGAAAACTGAGAGATTTTTTTGTCCAAAACATGTCAAGGAAGAAAAACCTCCTTCACTTTTTACACAGGTGTCATGGTTTTGGAGAAATGTCAAAAATATAGCTGCCACGGGGGAATTGAATGCACCTCTGGAGTGACCTTGGGAAAATCAAGTTTTCTCCTAGATCGGTTGGCCAAATGACTTGCTTGATGCGTCAAATGATAACTTGACACAAATATCTTTCCAATGAGCTATCATGAGCTCAATTTGGAGTTGATAAAGACCTTCAAAAGTTGACTGAAACATCACTCTTCCTTGAGGCAGCCTCATTCTGCACATTTTTACCAGTCTTGGGATATTTGACTTTTGACAGGGAAAATAAACTCCAAATTAAAAAATTCTAGTTGGGTTGGAAAGTAGACTCAAATACCTTTCTAACGAGCTATTCTGCACCCAATTTGGACACCGAGAAGGCCTCCAAAATTGGTCTGCAAAAAGGTGCGGCGCACTCAGGGTCCGCACCTGTCACAAAGAAAAGGTGCCGTCAGGTCCGCAGGATCCATGACCATTAGGTGCGGGACTGCAGGTAATGTGAAGGAAAAGTGCGGACCTAGACATTTTTGTGCAAAAAACAGGGATTTTCTCCTAGTGGCGCAGTGCTAAAATTCTAGAGCTCCAAATGAGGAATGGCTTGCAGTTTTGGATTCAGCATGAAAAATTACGACTACTGGTGTCCGGGCAAGAAATTTTGACAAGATCTGAGTCTCCTAAAGGTCAAAAAACACCCAAAAATGGCCTCTCTGCCACTTTTTTGACACACAGGAAGCAGTCTTGGGAGAATGAATATTTGGAGGGGCAAATGAGCACCAAACTTGAAAATTCCAGTTGGGTTAGAAAGTAGACAGGACAGGCTTTCCAGCAAGCCCACTTGGGCACCTTTTGGACACCTGCAAGTGCCCAAAAACAGGCCCCAAAGTAGCGTGGCACACAGAGAAAAAAATTGCCAATTTGCTTCCGTTTCGCGAAATTTTGGGTCGCGACTTCTCCAAGTGGGCCCGCTCATCTACACTTCGTTTTTTTGGTCACCAAAGGCGGCATTTAAAGAGTTTTTTCTCCAGATTGGCTTCTATCCAAGTGGCGAAGGAAGGCAAATGGTCACCCAAATCCAAATGTCATGTTTGCAACGTTGTACCTATATCTGATGGTTGGCTCTCCATCTCCATTTCGCAATGATTCGAGTAACTCCCCAACCCTTGGGCGTTCTATCTCTTCCTCACACATTCTATATATTGTATGCAAGTTATTTGCAAAGGGTTGGTTGGCTTGTAACTTCTGGGAGACTGTGGGAAAGAAACTTTGTTTCTTCACTGTGTATTTTCGACAGAGAATTAATGAAAGGCAGTGGCTCTGTTTCATGAGATTCTTGTGGTTGTGAGTGTAACAAATGTGTCTCTTATGTTTTCATATGTATTTCGTTATGTTTCATAAGTCGATTCATGTTCATTTCCAGTGAAATTTTCTGAGTGAGATTAGGTAGAATTCAATTTTATTGCTCTGCCTGTGGGAAAATTTCATGCTCAGTGTTATTCTTCTGTTGAAAAGGATTCATGTCACTATGCCCTTTTCACTTTCTTCAGCAATCTATTCATGCCGCAGTACCTCAAACTAAATTGTTACATTTTCCGCCTACCTTGCCTCACGGAATAATCTGTGCCTTTGTATTAAATTCTCTGTTCTTTGCTGAGCGTCAGTCCCATAACATCCCAGAAGCTCGGTCATTCATAAAAAATGTTTCTTGTATCCCTATTCACTTACTAGCCTAAGGTAAATATTTCATTGTAAGTCATCTCAGACCGTTTTCGATCATCTATTCACTGAGCATGACTCGGAGAGAGCCCTCTCCTACTCTGGTAGGGCTAGCTACCAGACTGAGCGTGGTTTGTGGTTACCCTAATTTTTTCCTTCCTTCAGCCTAAGGCAGATTTAGGTGCTAACATAGTGGCGACTCCACTGGGCAAAAAATGGTTTGCTTGAAGATTGTTTTGCCCCAGTACATCTATCAAGCTCAGATCTGATGGTTGATGGTGAAAAATGATCAGACATAAGAAGATGGCTGAAATCATTCACCTGGTGACTCCATTCACTGAAGAATCCAACAATCAGTGCTCCATGGTGACTCCACTGGAGGACTAACTCTTTCTCTGCGAAAATGGAAGGATCTTACACAAAGTTTGGGTATCCAAAGTGGAATGGTATTCAGATTCTACTATGCTTTCTTGTAAATTACTTCTTCGTTGTTCTTGAAGTTGCCCTGAAAATTTTTCAGAATTTGTTGTATGATAAAGGTGATCAAAATCTTCACTCGATCTATTCAAAAAGTGTAAATAGTGAGTTTTTGTTATGAAACCAGCTCAAGAAAAGATAGAAAAGATAGATCAACGCCTTAGAATTCAGCCTCTTCGAGGGGGCAACCTCCTTTACATTACATAAATGAACAATTCTTGGATGATACAAATGAAAAGACCTCCTTTCTATATATAGGAGTCTAAGGGGTCATAACATAATCAGAGCCGACATAACAATAATAATGTAAGGGCACAATAATAATAATAGTGGGCTTCTATGGGGCACAATAGTAACAATATGGGCACTACATGGGTACATCAATATAATAAGTGGGTTTTACTAATAACAATAAGGGGTTACACTAGTAGTATAGGGGCCTAACAGTTTCCCTTTGATCCTGGCTTCCTTACTTTTCCTACATCTTATGATGACTCTCTTGAGAGTGAGGAGCCTAAAGAAAACAAAACTGATCCCATAGCTCTAGTACATATCCCTACAGTTGTTATAATCCCAGACAAGTATAAACCTCTTGTTTTACCTTTTGTTCTTCATGCTTTCCCCAAAAACTATGATCTATACTTGCCAAGATTTGGCGGTGAATGTAAGAATGTCAATGTTGAGCAACATGTGCAGAACGTTGAGACTTTTTTAGACCTTTTTGAAATTGATGAAGGAGATGTCAGTATAAGGCTTTTTGCTCTTTCTTTGCAAGGCAAAGTCAAGAGTTGGTTCAAAGCCCTGCCGGATGCAAGCATCACAGATTTACAGCAGTTCATCAAAGTTTTTCTTGACAGGTGGAGGATCGGACAGAACCTTTTCCTTATCGTAGAAGAGTATAATCAGCTGAAAAGACTGCCAGGGGAGACAGTACAACAGTTTTCAGCCAGATTTAATCAAGTTTATTATTCAATGCTGGTTGATATGAGACCCCATCCTGGATCTGCTCTCTTGCACTACCCGGGTGCCTTTGATCCGAAAATGGAGTTTCAGCTGAGAGAAAAGAATGTCGCAACACTTGAAGAAATGCAAAACAATGCAGTAAATGTAGAGGCTCATTTGCTGATTAGAAGGGCAAGGTTTAAAGAAGAAGAGATGAAAAACGTGGATCTAGAGAAAACTACACCTTCAGAGGAAAAGCTTGACATTTTGGTGAGTGCAATAGAAGAGATGGTGAGAAAAATGATTGCAAAAGATGAAATTGGCGTTCATGAACAAGTGGCTGATCCAAAACATTTTGTTTCTTATCTCAGTAGTCATAAGGATTGTTTTGTAGATCATATTGGAGAAGAAAGACCTGTTGATATGACATGTATGCTTGATGACATGTTTTATACTGACGATTTGCCTAAGTTTGATCAGTGTGATGATGATGATTATGCTCTCCAAACAGAAGCTAATCTTGTAGACAAATCAGTAGCCAGTTTACGGGATGAGGAAGTTCGCTTATAGCAACTCGAGTACAGTGATCAACCGAGGCATATCAGCTATGGAAACGACGAGGAAAGTGCAGCAGATTTTGAAATAAGTGAAGGATCTTTGCCTTTGTGCTTTGATTCATGTCAGTTCATCAGAGATAATTTCCATGCAATCAGACATCAGCTATCGACAAATCTTGATTTGGATCCTCTTGAGGGAGATGAAAAATTTGTTCCAGACTTCTTATATTCAGAGTTCCAGCCCCCAAATGCCATTAATAGTCAAGTTGCACATGAAGACGTAGAAGCTGGCATATATGATCAAGCGATGCAAGAAGATTCCTTTCCTCTCTGTTTTGAATCATTTCAGTTTTTGCGGGGTAAATTGCATATTAAATCTTCAAATGAAAAGCTTGTAGGAAATCAACAATCTCTCAGTTTTAATGTTGAAGATGAGACAGATGGCGAAATTTTTGAGCATGTCGTTGATAAGAAATCTTCCCCTGAAATGATTGATGAAATCATTTTGGATACAGAACCAGATTTGCAGCCACCAAACACAATTCAAGGTCAGATTACAGATGAAGGTGAGGCAGCCGAAATACATGATTTAATGATGCAATAGGATTCTGTACCCTTGTGTTACGAAGCATTTCAGTTTATAAGGCAAAATCTTTGTAATATCTCTAAAGAAAAGGATGACAGTCCAGTGAACAACTTTATAGATCAGCAGGTTGAAGAATTCCATATGGCTGGAAATGATGAAAGAAGAAGTTTTGTTTCAGATCTGGTGGAAATAAAAGATGATATGCAAGAAAATGATGTTCCAATCTCAGATAATGGGGATGATAAATCAGATCAAGAGACAGATGGTGAGGAGGTAGCTCATTCCCTCTATGAACAGCAAGATGAGATCTTTGTTCAAGTAAGTGAAAAAGTTTCCTTGGATGAATCGTTGGTAGATGATAGAAATGTCATGCTTGGGTTTCAAGAATCATCTGAAGTTTCTTTTCTCTTGAGTGATGAATGTAATGAGGAACATGATAATCTGGCTGTCATATCATATGAAGATGACCTACAGTATATTCAGACCACAGAAAATCAGATCATTCAGGATTCCCTTTCAGATTCTTCTTCATATGTCTCATGTTTTGAAATGTTCTTTGAAACGGAGAGCTGCTCATCTACTTGTTCCGAATTTTTTAAGGACCAGGAACATACTCTTATTTGTGAAAAGAGATCAGCATCACAAGAAATAGACACCTTGTTTCTTTAGCAGGAGGAGAATCTTCATGTTTTTCAGGATCCAATGGCATATTTGTTGCAGTCAGCAGTGAAGGTGATTATTGCAGTATTCAGTGATGAAGGAGATCATGGTCAATTATGTTTTTGGAGGCCCAGTTACCAGTATCTGTTGTTGACCAGAAGATCTGATCCGGAGAATCAATCAAGGAGGCATCTACTTGATTGGTTACATTGGAAGACACATTACACATGATTGTACATATTGCATTAGTACGCAGGTGGTTGTCATCATGATTTGAAACCCTCGAATCTTGATGGACTGCTGCCGTTGAATAAGTTTTGTCAGTTCTTATTTTAGTTAAGTCAGTCATGAGTCATTTCCTTTTGCATAGAGTCAAGTTTTTCAGTCATTTCAGTTCGCATTGAGTCAGTTTGAGTCAAGTTTTAGTCAATAAATTGAGTCATGTTGGTTTGTCGGAATAATGGACTCCATAGCCCAATGGACGAAGGCACTGTCTGCTCACCCAAAGATCTGCAGTTATTGGCACCTCCAAGGAGCTGCCATCCCTATTGGAGCCAATGTTAGTGTCAGCCTGTGCAGCCTTCCTCCAGTGATCAAGCATGCTCTTACAAAGTGATTTTAAGGTGTCAAGGTCAAAATTTTGTCATTTCAGTGAGTCTTCAAGTAAAATTTGGTCACTAGGCATTGGATCTAGGGTTTGATTTTACCCTTGTCAAAGTTGTCCAAATGTCGGTCCATGTCACTGTTCAGCTGAGTGTACCATCATTCAGAGAGTTTTCATTATCATGTAAAGTCCCACTGGGTCATTTTACACCTTGTTCATGCTTCAGTTGCACCTAGGCAAGGTCATTTCCCTCTCCTAGGGTTTTGAAGGAAATTTCTCTTGGGCGGTCAAATCATCGGCAAAACTGGTATCCTAATGTTCATACACCTTCCCCTATCCTTAAAGTACCTTATCAAACACTTCCCATCACTGAGATCCCCCAAATTCCTCATTTTCGCACAAACCCTAGTTTCTTGCTACAACTTGGCAATTTTCTAGGTTGGACCTGTGTTTTGCCTTTTTGGACCCCTTCCCCTCACTCAATCTCTGAGATTTCACTTTCCCCTACTTCCTAACATCCCTCCCTACTTCCCAAAATTTCCTCAAGAATTTAGAAGCTCCCTATCCCCTTCATTTCGACAAATCCCTTGTTCCACACATCGGGATAGGTTTCACTCAAATGATGTTTCTGAGCAATAAAAGATGAATTTGGGAGAACTGAAAGATTTTTTTGTCAAAAACATGCCAAGGAAGAAAAAACTCCTTCACTTTTTACACAGGTGTCATGGTTTTGGAGAAATGTCAAAAATATAGTTGCCTCGGGGGAATTGAATGCACCTCTAGAGTGACCTTGGGAAAATCAAGTTTTCTCCTAGCTCGGTTGGCCAAATGACTTTCTTGATGAGTAAAATGATAATTAGACACAAATATATTTCCAATGAGCTATCATGAGCTCAATTTGGAGTTGAGAAAGACCTTCAAAAGTTGACTGAAACATCACTCTGCCTTGAGGCAGCCTCACTCTGCACATTTTGACGAGTCTTGGGAGATTTGACTTTTGACAGGGAAAATGAACTCCAAATTGAAAAATTCCAGTTGGGTTGGAAAGTAGACTCAAAGACCTCTCCAACGCGCTATCCTACACCCAATTTGGACACCGAGAAGGCCTCCAAAATTGGTCTGCAAGAAGGCATGGCGCACTCAGGGTCCGCACCTGTCACAAAGAAAAGGTGCGGTCAGGTCCGCAGGATCCATGACCATTAGGTGCGGGACCGCAGGTAATGTGAAGGAAAAGTGTGAACCTAGACATTTTTGTGCAAAAAACAGGGATTTTCTCCTTGTGCGCCGCGCCACTGGCGCGACGCTAAAATTCTAGAGCTCCAAATGAGGAATGGCTTGCAGTTTTGGATTCAGCATGGAAAATTACGACTACTGGTGTCCGGGCAAGAAATTTTGACAAGATCTAAGTCTCCTAAAGGTCAAAAAACACCCAAAAATGGCCTCTCTGCCACTTTTTTGACACACAGGAAGCAGTCTTGGGAGAATGAAGATTTGGAGGGGCAAATGAGCACCAAACTTGAAAATTCCAGTTGAGTTAGAAAGTAGACAGGACAGGCTTTCCAGCAAGCCCACTTGGGCACATTTTGGACACCTGCAAGTGCCCAAAAACAGGCCCCAAAGTAGCGCAGCGCACAGAGGAAAAAATTTCCAATTTGCTTCCGTTTCGCGAAATTTCGGGTCGCAACTTCTCCAAGTGGACCCGCTCATCTACACTTTGGTTTTTTGGCACCAAAGGCGGCATTTAAAGAGTTTTTTCTCCAGATTGGCTTCTATCCAAGTGGCGAAGGAAGGCAAACGGTCACCCAAAGCCAAATGTCATGTTTGCAACGCTGCACCTGTAGCTGATGGTTGGCTCTCCATCTCCATTTCGCAATGATTCGAGTAACTCCCCAACCCTTGGGTGTTTTGTCTCTTCCTCACACATTCTATATATTGTATGCAAATTATTTGCAAAGGGTTGGTTGGCTTGTAACTTCTGGGAGACTGTGGGAAAGAAACTTTGTTTCTTCACTGTGTATTTTCGACAGAGAATTAATGAAAAGCAGCGGCTCTGTTTCATGATATTCTTGTGGTTGTGAGTGTAACAAATGTGTCTCTTATGTTTTCAAATGTATTTCGTTATGTTTCATAAGTCGATTCATGTTCATGCCCAGTGAAATTTTATGAGTGAGATTAGGTAGAATTCAATTTTATTTCTCTGCCTGTGGGAAAATTTCATGCTCAGTGTTATTCTTCTGTTGAAAAGGGTTCATGTCACTATGCCCTTTTCACTTTCTTCAGCAATCTATTCATGCCGCGGTACCTCAAACTAAATTGTTACATTTTCCGCCTACCTTGCCTCACGGAATAATCTGTGCCTTTGTATTAAATTCTCTGTTCTTTGCTGAGCACCGGTCCCATAACATCCCAGAAGCTTGGTCATTCATAAAAATTGTTTCTTGTATCCCTATTCACTTACTAGCCTAAGGTAAATATTTCATTGTAAGTCATCTCAGACCATTTTCGATCATCTATTCACTGAGCGTGACTCGGAGAGAGCCCTCTCCTGCTATGGTAGGGCTAGCTACCAGACTAAGCGTAGTTTGTGGTTACCATAATTTTTGCCTTCCTTCAGCCTGAGGCAGATTTAGGTGCTAACAACAACAACAACCATATTAATTTAAGCATAATGATATATAAGCACTGACATGCATAACCAATGTGTAACCGGCATACACTCATCATGACGCATTCCATGACAGCACTGTCATCCTTCACATGGTGACATCACTACAACCATGATCAACACCATGCATATGCTACACACACATATACCCCATGTATGAGTAACACATATGCAACCGACATGAATGCATGACCATTACACCGCTCATCCAGTCCAAGGGGTGAACCATGCTCTGATACCACTCTGTGACACCCTCCTCCCACATTTACCCAAGTAACTGGCCAACCAGGGTAGACATGTGATGAAGAGTTACTATGATATGATTCAACTCCTCATGTTTCAGTTAAGGAAGTGGAGCCGATGGAACACACACACACAGACCTTCCAAACATACTGCAGAACCCTCAGGATCCATCCAAACCTCCCAGGTGACTAGCTCCTGAGACGAATTGACCTCTTACTACATTAAAACCTCAATCGCTCCCATAACATGGTCATGAGTGTGAATGGGACCCTATAGTCGCTCCCACAACATGGTCATGCTTGTGACTGGGGACTTTCCCAGGTACTTTTGTGCCTACGACTTTAAATTTTGTGCCACTTTTTCAAGGCCAGGGCCAGGGCTCAAGTCACTGCCTAGAACTCCATGAAACAGTAGAAATGAAATATAACATCGGAACTATGATACAAATGAAATTACTTGAACAAGGACTTGACTGCAGCCCTACTAGCCATGACTGGCATTTTGTCAAACATGTCACAAAGATGCAATCTACAGGTTTAAACAACATATATGAGCATAGAGGTCTCATACTTATCTGAAAATCACTAAGAAGCATTAATGCCTCTCACAATAACTGCATTACCATATATTAAGTGATATATGCATTTTACATTCAGTGATGAACCAAAACATGATGAGAGCCATACATTTCCACTATCATAAAACTCATTCATAGCCAACATATAACCAACAGAAATATCAAGGGTACAACAACCATATAAACCACATATAAACAAGTATATTTACCCATAAAATAAAAAGGAGAAAGAGATATATTTCTTATGATTGCATAAGCCAACCAGGTATGGAACTTCCATGAACCACCTGACCATAGACTAGGTTGAACTAAATCTTTCTTTCAACCAGTCACCCCCGTGCCATATTCCAAGAATGAATGTGGGATCTCATAAAACAAATCAATAAAAAAAATACAGGGCTTCCAAAGGAAAAACCACCTCAACCCTCAACCTGTGATTCTTCCTCATGGTCATACATCACTAACCATCACCAGATTGGTCTCTACCCAAGTTGTCTAGGGCTCCACAGCATTTTTTCCAACTAGGGTTTTTAGGACTAGTAACTCAATCCACAATTGTTGTCGTGATTCCAGAGCGTTTGTCCAACCAACGCTTCCAGGACTAGTAATTCAACCCACCAAGGGATTCCAGAGCATTTTTCCAACCAAAGCTTCCAGGAATAGTAACTCAACCCAAGTTGTTACACGACTTCCAGAGCGTTTTTCCAACCAAGGCTTCCAGGAACTAGTAACTCAACCCACAACCAAAGGAACAAGAAGAGCAACCAGAAAACAAAAGTAAAACCACAACACCATGGTTGTCCAAGAAATGGAAAGGCTAAGCAAATCCACTGTCAATCTAGATAATCCTCCATTCTAACGACAGATCATAACCAAAAATCCACATGCATGTGCCATGCATGCAAAAACTAGCAAGGAAATCATACATGCATCTCAATACCTACAAGCAAAACCCACTATAGTTGTTGATCTTGATGCCCTCTTTTGATTTCCTGCTCTTCCTTTGCCTTCTTTCTCCAAAAATCCAAGTATGCCACACTCCTACAAGAGTTCTCTAAGAAAACTCTAAGTATCCAAGAGTATGAGAGAGAGAATAGAGAGAGAGCTCCCAAAACTAAACTGAAAAAAGGTTACAAATTGATCCTCCAAAGCTTTTTTATCAATGAGGCCTCTATTTTCTTCATTTTCCATTATTTTCCTTCATTTTCCTCCTCACATGCAACATGTGACCTTTCACCCCCCTTTCCTCCTAATTTCCATTATTTTCATAAATAAATTGTCAATAAATGCCTCATGCCTTTCCAAATCCTTTGTCATTGCCTTTGCCAATTTCCTTAGCCATTAATTAATCACAAGTGATCCCCATCACTATGTTTTTTACCAACATTCAACTTGGAATATGTGTCCCATGACCAAGGTCTTATTTTACCTTTATTAATTTTTACATGGATGTTTTACCAGGGTTGTTACAAAAAACTACCCCTACTCCTACACTAACCAAGAATAGGCCAAACTCACGTAAAATGAAACTTCCATTGTAACCATCAATGCATCAACTAACCTATGTGGGAAAGGGAATGCTTATAAAGAAATATATTCAATCATAACATCAAACAAGAAAGATAAAAGATACATTCCATATTATTCAAAGTTTGAAAATGCACGGAGAAAAATATAAGAGAAAAGCACACTCAAGGCATTATGTGGTTGCAATATGGTGTTTAGACACATTGCAACAACATGACATGTAAGAACAAACTTTCCAACTTCGAAACTGGGTGAACATAAATAAAGAATAAAACATGTGTTTCACAACGGAGCTCGCTAAGTATCACGATAGGGTTAAGCAAAATAGATGGAGGATGTGAAAACTGTGGAATAAAATGATTTTCAATTTGTGCGGAGGAGTGATGAGGAGCCTTGAAACATACATCTCTATTCTGATATGAATTTTAACTGGTCTCAAGACTACAAGAACCTGACATAACCATAAGCTCGGGCTGAAGTGCCTCGACAACTTGCAGAATTTCCAAATCATCAAAAGATAGATCATCAAAGATCGATGGCTTAAAAAAATCAATAGCGGAAAAATCAGAGTTATGACCATATGAATGGGTGAAAAGATCACGAAAATCAGGATTAGAAATTTCAAGATCACAAACAGAGGCATCCTCATGATTTGACGAATCATAAATAGGGGAAGATTGAAAACAAGAAATTTTACCCTCTATTTCTTGAGAATGATGAGATGATGGATTGGAGAGATCAAGAAGAGAATAATTTCCCTCTCCGCATTCGTATGAAAAACTGAAATTCCATGAATTCTGAGTGTGATTAGGAATAACATCATTAGAAACAAATTCTCTACAAGATTCAACAGGAATGACAGAATCGCGGAAAATGTCAGGGTAATGAGGGAGAGGTGTGAAAGGAGAAAGATCAATCTTCATCACAGATTCTTGTTCAAAGATAGACTCCCACACATAGTCATCATAAATGATATCACATTTTGGTTGCTCAACACTAACTCCATCCTGAAATTGATCCTCATGAACATCAACAAAAATAGTTGAAATAGGTAAACCAAAAAACTCACAATTAGGAGGACCAAAATAATCAATGGATGGAGGATAAGGAGATAGAACATAATCACAAACATCAAATTTTTAGTCTAAAACTTAGCTAAAATTATGAGTATGTGGGGTGGGAGGAGATGGTGGTAAAGTAGCAGATGAATTCTCAAGTCCTCCCACCTCAACCTATAGAAATAGAGTTGTTGGATGAGGGAAAGGCGAAGAGTCACTCATAATAACAACTTTGTTCATTGCAAATTTAGAAGCTCTCATACCAGTGTATGTTGGGAGACTTTCAAAATATTCATATTCGTGTGGATTCATCGAAAAGTGAACAAGAATTTTGAAATTATATTTCATTAAAGGCCAATTAATATCATCTTTAGAAAATTCAAAACAAAAATGAATGAAAAGATCATGAAAATCATCGAAAGATTCATCAGGTGCTTTCGTAATTGCATGATTTTCTTGAAAACAGATGTGTAGTCATACCCGAAAAAGGCACAAAAGAGCTCTTTGACAAGATTTTCGAAAGAGTGTACGGACACAGTTGGAAATGTGTAACACCATTCCTTAAATGTGTGCTTCAAATGTGAGAATGAGTAACCTGCAAGCAATATCCTCGCAGTGGATATTATGTTTCGTGCAAAACACAAGAAAGCGAGTGGTGTGCTGAAGAATGGTTGTTTCATCCTCAAAATTAAATTTAATATTGACAAGTCATCAATTATTCTTGCCGAAACTTTCAGATTTACGGTTCTAGAAAAACATGTTAGAGTTATGATTTGGGGAGAAGCCATTAGATGATATGAAAATTTCAAAACATACTTCACAGACTTAGCTTGTCATCTGGCCCTCCTTCTAGTGCCAGAAATGTTGACAGTACTGGGCCCGCCAACTTTCAGGGGATCTCTGTGATATGAAGTCCCAATTAGACCTCACATTGTTTGGTGTAGGAGTCCCATCCGGAATACGACCTAGTTGCCGATGTAGTGGGTTTTGATGATGTGCCTTGGCTATAATAACTCATAAAGTGATGTATAGTGACTTTGGTGAGAACAAGTGTGTGACCCTGTGGAATTTCAAGTGTGATGCATGAAGGTTCTAACACACAAAATGGAAAATGAGTGAACCCCTTAGAAGCCTATAATAGTACACAACTTGAAAGGAACACATGAGCATAAATGACATCACAAGCCAATATGTGAAATAGTTCACAAGTTAACAGTGATGGATTTAAATGATAACACTCATTCAACTAGATTCGTACCAATGCAAACGAAATAGTTCATAAGCATAAGCGTAACTTAAATAACATAAATTTAAAACATAACAAGAATAGTCCTCCTGTATTCATAACATATGCATGAAAATGTGTCGGCTATGAGCTTTTACTGAGTGAAAGTTCCAATCATACATACACCATTGAATGACCACTAGCCTCAAAAGTGGAACGTCAAGCCAACATCACCTGTTCCTCTAAAGAAAGATACTCCCTCTATGCTACAGAGAAGCCAAGGCTCTCACAAACTCCCAAGACCATGATTCTAAGCCTAAGCCTAGCCAAAAGCTTGGTTCCCAAAAAACCCCTTTACATGAGTTATGAGGGTATATTTATAACAAGAGGGGGTGACTCTTTTGTTGGAAACAATACTGAGAGGGGGGTGAATCAGTATTATTAGATCAATAATTTTATTTCCCAAACAGATTTATATACACTACTTTAGTGAATTGAACTAGTGTGTACACGCACTGTGATTAAAGAAACCATCGTATATCTAGAGAACTTAGTGATTTAGACAATTTATCATTTGTTGAGCTTAAACCAGTACATCAGTAACTTATTAGATAGTGCAGTAAATAAGAATAAATCATCACACATAAGCAACACACATGAACACCAAGATTTAAGGTGGAAACCCAATGTGGTTGAAACCACCTGCTACTGTCGTCTTTGTCTTCTTTTAATAATAAAAAAAATTGTTTACAATCTTGTACTGGTGTAGACTCATACCGGTAAGCAGGCTTCTACCTGCATAAGGTTACAACCTTCTCTCGTTCTCCAGGTTCTATTGGATGGGAGCTACAACCCCCTAGCTCTTGTACTAGCCAATATGTTTACTAGTACGTAGGTGCCAACCTAGAGAAAACTCCACTCTTCTGCCAGGGACCACGTTTCATGAATTTTCAGATTGGACACTCCTAGATCACAACACCATAATCTGAAGGCCATGTTTCATCCAATTTCATACTGGACCCATCAAAGACTTTTTGAACTTAAACTTGCATCAACCAATATTCAGTTAATCTGAACAATTAGATCACTGACACCAGAACACTGTGTTGAACCCAGAACCCTGCATCATCATTTAGAACCAACTATAACCTCAAAAATCATGCATTAGAGTGTATACGCTACTTGGCTGAACCTAAACTGCGTGTATACGCTACTTCCGTTAATCAAACCTGTGTATACCTTCAAAACTACTACAAACATAAATTTTTGAATCAAGTCTGTACCAACCATCAATATACTGAATATCTACTGTCAACTTATAGAGATTTACACAGGCAGGGACAGAGATCACTTCTTCTCACTTATACAATCAATCAATCAAATGCTAACCTCCTTATGCATTCTATTTTACATTCAGATCTAAGAAGACTTCATTGACAAACAGCAGTAAAACAACAGAATTTGATCAAATAGATCAGTCAGATCTGAAAAAGAAGCTTTTCTTTTGTATACGCTACTTGAAAGAACAGAACCTGCGTGTATATGCTCTTTGGCCAAGACAAACCTGCGTACAGATCTGCAAATATTGACTCAGAACTTTGCTGCAATTCCAGACTTCAGCCAAACCTAGATCATGATAGATAGTGAATAAAACAGGCGCAAAACATCATATCTAGTCTCAACCAATATCAGATCATTCAAGAATAAGTCATTTTAGGTCTCATGATCCTGATCCAATATTGAACTCAAGGTGCACATAAATATTTCAGATCTAGTCCCAAACATAACCCTGCAACATAAAATATACTTCAAATAGAAATATTATTTAGAATATTGTTCCTTGCACCCATTGGCCTTATTATCTTCTACTCCTTATATAGCTTTAGGCCCTTTGTCAATACCTTGGACCAAAAACACTTAGTACCAATACCTTGGACCAAAACCACTTAGAACCAATACCTTGGACCAAATACCTAGGGTCAATACCACGGACCAAATACCTTGGACCAAAAACTTGATTTTCCATCCCATACGTGCTTTTCTTTCTGTAAAAGTGTGTGTATACGTATACTCTCTTTTTGTTCTATGTTCCCCCGTGTATACGCTACTTCGACAAAGTGAACTAGCATATACCTCTCTTTCTTCAATCTCTAGAGTCTGATCTGTAATCCTTTGTTGTTAACTTGTTGCATTGTGAACTATCATCTGTGTGAGTTGCCATCAAGGACAACACATGTATCATAATGCCAACAATCTCCCCCTTTGGACTTGATGGAAACAACAACACCAAGACACTCTCCCCCTTTGACATCAAGGGCAAAGGGCGGACCAAGATATTCTCCCCTTTTGATATACATTATGTTGTCCAAGCTCCTCCTAAGTATATGCTGAATTCTTTGATTAAGCTCCCCTTATGCTGAGATGCACTAAACCGTCCATGCAAGGTCCATGCTCCCCCTGAGCACATGCAGAATCTGCAAAAAAATATTTTTCAAAAGAATAACATGACTCTATAACTCAACTAAGTGAGTATGACCTTCCTATCACCAATGACTCATACATACATCAATCTCCCAACCAAGTGGGGATACACCAGATTTGACTTATCCACCCAACCAAGTGGGGATATACCAATTGTTTATACATGACAGAAATACAATAAATATTACATCATCCATCCCATGCAAAGTGGGGATACAAATTACATCATTTGTCCAATAGGACTCATTCAAATGTATGAGAAGACATATCACACCCTAGACTTTTACATGACTTAAGCAACAAATGGCATAAATATCTGAAGCCATAGCTAGACTCAGCAACCATAATGCCAACAATGCAGAATGCGTGTGAAGTCTAACACTCCCCCTGAACCTGTGCTACCTGTGCATTGTTAACAAGTCAATGATCAAGGCATCTTTGTTAGTCAGATAAAAATTAATGAACAAAGCATATTGATAGACTATAATCATCAACATCAGACAGAGCACCCATATCATAGTCTACCCCACTATTTCTCCTGTCAAAAAAACATATACGCTACTTCACCCACAAAAACCCGTGTGTATATGCGACTATACTCAATGAAACATGCATATAATAACCTTCTTCTGAAAAATTGGATTTAAAAGCAGGATGATGCAGCAACTACTCCCAACTTTTGTCTAAGATATTCAAATGTTTCTCTAGGCAGTGCTTTAGTGAATATATCAGCAACCTATTCTTTGGAGGGAACATACTCCAATTTGACCTTTTGTTCAAGCACTTGTTCACATAGAAAATGGTACTTGATGGGTATGTGCATCTGTATATGCATGAAGAGTAAGATTTGCATCTCTATATGCATTTGTATATGCATGAAGAGTAATATCTGCATCTGTATATGCATGAAGAGTAAGATCTACATCTCTAGGATACCATAGTCCAAAGTCTTGAGTTCCTTGAAGATATTTGAAAATTCTTTTGACTGCCTGAAGGTGTGATTCCTTTGGATTTGACTGGAATCTTCCAGCTATTCCTACTACATGCATGATGTCAGGTCGAGTACCCGTTAGATAAAGAAGACTACCAATCATGGATCTGTAATTTGGTTGATGTACTATTGTTGATTCATCATTTGAGATGAGACTGCATCCTGTTACCATTGGGGTACATACAGGTTTAAAATCTTCCATTCCGTACCTTTTCAAGATTTGTTTGAGATATTTGGTTTGTGAAATAAAAATACCATCTTTAGTTTGTTGAAATTGTAGACCAAGAAAATAGGTAAGTTCACCAAGCAAGGACATTTCAAATTCTTGTTGCATTACTGAAGCAAAATTCTGACTCATGGATTCTTCATTACTACCAAAAATGATATCATCAACATAAACAATAATAATTGGCAATTTATTAGTTTCAATCTTTGTATATAGATTGCTATCTGCGGAACCTTTTGTAAAACCTTATTGGTGTAGATATTTGTCAAGGTGGGAATACCATGCCCTTGGAGCCTGTTTCAGACCATAGAGAGCCTTTTTGAGTCTACATACAAGTTTTGCATCATTTCCAAGAATTAATCCTTCTAGATGCTCAATATAAACTTCTTCTTCTAAATCCCCATTAAGGAATGTTGATTTTACATCCATTTGGTATACTTTGAATTTCTGAAAGTTGGAAAGAGCAGGAAACATCCTTATGGCTTCAAGTCTAGCAACAGGTGCAAAAATTTCTTCAAAATCTATATCTTCTTGTTGAGCATACCCTTTACAAACAAGTCCAGCCTTGTTTCTAATAACTTCTCCATTTTCATTTAGCTTGTTCTTGAATATCCATTTAATTCCTATAATATTTTTATCATGAGGTCTAGGAACTAATTCCCAAGTATCATTCTTTTCAATTTTCTTAAGTTCTTCATCCATAGCCTTGACCCAACATTCATCTTTGCATGCTTCATTTACATTTTGAGGTTCGGTGGAGGATAGTAATGCTAGATAGCTTGAGGTCCCTGTAATAGTTCTTCTTGTCTGTACACCTGCACCATTTTTCCCTAAAATTTGAGTTTCTGGATGATTTTTCTGATCATACCTGGATGGAGTCTTTTCTTCTACCATTATATCTTCTTCTAGTGCTTCATTGGTTTCTTCTTCAATATAGTTTCGATTTGATGTGGGAAAGTAATCCCCATCTTCCTCGTTGTCATAATCTTCTGTTGATTTTATCTGTTTTGAATTTTTGCATGCTTCATCAACTACAACATCAATGCTTTCAACAATTTTCCCAAGTTTTTTATTATAACATTTATATCCTTTACTTCTGGAAGAACAACCAAGAAGAATACCTTCATCTGCTCTCGGTTCAAACTTACCAAGTTTTTCATCAGTCCTTTTGATAAAACATTTTCTTCCAAAAACTTTAAAGTATTTTACAGTAGGAGTCTTACCATACCAAAGTTCATGTGGAGCTTGAGTGCTATTTACCTGAACATTTGCTTTGTTGAGAATAGTCACGACAGCGAATGCAACTTCACCCCAGAAGGTTGCAGGAGTTCCAGATTCATCTAGCATAGCTCGAGCCATTCGTTGAACTGTTATGTTCATTCTTTCTATCACACCATTTTGTTGAAGAGTTCTTGCGGTGGAGAATTGCTTTTTTATTCTATGTTGTTCACAAAAGTCAAAGAATTCATCAGATATAAATTCCCCTCCTCGATCAGATCTTAGGCATTTGATTTTTCGATCTGATTCATTTTCAACCAAAGCTTTGAAAGCTTGGAACTTTTCAAATGCTTCATTTTTATTCTTTAGAAGACCTATCCAACACATTCTATAAAAATCATCAATGAACAAAATAAAGTATTTGTAGGTTTTAACCCCGTACAGAAATTACCTACATAGGAATTCTAAAAAACACATAAAATAAACAATGCGAGAGCATAACACATATACACAGAGATTTTCCCCTGGATCCCAAAACAGGGACTACCAGCTTGATTTTTCATTATATTCCTTTCAATGTTACAATACATATTTATACATGCCGAAGCATCCAATACCATGAACCGAAAACCATCGTGTCCAATATCATGGACCGATAACCATCACGTCCAAAAACATGTGCGAAAATCATGCACAAAACCATAGGTGGGTCTGCCCAACCTAACATAGGTTCCAAAACCAAAATTTTGGGGTTACCTGCACCACTCAAACCCCCTGTGACCCCCCCGTTATGCTATCGGTGCAACGAAAGGGGGGCTCCGCCCCCCCTCTAACCCCCCGGTTAACTATGTGGGCTAGTCATGAAAAGAATATAACACAACCCAACATTCTCCCACTTGTTGTTTTCTTTCCACAGGGGGCCACAAGAGAGCTTAGTCATTTATCCAACCCTGCAACACCCATTGTTTCTCTACACCAAGAGAACTTCTCGGAGCTCACAGATTTTGTCAATGCATCTACAGTATTCTTAAAAGTGTCCACCTTTACCAGTAACACCTTTTTGTCTTCTATCATATCCCTCACAAAGTGATACTGAACATCAATGTGTTTAGTCTTTGAATGATATGCAGGGTTCTTTGCCAAGAAAATTGCACTTTGGCTATCACAGTCTATCCTTATAGCTCCCTGTACTAACCCCATACTTGAACACAATCTCTACAACCAAAATACTTCCTTGCTTGCATGAGTGGCTGCCATGTATTCTGCCTCTATAGTTGATAGTGCCACTACAGATTGTTTCTTACTCATCAAACTGACTGCACCTCCAAATTGGTTAAACACATACCCACTTGTAGATCTTCTTTGATCCAAATCTCCAGCCAAGTCTACATCAACAAAGCCACGAATATCCAACACTCTGTCCAATCCTGGTCTTCCTTGGTAGCACAAACCATAATCACTAGTGCCACACAAATATCTGAAAACCCGCTTCACTGCTGTCCAATGCTCCTTTCCTAGTTTTGACATAAACCTGCTCAATACTCCCACTGCATGTGAAATGTCTGGTCTAGTACAGACCATTGCATACATCAAGCTACCAACTGCACTTGCATATGGAACACGGGACATGTCCTCTTCCTCTTCTTGTGTCTTGGGACACTATTCAGCTAATAACTTTACACCTACAGGAATAGGAACCTTCACCAATTTACTATCTTGCATATTAAATCTCTGCAATATTGTCTCGACATACTTCCTCTGGTTTAACCATAGCTTCCTCTTTGCCTGATCTCTTTTAATTTCCATGCCCAAAATATAGTTTGCAGCACCAAGATCTTTCATGTCGAATTTGGAGGACAATTGGGTCTTCAAATCCTGGATAATTTCTTTGTCATTTCCAACCAGCAACATATCAGACACATACAAGACCAAATAAATAACACAGTCACCAATTAATTTAAAATACACACAATGATCTACTTTGCTTCTAGTGAAGCCAAGTCCCCGTATAAATGTATCAAATTTCTGATACCACATCCTTGGTGACTGTTTTAACCCATAAAGAGACTTCTTTAACTTGCATACCAGTTCTTTCTTACCCTTCACCGCAAAACCTTCAGGTTGCTTCATGTAGATCTCCTCTTCCAGATCCCCGTGAAAAAATGTTATCTTGACATCCATCTGTTCTACATCAAAATCAAAAGTAGCAGCAACAGATAACAGTAATCTAATAGAAGTTACCTTGGCAACCGGAGAAAAAATATCACCAAAATCAATTCCCGGCACCTGGGAATAACCTTTTTCTAGCAACTGAGCTTTGTATTTCTCCACCTTTCCTTCTGCATTTGTCTTCTTCTTGAACACCCATTTGCTGCCAATGGGTTTCCTTCCAGCCGGCAACTCCACCAGATCCCAAGCCTCATTTTTGTGCAAAGATGCCATTTCATCAACCATGGCCTCTTTCTAGAGTTTTCCATCCCCTGAATCTACTGCTTGCTTCACAGTTCTGGGATCACATCAGTAATAGATAAAGAAAAATTTGAACAGAAAGCAGATGGACTATACCTTTCTGGTTGCCTTCTTTCTCGAACTGATCTTCTCACACCCGGAGTTTGTGGCTCTTCATATTCTAATTCCTCCTCTGCTGTAGAGTCTAATTCTTCCTCCTTTAGCTCAAACTCTATCTACTCAGGTTCCTTTGGTTTGACTTCATGTTTAATAACATCTTTCACCTCTCTGAACACCACATCTCGGTTGTACACAACCTTCCTTGTCACTGGATTCCAAAGCTTATAACCCTTTAAACCATCCTTATACCCAATAAAGATGCACTTTTCATATTTACTATCCAACTTGGTTCGTTTCTCCTTTGGAACATGTACATATGCATCACATCCAAATACCCTCAGATGTGAAAGAGAGGGTTTCTTACCAATCCATACCTCTTGTGGAATTTTATCCTCCAACGCTGATGAAGGTGATCTGTTGACCAGGAAACATGTTGTCTCCACCACCTCTACCCAGAATTCATGTCCTAACCCGACACCACTGAGCATGCTTCTTGCCCTTTCCATCAACGTCTTGTTCATTCTTTCTGCAAATCCATTTTGCTGAGGTGTATATGGAGTAGTCTTTTGCTGTGCTATACCACACTTCTTACAAAATTCTTCAAATTCCTTACCGCAAAAATCTCCACCGTTATCTGTCCTCAGCACCTTTATCTTCTTCTCTGTTTGGTTTTCCACCAAAGCCTTGAATTCTTTAAACCTGTCAAAGACTTCAGATTTATTCTTAAGGAAATATATCCATGTATTTCTTGAAAAGTCATATATAAATTATACATAGTACATAGACTTACCCAGTGATGGAACCTTCACAAGTCCAAACACATCACTATGCACAAGCTCTAATATATGTTTCGCCCTCTTACCACCAGAGGGGAAACTCACCCGATTCTGCTTTCCATATACACAATTTTCACAGAAATCAAAATCCAGAGAGTTATTACTCATACCTTATACCATACCTTTACCATGAAGTATTTGAAGGCCATTCTCTCCAATATGTCCAAGCCTTTGATGCCACAACATGGTCTTCTCTCCAGAGACCACTAGATTTTCTTCTCCACTTTCAGGAACCACAGAACTGTTGCACCCATCAACAACCGTTCTACCTTGCAGCGTGTACACAGTTCCAATCTTAACGCCCCACATCAATACCAGTTCTCCCCGAACCATCTTGAAAGTATCCTTCTCGAACACTGTTTTTACACCTGCATCATCAAACTTGCTTACAGAAATCAGATTTCTGGCCAATGCAGGAATATGCAGAACACCCGGAAGTGTTCTAACCCTTCCACCTTGCAACTTCAACTTTAATTTTCTGTGACCAACGATTCTAGCCTTCCTATCATCCCCTAAGAAGACATCACCACCATCGTATTTCTCATACTCGCAGAACCACTCTATATGGGGAGTGAAGTGAAAGGATGCACATAAGTCAATCAACCATGCCTCATGATCTACATGTGTACTTGAAGAAGCCAAGTACACATCCCCACCTTCATTTGAGGTGGTTTTTGCCTCTGCAGAAGGAGCATCATCAGATCCCTTTCCTTTATCAAGAGCTTTAGATTTACAGTCCCTTTTATAGTGCCATTCCTTTCCGCATTTCCAGCACACCACCTTTATAGGTTTTCCTGGAGATTTAGATCTCCCTCTAGATTTAGATCTCCCACTCGATGACTTATTTTTGTTTCTGTTCTGGGACCATCCTCATACAGACAAGGCATCACCATTCTGGATCTCCATATTTTTCCGTCTCATCTCCTCTGTCAGCAAGGATGAGGCTATTTCATCAAACTGCAAGGCAGTTTCATTGCTACCTATTACAATAACTAGACTATCCCACGAATCTAGGAGAGAACACAACAAACTGATGCACTTATCTTCATCTGAAATTTTAATATCAACAAACGTTAACTGACTTACCATAGTATTAAATGCGTTTAAATGCTCTGTCATCGAGTCTCCATCTTTCATCCTCAGGTTATACAGCCTTTTCCACAAGAACATTTTATTCACCAGAGACTTAGATTGGTACAAAGTCCCTAACTTGTGCCACAAAGCCTTCGACGTAGCTTCCCCTGATACATTCAGCAATACTGAATCTGATACACACAATCGTATTGTGCTCTTTACCTTTTGATCCAACTTCTTCCATTCTTCATCGAACACTCTCGTTGGTTTAGTACCCGAATCTACCGCGATCCACTGATCTTTATCCACCAACAAATCCTCCATCTTGAGTTTCCACAACTCAAAACTCTGACCATTAAATTTCTCGATCTCTATCTTTCCAATGCTCGCCATCTTCTTTCACCACCATAATCGATCTCACATATTTCCCACTGAACAGGGTCTACCACATGCCCAAGCGAAACCCCTCAGCAACAAAGGTGTCCCCTTGAAGCCAAAACAACTCTAATACCAAATGTAGGTTTTAACCCCGTACAAAAATTACCTACATACAAATTCTAAAACACATAAAATAAACAATGTGAGAGCATAACACATATACACAGAGATTTTCCCCTAGATCCCAAAACCGGGACTACCAACTTGATTTTTCATTATATTCCTTTCAATGTTACAATGCATATTTATACATGCCAAAGCATCCAATACCATGGACCAAAAACCATCGCGTCCAAAAACATGTGCGAAAATCATGTACAAAACCATAGGTGGGTCCGCCCAACCTAACATAGGTTCCAAAACCAAAAATTTTCGGGGTGCTGCCCTGGACCCCATAGAGTGGGGTTACCTGCACCCCTCAAACCCCTTGTGACCCCCCCGCTACGCAATCGGCGCAACGAAGGGGGGGCTCTGCCCCCGCTCTAACCCCCCGGTTGACTACGTGGGCTAGTCGTGGAAAGAATATAACACAACCCGACAGTATTCTTCTCCATGAGGTGAATTTTTCCTTGTTGGTCCACATAAATTAGTATGGACAAGTTCAAGAGGCTTACTAGCTAACCCTTCTTTTTCCATGAAGTGAACTCTGGTTTGCTTACCGATTTGAGATGGTTTTCATATTGTATTTTCTGGGATGCTAATATCTGGAAGATCACGAACAGCCTTGAGTTTGCATGCTTTTCTTATTTGATAAAAGCTTAGATGTCCCAATCTTCTATACCACAGCCAGTTTTCATTATTTTTGTTTAGATAGCATTGTTTTTGTCCTCCTTTGAGTATATATAAGTTGTTTGGAGTTCTTGTACCTTTCATCACGGTCTCTCCTGTATCAAGCTCACGAACAACACATCTATTTGATCGGAACACCACTTCATTTCCTTAATCAAACATTTGACTGACACTCAACAACTTATGCTTTAAACCATCTACATACATAACATTTCCAGCTTTAACCCTTTCTTTTAAGAAAACAGAACCTTTACCTTTTATGACAGCTAGAGTGTCATTTCCAGATGAAACATTCTTTTCCTTTTCTAAGGCATTATATGAGTGAAGTTTCTCTTTGTCACCTGTCATGTGTTTGGAGCATCCACTATCGATGTACCACTAATTTTCTTGTCCTTCTGCATACAAGGCTATACCACATCTTTCTGTTTGAGATTCTTTCCTTCTCCATATCTTTGGATTTAATGGCGTTTTCTCCTTTTGAGGTGTTTGCCAAAATTTTCTCGTGCATTCAGATTCTTCATGACCAAAGTTGTTACAGATTGAACATTCTATTTCATTTTCAAGAGGAGAAAAGTTATTATAGGAACTTTTCTTGATCCCTGTTACATTCCTTTGATTTCGTGCTTCTCTAATCATGGTGGTTTTGTAAGCAACACATTGAACAGCTTTGTGCCCAAAATTATGATATGAAAAACATTGCCCATTAAAGAAGTTTCTGCGACTATCAAATCTATTTACCTGTTGATTCTAGTTTCTATTGATATTCATCTTTGGAGAAAATTGAGTATGATTTGCATGAGGTTGGTTGTGGCTTCTATTCATCCTTGGAGTAAATTGAGTATGATTTACCTAGTGATCATCTTTATGCCTTTTCTGACGATTGTCATATTGTTCATTGGTCTTTGCTACATCAAGATAGCTTTTCGTGGAGGTTGACGGCTTATGTGATTGATATGCTTCTTTAGTATATCCAAGACCTGTCTTTATAAGAGGAGAACACTAAACTTTGATAATTTCATTTAAAGTTTCTGATCCTTTAACAAATCTAAGATTGAGAGATTTTGTTTTCTCAAGATATTTTCTTAGACCCATAATTTCACATTCTAGTTTTTCATTGTGCTTTTCCTTTTCAGCAAGTTGGTATGTCAAGGTATCTATAATCATATTCTTTTCTTCTAAATAGATTTTGAGTTTAGAGATTTCTTCATGAAAATTTTCCTCTTCTAAAGCATCCCAAAAGTTATCATCGTCATGAGCCATGAGAAGTCTATAATCATCACTATTAGATAAACCATCACTATCCTCTTCTAAACTATCCCAAAAATCATTGCTATCATAAGCCATGAGAAGTCTATAATCTTGTCCAGATTCATTTTCATCACTATTAGATAAACCATCACTATCTTCATGAGTATAGTAACTCATTTTATTCACAACTTGTTTCCTATTTCCTTTTGCATATTCCTTTCCTTTTTCATATTTATATGAGGACATCTGGCAGCATAATGACCGACTCTGCCACAAGAAAAGCATTTGAAAGGTAGCTTACCTCTAAACCTTCCAGAACCCCGTTGAAGCTTCTTAACAAAATTTACCTCATCTTCTTCTTCTGAAATGTGTCTTGATTCATTGTGTTCTTCCTTTCCTTTTGCTGAAGCTTTAAATGTGGCTTCTCTCATATCTGATGGACCTCCTTTTCTCATCTCAAAAGCAGTTAGGATTTCGTGAAGCTGTGTCATAGTGATATTCTGCAGATCCTATTTTTCTTCTATGACAGACACTTTTGATTCAAATTTAGCAGACAAGGATCTCAAAATTTTCTCAACTAAGGTAACTTTCTTTATTTCTTCACCCAGATTCTTCATACAATTAACAACCTCATCTATACGTAAGAAGTAACTAGCTATACTTTCATTACTATGCATCTTAAGAGTTTCATACTGAATTCTGAGAGTTTGAAGCTTAGCACGTTTTACCTGAGAGTCTCCTTCGTAGCTCTGAACAATTTTGTCCCATATCTCTTTGGCTAATTTGAGCTACATGACTTTGACAAACTCTGATTGTGACAAACTTCCCAATAAAGTATTGACAGCTTTGGCATTGGTTTCATATTGCTTTTTACCTGCCACATCTGTAGAAATTGCTGTTGGAAATGTATTTCCTCCTTCCACAATTTCCTAGACATCTGTTCCAAGAGATTGTAGATAGGTTTTGGTTCTTATTTTCCAATAAACAAAGTTGCTCCCATCGAATATTGGAGGTATGATGGATCCCATGCTTTCGTGAGTATTCATGTTGATGGATCTCCCTTCAAGCGATCAAGCTTCTTCTGAAGGACCTGCTCTGATACCAATTGTTCGAAATAATACTGAGAGGGGGGTGAATCAGTATTATCAGATCAATAATTTTATTTCCCAAATAGATTTATATACGTTACTTCAGTGAAGTGAACTAGCGTGTACACGCAACTGTGATTAAAGAAACCAGTGTATATCTAGAGAACTTGTGATTTACAAAAATTATCATGTGTTGAGCTTAAACCAGTACATCAGTAACTTATTAGACAGTGTAGTAAAAGCATAATAAAGCATCACACATAAGCAACACACATGAACACCAAGATTTAAGGTGGAAACCACCTGTTGTTGTCGTCTCTGTCTTCTATTAATAATAAGAAAATCTGTTTACAATCTTGTACTGGTGCAGACTCATACCAGTAAGCAGGCTTCTACCTGAAGAAGGTTACAACCTTCTCTCGTTCTTCAGCTTCTATTGGAAGGGAACTACAACCCCCTAGCTCTTGTACTAGCCAATGTGTTTACTAGTGCATAGGTTCCAGCCTACAGAAAACTCAACTCTTCCGCAAGGGACTACGTTTCATGAATTTTCAAACTGGATACTCCTAGATCACAACACCACAATCTGAAGGACACATTTCATCCAATTTTCATACTCGACCCATCAAAGACTTTTTAAAATTAAACTTGTATCAACCAATATTCAGTTAATCTGAACAATTAGATCACTGACACCATAACATTGTGCTGAACCCAGAACCCTGCATCGTCATTCAGAACCAGCTGTAACCTCAAAAATCATTCATTAGAGTGTATACGCTACTTGGCTGAACCCAAACTGTGTGTATATGCTACTTCCGTTAATCAAACCTACATATACCTTCAAAACTACTGCAAACATAAATTTTTGAATCAAGTTTGTACCAACCATCAATATACTTAATATCTACTGTCAACTTACAGAGCTTTACACAGGCAGGGACAGATATCACTTCTTTTCACCTATACAATCAATCAATCAAATGCCAGCCTCCTTATGCATTCAGTTTTACATTCAGATCTAAGAAGACTTCATTGACAGACAACAGTAAAACAACAAAATTTGATCAGATAGATCAGTAAGATCTAAAAAAGAAGCTTTTCTTTTGTATATGCTACTTGAAAGAACAGAACCTGCATGTATATGCTCTTTGGCCAAGATGAACCTACGTATAGATCTGCAAATATTGACTCAGAACTTTGCTGCAATTCCAGATTTCAAACAAACCCAAATCATGATAGATAATGAATAAAACAGGCGCAAAACATCAGATCTAGTCACAACCAATATCAGATCATTCAAGAATAAGTCATTTCGGGCCTCATGATCCTGATCCAATTTTGAACTCAAGGTGCACATAAATATTTCAGATCTAGTCCCAAACATAACCCTGCAACATAAAATATACTTCATATAGAAATATTATTTAGAATCTTATTCCTTGCACTCATTGGCCTTATGATCTTCTCCTCCTTATATAGCTTTCGGCCCTTTGTGAATACCTTGGAACAAAAACACTAAGTACCAATACCTTGGACCAAAAACTTGATTTTCCATCCCATACACGCTTTTCCTTCTATAAAAGTGCATGTATACGTATACGCTCTTTTTGTTCTATGTTCCTGCGTGTATACGCTACTTTGACAAAGTGAACCAACGTATACCTCTCTTTCTTCAATCTCTGGAGTCTGATTTGTAATCCTTTGTTGTTAACTTGTTGCACTGTGAACTGTCATCTGTGTGAGTTTCCATCAAGGACAACCCCTGTATCATAATGCCATCATCTTCAACTCCCCTTTGTGACTCTTGGACTTCCCTCATGACTCTTCAACTTCTTTACAAAATGACTCATTACATTACATTGTGACTCTTCACATTCCAATATTGACACTTGGAATTCCACTTACAAATTAATTACAAAATAATATTACAATTTACACTCGTACCCATATAAGACAAAATTGGGTAGAGCCAACTAGACAACCTAATAAGATAAAACATATCATGCTTGAGTTTGGGGAAATTCCAGCTCAACAAATTCCACTTGATGTTTCTCGACTACGTAGCAGTGCCAAGACTGGTATTGCGCATTGATATCCCCAAACTATGCAATGGTGTCTAGCTAGAAGCAGACTCTAGTCTCCATGGCATATGGGTACACTGACTTGGAACCGGTCTGTACTTCTACCTTGAGTTGGAGAAACATTTTGTTGATTTGGACAGGGCTACCAATGTACTTGAGCATACTCTATTTGTTTACTTCAATATCTTCCTTGATGGTAACCTATCTCCATTTTTCCAAGTATTCATCTATCTCCTACCTAACCTGGTTCATGCGCTTGATCTCCGTGAGTGAACCGACTGATGGGATCCTATCATATTTCACCAAGAAGTCCAGAATATTGTATAACCATGCATATGAGGCCTGAATGTTACCAATGAATGAGGCAAGTTGTTTGTTGTTCTGGATCAACATACAAACTCTTGATTTCTTCAACTCTACCTATTGCTTTGTTTTCTTTCCCAATTCAAGCGGTGCCCCTTTCTATTGCAATGATCATTCATGCACAGTAGGGATGGAAGATTGTACATTCCTGGGAGTTTTGACAAAATCTTTACACTACTGCTACAAGCCATGAAAGTGTAAAAGTTTCTTATGCATAGTAACAAGCTCCTCATAAATACTTTGCATGGTCTCTCCCAGTGTCGATACTTCACCGAGTATCACTGCCTTCATTTCTTCTAGATGGACCTGTACGGAAGCTGCGTTCTGAGCTGTTACTTGGAGTTGTTCAACCTCTTGCCTAATAACCTGCAATTTCTTTATTAAATCTATTATTCTCGACTAATAAATAATCTATATTTGAATTTGAAGAACCTACGAAACCTAAGTTGGTTGTGGAAACGACACCTGGATTTCTTCTGGTTTCAGTGACGATCACCCTTTCTCTGATGAATGCAAGAGATGCAAGTTCATTCGAAAATGTTTCTTCCTTGCTTGTACAATATTTTTCTGAAGCTCATCATAGGTCGGATTATACATATCCATCACCGAACCATCATCGAGAGGAACAATATCCTCTTCCTCACTTGGAGATTGCTTTGCTAGAGGATGGGGAGACTGAACGGTGACCTGTTGTGCACTTCGCATCAAGTTGACATCTTGGTTATGCAGCATTGGTTACTCCATGTCTTAAATTTTGATCAACTCCTCTATCTCTTGAGCGAGATCTTTGTCCTGCATCTGTTTTCTCTCCTTTTCTGATTTTCGGTTCTATTCTAACTCTTTAGCTTGTCTACATATTGTTTCTTTTGCTATTGCCTCTACTCTTCACCTTTCTTCTTCTTCTTGCTTATGATTCTCTTCTTCGTCTTTCCTATTTTTTGCCTATTCTTCCCCCTGCTTACATTCTACTTCGTACACCCTATATTGCCTCTTCTTCTTTACTGCTAAAGTCGCTTTCATAATGGTTGGATCTGATTTCATCTTGTGGCTTTGTTCTCCCCCTGGACTGTGCTCAACCTTCTTGTTTCCCTTCTCGTGCACTGGGTTGTGCACTTCTGCTGGCACTACTTCTGGAGTGTTGGCATGCTATAGAGAAACTTGTGAAGTTCTTGCAAAATTGATCGATTCATGGGACTTGGAGGCATTTTAACAATTCTTCCATCCATCCTCCTCTGACGAGTGAAAGCTCTTGCTTAGCCATTGAAAATGGATTATCGCACAGTGGTCTTTACAAATACTCCTCGAATCGTACAGATTGAAGTCCTAAGTACCGAATGCAATTTTTTTAATCGCCTTCCCTTCGGTATCCACAACTTTCAAGTTCTTAATATCTTACAATCTGATCTGTAAAGGAAGGATAGGCCAAGGTGTTTTCTTCTTCTTATGTAGAGATGTTGATAACCTTGTGGAGAGATGATACACAACCTCTTACATGAATAACTTGTCGGTGGCATACCTCAATAAAAGATGTGGTGAATTCTCTTTGCCAAATACCCTTAGGAAAGTTCCATCCAATGAGGCAAACCAATTTGCTATCTCCGCTGCTACTTCCATTTCCCTATGTGACATGCAAGGTGGCTCTTCCTCAAAGATCATCTTATACAACAGAATGAGTAAGTGATCAGTTAGCTTCTCCATTACTCCTTCGTGGTTGCACTCTGAATGTAGCTTGCAATAAACATACACGGAAGGCTCTTGTGGTGTCGAAGTCAACTTCATGCCAAGGAATGCATTGTGTGCATAGATTGCATCTAGCAGATATGCAGACATATAAAATCTAGCTTTCCTCCCTTAGGAGGGCTAAGGGCATTAGACACATGGAACTAGAGTTGTTGAGCCAACCAATCTGACCAGTTGAATGGCTTCCCTTCATTCACAACCTAGTCCAATAAGAAATCCCACCCTTCAGGAAAGGTGTTAGTGCTCTGCTAACCGTATATTCTGTAACATAAGATGATCAACAATTGGTAGACCCTCCTGAGATATTTTGTCTTGTATGTGTTGGTGGGTGTCTGAAAAAAATTTTATGGCTCTTTAACCCAACCTTTAACAATCTCCTTGGTGCTCAAGTGGTTGGTCTTTGCATAGAAGTATGAATTCATGAGCTATTTTGGCTCAGGTAAGTGGTACATGAGATGATAGTCTGCTACCAAAAAAGAAGCAAGCCATTTGTCCGCTAGTACTGTCAAGAGTCATAGTGTTTGGATCTGTGTGAGAAAGTGATTAGAGGAATTTTGAGGTCTAAAATGGGCCTCCTAAGAAAAATGTACAACCAAAATAAACTTTATAAGGACCAATAGGATTCGAGATGATGATGTCAACCATGGGGGATGATTCACCATTTTTGGAGTAAAAAAATAAAATTATTAAAAAATAATAAAATAATAAAACTACTTTTTCAACTCGTATTTTCAACTTAACTCCCTAATGTTTTACTCAAATTTCAAGCGGGAGTACTCATTGGATGCAAAATTTAATTCCCCATCCAAAGAGTACCTGTTCTTCGTACTTTTGATGGACCCTGCTTCATGAAAAATGAAAAATACATTAAAAATCGTGATTGCAATCACGTTTTTCATGTATTTCTCATTTTTCGTGTAGTAGGGTCCATCAAAAGTATGCAAAATGGGTACTCCTTGGATGAGGAATCAAATTATACATCCAACAATTGTTCCCGCTCGAAATTTGAGTAAACCTATAGGGAGATAAGTTGAAAATATGAGTTGAAAAGGTATTTTTTTTCCTTTTTCCCTCTAAAATTTGATGATGTAATGTAATCTTACTTTATTATTTCCACTATTATTTTATAATTTCCTTGGGGGGGCATTTTAGACCTCAAAATTCCCCTAATGATCCAACTAATAACATATACACATGGGAATGCTGGGTACCTGCATGTAACCCTGTGTAACCCTGACTTCTAGACATTAATGTACACATGCTAGTCTTCCAGATCTGTTTTGAAGTTCCTTGCTGAGAAAATTTCATTCACCTTTTGTCATGTAATATCTTATTCCTTTTCCACAAACAGTTGAGTTTCTGAGTATACTGGCAAGTAAATTGGTGTACTCTCAATTGCATCCCTACTACTACTCTTTGTTCTATCCTTTGAAGCAGTTCTCTTGGGTGCCATGATAACAATGATTGATGAAGAGAAATTCGCAACACCTGCAATACCTGTGAGAAGAAAAGCACTCATGGCAGACATAAAATAGCTTAATCAAATCAAATTCCAAAGAAAGATCAAGCAATAAACCAGTGAACTGATGAGGAGGATTTCACAATTTCTAAGGTGAGGGGGAGAGACTAGCTGAGGGAATTATGCATTGCACAGTCTCAATAGCCATTGATGCAGCTTGAGGATAGAGATTGTGTAATGTGCAGTCCAACCTGGGTAGACTATGGGAGAGACTGTGCATTGCGCAGTCTCAGTGGCCAAGGGTGAGGGCTTGAACCCTGGAACTATGCAATGCATAGTTGGGTCAACCTGTACTATGCATTGTGCAGTATTAGAGGCCAATCTTGCAACTTGAGCTCCAAACTTGCGCAATTCCCAGCTAGACAAGGTGTAAACTGGCCAAGGGAGAGGCAGATCTACCTTGTGAGAGTGTGGGAAACAAGCAGATTTGAGTGATGGTGCATGTTAAAGTGCAGACCTGACTAAGTATGGATAGATCAATGCAAAACAAGTGTGGAAGATTAACATGCAAAAGGAAAAACAAACATGCAAGAAGAGTCGCCACAATGGCGGTGACTAATGGGAAAAAACAAGAAAACTAATGCAACACTTGTGAAAGGCGAACGACAGACTGAAGCAACACTTGTACAAGATGATATACATTAAAACACCAACACCCATGAAAAGAAATAAGAAAAACAACACTCATATAATCCAAATGAAAAAAAGCGACAAAAGTAAAACTCACTCGGAAAAGCGCCGAAAACTCCACCGAAGGCTCCTTGATCTCCTTGGGAATGCTAGAGCTCCAAGATCAAATATACAAATGAGCTCTAGGGGTGTCTATTAAATAGATCTAGAATGATGACGTACATGCCTAAAATCAAGGAAAAAGCAACACTTGTCTGAAATTTCCAAACATAGTGAGTGTTCGACCTTCGGGATTCTTTTTGCTTCTTTTGCTTTTTGATTTTTTGGGAAACTTGCATGAACACTGCCAAGAAGGATTGCTTGCTTCTCGAGGGCTAGGAAACTTCTTGACTCAATGCATTGCACAGTTTCTGAACTCAAGGGATGGTTTCCGTAGTTTCCATCATCGAGGTTGGGCTGCCATCCAGAACTGCGCAGTTCTCAAGCTCAAGGTTGGCCTGCCAAGAGGGATAGCACAATTTTTGGAGGCAAGGTTGGCTTGCCTTCCAAGATTGCATATTTCCTGGAGGCAAACCCAGAAATGTTGCAAGGTTAAGTCAGAATGTTGCTTATGGCTGCAAAAGTTCAGATCAAGGTCAAAAAAACCAAACACAAGAACAACATAAAAAGATAAGTCTTGATCTAAACACGAATACTTGAGGATAGTGAAAAAAGAGCTCCTGTGGATAGAAGGAAGGATCCAAAATCAAAGCATGGGAAAAATTTTGGAGGGTGGTTGTAGCAGCTACAATAGATACATATGGTGGCCATCAATACATGCGAGACAGACATCAAAGAAAGAATTATAAAAGCATTGCAAAGTGATGAACACTTCTAGTAGATAAGTAAAGATTTGAAGCAAGATCCCAAGAGACCAAAGGGGGATGAATATCAATTTATAGAAAATTTAAAGAATCTAAGCGTAGATGAACTTCATAAAATACCTTATGTCGGTCATCTAGGATAATAAAAGATGATAATAGTGGTTATAAAATCATATTATTGACCAAGAATGAAGGGGGAAATCATTAAATATATTTCCAAATTTCTAGAGTGCCAAAAAGCTAAGGTGGAGCACAAGAACTGAACAAGACTATTATAGCCAATGAGTCATATCTATGGACTTCATCATTGAACTACCAAGAACTCCCAAGTAACATGATGTAATCATTGTAGTAATGGATAAGTCAAGCAAAGCATCTCACTTCATTACTATTAAATCCACACATAAATCAATAGAAATAACATATATTTTATGAAGGAAATTTTTAGGTGGCATCATATGCCTAGGAAGATCATATCTGATCATGATGCCAGGTTTACCTCAAAATTTTGGAAGGCCTTATTTGTAGGATTTGAGACACAATTGGCATTTAGCAGAACTATTGAAATTTGAGATTGACCCTTATATTTCAATCCAAATGGAAATTTGGAGTTTGGAGGCCCCAATCTCGACCCCTAGTCATATTGTCAATAAGAGGGCTCGTGACCATGAGCTAGCAGAAAAAGGGCTTAACAAATATTGGGCTAACAATACTGATAAGGACTTCCCTAGCACCAACCATCATAAAGCCCCGGTAAATAATGAACCTAAAACCTTGTTAGTTAATGTATATGGAGAGTCGAGGGTGTCAAAAGACGTGGATTAGGTCATCAAGAAATCGATATTAAAACCCTATGAACTCCCAATACTAATGGGAGCATATAAGTCCATTCACTTATGAGAATATTCTTATCATAAGGGGTTCATTAAGCAAGCATTGGAAATTAGGATAACAAGAGGATGACCTTGTGCATCATGTTAATCTCTTGGTACTAATGGAACCTAAAATCCCATTTATTGTTAGAGGGGTACTTTTCAATAGTTGATAGAGGGTAGTGATAAGTGTTCGGGATCGTGTGTCAGAGAAGAGGCAAGGATTTCAAGAAATTTATCCCAAAAGGACCAAACCCGATAAGGGCCCTTGACATTACAAAAGTTGATGTGGCATCGATGTGGATATGACACAACATCGGCATGGAGATGATGTGACCATATGAGGTGGAATGTGACATGAATATTGGGATATTATCCTCTTGATGTATGTGATGTTGAGATACTTGGATGTTTGGATCCATTAGGTTAACCCCTGGTAATGATAGAACCCAACAAGTGTGTTAGGTGAAAGAAAAGTAGGCTCTGTTAATTGACATCTCATTATCGAATTGGGCTAAGCAAAAGGTGAGCTCCACTGTGTGGCCCAGGAGGGCGAGGAGGGTATTAATAATGTCAAGCCAAGCAGTAACTCCTCAAAGCAAAAATGATTCGTATGTTTATTCCTTCAGGTTGGTCTTCATTATATACATGAGGGAGAGACTGTTCACTTCATCTCCCGATGACTGTTCACATTACTTATTTATTTATTTACATTATGTTCACCCAATCCTGATGATTAGGTGTCAACATTCCCCCCCTTAATCTGAAGGGATGTTGGTGAGTCCAAGCATCATTCTGAATCGTTCAAGTTTTTCTCTTCCAAGCGCTTTGGTGAAGATGTCTGCAATTTGCTCATTAGTGGAACAATGACGGAGATGGATTTTTTTGGCCTCAACATGATGTCGAATCAGATGATATTTAGTATTGATGTGATTCGTTTGATCATGGAACTTTGGGTTCTTGGCCAACTTTATTGCAGAGGTATTGTCAATCATGAGTGGAGTTGATAGTACTTGTTTTACCTGCAAATCTTCAAGAATTTTCCTGAGCCACACAATTTCTTTTGTTGCTTCAGCTGCTGCCACGTATTCTGCTTCTGATGTGGAATCTGCTGGAACTGATTGTTTGCGTGATCTCCAGGAGACAGCTCCTGGTCCAAGACTCATAGCATATCCTGAAGTAGATACCCCAGTTTCTTTGTCTCCATCGAAGTTTGAATCAGAGTATCCAATCAAGCTGAAGTCGTCCACCTATGTATACTTGATTCCAAAATCTTGAGTTCCCTTCAAGTAGCTTCGAACTCTTTTTGCAGTAGACCAACGTCCCTCACAAGGCTTTTGCATAAACCTGGAGAGGATTCCAACCACAAACGAAATGTCTGGTCTGGTAGTAGTTAGGTAGTTGAGACTTCCTACAAGCTGTCTATACTTTGTTGCATCCTCAAATTCTTTTCCTTCAATAGATGTGAGCTTTAAGTTTTGTTCCATTGGAGTGGTAAGAGGATTGCATTCTGTCATGCCAAACCTGTTCAATAGATCTCCAATGTATTTATTTTGTGAAAGAAATATGGACTTCGGATGTTGGGTTACTTCAATACCAAGATAGTAATGAACATAGCCCAAATCAGTCATTTCAAAACTTTTCCCCAATTCCTTCTTTATGGATGCAATGTAGCTTTCATTGTTCCCTGTCATCAAAAGATCATCTACATATACCACAAGATATACAACTGTTTTGCCAACTTTCTTGACAAATAAAGTTGCATCATCAAGATCATAATGCTTGAAATTGAGTTTCAGAAGATGCTCAGTTAGTTTTTCATACCAAGCTCGCGGTGCTTGTTTGAGGCCATATAAGGACTTCACAAGTTTGCATACTTTATGTTCATGTCCTTTCACAACAAATCCTTCAGGTTGGGACATAAAAACATTCTCTTTTAGATCTCCATTCAGGAAAGCAGTTTTTACATCCATTTGATGGACTTTCCAACCGTTCTGAGCTGCTAGGGAAAAGAGTGTCCGGATGGTAGCCCATTTTGCTGTGGGGGCAAAAGTCTCCTCGTAATCGACCCCTTCCTTCTGCACAAAACCTTTTTCCACAAGCCTAGCTTTGTGCTTGTCAAGTGAGCCATCAGCTTTATACTTGTTCTTGTAGACCCACTTGCAGCCAATTGGTTTGGTTCCTAATGGAGGATCAACCAGCTTCCAAGTGCCATTCTTTATGAGGGCATCATACTCCTTTTGCATCGCTTCTTTCCATTCATCATGAGAAGCAACTTATTTGAAGGAAGTTGGTTCAAAAACTATAGACAAGTTCAATTCACAATCATAAGAAACATCCATATCAACAGGTGAATTAGAGTCATCTACATCACCTCCATTTTGCCAGTTTGAATTTCTAGTTCCTGTCTTTCCAACCTCATCGGGATGAACACTTTCAAGTGTCTTTGTCAACCACTTTGGGGGACTTTTCTCAGATGGTCCAAGCTGCTCCGTTGATTGAGTTAGGACTGAATCAAGATTAAGTCTCCCAATTCTATCAATCACATCACTTAAAGCATCATCCGTTGTTGGAGTTTCATGCGGGGGAGAGTGTTCTTCAGAAGAAGATTCCACATGTTGATCTAGTATAGGAATCCCCCCTTCAAGATGTGGAATCTGGTTATCAAGTTCTTGAAATGATTTTGCTTTTGTGAATCTATCCAAGCGATCAAGTTTTCGCTCAACAACATTGTCATTTTTGGATGATTCAAGAAAAATTACATCTCTAGATACAACAGACTTTTTATTTACTTCATCATAGAGACGGTATGCTTTGGAGGTGTTTGAATACCCCAAGAAGATACACTTACGACTTCTTGCACCAAGTTTGTTTCTACGTACCTTTGGTATCAAGGCATAACAGGTGGAACCAAAGACCCTGGGATGCTTTACTGAAGGAACATGTTCGTACCACATTTCATGAGTCTTGTTTCTAATAGCATTAGATGGACATCTATTCTTTATATATGCAGCACATAGAAGCATCAGGCCAAAACATTATCTTTACATTTTTGAAGAAGAGCATGGATCGTACCATATTTAAGATTGTCCTATTCATTCTTTCAGCTACACCATTCTATTGGGGATTATAAGGTACAGTTGTTTGATGTTTGATCCCATGTTGGCGAAGATAGTTTTCAAATTCATTTGATGTGTATTATTTTCCATTATCAGTGCAAATAGACCCAATATGAGATTGTGCATCATTTTCAATCCATTCATGAAAGTTCTTGAATGTTTGAAAAGCATCAAATTTGTTCTTCAATAAATAAACCCAACACATTCTGGTGTAGTCATCAATAAATGTCATCATATATTTATTTCCATTTGCAGAAGGAACAGGCATTGGACCACATAAATTTGAATGAATGAGTTCAAGTTTTCTATGTGCTCTTGAATGTGAATCATGAAAAGACTATTTGCTATGCTTTCCTAGAATACAAGCATCACATTGCTTAAATTCCCTAGGAATTGTAGGCAAACCAGCAACACCATTTTTCTTCAACAAGCGGAGACTGTCATAGTTCAAATGTCCAAATCTAGCATGCCATAATAAACTTGATGGAAGTGTACCTTCTTCATAATGAGAATTGTATGAGAAATATTGTGCACGAGCAGAGGTTCCTTGCAGCTTGAAAAGTCTTTCTTCTTCTATTCCCCTCATGACAAGTGAGTGGTCAGATGATTTTCTTACCTCAAGCTTGCCATCAAACATATGAATGGAGTGACCTTGCTGGCAGATGTGGACCAAGGACAGCAAGTTTCTCTTGCGCTGTGGGAGATATAGAATATGATGCAGAAGAAAGTCTGGAAGACCAGGCAGTTTAAGCTTGATTGTGCCAAGCCCTGATGGCTTGATTTTTGATTGGTCTGCAAAGTATACTGCTCCATCAACATTGTCAGTAAATTCTTGAAAAAAAACTTTTCTATGAGTCATGTGGAAGGTTGCTCCTGAATCAAGCAACCAATCATTTTTCCAAGAATCAAGTGAAGCATTAAATAAATATTCATTTACTCCAATATTACATTGTGCCACAACATAGTGAGCGGATTCAGGTGCTTTACCTTTGTCTGTATCATCAGTTTTATCTTTATGTTGGTTTCTTTCCTGCTCAATTTTGTCCTATGGTAACTTGCATGTAGAGGCATCATGTGATCCATTTCTTTTGCAGCGTATGCAGTGCAAATCTACCTTTTCTCCTTGAGAGTGTCTACCCCCCCACCTCTGAAATATCTTCCTCTTCCTCTTCGACCACCTCTTCCTCTTGAAGAATCTTGAGCAAGATGCTTTTCTTTATGAGCAAGGCACACAGCCTCTTTAGAAGATTCAGGGGTTGTCTTCTTTCCAAAAGCTTTCTCTCTTTCAGCGAACTTTTTCACAAGAGAGTCAAAGGTGATATCTTTGAGATTTCCATTTGCTTGCAATGACTCAAGATAATTGGAGTAAGTAGGATAAAGTGCTTTCAGAAAAGAATTAAGAGGAATATCCAATTCAACCTTAGTGGATTTGATATCATGCATTATAGACTTGACTTCAAATGCAAGAGCAAGAGGATCATTATTTTGCAGTTCAAGAGTGAAGAGTTTAATCATGAGTTGAACAACTTCAAGTGCAGAATGTGAGTCATAGAGTTCTTTCAGCTTTTGTAAGGCTTCAAAAGCAGTTGAAAATGGCAAAATATGGCGACTCACCTCTTCATTTACAAATGTTGCGGTTAATGCATAAATTTTGTTGTTCTTGTTTTCCAAATGACGAGCTCTTTGTCTGATGTAGGTTGTTCTGGCTCTTTGTCTCCGTCTCCAACAAACACTCCTTTCCACAACTCATTGAAAATGAGGGTGTGTTTTATCATCCGGGACCACTTAGGATAGTTCTCTTTGCCTGTGAGAATTATTCCCACAATGGATATGATTGAATGCATACTGTAACAAAAAACTTCTGCTACAAATTTTTTTTTTTACTCCTAATGGAGAAAATATATTTCTGATATGACTGGACAGAAAATTCAAATGTCAATACGCAAGATTGTAAATACACAAAACTATACAGCGCATTCAACTGGACAGCGCTCTAAATTGGACAGTGTAAATACAAAAATTTATAGCGCATTCAACAGAGGTATATACAGCACTCCAACAGCGTCTCTCGGCTACCACCGTGGGCTCGAATCAGCGCAGCACTTTACCAATACACCACCGCAATGAACAATGCAACTTCAAAACGGTTCAACGCATACCATTTAACATATTTTACATGGCTTACCAATGTCCCAAGACAACGTTCAACGTATGGCATACCAAAACAGCTTTAATACAATACCAATCAGCGTGAAGATGCTAGCCAACGTTAATATAATACCACAAACTTCAGGCCAGCGTTAATATAATACTACAAACTTCAAGCCAGCGTTAATATAATACCAAAAACCTCAGGCCAACGTTAAAAAACTTCAGCACATGTCAGCATAGCTTTTCATGTATAATTGATTTAAAATAAAAAATCGTACCCAACTTTGCCTGGTAAAATCACCATATCAGCGTAGCTTTTCATGCACAATCGATTTAAAATAAAAATTGTTTCCAGACACCCGGCCTCCTTGTAATCAAACGAGCATCCAACACTTGAAACCAATCCCACATGCTTTTTGCAAGTTTGGCATCCGTTCGGAGTCCTTGTTGGCTCTTCGGAAGACGCACCAGCAGAATTCCCATCATCTGAGGATGACCCAACAACTCCAGCAAGGTTTTGAAACAATGGGCGGAATGGTTCGTTCAACACAGAGAAACAAAGGGCGGATTGGTTCGTTCAACGCAGAGAAACAATTCAAACGTTATGTTGTTGCTTCTTCCAACAGTGCGTTAGACAGTGGCAGCGATCATGGAGGGGACAGAGAGCACAGTAGACAGTGGACAGAAAGCAGTAGGCAGTGGATAGAGAGTAGTAGGCAGAAGGGAGTTACAACTATTTTGGGAGTTGGCTCTGATACCATGTCAGGCCAGGCAGTAACTCCTCAAAGAAAAAATGATTCGTATGTTTATTCCTTCAGGTTGGTCTTCATTACATACATGAGGGAGAGACTGTTCACTTCATCTCCCGATGACTGTTCACATTACTTATTTATTTATTTACATTATGTTCACCCAATCCTGATGATTAGGTGTCAACAAATAAAACCCAAAAGTACATTAAGTGATGAAAGTTGATGGAGAGGTTGGGCTTCTTTATTTGATGACCCAATATTGGGTCAGGTGGAAATGGGTCATGCTCATTTAAAGGCCAATAATTACCCCCAAGGGACGAAAGTTGATATACCTGCTAGCGGTCTAGGTTGGCGAACATGGACTAGTACAAGAATGACACATGGCCAAGGGATACCATCTAGAATTTAATGGATGTTAGTGTGGCCTTAAAGAGTAGATCTTTAAATGGGAATAACTTTGTTCCTGTAGCTAAGAAAGAGGTTAAATTTATATTATTGGAAAGCTCTTAACGAACGGAGGACATTAGTAGTATCAGAATTAAGTTTTTAGGTGGTTAAATAAGAGGAATTTTGATAACATTTTCTTCATAATCAACCTTCAAGGTCAATTATAGATAAGCCTTGCAACCCTAATCAGGAATTAGGGGGCTATGTGTGTTAAATTGAGGCTGAAGAGGACACTATAATTGTTGTGGCACCTCATCTTACACTTGCCAATTTGGTTCTCTAGGGGATACCACAGTGGAGAGGAAGTATACATCTAATTATTATAATCATAATTGAAATATTAAGGATGTGAATAAGGCATACCTTAGTGGATTGTCTTGGTGGTCATTATATTCATTGATTGATGAAGCAAAATTATTCCATATTCTCCTCCACTCCTTGGCACACAAATTTTAAGCTAGGTAAGGATACAAAGTTGTTTGTTTGATGATTCTCCTTAAAACCCTAAAAAATTCCACTATGCAAAATGAACATTCATTTTTGGCATGCTTCCTTCTACAAATGCATAGATCCCTTTAAATGTCTTCTTTTTTTCTTTTTATCTATATAGTATCCAATTGCATAGTCAATGAATGTAGTATATACATTTTCATGTCCTCTAGTATGGTCCCAACTTCAAATTTGGTTAGCCTTATTGCTTTTAATGATTGTGGGACAACATTTTTGAAAGTCTAGAAGCATCGTTGGTAGCATCTATCCCAACCAACAAGCTTCGAATGAGTTCCTATTCAATATTGATCCCTCCCATCATGGAGTAACTCCCCTTCCTTTGTGGAACCTCTATCCCACTAATAGTGGATCTCATCCCTTGGAGAATGGATCCATAACTTCCCATTCTTGGCCTATAAAGCTACTATAGGTCTGAGGATTGGGAGAGGACTATTGGAAGTAGGTTTATGCTGTTGAGATTAGGTTGGAAGGATTTTCTTGCAAGGGAGAGGGTTGGATATTGTAGAAGGGATTTTCAACATCAAGGCTATATGGTTGTAAGGATTTTCTCCAGTTTTATAAATAAAAGCAATTGTTCTTTCTAAATTAAATGTTCATTGATTTAATTTGTGGGATTCCTTGATCACCTAAATGGATTTTGGTTGCATATTGATCAGTTTATGATATATAATTGGTTAATTAGTCCATTTATCTCTTTGATTATATGTTGTATGGTTTGATCTCTTGTTTGTCTCTATCTTTGTAGATCTCTTTCAAGATAGTATGGAGAAGCTGTCAAGAGCGACGAGAGGACATCTAGAGCATCGAGGAGCGAATGGTCAAAAGCTTTGAGGGACTTCATCAATCATTTCATTAAATCGGTAAGAGGCCTCTATCATTCTATTTACTTTGTCAATTAGAGTCTAGGGAAAGGTAGTGTTTATGTTTTTTTGTTACTAGAGTTCTTTGAAGTCTAGGGAGACCGCTCTTGTCCGCAAGAGGGATTTGTCCACATAACAAATTTACGACTCCACTGGGGAAGCGTTTCAATCTCCATTAATTTTCCTTATTTTACCTTTTCAACCTATTACACAAGCCTTCCTAGAGCATCTGAAAATTTGGATTTTGGATTGGATTTGATTAATTTTTATTTTTTCTTGAATTTCCCCATTGTGTGCACGTTTACCTTAGGCACAGTGCACACTTCTGCGCATTTTCCCTTTAGCAACAAAGTGTATTTGCACTGGTTTATTCCAGAGCCTGCGCACATGCCTGGAACTTTTGAAAAACTCAGTTTTATCCTCTTGAAATCCAAACTTTTGGTTTTTTCATGTTGTTTTACACTTATTTGAACCTCCTGTGAGTGATTGTCAGTTTGGTTGAATGTTATGAAGAGGTTTACTTATGATTATCTTCTTTTTGCAAATTAGGGTAAGGTCTTATCCTGTCAATTATCGATTTATCAAATGAGATGTCTATTAGTCTTGTTGTCTTGACTGTCTATCTTTGTTATGTCGATTACATCACATTTTGAGTCCATTTTTCTCTTTTGCAAAAGTTTGATTTATGTGTCAAAGCCGATGATTTGCAATATTAGGTATTGTTTGTGAAAAATATTTATTGTACTTGTTTTGAAATGGAAAATCATTTTTCTTTCTATCGCTGAAGTGTTCATGAACCGTACTTTTGCTGCAAGTAAATTCGTAACATTCAATTAAGGAAAATTCATTTTTAGTTATTGTTGGTTTCTTGTTGCATTTTTCAAATTTCTGAGTGCTTGTATGAAAAGAGAAATTTCTTGTTTGCTTATGTTATTGGGCAAAGTGAAAATTTGAAATTGTTTTCAATATTCGGGTGATTTGAAATTGGTTATTTTCATTTTAGGAAAAGGGTTATAGTGGGATTTAGAGTTTTGTTTATATTTCAGTTGAAAAAGTGAAAGACTATTTCCTTGCTTTAGATAGATTTTCATTGAAACAAAATATTGTATCATCATTTTTTATTGCATTAGGATTGCGTCAAGTCATAATTTCATCAAGTTTCACATCCATTACCTTTGCGTAACAACAACTATTAAAATAAACGCTAATTAAAATCAATCTAAAAAGTTTTATTCTTAGGGATTTTTTCCACCTACAGTATATTAAGTTGTGGCTTTGGAATAGAGAAGTGAGTAAACTTTCCAACGCTGCAAAAAAACACTAGAATCTTGTGATAGGGAGATAAATGCAGTTATTTCAATGTTGCTTTGGGAATCTCCCCTTACAAAGGAGTCAAGCACGAGATCGTATCAGACCTAGTGAAGTGATCGTAACCACTTCATTGGCTATGGTAGAGTGATTTACACGTATTACAACGGTGTCTAAAGGTACTTGAGGTTAATTGAAAGTAAACCTCCAATTAACCATGTTTAGGAGCTTTCAAGGGGATTGAGTTTTGTTACTTTGCCCTTGCGTGTACATCTGATCTTCGATTGTCCCCCCAAGTAGAATTGTTGTAGTTGGTAACCTTAGTGACCATAATCCTTGGGCTATTACGTGAGGTGACAGAGGAGGGAAGGTCCTATTGTACCTGGAACAAACGTTGACTAGAATCATTTGGACTATTTGGAGGGTGATCTTCACTCAAGATGGAATAAGTGAAGTTACTTGCACCAGTTTGTTTCATTAAGCAGGTTTTCAATGTAACTAGTTCCACTCGCTCATATCTACAGCCACTTTTCACTTTTATTTCTATGACATTGGATTTCATTACCAACTAGTGATTTCATTGTGAAAATCTTGTTTGCATGGTTCGAATCCATAGATTTTTTAGTGTGTGTTAATTGTTTATTTGTTTTACTTTTTAGTGAACTTAGGATTGGATTGTGAATATTGTTTAATTTTGTGATATATTTTAATCGTGGCTTAATCACCAAGGCAGTCATGTAGAATGCAAGTTAAACCTCCTAAATACAAACCAAGTCAGTTGGAAAAGAACCTGAAACATCAAAAGTTTTACAATCTGAGACAGTAGAAACCAAAGTGAATCCAACGCAAGAAGTAGAATCAATTTTAGTTTACTTTGGTCCAGAGATTACCAAAGTAATTCACACAAAATCTGACATTGGTGAAGTTTCGAATACTGAACTTACCGAACCAAACGTAGAACATCCTGAATCTGAAGTTTCTCAACCTGAATCACCTTCAGCTATTTTAGCTCCTACTCCTGAGCCACCTTCACCTCGAAGGAAGCTGATAATTACGATTGAATTACCTCATGGGTTAATTAGCATTGAAGATGTTACCGAAGAAATAGAGACACCTCATTCTCCATTTACCAGTACTAAAACTTTTGACCCAAGAGTTCCTTTCTCTCCTTTCCGACCTGACCCTTGGTATTCTACCACTTTGAGTTTTTTAGGTCAGAATTTGTCACTGCCACGCATTCCTTTTTATTCACTAGAAAGAAATATGTCAGAAATTCCTATTGGGAGTGAACCTATTGATTCATCCATGTTTACCAACTCCCCGGAATCACTATTGTATGGTGGTCCATCAGTTCCTCCTGGATACCAGTCACTTACTGGGACTTTTTCAGGAGTTGCTTCTTCTCCCCAACCTTCTACTTGGTCATCTGGTTTATCTACATCTATTGTTCAAAGCATGACTTCCATGCCTGAAGCGCTTATGGCATCATATCAATAAATTTACATGGTTTATGGTAATTCAAGTAACCCCGACTGGCGTTTATTACCAGCCTGGGGGGAAACCACCTTATCCTCCACCTAGAGGACAACCTATTCCTGGGGGTCAACCTTTTACCAGAAATTATGATTAGATATCTTAGCCCAGCCTAAGTCAACCTGTTGTAAATCAACCTTTACTTGGTACTCCTTATCCTAGGATGAACACTATTTGGAATCCTACTTTTAATCAATAGTATGGTCCAGGTGCTCCACAAGTTCCAATTTATCAACCTGTTCAGCCTACTGGACAAGTTATTCCTCAAATACTTGTTCTAGGTATTTTCGTACCTATCCAAAAACCTATTGAGGGGATTCCTCAAACAGTTGTCCAACAACTTGTCCAAGGAATTCCTCAAACACTTGTTCAGCAACCGATTCAATGACCTGTTTAGATTTCACCATAGACCACTATTCAAACGACCTTTCGCAATGGGTTCCAAGTTCTCCTTAGACACCTATTCCAAGAGTATCGAAAACAACTGTTCCAATAACCCCTCAAATATATGTTCCTCGGACTGCTCAAGTAATCCCACGGGCTTCTACTTATCAAATTATTCCTACAGTCCAGCCTATACCACATATTCCTATCGAAAAACCCATTGTAGGAACAGTGCAAACACCTTTTCAAGGTCAAGCTTTCCAAAGCCCACCTTTTCAAGGTCAATCTTACTAGGTTCCACCTTTTCAAGGACAAGTTTTTCAAAGTCCTCCTTTCCAAGGTCAAACTTTCCAAAACCCACCTTTTCAAGGTCAATTTGTTCAAATTCAACCTGTTCAAATTCAATTTGTTCAAGGTCAACCTTTGCAAGGGCAACTTATACAGGGGAAATATTACTTAGGTCAAATGGGTCAAGCTCAACCTTTTCAAAGTCAACCATACCCCAGTCATACTTATCAAGTCCCTGTTCAACCTCAACCTGGTATGGTTCACCCTGGTTACCCTAGTGGAATTCCAATTCCAACTGCATAAGCTATTCTAGGATATCCTGGGTATCCTCCTCCAGGGGTTGGTCTTAGCCCGCAAGGTTATCAATCTTTACCGCAAGACCCTAACTGACAGTTACCGTTTATTGCAACCCTAGATCTACCAGATTTATCCCGATTAACCAACAATCCTATTTATTATTATCCTTATTGGCGGGCAATTCCTACCAAGTTACTGAGTGACATACCTAGATTTGAAGGCAAATCGAGAGAAGACCCATCCAATCATGTGATGACATATAATATTTGGTGTGCATCGAATTATTTAATCGATGATTCCATCCACCTTCTCCTTTTCCAATGAAATTTAATGGGTTTGGTAGCCAAATGGTACATTGAACTACCTCGCACTTCTTTCCATAACTTTAACTCCCTGGAAACTACATTTTTAACCCACTTTAAGTTACCAATCCGTTATGATATTGTTACAAAACTATTGACTTCATTAAAACAGTGAAAATCCACTCACATTTCCGATCATATCCATGAATGGAGACGTAGATGTCATTTAGTCAAAGTTTTCATTCTAGATCAGATTTTAGTTGAGTGGTTTACAAAGTCACTTCTTCCTATTATTACAAAAGATGTTTCCAAGAGAGGTTTCGTCACAGAAGAGTAGGTAATTTCTCGCGGCTATTATTTAAACTTAGTCTACAATAAATCTGGGACTTTGTAAGAAAAAAATCTTGAATTTACCGCGCCCTACGGGTGAACCTATCCTTACGTCTCCTACAGGATCATGATCTAATGCAACTGATGGTATTATAGGTTTTGTTAGCCAATCATCGAAGGGAAGAAGAAAAATTCTAAAAATACGTAGCGTTTGGCCATACAAGATACACCGTCTAAAAGCCTCCCTCTGGAAACTATTTCCGAAATCAATGTTGTAGAATCATCTACCGGCGAGATGAATTCAAACAGAAATAAAAATAAAGGGAAAGGTAAATCAAAACAAAATGCCTATTCAAAGGAGAAACCTGCTAAAACTGAGCCTACTGACAAAAAACGAAAACCTCGCTATCCTTGCCTTATTTGCAATGAGGATCACTATATGAAAGAATGCCCACATCGGGCAGAGCTTTCTAAATTCATTAAAAGTTATCCAACTCTCATCATAATAGCCCTAGTGAAAATTTCATGTAATAAAAGTAATAAAGGCAAAATAATAACCACAGTTGGTGGGACACTTATTCCAAGCTGAATGTTGGGTGAGACATCCTAGTGTGAATATTCATTTCGGTTAATATGGCTAAGGAAAATGGCAAAGGCAATGGCTAAGGCTTTGGAAAGGCAAAATGGAATTTTTGGCACATTTATTTATGAAAATAATGGAAATTAGTAAAAAAATAAGGTGAAAAATCACACGTTGCATGTGAGCAGGAAAATAAAGAAATAGAGACCTCATTCATAAAAAGGATTCTAAGAATCAGTATACAAAATTTTGTCAGTTCAGTTTTGGAGCTCTCTCATTATTCTCTCTCTCTCTCATACTCTTGGATACTTAGAGTTTTCTTGGAACACTCTTGGAGCAAGAAAGCGCAAGAGGACATCGGGATCAGCAGCTACAGCGGATTTGGCTTGTAGGTACCGAGTTGCATGTATGTTTTCCTCACTAGTTTTGGCATGCATGAAATATGCATGTGGATTATTGGTTATGATTTTTCACTGGCATGGAGGATTGCCTAGATTGACAGTGGATTGCCTAGATTGACAGTGGATTGCCTAGCCTTTGCATTTCTTGGATCGCCATGACGATTGTGGGTCTATTTCCTTGTTTTGTTTTGGTTGGTTCTCATGTTTCATTTAGCTTGGGCTAAGTTATTAGTACCTGGAAGCCTTGGTTTGACAAACTCTTTGGAATCCCTTGGTGGGTTGAGTTACTAATCCTAGAAGCGTTGGTTGGACAAACACTCTGGAAGCTCGACGACCACTGTGGGTTGAGTTACTAGTCTTAGAAGCCTTTGTTGAAACAAACATTCTGGAGCCCTGGAAGGCTTGGGTAGAGACCAATATGATGATGGTTTTGTGATGTCCGAACGTGTGGTGGAATCATTGTTTGATGGGTTGAGGTGGTTGGCCTCTAGAAGCCTTGGATGATTTTCCACTGATGTGTTTTATGAGATCCCACATTCATGCTTGGAATATGGCACGGGGGTGAATGGTTGAAGAGAAATTTGGCTCAGCCATTCTATGATCAGGTGGAATGCGGAAGTCCCATCCCAGGTTTGGATTTTTCATCATCAATATGAAGTTATTTCTCCTTGTATTTCTATGAGTATTATATTGGTTTATATGTGGATTATATGGTTGTGATTCCCTTGGTATTTTTGTTGCTATTATGATGGTTATGTATATGTTTTACGACAATAGCTATGTCTGGATCTCATCGTGTTTTTACTTGTAAATGAATGAATAATATATCTATGACCTAATGGATGAAATGGCAACTAATGTGTTGAGGTATCAACGTTTTTTAGCGATTCTCAGCTAAGTATGAAACCCCTATGCTTAGATTTGTTATTTACATGTAGATCACATATTCGTGATATGTTTGACGAAATGCTTATCATGGCTAGTAGGGGTACAGTCAAGGGCTTGTTCAAGTATTTGTATTTTCCTCATTGTTTCCTTGTTATCTTTATGTTTTGAAGGTGTCATTCAATTCTGGGCAGTGCCCTGGGCTCTCGGCCTAAAAAAGTGGCTCAAACCCTGGGGACGTTGGCACGGTACTTAGAAAAATAGTCCCTAGACACTGGCATGCCTTGTCATGAGAGCGTCCAAAGCCTCCTGGACATTGTGATGCCCATAGCATGGGAGCATCCGAGTATCAAGTGGTCTAAAACCTTAATGGGACCCAGGGATTGGTTACTAGAAATGTTGGGATGGTTCTTAGGGGTCCTGTAGCTGATGTTGAAGGTCTGTATGGTGTGTTTCCGTCAGTTCCACTTCCTTAACATGACTTAGGAGGTTGAATCATATCATAGTAACTTCACGTCACATGTTTACCCCGGTTAGCTAGTTACTTGGGTAGATGTGGGAGGAGGGTGTTACACCCGCTGTGTTGAAGGATCCATATCCTTCTCAAGACAACAAAATGGTTTCTCATAACACTTCTTCCTCTACCACATCACAAGATATCATGATGATGTATTTGTAAGAAGTTATGGTAGCTACGAGATCGAAAGATTATGTGTCTAAATGTCCTGTTGACAATGGAAATGAGGCTAGTTCATCTGGTCAACCTTCCAATTCAATTCCTCCTCCTTCTGAACCATTACAGATCGAGAAGCTGAATCTTGACATGATGATTCGACCGCCTCCCAAAGGTGTACTTTGGAAATCAACTTTCAATCTACATGCTAGAGCTGCACAAAATTACAACATTGTCGAAGCCCTGACTATGTCTCCTTCCGCAATATCAGCTCTGGAGGTGCTACAAACATGCCTAGCACAATGAAATATTTTATTGTCAGCCATAGGAGCTATTGATCCACAAGATTCTAACTTAATTACCTTTGATCTTTAGAATCATATCCTGAGATTCCCTCATCAACTGGCATTCCAGATTCTAGTTTTTGTTAAAACTAGACGAGTATTTCGCACAATTGTTGATGAAGGAGCTTCTATGTGCATTATGTCGATTGCTTGTTGGAAAGCTTTAGGTTCTCCAACCATCAATCAGTCACCTACCACTCTGAAAGCCTTTGATGGAAGAGGTTTTCATCCATATGGGATCCTGAACAATTTTCCCATAGAGCTAGAGGGAAAAATGGTCGTGATCGAAGTTGAAGTTGTTGATGCTCAACTCGATTACAACCTTTTGCTTGGTCAAATTTGGACCTATGCTATGTTAGCAGTGGTCTCATCATTGTTTCGAATGATACAATTTCCTCACAAAGGGAAAATTATCAAAGTAGACCAGTTGTCTTACTACACTTCAAACCCTAACTCTACGGGTAGCATACCTTTTGTCAGAAAAATGAATACTCTTTATGAGGATATTGGTGTTGGTTTACTCAAAGATTCATCACTGATGGGAACCTTTGCGATGCCTCCACCGAACTTTCCTTCTAATTTTTTCGAGGTTAACATGATTACATCAAGCACTATGGAATCTTCTGATCCGTGGATAGTGCCTTTAGAGTCTGAATTATCCTCTTATGGCAATGAGATGCCTTTGAGCCCTTTTGAATTGGCTTATCAAGCAATACAATCATTTTCTGACCCTTCATCTTCTGATATTGATCGAGTGGATACAATCAAAGAGGATTATTCTAATTTACCTTGGTTAGAACCATTTTCACTCTCTGATCCTTTTGAATGTACGTTTCCGACTGATGAAAGCATCATGGAGGTTATGACTTCGTATGAAATTCCTTGGAATGATCACCATCATCGTTCATATTTTCTACCTAACCCTAATAAAATCGAGAATGATTTTTCAAACATGTTTTCACCTGAGATAGTAAATAGTCCAGAATCACCCATTTCAGTATTTCAAACTGAGTCTGAAAGGAATTTGGGGAATATATCTGCAATGACTACCATTGAAATCTCAGTTAAAACAGGGATTGTTGAAAATATTCATATAGGTGCCTCATGCTCAATCAAAGAAATTCGAACATATAAGACCCTATTTAAAAAATTCCACAACATTTTTTCCTGGTCCTATGAGGAAATGCTAGGAATTGACCCAAGCATTATAGTACATGAAATTAAGACTTACCCGGATGCCAAATCTATCAGACAATGATTACATCTAGTGCATCCGCAAAAAGTTGTTGCGATTAAAGCTTAGGTCGAGAAACTGCTTAAAGTGGGTTTCATCTACCTGGTTCCCTTAACTGATTGGGTATCCAATATCGTACATGTTAATAAGAAACAAGGAACCATTAGAGTATGTGTCGATTACAAGGATATCAATAAAGTTTTTCCAAAGGACAATTATCATATTCCCTATATCGATCAAATCATTGACGAATGTGCCGGAAATAAAATGTTCACATTTATGGATGGATTTTCTGGCTACAATCGAGTCAACATACCCATTTATTTATTGAGATGTGTAGAGCTCTAGTTGAAGGGGCTCCAACCGCATACATGCCTCCTAGTTTAGAGAAGCATAGAACCACATTGTTGGCTAATGCAAAGGAAGAGGTGGATAAAATGTTGGAGCTTATTAAATTATCATGGCCCTCATTAGATGTTAGTATTGTTTCAAATTGATGGACAGATGCAACATGTCATCCACTCATCAACTTCATAGTGTCTTCCTTGAATGGACCAGTATTCTTGAAAGCAATGGATGCTCTTGGAAAATACAATGTTGAAAATGTTAGCGATAAAGGGTTCCTTGATTTGTTCCTTAATCGAAGGAACCACAACGAGTTTCTCCTTGAGCAGGCATGAGTTCCTATGAGTTAAGAGTTAATTCCTAAAAATTAGGATGAGTTGCTATAATTTAGGATCTATTCCTAAAAGTTAGGAGGAGTTATGAAGCAATTAACCAATGTGTTAAAGTGGAAGGTCAAGTTAGTCTTCGAGTGTGAGTTAATTGAGGAAAAGAACGTGTGTTTGAGTCTTAAGTCCTTGATTTGAGATAAGACGAGTTGCATGAGTTGTTAACTCATGCTAACTCAATCAATCACAAAATCAAGCTACTTAATTAGAAACTCACTAAACTTAGCTATTTGAATTGATTTAAAAGGAGTAATGAAGGCACAATTTGATTCACTGTCTTGTGAGCACAAGTTGGTGAGACAAGTAGAAAGCATAGTGTGGTGCTTGTGTGTTGAGGCTTGTTTGAGAAAGGTGTGCCAAGAGAAGCTTGTGAGCATAAATTTAGGAGGCAAGGATCAACAATCTTATAAGGGTTTCAAGCCTTGTTCAAGGCAAGAAAACAGGGTTTTTTCATACTAAAACAAGTTGTATTTGTAAGAGATCTATTTCTCAAATTTATTCAATAAAATTTGCAAAAAAACAGAGGGTTGTCCCAATTGGGTTCCCTAGAAAAAATATTGTGTTTTGTTGTTGTGTGACTGTGATTTATTTATGTTCCTATTCCGCTGCAAAATTTAGTAGAGAAATTTTGTGTCTATATGAAAAGAAAGTAGTTTTCAAAATGTTCATATTAGCAGTTGTAGAATTTCGTGGATTTTCTACATGTTGTCAGAGTTGTGAACAGAATAAAGACCAGCACAAGTTGAGGCAAGCATCATAGGAGAAAAACTTTTGAAGCAGTCATAGCCTCTAGGAGCCTAGTTTTATTGTGCATTTCTGTGATTTGGTACATGTTGAGTTTGAGCGCAGTTCGTGGTTGACCTTGAGGGCAATTCTATGTTTTTTGTGTGTGTATTTCTTTGTGTATTGGGCCAAGATTTTTTGTGTGCCTTAAAAGGAGAGTTGAGCCCCTGTAGTCTCAATATTGGAGGGTTGTAAGGCCTAACATGTGATTGGAACATTCCTTTAGGACAGTGTATGAAGTAGTCTTGTAAAGTGAGGGTTACACACGTTTTTGTGGAGGTTTGGACGCTGAGTTGTGGAGAACTAGTGCACTAATTAGAGGTCGACAAATCTCAAAGGAATGCCCAAAACCGTGACCTGAGAAGAGCAAAAGAAGTATGCTAGTTGAGGTACGTTTTGTGTTCTTCAAGGATTGATGCATTGCTAGGTTGTGTAGGGTTGTTCTACAATATGTTTGAGCAGCAGTCGATAGCAACCTAAGAACAGTAAGTGTATGGATTGTTAGTGGTTTATTTGCAAGCCCTAGATTAGTCAAAGAGTTGACAATGTGTGGCCAATTTTGAAGACCCTGAGGAGTGAGAATAGCTCTGACGTGCCACAGTGGCAGGGAAAATTTGTGTGCCCTAGGATTAGTATTCTGGAGCAGCTAGAGTCTTGACAAGATGGCAATCCTTAAAGTCCTCATGTACAGTGATCATTGAAGGACTAATGAGCTGCTACAAGGCAAAGTTGTGGAGCCCAAGTTCAGTGAGTTGCAGATGGCCAAACCAATGATAAGAGGGTAAATCCAGAAGACCAAATGAGTAGAGTTCTTAGTGGAACTAGAGGCCTGCTAGTGGCGCAGATCAGTGAGCCAAAGTTCAGTCACACAAAAGGAGTTGTGATCATTGATAGTGGCAGATTTGATGACTAGATATGTAAGTATTCTGAAGTAGCAGAAGTTGCATTGATCAGCAAAAGAGGAGGAAAAGTACCTGCCATATGTGTTTAAGGAACATACTTCCACATGATCGGGGATAAGAAGAATTCTAGCCACCTAAAGGAGAAAGACATGCAATGTCATATTGAGCTAGGAGATGATGGTTAGTATGCAGCTAGAGGAGTTGGTACTATCAGTTTTCAAAGGGAGTCAAACAATCCTCTTCATCTCAGAGATGTTCTCTATGTTCCAGGATTGAGGCAAAATCTTGTTTTGGTAGCTACCCTTGAAGACAACGGATATGATATCATATTTAGTAGAGGTAAGGCATACCTCCAGCACTTCGCTTCTGGATATAAGAAGCAGATATGTGTGAGGGTGAAGAATCTCTACAAGTTGCAGGTAGAGACAGATGCAACCTTGAGCAGCAAGGCAGGGAGAGATCAAAGTAGAGAAGTGGTGGTTGAGCGAGAACAAGATGGAGCCTCAACCAGTATCTCAATTTCAGTCTAGGCTAGTTGGCAGTTGAGCTGACGAGCAGGATGATGAGGAGCATAGCCCAGTGTGAATGGAGGCAACCACTCAATTAAGACTCCCAATATAGGGAGAGTTCGAGCCAAGTGGGAAGAGGATTTGTTTGGGGAGAATTAAAAGAGAGTTGGATCTTCCAATATCACTTCTAGCTAGAGGATGAAGCCATAGAGGTACACAAGGTCCATGGCACTTGTGACTGAAGTGATGGACTCGCAAAACATGGCGAGAAAGAATAGGTCTTTGGATCAGGTTCTGTAGAGGAAAGCAGGGAAGTCTTCTAGTTCAGAGGGAGTAGCTGCAGTATTGAAGAACATGGTAGTGTTGGAGACAGATCTAGGTGGACGAAGTTCTTCCAAAAACACCTTCCTTGCTAAGAGGGAGTGTTGAAAAAGTTAGTGAGAAAGGGTTCCTTGATTTGTGCCTTAATCAAAGGAACCACAATGAGTTTCTCCTTGAGCATGCACGAGTTCCTATAATTTAAGATCAGTTCCTAAAAGTTAGGAGTTATGAAGCAATTAATTGATGTGCTAAAGTGGAAGGCCAAGTTATTAGTCTTCTAGTGCGAGTTCATTGGGTTAAAGAACGTGTGTTTGAGTCTCAAGTCCTTGATTTGAGATAGGACGAGTCGCATGAGTAGTTAACTCATGCTAACGCAATCAATCACAAAAGCAAACTACTTAATTAAAAACTCACTAAACTTAGTCATTTAAATTGCTTTAAAAGGAGGAACGAAGGCACAAATTCATTCATTGTCTTGTGAGCACGAGTTGGTGAGACAAGGCAATAGAAAGCACAGGTTGGTGCTTATGTGTTGAGGCTTGTGAGAGAAAGGTGTGCCAAGAGAAGCTTGTGCGCATAAATTTAGGAGGCAGGGGTCAACAATCTTGCAAGGGTTTTAAGTATGGTTCAAGGCAGGAAAACAAGGTTGTTTCAAATTGAAACAAGTTGTATTTGCAAGAGATTTCTTGTTCAATTTTCTTCAATAAAATTCTCATGCAAGCAAAGGGTTTTCCTAGTTGGGTTCCCTAGAAAAATATTGTGTTTTGCTACTGTGTGATAGTGATTTATTTATGTTCCTATTCCATTGCAAAATTTAGTACATATATTATGTGTTTATATGAAGAAAAAAAAAAGTAGTTTTTAGATTGTTTGTATTAGCAGTTGCAAAATTTTGTGGAATTTCTACATACAAGAATGCATAAATATAGTTGAGTCGTTAAATAAAATTATTAAAAATGTAAGTTTTCATTCTTGTGTGCAAATTATTACAGATAATGCACATGTTTGCAAGGTTGTTGGCATGAATATGGAAGCAAAATATCCACAAATATTTTGGACACCTTAACATTGTTCATTCTTTGAATTTAGTACTTAAATTTATTGCTTCGAATGTGACATGGATGCAAGTCTTATTGAAGATGCATGTCATGTCTACGATTTTGTACAAAACCATACCAATGCCCTCACAATTTATAAAGAGGGCAACATCTATCATTACAAAAAGTTGTAGATATGTAGCTTGCATCCTCATTCATCATGCTTAAGAGTTTGAAAGAGGTCTAAACCACTTTTGGGTCCATGGTTATTTCAAATTTTTCGTCTTTTCGAAGAGATACACATTAGAGAAATTTTGAAGTAAAAAATGGGCTCAAAACAAAAATGTACAAAAAAATTCAACTTTATAAGAACCAATAAGATTCAATATGATGATGTCAACCATAGGGGATGATTCACCATTTTTTGAGTAAAAAATAAATAAATAAAACTATATTTTCAACTCGTATTTTCAACTCATCTCCCTATAAATTTACTCAAATCTTGACCAGGAGCACTCGTTGGATGTGGAATTTAATTTTGCATCCAATGAGTACCCATGTTGCATACTTTCCATGGACACAAAATAATCCTCAACTTGACACTTCATTATACTCTAGATACAATTGTAGTAGATCAACTAATAAAAAGGGGGAGATCGAATGTTATTATTGCAAGAAAATAGATCACATGGCTTGGAATCGAGGCAATGTTCTCAAAAAAATCTCCATGACAAACCATATGTCACTAATGTGGACGTTGAAGATCCACTAGATGCAGAGAATGGTGATGAACTTGCTGAATAAATGACATTTGACAAATTTTAAGAAGCTCACACTTTGAACGTAGAAAGAGATATAATGTGGATAAAAGCCAACATGGATGGTTCGTAGATAGTTCAAGAGTTCATGGACCTTGGAAATTGTATCCTTTAAAGCTCATGAGACAACTAGATGATGCACAATGGATGTCTCTCAATATGGATGGTTATCCAATAATTCAGGAGATTCATAATTTGAGAGTTCAAAATAGTAAGCAAGAATTTGGATATCCAATCTTTAAACTACATCTCTATGAAGGTGATCTGGATTGAACCATTATATTGTTTGCCATCCATCTTGATGCTTTCAAAGTGGAAGAAAAAGAGGGATCATCCCACAAGACCATTTTCCCAATGGTACTTAGTTTGACAAAATAGGGTCTAAAACCTTTTCGAAAGCACTTTGAGGCATCAAATGACATTTTTTGGGGGTAAAACTTTGATGCTTAAATAAAACACGTTACTTTCTTATTCTACACAAAAAAGTCTTTCCAATAGTGTAACAATCACCTCAATCGAAGTTCGTATACAAAATTTATGCCACTCAGAAGTTGACCTTGTTTTGGCCACCATAATTTCAAAAGATGTCACACCAACCCCCATTGATCATGATGAAACAGACTCTAGAAGAGTCCATAATGTAACTCTAGTTCAGAGCTGAAGGAGTCAAACCTAACCACTAGTAGGTTATTGGGTTGTGTTATAACTAGGCCATTAGGAGGAAAAGGGACTAAATTCTTTTCAAAGGCATTTTGTTCCATAGATGAGCAGAGTAGCCAAAAGGGATAAGCAGAGAATACACAGAGAGGATTTGGGCACTCTAGTAGCCCATGAGCCACAGGCCTTAATTCTTTGTACTTGCAACAATTTTCTATTTAGAGAAAGAGAGCAGAGCGACCTCACCTTCCAGTTGGGTTTTCTTCTAAAAGAGTTTCCTAAAATATATCTTGTGTCGATTGTGGTTTATAAGTTTTTATTACAAGTTTTTGCATAATCGTAATTTGCATACATACATAATAAACAGTAATTTACAATTCCAAAAACCTAAAGAGAAATAAACCCTCATAGTATAGATTTCATATTTTTAAGTATAATTTTATCAAATATGTTGTGACGAATTGTCTAGTGGCATATCCAAATCATTTTGATCGAGTTACATATCAATTGTGATGGGGCTCTACCTAGTCTAAGAACTATTTTTTCAAAAAAACATCTAAAAAAATGTTTGATTATGGTTCATTATGATATTTTGTTTTCCAATAAGCATGTTTGATTTTAATAAATTATAAATTGTGTTTTGAAGTACAATAAACCTTGAGATAGAACATTATGTGTGCCACAATTGTGACGTGGACAAAATAAGACCTCTCAAACTCTTTATAAAATAAGTGAATCTCATTATAATAAATGCAACGGTTGTTCATAATATGTAAGACGGCTATTATGTTCTCTCTCATCTACTCCATGATGTAATCATATCTAACATTTCAACATTGAATGTTCATGGCTGTTACATAACAATGACAAGTTAATAATATAACATGATACTAAAATTAATGATAAGAGGTGATTAGTCCACCTTAACCATCAGTAAATATGTGTTTGATTTTAGTAAAATGTGTTTTAAAAGCATCGTAAGCCTACGGGGCATATTACAATATAACGCTTACATGTCTAACAAAAGTAATTTAGACTCTAAGACTATAAAAGTGAGGTGTGTTACAATATAACACTTACATATCTATAAAGTCACCTTAGTAATTTAGACTATAAAAGTGAGGGTTACTGTTATTATTGTTTCTTAGGCTTTTGGAAAACTTCATAGAAAAGCTATATATCATCTCTCTCATGTTCTCTATGATGTAAGAGCACATGATGTAATTCTATCTGGAATTTCGACAGCTGTCGCATAACAACGACAATAATATAACATGAGATTATAGTTTATGATAATAATAAGTATTAAGCTTAGTTAGGTGATTGGCGCACCTTAACCATCTGAGCATGAGTAATTCATGTATTTAGATGGCCTACCTCTAGGCCAACTTTATGATGTATTGCTGCAGTATTATTAATAATACATGGAATTTATTATTCTCTCCGCATGTGTTTATTTTCATGTGATGTGTATATGCAGTTACAGAATCACTCGTATTTTCCTTCTAACAATGAGAACACACTACCATTTGTCCTTTCATTCTTTTCGACTTGAAAGGAATCAAGTGAAGTGGTTCTTGTAAAGGAACCAAGTGACATTGCACAATTTTGACGTTCTCAGAAGCAAAACATCATTGTAAGGAGATCAAACAGTGGTAAAATGTCACACAATGGACAAATATATAGAACGTTTGCTCACATGTATGATTAACGTAAAATTAAGCGTCATGCAATTAATTAGTAGATTACAACATTTTGCTCTCCTCCGAATTTGGAGAGCTGCTCACTAACACACACAGCGTGGGAGTTGTTAGCGCAACAATTTTCAGAACTAATGAAAAACATGGTGGAAAGCTTCGAAGCTTCCATCAGTAGAAATTTACTCAGTATAATTATGACCATGATAGGAAATACACTTACAGAATAGCATGCAGACCCCCTGCTTGTAATCAAAGTGAACCTACCATTGAGCCTCATGGCGTAGCTGCATCAGAGATGTCAAAACCATACTTTGGTTTTTTATCTGCTGCCTTGAGAATCTGGAAAGAGCACATTAGTGTTTCATCCACACTCATCATTGCACCTGCATTGTCAAATGCGCCACAGTAATTTGGCGCTGAAAAGATTGTTACAAGTTGCCTATCAGCAAAGAACTCATAGCCATCCTCCACTACCTGCAGAGTTAGAATTTATCAGCATCTTCTCTATCTTGATATACACGAGTCATATAAACACCGTAACATAATAATTTGCAATAATTTCCTTCATAAATTATCAATGCTAATTTATCCAAAACACCAAAAACCTCGTGAGCTCGACATATGAGATCCAGATCATGCTTCTGAAGGAAGTCAGTGACTCTATCAGGACCAAAAGTGTATGACACTCCTCTATCATTCATCCCCCATCCTTGAGTATCATTATTAGGATCTGACCAAAGAAGATCACATAACAATCCTGCATCGGGAACATCTGTAGGCCGAGGTATATTCCTGATTTGGTCTAAGCTATTTAGATCTGGTGAAAAGCCTCCATGCATGCATAGTATCTTTTCATCTATGAGAGCTGCCACCGGGAGGCAGTTGAAGCAGTCAGTAAATACTTTCCATAACCTAACGTTAAATCTCCGTTTGCATTCATCATAGAAGCCATATATACGATTGATTGAGGCACATTCATGATTACCCCTCAATAAGAAGAAATTTTCAGGATATTTAATTTTGTATGCAAGGAGAAGGCATATTGTTTCTAGGCTTTGTTTGCCACGATCTACATAATCCCCTAAAAACAAGTAATTTGCTTGTGGTGGTAAACCACCATATTTAAAAAGCCTTAAGAGATCCGAATACTGTCCATGAATATCACCTGCAAAACAACAGAGCATAAAATTAAAAATCTTAGAATATGTTACTCTCTAGCAAGAGAAACGTATAGACCAGAGAGATGACTTTGTTTAACGTCACCAGAAATAGTAAAAGCACAACAAACCAAACACAGCTTGATATAGCAAACTCTCATAATAAGGACCTGTGTACGCCGCATTAAAAAGTCCTAAATAACATTGTATAAAATAACATCTATAAAATGACCCAAAATATAGAGCAATTGTCACCAGGCTACTTGGTGATTTGTATTGCTGCATAAATGAAATAAGCTACAACCTTAGCTGCTAAAACAAATGAATTTATATCCCATCCATACAAAGCTACATCTGCTTTATTAAATCGACACCATGCAAATGCTCAGCAACAAATTGAAGAGACTCTGTAGTCAGGAACTCAAAGATTCCAGAATACTAGATCACTTTGCCATTAAGAGACATGTAATTAAGAAGAAGCTACTAAAGTTTATGCTCTCACTTCAAGACCAGAATATCAAGAACATTAAAACATCATCAAATAACATTGAAAGACAAGCTGTTGAGAATCAAGATCTGAAACAGATGAAACTATATTGGTTTTAAAAAATGTTTTCCTTTTTTTAAGATTAATAGCGCAGATGTAAGCACTAGTGAAATCTTTAACATAAAGCAAGAGGCAAGCATAATGCTCAAACCTGTTCAAGTTTTAAATTTGAATTCATCGAAAACCAAACTGGATTCTCCAGGATGCACCAAATCTTATAGACCCAGACAAATCTGGAGTTTCTCTTATCAAAAACCATTAGACAATAAAGGAAAACAATGTAAAAATGTTATCTAACTAATGCCAATGGTCAAAATACTATCAAAAAACCATTAGACAATAAAGGAAAATAGAAAGAATAAATGAGTAGACATTTTGGCATTCAAACATAACCTTGGGTTGTCGAAGCAATCGAAACTCAATGTATCAATCTGAACTCTTATTCTACTATTTTAAGTTCTTATATTATCAGCCGATCCAAACATGTGGTAAATAATTTGCACTGTATCAATTTTGTCCAAATAATAGTAACACTCTGAAATGTATGAACTTTTTATCCAGAGAAATATATTTGTATTCTATATAAGGAATATACATGTTTCAGTTCTAAGGGGACTGCTCAGACAACAAGGTTCAAAGCCATTACAAGAAATATGCATTATAAGCTCATCACGTCACATGCAAGAATTAAACCTGGGTGGGGAGGATAATAACATTACTCCCAACCACATATATAAACTTAATTACAAAAATAGCCTATATCATTTTAATGTTTTATTGTATGTCGCATTATTGTCATTTTAGTTTACTAATATTCAAACTAGCTAACACACAAGCAACAATTTTTCCCAGCCACCCTCGATCAGGTGTCAGCTACTCCGAACTTTTGGAATAAGCTTTACATGAAAAGATGAACTATCATAGTAAGAAAGTTCGCATGGTAGATATGAATGTCTGATGCATAGGGTGTCTGGATACCCATCATATTCTTCCTTTATGCATGTAACACACATTGTTCAATATATGATATTGTTCTGTTTTGTATCTTGCATTTTTTTATGTGACTAATGTTTACTGTTTTTATATATTTTGCTGCAAATTCAAACTAAGGAACCCAAGATTTTTTACATTGAATCAAAACCCAATAACGCTCCCAAATTATATATCCAAGATTCCTAATATGCCGTAATTGCACTTGCTACCATGTAGTCATGGAAGAAAATAAATGACTTAACATGGAGGCCAAGGAAAACATAAAAGAATCATATACACAGCTAACTTCAAAATATGTAGTCCAGAATATACGTCTTTATAATAAAGAAAACATTTTTTCCATTGTAAATATTAGTCGTAATGTCGTTAAATCCCAAAGTCCTACGTGTCATCGAAATGGTTATAACTTATAATTTAAAAGTGTTAAACCTAATGTTAAGTCATAAGTAAGTCCTAACTGTTATAGTCATAATGTTAGTAAAAACAAGAACCCTAAGAATTTAATATAGTAGTTGAGAGACACTTCAAAATATTGGCTTGGCCTATTAAAAAACCTTGTAATCCAATGTCAGGCAAGCTGGAGTGACTGAAGATCTTGACAGTTAGCAAGTTCTCCTTCTATATTTAATTTTGCTCTGTCTAATATAATTCTGCTGCCGAGTTTTAGATATTGTCTTGCTAGTCCCTTTTTTCCGTTTTGATTCAACTTTGGGGCCTTTGGCACCTCATTCTTGGCAGCTCCTTCCAATTATTTTTGATGTGTTTCAGTAGAGTTTATGATGTGTGCTGTTCTACTTCGTAGTTGTCTCCACTGATATCATGTCACTTGGTATCAGAGCAGTCTACTCTTTACCAGTGTCAGATCCTTGGCTCCTTTGAAAAAATTCGATTTCTGTAGGTGTGATTTTGTCAGTATTCCAGGCTGTGGTCTAGCAGCAAGTTGGAACAGTTGTAATAAGAACGACTTGTGTTCAAATCCTGGTTGGCAGGCCCCATTAAAAAAGAATGGTGATAAGTCAAAATTGTGAAATAGTGATAAATTTGTAAAGCAGCTTTGTTCCTAGGAGCTAAGCCTAAACACTTTTGTTTAAAGAAAATGTTACCAAGAAATTATTTATTATGAATAACCTGTCGTTTGATTGCAGTAACTGAATGTAAACTCTCCACATTCTCTTCACTCCCAACCAACAATTACAGATGCTGTTACGTGCTTCTCCATACATTTTGGTCTTCTCTGCCTCTAGGTGCATTCTCCCGGTGTTAGAACATAAAGCCTATTTGCAAAAGTGGTAAATAAACATGAAATATTAAATACAAGGGAAGAAACAATTGTTTTCATTGTCAAAGCCTGGATCACCATGCTCATGACTATCCTTTCATATGGCAAGCCAACCCTGCAACAGCCCAACCTCTCACACAACAAGCACTGGCAAAGATGGTTAGACTCAGGTGATAAGAAAGAACAAAAAGCATTGGAGTGACTAGAACTCAAACCCTGAAATCCCTAGCCTCTAAAGCTCCAGCCATAGTTGGACCTAGTAGGAAACTTCTGCTAGCTCAACCTAGCATGGGAGTGGTAACCAGAGAGCTTGCTCTCCACCTCTGCTCTTCAATGCTCATAGCAATGAAGTTATGGTTGAAGATGATGGCCAAATGAAACAACAAAGGTATCTTAACCTTAGAGACTGGTTGCTCCAATGCTCAACTTCTACAAATAACCTTTTTAGCGCTCTCCTAGACCTCAAGGACAATAAGGTGAACGTGCACAATGTTATTGGTTTGGAATGAAAGTGACCTTGTGGGATGTCTAGGGATTAAATGATTACCGAAGGAAACAAATCATCCACCAATTGTTGACTTCAATTGGTGGGGCAAATATTCTCTACTTGCAAGAAATCAAAATCACAAGGTTCCCAATTATGACGGCCTTAGCATTTATATGACCATGGATCCAACATATCATTCTAATAATGTTGAAGGAAATGGGGGTGTTTTTTTGTCAATCCCCCCTCACTAAGTCAAAGTCATCACTGATTGGGGAATCAATCGCTAGCAAAGAATCTCCACAGTCAGTTATCATCCCTAGCTAATATTTATGCCTCCAAAGATTCGGGTAGTGTGCAACCGTCTAGCATTGGCTATTCAAAGCACTACCTAACACCCCATGACTCATTTGTGAGGACTTTAACATGGTTGAGTACCAAAAGATGGGGCATTGTCCGCTTGCATGTCAGTCAAGGAAAAGGAGGCCTAGCTCGCTTTGAAGGCCCACCATGGGCTCAACGACCCTAACCCATCAACCAAATTCTGCTGATAATTGATTCACTTGGATGAGTTTCAGGCATAGTCAAAGAGAATTTAGCAACAACTCGATAGAGCTCTTCCTTCAAAACAAAAATTATTCTACTTCAATTCCAATGGAGGCTGACGACTTCATGTTGATAGCACATCCACTCTGTTGAAAAAATGTGTTTTCCACAATCTCAATATATCATGAATGTCTCTCACTTCCTAAGCCTAGGTTGCCTAACCTGCATCTAAACTATGTGGAACCTAATCCCCTAGTTGTAAAAGGATTCTAGTTGGCTAGTGTGGTGGGAAGATGCTATTTCCAAAATACATGCCTTTCTAAGAAGCTATGGGAGACAAACTGCTGAGATTCAATGCAACTACAACAAAGTAATTTGTGATGAACTCAAGGAAGTCATGCAAGGCTTGCGATGATTCCTCCATGATGAAGAAAAGCAAGCCAAGGCAGGCAAATTGTGACATATGCTACCATTAGATGAGCTATTTCATAAATGCACGCCTTTCTAAGAAGCTATGGGAGACAAACTGCTGAGATTCAATGCAACTACAACAAAGTAATTTGTGATGAACTCAAGGAAGTCATGCAAGGCTTGCGATGATTCCTCCATGATGAAGAAAAGCAAGCCAAGGCAGGCAAATTGTGACATATGCTACCATTAGATGAGACCCACAAAGCCAAAAGTGCCCAATTGAAAGCACAGCTTCACTCACCACCAACGATACCCACCAAGCCAAAGGTGCCCAATTGAAAGCACAGCTTCACTCAACACCAAGGATACCCACCAAAGCCTTCTTTAAGGAGCTCACCACCAAGGAGGACAGCAAGAGTATTGCAACTCTAAAAGTTGCATTAGGCCAAATGACCAATCAAAAAGATATTGAGAAAGAATTTGTGCAACAATACAAACTAGCATTCCAAACTCAATGCCTTATTAAGGATAAGTGGGAAACCATGCAGAAGTGTTTCGACTTAATCCCATGTCTAGTCTTTGGGAAGCAAAGGAGGCCTTGTGATCTAGCTCAATCTCTTGATGAGTTATTGGTAATCCTTCATGAAATGGTGGAGGATAAGGCCCATGGCCTCAAGGGACTCCCTTGTGAATTCTGCAAGGTCATGTGGAATTTTGTTAGGCCAAACCTGCTATAGTTATATAAAGAAACACTTTGAAACTGCCCCTTAGGAAAAAGGATTAACCAACGGCTCATTAAGTTCATCCCAAGGCAGGGTACCCAAAGTTGATAACCTATTGGATGCCCGTCACATTGCTTAGCACATCTTACAAACTTCTATCACAAGCGTTGGCCCGATGCATCAAGCATATTCTTCCTAATATCATCCAACTTGAATAGACGAGTTTTATTTGGGGGACAATAGATAATGTTATTGCAGTTTGGGAGGGCATGGAATACAATCATTCTTCTAGCATTGATGCCCTATTCATCAAAAATTGATTTCATAAAAGCTTACAAATGAGTGGAATGGACTCATCATTATGATGCTCAAAGCCTTGGGGTTTGACCCCAGCTTCATCAACAATGTCAACACCCATTTTATAGACACGTCAACTTGCATCTCCACCAATAAGGATAAGTCTAAGTGAGTGGCGTTACCTTGATTGATTGGACAAGGCTACCCACCAGCTCCAACTTTACACGCCTTGGTTGCAGAAGCCCTAAAAAATTTACTATGCTCCAAAGTCAACTTGGGCATAACTTGAGGGACTCCTATCCTTAAACATGAAGGCAAACCACTAATTAATGGGCATTTCACTAATGATTTCTTCTTAAGGATACTCAAGGACCAAACTTCTTGGGTTCACAACATGACCATTTGAGCACCTTTTTTGCAACCTTATGGTCATATATTTAATGGACCAAGATGTAATGTCGTAGAGAGAGAAAGCAAACTATTCCTAACTAGCCTACCTCACAAAACTAGTCCTAAATCCAACCAAGCTAGATCTTATAATTAAATGTATCCCTTTCATTGTCTAGGCTAAATCGCGAGACCTCTGCAAGGTTGTAATGCAAAGGGTTGAAAAAAAAATTGATAAGTGGATTACAAAGACCTTAGCCTTCATGGAGAATTTTCACATTTGCACTAATGTGATCACTACAACTCACATTCACTATTCATCTTACCAAGTTCCCTCCAAAACAACCTATTCCATGCTAGAGAAGGCTCTCTAAAACTTTCTATGGGCCAAGACTAACAAGAGTAACGGGTTTCATAAAATTAATTGAGAGCTATGTTGCCCCTCATGAGAATTTGGAGGCTAGGGTATCATCAAAACTAGCCTACAAACTCAAGCCCTATGTGCCAAATTCATGATTCGAGTTGTTGATGGAAAGAAGCCTAGATGTTGATGGGAAAGAATCCTAGAAGGCCCTTCTTCAACACTAGATCAAACAAGGCCCTCCACTTGAAAACATTCTTTGCAAAGAGTTTCTTTTCAAACCCTCTTGCTCACACCATCCCATGTTAAAGTTGCTAGCATATTTGTTGTACAACATATATGGAAAGACTAGGAGGCTATTAAGTCCTACCTATCTTGGAAGGAGCTTTCCCTTCAAACTACCTTTTCTTATCAATAATCACTACCTCTATCGGTTGCCCCTTGTTAAATTTGGCAACAACATTTAGCATAAACTTCCTGGTTCTTAACCTTAATGCCTTTTTACAAGAACCATGGGTGCAATCATAGTAGGTTTGATACATCCCAAAATTAGAAATCAGTTTGGAACCCTAACCCTAATTATTTTATAAAATAATAAAATATATGAAATGAAATATTGAACTATAAATAATATAGTATATAAAAAAATTATGCTTTATAAAATAATAAAATATGAAATATGAAAAAAAAACTAACCAAATGGATATCCATGAGAATTGAACCTTTAACCTCATAAAGTGTGGCATCATCAAGTTGGCTCATATTCTACCTCAAAGAAGTCAGTTTGTCAATCCCAAAAATCAAATTAGCTAGCCCCATTTTGCCAATCAAATGATCTAAATCACTCAAATGCTCGCTTCCTCCATCGAAATGAAACCTAATGTCACCATTGCTATTTTTAAATGTTTTCTTCCATTATTGTTGCTACAAATATTAGAATTTACTCCTCTTTTAATGCCACTAATGTCATTAATTCCATTGACAAAAACCATATCCCACACCTTTTGTCACCACTCTCCTCTCTTTCCATCCCAGTTGTGCCCAAATCTTGGAGAATCCTAGAAAATCAAATAGGAGTCCTAGAGAAGTTGTGCCCAAACCCTAGAGAATCAGATACAAATCCATGAATTCTAATTCTTGCACGATTGGGATCTAGGTACATAGGGGTTAGGGGCCAAATCTGATAACTCTGCATTCAACTAATGATATTTTTAACAATTTGTAGTGCAAATAGCTTCCCTAGGTCAGCTCAAGCATAAATTTAACCTATCCAAGGCCACGATGTTCATTCTAGAATATATTCAAGGCCTCATCCTAGAGCCTTGGTCTTGGAAGTGAAACTAGTAGCTGTAAATCCCATAGCCTTCTCAAGATACAAGTAGATTTGCTCTAAGATGTTCTGTGAAGACCAATTGAACCAATAGTGGACCATAAAATACCTAGTTATTCTGACTTCACAACCTTTTAAAACCAGTGTTACAACACAAGAAAGCGGTGTTTGTATCATGTTAAGTCATGGGGGAAAGAGATGAGACTACTCGTGATGTCCATAATGGGGGTGAGTCAAATACCTTAGGCATTTGTTCTAGCTTTACCCTCTAGCCAAGACTGCCTAGGCATGGGCTGAGTCATTATGTCAACAGTATATCCCTACTTCCCTCACTTATGAGGTTGTCTCAATAGGTGATTGACTTCCTTGAGCCACTAAGTTCTAGTCTGCTTGGATGCTTGTTAGAGTTGAAGTCTTTTTTGGCTCTAGAAGAATGCAATGATGTATCTTTAACTTATGTTGTAATATAACATGTATTTTCATGGTATGATGGCACTCTAATGAGTCATCCTATTATTGTAGATCACGGTGTATGAAAGAAAGTTCACATAGATAATATTAACATGTAAAACAACTTTTGGAATACTGGAGCGAGGGTTCTTGTATTGCAAGCAAAAATCCACCTGGCCCTCCCAAGCCAAGCTCTGCAAGCTCACATAGAGAGGACAATAGGCCCCACCACTAAGCTATCAAAGAGGCACATGAGTGCACAAGGAGTTGGCAACCATCCCACCATATAACAATAGACATTTTTCAAGTTTGGCATTGTAATGAACCTTAATCAATAAAAGATCAAAATAAGAAAGATCACTCTTAAGCTTGAGAATTAAATCCTTGTCTTCAAAAAATATCCAACATTTAAACCATAAACAATACAAGAATATAGATAATAACCCTTAAAGGTAGGGAAACGCCATCAAATACTCCTTATGGAAGGAATCACTCCACAAGCCATGCTTGCTAGAAAATAATACATCCAACATATCTCAATACAATAAAACTCATACCTATTTATATTTTCTCATGATTATTCATAGGGGATTTATGCCAACTACCCTTTAATATTGTATTATCTCCTTTTAACTCCATAATGGGCCTATTTATCACCCATTAACTACCAAGTGAGCCTATTCCATGATTATAGCCACATTTCATTGATAGGTACTCCATATTCTCTTCCCTAAGTAAATTACATTCCATCCCCCTTGACATGTTCCATCCTAGAAGATAGGAAGAAGACATATAACATGACCTACTATGTAATGTAGTCAATTGGAGTCATGCACAAGCATCCATTCATCCCAGTGAAATGTGAAGATGGGGTTTAACTGTGGCCTTTCCTCCTCAATCTTGATTCAAGTTCTTTTTTGGAATCCATGTCTTCATTGTGCTACTCTAATATCACCATGCCTTGCTTTCAGTGCTCCATGTGCCTCCATATTGGTTGCCCTTCCAATTCCATGTTGATCTATAGTAATTTTACTAATGCACATGCCCTTACCTTGACCACCATTGTTTCACCGAGTGGTGTGAGTGGTGATACACAACAATTGTACTTACCAGCTTGTCTATCTTTGACTCTTCAACATGTGGTTCTATAGTTCCTTAGCTTCTTCTTCCTTTTAATACCCTTTTAGGGCTTCTCTCTGTGTGCTTCTATAAGCTCTTTTTCTGATTCAGCCTTGGGCTCTTCATCAAATGTGTCAATAGGTACTACAATTAGTTTCCCTACAAGAACTTCTTCAAGTTCCCCTTTGGGAACTTCTTGTTTGATGGTGGCGCTGACTATCCCTTGATGGTGATAACCATAGTTACTAAATTCAACCAAATTAGGTAAAAAATTAGAAAATTCACTAATTCATCTGATTTGACCAAACTATTCATAAAATTCAATTTTTTCTACAACACAAGGTGATCACATGGGTTGGAGACATCAAAGCTAATTTAATATGAGTTCCTCAACAAAACACAGACAATAAGAAAACAATATGCATTGCTCCTTACCTTCCTCAAATCTCAGAGAGGGACCCAATCAACAGGGCAAGCCAAAGCAATAAGCACCCTTCCACAAGAAGAGCCTCATGCCTCAAGATCAACCAGGAACCTCAGTCAAAAAAGTAAGAACTACTTAGTATGATTACAACAACCACAAGAGGCAAGGTAGGAGCAGACACAAGAAGCAAACAATACTCACAAGAGCCACATGTAACGATGAGATAACGAGGTGAGGGCTCAATTGTCGTTCCTACCAATTCAAAATGAATTTCAGGTGTGAATATTGAAGTGAAACCAAAGCTAAGAAAACATGTTTTGCGCTAAGGCCCTGTTGTAGCGGCTACAACCACCCTCCAAAATTTTGCCTATGCTTCATTTTGGAGCCTCCCTCCTAAAATCCCAACAACTTATCTCACACTAACCTAGGTACTTGTGCTTTCATTAAGCTTATCTTCTACAATGTAGCTTGTGTTTTCTCACTTGGTCTACTATCTAACCCACAAGCTGATCTCTTGACTTGGTTTCGACCTGGCTCCAGGCTTGCCTTAGTGAACTGCGCAATCCTTGAGGGCAACCAGCCTCGCTCCCGGAAATTGTGCAGTCCAAGCCAACAAGGAGCCTTCAGCTCCAAAATTGCATAGATCCAGTTGACAGCCTGCCTTCAGTTGGGAAATTGCGCAGAACTTGAGAGGCAGCCTAGAGCCACTCAACCCAAAAATTGCGCAGAACCTACTGTGCTCAGAAACGGCTCAGTGCATGAACCAGAGAGTTGCCTGGTCCTTCCCAGAATTGCGCAATCTTTCCAGGCAGTGCATGGCAATTTTTCGAAAAAGCAAGAAGCTAAGAGGAAAACCATCCCTAAGAAGTACAGATCTATTATTAGTTTCCCGAAGGTGACACATTGCCATCTTTAGAAGTTTATACCAACTATCGTTGTTGTCCTTAATCTCAAGCATACGCGTCATGAACTCCATTTTGCTCAAATCTATGTAATGGATGCCTCTAGAGCTCACTTATACATTCGATCATCAATCTCTAGCTTCCCTAGGAGATCAAGGAGCCTTCAGAGCATTGTCATCGCTTTTCGGGGTGAGTTTTCTTTTATCGCCTTTTGCTACTTTTTCTGTCGCTTTTGTTTGTTTAGCTTGTGAGAGTGTTGTTTCACTCGTTTTGTTGAACGACCGCTGGCGTTTTAACTTGTTTTAGCTTGTAGAAGTGTTGTTTCAAGTTATACATTTCCTTCCCCAAGTGTCGCATGAGTTTTCCCATTTTTGCACCAATGGTCGTTGTGTGACGACTCCCTTCACATGCCTCATGTTCCTTCAGTTTAATCCATTGTTGCACTTGTTTTACATGCATACATCTACACTTAATCAAATTTTCACTCATCCTTACATCATCCTTCAGATCTGCTTGTTTGCACACTCCCCATGGACAGATTTGGGCTCCCCTTGCCCAAATCTCACACTTCACTGCATGCACTGCGCAATCTGGGAGCTTAAGGCCTTTGCCTTGGCTTCTGGAATTACGCAAAGCCTGTCCTGGGTAGGTTCCAACTGCGCAGTTCCAGGAGCCAGTCCCCCAGCTTCGTCACTGAGACTGCCCAATGCACAGTCTCTCCCAGGCCCTGACCCAAACTGAACTGCACATTGCGCAATTCTAGTCATGAAGCTTCCACACTGACTGCTGGGACTGCGCAGTGTGCAGTTCCCACAGTCAGTCAGTCACCCCTGTCAATCAAAATTGCGCAATTCCTCTCATCAGATGCCCTGGTTACTGCTTGATCATGCTGTGAAGTTAGATTTGTAAGAGCTAATGTTTGCTTGCCATGAGTGTCCTTTTTGTCCCACAGGTACCACACCCATGAAGCACTTCTCTCCAACAGTCATTGTACCATGGCACTAAAGAGAGCTGCTTCAAGAGAGACCACTGAAAGCAACACTGGAGAAGCAGTTGAGCAAGTGCCAATTTAATTGCCCATATATGCAAATGCACAATTGTTTATAGAAAAGGAATCAAGACTAACATGACTGCAAGACCAGCAGCAGTGGCAAAAGGCAGCAATCCAATACAAGATCAGGGAAAGAGGAAATTGCTGACATAATAAAGGGAGAACAAAGCTGCAGAGCGAAAGCGCATTCAATATTTATGCAAGCAACTTTGATAGCAGAAGCAAAAGGAAGCAAAGGACATAAACAGCAGAGCAGAGGAAGAGAGAAGAGAAAAGCTTGCAAGTAGCAGAACTGAGATCGCAGCAAGCAGAACAAGAACTGAAGGAAGAACAGGAGCCGAGAAAGAAAGAACGGGAAAAGAAGCAGAAACGGGGAGAAGAACAAAGGCAAGGCGCAATGACATAGCAAACAACGCCAAAACAAGTTGATGAGCCAGAAAAGTCAACAGTTGAGGAAGAGAGTGAATAGATGCAGGTTCCCTCACCAAAGCTAAGCACAAGAACCAAGTCTGGTTAGAGGTCAACAGGTACATGGAGCAGCTAAGGCGAGAGGCCACCAGGGATGACTTGGAGCTCAACACACAAAACATACAAAGTACATCAATGGTCCGATTATGGTCAACACCATGCTGCACATGCTTCAAGACGAGTTGGACACAGGTTCCAAGACCATATTCCCGAATGTTATGGAGGCAAGAGTATGCTACCAAAGACACCATCAAGCAGTTTGGGGACATCATCATGTAGTACCAAGCTTGGCATTAGTACATCTCCGAGAAGCATCAAGTGGAGGTTTCCGAGTTGGTCTTTCCCCACGCTTCGAAGTCATAGTGTTTTGTCTTGTTAGGCTGACTCGAGCATATTTTGTCCCACATGGGTATATGTGGAAAATGTATATTATTGGTAAATATGTTGTAAGTAAAATTCCAAGTGTCATTAGTGGAATGTGAACAGTCACTATGTAATGTAAAGAGTTATTTGTAAAAAAGTTGAAGAGTCATGAGGGTAATCGAAGTGTCACAAAGGGGAATTTGAATGTGCAAGGCTCGGATTGAACAATGGTGCTCATAGCAGTGAAGTACCCTTGGCACCTATTCGGCTTCTTACTTTCATGAAATGTCCCCCTAGGTGCAACATGTCTCTCGACGTCTTCGACAATCTCCCTAAGCCATGAGAGTCTCCTTTTTGAGGAGGAGAGCTCATGAGGGGGTGGATCAATGGGATCCATTGGTCCTTCAGCATCAAGAATCTGCTCATCCTGCGGCTCTCCCTGCTTTCTGAAATCTACTTCTTTGTCCTTCCTTGGCAGAGGAAGGTTACTAATCTTCCCAAGGGCAGCGTCCTCATCGAAAGTGACATCATGACTTATCTCCACTTCTCTTTGACCAGGCACATAGATTCTATATGCCTTGGAAGTTTCATTGTAGCCCACAAATGTTCCTTTCTTCCCAGAAGCATCCAATTTGCTTCTCTTTTCTTTCGACACATGAAAATATACTGGGCTACCAAAAATTCTAAAGTGAGAAACATCAGGTTTCTTACCAGTGAAAGCTTCTTCAGGAGTCTTGGAGTCCAACGCTTTATGAGGGCATCTATTTTGAACATACATGGCGGTGTTTGCAGCTTCGGCCCATAAAAACCTCGGAAGGCTTTGATCATCAAGCATGGCACGGCTAGCTTCTACGATAGAACGGTTCTTCCTTTCAGCAACACCATTTTGCTTAGGAGTATATGCGGTAGTAGTCTCCCTCTTAATGCCAACTTCTCTACAATAATCTTTGAACTCATTTGATTCGTATTCGGTTCCATTATCGGTCCTCAATATTTTGATCTTCTTCCTAGTTTGATTTTTGACCAAAACTTTGAAAGAACGGAACCGTAAAAATACTTCGTTCTTCTTCTTCAAGAAATATATCAAGTCTTCTGAGAGAAATCATCTATAAAGGTTGCATAATATAAGTATCCTCCCAATGAGTTCACGGGCATTGCACCAAATAGATCGGAATGAATCAATTCCAATATGTCAGTGGTCTTGCTATCACTTGAGGGGAATGGTCTCCGTGTATGCTTTCCTACCCTTAACAAACACCTTCATTTTCTACTTTAAATTCAGGCATACCTGTCACCATCTTCCTTGCATCGGGTAGAGCCTTATAATGTAGATGAGCAAACCTCCGGTGCCATAATTCAGATTGAAGTGATGTGTCGCAAGACATAGCTCCCAATGGGCTTCCTCCAACTTGATATAGGCTATCAACCCTGAAGCCAAGTGTAAATGCATCTTTGAAATTTTTATTCCACACACGTACCTTTCCATTGATGAATGCCACCTTGAATCCTTTGTCCTCCATCGCTGAGATAGATACCAAGTTCTTCTTTAGATCGGGTACATATAGTACTTCTTGTAGATAAATGGTGTTACCCTGATTCAATTGAAGAGTAACATTCCCAAATCCCTTCACGAGATAGGTGGCATTATCTCCAAGGATAATTTCTAAATTTGTATCCCTTTCACTCAGATTTGAAAGAGCTTCCTTATACCTGGTGAAGTGCCTTGAGGCACCACTATCAATCAACCAATTTCCCAAAGTGTCCAGAGGAGATGCAGTAGAAAGGGTAGATATAAGATAGAGTTATTTTTGCTTGTTATCAACAACATTAGATTCATCATACCTGGTGTTTCTTGATCTCTTGGGAAGTCGACCATTTCCTTGATGAGAAGCGGGAGCATTCCTTTTTCCTTGGTTGTTGAATCTGCCATTCCTTTGATTGTTGTTGCCCCTGAAATTGTTGTTGGTGTAGTTGTCACCATCATGAAGTGTATCCCTTCTATTAGGACACTCCCTAACATAGTGACCAAACTTGTTGCAAATGAAGCATCTTCCCTTCCTTCCATTTTTGAAGCCCAACCTTCCTTGACATTACTTCTTTGAACCTGCATTATTCTTCTTTTTAGCATGACCGGAGAATGCGATAGGATCATTCCTATTTGAAGGCATATCTAGTTCTGTCATCCTTGTTTATTCTTGAGAGCACCTAGTCAGCAATTCTTCAAATCTTGGAATCCTGTCGTTGTTAAGAATAGTAGTGTTGAACACGTGTCATTCATGAGGGAGTCCTCCAAGGGCAATGAGGGCAAGCTCCCTATCAGCGATAGCTTCTCCAATTGAAAGAAGATCATTTTTTATCTTCGTAATCCTCATGAAGTAGGATTGAACATCTTCATTTCTTCCTTTCTTTATATCCTTTAGCTTGTTCTTGAGGAAAAGAATTTGATTTGCATTGCTAGATTTGAACATGCCAACCAACCTATCATATATCTCCTTTGAAGTGTTCAAATCGGAAATGTAAGCAACTAAATGCTTATGAATAAAATCCCTGATGATCTTCTTGGCTTTGACTTCACCCTTCTTGTATTTGGTCTTAGCAGCAGCGGGTGCATTCTGAAATCTTTCCCTGCACATAATCCATCACATCTTGCTCTTCTAACATCAAATCAAGAGACGTCTTCCATGCATGATAATCAGACTTATCATGAAGCTTATCATCAAACTTGAAGTAGGAAGTAGGATGTGGAGGCCATTGAATCTTGTCTTTGATCAGTGATTGCTCCTCTTAGTGATTGCTCCTCTCACTCTTGCTTGGCCTTTGTCTTCACCTCAGCTCTGATACCATGTTAATTTTAGACAACAATGGTATGTTCTATGCTTGGAGCAATTTTACTTCAACTTCTTTATTAGCCCAATATCAATATCCAGTTTAGCAATCACATCAACTTGATAGTAAAATGCAGATACAATATAAACAATAACAGTGGAAGACAAGACAAGACAAGAGGACACACGTTATGGCACCAGCGAAGGACAAACCCTTGATCAATTCTTCAAAAGTTGAACAGAGAAAGAGAGTACAATATACAATATTCACTTGCCCAACCACAGTGAAATCTGATCAGTCAAACAGCAGAAACAGAAAGCCCTAACCAGAAAGTCAACGCTGGTCAACAAGGCAGATTTCTTCCTCAATTCAGGTCGGTCAAACCCAGTCAACTTCGGCCTCCAACAGCAAGTCTAATCAGCCCAAAACAGTCTGAAAATGTCCAGTCAAAATTGGTCAACAAAAGTAAACTCTGCAGCCAGCCCTAGTACAGTGAACATTGGTCAAACAGGAGGTCAGATTGCCTCGGTTCTTGTGGCCAAAACTGCGGCCTGATAGAACAAAAATCCTCCACCCAAAACCACACCTAAAACAGGTCAACGCAGTCAAAACAACCTCTGAAATTTTCAGTCAAATCTAGTCAACGCTTGGAACAGCGAACCCTTCCTTCCCTTCGCACGTGTGGAGAGCAGCTTCTGATTTTCGTACCCAATCAATGAAAGAGAGAGAAGATGTGAGTGAGTGAAGTGTGTCCAAATGAGGAGGCATCATGTATTTATAGGTAAACGTTGAGGATGAATAGACATGACAGTTGGGCTTCTGAGCCTACATGAGTTTGCTGGCCGACCTTGACAATTTGTCCATAATCAAAATAAATTCATAATTTCATTTTTACATGTCAGAATGGGATGATCTTTAGATCAATCCTACACCTCTCGAAGAGAGGAATTCAAGAAAAATATGAGTTGCTTCATATGAGCTATCCAATGTGAAGTTTGGCCCTAGTTGCCAAATTTAACAAAATGGCCTACAACCCAAAATGGCTCTACCATATTCTTATAGCATACAACCCAAATACAAGTCAAAAAGCCCGAAATAAAGACCAAATCCAAAGAGCATATGGCTAGAATTCCATCTCATACATTAAATAAACACAAAAAGGTGAAAGAGCAAAGAAGACCATAAAAATACTCTCAACTATAAATGAAGCACTAGTACTTCAGTTTACAAGTTGCAAATTTTCAATTATATTCAGCCTTTTAAGTATTGACTTTAAAATCACGAATTGCATCTACTATTTATGTAGGTTGCATCCATGGCATCCAAATTTTTCTTAAAAAAGTGTCGCATCCACTGTTCTCAAACTCTTTTGAATCTGATTGGACTCTCAAGCTTAACTCTACTCTTCCAGGAAACAGAGTCACGTCATCCCCTCTAAGTCTAACTCAACCCCAAGTCAAACTCATGATTCAAACTATGAATCGAACATGAGTCAGACTGACTTGATGAGTCCGCGATGCAAGTCTCACAAGTGATACTCAATTATCTATCTATAAGACATTAAAACCAAAATCAAGCACTCACTTGGCTTGTTTGGTTTCAAAGTACATGACCAATAGATTCATCAATTGTCCAAAATCTAGTGTGTTAAATAGTATGTGATATCATATATGTACTTTAAAATGAGTTATTATTGAAAAATCGCATTATCTGAACAGTATAAGCTTTCGCATTAATACAAAAAAAAATGTATATTGTTGCCAAGGGTGGCAGAAGCAGGTGGGATTCTTTTTTATGCCGGAGGAACTGTGCAATTGTCCTATGCAAGGGATTAGGATTGCTCTCTAACAACCAAGTAAAAGCGTACTTGTAATTTCAGTGGTTAAGATTAGTAGCAGAAAAGAGCGTTCCTCATTTGTAGTGGGGGACTCCAATATAATTATCAGGGATATGATCAAGAAAGGACAAGCAGATCATAGACTAGACTCAATCCTTGTCATAACAACATGAAGCTTCAAAGTTCCAGGAAAATGAACACTACTAGTTCCTCAAAAGCAACAACAAACAAGATAATGCAATGACCAGTTTGGCAACTAGGTCCAAAAAGGGGATGCTATGGATAAATGTTCTTCAATCTACCCAAATCATACCTTAATTTTCATTTTAATCACAAGTATGACACTCATAATTCAACAGATGTCCCTCACACGCAGGCTCTTTCGTCAAGACAAAGTGTTTAACATGAAGAGACTACCATCCCTTTGCACATGCTTCAAGTTACAGGAACTAGTGGTCTTGCAGCCATGGATTTACTTCAACTCGACGCAGATGGGATAGAGAACAGATGAACACCACACAGGCGGGAGAATGCTAGGATCTCATGCTCATTCTTCTACAGGTTGGCCTCTGGTCTGTTGCTTATCTGACCGGTTTATTTTCAGTTGATTTCCAGTAGGCATCTATTTGTGACTACTAGTAGTTCAATTCCCTCTGGTTTTGATAGTTTTAAGAAATACCATGAATTTTTTATTTTCAAAACCATGGGACTTTGTCGCTGGTTCTGGCACCCCAGTTGGACTCTTATTTTCAATATGAGTTATTTCACTTTTGGCATTGATTCATCTCTGCTGTTTCAATTATGTAGTACCATGTTTGTCTGATTATTGCCTTGAGCCTCTTTACCCTCTGTTAAACATTCTCATTTGGGGCAGAGTTTCTCTTTCTGAGAAAAAGGTTGCAATTCTCTGTTTCTTCTCTGTTTTTAAGGCTCGACTTCCAGTTAGTCAAGTGCTGTCTATTTGGAGCTTGAGCATTCTGCTGTTTCTTTTACAGTGATAGAGTGGAGGCCCGGCTCACTGACCCATTGTCTCCAGTCTGCTTGACCATTATGGAACCTCGTGACTTGTTGGAATTGAAGAGAATTCCAAGGACCCATGAGGATATGGTCCTTCTCCTCTCTTATCACCAAATTCAATGATTTTGAACAATAATGTCTGGCACAAATAGCAGATATCATGCACATCCTCTTGCAGGTCAGACAAATGTTGGGCATTCTGGAATCTGGAAAAAGAGTGTACACTGTAATCACCTTAAAAAACTGGCAGAAACTACAAGCAAGGATGCTCTTTCAATCAGTGTTGTTAAAATCGCGATAAAATCGCGATTTTTTCAAAAAATCGCGATTTTATCACTATCCCACTTAAATCGCGATTTTTATCCCAAAAAATCGCGGGCTTTTTTTATAACGATTTTTTCCGAAAAAATCGCGATTTTTATTGAAAAAAGCGCCGAGGCGCGGGGCAGCGGGCTTTAAGTTATGAAAATCGATTTTTTATTAGTCATTTCTGACTTTCGCCGCGCGGAGGAGGAGGAGACGCCTTGTGGAGGAGAGCTGAAGGGTTTGGGAGCGAATCCAAGTGGTTTTAGGAGAAATCCAAGACAAGATCACCAATTTGTCCATAAAAACGGTATGTAGATTAAATTTTTTTTGTTTTCCTTGTTATAAACTTTGTTTTTCATTGTTTTTGGTTGAGAAATTTCATATGGGCACCATTTGTTTTCAATGTTCATTGTTTTTAAAGATTTTTTTGTAATTTTTCATTGATTTGGGATGGGTAACTTGGTATGACTATGGGAACTAATTTTTTATTTTTTTTTTCATTTTTTTTAAACATTGTTTATGTTTTTTGATTTTCATTGTTTTTTGGCATTTGCCATTTGGTTGGGTAACTTGGGATTTTGTAAATTTGTAACTTGTAATTTTGTAAATGCTAAATTGTAATTTGTAATCCTAAATTCCTATTTTCTAATCCTTATTTTTCCATAGGTTTGCAAATTCAAAATTCAAAAACAAACATGCCAAGGAAATTGGATCCTTTCTGGGAATATGGTGAACCTAAAGCTCCGAATGATAGACAAAACTTGAATTGCAAGTTGTGTGGAAAGGAGATATTCGGGGGGGTGTACAGGTTGAAGTTCCAACTTGCACAAATCCCTGGACGTGATGTGGGGCCCTGTATAAATACAAATCCTGAAATTATCCAAAGAGCCATGAGAGCATTGGGAGAATTAGAGCACACTAGAGAGGCCAAAGAAGAACTCAAAAGGCAACTAAAAAGGTCAGCTGAAGGAAGTGGGCCAAGTGGCACTGGTTCTACTGCAGCATCAGTCAATCCGATAGCTGCATCATCATTTTTTGTTCCTCGAACCACACCTGGTTCACAACCAACTATCGGTTCAATGCTAAAAAGAACTGAAAAAGAACAAGCTGATAGGTTGATGGCAAAATTTCTCCTCTGGAGTGATATTCCTTTCAGCATTGTAAGGAATAATCCATTTTTCCAACCTACTGTTGATGCTATTGCCAGTGTTGGCCCGGGGTACAAAATCCCTTCTCTTCATGATTTCAGAGGCCGGATTCTTCAAGAGGAAAAGCGTGACTACACCCAAAGATTGGAGGATTTTAGGGCATCATGGGCACAAACAGGATGCACTGTTATGTCAGATGGTTGGACTGACCAAAAGGGGAGAACCCTTATAAACTTCTTGGTTAGTTGTCCCAAGGGGACTATGTTTATCAAATCTATTGATGCAACTCATCAAATCAAAGATGCAAGAACTTTATGTGATTTGCTGGATGTGTTTATTTTGGAGGTGGGTGCAGAAAATGTTGTCCAAGTCATAACGGACAATGCTGCAAATTATGTTGCTGCTGGTAGAATGCTTATGGACAGGCATCCTACTTTATTTTGGACACCTTGTGCTGCCCATTGTATTGATTTGATGTTAGAGGACATAGGGAAAATTCCCTTTGTCAAAGATATTGTTGACTCATCAAAAAGCATCACAAAATTTATTTACAATCACACATCTGTGCTTAGCTTGATGAGAAAATGCACCAACAACAAAGAGTTGGTGCGCCCCGCCATTACACGGTTTGCGACGAGTTTCATATCTCTTCAATCCCTCTTGAATTCTATGTGGGATTTGAAGAGAATGTTTCTTTCAGAGGAGTGGCGTGCTTCGTCAATGAGCCGCAAACCAGAAGGAGAGGCCGTGTGCAGACTAGTTTCATACCAGGAAGACTTCTGGGCGGGAGTGCAGGAGGTGTGCGTTGTTACTGAACCTTTGGTAAAGGTTCTTCGGTTGGTTGATGGTGAGAAGCCCGCAATGGGCTATTTGTATGAAGCCATGGACAGGGCCAAAGAAGCCATTCGGTCCTACTATGATGATAAGGGAGATGATGGGTTTCAGAGACAACTCCTTCTATGGGAAGTGATTGATGAGCGATGGAACAACACACTCCATCGTCCCATTCATGCTGCTGGGCTTTTCCTGAACCCTGCATTTTCTTATGCATGTGGGTTTGGTTTTGATGCTGAGGTCGTGGAAGGATTATTAACCTGTGTCCAGAAGATGGTGAGATCTCCAGAACAACGTATAGAGATCTCTAGACAAATTGAGACATATAAGATGTCAGGTGGCACATTTGGCTTTGAGATGGCTGTCACTGATAGGACGATTAAAATGCCAGGTATTTTTTAGTTTGTACTTTGTAACTTTGTTTCAAATTTCATTGTCTCTTCAAATTCCATTTTTTTCTTATGTTTATTTAAAATTTTATTTGTAATTTTGTTGTAGACGCATGGTGGAAGATGTATGGTGGCAGAGTACCCCTTTTGCAAAAGCTTGCCGTACGCATCCTCAGCCAAACATGCAGCTCCTCAGGATGTGAGCGCAATTGGAGTGTATTTGAAAAAATACACAACAAGAAGCGCAATAGGTTAACACTTAAACATTTAAAATATTGCAAATTTCCAAATAAATTTTTGAATTCATTAAAGTTTTAAACAATATTTTTTTTATAATATTAATTATTAATTATTATTTCATGAACTTTGTACAGGTTGGAGTCCCATAGACTTAATGACATGGTCTATGTCTACTACAATCTTCGATTGTGGGTGAGACAACTAGAGAGGACACCTGATACGGAAGCCATCTCATTGGATGGGATTGACACCACTGCTGAATGGAGGGTTGAGACCGAGAGGCCTCTCATGGATCCCACTGATGATTGGTTAGTGCAGGATGAGGGGGAGGAGGAGGAGCAGGAGCAGGAGCAGGAGGAGGAGGAGGAGCAGGTGGAGGAGGAGGAGCAGGAGGAGGAGGTGACACCGCCTACCCGGGCTACCACTACCACCAGTAGAGGACGTGGTCTCCGTCTACCTCAGCCTCCTGTAGCTGCTACTACTAGTTCTTCAGCTTCTAGAGCACGTCAGACTCCACTACCATTTCCACCAGCACAGGCACCAGCTTCTACATCTAGAGGGAAAGAGAAAGTTGTGCCATTTTCTCGCAAGAGGGGCAGAGGAAATCAATAGGATTAGACTTTCATTTTATTGTATATGACATTATGACATGATGAGATACATTATCATATTTTTTGTTGATATTTTGAGGCTGAGTTGGGACTCAGGACTTACTATTCAGGACATGATTCAATGTTATGTGTGATTTTAGCGCTAGAAATGATATTAAACATCTTATATATTAGTTTTTTTATCATATTTATGTGTCAATGTATTTATTTTATGTTGTAGATGGTTTAGATATTAAAAAAATTGAAAAAAAATGAATATTTTTGTGCCAAACGCTTTTTTCCCGCCTTTTTCCGCTTTTTTCCCGCTTTTGCCGATTTTTTCCGCTTTATTCCCGGCGCCGATTTAATCCCGATCGCGCTTTTAACAACATTGCTTTCAATGGCTTCCAATCAGAGGATTTCAGAACAAGGGACAATGGGGAAGAGAGCACGGTCATTCAGATACTAGAAACCATGGATATTGCATAACAGAAACTGGCATGCAACATCACTATACTGGATGAAGCAGCAAGCCACCACATGCTTTGTTACGCTATATTTTTTAAAACAATTAGTATCTTATATGTTTTTTAATTAGCATCTTAGATGTTTTGTTAGGATTTACAACAGCAGATATATTTTGAAAATTTTGTCCAAGGACATCAGTAAGCATTGTATAAGCCTTTGGATAGACATGATAATTTGAATCCGGAAGACTTTATATATGTATTTATTCTGTCAGTTTTACTGCAGCCATTTTGATAATATAATTTTCCAGATGCTGTTAAAAATAATAATAACAACATAAACATATCTTTTGCATTTCTAAAATCAACGCCCAAGTTTTTCTGAAGTTGGAGTCAATTCGAGGCAGAGCATCATTTTAATTTTAATTTTCCTAAGTTTGTAATAGTTTTAGAAATTTGTATTGTGTAGTAATCCAGCTAAATATGATTATGTTAGTATGTAGTTAGAAGAATTGAGTTACTTTAGGAACAGATTTTAGTTTTGTTGTATTTCCTCTAAATTTGAAGGATATGAATTGGTCATCGTAAGGGTCGAGTTGATTCCTCATATGTTTGGATAAATAAACCCTTTTCAGACTTGAAAATACTGATGGGGAGAAGGAGAGGTTAAGTGGATTGAGTGTATTTATACAGATTGGATATATTTTTCATAACTTTAATGAGTTAATGAATAATATACATGATTGCAGACTCCTTTCAGTGTGAAAATTTCTTTTCTAGTTCAATTTACAATTTATCCCTATATAAACAGCATGGACTGTCTCTATGTGTATTTTGCTTGACTTCCTTTTGAAATTTCCTTGAACTGTGCGTATTCGGGCGGGATTATTGAGTCAAATTGCAGGTATATGAGTTAATTAAGCAGACTGAAGAGTGGATCAAAGGGAAGAGGTCAGACTGCGCAGGCGGCAAAATCCAGGATACCCGTATTCTTCAGCATCCAGCTGATAGAAATCCCAGATCCACGTATAAAACAAGATTTTATCTCAACCGCTGATCCTCTTTGAACCATAGGCTCTCCAGCCTTGTGGAAAAGTTAACATCCGCATCTGGAACTTTTCATTAAGTGGCTTTTTAAGTTTTTCCAAATTTCAGAACTTCCGGTTTGTGGTCTCCGACTCTCCACAATGGCAGTTCATCACAAGTGATGTGGATGCTAACATCAAAGATAACACGGAAGCTGACATCAAAGGTGACAATGACGTGATATGGAAGTTGACATGGATTGCATTCAGATCCCGCCTTTTTAGAAAGGTGACTTCTTAAGAAATCCTGGATTTCCAGATTTATGAATTGGAGGTTCCATATCTGGAGCTTTGAAAAGTATCTCGGTCCGGATATCCGGACTTTTCTAAAAAGAGCATTTTAAAGAACTTCAACACTTCTGGATCCAGATAATAAAAACTTTCAGATCCTCAAGGTTCTGCCTCCGGGTTTCGAACCCGATTTCGTTCTTTCTGGCCTCAAATTGTGTGTTTTCCGGCCATCTGCAAAACGAAGATTCCAGCCTGTAGACCCCATTTTTCGGCATCTAGTTGAGTTTCCAACATGCGGAATTTTAAAGTCTTCAACATCCGGCTCCAGACTTTTGCCAATTCACAGACTAAAAGAAATTCCGGATCCTAAATCCTTCGGATGATCGGACTTTGTCAAAAGTCAGAAAGGCAAAAAGATGGCAAATTTGTGTTAGTTAGTTGACAGATCCGACCATTTGGATTTTGTCAAAAGATTGAAAATTGGTGCAGTTAGTTGACAGATTTGACTATCCAGATTATGTTAATTAACAGAAAAGGCTAGAGAGCAAACAAAAAATCCGTTAATTAACATAATTGCAGGCCACGCAGTCGGGAAAATAACCGAGTGCAGGGAACTCAAATTGGCTTCAGAACAGGTTGTTGTCACAATTCTTTGTATTCAGCCTCATCAAGTCATTCTCGGACGAAAGAATTATTTTTCTATTCCCCTCTTTCAGCCTCGGCCTAGTTCTAGCATCTTTTGACATGCTGTTGATGAGATTTCACTTTTGTACCCATTTTAAGTCTTTTCTTTTAGTTTATTTGATCAGTCTTTTAGTTTTGTGTTTAGATATTTTTTCGTTGATGTAGCATAGCTGTAGGAGCTGCTCATGTACTCCTACTATGTATTACATTGCTTATACTCTTTTAGTCCCATTGACTTATTCTTGTGATCCTCCAAGTTGAATCTGGTATCTGACCCCGTATCTATAACCTAGTAAATTAGTCCCTGAACATTTGGTTTTGGTTGTTATTGCTCCCATTTTCTATAGAATTCCATTAATTCTTCTAAGGGAGAACGGAGAGCTAGAGAATATCCAAACAGTGTATTAGGAGCTTGAAATTATAGGGATTCGGAGGGTAAGATCAATGACAAAACAACCAAAAGCAATATAACCATCTGTAATTTATTTGATGGCATACATACTAAATAAGATAGAATATAATAAAATAAATAAGTAAGCAAACAAAACGAAACGCGCCCTTCATGTAATGCAAAATCCCTAAACCTCTAAGTCTAACCTCCTGCCCAGCTACTACTAAGACCTCCTTTTAGTAATCTTCATTTGGCAGTAATTATAGACTGTAACCATTGAACTCTCAGTTTTTGACATGTATGGATAGTTAATCAAAATGCAAAATTACATGGATTTCATTCCATAAATGCCATAGAAATGGATATATTAGGGAGGTTTTTAATACTGGATATAAATGGCGGGAATATCAAGTGTCGTATATGTGTGCAAGGCTTAACGATTCCCTAACTTTGTACCATTATTTTTTATTATATGGAAATTATGAGCTTTTCAATTAACCGTAGACCTCCATATTTTGAGCAGACCAAAGGAAACCCTTGACAAATGCTGGCAAACCTTACTTCCATTTCTCCTTAAATTTTACAAACTTCGAAAAATAAACTTACCACAGATCTTGATGGGAGCTTCGAGGTCCAACAAGTTGGGTTGGTTTATAAAGATTTGTTTAGAAGCGAAGCAGAGCTGCCGAATCTCGGCCTCGGAGATTTGTACTCGCTTCCGGGATCTCGAACCTCGGACTTCCAGGAGGCGCCCAATAATATCATCCAGAGCATCATGTTCCATCCAAAATCACACACCCCCACCTCTACCTACTGGCCGGCTGGTGAAAACCCTCAATTCCTTTCTGAGCTTCCGATACCAAAGACTCTTCCCTTACCTGGAAAAAATTCGAAATCAAGCTCTAATAACAACATGAACGACGAAAGCGTAAGGCATACTCACTCCGACGGTTGACATAGTTGACAGAGTATGCCTTACGCTTTCAGTGCGCTGGGTAAAGAAAATATGATGTTAAAGATAGCGTATACACTCTTCAACTTTTTCACAAATTTTTTGCTAAATAGATTATCATATATTGTTTGTTTAGATTAGTTTAACTTTTTCACAAACTTTTTGCTAAATAGATTATCCTACAGTTTATTATATATTGTTGGTTTATGTTTTTCTTTAATTTTTTTAATTTTATACCAGTCTAGTTATATAAATTAATTTAACAAGATTTGTTTGGTTTTTTCTCATGTTCTCATGTGGCATTTTGTTTATTGTACAAAAATGACCAAAGGTTTATTTACTAACTCAATATTTTTAAAAAAAATTAACAGAAAAATAAAATAAAAGTATTTAAAATAATGAATAATGTGTTTTTTTAATAAAAAAAGTTTTTATAACTTCTCAATATATTAGAGTTTTATAATGCAGTGTATGTGCAAAGCCTCTAACTCGGGTCTAAAGTTGTTGTTTGTCAGGTGCTTCACATCTTTTTTCTCTAACTTTGTTATTTCGATTTTGTTTGTTTCGTGATCAATCTATCTCTAATCTCGCGTCCCTTTGGTCAAACAACCTACCATCGTTGAGTCGGCCCCGGATCCTCCTTTTGCAAATGAGAGTGTCGCTTTCACTCTCTTGTCGCCAGCGGCCCTAAGTTTAAAAAGTTTGTGCAGTCTTGTTTCATGAAAAAGCTTGATGAAATTCTTAAGGTGGAGATCAATGCTCCTCATGCACGGATTCGTGCTCTCCAGCTTGCATATTGTGGCTTGACTGACTAGTTCATGGATCTATGGCCATCTCCACGGATGGTTCAGGCATGGTTTTGTGGTAAGGGTTTTTTTACTTTCTACTTTGAAAATAAGTCAGGTCGAGATTTGATATTTAGAAGCAAATTGTATTTTATGGGAGACTAGAGTTTATATCTCGATAGATGGAACCCTAACTTCAACCTAGACTGTGATATTCCCACTACGATTCTAGTTTGGGTTAAACTTCCTTTTATGCCTTTGCACTGCTAGAGTGATGCAACCTTTAGGCTAATCAGCAACTCGCTAGACAAGTATATTGATTGTGCAGAACCAAGAGATGGGCTATTTGCTTGTGCAAGAATTTGTGTAAAAGTGGATATGGATAAGGGTTTGCCGACAACAATTAATCTATGTATGGACAATTGGTCCCGTGTGCAGGAAGAGGACTATGATCAGCTCCCTTTCAAATGCAAATTTTGTTATGAATATGGGCACTTTGCAAGAGGTTATACAAAAACTCAAATTCCCCGGGAGAACAAGGAGAGCAGAATGATCAATGGCAACAAGCAAAACGAAGAAAATTGACCATGTACCAACCCCAACCAGCCACGGTGCCTGAAAAAACCCTACCAAAAGATAATCAAGGTTCGTGACCTTTGGGCCCATCACAAAGCGGATCGAATCAAGCCAGCAAACCCAATGGATGTAGTAATGCTTCGAGGTTCTTTCTGGATCTACAAAAGTTGGTGAACCTTCTCAGCGAACTTAACAAAATCCCCCTCCTCAGAAAGAGAATGAGACGGCTAGCAACCCTAGACAAACCCTTATTGATAAATCTCTTATTGTAGAAAGTGTGCAAAACAATTCCGAAGATCAATCATAAGGAGAAGAAGATGATTTCATTTTGTCGAAAGAGACCACTGGCCCAATATTAATGCTAGCTTGGCTAATGAAAAATCATAAAAAGAAAAAGAAAGGGAAACAAATAGGAGATCTCGTCAATCAGGTCGCAAATCTAATAGGGAAAAAAGGTTGGAACAAGCTGAAAAGGATAAAGAATTGGGTTTTCAGCACACAATTCCCGTTAGTTAGCGGATCATGGATTATCAATAATTGTTAGGTGGATGGTAGGGTTTAAGTTTCAAGGAATATTCTAGAATATTCATAGTAGTATTCATAAATCAAAGGTTGAGATTTATCTTCAAAGTGATTATGCTCTTTTTCCCCTTTTAATTAAATTAATTAATTAAAAGAAATGGCATATGAAGTCAATTATGGTTTTTAAGGCATGTGGTATTGATAAACCATAGTATTGGCCCATGCTATTGTAACAACCCCTATTTACAGATTAAAAATCTCCATGGTAAAATAGGGATAAATTTCCATTGTTAATAATATTGTTCCATATACTTTTAAATGTATATATGTTAAACTTATATATTATTTTTATTAAATAATAATAATAAAGTTATAATTTAGTTAGTTTTTATTATTTTTTTAATTTTAGCAACGTGGGATGTATAGTTGTCATAACCCCAAGGACTCCTATGATTACGAGGCGCCTTTTGGGTGTGTTGTGATCCCTCAAGTGTGCGGCAATAATGTATTTCACCTCTGCGTCATGGAGTATAAGGTTATTCCACTCATACTATGCCTCACAACAACTTTAATAATCTCTTCATCGTTAGTTACTTAGTGGAATATGATAACTCTTTGATATAGTGTAAGTATAATTATTGTCTTATCTACTTTAGTTAATCTTTCATTCATAAAAACATGAGCATCATGTGCAAGACAATAATTCATCATCAACATCATCATACACATGCACGAGATTTATAGAAACAACCTTCTAACCTTCTACTTAATTAATAAGGAAAAATTACAACAATCCACCGATGCAATGGCTCAACCTGTAAGAGTACATATCCAAAAATTCCAATACACAAAGTATTGAACCTTGTTCCACTCATTGGACCCAACCTGGGTCTCATCAGCACCCTATCAGCTTTCTTCCACCCTTCTCATCTTATCTCGGTGTTATGAAACCAGCTCAAGAAAAGATAGAAAAGATAGATCAACGCCTTAGAATTCAGCCTCTTCGAGGGGGCAACCTCCTTTACATTACATAAATGAACAATTCTTGGATGATACAAATGACAAAACCTCCTTTCTATATATAGGAGGCTAAGGAGTCACAATATAATCCAGCCGACCTAACAATAATAATATAAAGCCACAAAAATAACAATAGAGGGATTCTATGGGGCACAAAAATAATAATATGGGGGTAATAGGGGCACAACAATATAAATAAGGGGTATAACTACAATAGTAATGGGGTAATCACTAGTATTATAGGGACCCAACATGCCCCTCTCCTTCAAAAAAGTGTTGTCCTCAACGCTTGAGTAGTTCTGGATACTTCTGCATAAAATTCTCATCCTCCCATGTGGAATCTTCAACGGATAAGTTCTTCCACTTGATAAGATACTCTGAAATTGATCGATTTCGTAGCTGTCGAGTTCTTGTTTCTGTGACTGCTTCCGGTTCCAATATAATTTTTCCTTCCTCGTCAAGTTCTGGCAATATTGTTTGAACTGGGAGCTTGTCGCCTATAACCTTCTTTAAACATGAAACATGGAAAACTGGGTGCAATCGAGAAGCTGCAGGAAGCTCCAATTTGTATGCCATAGTACCAATCTTTTCCAACACCTTGTACGGACCATAATACTTTGGTGATAATTTATTATCTTTCTTAGCTTGCTTTAGGGACATTTGCTTATATGGTTGTAGCCGTAGGAATACCCAATCACCTACATCAAAACTTCTTTCACTGCGATGTTGATCTGCCTGTTGTTTCATTCTATTTTGTGCCAACACAAGGTTATCCTTTAAGAGTTGGAGGACTTGTTGTTGATGTTTGATGTGATGTTCCACTGCTTGAACCTTAGAATTTTCTCTTAAATATGATGTGATTGATGGTGGTTGGTACCCATAAAGTGCCATAAATGGGGTCATTTTTGTTGTTGTATGGAAGGAAGTGTTATACCACCATTCAGCCAGAGGCAACCATTTGACCCATTGTGTCTGTTTATCAGATACAAAGCAACGAAGATATCCTTCCAAACATTTGTTTACTATCTCAGTTTGCCCATCAGATTGAGGATGATAAGATGAGCTATGAGCTAACTGAGTACCCAGACAAGAAAATAATTCTGTCCAAAAATTTCCAGTGAAAATGGGATCTCTGTCACTTACAATAATCTTTGGGTTTCCATGTAGCTTTTGAACTGTTTCCATAAATGCAGTAGAAACTGTACTGGCTTTAAATGGATGTGATAATGCACAAAAGTGTGCATACTTGGTAAGTCTGTCAACTACCACCATGATGACACTCTTTCCCTCAGACTTGGGTAAACCTGTGATAAAATCCATTGAAACCTCCTCCCAACGTTGGCTTGGAATGGATAAAGGTTGTAATAGACCCGGTGTCTTAATTGTTTCAACTTTATTTTGTTGGCAAACCAAACATTCTGCCACAAACTTTTGAATATCTGATTTAAGGCCATCCCAAAAAAATTCCTTCTTAACCCTGTGGTAAGTTTTTAAAAATCCTGAGTGCCCTCCTAAGGGAGAAGTGTGCAATTCCATAAGAATCTTTTGTTTTAGCTGGGAATTCTTACAGAGGTATAAGCGATCTTTGTACCATAACGAATCATTTTGCCAGCTAAATGTATCAGAAGTACTGGAATCTTGTTGTAGCTTTCGAATAAGTGCCCACACTTCTTCGTCATTCTTCCATTCCTCCTTTGCTTCGTTTATCCAATCTGGTTGGATAATAGAAATGGCACACAACAATGCTTCCATATCCTCATCCTTTCTTGAGAGTGCATCTGCCACCACATTTTGCTTCCCTTTTTTGTAGATGATTTCAAAGTCATAACCCAACATCTTTGTGACCCACTTTTGTTGCTCTTCAGAGGATAATCTTTGTTCTAAAAAGTATTTAAGGCTATCATGATCCGTTTTTACCTTGAAGTGTCTTCCCATTAGGTAGGGTCGCCATTTCTTAAGTGCATGGAGTATTGCCAACATTTCCTTCTCATAAATAGCTTTGCTTAAAAACTTTCCCTTGATTGGACAACTTTCAAAAGCAATGGGTCTTTCATCTTGCATTAGAACAACACCAATTCCATTTCCTGAAGCATCACATTCCACAATAAAGGTTTTTGTGAAGTCCGGTGTAGCTAAGACCGGTGCTTGGCACATTGCCTCTTTAAGATGTTTAAAGGCCTTTGTTGCTTCCGGAGTCCATGAAAATGAATCTTTCTTCAATAATGTTGTTAGAGGTGCTGCTATTCTCCCATAATTCTTAACGAACTTGCGATAATACCCTGTCAACCCAAGAAATCCTCGCAGATGCTTTATGGATGTGGGGATTTTCCATTCCTTAATGGCTTTAATTTTGCTAGGGTCTACCTTAACTCCTTCATGAGATACAATATGACCCAAATATTCCACCTCCTGGACTCCAAAAAAACATTTGGATCTTTTTGCATATAATTGTTTCTCCTCCAATAGTTGTAGCACCTTGTCAACATGTTCAACATGATCCTTCCAAGACTTGCTGTAGATTAGTATATCATCAAAAAATACCAACACAAATTTTCTAAGGAATGGTTTGAAAATTGAATTCATCAAACCTTGAAATGTTGAAGGTGCATTGGTAAGGCCAAAAGGCATGACCAAAAATTCATAATGACCCTCATGAGTTCTAAATGCCATTTTTGGAATGTCTTCAGTCTTCATTCTGATTTGATGATATCCCGAACGAAGATCCAACTTGGTGAAGTAAATTGATCCATGCAATTCATCCAGTAATTCATCAATGACAGGAATGGGAAACTTATCTTTAATAGTGAGCTTGTTGAGCTCCCTATAATCTGGACACATGCGCCATGATCCATCCTTCTTGTGCACCAATACTACTGGAGCTGAGAAAGAACTTTGACTCGGTTGAATTATACCAGCCTCTAGCATTTCTGCAACCATACGTTCAATTTCACTTTTTTGGACATATGGATATCTGTACGGCCTGATGTTTGGAGGAACACTTCCTGGAATCAAATGAATAGCATGATCATGATCACGCATAGGTGGGAGACCTTTGGGAGTCTCAAATACCTTGGAATGATTGTCCAGGACTTTTTGGAGATCTGGAGAAATAGATGATTCCAATGTGGAAACATCTAGCGAACATAATTGTGCAATTACACCTCTTTGCTCCTTTTTTAGAAGCTTTGTCATGCCATTAGAGCTGATTATCTTTCCTGGTTTCCCTGCAATACCCCTTAATTCAACTTCCTTTCCTTCCACAGAAAATTTCATGAAAAGTTCTTGAAAATTAAAAGCTATTGTACCCAAGGATTGTAGCCATTGGACTCCTAGTACAACATCAGCACCTCCCATTGGAATGGAAAGCATTGGGCTAGTCAATACATATTCTCCCATGGATAGCTTGATATTATGGCACTTTCCAGAACAATTTATTGTTCCTCCATTTGCAATCATCACTTGACACTCTGGTGCTGGATATAGGAAGCAATTCAATTCTTTTGCTACCCTACAATGAATAAAATTGTGGGTGCTTCCTGAATCAATCAACACTATTACCTTTTTTTTCTTGATTTGTCCTTCTATCTTGATGGTTTGAGGAGTGGTAATTCCCGCCAATGCATTACAAGATATGGTCGGATTTATTTGTTCTTCATCTAGGCTTTGTTCCTGGAATATATTCTCTTCTTTTGACCTTTCTTGCTCCTTTTCTTCTTCCTCTTCACAATCTATGTAGAATAATTTCTTCTCAGCACACTTATGACCTTTTGTGTATTTGCTATCACAATTGTAACAAAGCCCTTTTGCTCTTTTTTCTTCCAATTGTTGTGGTGTCAACCTTGTAGGTTGTGGAAGACTATGGGCAACAACACTTCCGTCTTTATAGTTGTGAATGGTATGCTTCCTAGTTGCCATAATTTTGCTTTCCATTTTTCTTGCTAACCTGAATGCCTTCTCTAATGAATCAGGTTCCCAAAGGCGCACATCATGTTGGATATTATCCTTTAAAGACCCTATGAACACATCAATCCTATGCTCCTCTGGAATATCTTTTACCCTTATGTTCAATTTTTGGAACTCCTCAATGTGCTCCATTATTGAACCCTTTTGTTTGAGACTTATCAATTGGCTAAAAAAAGTGTTGCTTTTTGTATCCTCATAATGTGCTATCAATTCTTCCGTAAAAATTGCCCAAGTGATAAATTGTTTACGAGAACAAAGCCATTGATACCATACAAACTGATTTGGTTCCAAATATAAAGTTGCCATACGTACCTTTTGTGTGTTTTGCACATTATTGAGATCGAAGAATTGCTCCATCTGTAATATCCATGTGGCGGGATCCTTGCCATCAAACTTCCTCATATCGATTTTTGGAATGTGGTGATTCTTCGATCCAACATTAGCGTCTATGGAATCATGATTAACATTTCTTTTGTTCTCATCATGAGTTTCCTTTACTACCTTTTCACCATTAGTAAGTATTTCTTGTAGAAAATTAGTCAAATCTGTCTTCAAATCTGCCATGCCTGTCTTCAAATTTGTGTTCAAATCTATCTTCAAATTGTCCATCTTAGCTTCCATGCCATTCATCTTAGCTTCCACGCCATTTATCTTAGCATCTGTTAACTTTTGTGAGCGTGACATTTGTTGCACTTGTTCTTGTAATTTTGATATATCATGTAGCATTTCTTCCTCTTCTTCATGAGTCATGCTAGAGCTTTCAGGTTCCTTACTAGGTGTTTTCATTTTCTTTCCTCGGGGCATCAGTTACCGATAATAATGCTCTACTATGCCCTTTGAATTCCTTCAAAATAAATTTTCAAACCAAGCTTAAGCAAAAATTTAAAAAAATCTACACACCTTTTTTCACTTTGTAGGAGCTCGATATTGCCTCTGATGTATCTCTGTACTTTCCAGTCATCTAGTTCTGAACTTGTGACCTGTAGTAGCTCTCTGTGTCCTCTTTCCAATGCCACAAGTCTGACCCAAATTGGATTCTCCAAGGAAGAGTTATGCGAAATCTCCCACAGTGACTTGATTATAGACTAGTTCAGTAGAGCTAACTTGTACGACGTGCCGCGAGTCACTGTTTCGACCTTTGGATCTAAAAAACACCCACAAGAAACTACAGTCCGTCCTCTTTCTGTACCTTTTTACGAAATTTCAATCCGATCCTCAGAGAGAAAGTTATGACGATTTTCCCCAGGTCACCTGTTTTGAATGTAATTCAGGAGTCTGCAAAAAGACCAACTTCCTCAGATCATATCTCCGAAAATATCACGCGAAAAGCTCTGAAATTCGGACCCAAGGTTTAGCGTCAATTCTTGTCAAATGGGTTTTTTTTGCGACTTCTGAAACGTCACAGAAAAAAAGTTATAGCGAAAATGCCACGATGACCTGTTTGGAGCAGCGAAACCCTAGAATCCAAAGCTTTGATACCAAATGTTATGAAACCAGCTCAAGAAAAGATAGATCAACGCCTTAGAATTCAGCCTCTTCGAGGGGGCAACCTCCTTTACATTACATAAATGAACAATTCTTGGATGATACAAATGACAAAACCTCCTTTCTATATATAGGAGTCTAAGGAGTCACAATATAATCCAGCCGACCTAACAATAATAATATAAAGCCACAAAAATAACAATAGAGGGATTCTATGGGGCACAAAAATAATAATATGGGGGTAATAGGGGCACAACAATATAAATAAGGGGTATAACTACAATAGTAATGGGGTAATCACTAGTATTATAGGGACCCAACACTCGGTTAGTCATAAGGTTCACATTATTCTGCATCACTATAGGCCCCCGAGTATCTCCTCTCGACTCCCTTGTACTCCTTCACACATCCTTCACACCTCCCTCCACACCTTCTTTTTATGTGACTTCAATTTGTGAGTTAGAACAATTGTTGGATGCCTCCTCCCATCTTGTGGCTCCTCATATATATATTGGCCATGCCCTTTATCCCATGTGGTAGCTTCCACTCATGCTCGGGTCAGATTTTCCCTTAGGGTCATGTGCCTTGGGCTAGGCTAACCCCATCATCCTTCCTAAGCGCTCTCACAATGCCCTTCCTCCACTCGTTCCACCCAATAATTTTTCCATGTTTCTTCACTTATCTCATTTGACATGCTCTCACACCTGGTTTGTTGGTCCACTTGGTTCACCATGTTGCCCATCGTTCGATCCAACATGCCCCAGGCCAAAATACTTTCCTACTTGGTTGCTCATCTCAAGCACATCTTGGTTCGCTCTTAGGGACACCAATATCACCTCCCACGATCCTGTCTCGATTCTTTTTCCCATTGCTTGGCTAAGTTGAGCACTCAGTCATCCAAACCCACCATGCCACCGAGCCACCCACATGCACCCAATGGAAACCCCAAGTGTCAATTTTTCAACACCTTGTGTTGGAATGCCCTCGCCCAACATCCAATTTCATCATGTTTCTTGTGATATCTTCACAACAATTGTGCAATGGAGATGCCTTCCATGGCGCCTGTCTCAGTTAAAGGTGCATGCAACTCTAGGGCCTGACATCATCCCCCACTTAAAGTTATTGCACCCAACAATAGTCCAATCACAACCCTCCAGTAATTTCCCACTAGATATTGTCATCATATGTGGTCTCTTTGGCTAACATCTCTGACTGCATCTCTCGAAATCACCACTGCATATCAACATGTGATATATCTCCTCATGTTTCTCAGTTAACCATGTAACTAATCTTATCACTACACCGACCTCTGTAAGAACTCATGTCTCACAGTGCAATAACCTTGACCTCGGATCATCATGCCTCCATTAATCTCTATTGTAGAGACACCACCCTAAGTACCCCCATGATCTCGGCTCACCATCCGACCACAATAACGAGTCATCTTCTCATGGATTAATGAGATGAAAAGGAGTGTTGGTCATGGTGACCTCCACCCTCATCTTTAATCTGCTCTCTTGGAAGCACTCCTCCATACTTCCTTGTGATATAAGTCAGTAAAGGAGGATATGACCCTATCATACACTTTTCTTCCTCAACAAGTCTTTCGAGTTCAAGATCCCATGGCCAACCTCCCAGGCTCAGTTTTGATGTACCAAATCTCTCCTTGGCCTCAACATACCAAGGCCCACCTCCTTGATGACACCTTTGAACCACTACTGCCATCTTTTTTTTTTTCTTGTTAAGACTAACCTAAGTACCCGCGGGGGATTTGAACCGGTGACCTATCGCAAGGAGTGCCTTAACAGTGCACCCATTCACCGTCAATCCAAAGCCCCGTGGGCTACCACTACTGCCATCTTAGTCTCCCCTACCTGCTTTAATTTGGTTGTCCTCTTCTCCAACTTCTTTATCTTGTCTGTCAAAGTGGACATTATATCGACATGTTGTGAGAGAAAATACTCTACATCATTGTATCTCAACTCTCCACATTTAGCTCCACAAAATTATTGTTCACTCTTGAAGATGGTGGGTATCCTCACTATTGAGTTTTGGTCTCCTCTATGAGTCTTCACTATGATTGGCTCAAGTCCCAACATAATGAACATATGCCCCATATGAGGCACATGGACAACTTTCTCATCAATCAAATTCTCTAATCCAAGAGGATCCTAAAAGGCCAAATATTCAAAGTCCTCAAAACGTAGTGAAACTAGTCTTAAATCGAAGACCTCGTCGTTCTGAATCCAATGGCGTGAACGACACCTCAAACCAACATCGTATGAAGAATTTATGGCCCGCTAAAGTTTTTCCAAAACAATGAAAATTTTGCAGGTGGGACCCACAGTGCCATTTTGGCATACTAATGTCAGTAGTACAAATGTGGATATCATTCATACGAATTCTGATGTCAACAGGGTGACGTGATCGTACAGTCATAGGAGAGCCAATCACAGGGTGACACGTGTTAGTTAACGCCAGCCGCTAATCAGTCATACGGGCCAATCAGGACACGCCATGTGGAAGCCTAGTCAGCATGGCGGATTTCGCTGAGGTGACAAATTGGACTAATCTGGCAGCTGGTGGAGGCAAAATTTTCACCTACTTAAAATGTCTAATGACCCCCCCCCCCTCCGAAATAAATGGCGGGAAAAAATGACTGTTGTAATGAATTTAATATATATATATATATGGTCAACCGGTCAACCGATGGGCTTTCAAACCCCACTGAATGGATCGCCAATAGTTAACATTATTTATTCATATTCGGTGAGGGGAGAAACCACCAACAGTTACGGCTAGTAGCAGCAGTCAACACTATTCACGCATATGCGACGAGGGGAGAAACTGCTAACAGTTATGGCCGACGAATGGTTTGTGGCTATTTATAAAAATATATAAATAACAAACGACGAGTCTAGCAGGTTGAGCTACGACCTCTGGCCCGCCAACCAGGCCCGTTACCATTGGGCCAAGTGGCCCCATACAACCAAAGCGCCACAAACGAATATTTAAAGCGCTCATTCGCCGAGGGTCGGGGGTCCAATAGCAGTACCAAGACGACCAATGGAACCTTGTGCATGCACAAGAGTCGAGGAGGGATATTCCCTAGCATATTCCAGGAATATTCCTATGAGGAAATCTGGGGGGAATCTAAAAGGAGAGCCAATCACAGGGTGACAAGTGTTAGTTAACGCCAGCCGCTAATCAGTGATACGAGCCAATCAAGACACACCATGTAGCATCCTAGTCAGCATGGCGGATTTCGCTGAGGTGACAAATTGGACCAGTATGGCGGCTGGTGGAGGCAAATTTTTCACCTACTTAAAATGTATAATGACCCCCCCTCCCCCCCTCAAAATAAATGGCGGGAAAAAATGACTGTTGTTATGAATTTAAAAAATATATATATATATATGGTCAACCAGTCGACCGATGGGTTGTCAAACCCCACTAAATGGACCGCCAATAGTTAACACTAATTATACATATCCAGCGAGGGGAGAAACCACCAATAGTTACCGCTAGTAGCAACAGTCAACACTATTTACACATATGCAACGAGGGGAGAAACTGCCAACAGTTACGACCAACGGATGGTTTTTGGCTATTTATAAAATATATAAATAACAAATGGCGAGCCCGACGGGTTGAGCCACAACCTTTGCCCCGCCAACCAGGCCTGTTACCATTGGGCCAAGTGGCCCAATATAACCAAAGCGCCACAAACGAATATTTAAAGCACTCATTCACCGAGGGTCAGGGGTCGAAGAGTGGTACCGAGACGACCAACGGAATCTTGTGCGTGCACGAGAGCCGAGGAGGGATATTCCTAGCATATTCCAGGAATATTCCTATGAGGAGATATGTGGGGAATCTAAAAGATTCCCTAGAGCCCCAGAGGTCACCAGCACATAACAGGGTCAACTTTATAGTTATTTTTCACGATTTTTCGCTAGGAATCCAACCGTGCAATTTGTTTTTCAACAGATGCCTACATTTTCAGGCCATCCACATAAGTGGAGGTATAAGGTGTCATTTCGTAATTGCTTGTAATTTGATTTCGTTGCCAATTAATGAAAAATGCCTCCCCACATTTAGTAGGGCCCGGAGACATAACCCACACTAGGTGAACTTCATTGTCAAGTTGTTTTTACACCTTTGATCTCATGGTTGCATTTGATTTCCACTTCTTTTATGTGTTTATGTTACTTAGTTATATGCTCTTTTAAATGCAATTTTGTATGCATCCTTGAAGTAAAAGATTTGGATCAAGTTTGGTATCAGAGTAGGTCTTGTTGATGTGAGTTGCATGAGTGAATGCTAACCAAGAACAAGCTCCAAAGACAAGAAGGAAAACTCAAATCCTTTGATCCTAAAGTGGGGCATGCAACATGAAGATGTAACATGGCAGATGATGAAACTCGAATGGAAGAAGAGTGAAATTATTGCAAGATATTCTTCACCATGGTAGAGAAAATTGACAAATTGTTTGCAGAATATGAGAAGACAATCAAACTTGAGAAGAAAAAGTCGGATGATCATGTCTCGGTAAACCATGGAGGTGGAGGGGAAGAGCCCCCTCCCTCTCCATCCACCGGTGACAATTCTTCTTCTTCCTCTTCTCATCATTCTAACAGGCATCACATGAATGCATATAAGAAGTCATCTTTTAAGCTATATGTAAAGTTTGATTTTTCCCACATATAATGGAGAATGTAATGTAGAGAAATTAAAAAATTGGATTAGATAGACCGATGTTTATTGTTGAATTCAACAGATCGAGGAAGATGAGGCCAAGATCCAATTAGCATCTCTTCAACTAAGTAGGATCGCTCTAATTTGGTGGGAGAGCAAGTTGCAGAAAGGTAGCAAAAACTTGGGCAATCTCCTTTCTTCTTGGTCCAATTTTGTTTCTGCATTAAAAGATCAGTTTTATCCTTTGGGTTATTGACAAAAGGCTTTAATGGAATGGCAATATTTGAGACAAGGAAAAGGTCAAAATGTACAAAGCTTCACAGAAGAGTTTACAAAACAAGCTTTAAATTTGGGCATTTCACTTGATTCACTAGAAAATGTAACAAAGTATATTGGTGCTTTACATAGTTACATCATGCATTCTTTGTTGTTATTTGAGCCTACTACTATTGATGCGACCAGTGTGAAGGTCATTCACCTTGAAAGCACATGCAAGAATGACAAAGAAGATCAACCTAAGAAATCATCTTTCAAACCTCATAATCGGAAGTTCAAGGGAAAATGCAAGGGAAAGGACAAGAAGGCAGCTACAACCAAGAAGGAAGAAGGAGCAAATCCATCTTGCACACATAGCAAGAAGGAAGGCCATGATGATGAACAATTTTTGAAGTTGCATCCAGAGTTGAATCCAAAGAGATTTGGTGGAAAGAGCAAGCAAAATACGGCAGCAACCGTGCAACAGGACCTTGGATCTGACTCCAGTGACGAGACACAGATCACAACAGTGGGCATACAAGGTACCCTTTCTCTTCATGCTAATGAAAATTCTGAATTTCATGCAAGTACAAGTTCTTAAAATGAGTCTCTTGTTAATGAACGAAAGAGGACTGAATTGTTCCACATTATAGTTGTGATGAAACATACTAAAGTGGAAACCTTGTTTGATCTGGGCTCACAAGCAAATTTGATTTCAGAATCCTTGGTTAATAAGTTAGGGTTAGAGACCAAGCCTCATCTGAAACCCTACCCTCTTGGTTGGGTGTGTGACAAAGCCAAATTACATGTAACCAAACAGTGTAGGGCTAGATTTGTGATTGCATCCAAACTAGTAGATGAGGTTGAACTTGATGTTGTACCTTTGGATATATGTGGCATTGTATTGGGGAGTCCATATTTATATGATAGGAAAGCAGTTTTCTTTCACCATGAAAACAAGTATCATCTCACGAAAGATGAGGTGGAATACTTTGTTAGAGCTCATCGTGCCAAGATCAATGCTAGTCTTGTAAGTGAAAGTCAAATGAAGAGATTGATCAATTCCAGCAAAGGGTGCATGATCATGGTTGTGAGAGCAAAAGATGCGGAGACATCTGAAGCTTTCTAAGGTTGTGGTCCCACTCATAAAAAAAATTGTATGAAATTGTTTCTAACTATGATGGGCTTTTTCAGGAACCAAGTGGGTTGCCTCCAAAGTGTGATATCCAACATGAAATTCACTTGTAGCAGGATGCTCCTTTACCAAATATTGGTATGTACAGGTTGTCATCCATTGAGATGGAGGAGATAAAGAAACAAGTGTAGAAATTGCTAAACCAAGGGGTCATAAGGCTAAGTTATTATCCATGTGGTTCACCCATTGTGTTGGCTCCAAAGAATAATCGCACATGGAAGATGTGCATGTACTACAGGACACTCAACAAAATAACGGTGAAGAATTAGTACCCTCTCCCTCACATTGATGACTTACTATATCAATTGAAAGATGTTGTGTATTTCACAAAACTGAACTTGCACAGTGGCTATCACCAAGTCAGGATTGTAGAACAAGATGTATGGAAGACTGCATTCAAGACAAAACAGGGGTTGTTTGAATGGCCAGTGATGCCAATCAGACTATGTAATGCTCCAACCACATTCATGAGGGTAATGGATGATATTTTCAAACCTTTTCTTGATGATTTTGTACTTGTTTATCTTGATGATATTCTCGTTTTTAGTAGGACATGGGAAGATCATGTGAGTCATGTTAAAAAGGTGCTTGATATTTTGCAAAAAGAAATAATTTATGTCAAAATTTCTAAGTGTGAATTTGGTAAGACCTATTTGGTTTATTTGGATCACATTGTTGGAGGTCGACAGTTAAAAATAGATCCTTCTAAAGTTGATGTGTTTTTGAAGTGGCCTAAGCCCACCAATGTTACAGAGGTTCATTGTTTTTTGGGTGCAATACAATACTAGAGAAGGTTCATTGCCAACTTCTTCGTCATTGCATCCCCCTTGCATGCATTGACAAGCATGAATAAAACCTTTCAGTGGGGAGGAAAGCAACAGAAAGCCTTTGATATACAGAAAGAGAAGATCAGTACTGCACTAGTTTTGGCCTTACCTGACCTCCAACAACATTTTTAGGTTGAGACAGATGCCAGTGGGTACGCCATGGGAGCAGTGTTGATGTAGCATAGGAAACCTGTATGTTACCATTCAGAGACATTCTCCCAAGTTGCTGTGGACTATCCCACATATGACAAGGAGTTGTATGCCTTGGTTCAAAGCGTGAAGAAGTGGAAGCACTATTTGATTGGCAAGGATACCATCATTCACACAGATCGCTAGCCCTTGCAGTACCTTCAGTCACAAACCGAGCTTCAACAAGCATGTCACTTGAGATGGATGGGATTCCTCCAGCAGTTTCACTTGGTAATAAAATACAAGAAGGGCACCAACAACAAAGTGGTAGATATGCTTTCTCGCCCTCTTATTTTTGCATCTATAGTTTTGCAAAATGCTTCTTTATCTTCTGACATTTATGTTGAACAATATGTAAAGATGACTCATGGATCGCAGATAGACTATTACCATTTGCAAGGAAAATTGTTGTACCATCTTGGCAAACTTTGCATCCCCACTAATGAAAGAATACATGTAACCAGAGAGGCACATACCTCTCTTGTGTCGGGTCATTTCAGTGTAGAGAAAACTTGTGTCATTTGTAGAGATTTTGTTTTTGGCCTTACATGAAAAACATTATGAATCGATTTGTAAAGGGATGTGTGTTGTGTTCAGTTTGCAAGCCCACTAATAGAAAATTTGGGCTCTACACACCACTCCTTGTTCTGAGTCGTCCATGGGAAAGTGTGTCAATGGATTTTGTTGGCGGTTTGCCTTTGTCTAGGAGAGGTCATGACTATTTGTATGTTGTTGTGGATCGATTTAGAAAAATGTGTGTCTTAATGCCTTGTAAAAAGCATATCACTGCAGAGCAGACTGCTCATCTCTTCTTCCAATTTGTATGGTCCACTTTGGGTTGCCCAGATCCATTCTGTCTGATTGAGGATATCATTTCCTTGGAGAGTTTTGGACAATTTTATGGAGAATGATGAACACCAAGCTGAAGAGGATTACGATATTTCATTTGTAGACCGACAGGAAAATAGAGGTTGTCAACCATACAGTGATACATTTACTTGGGGTCTATTGTGGCAAGCATCCCAAGTTGTGGAATGAGCAACTTCCTTATGTACAACATGAATACAATAGTGTAGTGCATTCTTCGACTCAGAGCTCATCGTTTGAGACATGTTTTGGATATTTTCCAAAGGATCCCTTAGACATGGTCTTTAGGAGAGATGAAGATTCCAATGAGCAAGATGACAGGGACAAAGTGTGGAAGTTCATTCAGCAAATTTAGATGATTCACCAGGAAGTGCAGGAGTAGTTGGAGAAAAGTCAAGCTCAATACAAGGCTCGACATGACAAGCACCGGGTTGATCACCAATTCCAGGTTGGAGACAGGGTGTGGCTCCACATCAGCAAGGACAAAATGAAAGGGGAAGGAAAGAAATTGAGACCAATCCGATATGGTCCTTTCACTATATTAGAGAAGATTAGAGACAATGCTTTTTGTCTTGATTTGCTAGCATACATGTAGATGTACTCAATGGTGAACATTGAAAACTTGAAGCTTTATGAGCCTCCTTTGATCATGGACACCGAAGAGTTTGGATAGGTTCCTACAGTGGACGACTTTGCACCAGAATACTTGGACAAGCTAAGCGAGGATATCATTCTTGAAAGGAGAACTAGGACTTCACGATGGGGAAACGTGGAGTACCTTCGTATTGGTTTCAAGGGAATGCATCCAAGTAAGGCCCGTTGGATTGAAAAGGATAAAGTGAGGGAGAAATTCCCTCGCTTGCCAATTGACTGTTAAAGCTTTTGGTAGCCCAAAAGCTCATTAGTGGGGAGGAATAATCGAGGAGGATCTTAAAAGGCTAAATTTTAAAAGTCCTCGAATGCAGTGAAACCAATCTCAAATTGAAGAGCTCTTCATTCTGAATCCAACGGCATGAATGACACCTCAAAATGAATCATATGAAGAAGATATGGCCCATTGGAGTTTTTCCAAATCAACTAATTTTTTTGCAGACAAGACTCACAGTGTCACTTGGCATACTGATGTCAATAGTACGGATGCCGACATCAGCAAGGTGACATGGATGTACAATTAGAGGAGAGCCAATCATAGGGTGACTGATCTCGGGTTCTGTTCTGCGTTAATCTGGCGGTTGACTTGGAGTTTGATCGCGATCTCATGTGCTTCTTTTAGCAAACAATTTCGAGTGGATAGGAAAGTATCCATGAGCGAGTCATCCTCTATCCATCTGCACCTTTTGTTGCTGACCTGGAACTCTGGAACCTTGCGAACAATGAAGACAGCTACGGAAACCTGCATTAGTTATGGAAACAAGCTGATTTGGTAGCCAATTGCAACTTTAATAAAACAATAGGGTATACAGTTAAATATGAACAAGAAAACATACTATTCCATACCTTCATCAAAACCTAGTAGATATGGCTTTATCTAAGTGATAAATATATATGAAAAAGAGAGGATCATTAGGAAAAAAGGATGTCATGGTAGGACAATCTTCAGACTCTACATTCCCCCAGAATGGAGATGTTGTATGTCCTCATACACTTCTTCCTTATCTTTTGCTTGTGCCTCTTGTTTGTCATCTGCCTGTTTCATTGTTTTCTTCTTTTTGGTAGAGATTGGCATTCTAGGCTTCCTCATTAGAATTTTGTACTTTAAACTGATTATCTCTCTTTGCATAATTCTATTCTCTTTCTTCGGCTTCTTATTTTTCTTATACCACAAGCTTAGATGTAAGATCAGATTGTCACTCTTGGCAATATGTATCTCGCTCTGTGTCTTCAGGGCTTGATTTTCATTTTTAAGATATCGATTCAGTGTTTCTAGTTCAAATATTTCCTGCTTCAAGATGTTTGAGGCCGATTGTTCATTCACTTGGTTACTTCCTTCTCTAGAGCTCTGTATTGTTTCCTTTTTTGTTGTCGCTGTCATATATTTCCTGTTGTGCGGGGTCAATACTTGGACTATGTATCGGGCTTCCTAGAGGTGAGATGTAAGGCTGTGCGGATGATCTTGGTGACCCTTTTGGAGAACTCCCAGGGCTTTCAATTGGCTCATCCTCTATTGGCTCGTTCTATGTTGGAGTATTCTCTGTTGGCTCCTCTTCATTTGGCTCCTTTTCATTTGGCTCATTTTCCTCAAGGTTAATGTATTATGTAGTCTTTGAGGTTGTTTGTGGAATCTTTCTCAACCTCGTTCTCCTTCTCAATCCTGGGGTTTGTGTTTTCTGCACTTTCCTCCTCTTATTCTCTTATTTCTCTTCTAGAGGAGAGGTTTTAGTTTGTGAGAATTATTCTTCACCTGGGCTAGCTTTCTTTCTTATAGGGTTTCCCCTCTTCATTCTCTACAAAAATTTTACTATAGGCAGCTCTTCTTCTGTTACCTCTGTCTAAGTTTGAGGTGCATGTTCCTTTATCATTTCTATGGTTCTCTTTCTCCCTCTGAGGGCCCTGCTGCTACTTGGTTTTTTTGGGGATTTTTCCTCAAAATGGTTCCTTATTAGGAAACTCTCCCAGTCATCCCCTATACTTCGGAGGTGAAATTCGACCAATATTTTTACCAGACCATGATGATACATGGTGTTTTCTATGCATTGAATTTTCTTTTGAACATTTGTAGCCATTTTCCTGAGGCTATTCAAGAGAAAATAGGGGAGGTTCATCTGATGATCCTCAAGGAAGTGCATCATCATTCTAACATGATAAAAATACATTTGCCCAAACCTACCCTCACAAGTGATAAAATTCTAAAGCACAAGTAATAAGTTTCTCCATTTGTTTTTAAGAGCAGAGCTTGGAATACCTTTTTTATAGACCATTGTGTCCATGTTCGGATTCTTGAGGAAAACCTTCCAGTCCTCGTTGTCAATCCCTCTATTTTTAAACCATTTTTCTCCATGTCTTGGCAGCTCAGTGCCATCAGCAATCATAGACTCCGTTACTGTGAGTTTTATGTCCCCAATTTCGGTCTCCATTCCATCGAATGAGCGCGCAAATGTCTTGGTTACCTCCTTGTGGGAGTCATTAAATTTCTCAATGAACTACAGTCGTTGTCTTATTCGCAACAACTCCCTAGTTTATGGGTACCCCTCTAGGAACTGCTTCCGTGCTGGCTCAGTTTGAACAATTACCCCCATGTCGAAGGATGCTTTGCCTTGAAGATTGGCTACCTTGACAGGAAAATGGAACTAGTAGGGTTTGCTAGTTGGTAGAAATATGGAGTGGCTGTGAAAGATCACAAGAGTGTAGGAATAGGGAAGAACATATGGGTTATTAAGAGGATTATGGGAATGAATTCGACCATAAGGCACATTCAAACTTATGATTTGGTAATTAATTTGGCATATTTGGCACAAGGTCGTGACATGACTTTTAGAGTGGTGGCATATGATATTTCGTTAGGCGGCCATTATCCTTAGGTTATAATGATTGCACTTTAGTACTATATCTTCTTAATCATATATGCTATATAACTTTCCCTATTGTTAAATTAAAGCAGCACGTACCTTTAATTTTCTGTTGCTAACCTTATTTGTTGTCCTTTAATCTCCTGGAGGTGCCTTGTTGTCAACTGTCCTTTAATCCACATCACCAAGTATCCTTGTAGACTCAAAAATTATTAGGCTGCAGAAATTTGTTTAGCTGCGGAAAGTTGTCCAAGCTACAGAAAGTTGTTTCTACAGCTTAAGAGAAAGAAAGCTTTAGTAGATGAACTTTATTGTTTTTTTCTTTTTTTGAAAAAAAAAAAATTGAACTGCCAACAAATTGGTCTTCACTATAAATTTTATGTATAAACATGCCAACAACATGTTGGTTTTCATGTTTATACAATAATTTTTTTTTCTTCATATTATTCTATATATATATATATATATATATATTATTTTATTTTATTTGAAGAACAAACTGAATGAAAATTTCTAAGGTGGAAAAGAAGAAGAATTCTTCTTGACCATCTTCAGTTCTGAATTATCCTAAAATATTTTAACAAATTCCTCTCTTGTTAATGGTTTCTGGTAAAGCTTGAGTCGATGTCCATTTACTAATAGAGGAGTTCTTTCTTCGTCAATAGTCCTGATTCTAATTGCACCATTGTCAAAGACATTCTCAACCTCATAAGGTCCAAGCCAATGGGTTTGGAATTTCCCTTGAAATTTTTTGAATTTTGAATCAAAAAACAATGCCCAATCTCCTAGATGAAACTTCCTTTCTTTAATGTACTTATCATGCCATCTTGACCTCTGTTGTTGCACTAAGCTGGTCCTTTGGAAGGCCTCTTGTCTGATTTCATTGAGCTCATTTAATTGTGTCATCCTTTGCTTTTGGGCTTTTGACAAGTCAAGATCTAATTGGATTGTTGTCTTATAGGTCTAGATCTGGAACTCTATTGGAAGTAAGACTTGCTTCCCATAAACAAGTTCATAGGGAGTATGTCCTGTAGTATTCCTCCATGTAGTCCTATAGGCCCATAAGGCTTCTGGAAGCTTTTCCACCCAGTCTTTCCTGTGTAGATGTACAGTCTTTGTAAGGATAGCCTCGATCACCTTATTTGTGGACTCAACTTGTCCATTGGCTTGTGGATGGTATGGAGTTGACTTCCGATGTTTTATCTTGTATTGGTCCACAAGCTTTTACACTAGTCTGGAGCTAAACTGTGTCCCTTGATATGTTACAGTTTCTCTTGGAACACCAAAACGAGTAAAAATATCCTCAAAAAGAAATGAAACTACAATATTTTTAGTAGCAAAAGGAAGTGTTTTAGCTTCTACCCATTTAGTGACATAACCAGTACATACCAGAATATACTTCTTTTGCTTTGAAGGTGGGTTGATTGGTCCAACAAAATCCAGTGCCCATTTTCAAATGGTTCAATAAGTACCTGTGGTTGCAGTGGCATCTCATTTGAAAGAGTAGGTTTGCCCATTTTCTGACAACTATCACATCTCCTAACATATTCCTTGGTGTCCTTGAAAATGGAAGGCCAGTAATACCCTAAAAGCAAGATTTTGTAAGCAATTCTCTTGTTAGAAAAATGTCCTCCACATGGTTCATCGTGACAAGATTTTAGTATCTCTGGTATTTTGTCCTCCCGAACACATCTTCTGATGATGAGGTATGGTCTTGTCTTATATAATTCCTCATTTATCCATGAATAGGATGTGCTATTGTGGACTATTCTTCTTTTTTCTCTAGGAGATAAATGAAATGGCATTTTTCTTGTGGCCAAATAGTTAGCAATATCTGCATACCAAGGTGATTTAGTAGACACTGCAAAAAGATATTCATCAGGAAATTTATCTTCTACAGGTCGATCATTGTTTTCATTTTGTATTTTAGATAGAAAATCGACAATCGTGTTCTGTTTTCTTGGCCTATCTAGAATGGTTATGTTGAATTCTTGTAAAAGTAGGAGCCATCTAGTTATTCTTCCATTAGTGACCAGTTTATTCATTAGGTATCTAATGGCAGAATGGTTTGTGTAGACAAAGGTTTCATAGCCAGTTATATAATGTCTGAATTTATTAATGGCATGAATTATAGCTAAGAACTTCTTCTCGATTACAGTATAATTTAACTCTGCAGGGGTTAAATTTTTACTGGTACAATAAATGGCATAAGGGGTGAGATCTTTTTGTCCTAAAACAGCTCCTAAGGCTGAATCTAAAGCATCTGTTGAGATATGGAAAGGAAATTTCCAGTTAGGTCCTTTTAAGATGGGTGCTTCAGAAATTCTCTTTTTCAATGTTTCAAAGGCAACTTGACATTCAGAATCCCAGTTGAATTCACAGTCTTTGGTGAGTAATTTAAAGGGTGGGGATGCAATTTTTGTGAAGTTTTCTATAAATCTTCTATAGTTTCCGGTAAAACTGAGAAAACTTCTAACGTCCTTTTGAAAACTTGGCACTAATAACTTGGAAATGACTTCCACCTTAGATGAGTCTACCTTAATTCCTTCTCCAGAAATATGGTGACCTAAAACAATTCCCTCATTAAACATCATGAAACATTTTTCATGGCTTAATGAGAGGTTTGTTTCTTCACATCTTATTAAGACTTTCTCCAGGTTTTCTAGTGCTTCATTGAAAGAATCCCCATAGACTGTGAAATCATCCATGTACACTTCCACACAATCATGGATAAGGTCAGAGAAAATGCCAAGGACTACCCTTTGGAATGTTTTTGGAGCATTGCATAACCCAAAGGGAAGTACCTGGTAAGCATAAGTTCCCCATGGACAAGTGAACGTGGTTTTATCCTGATCTTAAGGGGCCACCTAAATTTGGTTGTATCCACTGAACCCATCCAAGAAGGAAAAAAAAAATTCCCTGCTAAAGTATCTAAGACCTGGTCTATGAAAGGTAACGGGAAGTGGTCTTTTAATGTTGCTTTATTCAACTCCCTTTAATCGATGCATACTCTCCATTTTCCATTCTTTTTAGGGACGATTACAAGGGGTGAAACCCACTGAATGTCAGATATTGGATAAATGAAATTTACATTTAATAATTTCTGCAATTCTTCCTTAACAATTTATTTTAGATTTGGGTTCATTCTTCGCTTAGGTTGTCTAACTGGTCTTGCATTTTGTTCAATGTAGATATGATGTATGCAAGTTTTAGGATCAATCCCTCTCATGTAAGTGTATTCCCTGCAAAAGCAGAAGAATGTTTCTGTAAAATTTCTATCAATTGTTTTTTTTGCATGTCTTCCAAGTTTTCTTTGACATTTAAGGTTTTTCTTGGAAATATTTCTATCGAGGAATTCCCAAATTTTTCCATGGAAAACAATGATACTTGTTTAGAGGAGAGATATTCATTTCGACTACGCTCATAATGTGAGGAAGATTCATTATTTTCTAGTAAATTTAAAAGTTTGTCTTCCTCTTTTACTTGTTCAGTGACAAAAATAGGTTGTATATCTTCTCCATCTTCTATCCATTCTTCAGTTTCTGTATCTATTGTTGTTCTTGCAGGGGGGTATAATGTAAATTTCTTTGTAGAATTTCCATCTGAGATAAACATATCACCTGACCTACAACCGATAAAAGCATCTGCTGTAGCCAACCAAGGCCTTCCTAGAATTAATGGATGTCCTCCTAGATTGTTCTTGGGTGTTAAGACCATGAAATCAACAGGATATTCCCAAGAATCTAAAGATACACAAACATCCTCTAACACACCATCTGGTTTAATAACAAATCTATCTGCTAATTGCAATAAGGTTGGTGTGTATTGAAGGTTAGGAAGCCTAAGTGTGTCCATAACTTGTTTGCTCATTATGTTTATGGTTGCTCCTAGGTCAATCAGTGTGTTTGGTATTTCAGTTCCATTGATGTGAATTTTTACAATGGGGCTTCCTGGGTCTAAATATTTTTGAATTGTCGTCTTCCCCATCATAATGTCTACAATTTTTTGACTAACTGAATTCTTTTTATATCTTTTCTTCTTCTCCTTGATCGTTGTGTACTTAATTCCTTAATTGTTTTTGCAAAAATTGGTATTTCTTTTATGGCTTGTAATAAAGGAATCTTAATACAAACATTTCTCAATTCATCCATCATATTGTAATGAGGCAAGATAATTTGTTTTTCTACTCCTTCATCGATTTTCAACCTTTCTGGGAAAGTTGGTTTAACTGATATTGAAGGTTGTTCTATAATAGGAGCATCTATTGGAATTTCTTCTGTTTGTTTAGTTTCTTTTTGAGGGAGAGAAGTCTCCTCTTCTTCTCATTGATTTTTATGATTTTGAAGATCAGATTTTGTTTTTTTAATGACAACAGGAGGGTTTTTTGGTAATACTCTTCCAGACCTTAATTGGACATTGTTTAGGTATAGTGGAGTTATCACATAAGTTTGAGGATTCTGACCCTCCATGTTGTATATTGGTTGTTGTGGTATCTTATTATTAGGATTTGGAAGTGGTTGAGCGGGTAGTTGATTTGATTTTTGTGGAAATGGTAGGGAAAGTTGCAGGTTTTGATTATGTACTGGGACTTGTGGCAATTGATTAGCTTGAGGAATTTGATTGGACGGGGTTAAGAATTGTGGTGGAAGGTAGGATGGCGAGTATTGTTGATATTGAGCATAGGCTCCATAAGGATTTTTCCATCCTTGATTCCAAGGTTGTGATTGTGGCAGAGCCCAAGGCTGTCAAGTTGAATTCCAATTACTTTGTGAAGACTGGGCAAATTTTTGTGGTCTAAATCCTTGTGATTGATTTGGTTGGGGGTTTTGCCATGGTCTTTTGGCTATAAAGTAGAGAGGGTCTACTGGTTCTGAGATTCCTTCCTCATTGAATACAACCTTAAGACCTGGTAAGGATGGACATTCCTTTGTATCATGATTATCTGCACATATGACACAGGTTTCTATGGCTTTTGAGTCTAAGGGACACTCTCTTAGAGCATGTTTCTTCCGACATTTGGGACAGAAGATAGATAATGCAGCATTTTCATAATTTTGCTTGTTTTGTATTTTAAGGGTGTCTATTTGTTCACTTAGGCTCCCTAAAATATATGTTTTAAAGGTGTCAAGCAGATTTCCTATTTCTGCCCTACTAACTGTCCCAACTGCAGACTTGTTTATTCTTAATAAGAGAGGGTCTCTAGGACTCTTTCCAACTCTTGATTTGCCCCTTGAGATATGTACACATTAATCACAAATATATGCAAACGATAGTTGTGTTAGGGTCCCACCCTAACCCCCTTATTTATGTAATGGGATCACGTCATAGTCAAGAGTCAATAAAGCCCATATTAACAATTGTAAGTGGTTAATCCGCAATTAATGACGGAACCACAGTTAGTTGCAACTGGGCCGTAGTATTAGATAGATGGTATTAATAAAACCCACGGTATTGGCCCGTGGTATTGCATGTATGAGTCATATATAAAGGATAGAGACTCCCTACGAGGAGCATCGTGTCTTATTCTGTAGTCGAGCACTGCTCTATTGGAGGTTGCCCCCTCGAAGAGGCAAGTGAACATTACTCTCTGAATAATAAAATCATTGCTATTCTGTGTTCTGGGTATCTTTTCTTCGCATATTTTGTATTTGGGTATCATTTTGCAAGTTAAGAGCATAACAAGTGGTATCAGAGCACTTTCCAGGGCCGGTGGGATCTCCATTTCTTAGCAATTTTTTTTTTTGGCTAGAGACGTGTTCCGGCGTCTTTAACCATGGGATCTGTCATTGAGCACATAAACCTGCGGATTTGGGGAGGCATGCACACAGGAAATACAAGAGGTGGTCACGTCTGTTGGACTCCCTTGTAACCCCTGTGGGTACCCCTTCGAGTAGTAGCGCATTAGACAGAACCGCGCATGGATTGTCTTCCATGTACCCTCTGGGTATATTGGAAGCCCCCTAGGCTCCCTTGAAACCTCACCATAGATAAACCGTTGGCCGTCTTGCGGCTACAGTACACCGAGAATAGCACTCGAGGAGATTACTCGCCCATACGATAGGGTAGTCGGGTTGTACGGCTAAGGGTACGGTCGATCCTCCTTAGTTAGAGCCCTGAAGCATTGGGCCGAGTACTACTGCCAGACCCTTATGTATATTGTGATCTGTAGCACCTGACACTCCTCAAGACCATAGTTCCCTTTTTCTATCAGGGGATCACACAGCATCTCTTCCAGACCCGTTTGTGCAAAAGGGTGCAGCAGCAGCAGACATCAATCCCGCAGAAGCAATCTGTTCCGCCATCAGATCCGCCATTCAGATCTCACAGATCCACCAGATCGGAGTCGTTGTGAAGGGTTCCTATACCAGGATATAATTCTCGTAGGACGACGAGCTGAGCACAGTGGTACCATTCAATTATTAGTGAAAATTTTTAGGCGGTCCCAAATTTTCATCAGGTTGGTGTATGGTAGAAACTAGAGCTCAAGCAATGGCCAATGAAAGGATCGACAAACTTGAAGAATCCATGCAGTCCCTCACCCGTCAGCTTAACGGACTAAGTATCCAGCTCGCACAACTCATCTCGAAGGACAAGGAGCAAGCCCACGAGGAGGCGTATAATGGCAATGGATACCATGAGGGTGAGTCTAGCCACTCTCCTCACGTCTGGCACACCCACCAACCACCCAGTCAGCGACCTCCCAAGTTGGATATGCATAAATTTGACGGTTCTCACCCATCGGCATGGATAGCACAAATGGACCAATATTTCAAATTGAATCGTATCTTAGATGATGCGATTCAGCTTATGTTGGGGAGCATGTACTTGGACAATGAAAGGTGGCAATGGTGGGAATGGCATCAAAGTTGCAATGGACCTTTTAAGACTTGGACCCAATTTACAAAAGCTCTTCAAAGCCGCTTTGAACAGGAGGACTCTTTTTTGGGTCGTCTTACTAAGCTCCGATAGACTGGTACAGTGGATGAATATATTACAGCTTTTGAAGCCTTAGCCTTCCGCACTTGGGGTCTCTCAGATGCGTTCTACACGAAATATTTTATCAGCGGTCTTAAAGAAGCCATCAAAGCTCAAGTCCTACTGCACCACCCTCCCACATGGACGGAGGCTTGCAAGGTAGCTCGTAACATGGAACGTGCATTAGCAGCCCAATACAGTCGCCCAAATTTCTTCGCTAAAGGTCGCCCCCCACAGGCTCACAACACGACTCAAACACTTAAGGTCCAAAAGGTGTCACCTGCGGAAATGGCCGAAAGAAGAAAGCAAGGACTATGTTACTACTGTGATGAAAAATACTCCCCAGGTCATAAATGCAAGGAGCCCAAATTTTTTCAAATAGATGCCACTGACTACAACTCAATAGAGGAAGATCCACCACTTGAGGACCATGAGGCGCTAGAAGAAGACAACCAACAGGACAATGTCCCTGACAAACCAGTTATTTCGCTGCATGTGTTGGCAGGGATTTCTTCCCCTCAAACTCTCAAAATCAGAGGTTTTATTAAACATCGCCCAGTAGTAGTTTTGATTGATAGTGGAAGTACACATAATTTCATCCATCAAAAAGTTGCAGAAGCAGTGCATTGTTTTGTACGCGCCGTTTCTAACTTCCAAGTTCAAATTGCGGATGGAGGCACAATGAAATGTGAAGGCCGCTGTGAAAATGTCAAACTTCAAATGGGGGATTATCAGTTGAAAACCCACATGTTTGCCATACACATTGGGGGTTGTGACATTGTCCTCGGCGCTGAATGGCTCCGCACTCTTGGGCCAATCACAATGGATTTCCAGGAGTCATATATGAGTTTTAAGCAGAACAACTCCACACATACCCTCCGTGGACTCCAGGCGGGAGCCCCCTCTATCATCAGCTCGCATAGAATGGAAAAATTGTTAAAAAAGGGCAATCATGGAGTTGTAGCTCAATTTAATGCCATCCAAGCAGTCGAAACAAAACCTCTGCCAATTCATCCTGAGATGCAACAGATTTTAAATAACCATCTGCGGGTCTTTGACAAGCCTCATGAGCTTCCACCCTCGCGAGGGGAACATGATCATAGCATCACCTTGGTTCCAGGGGCCCAACCCCCAAATGTGCGCCCATACAGATATCTGTTCACCCAAAAGAATGAAATAGAAAAAATCATCAAGGAACTTTTGGAAGCAGGTTTCATTCGTCCCAACATTAGTCCTTATTCATCCCCAATGGTCATGGTGCTCAAGAAAGATGGGGAGTGGCGGATGTGCCCCGACTTCAGGGCCCTCAATAAGTTGACAGTCAAATATAAATTTCCCATCCCGGTGGTTGATGATTTGCTGGATGAACTCAATGGGGCTCAATTCTTCACTAAGCTGGATCTTCGCTCAGGCTACCACCAAATTCGCATGAAGGAAGTCGACATCCCCAAGACTGCTTTCAGAACTCATGAAGGCCATTATGAATTCCTGGTCATGCCATTTGGTCTTTGTAATGCCCCCTCTACTTTTCAGAGCCTTATGAACCACATTCTCAAACCATATCTCAAGAAATTTGTCCTTGTCTTCTTCGATGACATCCTCATCTATAGTTGCACTTGGGCCGCACATCTTCAGCATGTAGATCTACTCTTGCAACTGCTCCGCAAGCATAAATTACTTGTCAAGATGTCCAAGTGTTTGTTTGGCATGGCAGAAGTAGAGTATTTGGGCCACATTGTGGGGCGTGAAGGTGTCAAGGTGGACCCCAAAAAGATCCAGGCAATGCAGGAATGGCCTCAACCTAAGACCTTGAAGAGCTTGAGAGGATTTTTGGGTCTCACAGGCTATTATCGTAAATTTTTCCGCAACTATGGTAGCATAGCAAAGCCCCTCACCCAAATCCTAAAGAAAAATTCATTCTTCTGGAATGAGGAAGCACAACAAGCCTTTACAGCTCTAAAAAATGCCATGTGTTCCACTCCAGTCTTAGCACTCCCTGACTTCACCAAATCTTTTGTCATTGAATGTGATGCTTCAGGTACAGGTATTGGGGCGGTCTTAATGCAGGAAGGGCGACCGTTGGCCTTCACAAGCCAACAACTCAGTGGGAGGAATCTGGGCCAATCTACCTACGAAAAGGAAATGATGGCCATCTTACATGCAGTTGAGACCTGGCGACCTTACTTATTGGGGCGACGTTTCCAAATCCGCACATATCATCATAGTCTTAAATATTTTTTGGAGCAACGCCTATCCTCCCCACAACAAAATAAATGGCTAGCCAAAATGCTGGGATATGATTATGAGATCATTTACAAGAAAGGGAAAGACAATAGTGTAGCAGATGCATTATCTCACCAATTTGAGGAGGAAAGTACTCTGCTAGCAATTTCCCTCCCCATTCTAGAATGGATTGAAGAGGCTCGCAGGGAATGGTTTTCACACCCCGGGCTCTCCCAACTCATTTCTCAATTGCAGGAAGATCCAAATTCCACCAAGGGCTACTCGTGGCAGGATGATATTCTTCGCTACAAGGACAGAGTTGTAATATCACCAACATCCACCCTCAAAAGTTGCATTTTGGAAAAATTGCACTCATCTCCCATTACAGGACATTCGGGCTTTCAGAAGACGTATGCTCACACCAGAAGATCATTTTTTTGGACAGGCATGAAAAAGGACATCTTTAATTTTGTAGCAGAATGTGATGTCTGTCAACGCCACAAAGGGGAAACCGTCAACACACCAGGCACATTACAACCATTGCCCATTCCGCCATCAATTTGGATGGAAGTTTCTATGGATTTCATTATAGGTCTTCCAAAGTTAGGGAACAAGTCAGTCATCATGGTGGTTGTGGACCGGCTGTCGAAGTATGCTCATTTCTGCGCCCTACCCCACCTGTTTACACCAACTTTGGTTGCTCAATCTTTCATGGATCAGATCTTCAAATTGCATGGCATGCCCACTTCTATTGTGTCTGACCGCGACCCAATCTTCACCAGTAATTTTTGGCAAGAACTCTTCAGAATACAAGGCACTCAACTCAAACTCAGTACTTCCTATCATCTGCAAATAGATGGTCAAACCGAAGCCGTCAACAAATGTCTAGAAACCTACCTTAGGTGTTTCACTTCAGAAAAGCAACACCTTTGGGTACAGTGGTTACCTCTGGCAGAATGGTGGTATAACACCAACTATCATGCCACCACCAAAATAACTCCCTATGAAGCAGTGTATGGTCAAATCCCACCTTCACCTACTTCGTATCTCAAGGGATGCTCAAAAGTACAAGCAGTGGATCAACTCCTACAACACCGCGCAACCATGCTCGCCCATCTTCGAGAGAATCTTCATCAAGCTCAGAACCGCATGAAGCAACAGGTAGACCAACATCGCTCAGAGTGCCAATTTCAAGAAGGGGATCAGGTCTTTTTACGGCTACAACCATATAAGCAAACATCACTCAAGGACAAGGGGTGTCAGAAACTCTCTCCCAAATTCTACGGACCATATCAAGTACTTCAGTGCATTGGAGAAGTGGCCTACAAGTTGGCCTTGCCACCTACTGCAAAAATCCATCCAGTTTTCCATGTCTCATGCCTCAAGAAAGTGATTGGGAACAATTATAGAATTCAGACCAGTCTACCTGAATTGGACGAAGAAGGGTCCACCTGGCTTCAACCTGAACAGGTCCTAGACACACGAGACAAGCAACTGCGCGACCGCATGATTAAGGAAGTCCTCGTCAAATGGAAAGACACCTCTCCGGAGGATGCAACTTGGGAACCAGCCACTATTCTTCAATAGTTTCCGCAGCTTCAGCCTTGAGGACAAGGCTCGTCTTAAGGGGGAGGGCATGTTAGGGTCCCACCCTAACCCCCTTATTTATGTAATGGGATCACGTCATAGTCAAGAGTCAATAAAGCCCATATTAATAATTGTAAGTGGTTAATCCACAATTAATGACGGAACCACAGTTAGTTGCGAATGGGCCGTAGTATTAGATAGATGGTATTAATAAAACCCACGGTATTGGCCCGTGGTATTGCATGTATGAGTCATATATAAAGGATAGAGACTCCCTGCGAGGAGCATCATGTCTTATTCTGTAGTCGAGCACTGCTCTATTGGAGGTTGCCCCCTCGAAGAGGCAAGTGAACATTACTCTCTGAATAATAAAATCATTGCTATTCTGTGTTTTGGGTATCTTTTCTTCGCATATTTTGTATTTGGGTATCATTTTGCAGGTTAAGAGCATAACAAGTTGGGAAATATCTCCTTTTCCCGTTAAGTTAAGGAGATCGATCCATTCATCTTTAACGACCCTGAGTAAAAGAGATTTTAAGGTTTCTTCATCCAAATTATCCATCTTTTCTCTTTTAACATTATAAACAAACCTTTCTACCAAGTCTTCAAGATTCTCATCTTCTTTTTGTGTCATTTTGAAGACTTCATCTTTAAGGTTACTAGGCATACAATAATCTCTATACTTTCCTAAGAAAGCCTCTTTCATTTGTACCCATGTTGTTATAGAATTCACTCCTAGACTCATTAACCATTTTAATGCTGAGTCTTTTAGTGTGGCAGGGAACAATTTCAACTTTTGAGCATCATGCAGATAGTCATATGATTTGCATAATACTTCAAATTCGAAGAGAAATGTCTTCAGATCTTCATTTCTTTTCTCGTGGAAATTAGGAAGAATCGAGGGTGATATATTTTTCATTGTGAGGGTTGTATCTTCATCAAGAATAGGGAATCCTGAAGGATCTTGATTTCCTTTTCGTCTACCCCCTCCTCTACCTCTACCTCTTCCTCTTCCTCTACCTGCAATCCTATCTTCTTCGCCATGGACATTGTGTACTTCTCCTTCCCCTTCTTCAGCCATGATAGATTCTTCGGAGCTAAGATAATGTTATTCTAATCTTTCTGGTTCCTCTATCAATGTTCTTCAGAATAAGTTTCCAATTCCTTTTCTTCACTAGGAATTTCTAATTCTTCTCCCACAATTTGGTCACCAGTTGGGGACAGAAAGATTACGCCTGTGGTTGGGGATGTAGGATTTTCTTCAATTACAACTTTAGTAGAAGAAGTAGGTGAAGTTCTGGATTGAATTTCTGATCTTGAGACTTCAGGAAGTCTTTGTCGACCTCTAAATGGAATTTGAGTTTGAGTAGGTGGTGTGGAATCTCGAAATGGTGTTGGAGTGTGTGGATTTGTGGGAATTAAACTTCTTCCTCGTCCTACAAATCTACCCTAGAGTCTCTATCCCTACGCATGTCATGTTTTAAATTAATGATGTTTTTTTTTTTTTTTTTTTACTTCTAATTGTACTTCCCCGGAAACGGCGCCAAAATGTTTGGTCAATTCAATGTCCTTGAATTGCCAATCATAAATTGTCAACCAGGGTGTGTAGACTGATGAAGTACAAGTCCACAATATGTGCTTAGAAGTTATTCATTAGGTCGTTATGTATTTTTTAAGATCTAAACTTAATATGTGGGCGGTGATTGTCAATTGTATTAGTGTCGTAATTCTTAGGGATGTTGATTAAGTTTCCTAGGAATTAATCTCTATCCAATTAGTTTGTAGATGATGTGAGAGTGATTTTACTTATGTTAGATTGTTGGGATTTTTGATCTTAAATCTCTGTGCTAGAACTCCTAATTCTCTAAAAAGAAACCTATTTTATCAGCTATGAAGGAATACTGTTGAACTCAATTGTTTTAGGAGAAGTCTTCTTGCTTGTTCAATTTCTGCTCAAACAAAGTAACCCAAGCAACATCTATATTGTGAATTGAACACACTTCGATTATGCTGGATAATAAGCAAAGGAAAAAAACTGTGCAGTACCAGGTATAAAGCAAATTAGATAATAGTCTAAGCTAGGTATAAAGCAAATTAAAGTTCTTATGCAGATAACAATTTGCTTGCGAGATCATTATGCAGCATTATCACACAAAATAGAGCAATTGAAGAATTAAAGGAAATCAAATTGTATTTGATTAAAACTTGCCATTGTTTGTAGGGGCCCTCCACAGAGTAGTTCAGAGCTTCAAATCAACACAACACTTGCACACAAAAACCAATTCTATTTACACGAAATTCACAAACTGTTCATAAACATATCATTCGACACGCACCCAAATAACAGTGCGGCCATTAGCTTTATAGTAGGTCTCTTGGCATAACTGTATGAATATTTTAAGCCTAATATCTCTAACCTATCTAAACTTATATCGTTAAACCGTCGTTTTGCTATTCCGAAAGCAAAACGATAAGGTTTCAATTGATCTCGGGTTCTGTTCTACGTTAATCCGGCGGTTGACTTGGAGTTTGACCGCGATCTCCTGTGCTTCTTTTAGCAAACAGTTTCAAGTGGATAGGAAGGTATCCATGAGGGAGTCATCCTCTATCCATCTGCACCTTTCGCTGCTGACCTGGAACTCTGGAACCTTGCGAACAATGAAGACAGCTACGGAAACCTGGATTAGCTGCGGAAACAAGCTGATTCGGTAGCCAATTGCAACTTTAATAAAACAATAGGGTATATAGTTAAATATGAACAAGAAAACATACTATTGCATACCTTCATCAAAACTTGGTAGATATGGCTTTATTTAAGTGATAAATATATATAAAAAAAAGAGGATCATTAGGCAAAAAGGATGTCATGGTAGGACAATCTTCAGACTCTACACTGACCGCCAACAGTTATCACTATTTATACATATGCGATGAGGGGAGAAACCACCAATGGTTATGGCCGGTGGCAATAGTCAACATTATTTACACATATGCGACAAGGGCAGAAACTACCAATGATTATGGTTAGCGAATGGTTCTTGACTGATCATAATATATATATATATATATAAACAAATGGCAGGTCTAGTGGGTCGACCCGCAATCTCTGACCCACTAACCAAGCCCGTTACCATTGGGCCAAGTGACCTGATACAACCAAAGTGCCACAAACAAATATTTAAGGCACTCATTTTCCGAGGGTCGGGGGACAGAGAGCGGAACCATGACGATCGACGAAACCTTACGCACGCACGAGAGTCAAGGAGGGAATATTCATTGGCATATTCTTGTGAGGGAATCTACAGGGAATCTAAAAGATTCCCTAGAGCCCTAGAGGTCACCAACACTAAACAGAGTCAACTTTATAGTAATTTCTCACGATTTTTTTTGCAGGAATCCAGCTGTGCAGTTTGTTTATTCAACAAAGGCCTACATTTTCAAGCCATCCCCAGAAATGGAGTTATAAGTTGTCATTTTGTAATTGCTTGTAATTTGATTTCATTGCCAATTAATGAAAGAGGCCTCCCCACATTGAGAAGGGCCCAAAGACATAACCCACACTGGGTGAACTCCGTTATCAAGTTGTTTTGTGTCTTTAATCTCATGGTTGTCTTTGATTTCCGCTTCTTTTATGTGTTTATGACACTTGGTTACATGCTGTTTTAAATGCAATTGTGTATGCATCCTTGAAGTAAAAGATTTGGATCACTCTCCCAAATGGATAGGTACATCATCAATCGAACCAATCACTCACATATCTCCAGAGTTGATATCCTTAAATGAGACCTTATCTAGCTTGACCCTAAGACTAAAATTTCTTGTCGTTTCTTCCCTCACAAAGTTATGGGTAACTCCATTGTCAACCATCATTGTCACTTGGATGCCTCCCAATTCTACCCCAACAAACCCCAATTGATTTTTTTCCTTATCCTTGCTTCCTACCTTCTTCCCATGGGATGATACTGCTCTTAGAACCTGTAAAATCCCAACCTTAAATGCTTCTTGCTTCTCCAAAGAAACCAATTTATGCTTAATAGGGAAAGTCCTTTCTAAGTGATATTCTATACATATCCAACAAGATATGGGCTTATTCTCTTTAGCTACACCTATTGGTTTTCCTTGTTTGGAAGTCTTCCCCTTCTTGTGGTTCTTCTTCTTCTTCTTTCTCTTATCGCTTTGCACCTCCTCCATATCCTTCCCATATGTTCGATAATCAATGAGTTTCTATGTTGGGGTGATGGTTGTTACAAGAGTTTTGATTCCTTGCTTCATGGCTTCCTTTTTTCCCATGGTTAGAGATTACTGATAAAGGCATACACTCTGTCCTTATCATGCATATCCCTAAGCTACAACATGAGACCTGAGAACTCCTTAATATAGGTTAGGATGTTGTCAGTATGCTTCAAATTCCTCAAACAATCCCTTTCCACCCATTCTTGATTCCTTAGTCTAAACTACATGTACAAATCCTCTTTCAACTCTTCCCAAGTCACAATTTTATTCATAATGTGAATAGTTGTTATATCCTCAATTCAGGTTCTCCACCAAAGCTTCATTATTCATATGAGATAAATGGTTACTGCATTGACTTTTGTCTCTTCAAAACAACCCTTCATTTTTTCCATGTCCCAATAGATGTTTCCAAGAACCTTAACACTTCTAGTCCCATCATACCTCTCTGGTTCCGATATGTAGAGTATTGAAACTTGTTCCACTAGTCGAACCCCACCTAGGTCTCCTCAGCACCCTATTAGGTTTTCTCAACACCCTATCAGGTTGTTGATGCCCTTCTTGGCACATCTTGTTTGGTCACAAGGCTTACTTGGGTTTGCATGACCATAGGTCTTGAGCTTCTCCTCTCATCTCCCCTTGTACTCCTTCACATGTCCTTCGCACCTCCCTTTGCACCTTCTTCGTATGTGACTTATGTTTGTGAGTTACAATGATTGTTGTTCAATTGTTAGATGCCTCCTCCCATTATGAAGATCCTCATATATATATGAGTCATACCCTTTATTTCATGTGGTATCTTCCGCTCATCCTTAGGTTGGCTTCACCCTTATGGGTCGCGTGTCTTGGGCGAAGCTAATCCCATCGTCTTACCCAAGTGCTCTCACAACACCCTTCCTCCACTCATTCCACTCAGTCATTTGACCATGTTGGTTCACTTTTATCAAACAACATGCTCTTGCACCTGATAAATTGGTCCACAGGGTTCACCATGTCTCCCATCTTTCATCCCAAAGTGTCTTGGGTTGATATACTCTCCTACTCAGCTGCCCTTCTCAGGGGCAACTTGGTCCACTTCTAGGGGCGCTTATGTCCCCTCCCATGGTCTCATCTTGGTTATTTTTCCCATTGCTTGGCTAAGTTAGGTGCTCGGTCATTCAAACCCACCATCCCACAAGGTTGCCCACATACGCCCAATAGAAACCCCAAGTGTCAATTTTTTGACAACTTGTGTTAGCGCATCCTCACCCACCACTTTTTTCACATTTCTTGTGATATCTTCGTTATTTTTTTTCAATGGAGATTCTTCGATCCAACATTAGCGTCTATGGAATCATGATTAACATTTCTTTTGTTCTCATCATGAGTTTCCTTTACTACCTTTTCACCATTAGTGACCCTTTCTTGTAGCAACTTCTTCAATTCTTCCATGTCTGTCTTCAAATCTATCTTCAAATCTGCCATGTCTCTCTTCAAATCTGTCTTCGAATCATCCATCTTAGCTTCCATGCCCTTTATCTTAGATTCCACGCCACTTATCTTAGATTCCACGCCACTTATCTAAGCTTCTGTTAGCTTTTGTGAGCGTGACATTTGTTGCACTTGTTCTTGTAATTTTGATATATCATGTAGCATTTCTACCTCTTCTTCATGAGTCATGCTAGAGATTTCATGTTCCTTACTATGTGTTTTCATTTTCTTTCCTCGGGGCATCAATTACCGATAATAATGCTTTACTATGCCCTTTGAATTCCGTTAAACCAAGCTTACACAAAAATTTAAAAAAAAACTACACACCTTTTTTCACTTTATAGAAGCCTGATATTGAATCTGATGTATCTCTGTAATTTCGGATCATCCAGTTCTGAAATTGGTACCTGTAGTAGCCTTCTGCGTCCTCTTTCCAATGCCACAAGTCTGAGCCAAATTGGATTCTCCAAGGAAGAGTTATGTGAAATCTCCCACAGTGACTTGCTTTTAGACTGGTTCAGTAGAGCGAACTTGTACGACGTGCCACGAGTCACTGTTTCAACCTTTGAATCTGAAACACACACACAAGAAACTACAGTCCGTCCTCTTTCTGTAACTTCTTACGAAATTTCAATCCGATCCCCAGAGAGAAAGTTATGACGATCTTCCCCAGGTCACTTGTTTTGAATGTAATTCAGGAGTTTGCAAAAAGACCAACTTCCTCAGATCATATCTCCGCAAATATCGCGAGAAAAGCTCTGAAATTTGGACCCAAGGTTCAGCGCGATTTCTTCTCAAATGGGTTTTTTTTTCGACTTCTAAAACGTCACAGAAAAAAAGTTATAGCGAAAATGCCACGATGACCTATTTGGAACAGCGAAACCCTAGAATCCAAAGCTCTGATACCAAATGTTATGAAACCAGCTCAAGAAAAGATAGAAAAGATAGATCAACGCCTTAGAATTCAGCCTCTTCGAGGGGCAACCTCCTTTACATTACATAAATGAAAAATTCTTGGATGATACAAATGACAAAACCTCCTTTCTATATATAGGAGTCTAAGGAGTCACAATATAATCCAGCCGACCTAACAATAATAATATAAAGCCACAAAAATAACAATAGAGGGATTCTATGGGGCACAAAAATAACAATATGGGGGTAATAGGGGCACAAAAATATAAATAAGGGGTATAACTACAATAGTAATGGGGTAATCACTAGTATTATAGGGACCCAACATTATCCCCTACCTGCTCTAATCTAGTTGTCCTCTTCTCCAACTTCTTTATCTTGTCTAGCAAAGTGGACATGATATTCACATGTCATGAGAGAACAAAATATACACTACTACTGCTCAACTCTCCACATGTAGCTCTCTGTTGTTCACTCTCAAAGATGGTGGCCATCCTCACTGCTAATTTTGGGTTTCCTCTTTGAGCCTTCACTATGATTGGCTTAGGTCCTGACAAGATGAGCATATGTTCCATATGAGGCACATGGAAAACTTTCTCATCAATCAAGTACTCCTACCCCAACATCAAGTCATAATCATCAAGTTACACTACCATAAGGTCTACCTTTCCCTGCCACTCTCCCATGTAGACAAGTACATCATCAATTGTACCAATTGTTCGCAGATCTCCAGAGTTGATAGCCTTAAATGAGGCCTTCTCGAGATTGACCCTAAGACTGAGATTTCTTGTTATTTTTTCCTTCACAAAGTTGCGGGTAGCTCCATTGTCAACCATTTTTGTCACCTGGATTCTTCCCAGTTCTACCCCAACAAATTCCAATTGAGTTCTTTCTTTACCCTTTTATTCTTCCTTCTTAAGATACTACTTCTTGTACTTGAAACATACCGACTTTATCTACATCTTGCTACTCCAAAGTAGCCACTTTATGCTTAATAGGGAAATTCCTTTCCAATTGATCTTTTCCATAGATCTAACAAGATATGAGCTTCTTTTCTTTGGTTGCACCTACTGGTTTTCCTCCTTTGGAAGTCTTCCCCTTCTCCTGGTCCTTCTTCTTCTTCTTACTATTATCACTCTGCACTTCCTCCCTATCCTTCCCATCTATCAGATAATCAAGGAGTTTCTTTGTTGTGGTGATGGATCTTGCAAGAGTTTGGACTTATTTCTTCACGACTTCCCTTTTTTCCCATGGCTGCAGATTGCTTATAATGGCATACATCATGTCCTTATCATGCATATCCCTAAGCTCCAACATGAGACCTGAGAAATCCTTAATATAGGTTTGGATATTGTTGGTATGCTTTAGCTCCCTCAAATGATCCCTTGCCACCCATTCTTGATTCCCTAGTCCAAACTATGTGTACAAAGCCTCTTTCATCTATGCCCAAGTCATAATTTTATCTGTGATGTGACCAACTGCTAAGTCCTTAACTCAAGTTGTCCACCAAAGCTTTAGAGTTCTTGTGAGATACGTTGACAAATAATAATGCATGTATATTAGGGTATATTTCTCTTCTTTGATAATTACTTGTAAATGTTTGTTGGCTTCTTATTAAATTTTATGTTCTTCTTCATTAAGCAATTACCAAAATACAAAACATGAAGATCACAAGAAACAAGGAACACAAGAAATGAGGCTCCAAGCTAGGGAAAAACCCCATAAGGGGTGAAACACAAGAAAATCCCCTTCTTATAGAATCAAGTCAAAGTGAGATATCCAAGACTCAATGCCAAGACCAAAATTGCCACAAAAATCCAAGCTAGCCCTCCTTCAATCCATTTTCAACAAATCAATGTCAACAAAAGTCAATACAAGTCAACTTTCTCAATTTTGGTCAATCCCTAAAATCTCGCCCCCTTGAAATTTTGGCCCTGTAACAACTCTAAAAAACCATAGAAGATACTTGCACGTGTGAACAGATTAGGGTAGAAAATCAAGACTTTTTCTCTCCTTTGACTTCACTCTCTTTCTTCTTTGACTTCGTTGATTTTCTTCTTCTTGCTTGCACAAAAATTGAATTAGTTGCCAAAGTTTCGAGCACAATTGCGAATATATAGTTATTCGACCATATGAAGAGACACAACTTATGGGCTGACCGACTTGTCCATATGGAGGGCCGACTTAGTCTTGTGGTGACAAAATTGACTCTTTTGACTAAAAAAAATAAATCTTACAAATAATCCAAATGGGGCTTTGACTCATGACAAATTTTCTTATTGACTCAATAAACCCTAGAAGCATGAAGAACATGCTTTGATTAGAAAATAATAATAATACTATTTTTTTTTCTTCTTTTTGTTTTTTTACATAAAATACATATTGATACAAGTACAATGATAATTATGAAGACCAAACCTAGTTACATTTCCAATGCTCCCTCTTAACTAAGTAGGCATTCATAATTACTCAACATGATACTAGGATACTCTCAATTTGAAATATCCTCATAAGAAGAGTTTGTATTGATAAGCATCTTTTTCATCATAACCAACATTATATAACATAGCAAGGCCTTGAATGACAAACTTTAACTCTCCACTAGATCAAAGCACAATGGTAGGAGGCATAAATTTGGACACCACCACCGCCTCTCTCCAGGCACATACCCCATATGAATGTTCACAAAGTATTCCCTCACAAGACTATTCTTATCTTGGATATCATCCACCCTTAAAGAATATCAGTCCTTAGGACTACCCTTATCTTGTATACCCTATCCACAAAGAGTATGGGTCCTTGGGACTGCTCCTATCTTGGATACCATTCCTTGAGTTTCAGTCCCAGATGCTTATCCAATCCTCCATTCTCCCTACCAATGCCTTCACTAGTCTTACAATTGTTATTCTTGGCCATAGTACATGACACATGGAGAATACGTGTCCACTATCACTCCCTCTCATCTAGGAAGAAACTCCTCACTCCCTCTCAAACATGGAGGAATGATCACAAGCCTAAGCTTGTCACAAAAAATGATCATCAAAGCATCGTCTACATGTTCTTCTATGGAGATCTATTGTAGCTGCCTGACCCCTATCTGCATCACACCATAATAAGCTTCGACCTTCCTGGTTCTTTTTCAATCCTCTTGTAGCTTCAACATGTCATCAAGTAGTTCATCAAACATCTTATGGAGCCAAAATTATTTACAGTTGATCGCATAAGTCTTCACATATTCTTTCTTTGTAACAAGGTTCTACTTTCATTATTTTCGAAGAAATTATATCAACTTCAAATCTTCATTAGTATGATTAACACAATCAATTAGTTGTTAGAACAATGATATAATAAGTCTTTATCTTCTTGCTACATGATATAGCCCTAGATCAGTCATCTTCAAACTTCAATTAACATTGTATCACCCAAGATCTTATAACTTCAAAATTCAAGTTAATTTCTGCCTCTAGCTCCCTCTGAAGTCGATATTAATTCCTTCTCACTGTCTAGCTTCACATTCTTCAAGAAATCATAATAGCTCCCAAGCATCAGTAGTATCTCTATCAATATGTTCTTTACTCATACTAATCAAAGCTTTCTCTTTCCAACCGAGGTAGGTGAAGATCTAATTGACTTTTTCTTCCCGCTTCATAATATTCATGCTTTGCCACATTCTTCCAATTCTTCTAATTGCTAGTCAATCTTATATAATTCTTCTTTTGACTTGCAACTTAGGTTAGAATACATTGAAAGAAAAAAAAGAAAAATATGTATACAATAGTATCAGTAGTAATCAAGGAGATGTAGAGTACTTATCTTTTGAGGAAGGTTAGCTCCCCCTTAATCTAGGACCTTTTCACCAACCTTGTTCTCACATTAGCATGAAGTCATCATCATCAAGGGTTAGATCTACATCTTACAACAAAAATGATTAGTTAGTATTTAATTCTTAGGGTTTTCTTAATTCAAACTTTGCTAGGGTTTACAAACCCTGGATGCCAGAGACTTGTCAGCTTTCAAATTACAAGTTCTACATATATACAAACCCTAAAGATGTCGTTAGAAAGATCTCAATATTTATTTCAATTTTAATCACAAAACCTAGTTTTTAACATATCGACAATCTCTTATGTATCTATAAAAACCACTTTTTCGATATCTCTCAAGAGATTGTTAGTTTAACCATGACCCTAAAATAATTCATATTATATGTACTATCATTAGTTAAAAATATTATATGTACCCCTTATAACATCACGTGTCCATCCTTGTAGCTCAATTGCTAAGGGATATGGTCCAAAGATTGTTTGATTTTGTAACATTTTCCTTCAACAAAGGTACTTTCAACCTTTGGTCATCCAACTAGAATACGAACCACATAAATTTCTTTGGGTTGTTATCATAGTCATTTTCCTTCATTCATTTGAGACTTCATAGACAAGTTGGCTTCATGATGTAACTCATCCTTCTTTCAAGTATAAGTATATTTGCTTCATATACTAATGTCATAGAGATAAACTTTCAGATGTATGGTCATAGAGCTTCTCAAAGTCTCCAGCGATGATTTATATAGCTTTGGCCTCTTTCATTGATTGCATACAGGAGATGAGGTTCTTCCTGTCAAATTTTTTATCATCAGTTGTCATAATTATTTTGTTGTAGTTACACACTCTTCAATGATGCTCATTCTTGAACCTTGAATAGTCCTGTAATTTGACCTATCACTTAGATCATCATTATGTATCAATATCATATTGGAATTCGTTCTACCATAGAAACATATTCATCTTGTTCTTCTTCAACTCGGATTATGCCACAAAGATTTCATAGATATGTTGCAACAATATGTTGCTATAGTGAAAAGTGTTGTCACTGAGATGAACTCTACGCATATTTCTCTGTGTTGTCACTGAAATGTAATTTTGTCAATTTGATTCCTTTTCCTCATGATCAAAGACAAACTTTTATAGTTTGGTCTCTTTCAATTCCTTTCATTAGATACCTAGACTTTGTAAGGCATTACTCATATGCTACCATAAATCTCAGATTTTCTTTTACATAGAAATTCATTATATGTAATTCTGAACTTGACTTCTCAAAACATTTTGAATGCCATGTATTGTTCGGATCAGGTGTTTTGTTGCTTGGTGTCATAGATACATTGATATAGTACAAACTTCAGATTTCTTTCCTATTGTGAAATAAAACATTGCCCCTATTACTTCACACTTTCAGTGATTTCATAGAAATATAGCTTTGTTTCCATATGTACCTTGCATTGTGGTGTCTAGATGCCTTGAATATTCAAAAATTCATTGCTATAGTAGGCTTTGGATGCCTACAATTTGTCTTCCTTTTCTTTCTTAGAATGCATAGTACAAAGATTCGTAGATATGTCACAAGGTTTGCATTATCATATAGTTTTGTTCCTTTTGTATGTTTCAGACCTCAAACTCATTGTTTAAACTTCATAAGCGTCATAGAGAACATGCTTCTTGTATTCACATCATAGTAGATAGTTGCATCACAAAAGATCTTGCATCACAGGAAGCCTTATATCCATGTGTGTTACATTCAATAAAATCTTTGTATTCCAAAGAGAACTATTTCAGAGATCTGTCCTTCCTTCTTTTCTAGAGCGAGTGCATATTATCTTACTTCTGAAACTAATTCTCAAATAGAAATACAACTTGAGAATAATATTAATTTCAGACTTTCCACACAGTTAGAGCAGAGAGTATACTTACAAACCTTCTGTAGTAGTCTTAGTTCTAAGTTCTCAAGAAGTCTTCTTCTTTGGCCTGCTGTAATGATGTCTTCAAGTGTAACTATTGCAAATGGTGTCCTCCAGTGACACTGATGTAAGAGTGTCTATTAGAGTGTGTTGACTGTTGTAGAGATGTTTTCAAATGTGCCAATATGATGTGATCTTCAAGCTTCCCTTCTTTTACCTTAGCTCTAATACCATGTTGAGAAATCAAGATGCATGTAGATTATGGTAGATTTCTCTTCTTTGATAATTACTTGTGACTGTTTTTTGACTTCTTATTAAATTTTATGTTCTTTTTTATCAAGCAATAACCGAAATACAAACATGAAGATCACAAGAAACTAAATAAACACGAGAAATTAGGCTCCAAGGCAGGACAAAACCCCACAAGCGGGAAAACCCAAGAAAATCATATTATTATAGAATAAGATCAAAGTGAGATATCCAAGACCCAAGACCAAGACAAAAAATATGTAGGTTTTAACCCTGTACAAAATTACCTGCATATGAATTCTAAAACATAGAAAATAAACAATGCAAGAGCATAACACATAAAACACATATATACAGAGATTTTCCCCTGGATCCCAAAACCGGGACTACCAACTTGATTTTTCATTATATTCCTTTCAATGTTACAATACATATTTATACATGTCGAAGCATCCAATACCATGGATCGAAAACCATCGCATCCAAAACCATGGACCGAAAACCATAGGTAGGTCCGCCCAACCTAATATAGGGTCCAATTTTTTTTTTCCCAGGGCGCTGCCCCGAACCTCGTAGAGGGGGGCTACCTGCCACCCTCAAACCCCCCCGCTGCGTAATCAGTGCAACGAAGGGCCTCTAACCCCCCGGTTCACTATGTAGGTTAGTCGTGGAAAGAATATAGCACAACCCAACATTCTCCCACTTGTTATTTTCTTTCCACAGGGGGCCACAAGAGAGCTTAGTCATTTTTCCAGCCCTGAAATGCCCATTGTTTCTCTACACCAGGAGAACTTCTCAGAGCTCACAGATTTTGTCAATGCTTCTGCACTATTCTTCAAAGTGTCCACCTTTACCAACAACACCTTTTTTTCTTCTATCATATCCCTCACAAAGTGATATTGAACATCAATGTGCTTTGTCTTTGAATGATAAGCAGGGTTCTTTGCCAAGAAAATTGCACTTTGGCTGTCACAGTCTATCCTTATATCTCCCTATACTAACCCCATACTTGAACACAATCTCTGCAACCAAACTGCTTCCTTGCTTGCATGAGTGGCTGCCATGTATTCTGCCGCTGTAGTTGATAGTGCCACCACAGATTGTTTCTTACTCATCCAACTGATTGCACCTCCAAATAGGTTAAACACATACCCACTTGTAGATCTTCTCCGATCCAAATATCTAGCCCAATCTGCATCAACAAAGCCACGTATATCCAAAACTCTGTCCAATCCTGGTCTTCCTTGGTAGCACAAACCATAATCACTAGTGCCACGCAAATACCTGAAAACCCGCTTCACTGCTGTCCAATGCTCCTTCCTTGGTTTTGACATAAACCTGCTCAATACTCCCACTACATGTGCAATGTCTGGTCTAGTACAGACCATTGCATACATCAGGCTACTGACTGCACTTGCATATGGAACACGGGACATATCCTCTTCCTCTTCTTGTGTCTTGGGACACTGTTCAGCAGATAACTTTACACCAACAGGGATAGGAACCTTCACCGGTTTACTATCCTGCATATTAAACCTTTGCAGTATTGTCTCGACATACTTCCTTTGGTTTAAACAGAGCTTCCTCTTTGCCTAATCTCTTTTAATTTCCATGCCCAAAATATAGTTTGCAGCACCAAGATCTTTCATGTCGAATTTGGAGGACAATTGGGTCTTCAAATCCTAGATAATTTCTTTGTCATTTCCAACCAGCAACATATCATCCACATACAAGACCAGATAAATAACACAGTCACCAATTAATTTAAAATACACACAGTGATCTACTTTTCTTCCGGTGAAGCCAAGTCCCCATTTAAATGTATCAAATTTCTGATGCCACATCCTTGGTGACTGTTTTAACCCATACAAAGACTTCTTTAGCTTGCATACCAGTTCTTTCTTACCCTTCACCGCAAAGCCTTCAGGTTGTTTCATGTAGATCTCCTCTTCAAGATCCCTGTGAAGAAATGTTGTCTTCACATCCATCTGTTCTACCTCAAAATCAAAAGTGACAGCAACAGATAAAAGTAATCTAATAAAAGTTACCTTGGCAGCAGGAGAAAAAATATCACCAAAATCAATTCCCGGCACCCGGGAATAGCTTTTTGCTACCAACCGAGCTTTTTTATTTCTCCACCTTTCTTTCTGCATTTGTCTTCTTCTTGAACACCCATTTGCTGCCAATGGGTTTCCTTCAAGCCAACAACTCCACCAGATCCCAAGCCTCATTTTTGTGCAAAGATGCCATTTCATCAACCATGGCCTCTTTCCAGAGTTTTCCATCCTCTGAATCTATTGATTCCTTCACAGTTCTGGGATCATCATTAGTAATAGATAAAGAAAAATTTGAACTACAAAGAAGATGGACTATACCTTTTTGGCTACCTTCTTTCTTGAACTGATCTTCTTACACCCGGAGTTTGTGGCTTTTCATCTTCTGATTCCTCCTCTGCTGTAGAGTCTGATTCTTCCTCCTTTAGCTCAAACTCTATCTTCTCAGGTTCCTTTGGTTGGACTTCATGTTTAATAACATCTTTCACCTCTCTGAACACCGCATCTCGGCTGTACACAACCTTCCTTGTTGCTAGGTTCCAAAGCTTATAACCCTTTAAACCATCCTTATACCCAATAAAGATGCACTTTTCAGATTTACTATCCAACTTGGTTCGTTTCTCCTTTGGAACATGTACATATGCATCACATCCAAATACCCTCAGATGTGAAAGAGAGGGTTTATTACCAGTCCATACCTCTTGTGGAGTCTTATCCTTGACGCTGATGAAGGTGATTTGTTGACTAGGTACATGTTGTCTCCACCGCCTCTGCCTAGAATTCTTTTCCTAACCCGACACCACTGAGCATGCTTCTTGCCCTTTCCATCAACGTCTTGTTCATTCTTTTTGCAACTCCATTTTGCTAAGGTGTATATGGAGTAGTCTTCTACTGTGCTATACCACACTTCTTACAGAATTCTTCAAATTCCTTACTACAAAACTCTCCACTGTTATCTATCCTCGGCACCTTTATCTTCTTCTCTATCTGGTTTTTCACTAGAGCCTTAAATTCTTTAAACCTATCAAAGACTTCAGATTTATTCTTAAGGAAATATATCCATGTATTCCTTGAGAAGTCACCTATAAATGATACATAGTACACAGACTTACCCAGGGATGGAACCTTCACAGGTCCAAACACATCACTATGCACAAGCTCTAATATCTGTTTCGCCCTCTTACCACCAGAGGGGAAACTCACCTGATTCTGCTTCCCATATACACAATTTTCACAGAAATCAAAATCTAGAGAGCTATTACTCATACCTTCTACCATACCTTTACCATGATGTATTTGAAGGCCCTTCTCTCCAATATGTCCAAGAATTTGATGCCACAACATGGTCTTCTCTCTAGAGACCACTAGATTTTCTGCTCCACTTTCAGGAACCACAGAACTGTTGCACCCATCAATAATAATGCTACCTTGCAGCTTGTACAGAGTTCCAGTCCAAACTCCCCGCATCAATACCAGTGCTCCTCAAACCATCTTGCAGGTATCCTTCTTGAACACTGTTTTTACACCTGCATCATCCAGCTTGCTTACAGAAAGAAGATTTCTGGCTAATGCAGGAATATGCAGAACACCTGAAAGTGTTCTAACCCTTCCACCTTGCAATTTCAATTTTACTTTTCTGCGACCAACAATTCTAGCCTTCCTATCATCCCCTAAGAAGACATCACCACCATCATATTTATCATACTCACAAAACGACTCTCTATGGGGAGTGAAGTGAAAGGATGCACCTGAGTCAATCAACCATGCCTCATGATCTACATGTGTACTTGAAGAAGCCAAGTACACATCCCCACCTTCATCTGAGGTGGTTTTCGCCTCTATAGAAGAACCATCATCAAATCCCTTTCCTTTGTCAGGAGCTTTAGATTTACAGTCCCTTTTGTAGTGCCCTTCCTTTCCACATTTCCAGCACACCACTTTTACAGGTTTTCCTGGAGGTTTAGATCTCCCTCTAGATTTAGATCTCCCACTCGATGACTTATTTTTGTTTCTATTATGGGACCGTCCTTGTATAGACAAGGCATCACCATTCTGGCTCTCCATATTTTTCCATCTCATCTCCTCCGTTAGCAAGGATGAGACTATTTCATCAAACTGCAATGCAATTGCATTGCTACCTATTGCAATAACCAGACTATCCCATGAATCTGGTAGAGAACACAACAAACTGATGCATTTATCTTCATCTGAAATTTTAATATTAACAGATAATAACTGACTTACCACTGTATTAAATGCGTTCAGATGCTCTGTCACCAAGTCTCCATCTTTCATCCTCAGGTTATACAACTTTTTCCGTAGGAACAATTTATTCACCAAAGACTTAGATTGGTACAAAGTCCCTAACTTGTCACACAAAGCCTTTGTCGTGGCTTCCCCTGATACATTCAGCAATACTGAACCTGAGGCACAGAATCGTATTGTGCTCTTAGCCTTCCGATCCAACTTCTTCCATTCTTCATCTGACACTCCCTTTGGTTTAGTACCTGGATCTACCGCGATCCACTGATCTTTATCCACTAACAGATCCTCCATCTTGAGTTTTCACAACTCAAAACTCTAACCATTAAATTTCTCGATCTCTATCTTTCCACTGCTCGCCATCTTCTTTCACCACCAAAATTGATCCCGTAGATCTCCCACTGAACAGGGTCTACCACAGGCCCGAGCGAAACCCCTCAACAACAAAGGCGTCCCCTTGAAGCCAAAACAACTCTGATACCAAATGTATGTTTTAACCCTGTACAATAATTAGCTGCATACGAATTCTAAAACACAGAAAATAAACAATGCGAGAGCATAACACATAAAACACATATACACTAAGATTTTCCCCTGGATCCCAAAACTGGGACTACCAGCTTGATTTTTCATTATATTCCTTTCAATGTTACAATACATATTTATACATGCTGAAGCATCCAATACCATGGACTGAAAACCATCACGTCCAAAACCATGGACCGAAAACCATAGGTAGGTCCGCCCAACCTAATATAGGGTGCAATTTTTTTTTTCCCGAGGGAACCCCGTAGAGGGGGGCTACCCACCCCCCTCAAACCCCCAGGATAGGGGGGGCTACCGCCCCCCTTGTGACCCCCCCGCTGCGCAATCGGCGCAACCCCCCCTCTAACCCCCCAGTTCACTACGTAGGTTAGTCATGGAAAGAATATAACACAACCCAACAAAATACCACAGAGATCCAAGTCAATTGTCCTTCAATCCATTTTCAACAAATCAAAGTTAACAAAAGTCAACGCTGGTCAACTTTCTCAATTCTAGTTAACCCTTAAATCTCAGGCCCCTAAAATTCTGGCCTTGTATTGACTCTGAAAAATCGTAAAAGATACTCGCATCTATGAACAAATTAGGGCAGAGAAACAAGACTTTTTCTCTCCTTTGACTTCACTCTCTTTCTTCTTAGACTTCATTGATTCTCTGCTTCTTGATTGCACAAAAATCGAATTGGTTGCCAAAAAGTCGAGCACAATTGCCAATATATAGTTGTTCGACCATATGAAGAGACACAACTTATGGGTTGGCCGACTTATCCATCTGGAGGGCCTACTTAGTCTTGTGGTGACAAAATTGACCCTTTGGACTCAAAAAAATAAAAAAGTCTTTTGTTATAAATAATCTAAATGGGACTTTGACCGATGACAATTTTTCTTATTTACTCAATAAACCCTAAAAGCATGAAGAACATGATCTGACTAGAAAATAATAATAATAATGTTTTTTTTTCTTATTTTTGTTTTTTTAAATAAAATACATATTGATACAAGTACACTGATAATTATGAAGACCGAACCTAGTTACATTTCCAACAAGATACATGGCTACTGCATTGACTTTCATCTCTTCGAAAGAACCGTTCATTTGTTCCAACATTTTTTCCATGTCCCAACAAAAGTTTCCAAGCACCTTAGTACTTCTTGTCCCATCATACATCTATGGTTCTTTCAACTTCACTTCATAGATGAACTACTTGAAATTTTCCCTATGACCCACTTAAATATTGCTATAGTATTATCCTAATCTCTTATGAGTGCCACAAGTGACTTCACCTGAACCTCCCAGTCCTTCATTTGATCCTCATGATGTTATGTAACCATCTCATAAAGAAGAAAAGATAGATCAACGACTTCAAAATTAGCCTCTTCGAGGGGGCAACCTCTTTTACATTACACAAATGAATAATTCTTGGATTATACAAATGACAAGACCTCCTTTCTATATATAGGAGTCTAAGGGGTCATAATATAATTAGAGCCAACATAACAATAATAATGCAAGGGCACAAATATAACAATAGTGGGATTTTATGGGGCACAATAATAACAATATGGGGACTACATGGGCACAACAATATAATAAGGGGGTTGCACTAATAACAATAAGGGGTTACATTAGTAGTATAGGGACCTAACACATGATCATGGGCTTGTCTCACTACATAATCAATGGAATATGAACCTGCTTTGATGAATCCCTTTATTTCCTAGATGTCTGCTCGAAATTCTTCAAACTCCTTTCCATGGCCTTCCACATCGTCTACTATTTGTGTTAAGATTATCTCAATATCTTGGTCTCTCTCAGATAGTGCCACCTCATCTTGGTCCACCGGGTTAAACCTAGTGTTCACAATCGTGACCTTGTTAGGCTCACTTCAACTTCCCCCAACTAGAACCTGTACCAAGAACCAATATCCAAAAACCCATGACTTGATAATCAATTACATAAGCCCTTTACTAAATAACCTGCAAATATAAAGGAAATTATCTTTGTAATCTTCCTTTGGCTCTTAATTATTCCTTTCGAGGCAACTGTAAACTCTTTCACATAGGTCCCTGCATGAACCTATGTTTGTACTTATTCTAGTGCCACCTTTTTGTGGTACAACTCTTCACCACATACATTCACAACTTCTCTACATGTATGTAGAGTGGTATGCTCTAATCCCATATGTCATGACACTAGGGACTCCTATAGTTACGAGGTTACTTTTAGGTGCATTGCGATCCCTCAAGCAGGTGACACCGATGTGTTTCACCTCTGCCTTGTAGAGTACAAAGTTATTCCACCCAAACTATGCCTCATAACAAGTTTACTTATATAATATCTATACCATTAGTTACTTAACAGGATATCATAACTCTTCAATATAGTGCATGTAATCTTATTGTCTTATCTACTTCATTAATCTTCCATTCATAAAAACATGAGCATCATATCCAAGATATTAATTCACCATCAACATCATCATACACATGCACAAGATTTATAGAAACGACCCTCTTGCCTTCTACTTTATTAATAAGCCACAATTACAATAATCCACCGAGGAAATGGCTAGAATGACAAGAGTACATAGCTCAAAAATTCCAATACACAGAGTATTGAACTTTGTTACACCCATTAGACCCCACCTAGGTCTCATCAAAACCCGATTAGGTTGTTGCCACTTGATTAGGTGCTCAGTATTTAGCTCAAAAATCAAAGTTCTCGTAATTGTTCGAAACCTAAATGACCGTGTTCTTCTCGGTGATACGATCCCAACACAACTCGTTTCACTCAAAACCGAGTTCGTATGAGGAAGATATCGAGTTCTGTCTGCTTTGCCAAACACAGGAATTTAAAAAAAAAAGGTTACAATCACTGCACAATCAACAGTCCGTACTGATGACGTGGCAGGTGACTGGGCAGGTCAATGGGATGGTCAACGTTCAATCAGGTTTCACCAAGTGGTGCATTTCTATTGGTTTGTAGGTTGGTGATTTGGCTTGTTTTCATTGGATTAGGATGGACCAATGAGGAGGGGACATGTGGCAAGCCTGGAGGCCACCATGTGTCCCTCCCCAAAGGTCGGTTACCGGTGCGCAATAAAATTTTATGGCAGGCCGGGGAGTCGAACCCGGGACTTGCACTACACAAACCACATGCCTTACCATTCTACCGTCGCGTTGTGACTTAATAGTCATAGGTCGCATATAATATTTAAAGTTTAATTGTGGTAGAGTTGGGGTAAGCTTTTGGCATTAACTGCTAACCTAAACGACGACATGTGACCACACCAAACTATCCGGCGGACAACGCAAAAAAAACTGTCAGCTAATCGTGGCATTTTCCGCTCGACATGTGACCACTACAACATTTAATGCAAGCCTTAACTGCGGATTAAGCGTTAATCATGTTTAACATTAATTAATCTAGTTTAACCATAATTAAATGCACTTATCCACTAATTAAATGCGCAGTTAAGTTTGGCGGCCTTTCTGGCGGATTGACAATTTCGGCGGTAACTCCAATTTTAATGGAGTTCACTAGAGTTTCTCCAGTTTTAGTGGAGTTTTACTAGGGGAAACAGTTTTTTCCCTAACTTTTGCAAAATTCGACCAATTTGGGATCAGGTAAAGGTGTTCCTTGATGATTTTGATGTTCTAGGCACATTGAAGCAGGTTTCAGGAGCAATAGAGCATTGCAAAAAACACTTTTTCCATTTTGAGCCAATACAGAGGCCTAAGCCATGGAAGATGGACCAAAGAGATGTAGCCCATGAGGGGTGAACTCCTTCATCAAAACACTGTGTTAAGTGTTTATTTTGATGGTTTGTTGTACATTTGTTTTATGCTGTTCAACACTTTACTTTCGTGCTAATTTTCTCATGAATCTGACATAAATTTACCTGTTCATTCACAAACACCATAAAGGAAACCTATGCACATGAAGCAAATGATAAGCAGCTGTTTTTTATTCTGAAATTGAAACTAGCACAAAAAAACTAAAATTCAACAACAGATCAAGTTGGTATCAGAGCAAAGGTTATTTGCTTGAGTTTTGTGCAAGTAGGGTTTTAATGGTTGCAAATTTGTGATTCTTACAAGGTTAAAGTTGCAAAGAGGAAAAGGGAAACTTTTGGTTGCAACTCCTGAGGTAATTCCCAGAAGAAGGAGAGCCACAAGGCCACAATCTCCACCCAAAGTTCCAATCCCAGCTGCACTTGAAGCACCTCAAGTTTTACCTTCAATTGAGATTGAGGAGGTACAAGCAGTACTAGAAGCTGAGCTTGAATCCAAAGCCATCATGTCTGGAGAAAGAGAGACTGAAGGTCTTTCAGAAGAGGAAGCATTCAAGAAATATTTCTATGACTTAACTGACATGGTTAGAGTCCTCTATGAAGAGAGGAATACTAGAATGGCTGGAGAGAGTTCTAAGCCCCCACATGGAGAGGGAAGCTCAGAGGATAAAAAAGATGAAAAGAAGGATTCAAAGGGTAATGGAGGAAAGCCTCCTCCATCTCCACCATCTTCATCTTCCTCATCATCTCAAACATCGTCATCTTCCACTTCCACCACAAAAACTGTTCATACTCATTCAAAACCCCAAAGGAAAAAACTCTGTTACTCAATTGGACATCAAGTTTGAACTTCCCATGTATAATGGTGAGGTGAATGCAGGCAAGTTAGACAATTGGATTCGACAATTGGAGGTTTATTGCAGAATTCAAAACCTTCAAGAAGATGACATATAAATCCAGTTGGCTTCATTCAGGCTAGAAGGAGCAACACTGGTTTGGCAGGAAGCAAAGACTCAAGAGGAAATGCGAATTCATGGTAAGATATCAATTTACTGGGTTGAATTTGTTTATGCAATTAAAAGACAATTTTATCCTTTAACCTATATGAAAAAAGCCATTATGAGTTGGCAAAATTTTAGGCAACTCGAGGGCCAAATAGTTCAAAAATATACCTAGGAGTTTAGGAAGAGGGTTTTGTTGTTAGGAGTAAACTTGAATTCCCAAGATACACTCTTGAAATATATTGGGGTTTTAAATTCCTAATTAAAACATACTATCCTTATGTTCAATCCAAGCAATTTAGATGAGGTATGTGTGTAAGCCACGCACCTTGAAGCAAGAGGAAAGAACATTCAGGAAGAGGGTAGTAAGAAGAAGCCATTCAAGGGTAAGGAGAAAGAGAAGGGTGGAAAATGGAAGGGAAAGAAGAATGCAAGTGTGAAGAAAGAAGGGGAGAAAACTATATGCCAACATTGTTCCAAAGTGGGGCATGATGAAACCCATTGTTGGAAATTACATCCCGAACTAAGGCCTAAGAAACCAAACAATAAGGGAAAACAAAAGACGACCGCTACCACACAACATGATCTTGGATCAGATTCTGGTGACGAGACCAAGATTTCAGCCATGGTCACAAAAGGAAAAGAAGCTATTGCAAGCACTAGTTCCTCACATAGTCACAACAACACTCCAAATGAAGAATCAAGGATAGAATTGTTCCATGTAAGGGTAATTTCAAATCATACAAAGATTGATGCATTATTTGATAGTGGGTCACAATCAAACTTAATTTCAGAAGACTTGGTCAAAAAGCTTAACCTTGAAATTGTACCTCATCACAAGCCATATCCCTTGGGTTGGATAGTCAATAATGCAAATTTACAGGTTACAAGGAAATGCTTATTTAGGTTTGCCATTACTGGAAAATTCATTAATGAAGTTGAGTTAGATGTAGTTCCACTTGACATCTCAGGAATCATTTTGGGAAGTCCTTATTTGTATGATAGGAAAGCAGTATTTTATCACCATGAGAACAAATACTTATTGCTCAAGGATGGAGTAGAGTATATTGTGAGAGTCCATTGCAAAAATTTAAACATTTCTTTGGTTAATGCAGGGCAGATGAAGAGACTAGTAAATGCAAGTAAAAATTTTGTGCTTCTTATGATCAAGAAAAAAAATGATATTGATTATGAATCTTTTGAAGTTTGTGATGATAAGTTAAAATATGATTTGTTTGATGTGGTAAGAAAGCATGGCAAGATGTTTCAGGAACCAAAGGGGTTACCTCCCAAGAGGGGAATTCATCATGATATACAACTGCAGTAGGATGTTCCACTTCCAAACATTGGTGTGTATCACATGTTGATCATGGCGAGCATGGAAATCAAGAAGCAAATTCAAGAATTGTTGAACAAAGGTATCATATGCTGATCTAATTCGCCATGTGGTTCACCCATTGTCTTGGTGCCAAAGAAGGACGAGACTTGGCGCATGTGTGTGGATTTCCGTGGACTGAACAAAATAATGGTAAAGAATCGTTGTCCACTCCCAAGAATTGATGATTTACTTGATCAGTTGAGGTATACAAATTATTTAACTAAGTTAGACTTATGAAGTGGTTATCATCAAGTTAGAATAACTGAAGATGACATTTGGAAAACCACATTTAAAACTAAACAAGGATTGTTTGAGTGGCTTGTTATGCCTTTAGGTCTTACAAATGCTCCAATTACTTTCATGAGAGTTATGAATGATGTATTGAGACCATTTCTAAATGACTTTGTCATTGTTTACTTAGATGATATTCTCATATTCAACAAATCCAGAGATGAACATGTCATGCATGTGAACAAAGTACTTGATGTCTTGAGAAAAGAACGGTTGTTTTTAAAGATGTCAAAGTGTGAATTTGGCAATACTTCTTTAGTGTATTTGGGACACATTGTTGGAGGAGGTGAGCTGAAGATAGACCCCTCTAAGGTTGAGGTCATTATGAATTGGCCCAAGCCTAATACAGTGACGGAGGTAAGAAGGTTTTGGAGGAGATTTATTGCTAATTTTTCTTCCATTGCAGCTCCACTACATGCATTGACTAGTGTCAAGAAAGTCTTCTATTGGGGATATGTATAGCAGAAAGCATTTGATGCTTTAAAACAAAAGATTAGTTCAACATTGGTATTGGCTCTTCCGGATCTTAGATAGCCATTTGAGTTTCAAACGGATGCTAGTGATTACGCCATGGGAGCATTTATTATGCAGCATGGTAAGCCCATTTCATTTCATTCTGAAATTTTTAATGGTGTTGTGACTAACTATCCCACTTATGACAAAGAAATTTACACATTGGTACAAAGTGTTAAAAAATGGAAACACTACTTGATAGGAAAGGAGACCATTATCCATACCAACCATCAACCATTGCAATACTTACAGTGACAGTCAAAGTTGCAACAATCACGACACTTCAGATGGATGGGTTTTCTGCAACAGTTTCATTTGGTTATCAAGTACAAAAAGGGAATCTACAATAAGGTAGATGATATTCTTTCTAGGCCTATTGTAAATTCATTTATTATATTCAAGCACAATTCTATTTTACATGAAAGTTACATTGAGCAATATGCATATGATATTGACTTTCAAGATGTGTATGCAAGCTTGAGGCAAGGAAACCAAATTGAAGAGTTAGATTATTATGTACATAATAGTTTGTTGTATCACTTAGGCAAGTTATGTATTCCACAGGGAGAAAGAAACAATATCATAAGGGAGGCACACACTTCATTGATTGCTGGACACTTTGGTGTAGGCAAGATAACAACGAATCTCCAAAGGTATTGTTATTGGCCACACATGTTTGATAATGTATCTCGTTTCATTAGAGGATTTTCTTTGTGTGCAACAAGTAAGCCTAGCAATAGGAAACTAGGATTGTACACTCCACTTCTGGTACCTTCACGTCCATGGGAGAGTATCTCAATGGATTTTGTAGGAGGTCTTCCATTGTTAAGGAAAGGTCATGATTACTTGTATGTAGTTGTAGACAGGTTCAACAAGATGTGTATTCTAACACCATGTAAAAATAAAATTACCACTGAACAAACAACTCATCTTTTCTTTCAAAATATTTGGGTTCATTTTCGTCTTCCTACTTCCATTGTAAGTGATCGAGATTCTCAATTTGTTGGGAATTTTTGGTCAAATTTGTGGGACATGATGGACACTAAGTTGAAGAAGAGTACAACCTTTCATCTGCAAACAGATGGACAAACCAAGGTGGTCAACAAGACAGTCATTCATCTTCTTAGAGGATATTGCAGCAAACATCCCAAGTTGTGGGATGAACAGTTGCATTACATACATCATGCATACAACATGTCCAAGCATTCTTCCACAAACACATCGCCATTTGAGGCATGTTTTGGGTACTTGCCAAGATTTCCATTGGACTTCATCTTTGATAAAGATGTCACCATCGATGGTCATAGCGACATCGATAAGGCAAGGAAGTTCATTGAGCAAATTCAATTGATACATCATACAGTGCAAGAACAACTTGAAAAGAGTCATAACAACTACAAGGCAAGGCATGAAAAGCACCGTGTCGATCATAATTTCAAGTTGGAGATGAAGTTTGGTTATATATTAGCAAATAGAGACTTCAAGGGGAAGGTAAAAAGCTTAAGCCAATCCGTTATGGTCCTTTTAAAATTCTGGAAAAGATTGGTAACAATGCATTTAAGCTAGATTTGCCTCCTTATATGCAAATATACTCTGTTGTTAATGTTGAGAATTTGAGATTGTTTGAGCCTCCTTTGATTGATGATCAAGGAGAGCATGTTCAATTGCCATCAATAGATGATTTCTCGCCAGAATATCTTGATGAACTTCAACAAGATCTCATACTTGACAGAAGAACCAGAACTTCGAAGAGAGGGAATGTCGAATACCTTCGAGTGGGACTGAAGGGACAAAATCCTTCTAAGGCAAAATGGTTACAGATTGATAAGGTGAGGGAGTTGTACCATCACCTGCTGAAAAATTGGTAATATCTTTTGGGGTCCAAAAGGATTCAAGTGGGGAGGAATGATCATGTGCTCAGTATTTAGGTCAAAAATCAAAGTTTTCATAATCATTCAAAACCTGAACGACCACACCCATCTTAGCGATACGATCCCAATGCAACTCGTTTCACTCAAAACCGAGTTCATATGAGGAAGATATCGTGTTCTGTCCACTTTGCCAAACAGAGGAATTTTTGAAAAAAAAAGGTATAGTCACTGCACAGTTAGCAGTCCGTACTACTGACGTGGCAGGTGACTAGGTAGGTCAACAAGATTTTCAATGTTCAATCAAGTTTCACCAAGTGGCACATTGCTATAGGTTTGCAGGTTGGTGATTTGGCTTATTCTCATTGGATGTGGATGGATCAATGAGGAGGGGACATGTGGCAAGCTCGGAGGCTGCCATGTGTCCCTCCCCAAAGGTCGGTTATCGTCGTGCAGTAAAATTTTATGGTAGGCCAGGGAGTCGAACCCAGGACCTGCACTACACAAACCACATGCCTTACCGTTATACTACCGTGTTGTGACTTAATAGTCATAGGTCGCATATAATATTTAAAGTTTAATTGTGGCGGAGTTGGGGTAAGTCGTTGGCATTAACCACCAACCTAAACCATGACATGTGACCACACCAAACTATCTGGTAGATAGAGCAAATGAAATTGTCAACTAACAGTGGCATTTACCACTTGACATGTGACCACTACAACATTTAATGCAAGCCTTAACTACAGATTAAGCGTTAATCCCGTTTAACATTAATTAATCTAGTTTAACCATAATTAAACACACTTATCCACTAATTAAATGCACAGTTAATTTTGGCGGCCTTTCTAGTGGACCGACAATTTCGGCAATAACTCAAGTTTTAGTGGAGTTTTACTAGGAGAAACAATATTTGCCATAACTTTTGCAAAATTCGATCAAATTGGGATAAGGAAAAAATGTTCCTAGATGATTTTGATGTTCTGAGCTCATTGATGCAGGTTTCAGGAGCAATATAGCATTGTAAACAACAATTTTTCCATTTTGAGCTAATACGGAGGCCCAAGCCATGGAAGCTGGACCAAGGAGATGTAGCTCAGGAGGGGTGAACTCCTTCATCAAAACACTGTGTTAAGTGTTCATTTTGATGGTTTAATGTACACTTGTTTGCTGTTGTTCAACACTTTACTTTCATGTTGTTTTTCTCATGAATTTGACATAAAACTTGACATAAATTTACATGTTCATTCACAAACACCATAAAGTAAACCTATGCACATGAAGCAAATGATAAACAATTGTTTTTAATTCTAAAGTTGAAATTAGCATAGAAAAACTAACATTCAACAACAGATCACCACCCTTCTTGACCCGTCTTGGTTGGTCACAAGGCTTACTCAAGTCTACATAACTGCGAGCCCCGAGCTGCTCCTCAGGGCTCCCCTTGTACTCCTTTGCACATCCTCCACACCTCCCTTCACACCTTCTTCCTATGCAACTTCAGTTTGTGAGTTCAAACAGTTGTTGTTCGATTGTTGGATGCTTCCTCCCATTGTGTAGCTCCTTATATATATATACACACACACACACACACACACACACACACATGGGCCATGCCCTTTATCCCATGTAATAGCTTCCACTCATGCTTGGGTCAACTTTGCCCTTCTAGGTCATGTGCCTTGGGTTACACTGACCCCATCTTACTACCCAAATGTTCTCACAACGCCCTTCCTCCGCTTGTTCTGCCCAATCATCTCGCCATATTGCTTCACTTGTCTCGGCCGACATGCTCTTGCACCTCGTTGGTTGGTCCACTTGGTTCACCATGTTACCCATTGTTCGACCCAATGTGCTTCGGGTCGACATACTCTCCTACTTGGCAACTCGTCTTAGGGGCATTCTGATTCGCTCCTAGGGGTACCGATGTCACTTCCCATGGTCTTGTCTTAGTTATTTTTCCCATTTCTTGGTTAAGTCGAGAGCTCAATCATCCAAAGTCACCGTGCCACCAAGTCACCCACATACACCCAATGGAAACCTCAAGTGTCATTTTTTTGACACCTCTTGTTGGCACGCCCTCACGCAACATCCACATTCATCACATTTCTTGTGATATTTTCATTGCAAATTGTGCAATGGAGATGTCGCACATAGCACACGTCTCAGTTAAAGGCGCGCCCAGCTCTAGGGCTTGACAATTGTGAAGTGTTTTGAGGGTTATTATGGATTGACGCCTATCGACATTTACTGGTCAGTTAATTTATACAGTTGTGCTAGTTATATAAATGTCTAATAACCATAATCAATATGAACTAAAAGTAGAATGACATGTACTAAATTGATCATATAATTTTTTTTCTTAAGGTTTATGAATTTGGTCAGCCTAGTGCTAATTGTTTAGTTATAAATCAACATTTAATTTATTCTAAAAATAATTTATAACATTATTTTTCATTTGATTATAAGTTGGGGTAAGCTGTTGGCATTAACCACCTACCTAAACCAGGAAATGTGACCACACCAAACTATTCGGCGGCCAACGCAAATGAAACGGTCAGCTAACCGTGGCATTTGCTACTCAACATGTGACCATTACAACATTTAATGCAAGCCTTAACTGTGGATTAAGCGGTAATCCTGTTTAACTTAATTAATCCAGTTTAACCATAATTAAACAAGCTTATCTGTTAGATGATCCAAAAATACAATTTTATCATAGGTTATAAAATTAGAATAAAATAATTATTAATTTAAGATATTAAATTAATAATTATTATTCTAGAATGTTTAATTATTTAATGGACACTTTTAGAATTAGCATATTGTTGTAACTAGATATGACTCTCCAAATGTGTCGTATCTTAGGCTCTATTTTAGGAGATTAGTTAGCTAGTTGGTTTGAATAGCATTTATTGTAAATGGACACTTGTTATTTAATAAGTGATCCATACTTAGAGGTAGTTAGGACATGGAGCTTATAAATAGCTCATTGCAAGAGTGTTTGGTTGTTCGGGTGTAAACTCTTGCAAAATCAATTATGTAATTGTTTTTCTGATTAATAAAATTATGTGTCTGAGGACACTTCTACCATTATTGTGGTATCAAAGCTCCAGTAATGCTGCAGTGGATGTGAAGAGGAGATTCCAGCTCTACAAGTTTGTGGAAGACTCCCTTGAATTGATCAGCAAATGATTGGTATGGTATTTGTTAAGTTTTTTGTTTAAAAGGAACAGAAATTTTATTAATGATTGAATTGGCCAAAGATAAGAAAAGAACATTCGATTTGTGATTGTCACAAATGAAGAAATGATCAAATTTATTGTAATAAGATCTATTGGTTTCGTTCTTGGACATCCCCTTCAGAAGAAATAAAAGTTTTGTACTGCGATTTCTGGCCTGGCGATTACTGTAGTTCCACCAGCAGCCCAGGCTCGCATTCCAGAATTTGTAAGCCCTGCTCATTATTTGCCTTCTTTTCATATTCAATCGCTGTCCTGGATCGTATCAATTCCTGACGTAAACTGTCAAGCTCTGCCCTCAATGTCGGAACCTGCTGGAGATCAGCTTGTGCTCTAGACAATTCTTGATTCAGAGTTTGCACTTGCACTGAAAATTCTTGATGAGAGCCATTTAGATTTTGAGTACCAGCACGCAATCGCATAACGTCGACCCTCAAGGGCTCCACTGCCCATAGTTCTGCGTCTAAACTCTACATTTGTCAATCAGATCCCTTGCTTGCCGATCTTTATCATCTCTTACATGCCAAAGCGTCCTAAGACTGAGTTTCCAAGATCTTTTAGCTTCCCCATCATCTTCGCTTGAAGCTTCGCACGTTTCTCCGCAGCCAATGGCTCTAACCGAATGATAGTCCTCCTTGCTTGCTCATTAGAAGGTTCCAACTCGAGTACCTTATTCATATCTGCAATAGCTTCCTCAAACTGTTCAAGTCTTTCACGGGCCTCTGCCCTTTTAACTAATGGCTTTAAATATGCTGGATTTAGCTCAAGTGCTTTAGTACTCTCCTTCATTGTTTCATCATATTTTCTCAGTTTGTAGCAGCAAACAGCGCGATTGGCAAAACACATTGAACGGACTTCGTTGGACATAGGATCCTCTGGGGCAAATTCCAGTGCACTTGATTGGTTATGGACACAAACTGAGCTCGGTTTCGCTTGTCTATTGAGCGCGATCTTTGTGAGCTTTCACGCAGGGCAGTCCACATGATAGCAAAGCCAGCCGAAGCCAGCGAAGCCAACTTGCCAGCCAAAGCCAGCTAAGCCCAAGCCAGCCGAAGTCAGCTAAGCCAACCTGCCAGCAGAAGCCAGCCAAGCCAGTCAAACCCAGTAAAACTAGCAGAAGCCGGCGTGAAAACCAACGAGAGTTAGTCAGCAACCCACGTGAAAGTTGCCAGCCTGAAAGTCGATTGAAGAAAAGTGAATGAATGTGTTTAAGATTTTAATTCAGGTTTAAGACTTTCACAAAGTTCTTTTAAATGAATGAGTTTAAAAGAAATTAAAAAAGAAATAAGAAGTGTTTTGATTTGTATTTGGAGCAATAAGGTGCATTACATTTTTGTAAATTTGAAGACTATTTTGTGGAGATATAAGTGTATTATTTTGTATTTGGAGTAATAAGGAGATTTTTATTTGTAATTTGTAAATTGGAGAGATAAGGTTTGTTGGGTAATTTCTTTCAAGAAGTTATTTTTTATTTTTTTTTTCAATTGGGATCATCACATTGTAACTCAAAGTAATTTTACTTTGAGGGGGGGGTAAATTTTTTTTTACCAGATTGTGCAAAAGCATCATTGTAAAAATCAAATTTTGAAAGTTGCCTTGTAAAAATTTGAGAAATTGACTAGAGCCAAGTGCAAAGCTCAGTCAATTGTCTCTTGTTTTGACGACTATTCGAGGGTCAAGGCCAAGCCTCGATAGATCGTGTTTTTTTGCGTGGTGTGTTGTGTTGACTATCTTGTCATTTCTGTTCTGATTCTTGGTGCGACGCTTCAACGCTAAAATGTCTAAGTTGATTAATTTGTTTTCTGATTCCGACAAACTAGAAGGCACCAAATCTTATAAAACATGGCATCGACTCATCGAAAGCACACTCATTTACAATGAATTATGGCAGGGAATATGTGATGGAGATGTTAAGACGAATAAACCCACAGATGCAGCTGCACTAGCAAAATGGGAAATCAAGAATGCTAAAGCTTTAGCTCTTATTAAATCGTCTGTAAATGATGAAATGTATGTCCATATAGAAAATGCTATAGATGCATGGACTGCTTTGAAAACTTTTAAAGACCTCTTTGATACTCAGCCTGAATCAAAGAAAGTCAATATACAATTAAAATTGTTGCAACAAAAATTAATTGAAGGCGATGATGTTCTTGAATATCTCTCAAGACTTAAGAATATCAGGCAAGAAATTATTAATGCTAGTTTTCCCGCAATTGATGATAGCTTTATGGTCACAATTGTAATCGCTGGGCTTCCTTCTTCCTATACGCATTTTTTAGAGACTCTACAAGTAACTGGGAAGTTAGAAAAACTAAAGTTTGATGAACTTTGTGAAATGTTGAGTCAACATGATAAAACTTTTGGAAGAAGAAGAAAGTTGGTGAAGATGTTTTTCTCACAGAAGCCAGCACCAGTAAGTCATCAGCAGATAGTTCTCGAGGAAGAGGCAGATGGAATCAGAATCAAGCAGCACATAATCGAGGTCGAAGCCAAAGCAGAGGCAACAATTTTAACAGAGGAGGAAGAAATAATTTTCAAGGTAGAGGAAACAACCAAGGAAGAGGCAATTTTCAAGGACAAGGATATAATAATCAAGGTAGAGGACAATCTCAAAATAGAGGTCAAAGCAGAGGCAGAGGACAATCTTCAGGAAGAGGAAGAGACTTAAGTCAAATTGTGTGTCGAAGATGCAACAAAGTTGGCCATTATGCTGAAGATTGTCGAACTTCACTTAATAAAATTCCCAAGTTTCAGTAGCATTCAGCACAATTTGCAAATGATCAAGATGAAGATAACTCAGAATATGTTTTTACTTCCTCACCAGCATCACAAATTTCATCCCATCTTAGAAGTGACTATGAAGATGTCTGGATCTTGGATTCCGGGGCAACTCAGCACATGACTTGTCGACGTGATTTTTTCTGGAATTTTCAAGAATGCCAACTTAATTCCATTTTTCTTGCTGATGATACAAAACATACTCCTTATGGAAAAGGAGTAGTAAAATTTTTTCTCCCTGGCATTGGAGAAAAAATGATTTCCAATGTATGGTATGTATCGAGTTTTAAGAAAAATTTGCTCTCTTTAGTCACGATTCGACAAGCAGGACATCAGGTGATTATGGAAGATGGTTTAGTGAAGATTAATTCAGTGAAACAGAACTTGAAAACAGTCATGACAGGTTATGAAGATGGAAAACTGTTACGGATGAAAGGGACAGTTATTCCAAGGCATTCTGATTTTGCAGGGGTAGTGACTACAAGTATTTCACCTATAAGACTATGGCATGTAAGATATGGACATTTGAATTTTGACAGACTTTCTCAATTGCAGAAACAAGGAATGGTTAAAGGACTTCCCACATTCAAAAGGGAAAATGCAAAATGTGAAGCTTGCATTTATGGCAAACAAAATCGAGAAAGTTTTCCAACAAGTTCATGGCGTGCAAATAGGCGGCTACAACTAGTTTACAGTGATGTTTGTGGTCCACTACAAACTTCATTTGGTGGTTGCAAATATTTCTTACTATTCATTGATGATTTCAGCAGAATGACTTGGGTTTACTTCTTGAAGAACAAGTCAGAAGCATTTGATAAGTTTAAAATTTTTCGCCAACTTGTTGAAAATGAAGTCAAAGAAAAGATAGGTACTCTCAGGACAGATAATGGGGGAGAATTCACTTCAAATGAATTCAAAACTTATTGCAGTGAAAATGGCATCAGACGACATCTTACTAATTTTTACACTCCACAACAAAATGGAGTAGTCGAAAGAATGAATCGCACTTTGTTAGGCATGGCGAGATCCATGTTAACTTTCAAAAGGTTAAGTCCAACATATTGGGCAGAAGCAATCCATACAGCTGTCTGCTTAAGAAACAGATCTCCAACTGCTTCTTTAGACGGAATCACCCCTTATGAAGCTTGGTTTGGTTTCAAACCTTGAGTTAAACATCTTAGAGTTTTTGGGTCAGTGTGTTATGCCTTAGTTCCGAAAGAAAAACGAACTAAGCTTGACTCAAGAAGTTTAAAATGCACAATGATTGGCTATTCTGATAAGAAGAAAGGGTATCGTCTTTTGACCAATGGAAAATTCATTGTGAGCAGGGATGTCATTTTTGATGAAACAGAGAGTAAGAGTGCTGAAGAAATTGAAAATCTTCTTCACAAGTTAGAAACTAAGGCAAGTAAAAGAAATGAAAAATGCAAAGTCAACCAACTTCACCAAATTGGTATGAACTTGATTTTCCTTCCTCTGAAGATGAGTCATCCAATCCATCTACATCAACAACATCATTTGGGTCTTCTAGCAGTTCATCCGCATCTCCAAGTAGCAACAGTTCTTCTGACAGTGATTCTCCACATTCCTCACCTGAACGACGAACATCAGTTTATATTAATCCTCTTTACAATGATGGGGACTTTACAGAAGCACAAACAAGTGAGCACCAACTTCCAAAATGGGCAGTTCAACTTTTGAAAGATGTAAAGCTTGATGAACAGAATAAAACTGGCACCAAAAGGGCACATAGAAGTGAAGGCAATTTTGCCTTGATAGCAAATGATTTTACTGAACCTTCCACATACAAAGAGGCAGTAAAACATAAAGAATGGCAACAGGCTATGGTTGAAGAATATCAAGCAGTAATTGATAACAACACTTGGAAACTTGTTGATTGTCCAGCAAATGTTAAACCCATAGGATGTAAATAGGTTTACAGAATTAAGTATAATCAGAAGGGTGAACTTGAAAAGTATAAAGAACGACTTGTCGCAAAGCGTTTTGCGCAGCAGGAAGGCATTGATTATGAAGAAACTTTTGCTCCAACAGCTAAATGGAACACCATCCGATTAACACTTGCATTGGCCGCTCAAAAAGGATGGAAAGTTCATCAAATGGATGTGAAAAGTGCTTTTCTCAATGGGGATTTACAGGAGGAAGTGTATATGACCCAACCACTAGGTTTTGAAGTTGAAGGACAAGAACATAAAGTCTGCAAATTGATCAAGGCTTTATATGGATTAAAACAAGCTCCCCGAGCTTGGTATGCAAAGATGGATGAATACCTTAAGAAAGTTGGTTTTCAACGAAGTGAATCTGATGATACTTTGTATGTGCGACAACAGGGAAAATATCTGGTAATTCTTGTTATGTATGTAGATGATTTGATTATCACCGACAATCATGATGATCATATTGCACAGGTGAAAAAGGAGTTACATGCAGGTTTTAAGATGACAGATTTGGGATTACTTCACTACTATCTTGGAGTTGAAGTCTTCCAACGTCCACATCATATTTTCATTTCTCAGAGTAAGTATGCAGTAGAGGTTCTTCAGCGTTTTGGCATGCAGGATTGCAAGCCCGTTCTTACCCCCATGGAGCAAAACTTGAAACTTTCAAAATTTGAAGGGGGGGAAAGGTGGACAGTACAACTTACAGACAGTTGATTGGCAACTTGATTTATTTGACAAATACTCGTCCTGATCTATCTTATGCAGTCAATATTCTTTCACGTTTTATGCAGGAACCACGAGACAGCCACTGGAATGCAGCCAAAAGAGTTCTTCGATATATCCAAGGAACAAAAGATGTTGGTCTTCTTTACACAAAGACTAAAAATTTTGTACTTGGTGGATATTCTTATGCAGACTTTGCTGGGAGTATTGATGATCAAGCATCAACATCAGGTTATTTAATGAATATGGGGTCAGCAACAGTATCTTGGAGTTGTAAGAAACAAGCTACAGTGGCCACTTCTTCAGCAGAAGCAGAGTACATTTCAGCATGGGAAGCAGCATGTGAAATTGTTTGGTTGTGCAGAATTTTGCAGGACTTGGGCATTTCTCAGGCAGAAGCTACATCGTTATTCATTGACAGCCAGTCAGCCATCAAACTTGCCAAGAATCCAATTTTTCATTCAAAGATGAAGCATGTGGACACCAAGTATCATCATATCAGGTCTCTCATTGCCAAAGATGTCCTCAAACCAATTTATTGTCCTTCCGAAGATCAGATCTCCGACATTTTCACGAAACCGCTTGGCAGAATAAAATTTACTAAGTTCAGGGATGAACTTGGTATCTGTTGTAATGTATCTTTGGATCATAGGGGGGAATGTTAGATGATCCAAAAATACAATTTTATCATAGGTTATAAAATTAGAATAAAATAATTATTAATTTAAGATATTAAATTAATAATTATTATTCTAGAATGTTTAATTATTTAATGGACACTTTTAGAATTAGCATATTGTTGTAACTAGATATGACTCTCCAAATGTGTCGTATCTTAGGCTCTATTTTAGGAGATTAGTTAGCTAGTTGGTTTGAATAACATTTATTGTAAATGAACACTTGTTATTTAATAAGTGATCCATAATTAGAGGTAGTTAGGACATGGAGCTTATAAATAGCTCATTGCAAGAGTGTTTGGTTGTTCAGGTGTAAACTCTTGCAAAATCAATTATGTAATTGTTTTTCTGATTAATAAAATTATGTGTCTGAGGACACTTCTGCCATTATTATCCACTAATTAAATGTGCAGTTAATTTTGGCAGCCTTTTTGGTGGACTAACAATTTCGGCGGTAACTCCAGTTTTAGTGGAGTTTACTAGGATAAACAGTTTTTGCCATAACTTTTGCAAAATTCGACCAAATTGGGATTAAGAAAAGGTGTTCCTAGATGATTTTGATGTTCTGCGCACATTGAAGCAGGTTTTAGGAGTAGTAGAGCATTGTAAACAACACTTTTGCCAATTTGAGCTAAGATAGAGGCCTAAGCCACGGAAGCTAGACCAAGGAGATGTAGCCCAAGAGGGGTGAAATCCTTCATCAAAACATTGTGTTAAGTGTTCATTTTGATGGTTTTTTGTACATTTGTTTGCTGCTATTCAACACTTTACTTTCATGCTATTTTTCTCATCAACTTGACATAAAACTTGACATAAATTTACATGTTCATTCACAAACACCATAAAGGAAACCTATGCACATGAAGCAAATGATAAGCAGTTGTTTTTAATTCTAAAGTTGAAATCAGCACAACAAAACTAACATTCAACAACAGATCATCACCATTCTTGACCCGTCTTGGTTGGTCACAAGGCTTGCTCGAGTCTACATAACTACGAGCCCCGAGCTGCTCCTTAGAGCTCCCCTTGTACTCCTTTGCACATCCTTCACACCTCCCTTCACACCTTCTTCCTATACAACTTCAGTTTGTGAGTTCGAACGATTGTTGGATGCTTCCTCCCATTGTGTAGCTCCTGTAGAGTTCAAAGATTGTCCTACCATGCCTAATCATCCTCTCTTTTTCCTATATATTTACCACTTAAATAAAGCCATATCTACCAGGTTTTGATGAAGGTATGCAATAATATGTCTTCTTTTTCATATTTAACTTTATACCCTATTGTTTTGTTAAAGTTGCAATTGGCTACTGAATCAGTCTGTTTCCGCAGCTAATCTAGGTTTCTGTAGCTGTTTCCATTGTTTGCAAGGTTCCAGAGTTCCAGGTCAGTAGCGAAAGGTGCGGATGGATAGAGGATGGCTCCCTCATGGATACCTTCCTATCCACTTGAAACTGTTTTCTAAAAGAAGCACAGGAGATCGCAGTCAAACTCCAAGTCAACCACCAGATTAATGCAGAACAGAACTCGAGATCAATTGAATCCTTATCGTTTTTCTTTCGGAATAGAAAAACGATAGTTTAGCGATATAAGTTTAGATAGGTTAGAGATATTAGGCTTGAAATATTCATACAGTTATGCGAAGAGACCTGCTAAAAACTAATGGCCGCACTGTTATTTGGGTGCGCGTCGAATGATATAATTGTGAACAGTTTGTGAATTTCGTGTGAATAGAATTGGTTTTGTGTGCAAGTGTTGTGTTGATTGGAAGCTCTGAACTGCTATGTGGAGGGCCCCTACAAACAGTGGCAGGTTTTAATCAATTACAATCTGATTTCTTTTAATTCTTCAATTGCTTTGTTTTGTGTGACAATGCTGCATAATGTATCTCGCCAGTGAATTGTTATCTGCATAAGAACTTTAATTTGCTTTATACCTAGTTTAGACCGTGTTATCACAAAATTAACCCCTGATAGGCTGCTGATCAGGTGGAGCTTGAGTAACTCTTTCAAACCAACTTTTGGCTGAGGCTTAGCCTCCTTAGCCTAAGAGGGCTCTCTCAAAGGGTTAATGATATTGATTTAAGATATGGGTAGATGGCTAACTCTATGGTTTGGGATTTTATATGTTTATAAGTTGAAAGATGGAGACTTGCTACCATTGGGCTATGGAGTCAGTGACAGAGATAAGGATAACAAATAGCTCTTCTTATAAAAATGAGGCTTGTATATACTTCAATGAAAGAGTGACACATTCAGGAAAGTCTCAATAACTTGAAGTTCATAGGAGTCAGAGCATGTGGGCATGAAGTCTGAGTAATGATACATCAAGGTATTCAAAAGGAAAGAACTTAAAGTGATTGATCAAAGTTTAATACCTAAAGGATGTCAGAGCACGAGTAACCATGAATTCTGAGTAATAAGTATTAAAACATTGAAGAAAAACATCCAAAGATAGGACCCAAGAACTCAATTCACCATAGTTTAACACTTAAAGGAAGTCAGAGCATGTTCCTCCATGAATTCTGAGTAATAAGAATTAAGACTATGGAAGTAAAACATATCAAAGATAAAAGATAAAGCTCACTGAAGTACACTAAGAATCTCAGCTTTAGAAAAGTCCAACTGCTTCTGTATATATAAGTCCCTGCACAACATTTACAAAAGTAGTCTTTTTCTATAACCTTTTCCAATCCTTGTTAAATTAGATTTTCTCCAATATATAGAGTTCATTACAGGACTTAGGTTCCTCCTCCAGCATGAGGGGAATTCTAATTCCTCCTAATTTGACACCTATTGACACTTAAAACAAACTATTAATTACAACTAGCTGTTAACTAGCAGTGCTAGTGACCTAATACAACTAGGAGTGTAACTCCTTATTATGACTAAACCACCTCAACTAAACATTAAATGCATTCTTTGACAACTGTAACCTCATGAAGTCGAATTTGATGAAGCCTCCCACGTTATCACCTGACTGCTGATGACAAACCCTAGAAATTAGGGAACATGTTTCCCTGTTTTTAGGTTTAGGATCCTTAAAAGTTGGCACGTGGGATAGAGCCTTTATCTTCTCATCCGTGACACATTTTACAAAACTGAAGGAGGTTTTTGTAGTCCATGTTGTCTAGAACAAAAACCTCTCCTGGTTTTTTAAAACACTTCTCCAGCTATTCAGAATCTGTCCTTGAAAAACACGTGTGAAACAAGAAAAATCCATTCTCTGAAATTAGGGTTTCAAAGAAAGCTTAGTATCTCCCAACTGAAAACACTTATGAAGAAAGTGATAAACGTTATTGTATCTAGAGAGTTGATGAAGAAAAACCTCCTTCAAAATTCCAAAATACCTTTTCCTGTGACCACAAACTGTCTTTGAATATCAGGTGCAAACTGGCAAATTCTGGTTTGTGAAAAACTGCACCTACAACAGTTTCGTAGTGCAATTTTAACCATAAATTCCTCCCACCTCAGAACGAATTTGAAGAAAATGAAAGAGGTTTTTGTATTTAGTATGTTAGCAAGAAAAGCCTCTTTCAGTTTTTGAAATTGAGTTCTCAGTTGCTCAGGAGACCTTCTGGAAGTTGACTAGTAAAAGCAGAAAACAAAGATTTTTATGCTGAAACAGGCTGCTTCAGGGGTTTCGTAGCGCGCTACGAAAACTCCTAGTTCAGAATCCCCGATTTCGTAGTGCAGCCAGTGAAAATTCTGGGTTTTGCACTACGAAAACACCTAGAGTGAGTTTTGCACTACGAAAACCTTGACACAAGTTTGACACATGGAATTTTAGGTGGTGTGGGACCAGTGATGGGAAGAACGAAGTGTTGACCCTATTTGACCATACCAACAAGACTCTTTTCTAAATCTTAGACACGAAAGAGACCATGGAAAGACTAGACCAAGACTAACACCAATCCTTTGGAATCTTAGTGATGTCAAAACACATGGTGAGGCTTTTAGGACATGGAATGAGGCTGTGAAACTTTTTTTTAGAAAAGAGAATGACACTTATTAAGATGAGATGACTCAAAACCTATAATACTATGACTAGAAACAAGGCAAACTTTCCAAAGCTTAGAATTTTTTTTTTAGGGTGATAATAGACTGTTATCTAATTTGCTTTATACCTGGTACTGCACGGTCCTTTCCTTTTCTTATTATCTAGCATAATTGAAGTGTGTTCATTTCACAATATAGATGTTGCTTGGGTTACTTTGTTTGAGCAGGAATTGAATAATTGAGAAGTCCTCTCCTAAACAATTGAGTTCAACAGTATTCCTTCATAGCTGATAGAATATGTTTATTTTTGCACTTAGAGAATTAGGAGCTGCAACATAGAGATTCAAGATAAAAAATCCCAAACAATCTAACATAAGTAAAACCACTCTCACATCATCTACAAACTAATTGGATAGAGATTAACTCCTAGGAAACTTAATCAACATCCTTAAGAATTATGACACTAATACAATTGACAAACATCACTCCCATCTTAAGTTTAGATCTTAACAAATACATAACGACCTAATGAATAACTTTTGAGCACATATTGTGCACCTCTATTTCATCAGTCTACACACCTTGGTCAACAATTTATGATTGACAATTCAAGGACATTGAATTGACCAAACATTTTGGCGTCGTTGCCGGGGAAGTACAATTAGAAGTTAAAAAAAAAAACCATCATTAATTTAAAACATGACATGCGTAGGGATAGAGACTCTAGGGGTAGATTTGTAGGACGAGGAAGAAGTTTAATTCCCACAAATCCACTCACCCTACCATGATTTCAAGATTCCACACCACCTACTCAAACCCGAATTCCATTTAGAGGTTGACAAAGACTTCCTGAAGTCTCAAGATCAGAAATTCAATCCAGAACTTCACCTACTGTTGAAAATAGAAACAAGAAATGCTAAAAATAGAAATTCTATAAATGTCATTGCTATAAATAGCATTTCAAGTACCAGTGTGGAAAATAGCAACAAGGAATGATAAAATAGAAATGCTAAAAATAGCATTTCGGGATAGATTCCAATTTTAATTAGTCCCTGAATTAAAATTGAGAGTTAAAATCCGAATTTAGTCTCACTAGCTGTTGGAAAAATAATTAATTAATTCATCTCGAGTTAATTAGTTGGAGAAAATCAAGCATGAAGTCTATGTGAAGACATGCAACAATTATCCCTTTGATTAAGGAAGTTATCCCTTAATTAAGGAGATAAGGATGAGTTGTATTTGATTTGTAATTAGTTAGCTCAGTTAACTAAGTTAAGTCCAGTTAAATTAGTTCCAAACAGTTGGAGGAACTAATTGTGAGTTTAGTCAGTTAATGTATGCATGCATGCAACTAGTGTTCTCCAAATAACTGAATATTCTCTCATAAATAACTCATGCATGTCAGTTCAGAGAAAGACCTAGTTGAGATTAAAGGAAGGGACAATGTAATATTAGTTGGAGGAATTTTCCTATAAAGGAAACTCATCCATGCAGAAGGAATTCATCTCCTTCAGGATTGCACAGTTATTTCAGAGGTCAGTGTTGTGTGTGAGGTGAGAATCACACAAGTTGCAGCTGAAGGACCCAGGAGAAACTGTGCAAGGAAATAGGAGGTTTGAAGGATTGAAGGAAGGCATATGTGTTGTCTATTTTGTCTATGAGCAGCAATGAGGGATTGTACTGAGAGCTGGATAGCTTGAGAGCTAAAGCTTTGTGTAATCCTGAGATATTTCCACTTGTATGATAATACAAATAGTAAGGTTTTTAGCTGAGGCTTTCCCCTAAGTATTTTCTATGTTTCATGTGTATTGATTCTTGTTCTCTGATATATGTGTTCTGTTTGATCTTGCTCAAATCGATTAAGCTTCCACAAGTTTGATAGTAGAAGTAGATTAAGTATTTTACTTTAGTATATTGCATTATCAGGTTGATTTACAGTGAGAATTTCTACATGGTATTAGAGCTATTTGATCTATAGAGAAATTTCTACATGGTATCGGAGCAAAGTTTATCGGAGCAGTGAATAGTATACGAAGAAGAGAATTCGAAAAAACAAAAAGAAAAAGAAAGAAAAAAAAGAAAAGAAAATAAAAAAGAAAGAAAGAAAGAAAAAACGATTGGGCCGCGAGTTTGCAAAGCAGATCTGAAAATTTTTGTGCGAAATTTTCAGAAACAAATAGCAGATCTGGATTCCTTGGGAAAAAATACCCAAATTCCAACAAAAAAAAATCGGCTGAATCAGAGTTCAGATGAGGGAGATATCGCTAATTTAAAATCAGCTCTTTTTCCAGAAAATTTCATGACGGCGGGACATATGAAATAGATTGGTGTGCTAGCTAAGAACCTGTATGCTCTTAAGGTTCAAGATGCATGCAAAGCCTTGAGGAGCAAGGCAAATTTTTGAGACTTGGTGGTTGAGAGGGAGAGTACATTACCTCTCAACATGCAACGTCAGAAGAAGTCTCAGACAATTGTGGAGGAGCCACAATTGGTGAAGCAGCTTCAGGAGGTTGTGGAGCAGCCACAACTGGAGAAGCCGAGAGGAGACTGAGTGGAGGAATCCACTCATGTAGAGACCTCCAGTAGAGGGAAATTTCGAGCCAAGTGGGTAGAGGGATCACATGCATCCATACCTCTAGGTGTGAGGTGGGGCGATGTGAAGTGATAGTCCCGAGAAGGCTGAAATAGGGGTAGGATCCTTGAGGTACCCAACCTCTTTGATTAGACCTTGCTACGGGAGCCTCGATGAGTATTAGCAAGACTGGCTAAGTGGGTAGAGACAGATGCAGATGGAGCTGAAGAGGAAGCTTCAGCATCAGAGGGTGTTTCTAGCCCAACAGGGAGGTCAGTTACTTACTTCTCAGTAACTAAGTTGCAGTGCAGCAATGGGTAGCACGATGCAACATGATGAGAGGAGGTGCAATGCAGATGCAATGCTAGGAGATAGGACCGGCAACAACATGGATGCAGCATGAGGAATTAGTGTGATTGATGCAGTCAGAGATCAAAGTGACAGAGGCTAGAGCAGTCAGATATTGAAGGGCACAAATGTGCAGAGTTTTCAGTTGACAGAGGCAATAACAATCAGAGACTTTGATGATAGAGGCATCATTCTGATTCAGGTTGGATATTTTTGTTTCTAGAGTTGCTGGAGCAACAACACTTGAGAGAAGTGTTGCATGCAGAACATCCCAAAGGTTCAGGATCGGGTTCAAGTTGAATGCCTTTCTTTTTGAGAGGGAGTGTTGAAAATAGCAACAATAAATGCTAAAAATAGAAATGCTATAAACAACATTGCTATAAATAGCATTTTAGGTACCAGTGTGGAAAATAGCAACAAGGAATGATAAAATAGAAATGCTAAAAATAACATTGCTATAAATAGCATTTCGGGATAGATTCCAATTTTAATTAGTCCCTGAATTAAAATTGAGAATTAAAATTCGAATTTGATCTCACTAGCTGTTTGAAAAATAATTAATTAATTCATCTTAAGTTAATTAGTTGGAGAAAATCAAATGAAGTCTATGTGAAGACATGCAACAATTATCCCTTTGATTGAGGAAGTTATCCCTTAATTAAGGAGATAAGGATGAGTTGTATTTGAGTTGTAATTAGTTAGCTCATTTAACTGAGTTAAGTCCAGTTAAATTAGTTCCAAACAGTTGGAGGAACTAACTGTGAGTTCAGTCAGTTAATGCATGCATGCATGCAAATAGTGTTCTCGAGATAACTGAATATTCTCTCATAAATAACTCATGCATGTTAGTTCAGAGAAAGACCTAGTTGAGATTAAAGGAAGGGACAATGTACTATCAGTTGGAGGAATTTTCCTATAAAGGAAACTCATCCATGCAGAAAGAATTCATTTCCTTCAGGATTCCAAAGTTATTTTAGAGGTCAGTGTTGTGTGTGAGGTGAGAATCACACAGGTTGTAGCTGGAGGACCCAAGAGAATTTGCGCAAGGAAATAGGAGGCTTGGAGGACTGAAGGAAGGCATATGTGTTGCCTATTCTGTCTATGAGCAACAGTGAGGGATTGTACTGAGAGTTGGATAGCTTGAGAGCTAAAGCTTTGTGTAATCCTGAGATATTTCCACTTGTATGATAATACAGATAGCGGGGTTTTTAGCTGAGGCTTTCCCCTGAGTATTTTTTGTGTTTCATGTGTATTGATTCTTCTTCTCTGTTATATGTGTTCTGTTTGATCTTGCTCAAATCAATTAAGCTTCCGCAAGTTTGATAATATAAGTAGATTAAGTATTTTGCTTTAGTATATTGCATTATCAAGTTGATCTACAATGAGAATTTCTACATGGTATCAGAGCTAGTTGATCTATAGAGAAATTTCTACATGGTATTGGAGCTTAGTTTATCGGAGCAGTGAATAGTATACGAAGAAGAGAATTCGAAAAAAAAAATCCGCGAGTTTGCAAAGCAGATCTGAAATTTTTTGTGCAAAATTTTTAGAAACAAATAGCAGATCTGGATTCCTTGCGAAAAAATACCCAAATTCAAAAAAAAAAATCGGCTGAATCAGAGTTCGGATGAGGGAAATATCGCTGATTTAAAATCAGCTCTTTTTCTAGAAATTTTCGTGACGACGGGACAAATGAAATAGATTGGTGTGCTAGCCAAGAACATGTATGCTCTTGAGGTTCAAGATGCATGCAAAGCCTTGAGGAGCAAGGCAAATGTTGGAAACTTGGTGGTTGAGAGGGAGAGTACATTACCTCTGAACATGCAACGCCATAATAAGTCTACACAATTGTGGAGGAGCCACAATTGGTGAAGCAGCTTCAGGAGGTTGTAGAGGTAGAGGAAATCAAGATCCTTCGGGATTCACAGGAAATATAGGAAGAGGTATAGGTAGAGGAGGGGTAGAGGTAGAGGAAATCAAGATCCTTCGGGATTCCCCATTCTTGATGAAGATACAACCTTCACAATGAAGAATATATCACCCTCGATTCATCCTAATTTCCATGGGAAAATAAATGAAGATCTGGAGACATTTCTCTTCGAATTTGAAGAATTATGCAGATCATATGACTATCTGCATGATGCTCAAAAGTTGAAATTGTTCCCCACCACATTAAAATACTTAGCATTAAAATGTTTCATGAGTTTAGGAGTGCATTCCATAACAACATGGGCACAAATGAAAGAGGCTTTCTTAGGCAAGTATAGAGATTATTGTATGCCTAGTAACCTTAAAGATGAAGTCTTCAAAATGACACAAAAAGAAGAAGAGAATCTTGAAGACTTGGTAGAATGGTTTTTTTATAATGTTAAAAGAGCAAAAATGGATAATTTGGATGAAGAAACCTTAAAAGCTCTTTTACTCAGAGTCGTTAAAGATGAATGGATCAATCTCCTTAACCTAACTGGAAAATGGGATATTTCCCAACTACCATTTGCAGATATTTGTGATTTATGTGTACATATCTCAAGGGGAAAAGTAAGAGTTGGAAAGAGTCCTAGAGACCCTCTCTTATCGAGAATAAACAAGTCTGTATCTGGGACAGTTAGCAGGGTAGAAATAGGAAATTTACTTGACACCTTTAAAATAGATATTTTAGGGAGCCTAAGTGAATAGATAGACATCCTTAAAATAAAAAACAAGCAAAATTCTAAAAATGATGCATTATCTATCTTTTGTCCCAAATGTCGGAAGAAACATGCTTTGAGAGAGTGTCCCTTAGACTCAAAAGCCATAGAAACCCGTGTCATATGTGTAGATAATCATGATACAAAGGAATGTCCATCCTTACCAGGTCATAAGGCTGTATTCAATGATGAAGGAATCTCAGAACCAGTAGACCTTCTTTACTTTATAGCCGAAAGACCATGGAAAAACTCCCAACGAAATCAATCACAAGGATTTAGACCACAACAATTTGCCCAACCTTCACAAAGTAATTGGAATTCAGCCTGACAGCCTTGGGCTCTGCCACAATCACAACCTTGGAATCAAGGATGAACAAATCCTTATGGAGCCTATTCTCAATATCAACAATACTCCCCATCCTACCTTCCACCACAATTGTGAACCCCGTCCAGTCAAATTCCTCAAGCTAATCAATTGCCACAAGTCCTAGTTTAGAATCAAAACCCGCAAGTTTCCATACCATTTCCACAAAAATCAAATCAACTACCCGCTCAACCACTTCCAAATCCTAATAATAAGATACCACAACAACCAGTATACAACATGGAGGGTTAGAATCCTCAAACTTATGTAATAAACCCACTAGACCTAAACAATGTCCAATTAAGTTCTGGAAGAGTGTTACCAAAAAAACCCTCCTATTGTCATTCAAAAAGAAAAATCTGATCTTCAAAAACATAAAAATGAATTAGAAGAAGGGGAGACTTCTCTCGCTCAAAAATAAAATAAACAAACAGAAGAAATTCCAATAGATGCTCCTATCATAGAACAACCTTCAATATCAGTTAAACCACCTTTCCTAGAAAGGTTGAAAATCAATGAAGGAGTAGAGAAACAAATTAGCTTGCCTAATTACAATATGATGGATGAATTGATAAATGTTTGTATTAAGATTCCTATATTACAAGCCATAAAGGAAATACCAATTTTTGCAAAAACAATTAAGGAATTAAGTACACAACGATCAAGGAGAAGAAGAAAGGATTGAAAATTAATTCAGTTAGTCGGAAAAATTGCAGACATTATGACGGGGAAGACGACAATTCAAAAATATTTAGACCTAGGAAGCCCCATTGTAAAAATTCACATCAATGGAACTGAAATACCAAACGCACTATTGACCTAGGAGCAGCCATAAACATAATGAGCAAAAAAGTTATGGACACACTTAAGCTTCCTAACCTTCCATACACACCAACCTTATTGCAATTAGCAGATAGATATGTTATGAAACCAAATGGTGTGTTAGAGGATGTTTTTGTATCTTTAGATTCTTGGGAATATCCTGTTGATTTCATGGTCTTAACACCCAAGAATAATCTAGGAGGACATTCATTAATTCTAGGAAGATCTTGGTTGGCTACAACTGATGCTTTTATCGGCTGTAGGTTAGGTGATATGTTTATCTCAGATGGAAATTCTACAAATAAATTTACATTATACCCGCCTGTAAGAACAACAATAGGTATAGAAACTTAAGAATGGATAGAAGATGGAGAAGATATACAACCTATTTTTGTCATTAAACAAGTAAAAGAGGAAGACAAACTTTTAAATTTACTAGAAAGTAATGAATCTTCCTCACATTATGAGTGTAGTCGAAATGAATATCTCTTCTCTAAATAAGTATCATTGTTGTCCATGGAAAAAATTGGGAATTCCTCGATATAAATCTTTCCAGGAAAAACCTTGAATGTCAATGAAAACTTGGAAGAAATGCAAAAGAAACAATTGATAGAAATTTTACAGAAACATTCTTCTGCGTTTGCATGGGAATACACCAACATGAGAGGGATTGATCCTAAAACTTGCATACATCATATCTACATTGAACAAAATTCAAGACCATTTAGACAACCTCATCGAAGAATGAACCCAAATCTAAAAGAAATTGTTAAGGAAGAATTGCAGAAATTATTAAATGTAAATTTCATTTATCCAATATCTGAAAGTTAGTGGGTTTCACCCCTAGTAATCGTCCCTAAAAAGAATGGAAAATGGAGAGTATGCATCGATTACAGAGAATTAAATAAAGCAACATTAAAGGACCACTTTCCATTACCTTTCATAGACCAGGTCTTAGATACTTTAGCAGGGAAGTTTTTTTCTCCTTTTTGGATGGGTTCAGTGGATATAACCAGATTCAAGTAGCTCCTGAAAATCAAGATAAAACCACATTCACTTGTCCATGGGGAACTTATGCTTACCAGGTACTTCCCTTTAGGTTATTTAATGCTCCAACAACATTCCAAAGAGAATTCCTCGGCATTTTCTCTGATCTTATCCATGATTGTGTGGAAGTGTACATGGATGATTTCACAGTCTATGGGGAGTCTTTCAATGAAGCACTAGAAAATTTGGAAAAAGTCTTAAGAAGATGTCAAGAAACAAGCCTCTCATTAAGTCATGGAAAATGTTTCATGATGTTTAACGAGGGAATTGTTTTAGGTCACCATATTTCCGAAGATGGAATTAAGGTAGAATCATCTACGGCGGAAGTCATTTCCAAGTTGTCAGTGCCAAGTTGTCAAAAGGATGTTAGAAGTTTTCTCGACTTTACTGGATACTATAGAATATTTATAGAAAACTTCACAAAAATGCATCCCAACTCTTTAAATTACTCACCAGAGACTGTGAATTCAGTTGGGATTTTGAATGTCAAGTTGCTTTTGAAACTTTGAAAAAGAGAATTTCTAAAGCACCCATCTTAAAAGGACGTAAATGGAAATTGCCTTTCCATTTCTCAACAAATGCTTCAGATTCAGCCTTAGGAGCTGTTTTAGGTCAAAAAGGTCTCACTCCTTATGCCATTTATTATACTAGTAAAAATCTAACCCCTGCAGAGTTAAATTATATTGTAATAAAAAAGGAGTTCTTAGCTGTAATTCATGCCATTAATAAATTCAGACATTATATAACTGGCTATGAAACTTTTTTCCACACAGACCATTCTTCCATTAGATACCTAATGAATAAACCAATCACTAATGGAAAAATAACTAGATGGCTCCTACTTTTACAAGAATTCAACATAACCATTCTAGATAGGCAAGGAAAACAAAACACAATTGCCGATTTTCTATCTAGAATACAAAATGAAAACAATGATCAACTCGTAGAAGATAAATTTGCTAATGAATATCTTTTTGCAGTATCTACTAAATCACCTTGGTATGCAGATATTGCTAACTATTTGGCCACAAAAAAAATGCCATTTCATTTATCTCCCAGATAAAAAAGAAGAATAGTCCACAATAGCACATCCTATTCATGGATAAATGAGGAATTATACAAGATAGGACCAGACCTCATCATCAAAAGATGTGTTCGGGAGGACGAAATACCAAAAATACTAAAAGCTTGTCACGATGAGCCATGTGGAGGACATTTTTCTGACAAGAGAACTGCTTACAAAATCCTGCTTTTAGGATATTACCGGCCTTCCATTTTCAGGGACACCAAGGAATATGTTAAAAGATGTGACAATTGTCAGAGAATGGGCAAACCTATTCTTTCAAATGAGATGCTACTACAACCACAGGTACTTATTGAACCGTTTGAAAAATGGGCATTGGATTTTTTTGGACCAATCAGCCCACCTTCAAAGCAAAAGAAGTATATTCTAGTATGTACTAATTATGTCACTAAATGGGTAGAAGCTAAAGCACTTCCTTTTGCTACTGAAAATACTATAGTTTCATTTCTTTTTGAGGATATTTTTACTCGTTTTGGTGTTCCAAGAGAAATTGTAACAGATCAAGGGACACAATTCACATCTAGACTAGTGCAGAAGCTTATGGACCAATACAAGATAAAACATTGGAAGTCAACTCCATACCATCCACAAGCCAATGGAAAAGTTGACTCCACAAATAAGATGATCGAGGCTATCCTTACAAAGATTGTACATCTACACAGGAAAGACTGGGTGGAAAAGCTTCCAGAAGCCTTATGGGCCTATAGGACTACATGGAGGAATACTACAGGACATACTCCCTATGAACTTGTTTATGGGAAGCAAGTCTTACTTCCAATAGAGTTCTAGATCCAGACCTATAAGACAACAGTCCAATTAGATCTTGACTTATGAGAAGCCCAAAAGCAAAAGATGACACAATTAAATGAGCTCGATGAAATTAGACAAGAAGCCTTCCAGAGGACCAGCTTAGTGCAACAAGAGAGGTCAAGATGGCATGATAAGTACATTAAAGAAAGGAAGCTTCATCCGGGAGATTACGCATTGCTCTTTGATTAAAAATTCAAAAATTTTCAAGGGAAATTCCAAACCCATTGGCTTGGACCTTATGAGGTTGAGAATGTCTTTGACAATGGTGCAGTTAGAATCAGGACTATTGACGAAGAGAGAACTCCTCTATTAGTAAATGGACATCGACTCAAGCTTTACCAGAAACCATTAACAAGAGAGGAATTTGTTAAAATGTTTCAAGATAATTCAAAACTGAAGATGGTCAAGAAGAATTCTTCGTCTTTTCCACCTTAAAAATTTTCATTCAGTTTGTTCTCCAATAAATAAAATAAAAAAAGGAAAAAAATATAATAAATAAATTATATGTATATATATGCACACACACACACACACACACACACACACACACACACACACACATATATATATATATTAAAAAATAAAAATAAAATTATAAACATGAAACTAACATGTTGTTGGCATGTTTATACAAAAAATTTAAAGTAAAAACCAATTTGTTGGCACTTCAAATTTTCTTTTCAAAAGAAAAAAAAAACAATAAAGTTCATATACTAAAGCCTTCTTTCTCTTAAGTTGCAGAATAACAAGTTTTCGCAGCTAAACAAATTTCTGCAACCTAGTAATTTTGAAGTCTACAAGGATGCTTGGTGATCTGGCTTAAAGGATAGTTGACAGCAAGGCACCTGCAGAAGATCAAAGGACAACAAATAAGGTTAGCAACATAAAATTAAAGGTACATGCTGCTTTAATTTAACAATAGGGAAGGTTATATAACATGTATGATTAAGAAGATATAGTACTAAAGTGCAATCATTATAACCTAAGGGTAATGGCCGCCTAACAAAATATCATATGCCACCACTTTAAAAGTCATGTCACGACCTTATGCCAAATCTGCCAAATTAATTACCAAATCATAAGTTTGAATGCGCCTAACGGTCAGATTCATTCCCATAATCCTTATGATAACCCATCCATTCTTCCCTATTCTTACACTCCTCTGATCTTTCACAACCACTCCATCTTTCCGCCAGCTAGCAAACCCTACCAGTCCCGTTTTCCTGTCAAGGTAGCCAATCTTCGAGGCAAAGCATCCTTCGGCATGGGGGTAATTGTTCGAATTGAGCCAGCAGGGAAGCAATTCCTAGAGGGGTACCCACAAACTAGGGAGTTGTTGCAAAGAAGACAATGGCTGCAGTTCATTGAGAAATTTAACGGCTTCCACAAGGAGGTAACCAAGACATTTGTGCGCTCATTCGATGGAATGGAGGCCGAAATTGGGGACATAAAACTCACAGTAACGGAGTCTATGATCGCTGAGGCCACCGAGCTGCCAAGAAATGGAGAAAAATGGTTTAAAAACAAAGGGATTGACAGCGAGGACTGGAAGGTCTTCCTCAAGAATCCAAACATGGACACTACGGTCTACAAAAAAGGTATTCCCAGCTCTACTCTTAAAAACAAATGGAGAAACTTATTACTTGTGCTTCAAAAGTTTATCACTTGTGAGGGTAGGTTTGGGAAAATGTATTTTTATCATGTTAGAATGATGATGCACTTCCTTGAGGATCATCAGATGAACCTCCCCTATTTCCTCTTGAATAGCCTCAGGAAAATGGCTACAAATGTTCAGAAGAAAATTCAATGCATAGAAAACACCATGTACCTTCATGGTCTGGTAAAAATGTTGGTCAAATTTCATCTCCAAAGTATAGGGGATAACTGGGAGAGTTTCCTAATAAGGAATCATTTTGAGGAAAAATCCCTAGAAAAACCAAGTAGCAGTAGGGCCCTCAGAGGAAGAAAGAGAACCATAGAAATGATAAAAGAACAGGCACCTCAAACTCAGACAGAGGTAACCAAAGAAGAGCTGCCAATAGTAAAAATTTTGTAGAGAATTCGAGGGGAAACCCTAGAAGAAAGGAAGCCAGCCCAAGTAAAGAAGAATTCTCACAAACTAAAACCTCTCCTCTAGAAGAAAAATTAGAGAATAAAAGGAGGAAAGTGCAGAAAACACAAACCCTAGGGTTGAGAAGGAGCACGAGGTTGAGCACGATTCCACAAACAACCTCAAAAACTACAGAATACATTAATCTTGAGGAAAATGAGCCAAATGAAAAGGAGCCAACTGAAGAGGAGCCAACAGAGAACACTCCAACAGAGATTGAGCCAACAGAGAATGAGCCAATAGAGGATGAGCCAATTGAAAGCCCTGGGAATTCTCCAAAAGGGTCACCAAGATCATCACCACAGCCTTACAACTCACCTCTAGGAAGCCCAATACATAGTCTGGGTATTGACCTCGCTCAGCAGGAAATATATGACTACATAGAGTCACTGGAAAGGAAGGAGACAACAACAAAGGAAACCATTCAGAGCCCTGGAGAAGGAAGCAACCAGGTAAATGAGCAATCAACCTCAAACATCTTGAAGCAGGAGATCTTTGAACTAGAAACACTGAATCGATACCTCAAAAATGAAAATCAAGCCTTAAAGACACAGAGTGAGATATAGATTGCCAAGAGTGACAATCTAATCCTACATCTAAGCTTGTGGTATAAGAAAAACAAGAAGCTGAAGAAAGAAAACATAATTATCCAGAGAGAGATAATCAGTTTAAAGTACAAAATTCTAATGAGGAAGCCTAGAATGCCAATCTCTGCCAAAAATAAGAAAACAATGAAACATGGAAATGACAAACAAGAGGCACAAGCAAAAGACAAGGAAGAAGTGTATGAGGTCATACAACATCTCCAGTCTGGGGGAATGTAGAGTCTGAAGATTGTCCTACCATGAAATTCTTTTTTCCTAATGATCCTATCTTTTTCCTTTATATTTACCCCTTAAATAAAGCCATATCTACCATGTTTTGATGAAGGTATGCAATAATATGTCTTCTTGTTTATATTTAACTTTATACCCTATTGTTTTGTTAAAGTTGCAATTGGCTACCGAACCAGTCTGTTTCCGCAGCTAATCCAGGTTTTTGTAGTTGTTTCCTTTGTTCGCAAGGTTCCAGAGTTCCAGGTCAACAACGAAAGGTGCAGATGGATATAGGATGGCTCTCTCATGGATACCTTCCTATCCACTTGAAACTATTTGCTAAAAGAACAAGAGATCACGGTCAAACTCCAAGTCAACCGTCGGATTAATGCAAAACAAAACCCGAGATCAATTTAAACCTTATCGTTTTGCTTTCGAAATAGAAAAACGACGGTTTAGCGATATAAGTTTAGATAGGTTAGAGATATTAGGCTTGAAATATTCATACAGTTATGCCAAGAGACCTGCTATAAAACTAATGGCCGCACTGTTATTTAGGTGCGTGCCGAATGATATAATTGTGAACAGTTTGTGAATTTCGTGTGAATAGAATTGGTCTTTGTGTGCAAGTGTTATGTTGATTGGAAGCTCTGAACTTTTATGTGGAGGGCTCCTACAAACAGTGGCAGGTTTTAATCAATTACAATCTGATTTCCTTTAATTATTCAATTTCTCTGTTTTGTGTGACAATGCTGCATAATGATCTCGCCAGCGAATTGTTTTTTTTTTTTTTTTTTAACAGAAACGGGTATGATCCTTCATTCATTGGGCGGCCTGAAGCCATGAAATCGGTTACAAAAGGCTGGTGTATTTTCTGTTTGGCTTTTCAGCCAACAGACCCTGCCCTCTACTCTAGTCAGATTCTTCTTTTTGCACTTAGTAAAGTGTGCTTCTGCTGCTAATTTCCCCAGATGGAAGATACATACAAACTGGTGAAGAAGGAGACGGAAAAACATTTCACTTTAGGGTATTGGGTCCCAAAGGGCTGTATTATCTCTGAGGAGGGAGCCAATGTCCATCAGGGCTGCCTTATTTGCCTCGCTGTCTGCTTCACTGTTGTTTGATCTCAAGACATGAAAAAATTTCAAATTCATAGTTTTTGTCAAGCCTTTGATCCTTGAGATTATTCTTGCAAGTTGTAGATCCGTTGAGATGGAATTGTTTGCCAGCGCTTGGATAATTACCTGGGAGTCTCCAAATACATTTGCCTCCTTATAGCCCAGCTCTTTGAGGAATTTGGATCCTTGATAAAGTGCCATTGCTTCTGCTTGGATGCTTGTAGAGTGGCCTAATCCCCAGGCAAAGCGGTGGACAACAGCTCCTCCTGGATTTAAAATGATACCTCCGGCTCCCGCAATACCTGGGTTCCCTTTAGCAGCCCCGTCAAAGAAGAGCGATGGTAGTGTTTGGTTGGACAGCCAGGATTGGAATTCTTGTTCATTTTTCCTAATTTTCCAGTCCTTGGGGGGAGGGGGAGAGCTGGTTATTTTCCGGAATTTGAAGTTAAGAGCCAAACCAAGCTCTATGTCCTGTTGGCTTAAATTGGCATCATCCCCTTTGTCTTCCAGCCATTCTGCAAGCTGTCCTTTTACTGCATTGACCACCAACCTGTAATCCTGCTCTTTATTTCTAAAAATCCTGCGGTTCCTCTCCAGCCATACTTGCCAGCTGACAAATTTAGGCAAAGCGCTCCATGCAAATCTGATTGTTTTATTTTTTGGAGGGTGACCAGGATAATTGTTCATCCAACTTGCAAATAGATCAGGGACTGATGAGGGGAAGTTGAACTTGTAATTCCACAGGGCTAGGAGCTCCTGCCAGACTGAGTTAACGAATCTGCAATTAATCATGATATGGAGGGCAGTTTCAGAATTTTCCTTGCATAAGGAGCATCTAGACGGCCCATGAAATCCCCTTATCTGCAGCCTGTCTTCAGTCAATATTTTCTGGTGGCAAAGGAGCCAGCAGAAGTGGTCCACCTTTGGGATTGAAGGAGTTTTCCATATACCGTTCCAGGGAGCTGGATTGGGTGGCACATGAGGCTTCTCTAGGCATTTAACATAGCCCTGAGAGACAGAGTAGCCTGAACGCTTAACGCCCCAGCCTCTCACATCGTGACTGTTTTTTAATGTGGGAGCTAGCCCGTGCAGGTGCGTGTATAGCTCACTGAGGTCTGGGCGGAGGTGGATAGGAACCGCGGGAGTCTTCCAACCGGCCCACGCGTTCCCCTCCCAAGTCGACATATCCCACAGCGTTATTAAATTCGAATCTGTCATCCAACGCTGTAGCTCAGGCTTGCGCAGGACTTCAGCCAGCGGAGGATTATTGAGGATGTTGTCGTTCCATATTTGAATGCATTTCCCATTGCCTGGAACCCAGAAGGCGTTGTCGCGGATCAGAGAGCTGGTTTTGAATAGAAATTTACTGAATGGAGTATTGAATTTATTCTTGGGCTGGTCTAAACACCGCTTTCTTGGTCCTCTGTAATATTTTCTCCATAATGCAATTTGGACCCAGCCAGGATTTGGAGCAATGATCCTCCAAATTACTTTGGCGCCCATGGCAACATTCTGAGCTTTGAGGTCTTTTAATTTCAAACCTCCCTCCTGGAATGGTCTAGAGACAGTCTCCCAATTTATCAGCGAAAATCTTTTCTCATTTAGCTTCCCTCCCTTCCATAAAAATGTTTTGATTAACTCCTCCATCTTATTTATAATTCCTGCGGGTGCCAACAGGACTGAGAAAGTGAAAAGAGGTAAACTGCTGAGGACGGATTTTATGAGAACCGCCTTCCCTGCTAAGTTTAGCCAGGAGGACCCCCAAGCCTGAAGTTTTTGTTTAAATTTATCTAACAGAGGCAGCCAGTCCTTGCCCAATGCCCTTGAGTGAAAGATGGGCAAGCCCAAGTACTTGAACGATGACCATGAAACCGAGATTGCAAATCCCATGCAGCGAGCAATATATCTTGCAGTAGAGACGGGAATGTTCCAGCTGTATATGTGACATTTGGATTCATTTAGAGCGCTGCCTGAAATCTTACAGTATTCATCCAGGACTTCTTTGAACTTGGATGTTGAATGCATTGTTGCTGCCCCCAGTAAAATGGTGTCATCCGCAAAAAGCGCATGATTGATGTTTTTGGCCCCTCTAGCTATGCATAGTCCAGCTAGCTCATGATCCTGTTGTTTGCGTTGAAGGTAGAAGCTGAACACAGAGGCTTGAAGCACAAAGAGAAGAGGGGACAGGGGGCACCCCTGTCTCAGTCCTCTAGAGGCTTTGAAAAAGTCAGCTGCCCTTCCATTTACCAGGGGGGCAATCCATGGCTCCGATATACAGGCTCTAACCCATTTGATAAAGCTTGGGCCGAACCCCATTTTTTGCATAACATCAAACAAAAAACTGTGCCTAACTCGGTCAAAAGCATTTGCAAGATCGAGTTTGATAACCATACCTTTCTCCTTGCGGTGTAGACTGGAGTGGATCGCCTCTTGGACCAGCACAAAGTTGTCCACCAATTGCCTGCCTTGAATAAAACCGCCTTGATTATCGGGGATGATTTTGGGGAGGATCCTTTTCAGCCTATTGGCTATCACTTTAGTTATGACTTTATATCCAATATTGCACAATGAAATGGGGCGAAATCTGCTGAATGTATTTGCTCCCTTCTCTTTGGGGATGAGAGCGAGAAAGGCTGAGTTTGTACTGCCACCTATCTTTTGGCAATCCTGAGATTTCTGTATCATTTTAATCAGGTCTTTTTCTACAATCTGCCAACAAACCTGGAGGAACCTGGGCGTGAAACCATCAGGACCTGGAGCTTTGTCCGGGTCCATTGAGAACAGGGCTTCATTTACTTCCTTTATTGTGATTTTTTCTTCTAGAGACTTGTTCATTTTGGAGGAGATCATGGGAGGGACAACATCTAACCAGGCTGCGTTGACATTGGTACCAACATCTTCTTTGTACAGCTGCTCAAAGTGGGCTGTTGCTGCCTTTTTTATGCTGGTAAAGTCTTTCAGAACTTGATTGGCTTCCTTTATCTCGCTGATGGAGTTGCGACCTTTCCTGGCTTGGGCTTGCTTATGGAAGAATGAGGAATTTCTGTCTCCAGATTTGAGCCAGAGGCTCCTAGATTTGAGCCTCCAGAATTCTTCCTCTGCCAAACAGGCTTTATGGAGACTTTGCTGAAGCTTGGCCTCCTTTTCTAAATCAGCCTTAGTAATTTCTGCTGTTTCAAAGTGCTGATGCTGGATTTCTAGCTCATTTTGGATTTTTTTCCTTTCCTCTGCCGGATTTGGCAGGGTTTTGGCCCAAGCTTTTAGCATGATTTTGACTCTTCTGAGTTTTTCCTCCCATACAAAAAAAGGCGATCCATTGACTGGCTTCTTCCAGCACTCTCTGATTTTTTCCATGAAGTCTTTTTCTTTGATCCATAGGGGGCTGAATTTGAAGGGTATAGGTCCCAAATCCTTAGTAGTCATTAGTTCAAGGCTGATGGGTTTATGATCTGATATGCTGCTGTGGAGGATACGCGATCTGGCTTCTAGACCAAGGAGAAGAAAGGAGCTTTGCACTAGGAATCTGTCCAATCTAGCTGCTATATGCCCCGACCCTACCCTCTTGTTTGTCCATGTGTATTTGCCGACAGTTGGTTTGATATCTATCAGGTCCCAATTTTGCATGAGATCTTCTACTGTTTCTCTGGCCGGATCTCTGACTATACTGCCTCCTCTTTTTTCCGACGAGAGGAGGGTAAGGTTGAGGTCCCCGGCTATGATGACGTTTTCCAGATTTTCCTGCTCAGCCAGGCCTTTGATGGAGTCCCAACATGTTTGCTTTTCACCTGCATTGTTAGGGGCATATACATTGACCAGACTAATAATTTCCTTAGTTTCTAGATGTTGCAGCTTTAAAAGAATCCAGTGAGTATTCAGGGATTCAGAGATAAGGGAGAACTTATTTGAATTCCAGAGCGATCCAAGTCCTCCAGATGCTCCACGGGCGGAGGTTGCATGCGCTCCATCTTTTTTCCAAAACTTTCTGCTTGCTTGGAGGAAGGCTGTCTCCTCCAGCTTTGTCTCCTGGATGAGGAGAATGTCCGGGGCTTCCAGCCTTATTAGGCTATTCATTGCTTCTTCTTTAGCTTTGGAACCCATTCCCCTACAATTCCAGGAGACTATCTTCATCATTTACTTTTGCTGTGGTGAGCTCCTTTGGAGCTCAAAGTATGATTCTTCTTCGTCTTCGGGGTTTTAGCTAGAAGTTTTTCTAGCGTTGGCTGGCTGCCCTGGAGCTTTTCCTTGTATGTTTCTTGCTCCCTTTTTTCTTTGGATGACATTCGACCTCTTGTAGACCTTCTGGGGGTGGACTGGGACTCTCCTATTTCCCCTTCTTCCTCTGAGCCCTCGGACTCTTGGGTTTCCTCCTCGTCTTCCGATGCCTTCCCTTTAGCTTTCTCTGGTTCGCTTTTAGATTTGAGCGGGGAAACTTCTTTCTCAACTTCGGTTTCCTGGGTGATCATGGTTTCAGATCCCAGGATCTCAAATTTATTTCCTTGGCTCTCTAAGGGTGTGTGCTGAGCAGGGCCCGGTTGGGTGGCTCTGGGATTAGTACTTGCAGTTTTCCTGTGCGCCGTTTTGGATCTTTTAGCCTGGTTCCATCCTTCTTCTTTCCCTTTTTCCTCTACCCCTTTGGACGGGCAATCTCTGGCGAAGTGTCCATACACTTGACACCTCCGACATTTGAACGGCAGCTGCTCGTAGTCCAATTTTTGTACATGCGTCCAGGGACCAACCCTTATTTTGATGGCTTCTGGTAGTCCGATCTCCAGATCAACCTCCACGCAGATTCTGGCGCAGTCGTACTGGTCCTTGCTGTTGGCCTTGTCTATGAATTTCCCAAGGGTGTTTCCGATGTGCTTCAGAGAATCCCAGTTCCAGCAATGGACCGGGAGGTTGGGGAGCCTTACCCAAACCGGGACTGCTGATGGCACGTCTACCGCCGGATCGAAATCCGGTGTCCATTTATTCAGATATAGCCCTTGAGGTCCCATGAAGTACGGGCCGTTTCTGAAGATTAGATCCTTATCTTCTTTATCTGAGAACTCAAATAGGAAGTATCCTCGACCGAGGAAGTAAGACGTTACCTTATTCTGGATCAGGGGAGCCCAGTTTCTAGCTACCCAGCTCTCTGTTGTTTTTGGGGAGGGCCAGAGTCCTGTAAATTGCCCGACCAGTGCACGATCTGCCAGCGACAAAGCTACTTGAATCGGCCCTTCAGGAGGTAGAGCGATCTCGGGAATGTCCTCCAGTCTTTTCACGAATTTGGCGGCTTCCACGGCTTTCTTCTTGGGCAGAGAAGCCAGCAAAGCTTTGAAGGCTTCAGCGGCAGATGGAGGGGGGGGGAGGAAGGCCCAAGAGGGGGGTCCGGATCCTCCATGAGGAAGATCCAAACCTAGCCGGTTGCGGCCAGGTACTAGGCAAATGACACAGAACTCGCAGCCTAAGGAAGAGGAAACACAGCGACCCAGCTCGCAGGAGTGCAGGGTCGGGGGGGTCTGCAAGAAACCGAGGGGAGCCGAGGCGGGCACGGGCTCAGGGCCCAAGATCCGCCGGATGCGGATCTCGCAGAGGCTGGGTCGAAGCAAAGTTGATCTCGCTAGCGAATTGTTATCTGCATAAGAACTTTAATTTGCTTTATACCTAGTTTAGACTGTTATCTAATTTGCTTTATAACTGGTACTGCACGGTCCTTTCCTTTGCTAATTATCCAACATAATTGAAGTGTGTTCACTTCACAATATAGATGTTGCTTGGGTTACTTTGTTTGAGCAGAAATTAAATAAGTGAGAAGTCCTCTCCTAAACAATTGAGTTCAACAATATTCCTTCATAGATGATAGAATAGGTTTCTTTTTGCACTTAGAGAATTAGGAGCTGCAACATAGAGATTCAAGATCAAAAATCCCAAACAATCTAACATAAGTAAAACCACTCTCACATCATCTATAAACTAATTGGATAAAGATTAATTCTAGGAAACTTAATCAACATCCTTAAGAATTACGACACTAATAAAATTGACAAACACCGCCCCCATATTAAGTTTAGATCTTAACAAATATTTAACGACCTAATGAATAACTTCTAAGCACATATTGTGCACCTGTACTTCATTAATCTACGCACCCTGGTTGACAATTTATGATTGACAATTCAAGGACATTGAATTGACCAAACATTTTGGCGCCGTTGCCGGGGAAGTACAATTAGAAGTTAAAAAAAAAACCATCATTAATTTAAAACATGACATGCGTAGGGATAGAGACTCTAGGGGTAGATTTGTAGGACAACAGAGAAGTTTAATTCCCACAAATCCACTCACCCCACCACGATTTCGAGATTCCACACCACCTACTCAAACCCGAATTCCATTTAGAGGTCGACAAAGACTTCCTGAAGTCTCAAGATCAGAAATTCAATCCAGAACTTCACCTACTTCTTCTACTGAAGCTGTAATTGAAGAAAATCCTACATCCCCAACCATAGGAGTAATATTTCTATCCCCCATTGGTGAAAAAATTTTGGGAGAAGAATTAGAAATTCCTAGTGAAGAAGAGGAATTGGAAACTTATTCTAATCAACCATTGATAGAGGAACCAAAAAGAATAGAAGAACACTATATTAGCTCCGAAGAATCTATCATAGCTGGCAGTTTGAGGTGGCGGTACAACACGCATCCATCGATTGCATCCATGTGTTCCCAACTCAGATGTGAACCCCGCCTGTGTTTTGGCGCGAAATATGTTATGTTCTTCGACGATTAGGGCTAGTTTGTTTATGGTTAGTTCATTTATGTCTGGGGCCGATAATTGATCATTATGCTCTGCCAGTAATTGTTTGAACGTGTCATAGCTCCTCATTCTACTTCGCCGGTAGATTTTTGTGTGCGCCGCTGTAGTTGTGAGGTGAGGGAGGGCTTATAGGTTGTTATGGTTGGTTGCTTGGTTACTGTATTGTCTTGTTCGACTTCTAAAGTGTGTTGTTCGGTTGCAGAGGTAGGGTGTGGGTGCAGTAAAGGGTTTTGACCCTTGGGTGTTTTCGGTTTGTTGCAAGGTTATATGTCACCAAATGTGGTTGGGCTTCAGACGGATGTTTCTTCAAATTCTCTCGCTTGCTTGACCTTGTTTGACCTAGACCCGACACTGGATACCATGGTTGGCTCGTTGCAAGCTTGGCGTCGTCATTCCCTGGTAGGTTCTTCATCCTGCCAACCATACCTGCAACTGTGTTTGTCAACGCATCTATTTTCTTGGTATTCACACCATTCGTCTTCTTTGTGTTAATATTTGGCTTTTTGTGCCTTCTGTGGAGTATATGTGGCTTCTGTGGCTTAAATGGGAAATTTTGTGGCCTAGTTTGAAAAAAAATTGTCTTTTGTGGAGTATTTGTGGCTTCTGTGGCTTAATTGGGAATTTTTGTGGCTTAGTTTGAAAAACTATTGCCTCTATGGATTAATTGGGAAGTTCTGTGGTTTAGTTTGAAAAAAAATTCGCCTTCTGTGGCTTAATTGGGAATTTATGTGGCTTAGTTAGAAAAAATTTCACCTTCTATGGAGAATCTGTGGCTTAGTTTGAAAAAAAATTCCTTTTGTGGCTTAATTGGGAATTTTTGTGGCTTAGTTTGAAAAAAAATTGCCTTGAAGTATTTAAAGCTATTTCAAGTTCTCAAAAAGGATTGGATATGAAGTCCTTTGTTAAACCACATTGAATTTTTACAGTTTATTTAATATATTCACGTTGAGCTAGATATTGCCCCCAGGATCATTGCATTGGCCCCCAGGATCATTGAGATAATAATTCTAGTTACGAATGAGATCTCAAAATTGACTTGGAGTACTTGAAACCATCTCAGGTTCTCATAAAGGATTGGATATGAAATCCTTTGTTAAACCACATTCCATTTTTACAGTTTATTCAATATATTCATGTTCAGTTAGATATTACCCCTAGGATCGTTGAGATTAGAATTCAAGTGACAAAAGAGATCTTGGTGTTTCATGTGGAGCCTGATTATCTTCTTTATTCAGAGGTATTGCCGCATTGGACCCCATTTCGTAATGTGGCGGCAATGCCGTCCATTTTTGCGCACCACCAAGGGGGTCTGGGGGGGTGACGACGCCCTTGAAGCTAAAAATAACAGTAAAATTGCCTTGTAAAATGTTGTAATTTTGTATTCAATCTAGGCTGTTCATTAGGCGGAAATCTGATGGTAGAAGTTATGTTTAATTTAGGGTTTTTTACCCTAGAAGGAAACCCCTTGCTATATATGAGGGAATTGTATTGCATCTAGGTAGGCGTGTATTTTGAGCAAGAAAGAGAGAGTAGATTGTGTGAGAGTGAAGAGAGAATAACATCGGATTTGTTGTAGGTTTTATCTCTTGATTTGCTGGATAATATAAAAGGAAGGATTGGCTGTTTCTTTGTGGACATAGCCAAAATTGGGTGAACCATGTATATTTGCGTCTCTCTTGTTTTATGCATTTTTTGTGTTTATATTTCTGCGATATTTTATGTGTTCCATTGCTCTATAATATATAATTTTCTAACACTTGGAATTGATTTGGACTACTTAAAGCCATCTCAAGTTTTGAGAAAGGATTGGATATGAAGTCCTTTGTTAAACCACATTGAATTTTTACAGTTTATTCAATATATTCATGTTAAGTTGGATATTTCAGAGGTTTGATTTACATAACATTTTAGCTATGATATGATACATTGACATAAGGATCACAACTTTTTGGGCGTTATGTGTTTCCTTCGCTTAGTCTTAGTTTTATATGGAAGTTATTTTGCAGACTAAGACTAGAGGAATGATTTTGTGTACTTTTTTCCACTTGTAAGACATTCATAACTACACCGAAAGTTGTAACATATGGTGATCTGGATCTCTTGAACAAAGTTTTTAGCTTTTGTATGTTTGCGTATTTTATGAATGGTTATGTTTCATATAAGATCATTGTTTTATACTTGAATGTTTATTTTCTATGTTTCCCTTGGGATCATGGAGATTAGAATTTGATCGATAAAATAGATATCTGAATTGATTTGGGTACATTAGGCAATCTCAATGTTCGTAGAAAACATTGGATTTTAGGTATTTTGTTAAGCCACTTTGAATATTTATAGTTTTTTCAATATTTTCATGTTAAGTTGATATTTCAGAAATTTGATATTGTATCACATTTAATGTATGATATGATATATGGGCACAAAGATCATGGTATCTTAGGACTCATATGCTGCTTCTAATTAGTATTAATGCATAAGAAGAATGACTTTGTGCACTTTATTCACTCTTCAGACATTCTCAAAGATACCCTAAATTTGATATGGTGATTTCTACTCTCTTGAACAAAGTTATGATTTCTAATTATTTTGGGTTTTAGTGAATTTCATAGTTATCCAAATACACATTGGAACTTACATTGCAACAGACCAAAAAGGGATGGTGACGAGGGCTAGTATTGCATCATGAACTCCTAGGGCTACCAACTTTACTTCATCAACCCAGGGTTTGTATAAACTTGGAGGTGACAGTGTTGTATACACAGTAGATGCAATGGTCTACTCTTGTCACTTTTCAACTGGGGTGATAGACCACTAGGGTTTTTCAAACCAATCTTCTATTGACTAGAAGGAGTCTGACTACCAAATGAAAAAGGAAAAATTATCCTTAATGCAAACAAGGAGTGCTGCCTAGTCTAGGAAATGAAAGACTGAATTGGAGGCTGTAAAGTGACATGCAATCATCTAGCTACACATTTACACATTTTGCTTGCAAAAGAAACCTAACTTAACCTTGTTGATAACATGTGATGATCTAGACTAACTGAGCATGGAATATGATCTAAGAAGTATTATGACTACTACATGCATGTGCTAATTTAGAAATTGTAGAAAAATCCTTTTTTATTTTATTTTATGTTTAGTGTTATGAATGCAAATGCTAATTTTCACTTGTTCTTTGGCAGGGGATATAGGTATGGACTAGTCTCAAGGGTATGGAAGCCAAGTGGAGGCCTAATCTAAGCTCAAATGACATTTTTTTAGTAAATTCCGGCTTAAAACATGCTGCTACAAGTTTTCTTGTAGTACTACTACATGATGTCCTAGTTCTGCTACAGGATGCCCTATTTTACTACAGGAAGCATGCTGAAAGCTTAGGAGATGGTAGGAAAGGTAGAATGAAGTGTGGGAAAGGTGTCTGATGGGGAAATGAGGCACGAAGGAGGTGGACACTATCCAAGGCTCAGTCAAATGCTTCAAGATGGTTGGATTTGCTCAATGGAAATGACAACTTTTCTTACAAAACAAGAATTCAGATTTACGGTTTAGTGGACCTTGGCAGCATGGATGGATAGGACTTGGATGAGGCGAATGAGATGAGGTCTCCCTGCAAATTAGAAGCTCCTGCAACAACATACACTCTTGTCTTCCTTTATGCACAAATTCATCTATACATGGAAAATATTCATTGAAAGGAGGAAAACTGAGTTATTATTAGCTAATGGTTAGGTTCATGAATGGAAGTGCTTTGAAACCATAACAAAACTTAAAAGGTAAAAATTGCAAATAATCCTAAGAAACTTAAAGACAATGATTTATTCATCAAGAAACCTTAGAATATGCAGTAATCAAACAAGAAATCTATTTTTTGGATGTGTGAATGGAACCCTCAAGTCATTATCCTATGAGGAAGATGAGGTGAAAGCCACTCCCATAAGATTTTATGAAGTGTTTACTATCACTATGATACCACTGATCTAACTATCCACAAATGGAAGCAAACTAATTAATCACCCAAATACTTGCATATTAACAAAACCAAAATCACTTCAACAACTAACTATGAATGTAATCTAAGGATACATGTACAAAAAGAGGAACCTCAGATGCTAGGGTTGGGCCCTAACCCAGGAGCTTTAGCCCTCTGAGTCAACTCAGTGCTGGATCAAGGGAATGCTTCTCATTTTCATTAAAATATCAAAAATACATAAGATTCATCAATCACAATGTCTTAGCTCAAAAATGCCTCTTGGCTACAACAAAAAAAGTCGAATCCTAATGAGGCTCTAGGCCTTCTTATTTATACAACTGAAGCTACCAACAAATTCCTTAAATTTAGGGAGGCTTGACTCCCATCTTGAGATGAACTGGTCTTCAAATATCACTGGCTTGGCTACCAATGACCTTAATGGCTCGACTGCTTGTAAATCCGAGCTAATAAGATTTGGTGGAGGAATCTTCGAGTGAGTGAGTAGTTAAGGAAGGAAATCCAATGTCCTAAAATCCCTCTTGCTTGTCTACTTCAAGTTCCTGCACTTTAATTAGCCAAAATTTTCTCAAAAACTTGCAATCAATGCATATTAGACCACAAGACATGACATCTCATCTTTACCCTTCTCACTAAGCAAAATATAACAAAACATGTAAAAGAAATGTGAGAAAAGTTGATTTTAATAAGCTGGAGAGTGGAATTAAGGTCCATATAATTTACTCATTGATGAGCCTCATCATCACCCCCCTATTGAAAGTGTTGCTCATCCTCTGAGCAACTCAATCTATGTCCATGTCTTTCATTGCTTTGGTGGCTTCCCTGACATTCCAGACTTTTGTTGCTGTATCCTCCTCTTGTGGATAAAATCTTGAATGCCTCTCTATTTCCTCCCATTGCTTTCTTTCCTCTTATTCCTTTCTTCCTTCTAACATACCCAAGAGCAATGGTGGACTGAGTGTAAAGCCAATCCAGTTGACTTTGAGTCTCTGCAGTGCCTTCTTATACAGTGGGGACCTCTCCAGTGCATCCCTCATTCTATCATGGGAATGATACTCCCTGATCTTTAGGCTGTAGGGTAAGGTGCTCCATCTCCTTTGGCATGCTTGCTAGCTTTCATCCCCTAGCAATATCAAAGTGTCCTAAAAATGAGTGATTGCTTGCTCTTGTGTAGCTAGGTATCTTGGTGCAAGCTAGGGATCATTGGCGATGAGGTTGTGGGTGCTAATGACAGCCATGGAGTTGATATGTTCTACTTTGATGTAAAGGGGCTTTGTTTCTTCTCTTTCCAATACTCTTTTTACTTCCTTAGCCCTGGCCTCCTCATGACTCATCCATGATTCCAAGGCCATTAGTTGTAAGTGCCCCAGCTTTGCATTGGGGTCCCACACATTCAAGTTTGTTAAGGGAAAGTTATGTAAGTAGAATTTAGATATCTTGGCCCTGTCCTCTAGGGTGCTTTGGTCGCATAGCTCAATGAACTACCTGTAGACTTTGAAAGGCATAGTCCCTCGTTGTGCTAGGGTTTTTATCTGAAACTACAACCATTGTTATTTGAGGTATAAGGCATATGATTTTGCTGGCATCCTGCATTGGAGTGCCTCCATGGAGAGACTTGCCATAGTTTCCAATTGGCTCTCTTTTTCTTGTACTTGCCTCCTCAGCCATGTGTTCTCAGCCTCTAGTTGAGATTTCATCACTCTTTCCTTGTCTCTTATCTCTCTCAACCCTCTGCCCATCTCTAGCAGCTCTTGCTCCATATGGCCCACATCCTCTACACTTTTTGATTTAGCAATTTTCATCCAATGATATGTCCTTGCTCTCTCCTTTTCAAGCTCAAAGAATAGAGGGATGGAAATTTTTTGTGGTATTACTCTGCCTCCCTCAATGAATCTATAATAGGAGCTGAGATTTGGTTGTGGGCTAGGTTCCTGCAGCTCTTGGGACTCTCCCTTTACTATCTTTGAAGTATCTTTCTCCCCCTATGCTTGTGTTGCTGCTTCCTTTCCTTCCCTTTGTCCCTGCTGTACTTCCTGCTCATGTTTCTATGTTTCCTATAGTTTTGACAAAGTTTCCTTTAGCAATATTTGTGTTTCCTGTAGGAGGTCTTTCCCTTTTTGAAAAGGGGTCAAAGGTTCTTTAATTTGTTTTGCTGAGGTTGACCTGGTGACAGGCCTCCTAACATAGGTGATTGGTGACCTTGGGGAAGCCTGTTTTGATGTGCTCTCTTCACCTCTAATTCCTAGGGAAACTAGATTTTCTTGTTCTTTTGGTGAGTCTTCAATGATTATAGGAGTCTTGGCAGGTGTTTGAGGTCTCCCTTATTTTATCCTGGTGTTCCTCCTTGTTCTGGAGTATAGGGGAGTCTGCCTCTGCCTCTTTCCTATTGATTTTATAGGTGTACTTATAATAGTCAAGGCAACAGTTGCTTGCTTCTCTATGGGCTCAGGAGACACTCTTGGGGATTCCTCCCCTTCCTTGCTATGTATTTCAGGGTTTGATTCATCCTTTTGTGCTTCTTCCCTACTGTCCTTTTCTTCCTCTATTTCATTTATCTTTGCCTCCTCTTCTTCCTCTAGTTCTTCTTCTTCTTCTGCGTGCTCCTCTTCTTCAAGCTCTTTTCCCTCTTCTTTAGGTTCTTCTTGCTCTTATTCTTCTGTCTTTTCTTCCTCTTCATCACCACTAGAAGTTGGATCTCTTTCATACTCAATGGCTTGAATTACATCTTCGTTGTTCATGTCTACAAAAGTTGACTACATAATAGGAATTCTTAATTGACTTAGGGTATCTTCTAGTATGAGCTTGATCAGTCCATGATGTGCCAGTTGTTGATGCTTCCCTTCTTGTAATTTGATGCTCATGTCTATCATTGATTGCAATTAAAAGTAGGGCACACTAAGTCTTCTATGAGGAGGTAACTCTTCTCAAAATCTCAGCTCATAGAGGAGTTTAAACTGGTAACCATAGACTATATCGAGCCTTCCATCACAAGAAATATACTTGAGAATGTGATAGCTTACTTCATCCCAAGGATATGGAATTATCTACCTTCTTATCCCATTTTTGTCCTCAATTGGTTCCTCATCTTCCAAGAAAATGTTCTTCTTGGCAAGAGTGCTGCTAACTTTATTCTCTTTTCTCCATTGTAAACCTAGAGGGAGTGTAGTAATTCTGCTAATGCTTTCAAGGGTAATTGTTACTAACAATCCTCTCACTACAACAATGGCACTAACTCTAGCTTGAGGTATGAGTGACATTTCAAACTCCCTAGCTACATCATCATCATATCCCCTAAGTAGATCGAAGAATCCCAACCATTTATGCCTTGTAAAGATTTATACCATAGGAGGATGTTGATGTATTCTAGTTGTTCAGGTGGGCTCCCTTTTATTGAAACCCCCTATCATCTTTTCTCTCTGTCAATCTAATTGTATGAATTTTGGTGGCTATAGCTTAAGTTCTTTCCTAGGTGACTGAGGGATTAGAGTTTAGGAGGATGATGACTACAATTCTCCCTTTACTCTACACAATCCTCCACACAATTCTGCCTATCTCTATGCACACAGTAATTACTAAAAGAAATGACAATTTCTTTTTTCCTTTTCCCTTTACAAATTAAAGCACAGAGGATATGGTACCTACCTTTCACTACAAAGCTTTAGTTGAGGAGAATTCTTGAGTACTTGGGCCCTAGGCACCCCCTCGTGGCATTTTTGACAATTCTCACTGTTTCCTGTAGGCGCTGATGAGGACCAATATTGCAGCAAGAATGCTGCAACTCTTGGGCTACCAGCTTTACTTTATCAACCCGGGGTTTGTACAAACTTGGAGGTGACAGTGTTGTATACACAAGTAAAAGTGATGGTTCTACCTTTTGTCACTATTCAACTAGCAAGAGACCACTAGGGTTTTCAAGCCAGACTTCTATGGATTCAAAAGAAGCTTGGTTCCTTGATGAAAGAAATAGAAATCTACTCTAAGAGAGAGCTGATCTACTGTAATAATGAAAAAGACTGAAATTCAATGCTAAGGCACACCATTTCCTAATTAACTGCTAAGAGCTATGCTTTGCAATAATGCTAAATTAACATGAACAAAATGCTACTGTCCTAAGCATGGAAGTCAAAAACATCAAACATCATTGTTATGCATGTAAAGGACTGTAATAAATATGTTTTGTCTTTTTATGCTTTTCATGAAAAATCAAGTGTGCAAGCTAATCTCTTTTGGTGATGTGGTAGGTGGCTTAGGGATGCTGGTGGATGGATGGAAGGTTCAGGAGATGGTTGGAAGGTTTGGGAGACCCTTGGGTGACCTTGGGTGGCTTCCTAGAGGTTTTCCCTCAATTCAGCCTCAAAACAGGCCACTACAGGAAAACCTACAAGATGTACTAGAAACCTACAAGATTCCCTGTATTTCTACAAGATATAGCCGAGAGAAAAATGATGGGTGTTGGAGGTGATGGAAGGCTTAGGGAAGGTGGTTGATGGGTGGAATGGAGTGAGAAAAGGCCTAGGATCACTCAGAACCCAAAACCAAGTTTAGGAGATGGTTGGATTCGCTCAACATGCTTGGGGGAATTTCTATGTAAAATGATGAAATTGGTGAAGGTTTTGATGAAAACAAGGAATGCCTATGGGTGGATGAAGTTGGAAGGTGGTTGCTTGCTATGAGATCTCTTTCTACTTCTGAAGCACCTGCTCTGCATCAAACATGTGTAATTTCCAAAAAGTCATGTAAACAAGAAGAATTCTCATGAGCTAGAAAAGCATAATTTAATGAACTAATTGTCTACCTTATGCATGAGGAAATTGCTGAATAAAATGGAATCATGGATGAGATCTACTGCAAGAATGAAGATATAAGAGATGGCAATAAAATCCTACTTTGCAAAACTGATCAAATGATGGATCAAGTATAGTACACTCTAAATATTATGAAAGAAATGAAAAACTGTGTTTTTGGGGCTGCATAAGGGTCTTTTCCTCAAATCATGATCCCAGAAGGAAGAAGTGAGGCCAGGAAACCTACTGACAGCTTTGTGGTGCTTCTTTTATCCCTTCTAACCTGCTACTGAAGTAAGGCACAAATGGAAGCAAACTAATAAAAAATTAATCAAATCTACACTACTTGCAATGAAATACTTCTAAAGACAATTTAACCATGAATCTATGAAACTAAGCTAAGCATACAGATACAAGAAGAGGAGCCTTTACTGTTAGGGTTGGGCCCTAACCCAAGAGCTTCAACCCTCTGAGTTAACTCAGTACAGGATCAAGAAAAAGCTCATTCTTATTACCAAAACAGAAAATTACATCAAAGTCTTCCACAAGTCTGGAGCTCGAAAATAACTAGAGTTTTTACAACAAAAATCCGAATCTTAATGAGGCTCTAGGCCTCTCTACTTATACCACTAAAGTCTCCAATGAATTCCTTAAATCTAGGGAGGCTCGGCTCCCAAACTCGAGATGAACTAACTCTTTGTCTATCACTTGCTCGGCTGCCTTTTGATCTTCATGACTTGGCTGCTTGCACTCCAAGCTGGTGTGATTAATGGAGGAATATTCAAGTGGGAGGGGAGTAAATGAGGAGGATTACCTCCTACAATCTCTCTCCCTTGTCCCATTCAAGTTTCAAACCTTAGTCTTGCCAAAATTCCTCGATTTTATCTTCCAAACCTACGTTCAATGCATATTAGTCCACTAGGCATAATATCTCACTTTAACTCATCTCATTAAACAAAATATAATCGAAACATGTAATAAGTTGCGAGAAGAGTTGGTTTGACTAAGCTAGGAGGTGAATTAAGGCCCATATAATTACCCAATGATGAGGCTCATCATCACCCCCTACTGAAAGTGTTGCTCATCCTCTGAGCAACTCAATCAATATCCATGTCTTTCATAGCTCTAGTGGCCTCCCTGACATCCCATGCCTTTGCTGTGGTTTCCTCTTCTTGTGCATAGAAACCTGCGTTCTTTTCTACCTTGTCCCACTGCCTCCTTTCTTCTTCTTCCTTCCTTCCTTCTAGCATCCCTAAGAGCATTGGTGGACTGAGTCTCAATCCAATCCAATTGACTTTGAGCCTTTGAATAGATTACTTGTACATGGGTGTTCTGTTCAATGCTTATCTCATTCTTTGAGGAGAGTGGTACTCCCTTATCTTTAAACTGTATGGCAATGTGTTCCATCTTCTCAAGCAAGCTTGCATGTTGTCATCCCCTAACAACCTGAACATGTCCTCAAAATGTGTAATTTTTTGCTCTTGGGCAGCAAGATACCTAGGTGAAAGCTGAGGATTATTTGCAATTAAATTATGTGTACTGATGATGGCCATTGGATTGGACTGCTCAACTTTGATCATAAGAGGCTTTGTTTGTCCTCTTGCCAATATCTTCTTCATTTTTGCAGCCCTTTCTTCCTCATGGTTCATCCATGATGCCAAAGCCATCAACTTTAAATCTCCTAGCTTGGCATTAGGGTCCCATACATTCATGTCTGTTAAGGCCATGTTATGCAAATAAAACCCATACATCTTGGCCCTATCTTCCAATGTACTTTGATCACAAAGATTAATGAACTATCTATAATCTTGAAATGGCATAGTGCCTCTCTATGCTAGGGTCTTGATTTGGAACTACAACCACTGTTCCTTAAGGTATAGGGCATAGGATTTAGCTGGCATCCTGCACTGGATTGCTTCCAAAGAGAGACTGGCCATGGATGCCAATTGATTCTCTCTTTCTTACAATTATCCTTTCAACCATGCATTTTCTATCTCTAGCTAATTTCTCATTAAGGCCTCTCTGTCTCTCAAGCTACTTAGTTCTATGCCCATCTCCTTGAGCTTCTCCTCCATGTGACCAATGTCCTCCACCCCCTTGGACTTGGCAATCTGCATCCATCTATGAGTTCTGGCTCTCTCCTTCTCAAGCTCAAAGAATAATGGAATAGAAAATTTTTGTGGAATGACCCTACCCCCTTCAATAAATCTATAGTAGGAGTCAAGGTTAGGTTGGGGGCTAGGTTCCCTTAACTATGGGTCCTCTTCTTTAGTTTCTTGTTGTAGGCTTCCCTCCTTATCCAATTTTTGAGTCTCCTATAGGTTTAGCAGAGTCTCCTGTAGGACTGCTTTTGCTTCCTGTAGGTCCTGCTGTGTATCCTGTAGGATTTCTTTTCCTTTGGATGAGGTGGATCTAGTTACAGGCCTTCTCACATAGGTGATAAGAGACTTAGGGGAGGTTTGTGCTGAGGATCCTCTTTTTTGAGTTTTCATTGGAGGAGGCATTTTCTCCTACTGTTTAGGTGAGTCCTAGATTACAATGGGAATTTTGGTTGGAGTTTGGGGTTTCCCCTGCCTTATCCTTGTGCTTTTCATTATTCTGAAATATAAGGGGGTTTGCCTCTATCTTTTGCCTTTTTGTTTGATAGGGGTGCTAAGCGCAGTGAGGGTAGCTGTTGCTTCTCTCTCAGTGGGTTCTAGAGACACCCTAGGCGACTCCTCATTGTCTTCTGCCTCCACTTTTCAATTTCCCTTTTCATCTATGTTTTTCCCCTCTTCTCCTCCTTCTAGATGCTCTTCTTGTTTATCGGTCTCCTCCTTGACATCTTCCTCTGTTTCTTCATCACCTTCCTTCTCTTTCTCCTCTTCTTCCTCCTCATCTATCTCATATTCATCCCTCTCTGTTTCTTCTCCTTCAGTTTCAGTTTCTTCCTCATCCTTTTCACTGATAGTGGGACTAATGTCATATGTGAGGGTTTTGATATCCTACTCTATCTGCATGTCTTTGAAAATTTCCCATTGGATAGGAATTATGAGGTTGTGGAGGGCATCTTCTATGATGATTCTAATTAACCCATGGTGGGCTAATTGTTGGTGGTGTCCTTCCTGCACCTTTATGCTTGTGTCTATCAGTGATTGCAGAAGGAAGTATGGTATGTTAAGCCTGTGGTGAGGAGGTGTTTCTGCTGCAAACCTCAATTCTTTAAGAAGCCTAAAGTGATATCCATAAACCACACTATACCTACCCTCACATGATACGTATTTTATAAGGTGGTAGCTCACCTCATTCCAGCGATATGGTAGGCTTGTTCTCCTTACTCCATTCTTGTCCTCAATGGGATCTTCTCGCTCTAAAAAGAAACTTCTTCTTGACAATTTGGCTATCTCCCTTGTCTTCCTTTCTCCAAGGAACTCCTAGGGGAAGTGTGGTACTCTCGCTAATGAGTTCAGGGGTGAGCTCTATGGAGAGGCCTCTCACCACAATAGTGGCATGGACTCTGGTCAGTGGAATGAAGGAGAGAGCAAAATCTCGGGCGACGTCATAATCATACGCTCTTAATTTTTATAAATACCCCATCCAATTATGCCTTGTGAAGATTTATAACACCTAAGGGTGTTGCTGGATTCTCACAGTGTTAATGGGCTCCCTTCTATTAAACCCCCCTGTCATTTTGGTTGGAGAATTTTGAGGAGCTGAGATGGTTGATACAATTTTTAAATGCAGAAGTAAATAACTGAAAGAACCGTGGAGACAATTCCCTTACACAGCTGCCAAATTCACTCAATACTAGGTGATTTTCTGTTCAATTCACTTTGAAAAAAAAAATTAATTATAGAGCCTACCTCCTCATAGTGTTTATTGTAGCCAACCCTCATGTTTTCCCCTCTGAAACTCCTCTCGGCCAATCCTATAGACTGTCTGTCTGTATCCTGTAGGATTCCTGTGTGATCTTGTAGGATTTCCTGTGTAATTCTATAGGAAGTCTTGTGCAAGGGAAAGGTGGAATTCTCTCTTATGTAGGTTTCTTGGGTACGAGAGAAACTTTACTATAGTGAGCCTCGAGGAGATGAGTGCATGAGTGCATGGGGATCAACGATTATTTCCTCTTATGGTCGAGTTGGGTGAGGTGGTGTGCTGTCAGCCGGGGTACGTTTTCTATTTTTGGACTGTTGGTCCCTACTACCACCTCATCATTCCCCTTTCCTCGTAATCAACTCCCAGTTCATGCCTCCATAGACTTAACTGCTTTTGTCCTTCTCCTCTCTTTTTTTGACTTGACTGCTGCTACATGTGAGAGGACTAACTATTTTGTCTTCGTTGACTGAATGAAGGTGGCCAAGTTAACTGGCCACCTTTTGCTTATAAACCAACTTACTCACAACCTTTACATTTTTTGGCTACATAATCAAAATGAGAGAGTGAAGCGAGATACTTACCTGTGGTGCTAATACCTTGCTGCAGTTTGTTGAAGACATGAGGTGCTTGCTACGTGTTGGTTGCATATTTTTCCTTCCTTTTTTATTGCTCTCTGATGATTCATTTGATGTGCAGGTACCTGGTGTTGAAGATGATGGTGGTGCTATTGCTTTGGAGCTCTTTCTGTCCTTGGATCTTCATGCTGGAAGCTTGCTGCTACTAATGATTTTTATTCTGTGGGATAGGCTGATATAGGATTTCCTACAAGATGTCTTGTAGTTGCTTCTCCCTCAAAACTTTTAATCATACACTCTGTTGGGATTTTGAAGATGATGACATGGATAGAGAGGAAGACTAGGAGTGTGGAGAATGAGAAATACTCAGGTGTTGTTCCCTTCTACCCTCTTGTTTCATTTTTTCTCTGTATTTTCTCTTGAGGATTGTGATTTTTTTTTTTTTTTTTTTTTTTTTAGACTAATTTTTTCATGATGAATGCAGGGGCAATCAAGGAGGAGAGAGGCATGGCAATGAAGTGGTGATGTAGGGATGTGATTTTTTCTTTGACATGGAAGGTCATTTTCTCGTCCTAGGGTCACTTCTTGTAGGATTCCTAACCCACTGTAATTCCTACAGGATCATCCTGTAGGTTTTCAGGGGATCATGTAGGTTAATAGGGGATCTTGTAGAAAACACAGTCCCCTTGTAAACTGAAGCAAAGGAGTGAAAAAAATGAAAGAAATGGTGGAGTGATGAATGATGATGGGTGGAAAAATAAAAGTGTGAGTGAAATGAGTCCCTTTTTTACTCTCTTTTTTTCTCTGATTGTCCTCCTGCTGGCCTGCAAACATAATTTTTTCATGATTTTTCTCTTTTTTTCCTTTTTTTTTGAAGACAACTAGTCTACCTCTAAGAGGTTTTCATTTTAGATGTTTTCCGTGGGCGCCTTAGGAGAGGTTTTCACCCAGGGATATCTTTATTTCCTTTTTTTTCTTTTTCCTTTTTGACACCATTGGGCCACCCCAAGAGGTTTTTAGGCCACTAGTGGGACTCAGGCGCCTCATTGAGGTTTTCACCTAAGTCCTTATTTTTCTTTTTCTTTTTTCTCTCAGTGTTTTGATGAGGCAGGAGCTGAAACTTGCTCCACCACCAGCACTATTTTATTGATACCATAAATGAACTCTTGCTTTGACAATGGTCTCTTGTAAACTTTCAGTTTGTGCCCATTAACAAGTAAAGGAATGACCTCTGCATCTATGGTTCTGATATGCATTGAATCATTATCATGACATATTTCTATAACATAAGGCCCTAGCCATCTTGTCCTTAACTTGACCTTAAAGTCTTTATATCTGGAATCATATAACAAAGCCCAATCACCTTCTTGAAATTGCTTGTCCTTGATGTTCTTATCATGCCAGATCTTCCTCTGAAGTTGGGCTACCTTTGTGTGTAGGAAGGCTTGCATTCTGAACTCATCTAAACCATTCAACTGGAGCAATATCTCTTTTTGTGCACTGCTGAGATCTAGATCTATTTGCGCTACCATCCTTAATGTGTTATACTCAAACTCAATGGACAATAGGGCCTTTTTCCTATAGACCAGCTCATAGGGTGTGAATATAGTGGTGGTCTTCCAGGTGGTATTATAGGCCCAGGTGGCCTCAACTAGTCTATTTGCCCAATCTTTCCTGCTACTGTTAACCACTTTGGTCAAGATGCCCTCCAACACTCTGTTGGTCACCTCCACTTGCCCATTAGCTTGTGGGTGATAGGGAGTGGAGGTTCTATGCTTGATCTTATGCTGGCTGAGCAAGTCTTCAATCATGTTGGAGGTAAACTGGTTGCCTTGATTAGTGACCAACTCTCTAGGGTACCCAAATTTGTAAAATACATTCTCCCTTAAGAACTCAGCCACCTTCTCCTTTGTTGCTGCCTTAATTGCCTTGGTTTCAACCCACTTAGTCAGATAGTCAGTGCACACAATGATGTATTGTTTTTGCTTCGAATAAGGGTCAATAGGTCAAATGAAGTCCATGCCCCACTTGTCAAATGGCTCGAAAGTCACTTTAGGCTGCAGAGGCATTTCACCCCTTGGAGTAGGCTTTCCCATCCTTTGGAACCAATCACATTGACTAGTGTATCTTTTCACATCCTGATGAAGAGTGGGACAATAATAGCTTGCTTGTAACACTTTGAATGTTTTCCTCTTTGCTGCAAAGTGACCTCCACAAGGCCCATCATGACAGGTCAGAAGGATGTCAAAGACCTGCTCCTTCCTGACATATCTCCTCAAAATTTGATCTGGGCCAAGTTTGAAGAGGTTTCCCCTAATCCAGGTGAAGGGGGCACTCTTCCTTATAATATTTCTTTTCTCTTCGGAGGACAAGTTCGGTGGGAACTGTGTGGATACCAAATAGTTTTCTATGTCAGCAAACCATAGAAAGAGAGCTGAAATGGTGAACAAGTGCTCATACAATAATTGGTCATCAACCATTCCCTCCTCACCTGCAGGCAGAGTTGATCTGGAAAAAAAGTCTGCAACAAAATTTCCCTTGCTACGCTTATCAACAATAGTTAGATCAAACATCTATAATAAAAGTAACCATCTTATAATACGAGCATTCACATTAGGTTTATTAATTAAATATTTGATTACAGCATGGTCAGTATGGAAAAATGTTTTATAGCCTGTAATATAATGCCTAAATTTGTTCAATGAATGCACAACATCTAGGAGCTCCTTTTCGGTTACTATGTAGTTTAGTTTGGCCTTTGACAAATTCTTACTGATAAAGTAAATCATATAAGGCAATTTTTCATCTATATAGCCTAGGGTTGCTCATATGGCTTTGTGTGAGGCATCAACATGAATATGAAAGGGAAGGGCCCAATTTGGGCCTCGGAGAATCGGTGCAGTGGTTAACTTGTTCTTCAGGATGTCCAAGGCCTCTTGACAACTTTTTGACCATATAAACTCAGAGTCTTTGGCCAACAACCCAAATAAAGGAGAGGCAAACTTGCTGAAGTCCTTTATGAACCTTCGATAGTATCTAACTAACCCTAGGAAACTTCTGACATCTCTCTGCTTTTGTGGAGGTGGGACCCTTTGGATGATAGCTATTTTGTTTGGGTCCACCTACAGTCTTTGCTAAGATATTGAATTTCGTAGCACAGTCCCTACAGTCATCAAGAATTCACATTTCTTGAGACTGAGAGACATGTTCATCTCAATGCATTTGTGCAGAACCTTACCTAATTTGGACAAAGCCTCCTCGAAATCACCCCCATAAGGTGTGAAATCATCCATATAGATTTCTTCTGCATCATGGACTAACTCAGCAAAGATACTCAGGACTGCGCTCTAAAAAGTGGCAGGAGCATTGCATAGGCAAAAAGAAAGGACCCTATAGGCAAAAGTGCCCCAAGGACAAGTGAAGGTGGTTTTATCCTGGTCCTTCGGGCTGATCTGGATTTGGTTGTACTCGTTGAATCCATCTAGGAAAGAGAAAAACTTTTTCCCTTCTAGGCCATCTAGCACTTGGTCGATGAAAGGTAGGGGGAAATAGTCCTTTTTTGTGGCTTTATTTAACTCCCTATAACCGACACAAATCCTCCACTTACCATTTTTCTTTGGAACTAACACCAAAGGATAGACTCACTCACTGTTGGAGATAGGATAAATGAATCCTTCATCTAGCAATTTTTGCAGTTCTTCTTTGACTATATCTTTAAGAGTTGGATTCATCCGCCTTTGTGGTTGCTGAACTGGCTTGCAACCTTCTTTGATGTAAATGTGGTGAGTACACACTGAGGGGTGTACTCCCTTCATTTCTTTGTAACTCCAAGCGAATGCATCCAGATGTTCCTTTAGCATGTTGCACAACTTCTCATCTTGGAGAACAGAAAGAGATGGATTGATTTTCAAAGTTCTCTTAGGGCCGAATTCTATGGTTTTGACATGGAGAGGGTTGGCATTGGCCAAGTATAGATCAATTGGATGGTTATTTAGGGTTTCCTTTACTACTTCTTCTAGGAACAATGTACCGGGAGTTAGACTTTAGAGTAGGTGTTCAATCAAATCATCTTCATCGTGTTGTCCTCCTCCCATGGTTGTTTCTAAGGTATACAGTTGGGCAGAATAAACTTCATCTTCTTCCTCCTCTTCCAGCCATAAAGGTAAATCATGTTCTAGATATGGCTAAGCAGGAGGGTATAGGACTAACTGCTTGGACATATGCCCATTCTTGATGGTCATATTCCTAGCTTTGTAGATGATGTAGGCATCGTCAGTGGCCAACCAGGGCCTCCCAAGGATGAGAGGGTAACTAGTAAGCTTAGCCTAAGGCTAGAGAACTAGGAAATCTGCAGGGTACTCCCAAGAGTCAATGGAGACCATCACATCCTCCACAATCCCCTCAGGGGTCACTGTGGAGCAGTCTGCAAAGCTGCAGGACTGTTGTGGTCTTTCTCAATGAACCTTGGAGGTTGAACTTGAGCATGTTGTCCTTGGTCATCACATTAATGGAAGCCCCAAGATCGATCAAAGTGTGTGGGACAATGGTGCCATTGATGTGCACATCTACTATAGGGCTTCCAGGGTCCAAATACTTTGGACAGATTACCTGCCCCAACATTAATTCAGAAAGTTTTCTAATGACATTAATGGTAGGGGCATCTCTTTTTCGCCTCCCTGGATGCTTGAAACACTTCTCCTTAATAAACTTGTTGTAAATAGGTATATCCTTGATGTCTTGGAGAAGTGGAATCTTAACACATAGGTTTTTCAATTCTCCCAGAAGTTCAGTCTCTTCTGGGGTAGGCTGGAGTGGTTGAGTTAATCTCTCAGGAAAGGGTGGATTTACTTTAAGAATGATTTCCTCTCTTTCTTCTTCAACCTCCCTAGGTGGAGGTGGAGGTTGGTTATCCAGGAGAACTCTCCCAGATCTCAGGTTAATTTCTTGGATCTCCACAACATAAGTTGGATATGATGTCTCTCCACTGTATACTTGTTGTGCCTGTTTGTTGTTCGGGTTCGGATTTGGCTGGGCAGGCATCTGGGGTTGTTTAGGTGGAGCAGAGTGTAATAGCTGTGGTTGGGCAGGTGGTGAAGGAAATAAAGTAGGAATATTGTTGTACTAGGGCCTCCACCCTTGGGGTGGTGCATTCCACTGAGGTTGTGGCAGAGCATATGGTTGAAATGACTAGCTAGCTGGCTGGGAATGATACTGAGATGCAAAGGACCAAGGAGGAGGTGTAGACTAGGAAGGATGAGCAGGGGGTCCCCAAGAAGGTATGGATGTGGTCTAGTTGGGGTTGTAATATGCATGGGATGACCCTTGCATGCCCTGCTGGTATGGCCTAGGCCCATGAGGTCTCCTTTGGTTTATGTAGCAGAGCTGCTCAGTGACCCCTTCAACTCCTTGATATACAACTTTGAGTCTAGGCGAAGAAGGCAACTTGTCTATGGAGTGGTTTTCTTCACAGACTACACAAATTTCAATAGAATTCAATGGACATTCATTCCTAGGGTGCTTCTTGGTGCATCTAGGACAGAAAATGGCCAAGGTTCTCTCTGCTTCCTCCTGCTTTCTCCCAATGTGCATAGTGTCCATCTGTAAGGCAAAGGTTTGCAACATCTCACTCTTAAAATCTTCCAGCATGTTTCCAATTTCACCCTTGATGGATGAATTGGAAGAGGATGTACTAACCATAGGTTGACTTCCCCTACCCTTTTTCCTAGCTACCCTAGAATGGTTTCTAAAGACAGTCTTGATATCCTCATAGGGTAACTGGTATATATCTCCTCCTGCTAACAAGTGTAGGGTATCCAAAAGGTCTTCCCTTACTCCTCTAAGTAGGACCAGCTTTAGTGACTCAGGGTCAAGTGTGCACCTGGCCCTTTTGTAACTAAGCTGGAATCTTTCTTCATAATCCTCTAGGGATTAATCATTACTTAAGTTCATCCTAAAAATTTCCTCTTTAGTATCTTTAGACCTACAATAGTCTCGATACTTGTTGTTGAAGGCTTGTTGCATCTGAGCCCAAGTTGTGATGTTATCCCCAAGTAAACCCATGAACTAGCGCAAAGCTACATCCTTGAGGGTAGATGGAAATAGTTTCAACTTCTGCTCATCAATTGTGTAGTCATAGGTTCAGCATATAATAACAAACTCAAATAGGAAAGTGTCAGGATATTTTATGGTCAAGCCATGGAAATGAGGAAGGGCAGAGGGGGTTATATTTTTCATCTTAGTGTCCCCATTGGCCTCCCTGATGGGGAAGGCACCCTCAACTCTCTCTCTATTCCCTCTGTCATTTATGTTTTCAGCCATTGGCTCGGTAGGAATGGGTTCTTCTTCTTCTTCTTCTTCCCCTGTAGGTTCTTCAAATATGTCTGGTTTCTCACCTAAGGGTTCCTCCAGTTCACAGCCACCAAAGAAGAGGGAAGGTTGGTTGTTTGATGCAGTGGGGGTATTTGGAAAAATTTTCCCTAAGTTATCCCTATTCCTACGAGGCATGAAAATAAATGTTCTTGTTTAGTTTTGTGATTTTTTTCAAACTTTGAAAGTGATTGCAGAATTGAAATTGCAGACTGAATGAAAACTACTGACTGAATGAAAAGATTAACTACTTGATTGAAATCTAACTTGCAGAATGGAAAGGAAAGCAAAGAATGCAAAATGAAAAGGAAGAAAACTAAATTAATTTTGCAGAAATGAAACTAATGGAAAAATATTAGAAACAAGAAATAGAAGAAAGAAATTAGTAATCACATATTACTCAGACGCCTTCCCGGGCAACGATGCCAAAAAGTGACGAGGACCACAACAAGAATGCTGCAACTCTTGGGCTACCAACTTTACTTTATCAACCCAAGGTTCGTACAAACTTGGAGGTGACAGTGCTCTGTACACAAGTAAAAGTGATGGTTCTGCCTTTTTTCACTATTCAGCTAGTGAGAGACCACTAGGGTTTTCAAGCCAGACTTCTATGGATTTAGAAGAAGCTTGGTTCCTTGATGAAAGTAATAGAAATCTACTGTAAGAGAGACCTGATCTACTGTAATAATGAAAAAGACTGAAATTCAATGCTAAGGCACACCATTTCCTAATTAACTGCTAAGAGTTATGCTTTGCAATAATGCTAAATTAACATTAAAAAAATGCTATTGTCCTAAGCATAGAAGTCAAAAACATCAAACATCATTGTTATGCATGTAAAGGACTATAATACATCTATTTTGTCTTTTTATACTTTTCATTAAAAATCAAATGTGCAAGCTAATCTCTTTTGGTGAGGTGGCAGGTGGCTTAGGGATGCTGGTGGATGAATGGAAGATTAAGGAGATGGTTGGAAGGTTTTGGAGACCCTTGGATGACCTTGGGTGGCTTCCTAAAGGTTTTCCCTTAATTCGGTCTCAAAACATGCCACTACAGGAAAACCTACAGGATGTACTAGAAACCTACATGATTCCCTATATTTCTATAGGATACAACCGAGAGAAAAATGATGGGTGTTGGAGGTGATGGAAGGCTTAGGGAAGGTGGTTGATGGGTGGAATGGAGTGAGAAAGGCCTAGGATTACTCAGAACCCAAAACCAAGTTTAGGAGATGGTTGGATTCGCTCAACATGCTTGGGGGAATTTCTATGTAAAATGATGAAATTGGTGAAGGTTTTGATGAAAACAAGGAATGCCTATGGGTGGATGAAGTTGGAAGGTGGTTGCTTGCTATGAGATCTCTTTCTACTTCTGAAGCACCTTCTCTGCATCAAACATGTGTAATTTCCAAAAAGTCATGTAAACAAGAAGAATTCTCATGAGCTAGAAAAGCATAATTTAATGAACTAACTATCTACCTTATGCATGAGGAAATTGCTGAATAAAATTGAATCATGGATGAGATCTACTACAAGAATGAAGATATAAGAGATGGCAATAAAATCCTACTTTGCAAAACTGATCAAATGCTGGTTCAAGTACAATAAACTCTAAATATTATGAAAGAAATGGAAATCTATCTTTTTGGGGCTGTATAAGGGTCCTTTCCTCAAATAAGAAGTGAGGCTAGGACACCTACTGACAACTTTGTGGTGCTTCTTTTATCCCTTCTAACCTGCTACTGAAGTAAGGCACTAATGGAGTCAAACTAATAAACAATTAATCAAATCTACACTACTTGCAATGAAATACTTCTAAAGACAATTTAACCATGAATCTATGAAACTAAGCTAAGCATACAGATATAAGAAGAGGAGCCTTTGCTGCTAGGGTTGGGCCCTAACCCAAGAGCTTTAGCCCTTTGAGTTAACTCAGTACTGGATCAAGAAAAATCTCATTCTTATTACCAAAACAGAAAATTACGTCAAAGTCTTCCACAAGTTTGGAGCTCGAAAATAACTAGAGTTTTTACAACAAAAATTCGAATCCTAATGAGGATCTAGGCCTCTCTACTTATACCACTAAAGTCTCCAATGACTTACTTAAATATAGGGAGGCTCAGCTCCAAAACTTGAGATGAACTAACTCTTTGTCTATCACTTGCTTGACTGCCTTTTGATCTTCATGACTTGGCTACTTGCACTCTGAGCTGGTGTGATTAATGGAGGAATATTTAAGTGGGGGAGGAGTAAATGAGGAGGATTTACCTCCTACAATCTCTCTCCCTTGTCCCATTCAAGTTTCAAACCTTAGTCTTTCCAAAATTCCTCGATTTTCTCTTCCAAACCTACATTCAATGCATATTAGTCCACTAGGCATAATATCTCACTTTAACTCATCTCATTAAACAAAATATAATCGAAAAATGTAATAAGTTGTGCGAAGAGTTGGTTTGACTAAGTTAGGAGGTGAATTAAGGCCCATATAATTACCCAATGATGAGGCTCATCAGGCGCCCACTGCAGGATGGTCGAGACTAGCCTTCCTCACTGTTTCCTGTAGTTTTCTTGTGTTTCCTATAGGTGCTCACTGTAGGATGGCCGAGACTAGATTTCTCCTTTGATGGATCCTCTAGGTGATCCCAATTCTCAAAATCTCGAAATGAACGATGTCATGCATGAAAGTTAGGTAATATTTCTATTTATGGCCGATTTCATTAAGTGATGTGTTGGATGGCTGAGTACGTAATTTATCCTTTTGGACCGTTGGACCACTAGTAGTTATCATGCAACCCTTTCTCGTAATCATCACCCACTCCTGTACAATGTAACTCGACCACATTTCCGATTTATTCCCTTTGATGTGACCTTTCCACGTGTTCATTTGACTAGCACTTTAACTTTTTGTTATCGGGCTGAGGGTGGCCAAGTTAATTGGCCACCTTCAGCTTATAAAACCAACTTTTTCATATTCCTACAATTTTAATCATATTCGTACTTAGGAGAGAGTGTGGATGAGGTGACATACTTGTGGCTTCCTTTTCTTTGTTGATGCATGCTGGAGGGTGGCTCTGCTATGCTGCTTATGGTTCAGGTACATCTTCTCTTTTGCTCTCTTTTTGTTGATTTTATTCTGTTGATAGGTTGTCTTCTTGTTGTGATGTGTAGGTGCTGGCTTCTTCTGTTGTTGTTGAGCTTTGGAGAGGTGCCATAGTGCTTGCAGGTATGTTGCTACTCTTCCAATGCATGGGTGTTGAAGGTTGAGCTTGGAGACTGCTGCTGCTTCAAAATAGGCTGCTACAGGGTTTCCTGTAGTACTATAGGAAATCTTGTAGCTGCCCTTTTTTTTTTGAATTTTTGTGGTCTTTCTTTTGCTTGGAGGGTGAAAATATATTGAAGGGAGTGGAAGGTGTGGCCATGGAGTGGTAGGTGAGGTAGGCAACTGGTGCTGTGGCCCTTTGATTTTTCTTTGTTTCCTCTCTCTTTTTTTTTAAGTGGATTTCTTGATGGACACAGAGGGTGACATGGTCATGAAATGGTGATGGTTGAGATTCGGTGAAGTCAATGGCCTTTTTCTCAACCCAAGATAGGTCTGCATCATGATTTTTCAATCGGAATTTCTTTCCTGTAGATTTTCAGGACTTCCTGTAGTACTACATGAAACTCCTATAGTAACTACAGGAAATCCTGTAAAAGTCACAAAATTCCCTAAAGATTGGATTTTTGATGGTTGGAGATGGGTATGGATGGATGAAACATGGGGGTCATGGAGGAGATGACATGAATGAAGGAAAAAGGGGGTTTTGCATGGATTTCTTCGCACTGAACGTGGTGTCCATTATCTTCTTGAAAACCTGCAAAAACCAAAACTATTATGAGTGAGTAGGTTTGAGGTCCCTGCTATTATTTTTGTGTCTGTGTTTTTTTTTTTGAAAGAAAACTAGGTTGCCTCAAAGGAGGTTTTCATCTTGGTTGCCTGCCCTAGGTGCCTTAAAGGAGTTTTTAACCCGGGGGTATTTTATTTTTCTCTTTTTCCTTTTTCCCCTTTTTTTCACTCTTGGGCCGCCTCAAGGAGGTTTTCAACCCAAATGTTGGCATGAGTTGCCTCATGGAGGTTTTCACCTAGGTTTCTTATTTTTTTCTTCTTCAAAGATTCAACAATATTCAGGAATTTGGTGAGGTGGAAGCTGAGACTGCTTCAATCACCATTACTGCCTTACTGATACTATTGATGAACTCCTATTTTGACAAAGGATTTTTGTAGGATTTCAATCTATACTCATTGACAAGCAAGGGGATACCTTCTTCATCAATGGCTCTTATCTGAGCAATCCCGTTGTCATGGAGCTTTTCTATCACATATGGGCCCAGCCATTTGGTCATCAACTTGCCTTTGAAATCCTTGAACCTGGAGTCATACAACAGAGCCCAATCGCCTTCTTGAAACAATTTGTCTTTGATATTTTTGTCATGCCAGACCTTTCTTTGTACTTGAGTCACCTTTGTGTGCAGGAGGGCCTGCATCCTGAATTCATCTAACCCATTGAGTTGGAGCAGCCTCTCTTGTTGTGCCCTTGTAACATCTAGATCCAATTGTGCTGCCATCCTTAAAGTGTTGTACTCAAACTCAATGGAGAGCAGAGCCTTCTTCCCATAGACCAAATCATAAGGGGTGAAGCCAGTGGTTGTCTTCCAAGTTGTATTGTAGGCCCAAGTGGCCTCCACTAGTCTGTCAACCCAATCCTTCCTGCTGTTGCTCACCACCTTTGTCAGAATGCTTTCCAATGCTCTGTTGGTAACTTCTACTTGTCCATTGGCCTGAGGGTGGTAAGGAGTGGACTTCCTGTGCTTGATCTTATGCTGGCTTAACAGATTCTCAATCATGTGTGAGGTGAATTGAGTGCCCTGATCAGTGACTAGCTCTCTAGGGTATCCAAACTTGTAAAACACATTCTCCCTCAAGAACTCAACCACTTTCTCTTCTGTGGCTACCTTGACAACTTTGGTTTCAACCCACTTTGTTAAGTAGTCAGTGCACACAATGATGTACTTTTTCTGTCCTAATGGAGGATCAATGGGCCCAATGAAATCCATGCCCCACTTGTCAAATGGCTCAAAAGTCACTTGAGGTTGCAAAGGCATTTCATCCCTGGGAGTAGGTTTCCCCATTCTTTGGCACCAATCACATTGGTTGGTATATCTTCTTGCATCTTGGTGGAGAGTGGGCCAATAGTAGCCAGCTTGTAGTACCTTGAAGGTTGTCCTTTTGGCTACAAAGTGACCTCCACAAGGCCCATCATGACAAGCCATAAGGATGTCAAAAAATTCCTCCTCTCTGACACATCGTCTCAGAATTTGATCTCGGCACAGTTTGAAGAGATTTCCCCCAATCCAAGTGAATGGGGAGATTTTCCTTATAATTCTGCTCTTTTCCTTGGAGGACAGATTTGGAGGGAACTGTGCAAATATTAAGTAGTTTTCTATGTCAGCAAACCACGAAGAGAGAATTGAAATGGCAAGCAAATGCTCATATGGCATCTAATCATCAACCATTCCTTCCTCACCTGCAGGTAAAGCCAATATGGAAAAAAAATCTGCAACTACATTTTCTCTGCCAGGCTTATCAATGATAGTTAGATCAAATTGTTGTAACAAAAGCAACCATCTAATAATTCAGGCATTCACATCAGGTTTGTTCATCAAATATTTAATAGTAGCATGGTCAGTATGTACAAAGGTCTGGTAACCAATAATGTAATGTCTAAATTTATTCAAGGAATGGACAACAACTAGGAGCTCCTTTTCAGTCACAGTGTAGTTCAACTCAGCTTTGGACAAATTTTTGCTGATGAAGTAAATGACATAAGGTAGCTTGTCATCTATCTGGCCCAGAGCTTCTCCTATAGCTTTGTCAGAGGCATCAACATGGATGTGGAAAGGAAGATCCCAATTTGGGCCTCGGAGTATAGGTGCAGTAGTCAACTTGTCCTTTAGGGTTTCTAGGGCCTCTTGGCAGCTTTCTGACCATAAAAATTTGGAGTCCTTGGCCAACAGTCCAAACAAAGGTGAGGCTACCTTGCTGAAGTCTTTTATGAATCTCCTATAGTATCCAATTAAGCCTAAGAAACTTCTGACATCCCTCTGCTTCTAAGGAGTAGGGACCCTCTTTATGATAGCTATCTTATTTGGGTCTACTTGCAGTCCTTCCTGGGATATTGAGTGACCTAGAACAGTCCCTGCAGTCATCAAGAAATCACACTTCTTGGGACTAAGGGATAAGTTCATTTCAATGCATTTGTTTAATACCTTTCCCAAGTTAGAGAGAGCCTCCAGGAAATCACACCCATAGGGGGTGAAATCATCCATATAAATTTCCATAGAGTCATGGAATAACTCTGCAAAGATGCTCAGGACTTCCCTCTAAAAAGTGGTAGGGGCATTGCATAACCCAAAAGGAAGGACCCTATAAGAAAAAGTACCCCAGGGATATGTGAAGGTGGTTTTATCCTGGTCGTTTGGGTTGATCTAGATCTGATTGTAACCACTGAATCCACCCAATACTTGGTCAATGAAAGGTAGAGGTAAATGGTCCTTTTTTTGTGGCTTTGTTTAGCTCTTGGTAATCCACACATATCCTCCACTTTCCATTTTTCTTTGGAACCAGAACTAGAGGAGACACCCACTTACTATCTGAGATGGGGTAAATGAACCCTACATCCAACAACTTTTGTAGTTCTTCTTTGACTATATCCTTGAGGGCTAGGTTCATTCTTCTCTAATATTGGCACACTGGCTTGCAACCTTCCTTGATGTAAATGTGGTGGGTACACACTGAAGGGTGCACCCCCTTCATTTCCTTGTAACTCCAGGCAAAGGCATCCATATTCTTTCTTAACATGCCACATAACTCCTCTTCCTGATGTATAGAGAGAGAGGGGTTGATTTTCAATGTTCTTTCTGGGCCAAATTCTATCATCTTGACATGAGTAGGGCTTGAATAAGCTAGGCATAGATCAGTCCAAGGGTTATCTTCGAATTTCTTCACTAACTCCTCAAGAGACATGGTGTTGGGGGGCTGATTCTGGAGGATTTTCTTAATCATGTCATTTTCATTAGGTTTCCCCCCTCCTATAGTAGCATCTAGGGTACTGATTAGGGAAGATTAGATTTCATATTATTCCTCCTCTTCTAAACATAATGGTAAGTCATGCTCCAGAGATGGGTGAGCAGGAGGGTACAAGACCGATTGTTTGGACAAATGCCCATTTTTAATGGTCATATTTCCAGCCCTGCAACTTATGTAAGCATCAACAATGGCTAACCATGGCCTTCTAAGGATGAGAGGATAACCATTGAACTTGGTATTAGGTTGGAGAACTAAGAAGTCAGCAGGGTATTCCCAGGAATCAATGGAGACCATCACATCCTCAACAAATCCCTCAGGAGCTATTGTGGACCTGTCCGCGAGCTGCAAGATTGTTGTGGTCTTTCTTAATGATCCCTGGAGATTTAGTTTAAGCATAGTCTCCTTAGTCATCACATTGATGGCATCCCAAAGATCGACTAAGGTATGGGGGACAATGATGCCATCGGTGTGTACCTCTACCACAGGACTCCCAGAATATAGATACTTTGGGAAAATCACCTGCCCCAACATTAAGTCGGATAGTTGTCCAATGACATTAATAGTAGGGGTGTCTTTCTTTCACCTCCTAGGATGTTTGAAACATTGCTCCTTGATTAACTTGTTGTAGATGGGGACATCCTTGATATCTTGGAGAAGCGAGATTTTAACGCACAGGTTTTTCAATTCACCCAGAAGTTCAGTCTCTTCTAGGGTGTGCTGGACAAGATGGATCAATCTCTTATGAAAAGGAGGTGGATTTTCTTAAGGGACACTCTCCTACTTTTCCTCTTCAATCTCCTCAGGTGGAGATGGAGCTTGATTATCTGGAAGCACTCTTCCAGACCTGAGGTTAATTTCTTGAATTTCCACAACATAGGCAGGGTAAGATGCTTCTCCATTGTAGACCTGTTGTTCCTGTCTGTTGTTCGGGTTCATATTTGATTGGGTAGGCATCTGAGGTTGCTTAGGTGGAGCAGGGTGTAGGAGATGTGATTGAGATGGAGGTGGAGGAAGTAAAGCTGGAGCTTGGTTGTATGGGGGCCTCCACCCCTGGGATGGTGCATTCCACTGAGGTTGTGGAGGAGCATATGGTTGAAATGGTTGGTTGGCAGGTTGGGAATGGTATTGAGGTGCAAAAGACCAGGGAGAAGGTGTGGACCATGAAGGATGAGCAGGAGGGCACCAAGGGGGAATGGATGTATTCTGGTTAGGGTTGTAATATGAATAGGATGCCCCTTGCATGCCTTGCTAGTATGGTTGAGGTCCTTGAGGCCTCCTTTGGTTGATGTAGCAGAGTTGTTTAATCACCCCTTCAGTTCTTAAAACACAACTTTTAGTCCAGGCAGAGAAGGGAACTTATCTGTGGAGTGGTTCTCCTCACAGACCGAGTAGATTTCTATAAGATTTAATGGACATTCGTTCCTAGGGTGCCTCCTGGTGCATCTAGGGCAGAATATAACTAAGGATCTCTTTTCTTCTTCCTACTTCCTCTTGATCTGCATGGTGTCCATTTGTAGAGCAAGGGTATGCAACATTTCACTCTTAAAATCTTCCAACATGTTCAAAATTTCACTTTTGATGGATGTGTTGGAGGAGGATGAACTAGCCAAAGCTTTAATAGCCCTACCCTTATTTCTAGTTGCCCTAGAATGATTTTTGGAAACTGTCTTGGTAACATCATATGGTAACTGATAGATGTCCCCTCCTGACAACAATTTTAGGGTTTCTAGGAGATCTTCCCTGATCCCTCTAAGAAGGACTAGCTTAGGCGATTTAGGATCAAGGATGCACCTGGCCCTTTTGTAGCTGAGTTGGAACCTTTCCTCATAATCTTCTAAAGATTCATCATGTCCCAAGGTCATTCTGAAAATTTCCTCTTTGGTATCTGTTATCACAAAACCTAACCCTGACAAGCTGCTGATCAGGTAGACCTTGAGTAACTGTTTCAAACCAACTTTTGGCTGAGGCTTAGCCTCCTCAACCTGAGAGGGATCTCTCACTAGGTTAAAGATTTTGATAATGGATTAGATGGCTAACTCTATGAAACAAATGAAGAAGTGTAAATGGTTGAAACATAGTCAATAAACATCCATTGGGCTTATGGAGTCAGAAAATGCTTAGTATGACAACAATATTAGCTGAACATGGAAGTCAGGGCATCAAAAGTTCAATGTATTAGTTAACACATAGAAAGATGTAGGAAACACAGTCTACAAATGCATGAAGGAAGTTAGAGCATTGCCAATGAGTTCTAAGTATCATACATTCATACCACTGCAAATAAGGAAATGAAGACAAACATAAAACAATCCACCATTGAACTCTTTCTGAATCCTGAGAAGTAAAGCCAAAGTCTGTATTCATAAAAACATAATCTTCTACAATGACACAATATGAGTGTTTTCTCTGAAAATTTCCAACCCTTGGTGCATTACATCTCTTGTCATATATAGAGTTTCCTTACAAGCTTGAATTCCTTCCTCCAGCAAGAGGGGAATTCGAATTTCTCTAGACCTGACACCTATTGAACTTTAAACAAATTATTAATTACAACTGACTGTAAACTAACAGTCTTAGAGACCTAATTTGACTAGGAGTGTAACTCCTTATCTATGCTGGCAACAACCTTAGCTATGAAAACAAACTCGTTCTTTGACATTTGTCCCTCTTCATCTTTGGCTTGAGTGATGACTTTAAACTTCATGCTGGCCTTTGATTGCTTGTCCTTTAACTGTCCCTAGATACTAGGAAAACTGCCCCTGTTTTTTCTGCTTTGGTCTTCAAAGTGGTTCCTCGAATTCTGCTAACCATTTTATCCCTTTTAATAACATGTGATGCCTTGAATTAGTCCAAAGGTCCTGCTTATATACTCGTGCTAAGACAAAACCCCTTAGATTCTGGTTGAAGCATGACAACTGTCTGAGCTATGAAATGACTGCTGTTTTCGTAGCGCAGAGTTTGGAGATATTAAATGCCTCTCATTCTTTGAATTTTCCTTTGCTTAGTATTCAAAACTTCTGAGGTGGCCCTTTTGTGTCTTCTACAACAGCATTCTTTCATAATGGTTCCCCCTTTTCATTTCAAAATTGATTCAAAAAACAAAACTGGTAGCTTCAGCAGTTTCGTAGCGTGCTACGAAACTGCTGTGCATTATATGTCATTTTTAGCAGTTTCGTAGCGCACTACGAAACTGTTGTGTGAGTCAAAAACACAATTTTTTTTCATTCTTGGGATTTTTAATGGCTTCTCCATATGCTAATGAGCCAACCAAAACTGACATTGTCCATCCAAAAATAATCTTCAATCTTCAAAAAGTAAGTTTTGTATCAAAATTGTGTCAAAATTTCTTCACTTATTGTCAGGTTCATTTATGTTGAGGCTGTTCTTCTGGTTCATTCAGTTGAATCTTCAAATCTTCAATCTATCTTTTCATCATTCAGATACTAGTTCTTAATTTTTCATTGACCCTTCTGATATATCTTGCCTCTTTTATTGCAGGGACCATCCAAGTGAAATATTGAGCATGACAGCTAACTACTTTAGGTATTGAAGCTTTTTTATCTTCCCATAGATCCTCCATTCTGTTGAAATTGGCTTCCTTAACTGCATGTTTCCTTGTTTTTTTTTCTAAGTTTGGAAATCTCAAGATTGGCAAGCTTCAATTTCTTCTTAACCTTCTCAAAGCTACATTCTTCCTTATGAGTGATAACTGTCTTACCTTTGTCATCTTTGTGTAGTTGTGATGATGTTTCTAATAGAACCACAGGTTCTTTATGTAATTCTGCTACCTCCCCTGTCTCACTTGCTTCTGGCTATGCCTCTTGTATCCTTCTTGAATGCCTTGTCATAGGTCTTCTTGGCTTGAACACAAACTCTGAGACCTGGTCATCAAATTGAAGCTTTTTGGAAGATTTAACTCTTTTGGTTTTGTTCTTGCTGGCTTCAAGTAGCTCTGCTTGGACCAAAGGAATCTCTTCTATGTCGATGGCCTAGAGGAGATCATTCAAATTTCTCTTTGAGGTTGGGCTTTCATCAACAATCACAGTCTTCCCCTTTTCCTTGGCTAATTGACTTCTTGTTACTCTTCTTTGGACAATTTTATCAACGGACTACTCTTGTACCACCTCATTGATCTGAACCTTCTTTCTCTGTGACTGTTGGAGTGTGTCTTGAACTGCTAATGGTGTCATAGGCTCCTTCACCTACTTTCTGGCTTTCAATTTCACAAATCTTCTTGATCTTGTTTCCTCCTGATGACTTACTGCTAGTGAAGAAATCTCCTCAGCCTTAGGGCTAAGTCCTGTTTTAGTTTTAAAGCCTGTCATAAACAAGAAAGCAGACCATTCTCTTCCAATCTTCTGAACCTCATGTAAAACAATAAACTTGATGAACCCATGATGGAATAAGGAGGTTTCAAAAGCTTCTTTCTTCAATTGAACCTTATCAGAAATTTTGCCTAAGCCACGAAACAGATAAAAAGGTAAATCAAGAGATATCTTTCTAGTGAAATGTAAGAGGAGCTTAAAATGGTAAGAGTACACCTTATGATATCTTCCCTCACAGGTAAAATATCTTTGGATGCATGTCAGCAAGTTGGCATATGAATCCTTTACATAGCTTCTGGGCACTGATTTGGTTAAGTCTGAGCCTATGAATTCTGGCTTCAAAAATTCTTGGCAGGGTGCCATTTCGAATTTAAAGTTCTTGAACCATCTTTCCTGGCCTCTTGGTATCTCGGTGACTGCAGATATGACCTCAGGAGAAATTGGAATTTCTAGCACTCCAACTCTTGAATTCAAACCAGTGAAATTGAAAGCAAAATCTTTGGTTACTTGAACATGACCACCTTGAAGTTTTTCGTAGAATCTCCAACAACCCACCTGTTTGAATGCATGTTCAACCTCTCTACTTCTCATGAGCACATATAAACCTTCAGGCTCAGCTCTAAGACACCGGCCTGATCTGTGATTTTTCCTTTCTTCGGACATGTCTATGAAATCCCTGCAAAGAAACTTGAAGATAAACCTACACTGTATTAGTTTTAACACTGCCTCACTTGAATTTGAAACTGAGAAGTGCCTCGCTTGAGCTTTCAAAAAGTTCTGATGAGTGCCGTCCTTAAGCTTGCCAATTGTCTTCTTATGCATGAAAGGAACACGAGAAAAACCAAGACTAACTCACCTCACCTTACTTTTTTTGAAATTTGAAATAATGTGTACAAGACATCTAACGAATCTAATGATGAGAATGAATGGCTACATGTGATAGGCATGGTTCAAGCACTGACACATGGTGATGAAACATTAACAGATTTTGATGGAAAAGACAACTAGACAAGATCTGGCACGAATCCCCGATTTCGTAGCGCAGCTAGTGCAAATTCTGGGTTTTGCGCTACGAAATCTCCTAGTTATGAATCCCTGTTTTCGTAGCGCACATAGTGTATTTTTATGAGTTTGCGCTATGAAAACTCCTAGTTGATTTCGTAGCGCATGCCAACTTTAAAACAGTCTTAACACATGACACCTATGAACCAATGTGGGACTAATGATAGTTAAAACAAGATTGTTGACCTTATTTAACAATGGGAATAAGACTCTATCCTATGTTTTAGACTCCCTAAACAAAACAATAGAAATGACTTGACCAAGACTGACTTACAACTTTGAAACCATACTAGTTGTCCAATTTTTTTTTTTTTTTTTAGTGATCACAGTATCTTTGGACTGGCAATAGTCCCTATACTTATTGTTGAAAGCTTGTTGCATGTGAGCCCAGGTGGTGATGCTATCCCCAGGTAAACCCATGAACCAGCGTAAGGCTGCATCTTTGAGAGCGGATGGGAACAATTTCAACTTCTGGTCATCAGAGGTGTAATCATAAGTTCTACATATGACAAAAAACTCGAACAAAAAGGTATTCGAGTCTTCTAAGGCTAGGCCATGAAAGCGAGGAAGAGCAGAGGGGCTTATGTTTTTCATCCTAGCATCCCCATTATTTTATTTGATGGGAAACACACCCTCAACTCTATTATTATCTCCTTCTATGTCTCCAATCCCATTTCTATTTTCAACCATGGTGTAAGTTGGTGGAATGGTCTCTTCTTCTTCCCTGATAGGCTCTTCAAAAATATTTGGTTGTTCGCCTAATGGGTCCTCTAGCTCACAGCCACCAAAGAAGAGGGAAGGTTGGTTGTTTGATGCAGTGGGGGTATTTGGAAAAAAATTCCCTAAGTTGTCTCTACTCCTACGAGGCATGAAAGGAGTTTGTTTTTTTTCTTCTTTAAGGTTTTTTTTTTTAAACTACTTGCATATTGGAAAGAATGCAAAACCAAATTGCAACTACTTGCTAAATTGGAAAGAAAGCACAAGATTGCAACTATTTGCTGAATGGAACTACTTCCAGAATTGGAAAGAAAGCAAAAGATTGCAACTATTTGTTGAATGGAACTATTTGTAGAATTAGAAAGAAATAAGGAAAGAAAGAAAGCAGAAATCACATCTACTTAGACACCTCCCTGGTAATGGTGCCAAAAAGTGACGAATGCTAGTATTGCAACAAGAATGATGCAACTCCTAGGGCTACGAACTTTACTTCATCAACCAGGGGTTTGTACAAACTTGGAGGTGACAGTGCTTTAACATAGTAGATGCAATGGTATAATCTTGTCACTTTTCAACTGGGGTGATAAACCATTAGGGTTTTTCAAACCAATCTTCTATTGGCTAGAAGGAGTCTGATTACCAAATGAAAAAGGGAAAATTATCCTTAATGCAAAAAAGTAGTGCTGCCTATTCTAGGAAATGAAACACTGAATTGGAGGATGCTATAATGTGACATGCAATCATCTAGCTACACATTTACACATTATGCTTGCAAAAGAAACCTAACTTAACCTTGTTGATAACATGTGATGATCTAGATTAACTGAGCATGGAATCTAATCTAAGAAGTATTTTGACTGTTACATGCATGCGCTAATTTAGAAATTGCAAAAAAGGCTTTTTTTTTTTAGTGTTATGAATGCAAATGCTAATTTTCACTTGTTGTTTGGCAGGGGAGACAATTATGGAGGGAAAGGTATGGACTAGTCTCAAGGGTATGGAAGCCAAGTGGAGGCCTAATCTAAGCTCAGATGACAATTTTTGCTAAATTCGGGCTTAAAACAGGCTGCTACAGGGTTTCCTGTAGTACTACTACATGATGTCCTAGTTCTACTATAGGATGCCCTGTTTTACTATAGGAAACAGGTTGAAAGCTTAGGAGATGGTAGGAAAGGTAGAATGAAGTGTGGGAAAGGTGTCTGATGGGGAAATAAGGCATGGATGAGGTGGACTCTATCCAAGGCTCAGTCAAATGCTTCAAGATGGTTGGATTTTCTCAATGGAAATGACAACTTTGCTTACAAAGCAATAATTCGAATTTAGGGTTTAGTGGACCTTGGTAGCATGGATGGACAAGACTTGGATGAGGTGAATGAGCTGAGGTCTCCCTACAAATTAGAAGCTCCTGCAACAATATAAACTCTTGTCTATTCATCTATACATGGAAAATATTCATTGAATGGAGGAAAACTGAGTTATTATTAGCTAATGACTAGGTTCATGAATGGAAGTGATTTAAAACCATAACAAAAATTAAGAGATCAAAATGACAATTGAAAATAATCCTAAGAAGCTCAAAGACAATGATATATTAATTAAGAAACCATAGATTATGCAGTAATCAAACAAGAAATTTGTTTTGGGTTGTGTGAATGGAACCCTAAAGTCAAGATCCTATAAGGAAGATGAGGTGAAAGCCACTCACACAAGCTTTTATGAAGTGTTTACTATCACTATGATATCACTGATCTAACTATCCACAAATGGAAGAAAAGTAATTAATCACCCAAATACTTGCATATTAACAAAACCAAAATCACTTCAGGAGATAACTAGGAATGTAATCTAAGCATACATGTACAAAAAGAGGAACCTTGGCTGCTAGGGTTGGGCCCTAACCCAAGAGCTTCAGCCCTTTGATTCAACTCAATGCTGGATCAAAGGAATGCTTCTCATTTTCATTAAAATATCAAAAGTACATAAGAGTCATCAATCACAATGTCGTAGCTCGAAAATGCCTCTTGGCTAAAACAAAATAAGTCGAATCCTAATGAGGCTCTAGGCCTTCTTATTTATACAACTAAAGCTACCAAAAACTTCCTTAAATTTAGGGAGGCTTGGCTCCCATCTTGAGATCAGCTGGTCTTTAACTATCACTGGCTTGGCTACCAATGACCTTAATGGCTCAGTTGCTTGTAACTTTGAGCTGATGAGATCTGGTGGAGGAATCTTTGAGTGAGTGAGGAGTTAAGGAGGGAGATCCAATCTCCTAAAATCCCTCTTGCTTGTCTACTTCAAGTTCCTGCACTTTAATTAGCCAAAATTTGCTCCAAAACCTGCAATCAATGCACATTAGACCACAAGACATGACATCTCATCTTTACCCTTCTCACTAAGCAAAATATAACAAAACATGTAAAGAAATGTGAGAAAAGTTGATTTTAATAAGCTGGAGAGTGGCATTAAGGTCCATATAATTTACCCATTGATGAGCCTCATCAGATGGTAACTTCATCCACATTGCAATTTGGTTACAAACAAAAAAGTCATGCCACCTCTATGCTTGATGGCCTCCATTTTCTGAGTTGCCCAAACCTGTTAAGTGCCTGGCTAAGCCAAATTTCTACCATATGCTTGAGTCCAGTTAACTCCTTGTAGCCATGGAGGGATTGAATAGCTTAATTGTCCACTTGTGCTACTAACCCCAACACTAACTGGATGTGGCCTATAATACATAGGATTTATCCCTGCACTAGTAGTTGTATAGGGGGTGGGTATAACCCCTGAATGATAGTGGGGGACTTGGATGTTAATCAAGTCTTGGTATGATGGTGTATGATTTTCAATGTGGTCCAAAGTGTTGGACATCATCCTGTTTGCCTCCAACTGATTTGCACCATACTCTTCCCTATCTGTGACCCCTTGTTTTACCAACACTTGTTGAGCCTTTCTTGCCTCCCTCTCTTGCCTTGCCAACTATTTTTGATGTTCCATCTCTTCCCTTGTCTTTTGTCTTTCAAACCTTTCCTTTGCCTGAGTTGTTGTTGTTGCAACATTTGAATCTCTCTTTTCCTTGGCCAAACCCTTCTTTCTCTATTTATATTCCTAAATTTCAGTTTTTCTACACTCAGACTTGAACATTAGGTTCATATATTCTTCAGAGGTGAGTAAATGTGAACTCCTCTCTAACCAAAGATAGTCTGTTGTTGAATGTGTTGAAGAGGCTTTCACTCTCTCCACTGGGAGTTTTAGGAACCTACCAAGTATTGTTTGGTTTGTTGAAACATGCTCCTGATGAACTGACACTTGCCTTTCAACCTCAGGGGAACCTGATTGAACCCCATTGTTTTCCTCATTTGGTACTTCATTCTGAATATACTCTTCTTCCAGTGATCCATTGTCCACAAAATAATGAACAATTTCAATGCTCAACTCTATTGGTTGAGAAGGCATTTCCATGCTTTCATCATTGGTGGATGACACATTATGTTTGTTGTTATTCATCATGGCCTCTGCCAACCATGATGGTGGGGTTACTTGGGTTGGCATGCTCAATTGGTCATTGTTGATTCTTGTTACATTCTCATTTGAAACCACATTTGCATTGTCATTTTCATGATCAACTGCCTCATTTGGAATATCACATGCAAAATTAGTAGGTGCTTCAGTGGGTGTGGCAACCTCCATGTTATTGACAATTGGTTCATTATTGAATTGTGTCTCACATACATGTTCATCATCATAGAGGTTCCCTTGAGAAAGGGATATCATACCTTCAACAGCAATAACATCTTCCTACCAATCCACATCTTCTTGGGCATCAACCTGGTCATGTAAGTCCTCTGCTTCCTGACCTTCCACAACAAATGCCTGGCTGCAACTAGTATCATTAATAAGAGCATCAACATTCAGTGGCAAAATTCCAGTCCTCCTAAATCCAACCTTGATATTAGAAGGTGTTAGAGCCCTTTTAAATTATTTACTTGCAAGCTCAGCTAGCTCAAGTATTTTTACCTCGACCCCTAGATTCTTTGCCATCCATGAAGCTCGCTTTGCCCTGAAAAAATTCTTGAAAGGCCCAAACGTGCTGACATCAAGGGGTTGCAATCTGTGAGTGGTATGAGCTGGTAGTGTTAATAGATCACTGCCCAAAGTGTTGGCCTCCTCGATTGTCTGCACAACCATGTGGTTTCCATGGCCATCTAATATTAGTAGGTGTCTATTTTCAAGTGAGACATCACCTAGCACAGATGCAACGAAGTGAAAAAGCCAATTCAGGAAGAGTTCCTTTTTCATCCATGCATGGGTATGTGCAACCATGCATGCACCTAGTTCACAATTTTGTATATAGTTTTTAAGTTGTGTTTTTCCTTTGAATAAATAAAAACTTGGGATTGAAGAACTAGTTGCATTGATACAACAAAATATAGTGATCCACTCCTTGCTCCTAGGCAAAAATTTTGGCACATATTTGCTCCTCTCTTGGCAATTACCCGCATGCCACAATTCCTTCTAGCTTGTAAGTTTGTTTTGTCACAGTTCTAGATATGGTTTGGGGGATAAGAGTGTTTCTCATATGCATGGGAAAGGGTGTCATAGAACTTAGACACAATTGTAGGGTATAAATTTAAAACCCGTCTCTGTCAAGACCCATCGCTGTTCGTAAGACAAGGTCTGGATGCCTTTTTTAAACCCACTCCACCAAGATTTGCTAGGAAACCCATCTTTGAAGGGGTTTGGCCTCCCCTGATAGATTTGAGCTACTGTGGATTTGAGTTGTATCAACTCTAACCCATGTCCCATTTGGGCCATCTCCTTACACCACACAACCACCTCAGCCTCCTCCTCTTCAGTCATAACAGTAACAGGCCCTCTATGCTTTGTATTAGTGAGCCCATTAATCCAATAATGTATGCTTGAGGATGCAATTCCATGTTTTTTGCAGATGCACGTACTGAATATCCCCTGAACTCTATGTCATCAATTGCACCTAGCATGTCTTCCTTTGTCCACCCTCTTATGGCACTGATCTTCTTAGTTGAGCTTGCACCTTGTATTGTGGTTGAGGGTGGCTCTATGGTAGATGGCTGGATAGTAGGATCTGCCACCACATGAGAATTCTCAACATCATTGCATGGAGAATTGGAAACAATGACATCAATGAAAATTTCCTCTTCCGTTGAAGTGCATCACAATTGGGCACCCTTGGTCCCTCACCTCCTCCTGTTCCTTATACGATCTACAATTGAAACTCGTGGAATGGTTGCAACAACATGCATGTTAAAATTTATTTTTGTCAGTGGAAGTTGTTTCAACAATAGAAACTCAGTATTATCTGAATAAGAAATTTAAATATGAAAAGGGTAATCAATAATTGCAACTTGCATAATAAAAACTCAGTCTTATTTATTTCTTGAAATTTAAATATGAACAGGTTAATCAATACTTGCAACCTGCATATATTTGAATAAGAAATTTATGTGTTTGCATCGACTTGAATCTCCATCCACAGGTTGTAGTGTTTGACCATATCTTAAAACACTCCAGTTCTCTACATTGTTAGCTACAACTGCTTCCAATTCTGCCATTCTTAGAGGCATGACAGTTATTGCATACAAGCTGCCAAATTGTTGTGATTAAGGAATGATCAGGCCTATGTGTTTTGACTCATATGCTCTGTTATTTTTGTCTCTGTTGTCTTTGTTTGGCATGATTAATTTTTTTGTCTCTATTGACTCAGATGCTATGGTTTTTTCTCTACAATTTCACACACAAAATCCGAATTTCACACATAGAAGCCTAATGTTTGTCAAAATTGGAGATAAGGATTTGTTTAAATTTGTGCTTCACAAGAATCTTGGTAGGTTTTTTTAGTATCTATAGGCCTATATTATACTTCATTGTCCTATTAATAAGAAAAAAGGGAATAGATAACATGTGTGAGGAGGTTGCTATTTCCTTTCTTAAAAGTTAAACATGGAGATTTAACTTGGCCATTTCCATGGTGTTTGTCAATTTAAGTATCATTATCTATTTCTTCCATTGTGTTGTTTTAGGTTTTGAATAGCTATTGATTGTGATATCGATATTAAAAACTTCTTTGCATAACGCATCAAATTTATAGTCCTTCACATTCTGCTTTTACATTATGGATTGATGTTGACTACCTTTGTCCTCCACCACTTGAGCAACAAAGGTCTTGTTCAACCAATATAACTCAATAAGTTTAAAACTCTTGGTGTCTTTGGTTCTTAAATAACTAGTGTCCAGGGCCCATTCATTAAACTTTACCTTTAGATATTCATTGGAGAGTTACTGTGTTTTTCACTTGACAACCTACTCAATGCTAGCCACCTCATATTTTCTTGCCATATAGAATCTATAGTGGAAGTTGACAAACATTCTCATAGCATTTGTCTAGTGATGTGTTGTGGCCCTTGTAGGGAAGGGTATACTTTGATAGAGGATGAACTGTCTACGTTGAGCCCACATTTGTTGCATAAAGAGAATGAACATACATCTTTAGTGATGGTGTAGGTTTTAAAGAGAATGAACCCTGTATTTCCCATAATGGCACATGATCTCATCATCCTACTCAAATCATTTCTTAAACTATCACTTGGATGAGCTAGCTTTGCATTGAAATCTCTTGTTCCCCTTCCTTAACATCATTTCATTATGATAACATGTGCAAGATTTTAAAATTAGCTCCTATATGCATGTCAAGGATTTGACATTCATCAGAATAGCCCTACTTTTACAAGGTATTCCTTCATAGGAGGACTTGTATGAGAATTTAAACAAAATGTTTTTTCTCTTCCAAAATGTTGTTGGGTTTTTAGAAGAAACCTGATCTTCAAATTGTTTCTACAGTTCTTGTACCTTTTCCTTGATTTATTTTCTCTACAAATGCTCTTCAATCTTCAGATTAGCCTTGATATGCTTGAGCTCCTGGATTTTTTGCTGCTTTCTTTTTATAGTTTCTGCTACTTGGACTATTGTGGACAATTGTGGAGTGGATAAAAATGGAAGGATGATCTTAGGTTTGGTTTTGGTCTTGCAGATTCCAAGGATGGATGGGATTGTGATAAAATACCCTACTTTCCCACCATCGATTATCATAGATCCATGAGGTTCTATTGCTACAAGGGATGGCATTCCTTAATGCAGGCCATCAGGATATATGTAAGTAGAAATTTCATATCTAGACAATAGTGATCAAAGCATAGAGTTGCTTTAGGTACCTCATAATCCATTTGCATTAACTTATTCCCTATCCCAATAGAAAAATGATTTGTATGAACCCAGTAAATACTGGGGATGATCTCTTTGTTTACAATGTTCAGGTTAGAGCCTAAATCTATCAAATCTTTCAATTTAAAACTTTGGCCCTTGATCTTTATTTTTTATGAGGATGTGATACTTTTGACGTTGTATGGCAAGTATCCTCATTGCATTAAGTCCTTATATATGTTGAGTATCAAATATATTAATGTTTGGATTTCCATTTTCATCAAAATCTTCTAAAGGAGGCCGCATTTGTCTAAGTTGAATGATTTGTTCTTTTAATTCATTTATCTCTTGTCTGGCCCAGAGATCTGTTTGATTCTTTTGTTCTATCCTGTCGATTTTCGCTCTGAGTACTGTGACTTCTTTCTTTAGAATATTTATTTCTTTGCCTAAATCATTCATTGTAAGGGGTTGTGTTCTCTCATTTCTATTATGTCTTATGAATGATTTGGTATTTCTTTCAAAGCTTGCATCAACAAAATTAGGCTTTCTACCTGTGGGGCCAGGAATTTATGAGAACTTACAAGATTTCGCCATTGTTTTAAGGAAGGAATACAAAAGAGTTGTCTTCATATCTCCTTCAAGCAAAGGTTTTATTTGAGACATCATTTATGCATCTCCATCTCCTCTTCCTTGAGCCATACAAACCTTTAATTTTTTTCCAGCAATATTTGGTTCTTCATCTAAGCTTTCTTCTTCACTGCTGCAATTAATGCTTTCAATATTGCAGTTACAAACATGAAGATATTTACAAGAACAATGATTAGTAATCAACAAGGCTTCTTGTTGAATCATTTAGATATATCTTCAGAATCTATTTCAAAGTTTGAAGTTTATTTACTTGAAGAACAACATCCTTCATCTAGAACATGGACTTCTTCTCTTTTAATATGAAAAGGATGATGTAGACATTGATTTGTATTGTGTCTGTCTGAGCCACACCTATTGCAGTGAGCAAAGAAGATCTGTTGTGAACTTTCTACCTTTTCATTGATCATTTCAAGTCTTTCTTGTGATTCTTTTCCTTTAACTTTGTTGGAGGCTTCTCCTTGTGGGCATCTATTTCTTAGGTGGCCTAATTTCCCACACAACCAACAAGTAAGACTTTGTCTAGAATTACTTTGTAGATTACATTTCATGGAGCAATGAGAAAAAGCCGCGAGGTCCTTGAATTTGTGTTTTTTGGGAACTAAAGTGCAGAAGGTAACATCAAGAGCTTTCATGATGGTTTTCAATCTCCTTGATTCATACATTCCTTGCTAGATATCATATTCGATTGTTGAATAGTAGGCCTGCAAGGCTATGACAAAAGATTGTTCATTATGTAGACTATGACATTCATTAAGGATTCAAATCTCTTCTATTGCCTATACCTAACGCTAAATCCATGCCTAGGTGACTGTTATGAAGTAAAATGGTCTCCTAAGGCTACATTCCTGATTTTTAAAAATTCATCAACGTTTAGTTATACTGTATACATGAGTGAATGACAAATTCATCGACTACTTATTGAGTTGTGTTGAATGACAAGGTCGTTCTCTCAAAGATCAAGTGGGATTACCTTATGATTGATGCACATATCTAATGGAGAATAATAGAGCTTCATCCTATGCTACTCTCTATGGATTAAGTACCAAATAAGTGTTAGATTACTGGAAAGTCGCATAGATTTTACTACCTCTTCCACTTCTTTGATAGATATCTCTCTTCAGAGAGCCTCATTTTTCTCTTAGGTAACCAAAGACAGAATGTGATGGATTATTTTTTGTATAACATTTGAATGACACAGAAGCTAAATATCACACACAGAAGCTAAATTGCATGTTGGGCATGATGAATTTGTTTTCTGTTGACTCAGATGCTATGGTTTTTTTCTGCAATTTCACACACAGATGCTAAATTGCACACACAAATTTTTCATATGGTAAATTAATTGAAGGTTTGGAAGATTAAAAATAACAGAAAAAATAAAGGAAAAAAATGAAATTTATACTGTAAATTAATGGAAGATTTAAAAAAATAGAAAGAAAATACTTGAATTATTCCAACCTAATTACAATCTGTACATTATATGATTGAGTGAATCCAACTGTAGATGAGTAGAATGAAAGGTTATGAAGCAATTGTGAGGTGGTTTTATAGATTTCTGTTGTTGAATTTGATTGGAAAGGAGGATTGACATGGATTGACTTTTTCCAAATTCAAATCTGTGTTGTGGATTGACATGAATTTAAACACATAATACTTGCTGGTATTTAATCGAATTGTACATATCATTCTAAATGTATCATTTACAAAATGCATAGTATGATCATGTGGTTAAAAAAATAGTGCTCCCGGAAAAGCTACGGATGAATTTTTGATAGGATTCACGTAAATCTCACATATTTTAATGGCGTTGTTTAACGGGTGACGTTTTTGTTCGGGTGGTGAATTTTTGGTTGGAATTTGGTAATTTTTTTCAAGAAATTTAATTATAAGAGTATTTGTATCATAAAATTCTGGTGGAAATGGTTTCAACACCATCAAGAACAAGGGGACCTAAAATTCTAAATTTTAACAACTATAACTTGGAATTTTTTTTTATCAAAATCATTCAAAATTTTCCATTATTTTGAGGGCAAAAAAATCTCCTTCTTTGACTTCTCTTATTAGTCCCTGCCCTAAGGCAATAGGGACTAATATGAGTAGATGTAAAAAAAAAACAAATACTTAACCCAAAGTCTTGTTGTATATGATTTAATTCACTTTTGCTTTAGCCTATTGAACACTAAAGGTTTTCTCTTGAATCAAAAGCTAAGAGGTCTTATTTGGTCTCTTTTCGAGGCAAAGAGCAATAAAACTTAGTGTTAAAATGCATATTATTGAGAATTTTTGGCTGAATTGAGTAATGCTAGCATTAATGTAGCATTACCTAGTCAAAATTAAATGTTTTGATTGTGCATGTGGCTACTGGCGCACTTGGCTTTGTGATTACACGTGGTTGTTAATATTAACAGTTGTGCGCACCTGGGTCTGGCTCTGTGATTACACGTGGTTGTTAATATTGATAGTTGTGCTGACTGAATTTTGTTAAGGGGTTTGGGTTGCCTGATTTCGTTGCTGCAGTGATCCACAAGTCGGGTTTGAAACATTGCCTATGATTGTATAGAGGCCTGGATTGATAGGATTTTCGGTATTTCGTGGGGATTTCCTACAGGAAGTTAAGAAATATTTATTCGCCATGCGCCCGATACCCCTGCTTCATGTATGGTATGCATTTCTAGGGTTTGTTTATGCTTTATTCACGTGTTCTGGAATCCTATGATGTCGCCATTTATGAGCGTCTGTGAATTCTTTGTAGAGGTAAAGAAAGAAATATCTTTCTCATCAGTGTTATTCATCCATAAAAGATTGAGATTATAGTAGATGTAAACTTCAATTTAAAAGACCAATCTAGCAAAATCATTTTTTTGCTGTAGAGGTAAAGAAAGAAATATCTTTCTTATCAGTGTTATTCATCCATAAAAGATCGAGATTACAGTAGATGTAAACTTCAATTTTGCAAGATCAATCTTGCAAAATCAATTTTTTGTTTTGAAAATCAATCTTGATTGGAAAACAAGAATTCATCACTCAATTTAGATCATCAAGTCAAAGCATGAGGACCTAGGTAGTTATTTGGATTTAATTCTATTGTATCTTTTTCTTTTTTCTTTTGGTTGCAATGTGTAGTTGATTTGTTTCAGAATCGGGAAAATCTTATTCACATTTTAGGTTCTACTTCCCTTTTTAACTCTGGAAACTCTGGAAATTTTTGGTCTGCATGCACTTGATAAGTGGTTTTTTATTCTTGGAGAGGAATACGGGAACCTATTACGACTCGCTAGGGTTAAAGAGATGGTAGGATATGCATAAGAAACGCTGTCGTTTTGGGATGAAGTGAAAGCCTACCTTATTTAATTTACTCATTTTAATACAATAGCCTATCTTATTTAATTAACTCATTTTAATACAATTAACTATAAACTACATAAATAAACTAACATTAATAACATTAATTTTAAAATAATAATAAGCTATTAATCTTTTATAACTATTTAATTTTTGATATATGTTTTTAAGTTAATCATGGTAGACTATTAATTATGGTAGGCTATTAATTAGGTTCCTCCTCACACTACATTTGTATGGAACATGCAAAATTAATTCACAAAGAAGACCATTATTTAAAAAGAAGAGTAAAAAAAGCAATTGAAATAGAGAAATCATCAAACAACATGAACAGAGATGATGGTCTAAAACTAAGTAATTCTTGGAAACCCTTATTAAAAATAAAATAAAACATAATTAATTTTTAATAAACATTCATACATAAATATTAATATTAATGTTAATCATAACTAATAAAGTACCTTATTTAATTCACTCATTTTAATACAATTACCTAAAAACTACATAAATAAACCAACATTAACTTTAAAATAATAATAAGTTATTAATCTTCATAACTATTAAATTTTTGATATATACTTTTAAATTAATCATTAAACAATAACAAACATTTATATATAATATTATTAATGAACTAGACATTTATATATATCATTATTAATAAACTAGAAATTAAAATCAAAACATCCTTAAATTAATCATTTTTATAATATAACATTATTAATAAACTAGAAATTAAAATCAAAACATCCTTAAATTAATTATTTTTATAATATAACATTATTAATAAACTAGAAATTAAAATCAAAACATCCTTAAATTAATCATTTTTATAACTATTTAATTTTTGATATATGCTTTTAAGTTAATCATTAAACAATAACAAACATTTATATATAATATGATTAATAAACTAGACATTTATATATAACATTATTAATAAACTAGAAATTAAAATCAAAATATCCTTAAATTAATCATTAAAATGATAATCAATTAAGCAGATAAAAAGTCGACAATGAATTTTTCTCATTAAATTATTAACTATTAACTATTAACTATTAATTGCTCCAAGCATTCATGCTTTCTCTTCTCAAAATGCAGATTACAGCCCTTATGATGGACTCACTTAATTAGTCCGAAATGTTGGTTATAAAATGATAACATGTTTTTTCCACAAATATTTTTGAAATTATAAATGGTCTCTGCAAAATCACATCAATGCAAAAACAACATAGCTAAAATTTCCATTGAGTATGACAAAGAGAATCAAGTGTATGTCATTAAATTTCATATTCATGGAAATATCATATAAATTTTGTTATTATTATTATTATTATTGATGATAATACAGGCGTCCAATCTGGACTCCTTTATGGATTTTAAGCATTCTAGGAATCTCAGAGTCTATCTTTACTGTAGCATTGAGTACTTGAAATTTACTGTAACATTGAGTACATTTTTTCATGGAATTAAATATGCTAGTGGATTTTTTTGGGATTCGCTTCTGATGGTATCTATATACTCCTATTACAGTTAACAAACAATAGATGAATTAGAATCTAAGTGAGAAAACCTTCACAGTGAGAAAAGGCCAATGATTATATGTTGAAATATTCTTTTGCAACCCGTTAGATGTATGTATATAGTGATTAACTCTTTTTGGCATATCAAATTTTATTATTTCGTAAATGCACTTGCATTTTATAAATGTCTTACAAACTAGCTAAATTTTATTATCTATTGTAAGTGTATTCAATGCCCATATGTCAACCACATTGGACACCCATGTTTTCAAATAACAGAAACCTCAAAGAGTCCAATGCTAAATTGTCTCTCCCTTCAGTTTAGCATGCTTCTTGTAGTAAAATACATGCAGTGAACTCCCTCTTAACATGGGAACATTACTGAACTCCATATGGCAATTTTCAAAAGCCAATCAACAGTCAAAAGTCCACTGGTTCCAAAGGTTACAACTGCGAAACCAACAATATCAAAAAATTCATCCCTGATAGGGGGTATGATTAATACATAAGAGATTGGCCCAGATTTTCAAGTCACTGCCAACCCCAGTTGACATTGTAGTCACAGCTGCAGAACCTATGAAACGGTAAAATATTAATCCATGTTTCCTCAAGCTGATATGTATACAGTCTATCGCAATTTATTTTTCTGACTGGGGAGTATAATGTTTGGATTTCTAATGTAAAAACTTAATGTGGCAAGCTCCTTCCATCTTCCACTGCAATGAACACGAGTGGAAATACTCCAGAGAGTGTCCCTGTGTTTAACTCTGGTCTTTGATGGTGGCTTTAATGTTGGCATTCGTTTTAGATTCAATAAAGATTGCTTTGGACTCTTGTCCATAGCATTTGCAATCAACCAACAAATACCCGAGAGTAGTTGTTTTGGAGTGCTCCAGCTCTTCAAATTAGTGCTTTCCTGCAACTCTAGACCTGCCACATGGACATCTGTGACATTGAACTGAGATGGTGCTTCTTTTCCATCCTTCATTTCTTCAGGGATTCTATCATGCACTATATCTGACAGTCTCCTTTCTATTACGAGATGTGGAGACTGTACAATTTGTTTTGCTTATACTAAAGCCATCATAGGAGCTCCCACCGGTTCATAGCTCCGAAAAGGATCATGTAACTGAACTCTCAAAATCACTGTCAAAGCATTTCCTATGAAACCCTGTTTCCCAATGCCAATATCAACCTTATCATCTTTGGTATGCCTTCTAATGATTGACTCTTAATGAACACCAGTGTGAGCGGCAAGGATCATAGAAATCCTTTCCTTTGTTCCCTCGTTATCCATTCGTGAATTTAGTTGGACCCACTCGTCTAAGGTAATGGCCATTTCCAACAAGCCATCAACATTATTCTTTCCATCCTTTGCATCTAATGATTGCAAACCTGTTGTTCCATGTTGTTATTCGTTGAAGTATTATTTTTAATCATTTTTTTCTATTTACAATTTTTCCTGTATATGAAATAATCAATTTTTATCTCGGTAAGCTAAGAAGTAAAGCAAGCTCAAATCTGAACTCTTACATGTTGCTTTACAACAGCTAGTCTATTGCACTACTGCATAGTTTGCAATTGCATTATCCGAGGGGAAGAGATCAGTAAAAGATACAACAGAAGACCAAGGTATTTGCAAGGGACCATTCGTGAAGGGATGGTTGGATTTTATTCTATTGTTAGATTAAGGCCTTGAGAGACTCTTTTTCTTCCGGTCCCGTAAATGGATTTTTCCTTCCATCATTGGCAAACCCCACAATTTTCTTTCCCCATAATGATAAGCCTATGATTATTTTGTTGTAGGATACTGTGGGTTGTGGAGACACTTTCATTGGCAGTCTTAATAAATGTCTTAAGGATTGTGATTTTCTTCTTTTGGCTTTAAACCAACCCAACCCAAGCAAAGAAGCATGGATGTTGTTAGAGTAAATTCAGCGCTAAAAGACTAGAAATGATAGATTGATGATTAGTTACTGACTTGTCTTCCCAAAAGGTCTACCTCTCTTCCACCCTTTTTCTTTTAGTTTTGGCATGAATAGGCTATCATTTCTAGTCCTCTAGAATGTTTCAAGCAATTTCTCCTTTAACTCCAGGTATAATATTTGTCTATTGAATAGATTAAAGTAACACTTCTCTTAATACAATTATTACTGAGGCTTTTCACTCTAATTGGAGGTTTGTCCTTGATAAAGATGCAATCACTTTAGGAGATTCAAACCTTCTAGAATACAAATATTGTATTATCTCTGTCATGAATTGAATGTTGTGTCTTAGCTTGCTAGTGTCCTTGTGTTAGTCAAGTTCTCATTTCAATAAGAAAGAATGCCGCACCTCCTCATTGTATTTACATTAAATTTATAGTTGTAAAGTTCATTGTTACATGACACAAGTAAAGAATTCCACACCTCATTTTATTTGCATTAAAGTTATAGTTGTAAAGTTCATGTGTTCAATCTATTCACATGACACAATTCTATAGCTAGATGGTCCATGAATAATATTTTGAGAGATTTTATGCAATTAATAGTGTGTAAGTCAAAACATCATGTTACATATTGCTTTGAAGAAAATACTAGTATTGGGAAACTCCAAACTTGTCATACACTAGGCCTAACAACAAAGTGAAGGTACAAAACTTCAAGTTATAGTTTATCCTTTATCAATTTATTAAATGAGCAAATGCGTTTCGAAATTTAAATGGACATCCTTCTCACATATCTACCAAAAATTAAATGTCACAAAAGATAAACTATCTAAAATGGTTGTGTCCATTCATGTTGGATCTTTCTTCACACATGAATTTTATGAGAATCCTCAAATTCAAGACTTCTCCTTTTCCTTGCAACTTATAATCATGCATCAATTCTATAAAGTGATGTTTTTAGTGTGGAATTTATTAGTGAACATTTGACAACATCGTGTTTTGGGAACTCTATTCAGTTCTAGAAGAAGTACTAGAGCAAAAACTTAGAGTATCAAGTTGAATGCAAGAAAACTGTATCAAGTTGGAGGAACATTGTTTTTCCTTGTACTAGTAGGATGCTTCTGAGTAACAAGATTCTTTTTTTACATAATTGAGCAGAGCCTCCATGTTTCACATAATTAAGCAAATTTAAATATTTTTGAATGGAGGGGGAATTTATTTCACAATTTTGTTTTCATTAGCAGGTAAAGCACATGTACATCAAAGAAAATAAGATGCAAAACATAGGTTAGGTTATGTTGTTTTATTTGCATTTGTCACCATTATGAACTCCAATAAGCTTCCATCCACAAATATAGTTGTTAGGGAGAATTAGTACATTTTTTGAGGATCATCCTTGTAATCTGATTTATGAGAAGTGGGATTCTCTGTTTACATATTTGAGTAGAGCCTCCCCAACAAGAGAGCCTAATTTGGATGTCTCTGGTTGGTGATGTAGCCTGGGTTCGAGCAGAGCCTCTCCAACAAGAGAACCTAATTTGGATGTCTCTGGTTGGTGATGTAGCTTGGGTTTGAGTGTCCTGATGGGGCTCAGAGTGAGTATCTCATGGGAAGATGCAACAATCAAAGTTTCGGGTTTTGGGTTTTCTTAATGAAGGAAGGAGGCTCCGACTTTGTAATTTCATTATTTCCAGAGACCAAAGTTGTTGGATTGCTTTGTGAAGATTTAACGAAATCATCCCCACGAATAACATTATTAATTTGTGACAGGATATTGAAGGCTAGGCTTTCCAACACCCTGGAGTAGCTTTCCAAAATTAAGTGGCCAATATCCTGCAACTTCATAATGCATCATCAAGATTAAGAGTTAGAAATTGTTTCCTATAAACTATATATAGTAGAGTCTTGTCTATAATTTTAAGTTTACTATAGGCATAGTAAGATTGTTCTATACATTTGGCGAGATTGTTCTCATACATTTGGCATTATAATGTCAATTTATTTGATTTAATTTAACTATGTATTTTATGTAGAAATATTTTATAAAATTTTAAATTTTAATAATATTATGATAGGATTTTTTTTGTAAATTTTAAATTTTTAACAAATCTTCTTAATTTCTAATATGAAAATTGTAAAGCTAAGATACTTATTTTCTTTGCAAACAAAACTGTAAACCTAAGATACTTATTCTCACATTATTAACCTCTTTCAGTGCCCTGCTATATTTTCAAGGCCATTCTGAAAGGCCTGAGATTGCTCTGTCAACACCCAATTAATTCCTCATGGTATTCTGAAACTCCTCCATACTAAATCCTCAGTTCTGAAGTGGTCATGTTCTCATAACATATTGTCTGGTTTGCTGTGTAATAAATGTGATCATTTCATCAGCCTCATTTCGATGCACCCTGGGAGGGAGTGCATGTGCATATATGCCCAGAAACTTAAACCTGAGATGATGTTGATTTTTTCTAATTTACCATCATCATAATACTGCCATACTTGAATACCTCTACTGCAATCATACCTCTACTTGATTTTTTCTGGCTTAACATCATCATGGCGCCCTGGCAGCTGAAGGTAAAGTGCATTATCATCAACAAAGAGTTGTAAACTCTGCATTCACTTCTGACTGTAACCGTGCAATGTCAGCAACGTTCATTCTAGCTATAATCGTTGAAACATTAACTGACTGTCAACGCATTACAGTGGAGAATTGTGCATGGAAGTTGGAAGTTGTACATATTCTGAGTGTTCTTTTCTGATTGTATAACTTCATTTACTAGGATAGCCATACTCCAGTATTTCTCATTCTGTTTTGCTACGTTGCTCATGTAGAGCATTTACATTTGCAAGCATACAACCTTTGCTTCATTTATGCAATACCCAACCTATAATTGTCATTTTTTCACCTCATCAGAACTAGAAAAATCCACTGTGTTTGACATAACCACTGTTCAACTCGCTTTCGCCTTTGATCTACCAATGCACCCAAAAATCCTCTGAAAATAGAGTGCCATCATTCACCATCATTTCCTTTTCTTGGCACAACAATTTATAATCTTGACCTGAGCTCAGAGAAAATGCTTCTATCTGATTGTATCTTGAGTCCCTCGATAGCTAGAGCTTCTATCTTCTCCATAGCTGACGGGACTAGTTCTTCAAGTGAAATAAATTCATCAACAGATAGATGGTCAAACCTATGATCTGATCTCGTGTCTCGACCTATTAACTGTCTGCATGTCAAAGCAACAAAGATAAGAAACATTGTTGAATAAGAAGAGCTTACTTGAATATATTTTAACAAGATGTGTTTCTCTGAATGTTGTACAAATATTTAGAGACAAAAATAAAAAAACAACAATAGCATTAATTTAACCCAGTTTTAGATATGTCAAGAACTTAAGCCCATACCTTGCTTCTAATGCTATTTGTTGAATAGTTTTCCCAGTGATGTTTTCAAGAGGCATCATTGCTTTAGCTTGCATAGTAAGTCTTTCAGCTCCAGGAGAAGCTAATCTATGCAAAATATCAATAACACTAGACCCCATTTCAGCAGACATTACAAGAGGCTTTGATACCTGCACGATCAATCTTCCCTTGCTTTTACTATTATCAAATTGAGAGGGCCGTCTAATCCACCTGAAGGACCTTTACGAGAATTTTTAAAAGCTTTTACATCCAAACCCCACTTTTGTATATGTGCTTCTGATTCTACCACCTATTGTGCTTGTCAACAACACCCCCCCCCCATTTATTAACGTTAGTAGTAAAATATTACTTTAGTAAATGGGGCTTTCAAAAAATGTATATACTCAAAAAATCAATCCTAGCATGTAGGTATTTCTTTTATTTTTTAGAATAAATCAAGATATCAAACAAAACCTATAAAACCATTAAAATGCTACTTTTTCTTATTTAGCATGAAATGCATCACAAACAATACCTTTCTAACCCACCATGATCTACGATGAAACAATCAAAAAAGAAAATCTATATTCAAAAAATGGTCATAATGTTAGAAAGTCCTTAAAAGCTTCTTTAAAAAGCTAAAGTCTTGCATTGCAACATCACTGTTTATAAAAGCCTTCTCTTAAGATGCTACCCTGAAGGATTGCAATCTACGAAATTGCGATGTTATAATAGCCTTCTCGCATCGCATTTCAATCATACGACACAAGCCTCAACCTAACATAAACCGATATTGTGAAATGCGATCTCGTCTTGGACCCACCTCTTAATCTTTCCACCAACACATGCGGAGGTCCATTATTCGTTAAAACGAATCTCAACAAGTGATGACGCTTGTTTCTCGCATCTCGCATTTCACACAAACTCAAAAAATGGTAAGTAAAATGAAAACAAATTATGCGATATAGCGATCTACGATATTGCTTTGAAAATCGCAAAATCACTATTATCGCAGTTTGAAGGCTCACCACCCTAGGAGATTGTTTCCCGATTTACGATGTGAATATTTATGGACATTCAAGTTAAAGGATAACGGATCATTAGTGGGCATTTATGAAGAAGTAACTGCATTTATGTGTGAAAGGCCATTTAGAGTGATTTGATATCTTCTTACGTGATTTCAAATAAAACACCTTTATCACCTTTACTGGTTTTCTTCATCAATTCATTCCTATGTTCAGTATCATTTTTATCCGATAAATTGTTCCTCTTGAAACTTTCAGGAAAAAGCCGCAGAACAGGACGCCAAAAGCAATGGTGAAGAAAGGGAAAGCAGTCACCTCTGAGAAGTCAGAAATGACTCCTCTGTTCACAGATACTACATGTAATAAGGAAGCAGGGACGTCTACATGGGAGGCTATGTATCAGTTACTAGAGGAAGAACAATGAAGGATTCTTTAGACAATGATTACAGTTGATGGGCGCGATTCCTTTGATCCTTCCATAACTGAGCTTGTGTGCTCATTTTTGCACCAAATAGCCGCACGACAAAAAATAATCCCTTATACCGACATGGTTAAGTGGATCATTGATGACGCTGATATATCTGATAGAGAATTCAAAACAGGAGGCCAGGAAGTTATAGGATCTTTCACTCCAAATAACCTAAGGCTTATGTACCACCTACCGGAGCCACAGGTTACCTACAACAGGCAATTTGTTGAGAAATTCGTCAAAGAAAATGGGGACCTGGTGAACTACACAAATAATTGGTCAAATAATGATGAAATAATTAAGAAAGACAAAAACGGTATGTACGCCACCGCATCTGTTTGTTCCCCTTTCTGTTTTTCTGCGGCTATGCGATGTAGACTATTTGGCAAACCCGACATTAAAAATTTCTCCTCAGAATGGTTAGCCTTAATAGATGCAGCCATTAATGCAACAATAATATAATGGGCACAAATCCTGTTTGATAATTTAGCTAAAGCAATTATAGAGTATAGAAGGAAAAGGAGTATTGCTTCGAGGGTTTACCCTCCAATTTTCATGAGTTCTTATGTAATGGACGCTATTTGTTTTGGTTCTAAATTCCCTCTTATGGGATGGAAGTGGACTATTCAAGATCCACTTCCTATTCACATCCACCACAAAGACATGTGGGAATCCAATTTTGAACCACATTTTTTCAAGATTTGTCACGGGGTTATGCTTCCTATCCATAAACGAATTTATAACCGAGATGCCCCCAGATTCTCCCAAGAAGCTGAGATAGACATCCTCCCAGTAGCCTGATGGTTCGGGGAAGAGACATTTACATATATTAGAGTATTTGGTAGCATCGCCTCTCCCCATGTTCTCCCTTTCTATGTCCCAGATAAATTAATGGCTAGAGAGATAGCCTATCAGACATGCAATGAAGGAGGGATGAGCAAAACATTGAAGGAGTCAAAGAAGGCCATTTGGCCTCAATTTCCTATGTCATGTGGAGTGTTTGCATTACATGACCTTGGACATGCGTTCAGGGAAGTAGATAATATGTTGTCTTTACGATTACCTAAGTTCCTTGGAAGACAATATGACCCATTCGGTATTGTCAAGGATTTTACCACTATGGTCAAAATAAAGATATTCAGCAATGAGAAGGACCCATTTGATGATGTTTTCTTACAGAAGAAGACCTTTAAAGAAGTGAATCATATGGCACAGATAATTTTGATCAAGAGGGTCTTGAAGCATTTTATAGCTACAGAGAAAAGAGATTATCAAAGGTCCCATTGGACCAATTGTTAATTGAACCAATAAGGGATCCCACTCCCAGTGTAAGCATAGATGGTGACTCTAAGGAAAAATCTAAAACTAATTTTGGAAAGGAATCCTGAGAGAAATCGTCCAAGGCATCCGAGAAGTCATCAGAAAATAGGAAAAGCAAGAGCAAGGAATCAATCCAGGATACAACCCAGTCTGCAGCAAAGATAGATGAACAGACTTCGACCATCAAGCAGACTGAGACCCATACTCCCTATATACAGATGATAAATCCTCGGGTAATTAATTTGGAAGAGGAGTGCAATAATTTCAACAAAAAACTCAACATAGAGGAACAAGCACCGGAGACGCAAATGAAACATCAGGAAACAACTCCCAAAATTATAATAAGGGGAGCTGCGAATACTCAAGAAATAGAACACATTCCTGTTACCCCTACCTCTGAGATTGTTTTGAGGATAGAAGAAATTCCCCCTCTTGATGTATTTTACAGCCCACAACACAAGGCCGTTGTTAAGAGATAGAGAAATAAAAGAAAATTGGAATCCACAACGGCTACCACTCCAGAAAATGAGCTGATGGATGTCCTCTGGAAAGGCTCATCCACCGACCCATTGGCCAACCTCACCAGGCTCTTGCAGTTCGCAGGTACATACGCTACAGAAACCATTGACAAAGCAACAGAGGTACAACTATTGCTTAAAGAAAAAGAAGACAAAATGTTGTCACTCAAACAACAGTTACAACAAGCCAAAACCAACCAACATGTAGAAATACAATTGGATAAGCTACAGCAGGAGTTCCAACAAATGCAATTAAAACATCAAAGTAGCTTGGCAGATAAGGAGGCACAGATACAGAGCATAACAGATCTACATAAGGACGACCCAAAGATTGATCAGTTTGTCACCGAAGCACTCGGCCTCAACTCCTAGCTCACACACCAAAAAGAATTGCTATGCCAAAAAATCTCGTAGTGGAACTCTCACTGTGAAATAAGCGACAAATTAACAAGCCAAGTTGTGGAAATGTGACTTGAATATGATGAAATTCTTAAAAAGGTTTCAGATTTCATAACTTGGAAAAATTCTGAAAATGGGAGAAGAGCCGACATGCCCAAACTGGATGAATCACATAAGGAGATCTTATTTGCAAGTTGGGGTTCTCGGCTCAAAGAGGTAGAACAGGCAATAGAGGATGCGGCAGCAGCGGCAAACAACGTCATTGAAAGTGTAAATGAAAATTTGCATAGTGCTAATCTTGTGGCAGAGACCACCCCTGGTTTCCTTCCGAATGCAAAACAACTTGAATTACAGTGGAAATAGGCAGCAGAAGAAAGAGCAGAAGCAATTAGGCAAGTGACCAGGTTAAACTGGGAGGCATATTGGCAATATCTGGTAAAACTGCATAGCCAGTGGATGACCCTGAGATGCCTAATTGTTTCTACCGAGAAAATGGTGCCAGCGCTCATCAATGTCGTGTTTACAGGACAACTGAAAGCCGAAGTCGGCCAACCTACACTCCTCAAGACCATGCTAGATATTTGCGATCTGAAAGATCGAATGCAGGATTAGTCATTATGCACATCTCTATTTTTGTTTTATTTTGCTTAAATTAAGGCAGGTCATTTAAACCTCCTCAACTGTTTTTGTAATAAACAATTTTTAGTTTCATAAGTTAGTATTTAAACCCCTCTCATGCATTTAGAGAGGGGTCCATAAATTTTATTAGAAACATTCTTCAGAACATGCACTGTTGTCCCTTTGAGGAAGTTATAGTGAAATTAATGGAACATGATTTATTTTCTACTTGAATTTGACATCTTCTACTGAAATTGCACTTCTGTACTCTTAGATGACGTTGGATGATTTGAAAGTAGATCAATATTGCTGGAGCACATGAGTAGAACGTATTATAATTAGTACTTTTATCTCTTAATTATTTTTACTTATGCGTCAAGCAATACATTATCTTCAAGTTATTTATGTATGAAAGTGTGAATTTTGATTGCCATTGTTGCACTATTGTATGATGATGATTTATAGTTTATGCTAAATACATGAATGATTTTTATGCGATATATCTCTCATATCATTTCAGCTAACTTTTTATACGAAACGATCATTGTTAAACAGATTCACTTCTTATCGTAATTGAATGATCTTTATTATCAATTGCTTTCAGACATCATTTTAGATCGCATATATCATGTTACTCCCGGGATAGTTATAGTTAGATAAATATTTTTGATTAGGACAAACTGCACATGATTATTAGTTAAATTAGATTAGTTTGAGGCTAAGTATTACTCCAAAAATCTCAAAACATCATCCCGTTAGCACAAGCATAAAAATAGATTGGGAAACTGGTCCCATCATCCCTAGTCGGAGCCACTATTCCAAACGGAAAAGGAGCTGTCCCAAGGTCTAGACTGGGTGGTTATCCCCCTTGTTGAGGCAACGATTTTCAAGCCTTCAACATATTTGGCACTAGAAGGAGGGCCATGACTATGAATGGAAAGTAAATCTAAATCTACAGGCCATTCTAAGAGTAAAACTCCCTCACCATCACCTCCAACTTCTTGTTCGCATTCCAAATCTCCTATTCCCAAGCGAAAAGTTGAAAAGAAAAATACAGAGCCCATTGCTGAAATCCTAAACAAGCTAGGCAGTTCTTCTTCTGAACCCCCTGAAGTACAATATCTGATCCACAAATTGTAGGGGATTTCAATATCTCAAGAAGAATCTGAGTTATCCCAAGGTAGTGTCACTTCTCAATATATCCCATCGCAACTTCTAACTAGAGCACAGAGTGAAAAACTTGGAATCCCACAATTTGAATTCCCTCTACCAAGTTGTAAAAGGGCTAATAAGACACCATCAAAATCTCACAACGAGGTTCTTTCATCATCGTCGTCCATTCCATCCATATCATTGCAAGGTCACACACCCGCTTCCCAACTCCAGATCATGATTCACACAGGTACAGGAGTTGCAACATCCTCTACCCAATCACCTTCAACCACTGGTTCACCCTCTTCTACTAATATCCTAATAATGGCACAGAATCTACCTCAACCAAGGCCATGGACCAACCTAGGAACTGTTAGAATGGCTGGACCTTTGTCCCAATTGCCAGCACATCCAGAAAAATGGTTACCTAAATTTAACACTGATAATGGCATGTTAATTGAAGAACATATAAATAATTTCATGTTGTCCATTAATTTGAATGGAGTTGCAGAAGAAGACACAGTTGTAAGATTATTCCCATATACTCTACAAGGAGCAGTAGGATCATGGTACTTTTCATTACCATCAACCTCTATTAATAGCTAGGATGCTTTTCAAGAGAAATTTTTAACTAAATTGGGAGATGATAGGTTTACAACAACTTTGATAAATGACCTCTCCAATTTGAAAGCTGAACCAAAAGAACCCATTAAGGACTTCAACTCACATTTCAATAAGTTATTGAATAAAATACCTACGGTGTCCAAGCCTAGCGATGAGGTCCAAAATGAATGGTACATTTCTACTCTACCTTCAAACACAACCATCTTCGTTGATAGAGTTGCCAAACCAACGTTAGAAGAAAATATGAAAGAAGCAATAGTTGTTGAAAAACGTATCTTGGCAGTAGAAAATAAAAAAATATTAGAGGAAAGAAAATCCAAGAAAGTAACCTTTAGAGATGATTCTAGGAAAAAACCACCAAAGGATCCTTTTGATCTGGAAGGGTTACAAAAAGTCCTCAAGACCATGTCTAACAAAATGGTTGACATAAAAAAACAAGTAGCAGAATCTTCTTCCAAGAAACCTTTTAGACCATATAAAAGGAATGCCCCAACCGATCCTAAACCTCCAAATGCTATATCGAACGCTGAATCAGATGGAGATGAGGAAGAAGCCTCAAGTGAAGAAAAAACTGACGATGAAGAAATAATGGAATTACAAGGAATGTGGGATTTTATCCTTCCAAATGAAGAGGATCAGGAAGCACTACCTGTTGCCACTAGAAGCAGAAATCATCTTGATCCACCTCAATCAAGTTCAAAATAGAAAACTTCAATGCCACCTCCCAGAGATAAAGTCGTAGGTAAGAAATCTTCACCGAAATCTACTCAAACAAACCCTACCCAATCAGATTCTTCACCTTCATCCAAAACTCTGATAATTCTCGACGAAATGGAATACAATATTATTGAGGATATGAAGAAAACTAGGGCAAACATCACCTTTCATGAGATTAGTAAATTAAAACATCAGCAGAATCTACTTTTGAAAGAACTCAAAGCAGTTCCCACTACCCCGCTTCCTGCCGCAGTAATATCACAGGCCGCTTAGGAAATGGGAAGACCCCCTATTATTTCTGCAAACAAAATTTATCCAACCGACATCGCTCTAATTGGTGGAAGATCTAAATCTCATACTCTGCCATTTCTCCTTACTTTTTAAGTCTTTGATAAAAAATTGCACAACTGTTTAGTTGATTATGGTGCTTCATCTAACATTTTGCCTAGAACAGTCTGCGCTAAGTTAAATGTCTAGCCTCAGAAATCTGCAGTACGAATAGTACAATTAGATCGGTCTCAAGTCGAAGTTGTCGGAGAACTTAATCAAGTAACCATTAGACTTTCATCAAACCCAAAATTTTGTCAAGTCATTGATATACTTGTAGCTGATATTCCTGAATTCTATGGCTTAATCCTCAGTAGGGACTGGTCAGAAAAGCTCCATGGTTACTTCACAACCGACTGGTCTCACATGTGGCTTCCCTATAACGGCAAGCCAAATCAGATAAGGGTTGATCGAGAGAAACATAAAAAATATATAGTGACAGAACTGGAAGGAGAAAATGAGCCGGTAGCATATAAAAATAATATAATAGGAAACTATTCTGTTGAGTCATTCCTAGGGAATTTCAATGCTCATACTTCACCTTAGAAAACTCTGTTGTACCTCAAATAAAAAATTATTCCCAAACAAACACCTCTAAATGTGTGAATTTTGTAGATAAACCTGTACATAAATCTTTATTTTGGAAATTGTTTTTTGATGGATGTAGATCCAATGTGGAGCAGGGGTAGGATGCATATTAGTTAGCCCAGAAGGGGAAAAGACTATGCTAGCATGTAGACTTGAATTTGATTGCACAAACAATATTGTTGAATATGAAGCATTGGTTCAAGGTTTGTACAAAGCAATTGGTCTTAATATCAAAGACCTCCAAGTGTTTGGAGATTCTGAAATTGTCGTTAGACAAGTAAGAAATACTATACACTGTATGTTAGGACATTTGAAACACTACCAATTGTTAGTCCAAGACCTGACCTCACATTTTACAACATTTAGTATTTTCTTTATCCTAAGACTCCAAAATGCTAGTGCCGATCTCCTAGTTAATGTGGCTTCCAAGCTTATTCCACCAGAAGATTACAACCCAGATCGATTCTCCATTGAATTAATTTTTAGGCCGTCTATTCCTGATAATATCACCAACTGGAGAGTCTTTAACAACGATCCCGATATCGTAAGCTTCCTCACTTCAGAAGGCTCTTATGATGACCAGATAGTTGATGAAGACCAACATGACAACCAACTGAAGCAAGAAACCAACAACAACGCTATACCAAAATCTGTAGTTAAATTGGAAGATTTATACGACCTCAAAGATAGATTCAAACGATCTACTAATTCAAAACTTCAGAGTTCAACTCTAAGGTATGAATTAATCAATCTTGGAACTAACACGAAACCACAAAACATCAATCTAGGTCTCAGACTCACATCGGAAGAAAAATTAGCTTTTATATGTTTGTTGAAACAATATAAGAATGTCTTTGCTTGGAATTACGACGATCTTAAAACCTATGACACTTCTATTATTCAACATACTATTCCTATGACCTCTAATGAAAAACCTGTTCAGCAGAAATTGAGGAAAATTCATCCTAATTTAGAAATACAGATTAAATCTGAGTTAAATAAACTATTAAAAGCCAAAATTGTTTTTCCTGTCAGGCATTCCAGGTGGGTCTCCAATCTCGTCCCAATCAGAAAGAAAAATGGTGATATTCGGATTTGTATAGACTTTCGCAATCTCAATAAAGCTTGCCAAAAGGACAATTTTCCATTTCCTCCTATGGAACATATATTGCAATCAGTTGCAGGCTCAGAACTAATGTCCTTTCTAGATGGTTTCTCAGGTTACAATCAAATCTTAGTCCATCCAGATGATCAACTGAAAACTACATTCATAAAAAAATGGGGCACTTACGCCTATCAAAAGATGTCGTTCTGACTAATTAATGCTGGTGCTACATTTCGAAGAGCCATGGACATTGCCTTCAAGGGTTTAGTAAATAGGTCAGTGGTAATCTACTTAGATGATATAACGATATATTCCAAAAAATGTAGTAATCATCTGAGAGATCTAAAACAAATCTTTGAATGTTGTCAAAAGTATGGGATTTCTCTTAACCCCAAGAAGTCTTTTTTCACATTAAGTGAAGGAAAACTCCTTGGATTTATTGTGTCCAAAACATGGATTCATATTGACCCAAATAGGATTAAAGAAATTTCTAAAATACAATTACCCCATAACAAAAAATCGATGCAATCTTTCCTTGGTCAAATAAATTTTGTCAAATGATTTGTCCCCGACTTCTTAAGAATTGTATTACCCCTTTAGGCCATGATAAAGAAAAATTCTCTATTTAAATGGGGTCATTTGGAACATGAAGCTTTTAACTTGATAAAACAAGCAATCATAAATGCCCCGTCTTTAGCAACGCCAAATTTTTCCAATCATTTCACTTTGTACACTTTCACTTCTGAGAAATCATACACAGCCATATTGACACAAGCAAATCAAGACAAAGCCGAAGCCCCGATTTCTTTCTTTAGCTCTAATTTACAAGGAGTTGAATTGAATTACTCAGATGTTGAAAAACAAGCTTATGTTGTTTTCAAATCAATAAAACACTTCAGACCTTTTCTTCTCAAAACCCACACCAAGGTGATAGTACCATTCCTAGCAGTAAGAAATCTTCTAGTACAAAAGGATGTGGGTGAAAAAAGAGCAAATTGGGTTATGGCTCTGCAAGAATATGACATTGAAATCAAACCAGAAAAAATTGTGAAAGGTCAAGGTTTTTGTAGGATGTTGGCAGGAGCATCGAATATGTTAGAATCACAGCATTTAGGTGACGAGGTACAAATCTATGAGGTAAGCCTTAACGACATTGAATCAACATATGCTGATATAATATTCTATTTAAAAAATGGATATGCACCTCCACATTTGAATTACACAAAGAAAAGAGCCTTGAGGTTGAAAGCTAAACAATATCAAATTGTCAACAATGTGTTGTTTAGAATGAATTATGATTCTGTTTTGCTTAGATGTCTCGAGAAATTTGAAGCAGAGAAAGTATTGCAGGAACTTCACGATGGACCGGATGGCGGACACTTTGCAGGAGATGCTACAACACATAAAATCCTACGTGCAGGCTATTACTGGCCAACCCTATTCAAAGATGCACACAATTATGTAAGGAAATGTAAGATATGTTAGACAGTTGCCGGAAGACAGAAGAAACCAACATTACCATTACAACCAATCAACATTGATCAGCCATTTGAACAGTGAGGATTGGACATAATAGGTGAGATCATTCCTCATTCTTCTAAGCAGCATAAATATATCCTTACAGCCACTGATTACTTCACCAAATGGGTTGAAGCAATTCCACTCAAGGTAGCCAACTCTGAGAACATTATTGAATTTATAGATCAATTTATCATCACTAGGTTTGGTTTACCTTCTGCCTTAATGTTTGATAATGCATCTTACTTTTCAGGCAATGCTATGACAGAGTTTTCTCTTAAAAGAGGTTTTAAACTTAAATATTCTGCTAATTATTATCCACAAGGAAATGGGTTAGCCGAATCCACAAATAAGAACCTTATCAGGATTATTAAACGAACTGTTGATCAAAGTCAAAAGAACTGGCATAAATCTTTAGTGTCTATGGGTAGATCGAATAACTCAGAAAACTTCCATCGGCACTTCTCCTTTTAATCTGGTTTATGGGAAAGAAGTTGTCTTACCAACAAACATAGCTATTCCCTCGTTTTCCTTAGTTCAATTCATCGAAGAAACTCCTTCCTCGTCTATGCAACTTAGACAATTACAAATCCTTAAACTTGAAGAGGAACGAGAAAAGGCTAGAATTACCCATGCACATCATCAACAGTTATTCAAAACATTCTTTGATTCAAATTCCGTATCTTCAAAAAATTTCCAACTCGGAGACTTAGTGTTAAAATGGGATAAAGCCCACAAAGAGAAAGGAAAGCATACTAAGTTCCAACGAATGTGGCTTGGCCCATTCCAGATTGTCGAGCTAATAGGCCCATCAACTTTTCTGTTACAAGATTTAGTAGGTAAGAGAGAACCTCTACTTGTTAATGGGCAGGTCCTAAAGAAATATTTTCCATAGAAGATGATCTCTTCTGATCACTGTATAATATACTCTTTAGTTAATTTTCTTTTGAAATAATAATACAAGTTGAAAACATTTACGTTTGGTTTTACTGAAGGATAGTTTCTCTTTTTAATTTTGTTTTTTGCTTGTATAAGTAGAAATGGTTATGAAAATTAATCTTCATTCATGAAATAAATAGTTGAGTGCTACAGCTCCAAAACTGCCTGTTTTTCTGTTAAATTATCCAATCTTTGATAAAACTTAACTTTAGAAAGAAATTTTCTTTACATCAGTCAGGAAAAGTATCAATAACAAAGCAAATTTTCTCTGCGGAAAAACATCTTTAAACTCTACGATTGTCGTCCAGAAACTCTTAAGGAGCCAATGATTCCCCCCACTTAAGTAGCTTTCAATTTTAGAGTGTAATTCTAAAATATACTTTAAACTTAAAGGATAAGAGGTCTCATCAAGAGTCGACTTACCATGATCATAAGATTATAACCAAATGACATTACCAATACTGAATATCAAAACAGGGTAATGGATTGAGATTGTATTAATCAAAAGACAAGGGGTCTCATCAAGAGCCAGCTTGTTCAATCAAGTTACAAATCAAGTGAATGGCATTGTCAATTTTGGCCACCAAACCAAGACATTTTCCTTTAAGAAATAAAAGAAGAATGAATTACTTCAATAAAATAAAGAAAGCATCAAGTATACTGAAGAATTTATCTGTAAAATTTTATTCTTACTTAAGTGGGATACCGAATCATTGTTGGGTAACAGGTAACCCTGTCGAGGCTATGAATGCCTATTGGCAGCAGAGGCTCTACCTACGACAAATGAGTATACCAAAACTAATCTAACGAGATTCTTTTGCTTTTATCCTTATGACCAAGTAATGACCGATGTAGGTAAAATGACTATCTGTGAGAAAAGGGCATTCAAAATAAATATAGTTAGAGCAGATGTTGTTTATCGATAAACGAGCAATATTACTTACCTTGTATTCCATGCAATTTAGTTTTATTTTCAAAACTATCTTTATTTTAGAAGTTTTAGAAATTTCAAAAAACTCTCAGAGATAACTAGTTCTTCCAAGTGAATCGCCAATTGTTGTGCTTGTCAACAACCCCCCCCCCCATTTATTAACGTTAGTAGTAAAATATTACTTTAATAAATGGGGACCCTTTCAAAAAATGTATATACCCAAAAAATAAATCCTAGCATCTAGGTATTTCTTTTATTTTTTAGATTAAATCAAGATATCAAACAAAACCTATAAAACCATTAAAATGTTACTTTTTCTTATTTAGCATGAAATGCATCACAAATGATACCTTTCTAACCCACCACAATCTATGATGAAACAATAAAAAAAGCAAATCTATATTCAAAAAACAGTCATAATGTTAGAAAGTCCTTAAAAGCTTCTTTAAAAAGCTAAAGTCTTGCATCGCAACATCATTGTTTATAAAAGAATTCTCTTAAGAGGTTACCCCGAAGGATTATGATTTGCGAAATTATGATGGTATAATAGCCTTCTCACATCGCATTTCAATCATACGACACAAGCCTCAACCTAACATAAACCGATATTGCGAAATGCGATCTCGTCTTGGACCCACCTCTTAATCTTTCCACCAACACATGTGGAGGTCCATTATTTGTTAAAAAGAATCCCTACAAGTGATGACGCTTGCTTCTCGCAGCTCATATTTCACACAAACTTAAAAAATTGTAAGTTAAATGAAAAAAAATTATGCGATATAGCGATCTACGATATTGCTTTGCAAATCGCAAAATCACTATTATCGCAGTTTGAAGGCTCACCACCCTAGGAGATTGTTTCTCGATTTACATTGTGAATATGTATGGACATTCAAGTTAAAGGATAATTGATCAATAGTGGGCATTTATGAAGAAGTAATTGCATTTATGTGTGAAAGGCCATTTAGAGTGATTTGATATCTTCTTATGTGATTTCAAATAAAACACCTTTATCACCTTTACTGGTTTTCTTCATCGATTCATTCCTACGTTCAGTATCATTTTTATCTGATAAACTGTTCCTCTTGAAACTTTTAGGAAAAAGCCGCAGAACAAGATGCCGAAAGCAATGGTGAAGAAAGGGAAAGCAGTCACCTCTGAGAAGTCAGAAATGACTCCTTTGTTCACGGATACTACATGTAATAAGGAAGTAGGGACGTCTACATGGGAGGCTATGTATCAGTTACTAGAGGAAGAACAACCAAGGATTCTTGAGACAACGATTACAGTTGATGGGCGTGATTCCTCTAATGCTTCCATAACTGAGCTTACGTGCTCATTTCTGCACCGAATAGCCACACAACCAAAAATAATCCCCTATACCGACATGGTTAAGTGGATCATTGACGACGCTGATATATCTGACAGAGAATTCAAAACAGGAGGCTAGGAAGTTATAGGATCTTTCACTCCAGATAACCTAAGGCTTATGTACCACCTACCAGAGCCACAGGTTACCTACAATAGGAAATTTGTTGAGAAATTCGTCAAAGAAAATGAGGACCCGACGGACTGCACAAAGAATTGGTCAAATAATGATGAAAGAATCAAGAAAGACAAAAACGGTATGTACGCCACCGCATCTGTTTGTTCCCCTTTCTGTTTTGCTGCGACTATGCTATGTAGACTATTTGGCAAACCCAACAGTAACAAATTCTCCTCAGAATGGTTGCCCTTAATAGATGCAGCCGTTAATGCAACAATAATAGATTGGGCACAAATCCTGTCTGATAATTTAGCTAAAGCAATTATAGAGTATAGAAGGAAAAGAAGTATTGCTTCGAGGGTTTACCCTTCATTTTTCATGAGTGCTTATGTAATGGACGCTATTTGTTTTGGTTCTAAATTCCCTCTTATGGGATGGAAGTGGACTATTCAAGATCCACTTCCTATTCACATCCACCACAAAGACATGTGGGAATCCAATTTTGAACCACATTTTTTCAAGATTTGTCACGGGGTTATGCTTCCTATCCATAAACGAATTTATAACCGAGATGCCCCCAGATTCTCCCAAGAAGCCGAGATAGACATCCTCCTAGTAGCCCGATGGTTCAGGGAAGAGACATTTACATATATCAAAGTATTTGGCAGCATCACCTCTCCCCATGTTCTCCCTTTCTATGTCCCAAATAAATTAATGGCTAGAGAGATAGCCTATCAGACATGCAGTGAAGGAGGGATGAGCAAAACATTGAAGGAGTCAAAGAAGGCCATTTGGCCTCAATTTCCTGTGTCATGTGGAGTGTTTGCATTACATGACCTTGGACATGCGTTCAGGGAAGTAGATAATATGTTGTCTCTACGATTACCTAAGTTCCCCAGAAGACAATACGACCCATTCAATATTGTCAAGGATTTTACCACTATGGTCAAAATAAAGATATTCAGCAATTAGAAGGACCCATTTGACGATGTTTTCTTACAGAAGAATACCTTCAAAGAAGTGAAGCATATGGCATAAATACTTTTTGATCAATAGGGTCTTGAATCATTTTGTAGCTACAAAGAAAAGAGATTATCAAAGGTCCCATTGGACCAATTGTTAATTGAACCAATAAGGGAGCCCACTCCCAGCATAAGTATAGATGGTGACTCTAAGGAAAAATATAAACTAATTCTGGAAAGGAATCCCGAGAGAAATTTTCCAAGGGATCCGAGACGTCATCAAAAAATAGGAAAAGCAAGAACAGGGATACAACCCAGTCTGTAGCAAAGACAGATGAACAAATTTCGACCATCAAGCAGACTGAGACCCATAATCCCTCTATACAGCTGATAAAGCCTCAGGTAATTAATTTGGAAGAGGAGTGGGATAATTTCAACAAAAAACTCAACACAGAGGAACAAGCACCGGAGACGCAAATGACACATCAGGAAACAACTCCAGAAATTATAACAGGGGGAATTGTGAACACTTAAGAAATAAAACACATTCCTGTTACCCCCACCTCTGAGATTGTTTTGAGAATAGAAGAAATTCCCCCTCTTGATATATTTTACAGCAAATAGCACAAGGTCGTTTTTAAGAGACAGAGAAAGAAAATAAAATTGGAATCCACAACTGCTACCACTCCAGACAATGAGCCGATGGATGTCCTCTGGAAAGACTCATCCATCGACCCATCAGCCAACCTCACCAGGCTCTCACAGTTCACAGGTGCATACGCTACGACAACCATTGACAAAGAAACAAAGGTACAACTGTTGCTTAAAGAAAAAGAAGACAAAATTTTGTCACTCAAACAACAGTTACAGCAAGCCAAAACCAACCAACAAGCAGAAATACAATTGGCTAAGCTACAACAGGAGTTCCAACAAATGCAAATAGAACATCAAAGCAACTTGGCAGATAAGGAGGCACATATACAGAGCATAACAAATCTGCATAAGGATGACCCAAAGATTGATCAGTTTGTCACTGAAGCACTCAGCCTCAACTCCCAACTCACACACCAAAAAGAATTGCTATGCTAAAAAATCTCGCAGTGGAACTCTCACTGTGAAATAAGTGACAAATTAACAAGCCAAGTTGTGGAAATGCGACTTGAATATGATGAAATTCTTAAAAAGGTTTCAGATTTCATAACTTGGAAAAATTCTGAAAATGGGAGAAGAGCCGACATGCCCAAACTGGATGAATCACATAAGGACATCTTATTTGCAAGTTGGGGTTCTTGGCTCAAAGAGGCAGAACATGCAACATAGGATGTGGCAGCGGTGGCAAACATCGTCATTGAAAGTGTAAATGAAAATTTGCATAGTGCTAATCTTGTGGCAGAGACCACCCTTGGTTTCCTTCTGAATGCAAAACAACTTGAATTACAGTGGAAACAGGTAGCAGAAGAAAGAGCAGAAGCAATTAGGCAAGTGACCAGGTTAAACTGGGAGGCATATTGGCAATATCTGGTAAAACCGCACAGCCAGTGGATGACCCTGAGATGCCTAATTGTTTCTACCGAGAAAATGGTGCCAGCGCTCATCAATGCCGTGTTTACAGGACAACTGAAAGCTGAAGTCGACCAACCTACACTCCTCAAGACCATGCTAGATATTTGCGATCTGAAAGATTGAATGCAGGATTAGTCATTATGCACATCTCTATTTTTGTTTTATTTTGCTTAAATTGAGGCAGGTCGTTTAAACCTCCTCAAATTTTTTTGTAATAATCTATTTTTAGTTTCATAAGTTAGTATTTAAACCCCTCTCATGCATTTAGAGAGGGGTCCAGAAATTTTATTAGAAACATTCTTCAGAACATGCACTTTTGTCCCTTTGAGGAAGTTCTGGTGAAATTAATGGAACATGATTTATTTTCTACTTGAATTTGACATCTTCTACTGAAATTGCACTTATGTACTCTTAGATGATGTTGGATGATTTGAAAGTAGATCAATATTGCTGGAGCACATGAGTAGAACATATTATAAATGGGACTTTTATCTCTTAATTCTTTTTACTTATACGTCAAGCAATACATTATCTTCAAGTTATTTATGTATGAAAGTGTGAATTTTGATTGCCATTATTGCACTATTGTATGATGATGATTTGTAGTTTATGCTAAATACATGAATGATTTTTATGCGACATATCTCTCACATCGTTTCGGCTAACTTTTTATACAAAACGATCATTGTTAAACGTATTCACTTCTTATCGTAATTGAATGATCTTTATTATGAATTGCTTTCAGACATCATTTTAGATCACATATATCATGTTACTCCTGGGATAGTTATAGTTAGATAAATATTGTTGATTAGGACAAACTACACATGATTATTAGTTAAATTAGATTAGTTTTAGGCTAAGTATTACTCCAAAAATCTCAAAACATCATCCCATTAGCACAAGCATAAAAGTAGATTGGGAAATTGGTCCCATCATCCCCAGTCAAAGCCACTATTCCAAACGGAAAAGGAGCTGTCCCAAGGTCCGGACCGGGTGGTTATCCCCCTTGTTGAGGCAACAATTTTCGAGCCTTCAACACCACCTCTAGCATCCTAGCTCATATGTAATTGTGCATGGTCTGAGTTGATTTCTGAAGCTATGATTTTGCAATCTACTCTAAATATACCAAATTTAGATCTTTATATTAGTCCCAACCATGTTTAGAAGTTTGAGCAAACTTCCAGACAGCAGGTACACAAAGTTCAGGTTCAGGGATGCTTACTTCCAATGAAGGCACTCTCTCAAATGGCTTGGGAAGGCACTATTTGGGAGAGTCTAATCCAATTTTAGAACTCGAATAAAAAAAATATTGATTAATCATACTAATAAATTAAGTTGGTAGGCCTCAGAAGGCACTGTTTGGGAGAGTTTGATCCAATTTCAGAACTTGAACAAACAAAATCTTGATTAAGCATACTACGAAATTAAGTCGGTAGGGACTTGTTGCCTCTGCAACCCCTCTTGTTTTAATTGTTAAAGCATAGAATATATTTGAGGAGAGTGGTATATTTCATACTATGTTTTCGGGGCTTGGAAAGATGTGGCAACCTTAGGCTTGTATGACCGTAACTAGTATCATATCCTGGCGGTGCTTTCACATTCAATTTTTTGCAACATTTCTTGTGATGATTTCAACTTTAGGCGGAGGCCTTGAGAAAGAGGTTCTAAGTCAACGTTTTAACCAATAGGCGGACCTCAGTTTGGCATTTTCTCATATAAATCTGGAAACTTTCTTATTTTAGTCAGTTTGTTTTCATTAGTCATAGAGTACAATTTTTTTCCATCAATTATATTATAATAAATGGAAAAAATAAAAAATAAAATATAAAGACAACCATATATAAAACTTGAGATTTTTTTAGGATAAGCAATTGAACTTGATTTTTTTTAAAGGTGTGTCTATTATTAAATAATAATTACTTCCATAATACATGGTCTAGTGTGATTTCAATGAAGTTGGATTTTCCCCTTTTTTTTTTATCAATCATCTCGATGAACATATTAACTATGCTTGTCACTCACTTGATATTTGAAAGTTTGTAACCCACTCTTAGTTTGAGTTTTAAAATAAGGATTTAGGTGTGGTAATTGAAGTGCAAGAGGTTTTTGTTTTTGTTTTTTAAATGAGAGGCTTGGATTTTCATTTTCCTTAATTCGCTTCCATTCATTATGCTAGTCTCAACTACAATAGTCCATCAGATTCGATTTTGGGATCTATCATTGATGCCTATAAACTCTTATAAAATAATTTTTATAACTTTGAACAATAACAAGAAAATCAATCATGGTAGTGATATTAATTCCATAATATGGGGCATTATATCAGGGTTGTGCTTTGAAGGTAATTTTGAAATCAAAATAAGAAAGGTTTAACAATAAAAAGCTTAGTATAATCATTTGACCTTGAATTCTAGTTTCAAGAATATGCCATTCCTAAAATTTGTAACATCTTAATATACAAGGTTAATTACGAAAGTATATTTCCAAATAGCTTGTCCAACATGGGTTCAAAGTTGTTATAAGAGATATCATACTAGCAATAGTCATATAAAAAAGAATGGATCAACATCCATTTTCATTCATATTCCTATGAAAAGGATTCATATGGGCGAAGGAAAAACCACTTAGGATCTTGGCCATCACAAGGTAGAAAAACATGTCAAGGGCATGCATTTTTATTGTGTACAAATGCATTTGTTTTTAACAAGGTGTGTATATTTCTTCTTACTATGTAAACATGCAACCCTATGTACTCACCGTGCATTCTTAACTTGAGGCATAATTTTTTCCGAAATAGGGCATGCATTTTCCTCAATATATTATTTTCATGTAATTTTGTAATATCAACATACAATTACCAACACAAGCCATGCATTTTTTTTCTTAGGGCATGCATTTCCTAGGGTTGCAAAACCTGTCAAGGGCGCGCATTTTTATTATGCAGGCATGCATTTGTCATTTACAAGGTTTGGATATTCCTTCTTACTATGTAACCATGTAATCTCATGTGCTCCCCATGCATTATCAACTTGAGGCGTGCATTTTTCCCAAATAGGGTGTGCATTTTCCTCAATAAACAATTTTCATGTAATTTCATTATGCCAATATACAATTACCAATGCAAGGCTTAAAGTTTTTTGACCATAAATGCACACCATGTCCTCTATTGAGTTAGTTTCTATTGGTGCATAAAGCAATAGGATTAGGGTTTATATTGTTGCATAAATCCCTAATTCAATCTTTTTAGAGGCTCCACATGTAAAAATGCATGGCCACACTTAAGAAATACATATTTTTCTTTCTAACTATGATTTCTCACCTTGTGCAAAATGCAAGTCAGGATTCACAAAAATGCACTCTCGGGTCGTAAATCACCTCTAATTTGAGTGATTTAAGTTTCTGAGGGTGTATTAGATCATTTTACACTTGTATAGATATTTATATTTTCACTTGTAAACTAATATTGAGTGAGTTTCCATGACCACAACCTCGATCATGGCTATATGATATCTTATGAAGGATTTGGGAAAATATTATCTAGGCCACAACAAGCAAGCTACTTATGATTTGGTTGCCATATCCTTTTGTTAGGTTTGTTTGAAAATATTCTTTTGATCATAATGATTTCTTTGTGGGAAAGTGAACTTTACTATGATGACTGACCTACAAGTTGACTATCTTCTCCAAACAATCAATCATTTTAGCCACTTTTATGCCTACAAGGATATCCCAAAGTTATTAGAACTAAGTGAGAAGTTCAAGAAGATAAAAAAAGCATTGGAGTTATTTGTGAAATCTTATTTCTCAAGGTTTTTATCTTTCCCTTACTACAACGCTGGATTTTAACATAGTGTGCAAGGTGCAAAGAGGATGCATGCCTACAACCATTTAACAAAATGTTTGCATGAAATGTTGGAAGCATGTTCCCCAATTGTTTGGCGAAATGAAAACCATAAAATCATTCCCATTTCCTCTTCCTCTCTCATGGGGTCATAGCTCCTCTTCCGCTCTCTTATGTGTATTATGTTTTTTTCCCTATAGAAATGCATTTACATGTGTGAAATTAGTTAAATATATTATATCATACTTATATTGCTTGATTGGGTGTTCTTGTAATATATAAATACAATGCCATATAAAATTACTTCAGATGAAAAAGATAGGATGATTCAAATTTTATTTTGGCATTAATTGCAAAGAGTGATAGGAAATGTTATTTTTCTTGTAGACAATGCAGGGGCTTCAATAGCCTCGAGGGTTAGCTCAATTGGTTGAGTCCCCATTGTTAAAGCACCTTTGCTTTTGAAAGGTCATGGGTTTAATTATCTTGACATTCCCGAGGTCAGGATCCATGGTTGAGTCGACAGGGAGTGATCCCTTAAGGTGGGTCTTCCTGGTACAAATATTTTGTGGATGTAACAGTCATTGATCTTTGGGGTTCGTGAACCACATAGAAAAAAACTAATGCAGGGGCTTCAATAGAAGAATACTTTTAATAGCAACAACTGAAAAACATCATAGGGGCACATTGAAGGGGGGTATGAATATCATCCCTTGGTTAAGTCATTCTTTATATGTTTTTGTATCGATTGTATTTGTAAAAGTTTCAATCATTTTGATATTTGTTACATACGCTAAATTTTATTTAACTATTTATAATTATAAAGAAAGGGTGTTTGAGGTGCGAGCTTGGGAATGTGCTAAGTGGTAGTAGAAATCCAGTTGCGTATGATGGGAAAGATGGAGCGAATATTTCAGATCAAGTAGCTCCTATGGAAGAAGATGACATTAATAATACAATTGAGAATGATGGTATAAATAGATTGATCAAGGACACCTTTGCTCTAATGGATAACAATTTTAATGATATTTAAGATATACCTCTGATTGAGAAGTCACAACAACCCCTTTATGAAGGATTTAGGACAAATGTTCTTGTTGCTATATTGTAATATAATTTGTCACATATACATAGAGGTCTATTTATTTGCTCTATTTTTGGTGTTGATTAATGTGTAAATTAAGGATTCAATTTTTAGGATTAATAGTCTTTACATTAACTAGGTAATTTTTTTATGTTGTGGAATCTTTAGGTGAATTTGTCTTACCATCACCAAATAATTTACCTCACACATATTGAGAATTATCTCCAATTATGAAAGATATTGGAATGGATTATCAACTTACTGATGCATGTCATAATGATCATATTGTATATTATGGAAAATATGCATCGGAATTGAAATTCATACAATGTCAAACTAGTATATATTAAACCGATGTCAAAACTAGTATGTATCAAACCAATCAAGTAACAAAATAAGTGCCTCTCAAGGTTCTTTTTCATATTCCCATAATTCCATGTTTATAGTGAATGTTCAAATGCCAAAGCATAACACATTTTATGTATTTACATCCACAAAACAAAAGTGATGATGGTATCCTTCAAATGCATGAAAATGGTTTTGCATTTAGGAACGTCGAAGAAAGATGGCCAATATTTAAATAATAACCTCATAATGTTAGGCTTTCATTGGAAGCTGACAGTGTCAATCCATTTAGAGAGGTCAAGTTTGTTTACTTGGTGCATCCTATTTTGTTATAAACACCTTCCTCCTTGGATGTCAATAAAGAGGAGCATACAATGTTGGAAATTATTGTTCTAGGTATTTATTTATAATTAATTTTTGAATGTAGCATTTCATTTGTTTTGTTTATTACATAATAATTTCTATCTTTCCCTCTCTTACATACACACACAAAGTGGTATTAATTATGTTTATTTTCAATCAATTAAGTAAGTAGAAAGGTTTTCTTTTCCAAGGAAAAATCATAATTTTCAATTATAAGTCAAAAGTTACATTTTGAATGTGCGTGTGTAGCACTCTGTGATAACTAGCCATCCTTGACTGTACCAAAAAGATACTATCTTTGTTACATAGTGAGGCCATGGGCACTCAAAAATAAAACCAATAAGTAGTCGGTTTGTTTATGAGCCTATCAAAATCTTGGACTATTGTCCACAATACCACTTTGTAGTAACCAACCATCCTTGACTATACCAAAAAAGATTGTCTTTGTTACATAACAAGGCCATGAGCATTCAAAGGAATAAACAAAAAACAACCTGTCTGGATGTATCATAATGAGCCTGTTGAAATATTTGACTATTGTTTGCAACATATTTAGTAAATGAAAAATCTGTCTATATGGAGAATACATCATATGGCAAAGAACCCGAGTTAAACATTAACCCGAAATCAGCTAGACTATGCATAATATCATATATAGGTGCCAACAAAAAGTAACATAAAAATTGGACTTCAGAAGGTGTGCCCTCTATCAAGGGCCTGTGATAGAAGTCATGATCACAACCATTGTTGTGCTCTACTATATGCGAGGTGCCCATAGCAAATGAAACACCCTCTTTAGACAGCGCGTCGGCCTCCCTATTTCTTTCCCTGAAAATGTGACACACAGAGATAGCATCAAAGAATTGTTTTGATAAAAAATATCCTTTAGGGTAGGTTTGAGTGGGAAAATGTGTCATTTGGATGTGTTATTGAACCAATTTACAACAATATGTGAGTCCCCATATATATTAATTTTATGGATTCCCTTCTCGATTACAAATAGCAAAAGCAACTTCAAGTTCATGATATTGGCAAAATTATTTGTTCCCTGTCCTAGACCAAATCTCATCTTGAAGGAATGATTTTGAGTCAAATGGAGAATCACACATCCCCCACAATTTCCATCAGAAGAAGCAGAACCATCGAAGTATGACCACAAGTGAGAGAAAGTAATGACTTCTTCATGTATATTGCGAGAGTGAGGGATATATTCAGAGTCAGAAATTAATGCAAAGATTGCAAAGGATTGAGCAACCGCCTTGTCCAACACTATGGACTTGTTCTAGAAAACTTTGGCATTATGAGCTAACCATATTCCCCATGAGATCAATAAATCTGAGTTTTTTTTGGGCGACAGAGTTCCACTAGTGTTCCCAAGATGTTTGGTATGACTCACTATTCCAATGAAATTTTAAATCCAAAGACACTCAAGATGAAGACCAAACAACAAAAGTGAAAGAACATAGAAGGAAAAGGTGGCTTATAGATTCTGCATTTCTTTTGCATAAAGGGCACCATTTGGCTCAATGATGCCATGTTTTGAGAGATTATCACCAATAGGCACCCTGTTTTCCAAGATACACCACTGAAAGAGGCACGCTATTGTTGGGTAGTCAATTTTCCATAATTTATTCCACCACCATGACAAATTGGGAGGATTCTTTTCTTTAATAAAAAAACATAACCATATTTTTGGGTATAATTTCTATCTATGGCATATACCCAGACCAGGGAGTCCTCCCTGTCCCTGATTCGAACATGAGCTGCATTCAGGCTAGCAGTAAACCCACACCAAATATTTGACCATTCATCTAGAATATGAAGTTGTTGTGGAAGTAAGTAGCAAGTTAAATATATGAATGTATACATTGAGACTCTGATGATGAGTGACTAAAGTTATGGGTTGGCATATGACATATCTAGACCAATAGGGAAAAAGCATTTTCAATTCCATTGAATACTTACATGGACAATACATGATGCCCCAGAGATAAGACATTTATGTGGTATGTAATGTACACATGCACTTCCATAGTATATATTCTTATGAAAATATAATGCATTCTTTTTAAATAATTCCCATGTATATAATTAATATTGACATTAATCCATATCTTGCATGTCTTCATACAAAGAGTAAATTTGTATGTCCAATTTGTGCTCCTAGAATGAAATCTTGTCATTCAAGTAGTTTAGGAAAGGAGTTGCTTCATGAGTATAGGCACTTCCTCCCTAAGAACCATAGATATCAAACTACTAAAAAACATATTTTCAATGAGAAATAAGAAACTGGAATAAAACCACGAAGAATGAACCCTCACTTATGGAAGTTGGAATATAATAGGAATCATTAATGTAATCAATTACTCTATGTAGCATATATAATGTGTTATAATCTTTATTTGTATTGAATTTTGTTTATTATATTTAACAATTATTGTTGTAATTTAATTTAAGTTTCATAAAGGTCATCAAAGCATTAATAATACTCCATGAGGAATAAAAAGGTAACTTATACAATTCAATAGGTTTCAATAAATGTAACATAATCATTATGGAGAATCTTAAATGGAAGGAGCGACAAGGAAAAGTTGTCATTTTTTTGTGACATTGAGGAAACCAATCATGCAATGCAAAATGTGATTAATTCAAATAGCATTGGACACCAAGATAGTCTTCAATGGTTATTTATAGAGCAATAAAGCAATGCTTTAAAGTAAATTGTTTGGAAAATTAGGTTTCCCACAAGATTTTCTATAAACATATAAAATATCTTAACAAGAAAGATGAATTTGGTGGGGTAAAAATTCATGACTAGCATACCTTCATTGAGATAATTAATTTGTTATATTTATACATTGGTATGTTATGGTATGTTTTACCTCTAATGTTTATAATGATTCATTTTTTGTTATAGTATGTTCTACCTTTATCTCTTCCGAACAATGTTGAGAACAACATAAAACAAGTTGTATATAATCTTAGAAAATACACGAGGTAAGTAATGATTTTTATGCAAAATGTTACTTGTGGAATTTATTGACATGTGTTTTACTTGCAATCGAAATATTTTTTTTTGAAACTTGTGATTTGCTTGCATCATGTGTAGTTGGTTGTCATCTAAACAATGTAGGTTTATAATTAACTGTTGCAAACATATTCCTAATAGAGTAGAAAAAAATTCAATGAACCACCAATCCATTTACCCTTGATTAGAGTACAACTATAATTCCTTATCTGAAACTACAAAACCATGAACAAAACCACCATGCACCACAAAACTATTTTTAGTAAAACTTTGTGTCGAAACCTGCCAAAATTAGATGCCATAACTGCCCATTTTTTTTTATTATGGGTGCTACGCCTAAACCCCCATGTAGGGGGGATTCCACCCCCTTGTGAACCCCCTAAACAAGGGGACCTACCAATCCTTGTGATCCCCCTATTACACATCTCACATTGTACAACACATGGGGATAGTCATGCAAAGAATATAACACATATCCAACATTCTCCCACTTGTTGTTTCCTTTGCACACAGGGGATCACTAGAGTACATGATCGGTAATCTAGGGAAATAATGCCTATTGTTTCTCTACACCAAGATAATTTCTCAATTTTCACAAATTTTGTTAACGAATTTGCAACATTCTATAAAGTGTCCACTTTTTCCAACAACACGTTATTGTCTTCAATCATATCTCTCGGGAAGTGATATTGAACACCAATATGCTTTGTATTTGAATAATAAGTTGGGTTATTTTCCACGAAGATTACACCCTTGATTATCACAATTTATCCTTACAAATTGTTGTACCAATCTAATACCTAAACACAATATGTAACCATATTTCTTATTTTCTTGCATAAGTGGGTGCCATGTATTCAACTTTTGTAGTTGAGACTACCACTTTGGATTATCTTTTTCTCATCCATTAAATGCTCCTCGAAATAGGTTAAACACATACATACTTGTAGATGTTCTGCGATCTAGATCTCTAGCCTAATTTACATGAACAAAGCCATGTATGTCTAACACTCTATATAATTTTGGTCTTCCTTGGTAGCACAATTCATAGCTAGTAATGTCACACAAATACCTAAAATCCTTCTTTACTACTATCTAATGCTCCTTCCCTAGTTTTTTCATATATCTACTCAATACTCCCATTGCATGTGCAATGTCTGATATAGTATAGACCATTACATACATCAAGCTTCCAACCACACTGGCATATGGAACATGAGACATAGCCTCTTCCTCTTTCTATGTCATGGGTTACTAATCTGCATATAACTTTACACCTACAAGAATATGTACCTTTATTGGTTTACATTCTTGCGTATTAAACCTTTTCAATATTCTCTCAACTTGCTTCTTTGGAATTAACTATAATTTCTCGTTTTCCCGATCTCTTTTAATTAAGATAAAATTTGTAGCATTGATATCCTTCATGTCAAATTTAAAGGAAAATTGAGTTTTCATTTTCTATATGATTTCCATATCATTTCAAATCAACAACATATAATTCACATGCAATACCAAATAAAGAACAATATCACCAACTACTTTGAAATACAGACAGTGATAAGTACCAATCTTTTGATACCACATCCTTGGTGATTACTTTAACGCATACAGGGAAATTTTCATCCTACATATCAACTCTTTCTTTCCTTTAAAAATAAACCCTTTTGGTTACCTCATGTACATTTATTCCTCCATATCCCCATTTAGGAATGTTGTCTTCAAGTCCATATGTTCTACATCAAAAGCAAAAGAAATATCAATAGATAAAAGTAATCTAATAGAAGTTAACTAGGCAATAAGAGAAAAATAACATAAAAGTCAATTCCCTCTACTTGGAAATAATCTACTAATCGAGCTTTGTATTTCTCCACTTTTGTTTATGCATTTGACTTCTTCTTAAACACCCATTTTCCACCAATGGGATTTCTTTCATCCAACAACTCCACTAGATCTCAAGCCTTATTCTTGTGTAACACTGCCATGTCTTCAACCATGGCCTTTTTCCAAAGTATTCCATCCTCTAAATTTAATACATCCCTAACAGTTGTAGGATCATCTTTAGTAATTAAAAAACAAAAATTGAACATACATCAAGTGGATTATACCTTTTTGGATGCCTTCCTTCCTTAACCAACTTCCTTAGTGCTAGAGTATGTGTTTTTTCTTCTTTCGATTCATGTTCTTCTATAGAATATGATTCATCATTCTTCAATTCATACTCTATCTTATTTAGCTCTTTCTCCCTTGGTAGGAATTTCTATTTGACAACATTGTTGATTTACTATACACAACCTTCTTATTTTCCGGATTCCAAATCTTATAACCTTTCATACCATATTTATATATGATAAAGATACACTTTTTAGTTTCCTTATCCAGCTTACTCCTATTCTACTTTGCAATGTGTACATAAGTATCATAGCCAAATACATCGAGATGTATAGGATAAGGTTTATTATTAGTCCATACCTCATGTGGAGTCTTTTCATCCAACACTGATGAGGGTGGTTTATTTACAAAGTAACATGCCATGTCCACTACCTCTGTCCACAATTTCTATCCTAAATCGACACCACTGAGCATGCTCCTTTATGTTCTCCTTCAATGTCATGTTCATCTTTCATGCAACTCCATTTTTAAGGTTATGGAGTAGTATTCTTCCTTGATATACCACACTTCTTATATGATTCTTAGAATTCTTTCCCACATAATTATCCACCATTATCTATCCTCAACACCTTAATTTTCTTCTCTATATGATCTTTGAATTTTTCAAAGACTTCATATTTCTTCCTAAGGAAATAAATCCATGTATTCCTCATTAAGTCATCTATAAATGAAACATAGTACACAAATTTACCCAGTGATTAAATGGACACAGGTCCAAACACATCACTGTGCACTATCTATAATATTTCCTATGACCTAGTAGAACTTGAGGATAATCTGACCTTATTCTTATTCCCATATAAGCAAGTTTCACAGAAATCAAAATCTAGAAATAAATTAGACATACCTTATACCATTCCATTACCATGTAATACTTAAAGGCCCTTTCCAATGTGTCACAATATTTGATGCCACATCATAGTCTTTTCTTTAGAGATTGCAAGAGATTTTCCTTCTTCTGCTCCACTTTTAGGAACAATTGAATTGTTGCATCCATCACCAATAGTGCTTCCTAGAAACTTATACAATGTCCCAATATAAAATCCTCTTAGGAATACCATTTCTCCTAAAACCATCCTACAAGTATCCTTTTAAAACACTATTTTTACACTTGCATCACTCATCTTGTTTACTGAAATAAAATTTCTAACCAATCATGGGATGTGTAGAATGCCAAGGACTATTGTAATGCTTCCACCCATGAGCTTAAACTTTATTTTTCCACATCTTATGATTCTAGCTATCAAGTCATCTCCTAAGTAAACATCACCACCATCGAATCTTTCATACTTGCAAAACCACTCCCTGTGACGAGTCATATGAAAATATGTGCATCAGTTAATCAATCATGCCTCATGACCTACCTATGTACTTGAAGAATCCAAGTACACATCATCTCCATCTAAGGTGGTTTTTGCTTCTACAAAAGAAGCATATTTATATGCCTTCCCTTTCTAATAAATTTTGAATTTATAATCTTTGTTATAATGCCTTTCTTTTCCACATCTCCAACATACTGTTGTAGCAGCTACAACAACCCCAATTTTTTTGACAAGAGCCAAAATTTTAGAGTTTCCCTTCATTTAAATTATTGGCATCTTTATGATAAAGTTGATTAAACTCTTGTTCACACCTTAAATCAATAAAAGAATAGAATTTCAACGAGAATTTTGTGAAGAAGGAGAGTGCAATGCGACCTTCTAGTATAGCACAACACAACCTTCTAGTATAATGTAGCACAACCTCTTAGCTTAGCGCATTGCACCATCCTAGTCCTCATGTCGCAAAGTATTATGTGATGATGCATTTATTGCATAATTAATGCCCCTCAAACATGCAAAATACTATATAAACCCCCCAATCCAACTCATTTTCATAATTGAGTTTTGTCACATGAACCCTCTAGTTCCTTGGTGCATCATGATGTGATAGTGTTTCTTTGCCTTCTAGAGGTGTGACACACTACTAGTCTGTGTAATGTCCATGCCACATGTAAGGTAAGTCCTCTGTGCCTACCTTCGCAATGATTTTGTTAGTCAATAACATAAGGCTATTGTGCTATTGTTCTAGGATGATTTGTTTGCCCAATGGTTCACAACCCTTATATACATATATGCACATAAGAACAAACCCTTCTATAACTTAGTTGTTTCCACCTTCCATTAATTTCTACTATATCCCATTCATCCTCACACATTCCCCAAACTCTATCGTGTTGCAACCCTTATTCACAGTGTAATCCACGCCTATGCACAACAATGCATCCTTCATACACCCACTACATTGCAACCTTGAACAACACTGCATATTAGCTACCCTTTTATATCCTTGAGTAAACCTTCCTTGTATTCTAACCTCCTCCTATGTGCAATGGTGCATCCCACATGTGCATGATATGTTGCAACCTTGTGTTGCATTGTCTTAACACATTACTGCCTTTTATTCCACTACATAAATTAGACCTCTAGTCTGCATTCCATCCTCGCTCAAGGGTGCATGACCCTAACACTTTCTATGCTAACCATTTGTGGTGCAATAGACCTTCTCGCATACACCCTGCTTGATGTGCGCATCATTCATTCCTAGCATAGATCATTTCCCTACGCTACAACACACTATCTTGTCATAGAATATACTGTTTCCCTACATTTCTTACAGAGATTTTTTTGGTTTTATAACATTTTGTCATAATGAATATATTTGAAATGTTAGGTACAGTAGATTTACAGTGTTTCAACATCTCATCATCATCAAGACAAATGGCCCCACCAAAGCAAAGGTTAGGAAAAGAGATTGCATAAGAGTGGTAAGAGGAAAGATTTGTTCCCTCAGTTCCCACATACACATATACAACATGTTTTTATTGATAAGTCTATGACAATCACTTGGTCACAAATCTATAATTTATTTGTGTGGAAGGAGATCCTTGATGATGAAGAAGATGGTGAAGTGTACAAGAATGTCAGAAAGTATTGGTTGCATAAGGTTACATCACATCCAACAGTATTCCCTTATGGTGAGACTATCTAATGGATTATAAAGTGCATTGAGGTTAAAAATATGACCATTCAAGATAACCATGGTGAAGCTATAGCGACATTCACATATCCCCGACATCACTGAGTACTATAAATTGCCATGATATCAAGTAACACTCATGGTAAGATGGTATGCTAGTTTAATCTAAGTGTCAAAGACATCCTAAAGGGTTTGTGGAAAGACCCAACAAATTCTAGACTAAGGCTGAAGGGGTTTACAACACAAAGCTACTAAGGAGAACATATCAACTAATCGTGGCTACGTGTTACCGACTCTATGGCAGACCTAATGCATAGACATTTGAAGAAATATGGGCACCATTAAAGTACACTTGCACCTAAGAAGGAAGCATATTCAATTGGGAAGAGATTCTACTGTTTTTTTTTCAAACCAGAGTAAGAGAAGACCAAAATATAGCAGCAAGAAAACAACCAGAGTTTTACATGGCATCATATCTTCTTGATTTTGTGTGTTCTAAATTTGAATTCAAGACATTGGGATGGAAATGGATTTTCTCTCCGGAGATTCAGCCAATACACGTCTACTGCAGGGATTTATGGCAAAATCATTATAGAGCATCTTACACAATAATAATAGAAGGATTTATCTCACCATTATTCCACATCCTCTTTGATAGAAAATCACCTTACATGTCTGAATGTGCCAAGGCAACGTTACAAGATGTGGCAGATTGGTTCACACCACTTGATGCCACATACATCAAGGTGTTTGGGGCATGTAAACCCTCATATTATCTCCCTTTAATCATCGTCGATGAAGTGTTTCTACCAAGTGACCACAGGAGTTGGAGGCATGTTAGCAAGAACAAAGAAAGCACCATGGCTTTCCTATCCTTTCTATGTAAGCACATACTACATAAATGGTTATAAAGAAGTGGTACCCGAAGCCATTGAATTGGAAGGCTTCGAAATTGGGGAATTCAATTTACATAGGTATGACCCAAAAGGTATAGTAGTGGAACACTTATGTTAGTAGAAATATAGGTGGCAATACACGTTGAGGACCAATGAGGATGAAGAGAAAATCAAGAATTACTATAATACTGCAGAGGCTGTAGATGCTCAAGAAATTACCCAAGGCTCTAAACCTAAGAAGGTTATGAACTCGCCATTGAAGTGTCTTCAAGGGGAAAGGATGCTAAATAGAAAAAGGCTGCCCAAAAGAGGCAAATGAAAAATAAGCAACCAAGAAAGAGAAGAAGTTGAAGGGATATAAATGGCTAGAGAAGGTAAGTGAGAAAAGGGAGAAAACATAAGTCGAGCAAAAGGTCAAAGAGGAAAGGGAAAGAGAATAATGGGAGGAGGAAAAGAGAAATATGTAGGAAGAAGAAAGGAGGAAGCATGAAGAAGAAAGGATGGTAATACAGAGAGCAAAGAAACAATCTTAAGAAGAAGCAAGACAAAAGGAGCAGTGAGAGAAATAAACTCAAAATGAAGGCCAGGACATATTTCCCGCATGGATGTTGATCCTTCAACCCTAGTTTCAATTCCACTCACAGGAGGCCATTTACCAATCAGGGAGATGGGCATCACAATTGGCGAAGGAAATCAAGTCCTGGACTGGAAAGTTACGATTCGATCGCAACTCTAGAAATATTGTTAAATAGAGAATCCATACAGGTGAGGATGGTTTTAGATAGAGGAGGAATGACCTGTTGTAGAGTTTTGTGAACCCAACGTTTCGGACTACCAAGTGAGTCCATCATCAGGGGACGCGACAATAGATAATCTTCAATCTTAATGATGTATCCAAGAGCTGTGTTTAGGGTATATATATATAGGTTATTAAGGAATGATGTGAGAAATTAGGTCGGCCAATTTATTTATTTAATTTTTTATTTAATTTTTTATTATTATTATTATTATTATTATTATTATTTTTAATCATATATTGTTATTGTTATTAATATATTATTTTTGATTATTTTATTATTATTATTTTTTTTCTTTCTTTTTTTTAATCCTATATTATTATTCTTATTAATTTATTATTTTTAATTTTTTGTTTAATTAATTGATTTATTTATTATTGTGTTTAATTAGCTAAATTATTAAGATAGAGAGGATTAATTAATAATTTAATAAAAAGTTTGAAAAGATAAATAGGTTATTAATTAATTTTATATTTTATAGGTTTAATTATTATGTTTATTCAATTATTTATATATAAAATTAATTATTTTGAATAATGATTTACTTACTTTATTAATGAGTTTAAATTAATTAATTATTTATTTATTTGTTTTATTTAATTATTTGTTTATTATGATTATTAAATTATTATTAATTTTTTATTTATTTTAATTTCTTTGTTCTATTTTATTTTTTTTTTTTAATTTTTTTTTTTAATTTTTAATTTAATTTATATATTTTAATAAAAAAGTTTGATGAAATATGTATCTATATATGTTTATTATATATATATATATATATATATATATATATTATTATTATTATTATTTTTAATTAATGTGATTAATTTAACTACTTAGTTGACGAGTAATAATAATTATTCATATATATATATATATATATCTATATCTATATATATATATATTTTACCAATTAAAGAATCTATATTGGGTTAGTTTGTTTTTATTTAATTTGTATATTCAATTAATTAATTTCAATTAATAAACTAATCTTATAGGATTGGTGAGATCTTATTATAGTATTATCTATAATTCCTAGGGATGAATCTTAATTGTTTTAAAATTTTCAGCTATATGTATTAACTTAGATTTATTTATTTATTTGTATTATTATTATTATTATTATTTTTTTTTTTTTTTATGTTGTCAAGTTATATGAGAAGAAATCTATTACTGTTTTATGATTTGATTAGACCAATGAATTAATGATTAAGGAGGATGGTTAAGGGGAGTTTTATAATGTTTTATTGTTAGAGGAGGGAATAGGTTAATCTGAGGGGTGATTATTGTTTTTTAGGATTTCTAGTAAAGGTTTCCAAGCGTTACTCAGTTTTAATCCATCTAGAAATATTGTCCAAAAAAGACATAGATATTTAGCTTGATAACCAATAAAATTGATCTTGGTAACCACTAAACGAAATATAATGTCTAATACTATGGACAACCCTTTAGCCATTGCTTCAACAGGAACACCCTTCTCTTCTGCCACTAAGAGGAATATGGAGCACTTGATGGATAGGGTCAAGAATTTAAAAAGGATCCTAAGAATGACACAACAGGAAAATAAGAAGTTTCGTAAGGAAACCCAAACTCTATCGGCCTCAACCTCCAATGATGAAGATTACCTAGTAGAAATAATGAATGAAAACAAGTCATTGGAAGATATTATGAAGCAAATATAGAGGTAAATTGCTACATTTCAAAAGGCGACTTCCATGTTTTTGACAATTCAAAGTAAAATCAAAACAAAAGGTAAATAAATAAAGGTAGACCTGACAACCATATACATAATGCACATGTGGAACATAAAACATTTAGATTCACTAGGAAATTTTCCAAGAAGAGATGACCTGAGCAAAGAAAAAGCTAAAGTAGAGATTAGACTAGCCATCCAATCCCAAAAAAATTTAGAGAAGGATGTAATAAGAATGTTGAACCTTCACCAACAACATCACAACAAGATGGAAGTTCTGATCAAATCCCACAAAACAGTTCCCATTAGAGCATGTGGAGAAGTAAGACCATAACAAAAGATCCAGTGGGAAATATAAGAGTGGTAGATGCATGCAAGCTGGCCGTCACTCAGAAGGCATGAAGCCTACTAAAGAGGCTCTTGAATGGCACTTGCTGGAACCAACAAAGTTACACATGATCCTCACTACATTGTTCCACCGAATCCAATCCAATATGGAGACAATACTGCCCAGTACTTTCGTGTGTGAAATCACAAATGAGGGGATGATCTCGAGAAAATTCATGTCCATAGCTGCTGACTATAAAGCTTGGCATGTTCACTTGACCAAATATTTATAAGTTCAAGCCTTAGCCATGTCCATTTTGGAAATAGTCCCATGAAAGATGTTTATTTTATTATTTTGAATTTCAATGTAATTATGTGAAAATAAAATAGAACTAGAAACAAAGTCAAACATAAATTAGACATGAGGGTAGTTGAAAAGTCATGCATGTGAAAAGTCACCTCATTTAGAATAAATATACCCTCTAGGCTAGTAATATGAAATTTTAGCTTTTGGAATTTTTGGAGCACTTTGAAAGGGAGCTTGTAAAATTTCTTTGAAGATCAAGTTACAATTTGCATTCCCACTACTTAGTCTCATGGAGATATTGTGTGATAATGCATGGACTCTTTTTGCTTTAATAATCAAAAGCTCTTTTGGGCCACAACAAGCATTTCTTTCACATGTTATTGAATGTTAGAATACTATTGTTTGTTGTTGTTTAATGGTATGGGATTGTTGCTCATTTGTTGAAGGTTAATGAACTATTTCATTAATTGAAAACTTCTATCTTCCTAAGAATTGTTTTTTTATTTATATATTTTTTCATGTTGGTTATTAGTTGCAAACTATTTTACAATTGATAGCTAGAATACTTTAATTAAGATATAAGATTCATTTACTTGAAAAATTGAAGATTAAAATAGAGAGAAGAATGGCGGACCTGGATTTTTCTCCTTTCCTTATTTTCATTCATACTTCTTCCATTTGCATTCTTCTCTCAAATATATTTTCTTGATGATTGGTCCTGGTATGGACTTGAAACGTTGACTTGAAAATCAAATTGTGGAGCATATTCTAGATTTCTCTTCATCATCATTCTTTGTAATTAACTGTTTCACAAATCTGTTGTAATATTATTTGTGTCTTTTACTTAAGGTATTTCTATAAATTTGTTCTAACATGTATATCATTAAGGGTCTTAGTTGGATTTCCCTTTCCTTGCTCATTTCGTCCAAAATCTAATTTTCACTAAACATGATATGGTAGCCGAGCCAAAATTTTGAATGGGACTGCCATCTCAAATGGTGTGAATTCTAATTGTGAAATCATATCAGAGAGATCCCCTTAGACTGCAAGCGATGCATTTCACCCTGTCAAAAATATTTTGGTGCTAGAATGAGGGCCTTCATTGCATGGCTGATATGATGCCTCACTCAAATCATTTTGAAACTTCTAGTCAAGATAACAATCATCCTATTTCCCCTTAATCAAACCGTGAGCCATTTGAAAAGCCTAATATTGAAGACTTGCCTCCTCCAAAGAGGCCTGAGAGTTTGTATAAAGTATCTTGAGACAATTTAATATCTCTTAGACCTTTCATCCATGCTTATGTGAAGTAAATTAGAAGACTTACCATTGCTAGCATATTGCCATCTAGACATGTTGTAAGAAGATTGACAACTGCCCGAGGTGTGTTGGTAGATTTAGTGGAAGATTGGGTTGATTTTTCATTAGTAGATCTAACAAAATCCATTGAACAACCTCATTTATGGACTCCTCTGAACAAGGAAGACAAAGGGTCACAAAGTGGTGAGAACCCTGAAGGTGAAGAAGAACATACTAGTTTTGACAGTGAAGTTGAACATTTAGGTAACAACATGTTTGATAATCAATTAGCGTAGATAGATCAAGGGGATTTCAATCTTCAATATATTCAACATGATTTTCCCCATCATTAAGAGAATCTTCTCGCAAATTTTGATCTAGGGAAAGTAACCAGTCTAGAGGATCACATCCAATATTTTTACTTGGCTTTAAGATTGATGAATGTTCAATATGCAGATGTGGCGTGCAACTTATTTCCTTTCACCTTTGAAAATAAAGTTGCCACGTGGTATTATAATCTTCCCATGGGATCAATTACAAATTGGAATCAATTCCAAAGGGCATTTTTGGATAAGTTTGGAGAAGAGAAAATGCCTTCCATGCTATTAAGAGAGCTAGATGCTTTGAAAATGGAAAAAAAAAAAGATTAAATATTGTAATTAATGCTTCACAACAATCTTAACAAGTTACCCCATAATGCTCCTCCTCTTGATTCAGTAACCATTGAATATTATACATCAACCCTTCATTCTAACATAGCAATGTTTGTGAAAAGAGACAATAAGGCTATATTGGAAGAAAACTTCACTAAATCATTGGAAGTTGAAAAACGCATGCTCTCTATTGGTGTACACCACACTCAAAAAGCCAGCAGGAAGAATCCTCAATCCACTACAATCAAACTTGCTGAGAAAGAAACTAGTGACATAGAAGGTGTGGTTAAGATGGTAAAAAGGTTGACTAATGAGGTTGTGGAGTTGAAGAAAAATAATAGGGAGAGTTCTTCAAGTAATTGATCTTTCAAACCTTTCTTCAAACATAATAATAACTCCCCATCCTAATCTACTCAAAGTTATAATGTGAACTTGAATGTTGAGGGTTTATAATGGATACTTTTTGTACATATCATCAAGCCAATCACTCAGAGAAAACATGTCCCCAATGGATAAAATTGATGACCCTCGTAATTAATAAACTGTTGGAGCAACAATTTATAGAAATATTAGTCTGAACAATCAATAGAATAAGAATCCCCTCCAACTGATGATGATTACAACATAAGGTTAACTATGTTATTATGGGAGGTGGTGGTTGATAGATAGACAAAAAATTTAGGATAATTTTCGATTGGAGAAGCTCAAATGACAAAAGCTTTTAAATATTACAACTTATGGAGTAAATTACCAGTAGCCAAATCTCAACTCATACATCTAAGAGTAATCAACCAACCCAAAATATATTGAGGAATTGTAGAGAAAATGCAAAGGCATCTAAGGCAACCTCTAAGTCTGCTCTGGACACACCTTTAACCAATGCAAAAAAGGATAAGATTGAATGTGGTATAATGGAATACAATGTAATTGATGATATGAATAAGACTAGAAGAAATGTCACTCTTTATGATTTATGCCATCTTCCGCAACAAAGACAATTGTTACACAGAACATTCAAGTCATCTGCTACACATAACAAGCCCGGTTCTACATCTACCAATTATGGTAATCCCACAATAGTAGCCTAGGAAAAGACAGTATAAATTGATAAGGCTATGATTGATGTTTCTAGTATTAGAACTCGTTCAAGATCTCAGAACACTACCTTTCTTACTTACATTTGAGATCTTTAATCATAATGTGCACAACTTTTTAGTAGAATTTGGTGCTTCAACAAATGTCATGCCATTGCCAGTTTGTAAGAAGATCAACCCCACTCAAGAGAAATCCAATGCCAAAATCATATAATGGGATAGGACTAAAGTGAAAGTGGTGGGTGAACTCAACGATGTGCTTATTCGATTATCATCAGATCCAAGAGTGCACCAAGTCATTGATATAATGGTGGTTAACATACGCGAAGCATATAGTCTTCTATTAAGCAAAGACTAGCCAAAAAATATTAAGGGGTATTTTGCTACTAATTGGTCTCACCTATGGCTCCTATACAAAGGAAAGAATAATTAGATAAGGTTGGACAATGAGCCACATAATAAGTATACCGTAATAGAATTGGAAGGACCTAGAGAGCCCATAAACTTTGCTCGGGAAATGGTGTGAAATTTCTTTTTGGAATTATAAATTGGTTGCTACGTGGTATAGCCATCGCTAATACCGTTAGATAAAAAATCAAAACTACTTGCAATTTGATTAGTACAAATGAAAATTGTATCATAGATGTAAATAAAATTAGTATAGATAATAGTAATTATGTAAATAATAATATTTGGACTCGATATTATGATGGATAAAAAACTCAAGATAGAGATGGTTCACATTGGATCTTGTTTTACCCAACAAAGAATAAAACTCTCATTTCATGTCACCTGTAATTTTATTTTACAAATAATACAGCCGAATACGATGCATTGATCTTTGGATTAAAGAAATCCATTGATTTGCAGGTAGAATGCTTAAAGGTCATTGCTGATTCTAAAATAATCACTAGATAAGTACACAACAACATTCATTGTTTATCTCCACATTTAAAAAACTACAAGCAAGAGGTATGGTGAATTATCTCATCATTTAGTGTCTATATCTAGAAATGCTATAGGAGACACCTCAGCTAATGCAACAACTCGTTTTACTCCTTTGAGAGATCGGTTTTCTATTGAGATAGCTTATAAACATGTGATTCTGGATAACATGACTAATCTCCATGTTTTAAATGATGAGGAAAAGGTCTTAGAATTCATCACAAATTCCGATCTATTTAAAGATTCTACTATCGATGAAGATAAGCATGAAAAATATCTTGAGGATGAAACAAAGTTGCAAAAGGGAAACCCATTGCCCGAGGGAGTTGTCACACTTGAAAGGTTGTATCATTTGTAGAACAATTTCAGAGGCCCCCAATACCAAAATGTAGAGTTCGACATTAAGGCATGAAAAAGTGAACCTGGGTACAAATTAAGATCCCAAGTAAGTGAATCTCTGCACCTATTGCATTGTGGTGAAACGTCATACATTCATTAAATTATTCAAAAATTACTGAGACATATTTGCTTGGACTTATGATGATCTAAAAACATATGACACCTAGATCATTCAACATGTGATTCCTATAAAAGAGGGTGTCAAGCCATTCCAACATAATTGAGAAAAGTACATCCAACTCAGGAACCACTTATACAAAAGGAGTTGAAGAAGTTGTTGGATGCAAAGATAATATTTAAACTCTGACATTCCACTTGGGTTTCCAACTTTGTGTGGGCCAGGAAGAAATCAGGGGAGATACGACTATGCGTGTATTTTTTCAATATTAACCAAGCCTCCAATAAAGACAATTATCCTATGGTGGAAAGAAGCGAAGATGACTCTGTCGTTGAGATGTTTTGTGAAGGTTGGCTAGAAGATAGGGTATTAACAGAAGACTGCATTGGAGGCCACATGTGGTGGAGGTGGTCGCAATGGGCTGAATGCACGCCATCAGACCCGTGGTTTAATTTTGAGGGGAGGGCTAGCACTCCCCGGAGACTTTTCATTGTCAGCTGTTTCGATTCTTGATACCCATCAGGGCCCTTTTGATGAGATGGCGGAGGAATTAGTGGATTTTTCCTTGACTCCATAGATTCCATGTCGATCTAGACAGAGGATCCACCTCAACAATCTAGTATGATTCCACCGATTAATGTCGGGGAACTGGTTGTTCAGGTTGCTACTTATAACCCTACCTTGGAAAATGGGGAAGTTTCATTTTCCACATTAGGGTTTGAGCCCATTGTGTTGGTACCCGATACTGTTGGTTCTTTGGACTCATTTGCTGAGCCATTTTCGGAATATTATGAACCACAGTCGATCCTCTCAATCCCCTCACCATCTGAGATACCTCTTTGGGAGCAAGATCATCTCTCTAGTTTGACAGTTTGCCTTGATGAATCTTTTGCATATCAGAGAGGGGTGGTCGGGGTAAGTGAGCATATAGTCATATCAGAAGTTTTTCGATCGGAGGTAGCAGGGAAACTAAGGATATTCGAGGAAGAGCATACTGCTCAAGAGGTCAGTACTCCCCACTCGGTGAATACCTCTGGATGCTTTGAAGGAGCACCAAGTATAATTCTAGAAGCCGGACAAGATGGAAATAGGGTTTCGGAGGTAGAGGATAGTCTGACTCATGGAGTAGGGCTTTTGGAGGAGGGTTATCATAAGAAACTCGACAAAAAATCTAAAATTACCAAGGTTAGGCAGCGGGGCGGATTGTTGGTATTTGGCGAAGGTATAAAAATGGCTCAGGTAATGAACACAACAAGCACTGTCCTGGTTGGCAGGGTGAGAGGACGAAATTATACCGTGATGCAACTTAAAAAATGGGTCATGGAGATTTGGAGCCAGATTCTCGATCATCTGCCTACTGTCATGAATATGAAAAGGGGCTAGTTCACTATGAGTTTTGCTCATCCGGAACAATCCAATTGGGTTTTGTCAAAATTATGGCATATTGATATGGTTCTAGTTATGCTGAAGCAGTGGTCGCCGCTTTTCGACCTTGATAATATGGGTGCAAGACCAATTTGTGTGCGGATTCCAGGACTCCCACTCCATTACTGGTCGGAGGACGTGTTTCGATGTATCAGAGATAATCTGGGAGTCTACTTGGACCATGATAAATCGTTCATCGAGACTGGGAAGATGGCATTTGCATGTATCCTTTTTCACTTGGACACCAGAGATGGGCTAGTGGAAAGTTTGAGGCTCCAGTATCGTGGAAAAACCAGGGTGCAGATTTTGGATTACAAAGAGGTTCCATTCAGATGTAGGAGGTGCCATGAGGTCGACCATCTGTTTAAAGAGTGCCTGATGAATTCTAAGGAAAATAGAGTTGGGAACCCGGTGGCTGGGAAGGAAGGGGTGCAGACAGAGGAAAATGAGATAGTGGATGTCACCCAGAACACACAAAAAAGAACACAATCACTTAAAAGGGATACCATCAAAGGTTCACAAGGGCCGACAGATCGACCTCCTTCAACAAGGGTCACACACACACTCTTCTGGATCTGGTCCTCTTCCGGGTACTGAACTCTCTCTCCCTTCCCTGTATATACATTGTCATAATTTAATTTCGATACATTCCACATCATCTCTATCATTGTTTGGGGTGGAATTATATATATGTGATCTGAACACCATTACTTATCCCTTGGTATCGGCCCCTATTTGCTTTCCATCTCCCTCCCCGACCATTATGGTTGGGCCTTCTTTACCGGTGAACAATTGTGATCTTGCCTCATCTGATAGTAGCACTACCCATAGGTACAATCTACATTCCTTACCCTTTCCAAGCCCTCCTAGGTGTCGGGATGTGGCATTGGATCAACCTCCCCCTAAGGGTCCAAGCCATTGAAGGGCAGACACTCAAATATCTCTAAAGCCATTAATAAGGCTAGGGTAGAAGTGGAAATTGGTAGAAAAATTCCTATTGACTGGGTTGTTAGAGAAAAGGGAAACCCTGCAACGGTTTCCATATGAAGTGGTTATCATTTAATTGTAGAGATCTGGATAGCCCCGACAAAAAACTAGCCCTAAGGAGGTTCTTTGAACTGGAAAAGCTGGATGTCATTTTCCTACAGGAGAGCCTTGGCAATGGTGAAAACATTACTAACAAGTTGAATGCCCTTGTCCTCGGATGGAATTTTCATGCATTGGATGCCCGGGGTAGGCCAGGTGAATGCACGACTGGTATCAATAGAACAATGAGAATAGAATAGGGGCGGAAATGGGTCTTATCTATAGATGTCTTCTCAGAAGAATTAGGAATAATATTTAGGATGGTAAAGATTTACGACCCCTATCACAATAGGGTGTAAATTTGGGAGGAATTAATGGGAGCGTTTGTTATGATGAGCGATAATATTATGGGAGGAGATCTAAACTTCTCAATAGGTCATGCCGAATCATGGGGAAGCCATGCATAGGTAGACTCCCTCACCGATTTCTTTGAGCAGCTCTTGGACCATTCCAATTTCCTCAACATTGAAGTTGCCTAGGTTCAACCTACTTAGAGAAATAGAAGTACAAACGATGTTATGCTTGCCAGAATACTAGATTGATTCCTCATTAAGGAACCTTTATTGAAGAAGATTGACATGATAAGGCAATGGGTAGGATTAGGAGGTATTTCAGATCATTCTCCAATTTTCCTAGAAATTGTGGGATCATCTCCCGAGCCAAAGGCACCATTCAAATTCAATTATTCCTGGTTAAGAGAGGAGGAATTTCATTGTATAGTAAAAGACACATGGATCGCTTGCAATCAGGTAAGAGATAGATCTCCGATGAAAGTCATAGCTAGTAATCCGAGTAGACTTAAATAAATAATGATAGAATGGGCCAAGGCAAAGAAAATGGGGGATGAAGCAGATCTTCATGAGATTGAATCTGAACTGGCCAAACTTGAGGATTCAGGAAACAATGGATTTATATCCATGGATTCCAAGCTACACCTATCTCGACTTAAAGGAGAGAGACCCAGAATACTAAGACAAAAGGAAGAAGCCTGGAGACTTAAGAGCAAAGCCATTTGGCTTCAAGCTAGTGATGATAAAACACAATTCTTTCAGAAATGTGCTAGAGGAAGGAAGGCCATAAACAAAATTTGGCTACTTAATGATGAAGGGGGTCAAGAGTCACAATCCTTCAATAAGCTGGCTGATATGGGCATTCGATATTTTGGCTGACTATTTAGTGCCCCTCATGAAGCATCGATAGCGGAGATATTCAAGGTGGCCAAACATTTTCCTCAATTTGTGGATGAAGATGAGATTGAGAACATGAATAAATTTGTTACTATGGGGGCGTTGGAGGAAGTGCTAAAATGGTTCAAGAAGGATAAGAGTCTAGGTTCGGATGGATGACCTATCAAATTTTAGCTGAATTTCTTTGAACTAATAGGATATGATCTCCTTATGGTTATAAAAAACTATAGGATCAATGGCAAAATGTATGAAGCCTTCAACTCAACTTTCATTGTCTTGATCCCCAAAAATGATAAGCCACTTTCATTTGATGATTTTAGGCCCATTTCCCTATGCAATTGTATATAAAATATTATCTCCAAAATCATTTCCAGTTGCATTAAGCCCATCTTATCCTAGCACATCTCAAAGGAGAAATTTTCCTTCCTAAACCATTGACAGATCCATGAAGCCATTGGCACCGCCTAGGAAGGCTTGCACTCTATAAAAGTAAAGAATCTGAAAATCATTATTCTCAAGATCGATCTCTCCAAAGCCTTCGACAGAGCCAGTTGGATATATATCCGACTCATTCTGACTCATATAGGTTTCCCTCATACCTTTATTAACTGGGTTATGTACTGTATCACCTTGGTCTCTTATAGCATTTTGATTAATGGTGCAACATCCAATTTCTTTCATGCTAAGAGAGGCCTTAGATAGGGGTGTCCATTATCACCTTTTCTCTTTCTCTTAATTATGGAAGGTTTGAGTAGACTTATATCGGAAGCTAAAAATTCTGGGAGTCTCCATGGGGTTAAATTGACCGATTCCACTACCCTGTCTCATCTTCTTTTTGTTGATGATGTTCTCATATTTCTTGATGGATCCATCCATGACTCTTCAAGTTTTCAACATATCTTATCCACCTTTTGCAAGGCTATGGGCATGGAAACCAATCATAACAAATCCACCATTTCGTCAACAAATTGTACACAACATGAGAGTGTATATGCACAACAGATATTTCCTTACAGGCAATTGGCTTTGGAAGAAGGACTTAAATATTTGGGATTTAGGCTCAAACCCAACAAATACCTCATAGCAGATTGGATATGGTTGGTGGACAAGATCAAAGCTAGAATTAACATATGGCACCATCGTTGGTTATCTAGGGCAGGGAGATTGGTGCTTATTAAGTTAGTATTGGAGGCCATTCTGGTTTATTGGATGGCGTTAGCTTGGATTCCCAAAGGCATCATTAACAAAATACAACATATTTGTTGTAGATTCTTATGGAAAGGGAACAAGGAGGGCAAGACCTTTGCATGGGTAAGGTGGGATCAGATTGCCAGACCTAAGAAGTGGGGTGGATGGGGGATGAAAAATCTCAGTTGATTTTCTAAAGAACTTGCAGCCAAAATGGGATGGCAATTACTCACTACCACCAGCTTATGGAAGGATGTTGTTTACTATAAATATATATACCCGTTCTCTATTCTGAAATGGATTCATAGCCCTATAAGAAGCAGGTCGGACATCTCCACCATTTGGAGGGATGAGGGCTGTAATGCACTCCATTTCCATCATTAAACATGGACTGGCTTGGCGTATATGGTCTGGTGAGAGTGTCTGAATTGGCAGGGATGCATGGTCTGGCTGTGGGAATGCCCACATACTCCCCCAAGGTCTTACTCGTTTCCTAGACTCTATTGGTATCATATAACTATCTCAAGTTGCAGACCTAGACAATTTGTCGGTTTTTAGTCAATCTTGGAAATTGACATAGGAATTGATGATCCCAAATCAGTGGGGACAAGACTGGACTAGATTCATCAATGCACTCATGGAGACACATGTTAGGATCATCGATCAAGAGGATGAGCTGATTTGGGCTATATCCACGCATGGGAGATACACCCCCAAGGAAGGCTACCTATTCATCTACTCGAATCATGAGCCAAAGCACAAATATTAGTGGTGGCGTTTAATTTGGAAACTCAAAGCCCTTGCAAAAGTGAAACTATTTATGTGGTGTCTCTTAAACAACAAGATACCAACCAAGGATAATTTACAGCGACGATCTTTTCAGGGCCCCTCTCGATGTTGTTTATGCAAGAACAACTTCAAAACTATAGATCATCATTTTTATTATGCCCTATTGTTCAGCTCATATGGAATCAAATTTATCAGTCATTAGCTATTAACATTAGGTGGCAGGGTGATACTATACAGGTTGCTTGGAATTCTTGGTGGCATAATGCCCATTCTATCAAACTTCGTAATCTCCCATTATTGGTTTGCTAGGGAATTTGGTTAGGAAGGAACACACATATTTTTCAAGATATTTACCCTAATTGGAATTACTCGTGTTCACACATTGAGGCGCTATACAAATTGATCCCAGTGGAAGAACATCCTCATCGTACTCGGAATATATCCCCTAAAGCCATTAATAAATCGATCCCCTCGGTTTTTTTTATGGATCAACATAAAATATAGGATGTGGTGGAGGTGTTATTCTGTATCTATCTAAGGACCATTTTTTTAAACTAAAGATGGGTTATGGCAGGGGCACTAATAATTTCGTTGAACTCAATAGTCTCAGACTTCTCCTTATATTTGCACTTGAGAAATAATGTCATCAACTTCAGATATTTGGAGACTCCAAACTTGTTATCAATTGGTTCAATATACAGTCTCAATGTCATGTGCACACACTCAGAGGTCTATTGGATGAGATTATCACTTTAAAGGCTCAATTTGACTTCATTGCATGTCATCATATTTACAAGGAAAGGAACCAGATTTCTGACAGTCTTTCCAAGGAAGTCGCGCAACAACCATGTGGTCAATGGATGATATAGGAACAATAGGGACATAATGTTTAGCAGTATTACATCAAGCCTTTTATATAGCAACAACAACTTGCAAACGAGACATCATGATACATATCATCTTTTTGACAAACTCCTTTTTTGCTACTTATATTCTGCCTAACATAATTACACTCTATTCATACTATGTCCATTTTTGATACTTTATATGAACACTCATGTTATGTATTTATGTTATCAGACATTAAACTATATTGTGGTTACAACCATAATTTTGGCATATGATACGTATGCAACAGTTGCAACATGTAATTTTCAATATTCTATATAATGGAAATTACGATTTTTTCCTTGGAAAAAAATAAAGACAATTATCCTATTCCACCTTTGGAATAAATTCTTCAAACAAGGTCAAGTTATGAAATGTTCTCTCTACTAGATAGATTTTTTAGTTACAATCAAGTCTTAGTCTTCGAACTGGATAGATTTAAAACAAATTTTAGAACTAGATGGGGCACATTCGCATATAGATGTATGCCTTTCAAACCAATGAATGTTGGGGCTACCTTTTAGCGTGAAATAGACATAGCCTTTAGAGGGCTAATGTGGAAAATCATGGTCACATATCTTGACAACGTGATGATGTTTTCGAAAAAGCGCTCATATCACTTACACTATCTTAAAAAAATCTTCAAGCGCTGCCAAAAATATGGAATATCCTTGAACCCCAAGAAAATAATTTTTGCAATTTATGAAGGGAATCTCTTGGGACATATCATTACTAAGAATGGAATCACTGTATATCTGAAAAGAGTAAATGAAATCACACAGATTCCAAATCCCATTGGAAAAAATTCTATGTAGTCTTTTTTGGGGAAAATTAACTTTGTTAGAAATTTCATATCTAATTTTTCTCAAACTGTAAAACTCTTACATGATATGATCAAGAATAATGAAATATTCAAATGGAATCAAGAATAAAAAGATCCCTTTGCAAAAATCAAGGAAGCAATCATTGTGTCCCCCTATTGGTTTACTCCCAATTTTAATAAGGAATTTATGCTATATACATTTGCATCTGATTACTCTCTTGCAACAATACTCACACAGAAAGACAACCAAGGAAATGAACGGCCTATATATTTCGTGAGCATGAGTATACAAGGATTTGAATTGAAATACCTTGATATCGATAAGCAATTCTATGCAGTCTACAAATCAGTGAAGCATTTCATGCCTTATATCCTGAAAATCCATGTCAAGGTAATTGTTCACCATATTATGGTTAGATCATTATTCATGCAAAAGGAGTTGGGAAAACAAAGAGGCAACTAGTTGACATCATTGTAGGAATATGACCTTGAATTTAGATCAACACATACTATTATGGGTCATGTACTATGTAAACTAGTTGCAGGAACTTTGGATCCCAAAATACAAGATAATGAATATTGGGATAACGAGATTGAGATGTATAATTCAGATTCTATGCACTAGTCCATTTAAAAACTATCTTGGTATAACGAGATAAGGCAATATTTAGAACTTGGTACTTTTCCTTCTAAATTATTAGTAAAGAAAAAGTGTGCAATTAGACTCAAATCCACTCAGTATTAGTTGATAAATGAAATAATGTTAAGAGGACATCACAACCGAGTCTTATTGCGATGTATATAATCATTTAAACCAGATAAAATTCTAACTGCACTTCATGATGGACCATATGGAGGCCATTTTGTTAGTGACATAATGTCAAAAAAGATCATTTAGGTAGGATACTATTGTCCTACTCTCTTAAGAGATGCACATGCTCACACTAGAAAGTATCATATATGCCACAAGTGTGCCGGAAGGAAAAGAAGAGAGGTTGGTCCATTGTAATCAATCGAAGTTGAAGAACCATTTTAGCAATGGGGTCTCAACGTTATCAATGAGATTTTCCCACATTTGTTTAAACAACACTGATACATTCTTACAAATATGGATTGCTTTATGCATTGGGTTGAATCCATCCCGCTCAAGCAAATCAACGATAAAATCATAATGCAATTCATTAAGCAGAACATCATTACCATGTTTAGTGTTTCAAACATCCCTTGTTTTTTACAATGCTACTTAGTTCTCATCATTGAAATTATCTTAATTTTCTTTGGACAAAGGTATTATTTTGAGTCATTCATCAAAATTAGTATCCCCAAGGCAATGGCCTAACATAGTCAAGCAAAAATAATCGAATCCGAATCAATAAGAAAATTGTGTTTGCCCAAAAATGTAATTTTCACAATGCTTTATCTAATGCTCAGTGGTTCAATCAAGTGAAACCCAAATCCTTGCTTGGAACCTCACCCTACTTCGTAGTATATGAGAAGGAAGTTGTTCCACCTCCCAATCTTTATCTGCCCACTTTACAACTTTCTTAAGATATTCGTGGTAATCATTTCCCTATCCTTCAAAACTAAATTGATACTCTTCTTAAACTTTAGGAAGAAAGGAAAAAGGCTCATTCCAAATTCACCACCCATTAGCAAAGGATCAAAATGTGGTTTGACAAAAAATTTGCAAGTTATAAAGAATTTTAAGTGGGTGATCTTGTACTAAAATGAGATAATCTGCATGAAGACAAGGGCAAGCACACAAAGTTCCAATATTTTTAGCTCAGTCCATTCCTCACTCATGAGAAAATTGGACTAAATAATTATAGATTACAAACCTTTCACAGGGAGATTAAGTCCCTCCATGTTAATGGCTAAGATATTAAAAATGATTTCCAATAACAACTCTTCGAGTTGTTCTCCTTTGTACATATTCTGATTTATGCTTTTCTTTTCTATTGCTTTCTGTTGTCTAGTTTAATTTGCTTCATTTAAATTTTAATGTCTGACCCACGTACATATATAAGTGGGCTTTATACATAAAAAACTCTCCCATCCTATGAATAAATGATTCTCTATCGATGTCATGAATGGGTATCTAGTAACTATTATTTGGTTGGCTAGAATTGCACCTTCATCAACTGGTAAATTCATTAACACATTTATGAGCTCACATCATTCATACAAAAAACAAGAATTGAGTCTTGTGGGTAAATCTACTAAGATGTATCTAATCATAAATTATGTGTGTGAATATGTCGACCCAATAGTCAGAGAACCGACGGGGAAAAAATTGTAATTGTGAGAAAAACCCTTTCAGAAAATGTTTAGTCTCTAGAAAAGAAGGAACAACCCCTCTATTCATAAAATGAGTCAGGATCCCTCATCCACCCTAGCATTAAATTCCCAAAATAATAATGCAAAAAATTACATGTAAAGACAAATAAATAAAAGGGAAAAGGCATGAGAAACGATTCTTGCACAGAGGGGTGATACAAGTAACTTCATTAGGGCTATGGATGCTCACTGGCAATGAAGCAATGCTTGTGATTTCTTGAGTGACTTCGTTGGGGCTGTGGATGCTCACTGGAAATGGAGGAAAACCAGAGACTCATACTTAATTCTCACTTGCATAATATCTACATTCTAAATCTTATTAAAATGAGTGTGTTACGAGTTGAGACCAAAATATAAGTTAACAGAGAATCTAAAATTTTAATCAGAACCAAAAAATTGAATAGGTGGTATCAATACTTCGAAATGATAAGCTCCATCATAGATAAACGCTGAACAAGAGATACTAAGGTTCTACCACCAATTCGCCAATTGTTGTGGCAACTACAACAACCCCAAATTTTTTATACAAGAGCCAAAATTTTGGAGTCCCCCTTCATTTAAATTATAAGGGCCTTTATGATCAAGCTCATCAAACTCCTGTTTACTGGAATTTCAACTTGATCATTTTATGAAGGAGGGCACAACACAACCTTCTAGTGTAACACAACACAACCTTCAAGTATAGCACAATGTAACCTCTTATCTTAGTGTATCATGCCATCCAATTCCTCATGACACAAATCCTTTTGCAACACTGCATTCATTTCACAATTAATTCCCTTCAAATGTGCAAAATAATATATAAACCCCCCACCCCAAATCATTTGCACAATTGAGTTTTGTCGCATAAGACCTCTGCTTCCTTGGTGCATCACGATGTGATAATGTTTCTCTTCCTTCTAGAGGTGCACCGTGCTACCAGTGTACGTAATGTCTGCCCCACATGTAAGGTTACCAAGTCCTCTATGCCTACCTTCACAATGATTTTATTTGTTAGTAACATATGACTATTGCACCATTGTTTTGGGACGATTTGTTTGCCCAACGGTTCTCATCCCTTATATACATATATGCATACAAGCATAGACCCTTCTATAACTTAATCATTTCCACATTCCATTTATTTCTTCAACATCCCATTTATCCTCTCACATTCCCCAAATCCTCTCGTCTAGAAACCCTTATTCGTAGTATAATCCACCCCTGTGCGTAATGACGCATCCCTTGTACACCCACTATATTTCAACCTTGCATAGTGTTGCATATCAACTACTCTTTTATATCCCCAAACAAGCCTTCCTTGTAATATAACACCCTCATATGTGAAACAACGCATCCCACTTATGCATGCTACGTTGTGACCTTGCAATGCATTGTGTTAAAACATTAATTCCTTTTGCTCTACTGTGCAAACTGATCCTCCAGTCTACATTCCATCCTTGCACAATGACGCCTAACCCTAGCATTGCCTACGCTAACTAGTTGTGGCATGATAAACCTTATTGGATACACTCTACCTCATGCACACATCATCCATTCCTAGCCTAGACCCTTTCCCTGGGCTACAATGTGTTATCATGTCACAGACAATATTATTCCCTTGAATTGTGCACTGAGTTTTCTTTGGTTTTCTATCATTTTTTCATAATAAGTATATTTGAAATGTCAAGTATAGTGGACTTATAATGTTTCAACATCTCATCATCATCAAGAGAAATGGCTCCATTGAAACAAAGACCAAAAAAAGAGATTGTAGAAGAGGGGAAAGAGGAAAGTTTTGTTCCCTTAGTTCCCACATACACAGATATTACACGTGTTATTGAGAAGTCTATGAAAATCACTTGGGCACATATCTAAAATTTATTTTCCTAGAAGGAGATCCTTGATGACGAAGAAGATGGTGACGTGTACCAGAATTTCAGAAAGTCTTGGTTGCATAAGGTTGCATCACATCCAACAGTCTTCCCTTGTGGTGAGACTATTGAATGGATTGTAAAGTGCATTTAGGTAAGGGATATGAACATTCGAGACAACCATGGTGAAGCTATAGTGACATTCACATACCCGTGCATTGCCAAGTACTATAAATTACCTAGATATCAAGTAGCACTCACAACAAGATAATATGATAATTTCAACCTAAGTGTCAAAGAAATCCTGAAGGGTTGGTGGAAAGACACCAACAAATTCTGGACTAAGGATGATGGGGTTTACAAGACAAAGTTGCTAAGGAGAGTATATCATCTAATCATGCCTATGTGTTTTCGATTCTATGGTGGACCTAATGTAGATACATTAACGTACACTTGTACCCACACAGGAAGTGTATTCAATTGGGAAGAGATTCTAGCAGCTTCTTTTCAAACCAGAGTAAGAGAATCCTAGACTCCAACAATGGAAAAATACCAGAGTTTTACATTGCATAATATCTTATCGATTGTTTGTGCTCTAAATTTGAATTTGATACAATGGTATGGAGATGGGTTTTGTCTCTAGAGATTAAGACGATACACATCTGCTGGAGGGATTTATGGGAAATTCATTATAAAATGTCTTACAAAAGAATAATAGAAGGATTTATCTCACCATTATTCCACATCCTCTTTGACCGTGAGTATCCTTACATGTATGATTGTGCCAAGGAAACATTGCAAGTTATAGAAAATTGGTTCACACCACCTGATGCCACATACATCAGGTTGTTTAGTGCATGTAAACCCTCACATAAACTCCCTTTATTTGTCATTGACGAAGTGATTCTACAAGAAGTGGCCTACCAAGTGACCATGGGATTTGGAGGCATGTTATCAAGAATGAAGAAAGCACCATAACATGCCTACCCTTTCTATGTATGTGCATACTGCATAAAAGGTTATAAAGAAGCGGTAGCCAAAGCCCCTAACTTTGAACATTTCAAATTTGGGGACCTCAATTTCCATAGGTATTATTCAAGAGGTACAATATCAACTCATTACTCTTAGTTGAAATATGGGTGGGCATACACATGGAGGACCAATGAGGATGAAGAGAAAGTCAAGAATTACTATAATGTTGCAAAGGTTGTAGATGCTCAGAAAATTGCCCAAGGCTGTCACCCTATGAATGGTGTTGAACCTGCCAATGGAGAGCCTTCAAAGGGAAAAAATGATAAAGAGAAAAAGGTTTCCCAAGAGAGGGAAAGGGAAAAAGAAGCATACAAAAAAGAAAAACTTAAGAAGTTGAAGGAAGATTGATGGCTAGAGGAGGAAAGAGAGAAAAGGGAGAATGAAAAATTTGAGCAAAAGGTAAAAGGGGAAAGTGAAAGAACACAAAGGGAGGAGGAAGAGAGAAACAACCATGAAGAAGAAAGGAGGGAACATGAAGAAGAAAGGTTGGCAAAATAGAAAGTAGAGAAATAGGATCAGGAAGAGTCAAGACAAAAGGAGCAGTGAGAGAAAGAAACTCAAAATGTAGGCCAATACATATTGTCCAACATGTATGTTGACGCTTTGACCCCAGTTTCAGTGTTGCTCATGGGAGGGCATTTACAAATCAGGGAGATGGGCATCATAATTGCCGAGGAAAATCAAGTATTGGACTTGACAATCTTTCGATTTGATTGTAGCTATAGCATGATTGTCCAAGATAGATGTAGATATTTAGCCCAAGAATTGGAAAAACTAATTTTAGTGACCATTGAACTGAACATAGTGTTTAACACTATGGACAATAATTTGACCATTTATTTAGCAAGAACAACCTTCTATTCTAGCATTTAGAGGAAAATTGAGCACCTAATGGATAGGGTCAAGGAGTTGGAAAGGATCCTCAACAAGACACAAAAAGAAAATGAGAGGCTTCGTAAGGAAAACCAAACCTTATCGACCTCAAGATCCAATGATGAATACTACCAAGTAGCAACACTGAATGCAAACAAGTCATTGGAAGATATTATGAAGTAGCCATATAGGGAATTTTCCACACTTCAAAAGGTGACTTGCACACTTATGAAAGTTTAAAGTGAAATCAAAGATAAAGGTAAACAATTGAAGGAAACCTTGCCAACCACAGGTATAATGCACTGGTGGAACATAGAACATCCAGATTCACTAGGAAAAGTTCCAAGAAGAGACGAGTTGATAAAAGAAAGAGATAAATCAAAGATCACACTAGCCATTCGACCCCAAGAGAAATTAGAGAAGCATGTAATAAGAACGTTGGACATTGACCAAAAATATCACAACATGACAAAAGTTCTGATCAAATCCCACAAAATAGTTCCTTTGGGAGCACATGGAAAAGTAAGACCATAATAGGATATCCAATGGGAAATAAAAGAGATGATAGATGCATGCTAGTTGGCCATCACACAGGAGGACATGAAGCCTACTAAATAGGTACTTGAATGACACTTGCTGGAACCAATAAAGTTAAACACGATGCTGAATATAAAGCTTGACATGTTCACTTGACTCAATATTTATAGTTCAAGTCGTAGCCATGTCCATCTTAGAAATAGTCTAATGAAAGATGTTTATTTTTATTACTTTTAATTTCAATGTAATTACGTTAAAATAAAATAGAATTAGAAATAAAGTAAAATAGAAATTGGACATGAGGGTAGATGAAAATTCATGGAAGATGAAAAGTCACCTCATCTTGTATAAATTTACCCTCTAGGCTAGTAATATGGACTTTTAGCTTTTGGACTCTTTGGAGCACTTTGAAAGGGGAAGTTTGTAAATTTTTTTGAAGATCAATTTACAGTATTGCAATCCCACAATTGGTTCTCATGGAGATATTGTGTGATCGTGCATGGAATCTTTCAACTTTAATACTCAAAAGATATTTTGGGCTACGACAAGAATTTCTTTCACATGTTATTGAATGTTGTAAAATGGTTATTTGTTATTGTTTAATGGAATGTGATTGTTTCTCATGCGTTGAAGGTTAATGAACTATTTCATTAATTTAAAACTTCTATCTTCCTAAGAATTGTTTGTTGATTTATGTATGCTTTCGTATTGGTTATTAGTTGTAAATTGTTTTACAATCAATGGCTAGTATACTTCTATATTCATGCATCTTAATTAAAATTTTCTATCATTCTTTCTTTAAGGTTCATGTCCATTTACAAATCTATTTTAATATTCTTTGTCTCTTTTACTTAAGTTTTCACCATAAATTTGTTCTAACTTGTATCTCATTGGGGGTCTTGTTTGGATTTCCCTTTCCTTGCTCACTTGATCCAAAATGTGATTTTGACTAAGCCAACATTCTGGATGGTACTCTCATCCCACATGGTGTGAAGTCTAATTCAGTCACCATATCAGAGATATCCCCTTATACTATAAGCAGTGCATTTCACCCCATCAATAGACTTTTGGCGCTAGAAGGAGGGCCGCCATTGCATGGATGGTAGGTTCCCTCACTCATATCATTTTGAAACTTCTGGTCAAGATAGCTATTAGCCTATTTCCCCTCAATCAAACTCTGAGCCATTTGAAGAGCCTAATATTGAAGAGTTACCTCGTCCAAATAGCCTTGAGCATTTGTACAAAGTCTCATGAGATGATTTAATATCTCTTAGACCTTTCACTCATGCTTACATGAAGAAAATCAGAATAATTCATGTTGCTATCCTATTACCATGTCGGCGTGTTGTAAGAAGACTAAAAACTTCTCAAGGTGTGTTGGTAGATTTAATGAAAGATTTGGTTGATTTTTCATTAGTAGAACTAGTAAAATCCGTAGAACAACCTCATTATTGACTCCTATAAACAACAAAGACAAAGGGTCACAAAGTGGTGAGAACCTTCAAGGTGAAGAAGAACATATCAGTTCTGACGGTGAAGAGGAACATTTAGGTAACAACATGGCCAATAATTTGTTATCATGGATGGCTCAGAGGGATTTGAATCTTCATGCTATTCTACATGATTTGTCCCACCATCCAGAGAGGATTCTCTTGAAGTTTGATCCAGAGAAATCAACCACTCTAGAGGATCACATCAAAATTTTTTACTTGGATTTGAGATTGATGAATGTTCAATATGAAGATGTGGCAAGAAAATTATTTCCTTTCTCTTTTAAAAATAAAGCTTCCACCTAGCATTATAATCTTCCTGCAGGCTTCATTACAAATTGGAATCAATTCCAAAGAATGTTTCTGGATAAGTTTGGAGAAGAAAAAATGTCTGACACACTATTAAGAGATCTAGGTGCTTTGAAACTGGAAAAAAATAAGGTTAAAGATTTTAAGTAATGTTTCAAAATAATATTAAACAAGTTCCCCACCAATGCTCCTCCTCTGGATTCAATAACCTTCAAATATTATACATCAACCCTTCATTCTAGCATATCAATGTTTGTGAAAAGGGACAATAAGGATACATTGGCAGAAAACTTTGCTGAAGCATTGGCAATTGAAAAATACTTTCTATTTTTTGGTGTACACCACACTAAAGAGGAATCAAAATCTAGCATGAAGAAGCCCTATTCAACTACAAGAAATATCGCTGAGAAAGACACTAGTGACCTAGAAAGTGTGGTTAAGATGGTTAAAAAGTTGAGTAATGAGGTTGTGGATTTGAAGAAAAGTATTGGGGAGATTTATTCAAGTAATTTATATTTCAAACATTTCTTCAAACACAATAACAATCCCTCAACCAAATTTTCTCAGATTTCTAATTTAAACTTGAATGTTGAGGAGTTTAGAATGGATAACTTTTGTACATATCATCAGGCCAATCACTCAGAGAAAACATGTAAACAATGGATGAAATCTATGACCTTTGTATTTAATAAACTATTGAGGAAATAATATATAGAATATCAGTCTAATCAGTTAGTAATAGAAGAATCTCCTCTAGGTGACGATGATTGCAACATAGGGTTAACTATGTTCTTGTGGAAAGTGGTGGTTGATAGAGAGACAAAAGCAATAGGAGAAGTTTTGATCAGAGAAGATCAACTAAAAAATCCTTCTAAATCTTAAACTTACAGAGTAAAGGGCCTGTAACCAAATCTAGAATACAAGGGAAAGACAAATCTTTGCTTTATTCCTCCACAGGTAAGTAACCATAACTCAAATCCTCCATCTAAGAGTAATCAATCAACCAAAAATACATTGGGGAATAATAGAGCAAATTGCAGAAATGAAATGTACAATGAAGTGCCAAGCAATCCAAAGTATCCAACCATGAAAATGACTGAGAAATTACATGATATAGGCAAGCTTAACTCATTCCCATGCCTCTAGGGGTCGAGCTCATCATTCTAGGAGCTGTTTGAACCAATTCTAAACAAGGAACTGAAATCTAGGCAATCAAATGACTTGCCCCTATATGCTACGAAACTGATTCATTCATTTAATTTTCACTTTTTAGTGAATGAATCCTCTAGAACAAGTAAAAATGTGCCAAAATTACATCATGGTTTTGAAATTACATCATGGTGGATCAAGAGTAACATCAAAAAGCAAAACTGGTCAAAACTGGGCGAATTTCTGAGTTGTACAATGAAAAATAGGCAAAAATCCTCTATGTGCCGCGCCTTATTCTCTATGCGTCGTGCCACTTTGGAGCTGAATTTGAGGCACTTTCTGAAGTCCAAATTGAGCCCAAGATAGCTTGTTGGAAAGCCCTGCCTGCCTACTTTCCAACCCAAGTAGAATTTCTGAATTTGAATGTCATTTGCCCCTCCAAAACTTCAATCTCCCAAGACTGCTTCCTATGTGTCAAAATAGGGGTAGTGAGGTCATTTTTTGAGTGTTTTTTTACCTCTTGAGGGCTCAAAACCTGCCCAAATTTCTTGGCCATGAAAAAACAACCATGATTTTTCATGCCAAATCTAGGAATGCAATTTTTTTGTAATTTGGAGCTCCCTAGCAAAAGCGCGCGCCACGTGGCGCGACGCATTGGGCAGAAAAGCCTGTTTTTGCTCAAAAATTTCTAGGTCCGCACTTTCTCTTAGTATTACCTATGGTCCCGCACCCATTGGTCATGTGCCCAGTGGACCTGAACGCACTTTTTCTGTGGTAAAGGTGCGAACCACTGAGTGCGCTATGCCACTACCCAGGTGTGACGCGCCTTTTTGCAGATGACTTTTGGAGGCCTTCCCGGTGTCCAAATTGGGCGCAGGATAGCTCTTTGGAAAGGTATTCAAGTCTAATTTCCAACCAAACTATATTTTTTCAATTTGGAGTTCATTTTCTCTGTCAAAAATCAAATCTCCCAAGACTGGTCAAAATGTGCCAAATGAAGCTGCCTAAAGCCAGAGTGCTGTTGCAGTCAACTTTTGAAGGTCTTCCTCAACTCCAAATTGAGCTCATGATAGCTCATTGGAAATATCTTTTTGTCTAGTTATCATTTGAATTATTAGGCCATTTGGCCAACCAAGCTAGGAGAAAACTTGATTTTCCCAAGGTAACTTCAGAGGTGCATCACTTCTCCCGAGGCAACTGTATTTTTGAAATTTCTCCTAAACCATGACATATGTGTAAAAAGTGAAGGAGGTTTTTCTTCCTTGGCCTATTGTAGACAAAAAACTCTCTCAATTTTCCAAAATTCATCTTTTCTTTCTCATAAACATCATTTGAGTAAAACATACCCCGATGTGTGGAACAGGGGATTTGACGAAATGAAGCGAAATGAAGGGGATAGGGGGCCTCTAAATTCTTGAGGAAATTTTTCTAGGTGGGGAGGGATGTTAGGAAGTAGGGGAAAGTGGAATTTTAGATATTGAGTGAGGGGAAGGGTCCAAAAGGGCAAAACACAGGTCTAGCCTAGAAAATTTCCAAGTTGTAGCAAGAAACTAGGGTTTGTGCAAAAATGAGGAATTTAGGGGATCTCAGTGATGGGAAGTGTTTAATAAGGTACATTAAGGATAGGGGAAGGTGTATGAACATCAGGATATAATTTTTGCTGATGATTTGACCATCCAAGAGAAATTACCTTTAAAACCCTAGGAGAGGGAAATGAACTTTACCTAGGCGCAACAAAAGCATGAACAAGGTGTAAAATGACCCAGTGGAACTTGACATGATGATGACAACCCTCTAAATGATAGCACACTCATCTGAATGATGACATGGACTGACATTTGGACAACTTTGACAGGAGTAAAAGGAAACCATAGACCTAATACCTAGTGACCAAATTTTGCTTGAAGACTCACTAAAATGACAAAATTTGACCTTGACAGCTTAAAATCACTTTGTAAGAGCATGTTTGATCGTTGTAGGAGGACTGCAAAGACTGACACTAACATTGCCTCCAATTGGGATGGTAGCTCCTTGGAGGTGCTAAGAACAACAGATCTTTGGGAGAGCAGACCAATGCCTTATCCATTGGGCAATGGAGTCAATAACTTCGACAAACCAAAACCAATATCTTGACAACAAAAAATCGAAACCCAATACTCAAGACTCATAATTGAAATGAGTAAGACTAACTCAAACTCAAACAGGATACTCAAAAGCTGAAACTAGACTTTCAGCAACTAAAACTAGACACTCAAAACTGACGAAAACAAAATATGACTCAAGACTTACTTAAATGAAACAAGTACTTACAAAGATTTTTTAATGGCAGCATAACATCAAGATTTGAGGGTTTCAAATCGTGATGAAAACCACCTGTCTACTGATGAAATATGTACAATCATGTGTAGTGGGCCTTCCAATGTAACCAATCGAGCAGATGGCTACATACTGAAATTCTGCTCTCATTTTCCTCGAGCAGGCAGAACGATGTACTTGTAGGCAACTCAAAATAACCACTGAAACCGAGGCTTATGATGACGAACCAAGAAACATTTATCCTCTCTAACGCTTGCAAAAGAATGCCAAAGGGATATTGATAATCCTGAAGCACTATTTTGTCTTGAGATCCAGTAGCAAAAATACAAGTACTCCCTTCATTCTGATTTGAAAGAACATTTGATTTCCGAGTGATAGGAAGGCATAGAGAGGTATTAGCTTGTGCTATCTGAGTGTTAGCTGTAAATTCCTTGACCATGAGAAATTCTGGCATATTGTCTCTCTCAAGCTCATATTCCTCAACTTCATGGTCTAGGTCATTCTTAAACAGAAAACAATCTTCAAGATCATCAAACATGACAGCCTTATCATCTTCATGAAAGAAAATATTATCTGTTCGCTGATCAATAAAGCTAATTTCAAGACTATCATTATTTTCAAAAGTGGAAGAAGTTTCACCATCACCTTCTTGACCATGTGCACACTGCAGATCTGCATTAACTTGAGCTGTAACATGACCTTTCAGGAGTTGATCTATCTCATCTTCAAACAGACGAGATAAGACTTTCTGTTTCCTTTTACTCAAGCAAGTATTGTCTTCTTGAAATAACGTTTCTAAACACGAAAAACCTGAATGATAGTCCTCAATTCCCTGATCTTATGAAATTTGAAAACATTGTTGATCATCTTCATATGACATGGCAATCAAATTATAATTTATCACTGAATTATTGAAAGAATATTTATCACTTACAAAGATCTCATCTTGTTTTTCATGAAATGACTGGATTACCTCCTCATGAAGGCTTTGATCAATAACTCTATCTTCTTCATTCCAGATGATCTCAACAGTAGAGCTCTCCTTCATGGGATTCAACACAAGGTAGTCTACATCATCACAATCTAAATCTAGATCTGAATAGCCGACTTGACTTTATCACATTCTGAAATTGAAACTTGACTTTCCTGCATGTTGTCTTCTTCTATGGACAGATTTGAAATAAAACCTTCTCTTTCATCATCTTCCACCGTACTAAGCTCTCGATCTTGCTGCAAATTTTCCTGATCATCTTGATAAGTATCGCTCTCTTTATGCTGCTGAAATGGATTTTCATACAGGGCTTCCATGATCTCATCATCTTCGTAAACTTTTTCAAGATTTTCAATAAAACTATAAGCATGTTTGCAACAGTTCTGAACTAGATTTAATGATGGATAATATTCATTACACCTTTCAAAGAACATGGTATGGAAATCCTTTAAACAGTAAATACAAGCAGGTAGCAAACTTTCATACCAAGATCGGGCTTCACCTTCCAGGGTGACCATGAATATCTTCATCAAGCAATCTTCAGGAAATCAACCTTCAACTTGCGAATATGTATGTGAAATCTAACCAGATGTAAAGCAGCATCATTCCTATTATCATCTTTAAACATAGGCAAATTCCTTTGCCAATTTACCTTTGGAATTTTATTTGGAAAACCTGGAATGTGATCTCGGCTCATGGGAGCATACCGTCGAGCAAGCAAATCCATTTTGATAACAATGAATTCACCAAGAAATTCTTCAGGCTACTGGTTCTTGAAGGGTGGAGTCGCCATAAAAATTCTGAACCTTGGGATTCTTTGACATTGGAGTCACCAGGTGAATGATTTCAGCCTTCCTGTGTCTGACTGCTGTCCACCATCAACAATCAGATCTAACTTGATTCATGTACTGGGGTGATCGTTTAGATCAGATGTTCAGTTTATAAACTAGACCGGAGATTGACTGAAGTAGCTTTTATCTACTTGCGCTAATGCAAAGCAAGAGCGTTTCGAAGGCTACTTGGCTAATCTTCAGGCTCCGTCTATAGTCTACAAAGCCAAACATGAAAATAAAATTTCTTCCCCAGTATGGTCGCCACTATGTTAGAGCCTAGATTTGCCTCAGGCTGAAAAGGCAAGGTTCTAGGTCCACATCAAACCACGCTTAGCCTCGTAGCTAGCCCTACGAGGACAGGAGAGGGCTCTCTCTGGGTCGATCTCAGTGAAAGATAATTGATGGGGCTTGAGATGACTGATTTAACAACTTATATTAGGCTAGGTATGAAGTGCAAGGATTTGTTTTGAGTTTTTTGGGGTTTTGTTGGAAAAAAGGGACAGGGAAGTTTTGGGTTCGGGGATGAGGCCTAGTTTTTACAGAGTTCTGATTGGGGCAAGGAAGGAAATCATTTTGATGCTTTGGATTGAATGAATGGATGGATTAGACCGATGAGGGGCTAAGGAGGGCAAGAATGTCTCAAGAGTCCTCCTCAAACAGGTGAAAACATGTAAAATTAAACAAAATTTCAAGGCAGAGCAGAGCATTCCAATGAATTCTACCTCAATCACTCATTTGTTTAATTACAGAAGAAAAGAGAAGGGAAAATGATACACATAAACATCAGTGAACTTACAAATACATAGAGAAAAACACCATCAAAACATAGAGCCACATGGATCCCAACAAGTGCTGCAAAACCCTGGTCTTTCCTTTGCCAAAATTGCAGAAATGAAATGTACAATGAAGTGCCAAGCAATCCAAAGTATCCAACCATGAAAATGACTGAGAAATTACATGATATAGGTAATCTTAACTCATTCCCATTCCTCTAGGGGTCGAGCTCATCATTCTTGGAGCTGTTTGAACCAATTCTAAACAAGGAACTGAAATCTAGGCAATCAAACAACTTGCCCCTATATGCTACGAAACTGATTCATTCATTTAATTTTCACTTTTTAGTGAATGAATCCTCTAGAACAAGTAAAAATGTGCCAAAATTACATCATGGTTGTGAAATTACATCATGGTGGATCAAGAGTAACATCAAAAAGAAAAATTGGTCAAAACTGGGTGAATTTTTGAGCTGTACAGTGAAAAATAGGCAAAAATCCTCTATGCGCCGCGCCTAATTCTCTATGCGTCGCGCCACTTTGGAGCTGAATTTGAGGCACTTCCTGAAGTCCAAATTGAGCCCAAGATAGCTTGTTGGAAATCCTTACCTGTCTACTTTCCAACCCAAGTGGAATTTCTGAATTTGGATGTCATTTGCCCCTCCAAAACTTCAATCTCCCAAGACTGCTTCCTGTGTGTCAAAATAGGGGTAGTGAGGTCATTTTTTGAGTGTTTTTGACCTCTTGAGGGCTCAAAACCTGCCCAAATTTCTTGGCCATGAACAAGCAACCATGATTTTTCATGCCAAATCTACAAATGCAAAGTTTTTGTAATTTGGAGCGCCCTTGCAAAAGCGGGTGCCACGTGGCGCGGCGCATTGGGCAGAAAAGCCTGTTTTTGCTCAAAACTTTCTAGGTCCGCACTTTCTCTTAGTATTACCTGCAGTCCCGCACCCATTGGTCATGTATCCAGCGGACCTGACCGCACTTTTTCTGTGGTAAAGGTGCGGACCACTGGGTGCGTCGCGCCACTACCCAGTTGTGTTGCACCTTTTTATAGATGACTTTTGGAGGCCTTCCTGGTGTCCAAATTGGGCGCAGGATAGCTCGTTGGAAAGGTCGTCGAGTCTGATTTCCAACCCAACCAGAATTTTGCAATTTGGAGTTCATTTTCTCTATAAAAAATCAAATCTCCCAAGACTGGTCAAAATGTGCCAAATGAAGCTGCTTAAAAGCAGAGTGCTGTTACAGTCAACTTTTGAAGGTCTTCCTCAACTCCAAATTGAGCTCATGATAGCTCATTGGAAATATATTTGTGTCTAGTTATCATTTGACTTATCAAGAAAGTCATTTGGCCAACCAAGATGGGAGAAAACTTGATTTTCCCAAGGTCACTTCAGAGGTGCATCAATTCTCCCGAGGCAACTGTATTTTTGACATTTCTCCTAAACCATGAAATCTGTGTAAAAAGTGAAGGAGTTTTCTCTTCCTTGGACTATTTTGGACAAAAACCTCTCTCAGTTTTCAAAATTTCATCTTTTCTTTCTCAGAAAAATCATTTGAGTAAAACCTACCCCGATGTGTGGAACAGGGGATTTGACGAAATGAAGCGAAATGAAGTGGATAGGGGCCCTCTAAATTCTTGAGGAAATTTTTCTAGGTGGGGAGGGATGTTAGGAAGTAGGGGAAAGTGGAATTTTAGATATTGAGTGAGGGGAAGGGTTCCAAAAGGGAAAAACACAGGTCTAGCCTAGAAAATTTCCAAGTTGTAGCAAGAAACTAGGGTTTGTGCAAAAATGAGGAATTTGGGGGATCTCAGTGATGGGAAGTGTTTAATAAGGTACATTAAGGATAGGGGACGATGTATGAACATCAGGATACAAGTTTTGCTGATGATTTGACCATCCAAGAGAAATTACCTTCAAAACCCTAGGAGAGGGAAATGAACTTTACCTAGGCGCAACTGAAGCATGAACAAGGTGTAAAATGACCCAGTGGAACTTGACATGATGATGACAAACCTCTGAATGATAGCACACTCATATGAATGGTGACATGGACCGACATTTGGACAACTTTGACAGGAGTAAAAGCAAACCCTAGACCTAATACCTAGTGACCAAATCTTTCTTGAAGATTCACTGAAATGACAAAATTTGACCTTGACACCTTAAAATCACTTTGTAAGAGCATGTTTGATCACTGGAGGAAGACTGAAGAGACTAACACTAACATAGTCTACAAATCAATGAAGCATTTTTGGCCTTATATCATAAAAATCCATGTCAAGGTAACCGTTCCTGTTAAAATTGGAAACTGGGGCCAAACTTCATGTGGGTCACCTTATTCATGGCTAATTATATTTTTCTTCGATTCCTTTCGTTAAGAGGTGTAGGATTGATCTAAAGATTATGCGATTCTAATAAGTATTTATGGAGATATGAATTTATTTAGATTATGGAATAATTATCAAGCCGACCAACAACTCATGTAGGCTTAGAAGCCCAACAGACGCATCTATTCATCATCAACATTTGTATATAAATACAGGAGGTCTTTTCCTCATTTGTACACACACATCTCATCACATCTATCTCTCTCTCCTGCATAGAAAAGAGGCTCTTCTCCTACTGCGCAGAAAGGGACTCTTCTCTCACACGTGTGGAAGGAAGGACACAGAATTTAGGGTTGCAACTATAGATCGGAAGTTTGACCAGCATTGACCATCAGACTCTCTCTCAGAACTGCGCAGTAGGTGAAGTTGACTCTCCTTGGAAATCTGGGTGATGCCGATGCTAATGATGCTGGTGATGTCGACGATGCCGGTGATGTCAGTGATGCTGGTGATGCCGGTGATGTCGGTGATGCCAATGATGCCGGTGATGCCGATGATGCTGATGCCGGTGATACCGATGATGTCGGTGATGCCGATGATGATGATGCTGGTGATGCCGATGATGCTGGTGATGCTGGTGATGCCGATGATGCCGGTGATGCCAATGATATTGATGCCAGTGATGCCGGTGATGCTGATGCCACTGATCTAGGGTTTGCTTCTACTGATATAAATCAGACTTTTGTACTATTTCTCTCTGCTGAATTATTGAAGATAAAAGAAGATTTGAGTCAAAGGGTTTCCCCATATTGGGGTTTGTCTCTGGCTAGCCACCACATCTTGTGTCTCTTGTCTTGGCTTGTTTTCTGTCGATCGTTTAATGTTCTATTTGCACTTTAATTACTGTGCATGTGATTGCTAATCTGTGGATAATAATAATAAAAAGAAGTAAACTACTCTAAGCATAGAGCATACCATAACTTAACATGGTATCAGAGCTGAGGTGAAGACAAAGCCCGAGCAAGAGCAAGAGCAATCACCAAAGAGAAGATTGGCAAGGCCATCCTAAAAGAACTATGGGGTCCTCAACACTCTTCCCTGCTAAAGACAAGCTCCATGAAAAGTTTGACTATCACAGATGGAAGATGTCTCTCGATCTAACCTTAGAAGATCAAGGAGTGTTGGACCATGTGAGAGGAAATATTGTTGAGCTTCCATCAAATGCACCTGCTGCTGCCAGGAACAAATGGAAAACTGGTGAAGTCAAAACAAAGAAGATCATCCGAGACTCTATCGACAAGTGCTTGGTAGCCTCCATTCAAGAAGGCTAGAAATTCCAGGATGTATTATATGTACCTGACCTCAAAAAGAACCTGGTGTCCATCTCTGCAATGGAAGACAAAGGCTATAGGGTGACCTTTAGTGATGGCAAGGTACGTGTATGGAAAAACAATGTTAAAGATGCCTTTACTCTTGGGTTTCGAGTTGATTCATTATATCAGGTTGGTGGAAGTCCGCTAGGTGTCATGTCTTGTGACACATCTCTTCAGTCCAAACTTTGGCATTAGAGGTTTTCCCACCTTCATTATAAAGCTCTACTCGATGTAAGACAAAGGGTGACAGGGATTCTTGAATTCTAAGTAGAGAAAGAAGGTGTATGTTCGGGATGTGCCGAAGGAAATCTCAAAAGGGGACCATTCCCCTCAAGCCAAAGCAAGACCTCCGATATATTACAGTTGGTTCACTCAGACATATCTGGTATGATGCCTGTGAACTCCTTGGGAGGATATTCATATTACCTTACTTTTATAGATGACTATTCTCGAAAGACTTGGATATAGTTCTTGAAAAAGAAGGATGAAGTGTTCTCTTGGTTTTGACACTTCAAATCCTTGATCGAGAATCAAATCGAAAAGAAGGTCAAGATCTTAAGGACCAATAATGGGACTGAACATGAATCTAACGAGTTTCATGACTTTTGTAAAGAGGCTGGCATTAAGAGGGAGACTACTACACCATATACTCTTGAACAGAATGGTGTGGCAGAAAGGAAGAACCGTACGATTGTGGAAGCTGTCTGTGCCATGCTCCATGATCAAAGACTTTCGAAGTTTCTATGGGTTGAAGTTGCAAACACCACCGTATATGTACAAAACCGATGCCCTCATCAAGCATTGGGTTCCAAGACTCCTGAAGAAATGTTCACCGGTAAGAAACTTGATATATCTCATTTTAGAATTTTTGGAAGCACTGTATATTTTAATGTGATGAAAGAGAAAAGGAATAAATTGGGTGCATCTGGAAAGAAAGGAATCTTCGTGGGCTATAGTGAAAATACTAAGGGCTATAGAATCTATGTAGACGATCAAAGGGAAGTCATGATTAGTCATGATGTCACATTTGATGAAGATATGGCTCTTAGCCAGGTGAATAATCTTCCTACAGTGAGGAGCTCTCAAGAAGCTGACACCAGGGAACCAAAAGAAAAAGAGTATGACGAGATATTTGCACCTGTTGCCAAATATACCACCATCCACTCTATCATAGCCCTTGTGGCTTCACAAGGATGGAAACTACATCAAATGGATGTTAATACCACGTTCTTGCATGGTTTGATCAAAGAAGAGGTCTACATGGAGAAACTCGAACGATTTGAGATTTATGATCGAAAATATCATGTGTGCAGGTTGAAGAAGGCCCTCTATGGGTTGAAGCAAGCACCCCAAGCATGGTATGAGAGGATCGATAGCTACTTGATGAAGCTGGGATTCACTAGGAGTGAAGCCAATCCCAACCTTTACTTTAAGGTTGAAGATGACAAGCCTCTCATACTAGTGTTGTATGTTGACGACCTCTTTCTAACAGGTGCAGACCCTCTCATTCACAAATGTAAGAGGGAGTTGGCTTCTGAATTTGAAATGAAGGACCTAGGACTGATGCACTATTTCCTAGGACTTGAAGTCTGGCAGAAGACAAGGAAAATTTTCCTATCTCAAGGAAAATATGTGGTGAAGATATTGGAAAGATTCGCTATGGTGGATTGCAAGCCTGTAACTACCCGATGGAGCTTGACTTTAAGAAGTTAAGCGGTAGCGCTGCTGGACCTGTTTTACGAAATGCCACCGAGTATCGCCAACTCGTCGGAGCATTAATGTTCTTAGTGAAATCCCGTCCAGATATATGCTTCACAGTCAACACGTTGAGTCAACATATAGTTGAACCTCACCACATACATTGGATTGGTTCCAAGAATCTGTTAAGATATCTTCGTGGCACAATTACTTACGGGTTAAGATACATTGCCAGAGATGTGAGACTACTTGAGTATACTGATGTTGATTGGGCAGGCAGTGTGGTGGACTGAAAGAGCACTTCCAGGTGTGGTTTCTCCTTGGGATCTGCTTCGATATCCTGGATGAGCAGGAAGCAGAAGGCGGTGGCTTTGAGCACCGCTGAGGCAGAGTATATTGCTACTAGCATGGCCACCTGTGAGGCAGTCTAGTTACAAAAGCTCTTCAGTGAGATTTTTGGGTTTACATTGGATACCACTGTGATCCTGTGTGATAACCAGAGTGGGATTCGTTTATGAAAGAATCCTGTATTTCATGATCGCTCCAAGCATATCGATATCAGGTACCACTATATTCGAGATATGGTGCAGCAGGGAGCTATAAGGCTCCAACATATCGGTACAGATGAACAGGTCGCCGACATTCTGACAAAGCCCCTAGGAAAAGTAAAATTTTTGACTTTCTGAGAACAACTTGGTGTTGTTTAGAAACCCTCTGGTGAGGGTCTTGTATGATGTATGGAGCTCTTGGAGCTCCATGGGGGGGGGGGGGGCGCGGGGTACTTCTTGGAGCGACTTATGACCACAAGGTGACTCACCATCCCCTAGTGGTGTACGTGTACAGGGTAAAAGAATCAAAACTTTCCCTGTGATACCCCGTGGCGACTATGTAGCAGGATGATTAGTTCTCCTGTGAGGTCTGGATGATGTGTTCTCCATGATGATTGTGTAGCAGGATCATTAGTTCTCCTGTGAGATCTGGATGATGTGTTCTCCATGACGATTGTGTAGCAAGATGATTAGTTCTCCTGTGAGGTCTAAATGATGTGTTATCCATGACAATTGTGAGCAGGATGATTAGTTCTCCTGTGAGGTCTGGATGATGTGTTCTCCATGACGATTGTGTAGCAGGATGATTATTTCTCCTGTGAGGTTTGGATGATGTGTTCTCCATGACAATTGTGTAGTAGGATGATTAGTTATCCTGTGAGCTATAGATGATGTGTTCTCCATGACGATTGTGTACCAGGATGATTAGTTCTCCTGTGAGGCCTAGATGATGTGTTCTCCATGGCGATTATGGAACAAGATGATTCGCTCTCCTATGGGCCAGGATGATTAGTTCTCCGTGGCATCCACTGGACAGGATGATTCGCTCTCCTGTGGACATGATGATTCGCTCTCCTGTGGACAAGATGATTCACTCTCTTGTGGGACAGGATGATTCGCTCTCCTGTGGACAAGATGATTCGCTCTCTTGTGGGATAGGATGATTCACTCTCCTATGGACAGGATGATTAGTTCTCCTGTCGAGATATCCTACCCATGTAGTCTGGGACTCATGGGAAGTACCTCTCATTTGATCAATGAGCAGGGAAATGAGGATAGGGACCATAGTAGTACCGATGGACTCATCATTGTATCTATTGTACTCCCTATGCTAGGATGACCTTCATTGATCTAGGATCAATGATACTGGTCTAGGACTAGTGGTAGGAGTTGTACCCACTATGACACTGACTTTGGGTCGGTTGAGGACTGGTATGGGACCAGTGGTACACACTCTGAGACTAACTTTGAGTCAGTGGAGGATGGTATGATACATTCTCGATCACTTCTTCTTCTTCTTCTTCATAGTTCGAGCAGAGTAGAACAGAGCAGAGCATAGCAAGGCAGAGCAGAGCATAGCAAGGTAGAGCAGAGCATAGCAAGGCAGAGTCGAGCATAGCAAGGTAGAGCAGAGCAGGGGTAAAGCTGTACAGGGTAGTGCATTTGATGGATGAATAGTAGCGATAGATAGATGAATTGCTGATGAAGTTCTCCCTAGTTGAGAGGGAGTGTTAAAATTGGAAACTAGGGCCAAACTTCATGTGGGTCACCTTATTCATGGATGATTATATTTTTCTTGGATTCCTCTCATCGAGAGGTGTAGGATTGATCTAAAGATCATCTGATTCTGATAAGTATTTATGGAGATATGAATTTATTTAGATTATGGAATAATTATCAAGCCGACCAGCAACTCATGTAGGCTCAGAAGCCCAACAGATGCATCTATTCATCATCAACATTTGTATATAAATACAGGAGGTCTTTTCCTCATTTGTACACACACATCTCATCACATCTCTCTCTCTCTCTCCTGCACAAAAAAGAGGCTCTTCTCCTACTGCGCAGAAAGGGACTCTTCTCTCACACATGTGGAAAGAAGGACGCAGAATTTAGGGTTGCAACTGCAAATCAGAAGTTTGACCAGCATTGACCATCAGACTCTCTCTCAGAACTGCGCAGTAAGTGAAGCTGACTCTCCTTGGAAATCTGGGTGATGCCGATGATGCCAGAGATGTTGATGCCAGTGATGCCCGTGATTCCGGTGATGCTGGTGATGCCATGATGTCGGTGATGCCGATGATGTTGATGCCAATGATGCTGATGATTCCGGTGATGCCGATGATGATGATGCCAGTGATGCCGATGATGCTCATGCCGTGATGCCGGTGATGCCGATGATGCCGGTGATGCTGGTGATGCCGATGATGCCGATAATGCCGATGATACTGATGCCGGTGATGCTGATGCCACTGATGCTAATGCCGTTGATCTAGGGTTTGATGCTGCTGATATAAATCATACTTTTGTAATATTTCTCTCTGCTGAATTATTGAAGATAAAAGAAGATTTGATCAAAGGGTTTCCCCATATTGGGGTTTGTCCCTGGCTAGCCGCCACATCTTGTGTCTCTTGTCTTGGATTGTTTTCTGTCGATCGTTTCTATCTGCACTTTACTTACTGTACATGTGATTACTAATATGTGGATAATAATAATAAAAGGAAGTAAACTGCTCTAAGCATAGAACATACCATAACTTAATAGTTCCCCATCCTATGGTTAGATCATTATTCGTGCAAAAGGAGTTGGGAGAAGGAAGATGAAACTAGATGACATCACTATAGGAATATGACCTTGAATTTAAATTGAGACATACTATTAAGGTTCTTGGACTATGTAAACTAGCTACATAATCTCTCGATCCCAAAACAAAAGATAATGAAGATTGCGGTAACAAGATTGAGATGTATAATTTGGATTCTGTGCACAAGTCCACTACAAAACCATCTTGGTATAATGAGATAAGGCAATATTTGGAACTTGGTACTTTTACTTCTAAATTATTAGAAAATTAGAAGCATGCCATTAGACAAGTCCTCTTAGTGTAAATGGTGCTATGTTCAGAAGACATCACAATGGAGTCTTATTGTGATGCCTAGAATCATCTCAAGTAGATAAAGTTCTAAATGCACTTCATAATGGACCGGATGGAGGCTGGTTCGTTGGTGACATAATGACACACAAGATCATTCAAGCATGATACTAATGGCCTACTCTCTTCATAGATGCATATGCTTAAGCCGTAAAGTGTCATATATGACAAAAGTGTGCTGAAAGGGGAAAAAGAGGCGCTGCTCCATTTAACCAGTCAAAGTTGAAGAACTATTTTAGCAATGGGGTCTCAACATTATCAATGAGTTTTTCTTGCATTTGTCCAAACAACACTGATACATTATTATAGCTACAAATTACTTTAGGTGTTGGGTTGAAGTCATCCCATTGAAGCAAGTCAGCGATCAAATGGTAATGTAGTTCATTGATCAGAACATCATTACCAAGTTTAGCATTCAAATGTCCTTTTTTCTGACAATGCTGCTTATTTTTCATCATTGAAATTATCTTAATTTTCTTTGGACAAAGGTATTATTTTGAGACATTATTCAAATTACTATCCCCAAGGCAATGACCTAACAGATTCAAACAACAAGAACCTAATCCACATCATTAAGAAAATTGTGGTAGCCTAACAACATAATTTGCACAATGATTAATCTAACACTTTATGGGCCGATGGGGTGATACCCAAATCCTCACTTGGAACCTGTTGTCTTTGCTACAACACCCTCCAAAATTTTGTTACGTTTTAATTTTGGAGCCTACCACCTATCATATCAAGTGCCTCTTTTGGTCACCAAGCGTCGTTTCATGTTATTCCACATGTTTCAAGTATCCCTTGTTATTTCCTAAGTGTCTTCACATTATTAAGAACATCCTTAGTGCACTTAAAGGTCTTAGTACACTTTTTATTCATAAAACAACACTTTTGGTTGCAATTGCACGTATTTGGTTCATTATACTTGGAGAGTGTTTGTAAATTGACATTTTGATGTATACGTCTCACTATTGGGTGCCTTCTAAGTTTAATTGATGAGTTAGTATGTGTCACACTTGTTTTTACTCTAAACTCATTGTGTTTTCTCATGTCTTATCTTCCACATTTAGACAAATTTTGTGTTTTATAAATCCTGCCCACTAAGCCTGGGAATTGTATTGGGCACTCTCAAGGCTCAGTCAAAACCTTCTTGTCTATTCAAACTGCACCTACACCCAGGTCAAGCCTTTCCTCCCTCTCTTTGGTTCATAACAAACTCTCAAGCATCAAACCCTCCTTGTTCTTCTAAACTACACCCTCTTCTAAGCCTCTCTCCCAGTTGAGTGCACAATGCACCAACAATGGACATTAGGCCTTCCTCAAGCCTTGAGACTGCACCCTGCACCCTTCTTTGTGACTCAAGCCTTCCCAACTAAGCGCATGGCGCATTAACAATCAACATTGAACCTTCCTTTTCCATTGAGACTGTGCCCTGCACCT